>OX276402.1:25451270-26899507 GCA_946251805.1 Cybosia mesomella | reverse complement strand
TCCATCAACTGACTGAACTGATTGTCATAAATAATGTTTTCTTTTAATGTTTTCAATTAGAAATAACGACTGCGTAAAATGGCGGCAGTAAAAACATTATGGCTGAGAATATCGATGAAATAACCGTCAAACTTGCATCACAAACAACCATAGTTATGTACAACATGTATCGACCAATCGCAACTTAAACAATAATACATTACATGTATATTACAGTTAAATATTTATTTATATTTAAACGAAACATAAGGCATAGTGCGAAACAAATATTTATTTAAATAATATTAAGCCTACTTTTATAATTTATGGTAAATATTCATATTTAGTTTCTACGATAGTCGTGTAATTTAATAATAGCACTATCGTATTTTCAACCTTATAATTTTCCGATAAGGTTACATTTCATAAGTATTTTTGTCATAAGAACTTCGAAAAATTCATAGACTCCAGACTTCGTATAGTCAACGCCAAATATCTTGACCATTTCACCTTGACGCGCATCCAATCACGCGAGCCCTTTGTATCAAAAAGTTCGCGTGATTGGCTGCGCGTCATGGTGAAATAGTCATGTTGCTTGGCAACGATTATACTTGTAATATTCTTCAAGTCATTAAAATTCTAGATTTTCAAAACCGGACGCTATGATGTTAAATATATAGTTCAATTTTCTGTCTAGATATAATTCTTCAAAGGATTGAATCTCTAGAGATGTAAAAATAGCATATAACGCATCTGCTTCGAGTTTGCTGTTACCTCCCACCACGCTTCCATATACTGCACCTCAAGCTAGACCCAGTTAGTACCAATAGCAACTCTGTCAAGGGGACTGACTTGGGGTATGGAGCAGCGCGGCGGGAGGTAACAGCAAACCCGAAGCAGACGCGTAGTACAAAGTGGCCAAATCGATATTGGGAATTGACTTAGCTGGTACGATTACAGACCGAATTTCTAAAACCGAATCAATTCAGCCCAGACGCATCTTTAAGGAATGTATTTATCATAAATTTGAATTCCTAAGGGTTGGCATGATATGATAACAATAGGTAAATTTTTACTAGTCAGGTATCGCAAGAACTTATATACTAATAAATTTTTCATGTACAACGTTAATTTTTTCGTCTAAATTGAAATAATTTGAATAAACCAACATTTAGTAAGTAACAGGCGGCCCGTCCCGGTTTCGTGCTAGAAAATTTCGTATTTTACCTACTTAGTGGTGAAATTTCCAATCTGTGGTGAATCTTTCCTTAGTGTATATATGCTTACGATATAAAAGGCATCAAGAGAAAAAAATTCAAGTTCGTAGCCACAGTGGTTAGGATCCACATTAGATGAATCAGTCGATCAGGACAATTAACATCCTAGAATATTTATTCATTTAGAAAGTACAGCAAACCAGGACAAGGCTCAAGTAGCTAAGTTTGACAGACAATTTAATGAAACGTTGACTTTACCAATGAAATAAATTCACAGCATAAGAACTTATTTACTTTGTGATATGGACATTTGATCTAAAGAGGTAATTTACTGAAAATGGCTTCAAAATGAACACAGCAATTGTTGGTATTCATGCAACTTTTATGTGAGAAGGGTTTCACCCGTGACGAAGGTTTCAGATAGAACTTGTTAGACATAAATGGGGTCCTAATCGCAGTAATATTCAGCAAACAATCGGATTTTTGGAGAATGACTTCGAATACTTCATAAATTTCATATTTTTTTAAATATAAAGTAAATATTATGTTCCGTCATATTGATTGCATTCTGACCATGGTAAGCTATATACATTACCAAGCCGTAAACTTTGAATATATTTTAAGTTTTGGCCACTACAATATATAAGACTGACCCAGTGTGACCCATTCGACCGAATTGCACCGATGATATTTGCAGTTCCGGCTTCAGGAATCCCATCTTTCTCTCTTTCTTCATTTTTACATATTACTGATATTAGGGCTCGATTTTTATGTATTTTGTATGTATTTGTTGCGAAAGTTTAATAACAAATATTGCGAACCGTTAGGATACGGTTATTTTGACTCCTTGTCACTAGTTTATTACAATTACATTGATCCTGTAGTTAGTAGAAGTAAACAATATAAATCCCAAATAAAAAAAAATACGTTTTATGTTACCACGAAATAAATATTAAAACAATATTAAATATAAGGCCCGCTTCATACAAGAAGCGAAAATGCATTACTAATTCACACGCAAGCGTATATTTGTAATTGGCGAGACGATTGAAATATGTTGAGATCCTCATACGTAGATTTCTGTCAATGTGTGCGTGGCTTTCCGCTTGTTGAATAAAGTTAGCCTTATTCAATTATGAACAATCACGTTAAACCGTAGAATTATGAAATTATTTGTATTTTTTTACACCATGCATAAAACTCAATCTCGATATTTAAACCCTAGTTTTTTTTTTAGAAAACTATATATTGTCAAATTAGATACGTTCGTAGCCTTTGCGCTTCGTTTACATTTAGTTCTAGGTCTTTGGGTGCAATACCGTACCGTGTGCGAATAAGACAGCCAATAACGGCAGTGAAACGATAACCGTTATCGTGTTTCTCGGTATACATACCTATAATAACGTTATCAGAAACGGTTACCATTCAACAATTCGAATCGATGCAAAAAATTTGTGACACGATATCGATAATATGAGTATTGATATCGATAACCATAAAATGGATTATCTTATGTCCATAATTCGAAAATCACACTAGGTTTTGTAGTCAATTATAGTCCTTATTGCAATGAAGGCACAGCTTACACTTCATCGCCTAAGTCTTGCACGCAGTTTTCAGCTATGGGCACGAATTTGTCATCAATTTGTATGAGGAGAATGTTTTTATCGACGTGAGATCTTAGTTTTGGGTCTCTATGGTTCGGCATCCATTTGTGTACAACCTGCAAATCACCAATTAAAGTATAGTAATAATCCTAATATTTATAAAATTATATGTAGTATTTTTAGGTAGTGAAGCGATGCTTAACCCAGCACCCTTTCTAGCTCTAAGAAATAACTTCCCACTTAACAGTGCTTTTAAAACACTAATGTTCCTCTCATTAACTACCACCATTTTTAAGTGGTTTGTTAACTTTTCGAGAGCGACTGCTATCTGACCTATCAACCACGAGAGGTGCGCCTGCGCCGTTCCATTGTTTAGCCGGTGCACCGGCTAGCAGGTGAGGTTGACCACACACACCCACCCACCTTCGACCTTTCACATGAAAAACTTAACTAACAAACTCACCAATCCATCCATTCCAGCCTGGGGAACCCAACTCCCCCAGAAATTCCTCCCACCCCTCTCCCTCTGGTACTCCGAGGGCCACTGCACGTCGATCCTCCTCCCTAAGTTAATACAATCATACACTCCCAAAGGTTCAATTATCAACACTTTACTTCCAACACTGACATTCACTTTCAGTTCACTTCGACCAGAATCTGATCTTTTTATTTTGGTCTTTATTTCCTTCGCTTTTGAGTCTTTTTTCGCTTCCTTTTTGAGGATAGATTCTTTGTTTGATAAGTCTGAATAATGGGTTTCTTTCAAAGGTATCGCTTCAGGCTTCTCTATGTATCGACCTGTGAGTTCGCGGTAGCTCTCTCTTTCATGACGGATCTCTTTACTGAGTTTTGACAAGTCTTTCGGCGTCATTTCGTTGACGTAGTATCTGTGGGATAAGTGAATGATTTGAATGATATGTGACAAGAATGAATGGAGCTTTCGCTTTAGATCGGCTGGTTGGATAACCACAGAATATATAATCAAGAAGATGCGCCCTAAAGCTATCATTTGTATGCTACAATGGTTAAGAGTTTAAGGAATCGGCCTACGATCGAGAGGTTCCGGGTTCGAATACTGGCTAATACACTACCGAGAAGTGAAACCACTCCCAACACAAGACCAATAGTCGTCATTTGTATAATTTAAATAATGCTAGTAATTTCAGTTACTTTTTTAGTTTACTTTTCTTTAAAAAAAAAGAAAAATAAATAGTAGCGTGATTGGCTACTGACGTCTCATTTTAGGCGTGTTCTCTATGGAAAATTATCCAATCACATCAGTTTTGTGTGACGGGAATGGTTTGCATATATGTGAGAGATTGGCAGTACTAGTGCTGGCGCATACAAGGCACTTTCTTGATTTTATAATCCGTGTTACATTACACATGTTATATTAATATTGTGCAGTTTCATGTTATGAATGTGCAATGAATTAAAAATAGCTATGAAATGGTATCTTAATAAAATAGTAATATTATAAACAAAAAGTGATTTTAGGCTAGTCACTTATTTTCAAGAGCATGCTAAGGGTCAATACATGCTATAGCCAAGTCGAAAAGCATCGAAACGTTTAATCCAAAAGTTAATATAGCAAATTCAACCTTATCTCAACAGCGTAATGCTCATATTTCTTCTGAGAAAATGTGTCTGCGAACAACCAACGCTGATTGGTGGGACTGGCTTTAATTGTGAAGAATTTCGCTTCGATGCCCATCGACCCTGGGCTAGTATGAATTGACTCTTGGTCATTACGAAAGATTATCTATTCAAAATAATGATTTTTTAACACAAACCCTAACATATTTAGAAGATAATTATTTTATTATAGATTATTACCGATTCTAAAATTTAAAACGCAGGTGCGAGATGAATGAGGTGAGCGTGTAGGATACCTTTTAAAGTCTCTATCTTGCCTGGCGTTCCTGTTAGCGATGATTTTGCAGTCGGGCAGCGACAGGTCCAGGCCGCTGGGGCTCCGCGCCAGGTCCTCCAGCGACGACTCCGCGCTGCCGCAGCCGGCCCTGCTCGACACCTGACAAGTACCCGTAATTCAATTAGTTATCAAGCATAATTTGTTGAAGGTTTATGCGAATATATGGCAATAAAACTATTTTTTAACGGATTCTATCGCGATTTTGTGTTATCGCGAAGAGTTTATGAAGATTTCATCACCTGCTGTAGATTACTTTTCATCCGTTGATGTAGGCGGTAAACCTACATCAATAGACGAGGATTTGGTGCGGGTGCGAGTTTCCTATCGGGGTTGGGGGATCAAACTGCAGTGGCTCCCGTAAAAGCCAACATAGCCAAATCAAGAGAGCAGGAGAACGGACCTCGGAGTTTTGAATGTAACCGGCACTAATGCGGTCATGATGATGACGTCTATATGTAGACAAGCTGTAATTGTGTGACGGTTCCGGGGTCGAGGCGGGAGAGACTAGATAAATACGTTCTTGAAGTTCACCTATGTACATATTCACAGCACACCTTTTTTAACATAATCTATATGACAAATACTAAAAAAAGTTACGCATTGTTGCTGGTCAAGTAGTGATATTTCGTGATATCATTTTCTTTTTTTTTATGGATGATAGGCTCACGTTTGACCTCTATCTCACCTGATCGTAAGTGACGATGTGGTCTACGATGGATCACGTTTGCCTAGAAGGAACCTATTTACGTAGACCCACAACCCGAGCCGTTGCTTACAAAGAAGTCATCGTAAAATTGTTGGTAGTTTTAGAGTTATGAGATGCAAACTGGATGTGTGATACCGTCGGGATATCCTGCTTACCTTGGCGCTGGCCGCCCGGCGAGGCTGGTCGCGCCACGCGTGCTCCCAACCACTGCCCGCCGCGCTCTGATCACGCAATACAAAAAAGTTTTATAAAACTCAAGAATATTTAGACGACAAACAAGCTTGGAAATGCTCTATGCTACTCAAACAAACCATTGTAATTAGATTAGGCTTTTTATTTTAAATATCACTTTTAAATAAATATTCTACGACATTCTACACAGCGCTTTCTAGACCCAAAGTAAGCATAGTTTAACTAGCTTGTGTTATGGGTTCCAGAATGCGGATAAAAATACTTAAATACTTTTTTTTTTGTAAATACATACATATAGAAACACCCAGACCAATGCAAATAGACATATTCATGCATACAAATATTTGCACTGAGCGGGAATCGAACCCGCGCCCCCTGTCGTAGCAGTCGAATGCACTACCGCTACGCCACAGAGGCCGTCATTATCATCATTAAAAACAAACAGTACACAGTTTAGTTATAAATAACACATGAACCACTAAGGTATGCATTGTGCTACACACTCAGTCAGTACAATTTATATTTCTATACTGAAGTAGGTAAGTACTTAAATATTTACGCAATTGCAATGTATAAAATCTTATAACAAATATTTTTTACAACTTACAGTTGTAATAAAACAAAAAGGCTTTTTCACCTATCTAACAGGAAACGGGCGCTTTTGCTGTGTAGAAACTCGTAGCAAAATGCGATTTCAATTTCTTTTTTTTTTGTTTTAATTTTTTTTTGTTCATATCTTAACGCGAAATTCACCATGGATAATGATATTGTAAATGTGATCGTTTGAGCACTGACTCCCAAAATACAGGCTTCAGCCTAGTTTGGGAACCAGTTACCTGCACACAATGTAACTCAAATTTTGCCTTAATGATAAGACCTTGCAATGTAATACTTTTTTTGAGACCAATAAACAATTTTATTATTTTATTATTTCACTGTTAGCGTGAGTTAAATTGATTTGAATTTCTAACACCACAATAGGCAAAAATCGAATCGCTTTTACTAACGCTCGCAAAATCGCATGTTGGAGAGATCGCGTGTTTAAGAGGTAACTATTGTAGATATAGTAAAAAAAACGAGCCCGCTGAGTTTCTTGCCGGAGTTATAGGACAGGGTCGCGTTACGAACCGGTGGTCCATTTTCTAAACATTTTTTGTAGGTGCCATTTTGGTTGTATTTAATTTTTTTTTTTTTTTATTATTTTAGACTCTGACTTTGGTGTGTTGCCGTCAATGACTTCTACAGGTCCCGGCGCTTAGGTAGGCACATCGGGAAGAAGAGAGAGACTCCGGGTAACATCGACTTACTTCGGTTTTGTAGAGCGTTCTCTCTGTCGTACATTGGACTGACAGTAAACGTAGACCGATCATTAACTATAGACTGGCTATCAGCGTATACGAGAGAGGGATAGCGATAGTTTTTTATTGCCAAGCTATAAAGGAGAATGCCCATTCTTGGTTGCGCTTTTAGACGTTCGCGTCAATATTTCAAATGTTAAAAAATAATATTGATTGTATGACTTTTCAACACTAAATCGCGTCTATGGAACTTGGGGTTTGAATTTAAATTATAAAGATATAAAACTTGAATGAATAATCGTTTCCATTTTAATTTAATTATTACCATTATATAAAATAAACGATTGGTCGTAGAATGCAAATATATACCAATCTTTTTAAAATAAAATGGATAAATAATAATACGTGATAATAATTCGCAATGTGACATTCAAATATATTGCAGTTATATAATCTTAATATTTCGTGTATGTATTCGTAGTTTATTGCTGATAATCAGTTAAAGTTGTAAAATAATGTATGCTTCAGTGGTAGTTTTCTCTTAATTTATACATGGTATCCCTGTCTTAAAACATTCCAAAAAAAAAGAACTCACACGTCAGTTCAACAGTCAGTGTCACAATATTTTCTTGTTGTTATTGTTTTTCTCGTTGTAATCATTTAATTTCTCAATAACCCCAAGTTCTGTTACAATATGCGTTTATATTTCAGATAATACTTAATGCAGGCTTTTTAATGTAGTTTATACTTATGTGACATAGCCAAAAAAAGTGTGCAACCGTTTTCCATACTGACATGGGCATTGTCCTTTCCCCATAATTTGGGTAATAAATCATAATTTTTCGTAATGTTTTCTCTGATCCTCTTAACTCGATAGCTTCGTGTAGTTTTGATTTGAGAGATTTGATTGTGGGTAATAAAAACCGCGTCAAAATCAAAGAAAACTAGTCACAAGTATGCTGTGTTGCTATATATTTCTAAAAATAATAACAGTAGTCGGTATCTACAAAGGAGTAGGTACCTATCGCATTATAGAAATCGAAATATTTAAAGTAAATGTACATTTAGATGTTTTATTATATTATTAAATTTATATGCATTTCGTTTACGCTATATAATTTCATAGCTGGGAACTTTGGTTTTTACCGACTTACCGAACTGGGAAATCTAGCTCTACGATTATTAGAATGAGTAGAAGAAAGACGATTCATTAAAAACGGCCGTTACCTAATGAACTAGTGCTTTCTATTCTAGTCGAATAGACGTGTCAGTTTTTTATTTTAGTGTCGTGTCCATAGTTATTCTCTGTCTGAAAACTAACTATCAGAATTACGTGCGACAGATACGCTCTACGGAACCGAAGCACACCGATTTTAGCCGAACACTCTCTCTGCATCCCGATGTGCCAACCAAAACGCCGTTTACTGTATGTCTACTAGACAAGCAGTTCAGAACAAAAAGTGTGTCACACTTCACACTTCCGGGTTGAGGCGGGAAAGGGGGAGGGGTACGGGACGCCTCACCCCAGATTCATAATTTTGACGCCCTTACACTACAGATGTCAGGTGATGATTTCATATAAAATCGTATAAAATAAATTTAATGTACTCTGTGGCCATGACTATAGCCAAAAGTGGCGCGAAAGTTGTGTACAGTAGCGTCCAGGAATGCAGAGCCAGTGTAGTGTGGATGGAAGTGGCGGGGTGCGTACCTGCGTGTCGTCCCCGGGCTGCGCGGCGGGCTCCAGGCGGCCGCAGTCGGGCGCGCCCAGCAGCCGGAACGAGATGGACGCGGGCGTGGCCGCGCGCCGCAGGCGGCTGCGGTTGCCGCCCTACACCACAGATATAGTTAAGGGCGGAGATCTTGATAATGTACTCTAGGTACGCAGTAGGAGATTTCCCGAGGGGGCCATCTCGAAACCGGAGATGGCCCAGGGTCAGTCGGGGTGCGAGGGATATGCTCTATGGGTAACCTTACACCCGGGCGTCTGAAGACCCGAGACGGCGTGCGGTTTTAGTCGGTTCAAGCCCGACATAACCGCCCCCGCTGGCCGGCGGGGGGGGGGGGTAACCGAAGGGATTTCCGCACGAAAAAAAAAAAAAAGGTACGCAGTAGGACTTTTAAGGTCTCTTTGGCGGTGAGCTCAAGGGCCAATCAACTAATCATCTACATATATAACGTATACAACAAAGTCGTGTCAGTGAGACCGTTTATAACTCGAGAACGGGTGGACCGATTTTCATGATCAGATTTTTTAGATTTGCCTCCGCCTATACTGTGCCATTTAGTGTTATTTTTTTTTTTTGCGGAAATCCCCACGATTACCCCACCGTCGGCCAGTGAGTAGCCAGGGGGTAATTACATCGGACTCGAACCGACCAAAACAGCATGCCGTCCTTGGTCTCTAATGCCCAAATATAGGAAAGAAAGAAAAATAAACATTTATTAATGCAAAGAGGCCACAAACTAAGTCAACTGGCACAGGTATTGTTTACTTATATGCTGACCTCAACATAATCTTAAAAATACTGTATGTTGCCGAAGTAAAGAATTTTGAATTTGAATTTGAGCCTGACTCATTTACGGCTTTGAGATGGCCCCCTCGGAGTACTGTGCAAATATGAGACAATAACGAAATAAGTTCAGCTGATAAGGTTACCAACATAACTTGATTCTAAGGCAGAACGAAGTTTGCCAGGTCAGCTAGGCTCGCGTCAAGGGTTAAGAGTGGCAGCACGACAACGGATTTTTATGTGACGAATAACAATAGACCTTAACAACATGGTTATAAAATTGAAATTTGATCATCGCAGGTACAGCAACAGCTCCGATGAAATCATTATTGAAAGATTAATTTTATCTTTATTCTTACTACAGGTTAATAACTAACCTATCAAGGGAAACAGAACTTCACCCACTAGATTGTAAACAGAAATTGTTGTAAGACCTACCCTGTATGTACTACCGTTGTAACTACAATCACTTTTTTGCAATAAAACATTATTATTATTTCCTTTATTTAACTTTAAATACATATCAATTATATTTTTAAATACATTCTATATATAAAAAAAAAAAACAAAAATCCTGGCAGCACTAGTATCAACAAGTCACCTATTTTTGTGCTTTAAATCAAATTACATTTACATAAAATCTGTTAAATATATAATAAACTACAATAGTGTAAACATCAAGCGATAAACAATCAAAGAAAAAAAATTGTTAAAATTGATCCATTCAACAAATTTGTAACCAACAATTTATTAAAGTTATTGACATGACAGTTTCTGTCTGTCAAACACAAAAAATCTTGAAAATGCACAAAAATACATATGAAAGATGATAACAAGAGCCAAGGCAAGAGAACATTATTATTATTATCTCCTTTATTTAATTTCTATACATATAATTACATTTTTAAATATATATTAAAAAAAATACAAATATATTTAAAAATATAAAAATAGTGCTCCACCGGCATCGGGATTATTATTATTATTACCGGCTTTTTCTAATCGTCAGATATAAACCCATTGCCGTGCTGTAGGAGAAACCAAATTTCAATAGAAATAGGGGAGCAGAAACCGGGATCCAACCGGGATTGGCGTTCGGTGAATAAGAAGCTGAATGCTGTGCGTACCTGTCTTCCAGGTTCCTTGGCGGGGGTTCGAGCCCTTGTGGCACGCTCCCTTCGCCCGCTGACCGCAGGGGGGGCGGAGCTAGTTCCACCCCCTGTCCCGCCCGCGCCGCGTTCTTCACTCCGCCGCCTGGTCCCGCCCGCGTCCGACCCGCCACACGCTGTAAGACGTCGTACAGGTTAGACGTATACATATATAATAATAATAATGTTACACCAAAACCATACGAGCACCTACTTCAATTTATCTCTGCATCACCCCAAGGTAAACTGGTAGATAATGCCTTTGGCATTAAGTCCGCCTTTGTACATCCCCATGAGCATAAAGTTTTAAATAAATAAATATATAGGTTACTCATACGTGATTTCAATGGCGGATACTAACGTAAGACTTCTGAGATATAGAATGCCAACAAATTCGACAGAGAAAGTTTTATACTGTTGCTTGTGAAAGAAGAGGTTAGAGATATACATATCGTTCCAGGTGCTAGAAATTTGATGACAAAAATTTATCACAAAATTCGGCCGGGTGAGTACCACCGTGCAAGATTGCGAAAAACCCTCCATAGTAATCCAATTGCAGTTTGATTGCGTTCAGGGGTCAGCAAGTGCATAGCCGGGCAGGGGGATTGTGGTCGCAGCACTAGTGGGACCGGTGCATGTCACGCGGTGCTGCGACGACAATCCTCTTCTGATGAGGCCGTCAAGCTGAGTGCCACCATTGTTAACATGGTACGTGTATGTAATGGTGACCCTCTTTCCTGAGACTTTACCGTCAGCTTACCATCAGGCGAGGTGAAGTCAAATTGACGTGTCCTAAATATATATAAAAAAAAAAATCGCTCGCTATCGTTGAGGATAATATTGTGTTATATTAACCCAGTTTATAAAAAAGTAACCTCATTGTGGCGAATAATATATTAATGAGTTACAAACTTAAATAACGAGTAACAAAATGAAATCTGACATCTTTATCATGTAACGAATTAAAGTCAAGAGACGACCTTTCTTAAGCACAGTTAAATAATATACAACACTAAACAAAAACATCACATTTAGTATTAATGAGTTGAAAATATATTAAATAAAATGCAAAAAAGAATATGCAACATAAAATAAAACATTATACATATAACAATAATAATTATTATTACTCTAATTCAATACCACAGCAACACATCGTTTTTCAACATAAGACATCTCCAATGATCGACGAATCCCAATATTTTATGTTGATTTCGTTTACAAATTCGATATAATGTCAATTCTAGCACCTTTCTGTACAAACAAGCAATGGCTTTTTTTTTCGCTTAATCCAGATTGACAAGTAGAAAAATGTGTAAGACAATTTTTCTATTTTACAATAAATTGCAATTTACAAAATTGTACTTCCCGTTAATTTTTTTTAAATAAAACTTTAATTTCTTTTTTTGACAGAATTATGATATTGTCGGAAGTTTACGCGAATTTCACACATTGAAATAAAACTATTTTACTCCGTGACCATGGCTGCTGAAAAGCAACCGAAACGTCGGGTTCGATGTAAATAATAAAAAACATCAAATAAATCGCGATAGTATTCGTTAAAAATAGTATTATTTCAAGAGTACTAGTATCTGTAATTATTATTAGCATTCTCGTTAAACCACTCCATCTACGATAAATTGCTTGTGTTAGTAGGGGGGGGGGGGGGGTAATAGCTCTCTTGTAATTCCTTGCAACAAATGGACCCTAGCCAATGTATAATAAAATTGATTTGCTAAATACAGATTTTATCGAGATCATCAATTCGTGGACAGCTATATTCGAAGGGTATACAACATACACAGTGTTGAGAAACGATGATCAACAGACAGACATTCACATAGATATAACAATCCACTCACAGTTATAAATCTTCAATACATCTAATCCTTGTACGAGCATAAAAGCAGAAAGCCAGTAAGTTTGTGTTCATAGTATAATTATAGTAAAAATGAATTCTAACAAAACTGAAATATTAAATTAACATTCTTAATTGACTAGCATCGCCCCGCGGTTTCACCCGTGTAAGTCCTGATCCCGTGGGAATGTCGGTATAAAAAGTAGCCTCAAGGATAATGTAGCATTCTAATATAAATATATAAACAAACAAACAATCAAATCTTTTCTCCCTATAAAATTAGTATAGAAAACTAAAATAGATAATAGTCTTGAATGGTGAATAGTCATAAACTTTATGAATGGTTATTGATTATGCAAAAAAGATTTCAATGCAAGCATTCGGATTTCTACATAAGTGGTTTTTAAAATACACATGATAAATAAAATAAATAAAACTATACTTAGTGTTGTTTATTATAATATGGAAACTGTTAAAGTGGTTGAGAGGTACGCATCACGGTGCGAGGGAAATGCCTTATGGGCAACCTTACACCCCGGCGTCTGAAGACCCGAGACGGCGTGCGGTTTTAGTTTGTTCAAGCCCAACATAACCACCCCTGCTGGCTGGCGGTATCCGAGGGAATTTCCGCACGAAAAAAACTAAAAATAAAAAGGCATGACCAAAAAAAAAACTTTGAAATTTTTAACGTTAGTTGCTTTGTTCACAGTTGCCCTGCCCAGGTAACTAGTTGGTCGCGTATACCGTCCCTTACTAGGAACAGTTAATAAAATGTACATACCAGTCTCTTCAGGAGTACTGCGCTCATGTGAATGTTCTCTAAGCAACCCGGCCAGCGACGCAAGAGTCGATGAAGTTGGTTTGCCTGCACTCGCTAAGCTCCCGCGCGTTCCCCCTGGAATATTAACGTAAAAAAAAAATAAGTCAAAAAAAACAAGTTTTCAACAACTGGTTCTTCGAATTGAACGGACCAAGCACTAGGGGTGGCAGATCCTTAAAACCAAAATACCAAGCGAGTAGTGTGGTGGTCCTTGTACGTAAAAGGAGCAAGTGCGTGTGTGCACGACACAAATAGACTATAGACACATGTGCCAGTGACATGTAGATTAGTAAGCGTGAATATAACAAATGAATTGTGAAAATGTTAGATTTACGTAAAATAAAAACGTAATTATGTAATTACTTTGATATTAAGCTAAGATAAATAGCTTACTACTGTTAGGAGTTAGTTTTCTGAGTAATTAAGTATGTTAGAGCCAAAATTAATAAAGAAAGTACACTCCCTGAAAAGCATAATTGCAAATATAATTACGAAAATGCATTACTCAGAATCTAACATAACTTCGTATAAATAGGAAATACGACTTTGTATACTAGTATGTAAGTTTAATTACACCCCGCGACTGCCTCCCACGCCGTAAGAAGCGAATATGCGCTCCCCCGGCTGGTGCCATTTTATTATATAGTAGCTCGCGGGAGGCAGGGCGTTGTTCATGACAGACTATGACCTAATAAGGTTCCGAATAGACTGCCACTTCGCGGTCGCCTTCAGTGGACTGTATTTTGAGGATGTTGAGTCGAAGAATGAAACACTTGGATGGGTGGACTTGATTGACGTCAGTGAGGCATTGGATGTACTTGGCCCAGCACTACCCTTGATGTACTACTTCCTGTTGAGCTTCCTTGTTCCTTGAGAGACTCATGTTGTCTACTTGTTGCCCATTGTCCAACCAAATGGTCCCTGCTTTTATAGTCTTTTGTAGTGCTGGCCCGCGATCCAAATTACCTCACCTCCGCATTTCCATTTATTTATAAATCTTATGTTATACATATTAATCACATAGCATATATGTATATAGGTAGCAATAAGAGTTGCACGACGATAGGTACTTACACCTGTACCGTGCGACGTCGGGCTACTGAATGACGGGCGGATTGACTCCTCAGACTTATATATGGGCCCTGCCTCCCGCGAGCTACTATATAATAAAATGGCACCAGCCGGGGGAGCGCATATTCGCTTCTTACGGCGTGGGAGGCAGTCGCGGGGTGTAATTAAACTTACATACTAGTATACAAAGTCGTATTTCCTATTTATACGAAGTTATGTTAGATTCTGAGTAATGCATTTTCGTAATTATATTTGCAATTATGCTTTTCAGGGAGTGTACTTTCTTTATTAATTTTGGCTCTAACATACTTAATTACTCAGAAAACTAACTCCTAACAGTAGTAAGCTATTTATCTTAGCTTAATATAAAAGTAATTACATAATTACGTTTTTAATTTACGTAAATCTAACATTTTCACAATTCATTTGTTATATTCACGCTTAATAATCTACATGTCACTGGCACATGTGTCTATAGTCTATTTGTGTCGTGCACAGCGTGTGTGATAGTTCTTCCAACCCGAAGGACAAAGCGCGTATTATGTTGGGTCCTTAAAGACGTACGGACCAGGAGCGTAATGTGACGGTCCTTCGACAGGGAGGACCAAGTGCATGGTGTAATGATCCTTCGAGCTAAAAGAACTAAGTACAAGGTGTAATGGTCCTTCGGGCCAGAAGGACCAGGCGCGTGGTGTGGTACGTACCGAGCGAGTTACGTGACAGGTGCAGCGCGTTGTGGCGTGGCGTTTGATGTCGAGCGGCTCCCGCTTCTACGACCGCCGCTTCACATTGTGCCGCGCCTCCTGATGAACAGCCCTCGCCGCAACGCCGACGGATCCTGTACCCGGAAAACATCACATATGAAATAATTTCATAAGACATTCTTCGTAAAAAATTACATGGTCTCATTATCAAGGATGGAGTGAAAGATGAAAAGTTGGGAAGCGGACTCCGGGATCCGAGGTGACAGCTTCGGATGCGACCGGGACTCACGCATCAAAATTGAAGCGGAAAGCGGACTCCGGGCTCCGAGGCTTCGGATGCAACCGGGTACAATGCTATGATGACGATGATGATCATTCCATCTATGAGAGACAAGCCAACCACACCTGCAAGTCGGTACAACTGCTGATTGACGAATGAGCCTTTTTTGTTTTTTTTCGTGCGGAAATCCCTTCGGATATGCCCCCGCGCGCCGGCCAGCGGGGTGGTTATGTCGGGCTTGAACCGTGACGAATGAGCCTCAGGTGCAGGCTTTTGTGTTTGGGTTGGGAATTCAGACGGCAGCCGCTACTAATCCCAATCCTCCATAAGTCAGATCTAACGAGGAAGAGGAGCAAGCGGACCTCTGGGTCCGAGGTAAAATCCTTTTTCATCTCTTCTGTTCGGAAAGTTTACTTTTCATGGGTAGATAGCCGGAAATGGAAATGGAAAGTAGCTTATTTCATCCCTAGGGTGGAAAGTTTTTATTTTTTTATTTTTTAGTTTTGCCATGGAGTCCATGATAATTAAGTCACGTCATAAAGCCTTGATATCATGACGCTTTTTTTTTAACATGGCCGCCTAGATGCACATCTCGTGACCCACTCGATTACAATGTAACCAATAGATTCGATTTTCAAAACTTTTCTAATGTTGGCAGTATGTACGTGAATTATAACTTTTTTTCAGTATTAAAAAATTAGCGGGAAAACGAGATTCATATAAATAAATACCTTGTCTTAATTGTGGTTAAAAATGGTTTCGGAAAGTGATTCCAGTGATATGGATATTAATTTAACTCCCGATGAGATTTAAGAACAGGCAAAAGCTGTTGTTAATAATCTATTTTCAAATTGTTCTAATTTTACTTTAAATTTTAAGTGTTAATCATTATACCTGTTTCATTAAATGTGTGTGTAGTATTTTAATTTCTTCACATAGTCGAAATGAAATGTCGAGTGTTTACCTCGGGTGAATGTCACCATTTCACCCTCGAACTATTGGCGCTCTCACTTCGTTCGATCGCCAGAAATATCTCGCGTGAAATGGCAGATTTTCAGCCCTTGTGTAACTATCTACTATTCATGAATATTTTCGTTGTCTTGTATTCTTGACTTTGCTTTTGAAGCAAATCTGCTTACGCCCGTGATCATCCGAGGCTCATGGCTATGTGGTAACCGAGTAAGTTAACAAATTACAAAGTTATGCAACACTAGCCAAGGCAGTTTTAGGATGGGTGACCATACTTCTGACACATTGAGACCCCTCCGAGCGTCGGAGAGCACGTTAAGCCGTCGGTCCCGGTTGCCATGCAGACATCTATAGCAGTCGTTACGGCTAGTTAATGGCCTAAAAAGTCCCACAAATGGTCTAACTAAAGAATTTCGATATCGCCAGTGAGTTGTGAAGGTCAGACGGCAGTGCCGGGACGGTGGGGCGACTAGCGCCCCTCCCCCAAACCGGGGCAAGACGGGGACACCGTGGTTCCCAAACCCGACGGGGCCATCTCGAAACCGGAGATGGCCCAGGGTCAGTCGGGGTGCGAGGGATATGCTCTATGGGCAACCTTACACCCCGGCGTCTGCAGAACCGAGACGGCGTGCGGTTTTAGTCGGTTCAAGCCCGACATAACCGCCCCCGCTGGCCGGCGGGGGGGTATCCGAGGGGATTTCCGCACGAAAAAAAAAAAAAGTCAGACGGCAGTCGCTTCACGGAAAATATCGAAGTTCAGTAGCTCCGCAGTTAAGACTGAAAAGCCGACCCCATCTGAGTCGGGAGAAGGCTCGGAGGATCATGAACGACGCATTCGAGGCTCTAACCTCGGAGTTCGGGGTCTTCCATCTTTTATTTCTCCACTTCGCGAGGTCTTGAACATCCATGGAAGTGAGATCATTGGCTACGCCCGTGAAAGCGACTGTTAACATGGGAAGCTACTTCCGTCACTAGACGTCGTCAAACGAGTGGCACTGACCGTCTCCAGGCGGCGGCGAGGCGCGCGCGGATGGCGGACACGGTGAGTGGGCCGCCGAGCAACGAGCACAGCTGCGCCGACGTGTCGGCGTACGACGTCGTCAGCGGCGACACGTAGATGGGGTAACCGATGGGCTGGTCGCACGACGAGTTGATTATGTTGCGGAGCGCCTGTACACGTGCAAATAGTACTATTATTACATCAACTTACGTTTATGGACGCTCATTGCTAGTTCATTATTCTGTTCGTGTCTGCCGTCACTTAGGTAGGTACCCACTTTTATAAAATTTTCTTACTTTGTCTTGACAATTACGAACACAGAAAAAACATCCAAATAGGTCGAGCCATACTTAAGTTTTGAGATTAACAACTAATTTATAGCACTGACCTGTTTAGCGTTCTGTATGGAGCCCCTCTCAGGGTTCCTGTTCCTTAGATAGACCAGCTCTTGCTGCTGTCCCGCCCACAGTCCCCGCACACACTCGCGGTTCAGCTTGATGACCCTGAACCCTAGGTGGCGCTTGTTCAGCATTATTATCTTGTAGTCGTCATTTCCTTCGTCCATTACGTGCCTGTAAGAAGGAATGGTGGTGTTTGTGTACAGTTGATATGTTTGACTGAACGCGCTAAACTCTGGAATTACCAGTACGATTTGAAAAATTCGTTGTGTATTTGATGGTTCAGTTCCATCATGCTACGACCATTAGGAACCGAGTAGTAAGAGAAAAGTTCGAAAACACTCGGATGATGCGATGCAATGCGAATAGCGGCTTCCGAATAGAACCGTGTATGAAGGGTGAAACCGCGGGGCACAGCTAGTTTATTGAAAAATTGTTCTAAATCTTCGTATTCTTAGTTTTTATGTTCGGCTCCACCCGCGTGGAATTCTGATACCGTTCCCGCCTCCTATGGAAACCTATTCCAGGGATAAAAAGAAGCCTATGTGTTATTGCAGACTATAATCCATCCTTGAACCAAATTTAAGCCAGATCCGTTCAGCCGTTTTTGACAAAGTTTTGCGATCATAATATTAGTATGATAACTTAAATAAGATTCAACTTTATTAAGATTTTTTAACAATTGCAAAGTCTATATCATGGTGAATGAGAGAGCATGAGATCGAGGCCGAGAGGGCAGTCACCTGAGCGCCAAGAGGTGCGGCGCGCCCCGCAGCACGTTGTAGCGCCACGCGGGCGCCGCCTCGTGGCAGATGACGAGGCGCTGCGCGTGCGACGCTATGGCGCAGTACAGCGCGGAGCTGCTGCAGTACTCCTCGGGGAACATGAAGTGGTCCTGCGACAACATCAATCTATCAAACTATTTTTCTACTGCACAGTCTACTGGCCACTCGGAGATAAAGTTCAGCCGCTGGTCCCGGTTGCCATACGAACATCTGGGGCATTCGTTACGGGACACTCGCCTGCCAACTCACCGTCGCAGGATAAAACCCGACCCCACCAGGTGAGGCCGCGATGGCGGCCAAAGTCCGCCGGCAACCCTGGGGATTTCCTTTCGAGGGCTTACCCGGGGTGCCCGGCAATGGACACTTGGGGAGGACACCGTGTGGTTTTAGTCGGTCCGATTCCGACACGCCCACTGCATCGCTGGCACCGATGGGGTGAAGCCCGTGGAGGTTTCACACGTTAAAAAAAATCGGTTGTTTGTAAAGTCGTTTTACTGACGATAGTTTTTTTTTTTTTTTTTAAAGAATATTAGTAACCGAAATTACTAATATTCCCCCTAACCCCTCCAACTAAGCTAAATTGCTTTTGTTAGGAGTGGGTTCACGTCGGTAGTGTAATAGCCAGGATTCGAACCCGGGACCTCTCGATCGTAAGGTTGTCTCCTTAACCACTAAGCTACCGACGTCGTCAAATACTGATGGAATGGTTGCATTTTTCAAAAGAAAATTTTAATTTTATATTTCGAACGCTGCCGAACGCGGAGGCCGATTGTGCCTCTTTGTTGCTCGTTCCGCGCTCTCGCTTGCACTTCAAGCCTTAAATGGAACGCCTCATTTTTTCGTGACTGCAGCCGGCTCTATCGAATTATAAGACGTTGTCACGTCAAAAGGGTAGCTGAAGCCCTGAAAAGACTGACAACCTTTTCTTTTATTTCATCTGGGCAAATTTCCTAGGGCATTCAAGGCTCTCACACACTGAAAGCCTGCATAGTCTCCAGTACTGGAAAAGTGATATCGCAGTGTAGTTCGACTTGATTCTTTCTATCTATATCCTATGTTAGATAAAATCCGCTCTAAATATTCAATACATGATTTTTATAATATTCTACCGGTTTATGTACATGTTTTATGAGATAATAAAAAGTTATTATTGATGATTTAATTCTATCAGCCAAGGCGACACATACCTGATGCAGTTTGAGTGCCATCCGTATAGCAGGCGCCAGTACCGAGTGTAGCAGCGACATATCAGTGAACACCCATTCGTCGCGTGCGCAGGTGATGCGGAAGTCACCCTTGAACAGCGAGTGCAGACCGTACAGGAAGAACTCCACACTGCAGTGCAAAGTAAACTGATATAATACCGGTAAACATGATAGTGGTAAACGTAATGGTCCTTCGAGCCGGATGATTGTTAATAATATATATTTAGACACTGTGTATGGTTAGAGCGCCCTCAGCCCCGTCGAACTAAAATACCCTCATCATCATATCGCGGTGTTCGGATGATGATCCTATTTAATATTATGAAGACGTTTATATGTTTGTTACTCAATTACGCTCTAACAGCTGAACGGATCTGGCTGCAATTTGGTACAGGGATAGATTATAGTGTGGAATAGCATATAGGCCGGAGGGAATGGGATCAGAATTTTACGCGGGCGTAGTCGCGTGCAACAGCTAGTAATAATTAATAATGCCTTCTGTAGAATTAGGGTCAGTAAAGTTTGTTCACACAGATATTTTTTGTTTTAATTCGATTCACAAACCAAGACAATACGCACGTTAATTTAAATCGCAAAATACACGGAGATGTAAGTCCTTCTCGATGTGAACACTGCCAGCAATTAAGGCGACAGTACGCAATTTTTAAGGTTATATTTATACTGGGTGGAAACGTTAAGTGTGTCCAAACGATTATTTCGTCATTTTTAAAGATATTGCAAAACTTTAAACTCTGAAGCGCTTAATCTATAAGATGACATAATAAAAGTAAAAAAATAAAAAAAGCGGCCAAGCGGACAGACAGACAGACATGATGAATCTATAAGGGTTCCGTCTTTTGCCATTTGGCAACGGAACCCTAAAAACATGTGTTCACAATTTGTACTTTTGCGGGTCCCATACATATACTATGGCACGGGTTGTTCAGTACTCTGATAAGTAGAAATGTAAAAACAAATAAAAATTCGAAGTAGACGTAGGGCGCGTGCGTGTGCGTGGCCATACCTGGAGGCGGACAGGTGCTGCGCGGCGGCGAGCGCGCGGCGGCCCAGCAGGCTGAGCGCGAAGCACAGCGTGGTGACGGGCGACTGCGCGTGCGCCGCAGTGCGCGATCCACTCGCTGTACATGGCGCAGAAGCGACTCCTGCGGGACGTAGGGCGCGTGGCCGTACCTGGAGGCGGACAGGTGCTGCGCGGCGGCGAGCGCGCGGCGGCCCAGCAGGCTGAGCGCGAAGCACAGCGTGGTGACGGGCGACTGCGCGTGCGCCGCAGTGCGCGATCCACTCGCTGTACATGGCGCAGAAGCGACTCCTGCGGGACGTAGGGCGCGTGGCCGTACCTGGAGGCGGACAGGTGCTGCGCGGCGGCGAGCGCGCGGCGGCCCAGCAGGCTGAGCGCGAAGCACAGCGTGGTGACGGGCGACTGCGCGTGCGCCGCAGTGCGCGATCCACTCGCTGTACATGGCGCAGAAGCGACTCCTGCGGGACGTAGGGCGCGTGGCCGTACCTGGAGGCGGACAGGTGCTGCGCGGCGGCGAGCGCGCGGCGGCCCAGCAGGCTGAGCGCGAAGCACAGCGTGGTGACGGGCGACTGCGCGTGCGCCGCGCGCCGCCGCCAGCTGGCGCCGCGCCGCGCGCCGCAGTGCGCGATCCATTCGCTGTACATGGCGCAGAAGCGACTCCTGCGGAACAACTGTTTCTTTACCGCGGACCGGGCGGTGATGTTGGGCTTTCAAACACTATCCTCCCCTCCACCCCGTATTGAAGAATGTAACGAACAATTTTGATGTTCTGTGGGCCTACCGCCCAAGTGTCGTCGATATCACAGCCGTCGAAATGTTGCGCTGGTCAAGGTCGACGGCCATTTTGTACCGCCCCATTGATAATCGATGCCGGCGCGGCGTAAGAATGAATGAAACGCTGTTTTTGACAGTTAAATAGCTGCCGCCTAAAAAAATTCAAATCGACCGCGTCTCATGAGCTGTCGTTTTGAATATTATTTTCTTTTCCGACGGTTGATTACGATGCCGATTGCACCTAACACTGGGCTACTATGGCTTTTATGGGTGCGACTGCCGACGAGTAGGTTCTGCCGTCCTATTGCACCTAACACTGGGCTACTATGGCTTTTATGGGGGCGAGTATATTATAAGCCATAGTAGCCCAGTGTTAGGTACAATAGGAGGGCAGAACCCAGTCGCCTCCATAAAAGCCATAGTAGCCCAGTGTTAGGTACAATAGGAGGGCAGAACCCAGTCGCCCCCATAAAAGCCATAGTAGCCCAGTGTTAGGTGCAATAGGAGGGCAGAATCCAGTCGCCCCCATAAAAGCCATAGTAGCCCAGTGTTAGGTACAATAGGAGGGCAGAACCCACTCGTCGGCAGTCGCCCCTATAAAAGCCATAGTAGCCCAGTGTTAGGTACAATAGGAGGGCAGAACCCAGTCGCCCCCATAAAAGCCATAGTAGCCCATTGTTCGGTGCAATAGGAGGGCAGAACCCACTCGTCGGCAGTCGCCCCCATAAAAGCCATAGTAGCCCAGTGTTAGGTGCAATAGGACGGCAGAATCCACTCGTCGGCAGTCGCACCCATAAAAGCCATAGTATAAGATGCAATCGGCATCGTAATCAACCGTCGGAAAAGAAAATAATATTCAAAACGACAGCTCATTGCCGACGACGCCGTAGACTTATCATATAAGCCCCATTATTAATGGGGCGGTACAAAATGGCCGTCGACCTTGACCAGCGCAACATTTCGACGGCTGTGATATCGACGACACTTGGGCGGTAGGCCCACTGGTCCAGCTAAGATATGGTAGTGTGCCATTATGCCTTGATGAAATTATCCGTCTTTTACTTTTCACAAGAATATTAACATTTTTCATCATAATCAATGTGTGCATCACTTATAATTAAATAAAAATTGATGACACATTTTTGTCGTTTCATTTCCTTTGTTGTCAACATCCGTGCTCTTTAAACAGATTATTCTAATGGATGGTGGGGAGAGCTCATGTCTCTTGACTCTCTTCAACTAATGAAATATGGCCTCTGTGGCTTAGCGGTAGAGCATTCGACTGCTACAACAAAGGGCGCGGGTTCCATTTCTGTTCAGTGCAAATATTTGTATGTATGAATATGTCTATTTGCATTGGTCTGGGTGTTTCTATGTATAATATGTATGTATTGACAGAAAAAGTAGTATAAAAGTATGTTTATCCGCATTCTGGAACCCATAACAGAAGTTAGTTAAACTATGCTTACTGGGTTATTATTATTTATTGGGTCTAGAAAGCGCTGTGTATAATGTCGTAGAGTATTTATTATTATTATTAAATAGTGGTCATATCACGTGACCACAACGACTCAACTCATTGATCAAAAACTCAGTCACCGAAATATTCCACAGAGTGGTAGTGATGGCTTCTTAAAACTACATCGTCCATAAAGTCCAGTTCATAAAAATAGATTTTGAATAATATGTGGCATACAGAATTGCCATTGGGAGAGACCTATGTCCAGCAGTGGACTGCAATAGGCTAATTGATTGACAGAGAATTAATTTCAAAACTCACCTAGTAATCCCTGAAGCTCTAAAATCGTAGTCCTCATCCAAATTCACGTTAAATATAGGGTCCAAGTCTACGAAGTTCCTCTCATTCATAGGTTTCAGAGCTTCCGCAATAGTGGTGGAAGACAACCATTCTTCTAACTTGCTTGATTGGATAGTGTAGTAGATTATGCTCTGTAGAAAAAAAGAATATGTAGGAATAAATGCTTTTAAGGTAAGTCCGGGGAGCACAACACTATGATGGTGATGATGATAGGGAGATTGTTTTTGGAGTCTTTCTGGTCGGCGAATATGTACTGCATACGACCACAGTATTCCAAGAGAATCTGGACATAACTTTTAAAAAGGACGATTGAAGTTTCGGGATCCTTGAAAAATTATGTTTTCCAAATCACAAAGTCAACTAGCTGAGCACATCTGTAACATTTTTAAAAGTTAGGAAGAAAACGGGGCCAATCTACGAGCCCTGTGGCACTCCTGACGATACTAACGCCGTAATATGTTCAAAAGCGGGGCGAGATGCAAGCGATTCCTTAGATATAATGTACATTATCTCAGCAATGACCTACAAATTTCAGCGTATTCAAACTTCTGAATAAATCGACCATGGTCAACTATGTCGAAAGCCTTTGATAAATCCGTGAACTAGTCTGTCTTCAATTACATCATTTATATCATCAAATAATAACTGTAAAAAAATAATTAAATAAATACTAAATATTAAAAATATATATAAAATATAGAATATAAAGAAATTTATCTATATATAAAAATGAATCGCAAAATGTGTTGGTAAGCGTATAACTCAACAACGCCTGGACCAATTTGACCAATTCTTTTTTTTTAATGTTCGTTGAAGTCCAATGATGGTTTTTACGGAGAGGAAAGTTTCAAAAATTGCATAAAAAAAAATTACAGGCATGTTTGGGATAAATAGGTGCCACGGGGCGAAGTATGCCACGAGCGAAGCCGCGGGGGACAGCTAGTAAAATATAAAAACAAAGTATAAAATACCTTGACGTAATAGGTGAGCAGCACCTTGCGGAATTCGAACACCTGCAGCATGGAGAGCGCGCTGTTGTCGCTGACGGAGTAGCCCTCCAGCACGTAGCGCGCCGCCACCAGCTGCCACGCCAGCCAGCGCAGCGCCCAGCCCGCGCCCGGCGACAGCACGCGCCCGCCGCACCACCAGCCGCCCGCGCACACGCCCTCTGCGCCACCGACACGGGCTTTATGAGCATGTGTGTTCTGTGAGCAGCTGTGTTTTGTGAGTAGGTGTGTTTTGTGAGTAGGTGTGTTTTGTGAGTAGGTGTGTTTTGTGAGTAGGTGTGTTTTGTGAGTAGGTGTGTTTTGTGAGTAGGTGTGTTTTGTGAGCATGTATGTTTTATGGCCACGTGTATCTTATAAGCATGTTTATTTTATGAGCATGTGTATTTAATGAGCTGATGTGTTCTATTTGACAATAAAAATATTATTATTAATTAAGCAGGTGAGCATAGTTTAAGATAGAATTTAGAAATATGAAAATTTACTCTACCTTTATCTCCTGTCTATCTTTGCCTCTAGTGCCTACACATATATTTTTATTGGCATTAAAGTATACTAAAACATTGTAAGTAATGGTTTTCCATTATTTTGTAATGAGGACTCTTACCGCTACTCTCCTCTGGTCCCTCCGATATAGCCTCTACTTCTCTCTGTTGGCAGTACGTCCCTCTGAACTCGAGACCTCGCAGCTGGAATGACACAAGACCGTTGCCCATCTCAACAATGTGGACCAGGCAGTTTAGGTAGTCTGACGCCAGTACTGGAAAGAAACATGGTTTATAATAGAATCTATATTAAAAATGGGTTTACGGGTTGGTTGTACTGGGCAGGATTCATATCACTTAGCAATTGCAGTTTTATTATGCGTAGATTTTAGGATGACCACAGAACTAATAATAAGAGGTACAGAAACGTGCTGCAAAATAAAAGTGTTAATTTATAAAGACACCACTCGCTTCGCGCTATCAATTTCATAAACTTCACAGTATTTAGTTATTATCAAATGTTTCGATATACATTGCTTATTATTAGTTCTGTGAGGATGACAATACAAAGCGGGCTTTCGGTAATAATCGACCTAAGCGACCAAAACATATTTCTATCGATCTATCCGTCCAAACTTTCGCATTTATAATAGTAATAATTAGATGTAGATTAGAAAATTTGGGTGTGTCCTTAAACTACAAGTGACTCACCAAAGCAGTCGCCCTGCTGTACTTGCCCCCATCGGCCCAGCATAAGATCCCCACACAAGTAGTGTTGTAGCGATCGTGTCAAATGTTCGTAGAAAATCGAGTTCAAATTGTTATCATCTGTAAGATAAAAATAATGATTGTTAGCTTTAACATAAGGGGAACCATCGAGATTCCCTTCTATTCTTTTATTAATATGATATTTTATAAACACAAACAGTTTTAACTACTCTATGAAGATAACAAATTGTCAGTCAGATGTACGATAAAGAGAACGCTATACAAAACCGAAGCAAGCTGATCATAGCCGGAATCTCACCTGACGTGCCAAATATGACGGATACTGTCGGTCATTTTTTTTTTTTTGTTTTTTCATTATATCGTTCATGTGATTGCGATAAAACAAGATATTACTTGCACTTGCTCAATGATTAAGGCATTGTAAAATTTACTATTGGATCCGGTGTTGGAGCAGCAAACAGGTTATTATTTATTTATTTATAATATGTTACAACGATCGTCGATATCTCGGAAACTACTGATCGAATCTTCTAGAAATTAAAACGCATTGTTAATGTCGAAGTACTCTATCGATCCGTTTAGAAAAATCCAGAAAAGTCAATACAAAATCACACGCCCTTTTGTCTACCTATACCAACTTTACCTACAAATCGCGATAAAAAGGGCATTCACCTCTATCGTCGGCACGACTGTGTAGGTACTTATTTTCTCGAACGCCCCAGTAAATACCTACTATTCTCGAACGCTCTAGTATATTCTACCCCGCTTATTAAGAGGTATAAAAGGACGCCCGGCTATCGACACGAATCAGTTAATTTTCGAAAGTGAAAGTGAACACATCTTACCGAAGTGAACCAAGAGAGTTATACCTGCGACTTAAGCAACGATTGTGGACTACTGTGAACTGCTGAGCGATTTGAACTGTTGAAGAGTACTGTGTGTGCTAGTTATTTAGTTGTCTAGTTTGTGGTGAGCGAATAAACCTCTTTGTTGTGTAAACGGCATTTAATTTGTACCCCGCGCACGTAACAACTGGTGTCAGAAGTGCGATGCCGTTATTACCACGTGAAGACGAAGGGCGTACTCCACGGACCAGACGTCAAGTGGAAATGGATGCTGCACGTCAACGGAGCCTTGAAGAGGAAGGGCGTCAGGCCGATCCTGCTATCTCAGCGGTAACTACGGGAGCACCAGATGGAACCTCGTCAGATACCAACATGATGACGCTGTTGGCTTCTATGCAGCAGATGATGCAGGCCTCTATGCAAGAAATGCAGGCCAACCAAGAGGCTAGTCGGCAGATGTTACAGGCCTCCATGCAAGAGATGCAGGTCAACCAAGAGGCTAGTCGACAGACGATGCAGGCCTCCATACAAGAGATGCAGGCCAAACAAGAGGCTAGTCAACAGATGATGCAGGCCAACCAGGAAGCTGTCATGGGTAAAATCGATGCAGGCATCCATGCACTGGGAGATAAAGTGAAGAACCTCGAAGACGGCTTGCAAACGCTTAGTAAGGAAGTGGCCTTGAAGACTGGGAGCATGGACGACCGCTTACAAGAGCTCGAAAAAGGGATCGGACCTGTTGACGACCGCTTGCAAAAGCTTGAAAAAGAGATTGTCAGGCTAAAAACCTGCGGACCTGTTGCCGCGACCTCACCATCATCAGCGAAGTTCGACCTACCACACTTCGATGGAACCTCCTCGTGGACAGCCTTCAAGTACCAATTTGAGATATTGGTAAAAACTAAAGCCTGGAGCAACGAGGAGTCTTTTATGGCCTTGACACTTGCATTACGAGGAGATGCCTTAGTAATACTGGAAAACCTGCCACCTGAAGGAAGGACACTGGAGTCTCTGATAGAAGCGTTAGACACACGCTACGGTGACAAGCACCTGGAAAATGTCTACCGAGCGCAGCTACGCGAGAGAAAACAAAAAGCTGGTGAAAGCCTCCAGGAATGGGCTGTAGAGGTTGAAAGGCTCGTTCGTCGGGCCTACTCATCGACACCCGTGATGATCGAGACCACCCTACTGGAGGCCTTCCTAAACGGTATACGGGACGCAGAAGTGAAAACTAATGTACAGTTGCGTCACCACCAGACCTTAAAAGAAGCACTGGCTTATGCCCTTGAGGTGGAAACCGTACGGCAGAATGCCGGGATAGGGAAGATCAGGGAGGTCAAGGAGGTAGTTGCAGAGGAGAGGAAGCCGCGGTATGTCCCAACGTGTTATTCTTGTAGAGGAAGGGGCCATATCCAGTCAGAGTGTCCTTCGAGGAAACGGAGGAGGGTCACGGACTCCGGGACCCAAGTGGATCAAGATGTTCCGTTAAACTAAACGTCGCCAGGGCCGCGGGGCGGGCGCTGGCTGGTCGATATGAAGCCCCAACCATCACAATAACTCAAGTTGGCAATGGAAATAGTCTGATCATCGAGGCCACCTTGGACAACCAACCTTGCAATTTAACAGTGGATACTGGAGCTTCACGTACAGTTGTAAGGCCGGAATTGCTGAAACGCACCATAAGGTGGGAAAAACGATCTCCGAGGTGCCAGCTTCAGACAGCTACTGGCCAGCCAGTGACCGTCCTCGGTGAAACAGATGTGGAGGTAAGAATTGGCGACCAAATATACCACCAGTCAGTATTAATTGCTAATATTACTGATGATTGCATTTTGGGACTGGATTTCTTGAGGAATCACCGATGTGTCTTGGATATACCTAGAGGAGTGCTGAGATTTCCTGATCAGGAAGTTTGTTTACAAGGATCGCACCCGTGCACTCTTTACTGTTTAACGGATACGACGTTAGCTCCTAAATCGGAAACATTAGTCAGAGTGAGGTTTCCTGCGAAGACTGAACAAAGAAGATGTCTTATTGTGGAAGATACCGGCAGTCATGAAAACTTAATAACAGCGAGAACCTTACTGATGCCGAACGGAATCGCTAGGGTGAGAATCCTCAACCTCAGTGACGAAATAGTTCTCCTGAAGAAGAATAGTGTGGTTGGAAAATGTGAAGAAGTAAAGTACCTGAGGCGGCTGAACAACACTACGACTAAACAAGGCGGTACACAAATCTCCGAAGATCGCATCCAGCAACTTCTCGAGAATTCAAAGGAAAACTTATCGGCATCAGAATTGCATCAAGCCAGAGACCTCTTGCTACGATTTAGAGACATCTTTGCAACCGGAAATGACTGTGGAAGGACTGGGCTCGTGAAACACCGGATTGACACAGGTGACTCCAGGCCTATAAAACAAAGACCTCGACGTTTACCATGGGCAAGAGAAGAGGAGGTAGCAGTTATGATTAAAGACATGGCCGATAACAAGGTGATTGAACCTTCAACGAGTCCATGGTCATCACCTGTGGTACTAGTGAAAAAGAAGGATGGCAGTACAAGGTTTTGTGTGGATTACCGAATGTTGAATAATGTCACGAAGAAAGACAGTTATCCTTTGCCTAGGATCGACGATACCCTGGACATGCTTAGTGGTATGAAATGGTTTTCAACCATCGATTTAAAAAGTGGCTATTGGCAGGTGGAGATCAGTCCAGACGATAAAGAGAAGACAGCCTTTAGTACAGGAATTGGAAACGGTTTATGGCATTTTAATGTCATGCCATTTGGTTTATGTAATGCACCAGCCACGTTTGAATGCCTCATGGAAAGAGTAATGGTGGGTCTACTTGGAGACGTCTGTCTGGTTTACCTGGACGATGTTATAGTTATGGGACGCAGCTTCAAAGAAAACCTGAAGAACCTGGAAAAAGTTTTTACTCGGATTCGTGAGGCTAACCTTAAACTGAGTCCAAAGAAGTGCGCTCTATTTAAAAAGGAGGTCAGCTATCTTGGACATGTGATCTCAACGGAAGGTGTCAAAACCGACCCCGAGAAGATAAAAGCCGTTCAAGAATGGCCTGTTCCAGAGAACAAAACGGAGGTTCGCGCGTTTCTGGGACTATGCGCGTATTACAGACGCTTCATTAAGCATTTCTCGGATATTGCTAAACCACTACACCGACTGACGGAAGATAAACGAGACTTCGTTTGGGACCTGGATTGCGAGCAAGCTTTTAGTAGGCTTAAACAACGATTGTGCGAATCCCCTATATTGGGTTATCCTACTAGGGAAGGTAGATTCATTGTGGACACGGACGCCAGTAACACCGGAATAGGTGGAGTGTTGTCACAAGTGCAGGGAGATCGCCATGTTGTAATAGCGTACTTCAGTAAATCGCTATCTAAACCGGAAAGGAATTACTGTGTAACTCGTCGTGAACTTCTCGCTGTGGTGAAGTCTTTACAGCATTTTAATAAGTACCTTATAGGACGAGAGTTTACACTAAGGACAGATCATGCTGCGCTACAGTGGTTGCTGCAATTCAAGAATCCGGAAGGCCAAGTAGCAAGATGGATCGAGCAACTACAGGAATTTCCCTTTGTGATAGAACACCGAAGTGGAAAAGGGCACGGCAATGCTGATGCTTTGTCACGAAGGCCGTGTGTCGAAGATTGCAAGCATTGTCAGAGGAACGAAGCCCGAGAAGAGATTAAAGTCATAAAGGCGAATGGACTTGACGACGAATGGAGTGGAAGCAGTATGAAGAAGGCGCAAGAAGATGATGATGATCTACAACCTATACTGCACTGGAAACAACTTGGAAGCAAACCCCGATGGAGTGATGTATCTGCTTACAGTTCAACTACCAAAAGCTATTGGGCCCAGTGGGACAGCTTAGTTCTGGTAGAAGATGTCCTGTATAGGAAATGGGAGTCTAACGATGGTAAGGAAGTAACCATGCAAGTAGTGGTACCACGAAGCAAGGTGGCCCCACTCTTACGGCACATCCACGATGGTGTTTCTGGCGGGCATCTCGGAGTCAAGAAAACCCTGGTTAAAGTGCGACAGCGGTTTTACTGGCTTCGTTGTCGGGAAGATGTCGAGGATTGGTGCCGTAAATGCACTGCATGTGCTTCGGTTAAAGGACCGCCGACAAGAAGCAAAGGAAAATTGAAGCTGTACAACGTTGGAGCACCGTGGGAACGTATCGCCATTGATGTTGCTGGACCTTTTCCAACGACTGATGAGGGTAACAAATACATCATAGTAGTGCAAGACTACTTCACTAAGTGGCCGGAAGTATTTGCGACACCCAACCAGGAAGCAGTCACTGTAGCCAAGAAACTAGTTCAGGAAGTAGTCAGTCGATATGGCGCACCTATGGAGATCCACTCCGACCAAGGACGGAACTTCGAGTCTGCTCTGTTTCAAGAAATGTGCAAACTCCTCGGTATAAACAAGACCCGTACGACTCCAGCGCACCCACAGTCAGACGGAATGGTCGAGAGGTTTAACCAGACGTTGGAAAATCACTTGGCTAAAGTTGTCGACGAACACCAAAAAGATTGGGACCAGTACATCCCACTGTTCCTGATGTCCTATCGATCTGCGGTGCATGACAGTACGGGACACACTCCAGCTAAAGTAAATTTTGGTCGAGAGATAAGGCTACCAGTGGATGCAATAACCGGCACACCACCCGAAAGTCCTAAGCCCGTAACGGACTACGTGAGTGAACTTCAAAACCGGCTGGACGAGGTGCACAGAATGGTACGGGAAAACAATTTGAAGACAGGTATAAGGATGAAAACCCGGTACGATAGAAATGCAAATACCAACGGTTTTGAAGAAGGAACACTGGTATGGTTTCACAACCCGCTACGCAGAAAAGGGAAATCTCCAAAACTTCAAGCTCGCTGGGAAGGACCCTATACGGTTGTCACAAGAATCAATGACATCACCTACCGCATTAAGAAGGGCCTTAGGGGAAAACCAAAGGTAGTCCATGTGGATAGGTTGACGCGATATCATGGAACAAATGATGCTCGGGACGAGCATGATTAAGAGGGGGGTAATGTTACAACGATCGTCGATATCTCGGAAACTACTGATCGAATCTTCTAGAAATTAAAACGCATTGTTAATGTCGAAGTACTCTATCGATCCGTTTAGAAAAATCCAGAAAAGTCAATACAAAATCACACGCCCTTTTGTCTACCTATACCAACTTTACCTACAAATCGCGATAAAAAGGGCATTCACCTCTATCGTCGGCACGACTGTGTAGGTACTTATTTTCTCGAACGCCCCAGTAAATACCTACTATTCTCGAACGCTCTAGTATATTCTACCCCGCTTATTAAGAGGTATAAAAGGACGCCCGGCTATCGACACGAATCAGTTAATTTTCGAAAGTGAAAGTGAACACATCTTACCGAAGTGAACCAAGAGAGTTATACCTGCGACTTAAGCAACGATTGTGGACTACTGTGAACTGCTGAGCGATTTGAACTGTTGAAGAGTACTGTGTGTGCTAGTTATTTAGTTGTCTAGTTTGTGGTGAGCGAATAAACCTCTTTGTTGTGTAAACGGCATTTAATTTGTACCCCGCGCACGTAACAATATCAATATGGATACTTACCAGCTCCAAGATTCCGCTCCAGTTGTGACGACAGCCTTGTATTGCTCTGATCCACGCGCTTGGTGTTATAGTCTCGCTCCCAGAACTTCACTGGACGGACGTATGACGTCATGAATATCGCGCTACCTGTAAAAATTTGTAGTATTTTTGTTCGATATCGACCAGCGTTCTAAAGAATGCTTGTGGATTGTAAGGAAATTCGTTTTTTGTATTTAGTGGTACCAAAATAAGATAATGATTTTTCAGCGGGCCTAGACAAAGTGACATTCCACTAGTGGAATCGCTTCGAAGCGAACCTTCAAAAGTCCGAAATGTATGGGATTGACATTATTTGTTACACGTGACATGTCGACAAATACTGTCACTACACTACATTTCGGACTTTTGAAAAATCGCTTCGAACTAGTAGAATGTCACTTTGTCTACAGGCCTAGGTTCAAATTCGGACAGGGAGAGGAGGTCCATCCAGCATAAAGTAGCACTTCCAGTACTAAATAGTAAGTTATCAGAGGTTCTTAATAAAGGGGCAGTAACAATCAATCAATCTTTATTTCCTTAGAATATGGTTACATGCATAGATTTTATATTGTTGGTTTGGATACAGCATATTCTACCGTGTAGCATGGAAATACATTATTAGCAAGCAAAATTATACAAAACAATATCCAGTCTCAACAATTAGAATAAATAAGAAAAGAAAAAGAATTTCAAAATTAATTAATAATTGTACAAAGTCGAGAAGTTATGTAGATCCATAAGCGAATGTCAGTGGGTAAGATAATTTCAATTTAATAATAAATATATTGAATATCAACGATTAAAATGAGAACGCCTGAATGGCACCTGTGATATTATAAGCTTATCTAGGCTAGTATATGCCCCACCAGGCGAGGCCACGCTGGCGGCCAAGGTCCGCGCGTAACCCTGGGGTTATCCTTTCGAGGGCTTAACCGGGGTGCCCGGCAAAAGTATATGCCTTGCAGTACCTGGTCTAACTACAGAACTTCGATATCGTCAGTGGGTTGTGGAGGTCAGAGGGCAGAGGCTTCACGGTAAATATCAAAGTTCGGCCGCTTTACAGTTAGATTGAGAGTCCCAACTGAATTGGGAAAAGAATCGGAGGATGGTGAGGACGTACCCAGGGCAGGAGTGAGTGGTGAGGACAGCACGGCGGAAAGCGCAGCCTGCAGGAACAGCATGGCGGAGTGCGGCACTGAGAAGGGCTGCGCGAACGCATGGAACGCGCTGCCCCACGTAATCTGCCACGGCGCGATGTACGTCACCACGAACTGGACCTGCATACATGTACTCTTAGACCATGTTTTGTACCACTAAGATGGTCCACGACCATTCAAATTTTGATTACACAGTAATAAAAGATCTTATTTAGGAGACACATGGTCACTGCATGATCAAGCCCTTATTGCCTTTGGTATATAAGCTTTCAGGTGTTAACATATTTTTAGATTACGTAGGTCGATAAAAATAAAATAAATCATTTAATTTTGCCGAAAAATTGTTCGCCGCCAGCAAATGTTTCGTCCTAGTCATAGGCCTGTAAATAAATATTTTTGTACTATTACATATGCTTTTTTTTATATACTCCTATGTAGTAGGAACCTGTAGACAATTTAAAATTATAAAATACATAGGTTATCGATTTACTTTTTGAAATAAACACACTTAAAGTTGACATAGTAACAGTTTCAACTATCGTCAATGTTTACAGTCACATATAATAAATTCTTATAAGAATTCTTATAAGATTCTTATTAGAATTGAAAGAATGACTCATAATCTTAACAAAAAATAACACTTCAGCGTCTCTTATCACTTGTAAAGCCATAAATTATTTTTTGTTTCGTAACTCGACCCGCGCGGGCGCGGAATGACGTCATCTGATTATGCACCTGAGCCGGGCAGCGGTATTAACGACCCCCTTTGAGCCTGTCAGCGGTTATCCGCTGACAGGCTCAAAGGGACTCTAGTCCCTTACTTCAAAACCACTGACGGGCTCAGAGGGGCCCTGGTCCCTTTTTATGATTCGGTAGGGCGTGCACGCAAATTCCGACCAATTTCTTTTTTACACTTGCAATTATATCGGTTTTCGTCTTTTAAATCGACTAAATACTAAACGGATTTTCCCTAAAAAATTAAACACGGTCCGACACTAGTGGTTTCGATTTAAAAAATATGTTCGAAGTTGATGATCTATGGGTAGCGTAAACAAGACATTACGCGTGTGGAGTGCTCTACGAATTTAAATGGTTTTTGTGATTTATTATTGTTATTTTGCAATAAAAACTTGTTTTTAGTGTATAATAAAACATAATTGAAGTGTGTGATAAAAGGATTTAACCTAAACGTAAGTATAATTCTGTTTTTGTGTGACTTTATTGTTCATGTCTGTTACGGTTACTGGAAATAGTCAAAATGTCACGTCAATTTATTTAATTGTAGCATTAATTCTGTGTAAAAATTAATCATTGTGGCATCGAATATATAATCCAAAATAGTTTTCAATAAAGATTTTGCAAAATACTACTAAATTGTAGTCAGGATTACAATTTACATTCATGATCGTGTGAAAAAACAGCAAAAAAAAATGGCCCCCATGTATGCAATACGCAGTACCCCCCCCCCCAGATTTATTCGTTTGTTTATTTTACAATCGCAATTGTAAAAATATACAGAATAATGTACAACAAGTGTGATATATCATTTTAAAGAGCGTTTATTGTAGAAAATAGATACGTATGATTTATTTCCTTTACTCAAACTTTACTGAACAAATAAAAACAAGTAAGGTACCATGTGTTGTTACGAAAGTGGTATTACCTACATTGAATCCCTTATTTTTTTGGAAAAGAAATACCTATCGTAATAATGTTTACGTTTTCTGTTACAATATGAAATAAAGAAAGAGGGAAAATAAAACACCTTACTTATTGGTCTTGAACAAAAAATACAAATTCTACAGCAATGTAATTTGGTATGAGTAAAGCTTTTGACTTTGTTACACATGAAATACTAATTGTGTGAGATTTAAGACATTAAGGGTACATCATTAAACGGGATCAAACACTACTTAAAATATACAAAGCAGTGCGTCACAATGCTTGACTTGAAAAAAGCAAAGATAGGTCCCAAGTCATCGATTGGTGTGCCACAAGGCATTACATTGGGGCCTCTACTATATTCATTACAGTTACGCTAGTGTAGCTCAAAGATAAATTTTATTAAAGGTTATTTTCAGTAAAAATCCATTTAACGTACCTTCAATAAAAACTCGTACACTTTGTTGAATATGACGGCAGTGATGAAATAGTCTACTAGGAAAGTCTCCGAGACCTTTTGACTGCTTAGATCTCTTTGGAACAGTAACACTGCGAATACTAATATCAGGTACTGCGATTCCGGTTCTGAGTAGGCGTTCCTGAGGCCTGAAAAGGAAACAGCCAAAAGTTTAGGGACTATGATAAACGAAATTTAAAATATTAGCTACGAATCAACCTTCTGTTAGTTTTCAGATGAATAATAATATTATTACTGAACCCACTATCTCCAGCAAACTACAACCTGTCTTCGCCCGTGCCTGATATAGCAAACGTCTGAAGGCTAGGGTGACCGCTTTCGTTTTATCGTCTGATACCTAAGCCATTACAAAATTAACTTAAAAGTCACTTACACTTGAGTGCGCATACACATATAATAAGCGCACCGACCGCATCACCGTACTTAGCGGCGATGGCGGGCGCGTCCTGTGTCGCTGCGATCACCACAGCCGGGTATAGCACGTTGCGCTCCAGAAAACATAAGTACACGAACATCTGAGGAAAAATTACTCCATTAACTTGTAATATTCGTTGCCTGTATATCCCCGATTTCAGAAGGGGCAGGGTTTAGGCATTGGTGCATGTTATCATATTTCTCGGGACTATGATAACATATGCATAACATATGACCATGGGGACCTCTCCTACCGGATGTGCCAGATGGTTACCGGACACGGGTGTTTCGGTAAGTATCTGTGGCGCATCCACCGGGAGACAACGCCGCAGTGCCAGCACTGCGAGGATCCTGGCGAAGACACGGCGCTGCACACGTTGGTGGAGCGTCTGCGTGGGCGAGTCAACGCCGGGATCTCGTTGCGGTCCTGGGCGTGGACGTTCTCTCGTTGGAGACCATGGTGAGGGCCGTGGTCTCCGACGGGAGCAAGTGGCACGCCGCCGCCTCTTTCTGCGAGCAGGTAATGCTCGCGAAAGAGACGGCAGAGAGGGAGCGGGAGAGAACCCTGCCCCTCGAGTTTCGCAGTCTGCGGCGAGGACGCCGCAGACTGCGAAACTCATCTACGCCCGGGACTACCGACCTCCATGATCGGGGCCTGAGAACGGTAGTTGGCCGACTCGCCGTCCTTACAGAAGCAGGCCGTGACGGAGGCGTGTCGTGTTACACACGCCTGCCAACTCACCGAAGCGGGATAGCACCCGACCCCATCAACCGAGGCCGCGGTGACGGCCAAAGTCCGCCGGCAACCCTGGGGTTATCCTTTCGAGGGCTTACCCGGGGTGCCCGGCAACGGACACTTGGGGAGGACACCGTGCGGTTTTAGTCGATACGCGACCTAACCACCCCCGCTGGCCGGCGGGGGGGTATCCGAAGGGATTTTCCCACGTAAAAAAAAAACGCCCTTCGTTTCCTGGGGCTCCATTCATTGCTTTGCTTACAATTGAGCTCTCCATGCCAGTGTCTTGAGTCGTTTTAATACGATATATAATCCGTCTAATTCTAATATATTCAAGAATATTTATTTCAATTAGCAATCTGTTTAGTCAATAATGAGTATCATACCTTTTCAAAACACATAAGTTTGGCAGGTTCGGTGACTTCAAACTGAGCATGCTCATGTTGCTTCAGCACTGGTCCGGCAAGACACAACCAGGGCTGTTGCTTGCGGAGCTGGGGAGTCAGGTAATGCAGTACCCAGCCAAGAATACCAGCGATAATCCATAGGACCTGGTGAATAAGTTAGTACGTATTGTATAGAAATTCTTCTAATTCTATAGGTAGTTTGCCTATTTTGTATCTTGTCTCCCGCTTGCTAAGGAGGGAAGTGGATTTGTTATATTTTGGACTTCTCCAATTTCCTCCTAATTAATTTCGATGTGATGCGGGTTTCAAGACAGTTTATCTTAGCCTGGGACTTTCCGAGTGTTATTGGTACATACTATATACTCTGTGTTTTGTGAGTCACTACTGTTGATTCTGGTCTATAGGGTTCACAATAGTGGGAATGAAGGTGGGATTTGTGTATAGAAATGTTGTTGAATGAACTATTTTAAAAGTTACTCACCGTATTGAGCTGTGGCCGAAGTGTCGTAAAAACCGTCGTACAATGTAGTCCAAACACGAACAACGCAAGAAATGTACAAACTATGACGTCATTCTTAAGCCTGGCGTTCACTGTTGCTTGCAGCTTCTTCGGCAACGGATCTTCCATATCTTCATCAGGCTTGTCTGCCTCAGTTTTTACATGCGAAGCATTTGTATTAGTATCTTGAGATTTGTCTTCTTCAGTAGGAGGGTCAACTTTTAAAGAAGTTGTGGAATTCATTGTGTCTCCTCTGGGATCCATTTTTAAAGAGCTAACACTTGAAGCTTGTGAGCGTTTTTGTTTTGCAATATTCGTCTCAGAACTAAAGTTAATCTTAGACGCAGAACTGCCTATAGAATTCTGTTTGGATATATTACTTTCAGAATTGTTCTTTTTCTCTTCGCTCAATGTGTTAGGATCAGACTTCTCATTCTCTGGCGAACTTTCAATGTTATGTACAACATACAATTCTGGAGGAAGCAAATGCTTTTTAATTAGGTTCCATATCAAAGTGTAGTCGCTTGCACTCCGACTTAGATGGTAAGCGATTGGAACTAAAAGTCCGCAAAATATCGAAAATAGTATATTATGTTTCTGGTGCTGCGATTTTTTGCCCTCGACCAGTCCGCTGTAAGCGAATCCGTACAGGACTCCTACAGCACCGAGCGATCGCACGACGCAATATACTGCAGCGCTTAAACTGCTTGTAGCGTTGCCACCGAAAATGTGCATATCAATTTGTTCTAGTAAGTACATGAGAAATGTATTCACTTGAGGGAAGAGCCCCAAACTAAACGCTAAGGGAAAAAATAATAGGAACTTGGACAACACCTCCTGTATGACGTATAAAAAATCTCGCTCGTTCATCTCGAATCCATATATCGTTATTGTTTTCGTGACGTCATAACTTCTTTTACGCCGTGTATGTACCTCGGCTGCGAACGGCATGGTTTGTTCTAGACAACTATGCACCACACACAATATCGCTGTACATAAACAAAAGTACACAGGCCTCGAGAAAACAACCATTTTGTTGAACCCATGAACTGGTGATGCCGAATCTGGTTGTACACTCTTCAGCAATGAATACTGACTGCCCGCCATAATGAAACAAAACCAAAACGCGTATATGTCCTTATAGAAACCTAGGTTCAAAACCATAGATCCTAATACAGCTACCATCACAGCTAGTATTATTGTTATAAAGGTTTCTCTGAAGGTCAAGTTCCTATCAAATAAAGCCATGAGCTGTAGTCTATCCATGGTCACCTTTAATTCAAAGCATTTAGACAATTTGAATTTATAATAACTCTTTGGTTTCGGTTGATTAGCCTTCTCCATTTCGTCCATATGTTTTGAAAAGTTCCTATTCATATCTACAGGTTCCTCTCCTATTGTCGCCATCAAACTAGGTATGTTTGCATATGTATTTTCGACTTGTTGCTGCGCTAGCTGTTGCGCTCTTTGTTGGTTCATCAAAAAATTTATATGCATACTAGGCAGTCCCATTCTGGACTGTCTTTCAGCCTCTATTTGCTCTAACAAACTATCAGTCACATAAGCTACTGGAGATCTAGGTTGATCAGTGACTGAGTGGGTGCCGGTTCCACCATCAAAGACATAGAACCGTTTATTCGTAGTATTAGTATTGATAGGAACTACTGTTGATATATTATTATTACTTGACAAAAGGGGATTGTTGCTTCCCTGATTAGATGAGCTTTGGTCGACGCTGTCTGCACGTTTCGTTTTCGCTAGGCTTTCGCTGTTGCCAGCTTCGGATTCTAGAGAGCCACAGCTGCCTTCTCCGGCAGTTTCTTGGGAATTATCAAGCGTATTTTCGATAGGTTTAACCCTGTTAATTCGCATACCGTCCTCTTTCTCTGGCAAAGGGATCGGTTGCGCCTGTACTCGTCCTGAGCTATTTTTGTCAAAAGTGTATGACATCCAGTTGCCATATTCATCCATAAAGCAATGTATTGCACCGTCCGTCGTGTCATCGAAGGAAGTTGCAAAATGAATGCTATTAGAACTATTCGTGTTGTCCACAATGGGAGGAATGTCTTTCTTCCCTGCATTATTTTGCGAAGAAGGATTGTTTCGTTGGCGGGTTGATCGTTTTATTTTTCTGACTCGATTTCTGTGGTTTCTATCCATTAAAGGTCGAAGTCTTTGGCCTTCTTCCGCGGCCTGTACGTTCTGAGGGGAGGCCGTTTCGTTATTCGCTACATAGGAGGGTACGCAGCATGGTCCAAAGTCCACTCTGGAGTTTAGAAATGCTGCTAATAAAGGCATTGACGTCGGCAATAGTGTGTTAGTAGACGTTTGTGCAACTTCTTCTATCGAGCGTTTTCTAGTTTTGTGCGAGTTTTCTCTTTCTCCCCTGATACTTTGCCTGTGTCTGGGCCTCTCTTCTCGGTTAGGAGGGGGCATTACAACTGTGTTTGCGTTCGTTGCCGCGAATAAGCATTCTAAGCCTTGTACCAAAGCAGCCTGAGCTTCCACCGCATCAAACATGATGACTTCTTCATTTTGATTCTCATCCTTTTCCTTCTTAGAATCTCTCTTCTTGTTTTCCTTCTGCGAGGAAGCTCGTGAACGCGCTAAGTTTTTTATCTGCTTTGGTATAGCGCCCAAGTTTTTTGGAACATTGGAAGATGATTCGCCAAGCGCATTAGCTAGTTTCAGGCAGAGCACCTCTTCTGGCAGTGCAGAGGCACCTGCTTCTTTACATAAATCTTGCTGATTTATTGCTGTCTCTTCAAATAACCAATCTAAGCTATACACACTCCTTTCATCAACACTTTTGCTATCACACGTTAATTGCGATTCCTCAGTTTCTGGGGCATTATTTTTATCTACTTTATCTGGTGGTCTGTCTATATTGGTATCACTACTACTGCTAGAATTAGATATATCGTGGTCCCAAAGTTTCTTCTCTATAACTTTCTTGTCTTCCATTTTTTTTTCTTCTTGCTCCGCGTTCTCATTGGATTCCAAACTAGACTTTTCTATCAATAAATCTTTGGAAGTAGCACTAGTTTTATCGAAGTAATCGCCATTTGAATTATTTTTACATTCACAAACTGCAAGTTGCCTTTCTGAACGTTTGGCTTCATAATGAGGGTCATGTTTAGGCTTTTTCAGTCTTACAGGTTTGATTTTGTCGTTTGGACAATCTGTGTTATGTTTACTAGAATGATGTCTTTCGCAACAATGCTTTTTACAGTCATGGGTTTTGCTACGTACTATACGAACATCCGAAGGCCTATCCAACAATGGTGACCTAGACCCATTGTTTTCGTAATCAGAATCACTAGAACGCATGGCAGGCGACTGTTCAGCATCCCAATCAAAACCCCGGAACTGTTTCTCGTCATCATAATCACTATAACTCTCCCCACTCGAGTCCAAGTCGGTTTCCTTCTGCGATGTTTGCATTTCATCCGATATTTCAGCTATAGGGTAAACAATCTCTGAGCCGTACGTTAAGTAAGGATAGCTACATCCCTCTCCATTTTCGTTTTTCGGATAAAGATTCAGATGAGGTCCGCGCGTCAAACTTTTACTGGGAGGTGGAATAACAGCATTCTTTGGATTCTTAAGAATTTGACCACCGATAGTTTCAGCACTATTTGGATGGGGAGATAAATTTGATACACTTGGAGGTGGACACCCTATTTCTAACGCTGCACTCTTTATCCTTCTGAACCCTGAACTTTTTGACTTACTTTTATCCACTTCGCCAGTTGGTGCTTCGGTTTTGACCATCATATATTCCCCAAGCTCGACGCTTGCGAAAAACCCGGTATCGGCGTTGTTTGAATGCCGTCTCATGTGCGATACCAGTTGTGCAGTCGAATTCAGAAGCGGTAACTGTATTGTTGACATGGTTGAGTTAGAATTCCTTCTCATATTAGATGATTGGGCTTGGGTTGCTAAAGCCATTGCCGATTTGGTACAGCTCTCATCTGGATAGTTAGTGTATCTTCTCCGATGCGAACTTCGCTTTTTGGGAGAGGGCGGTCCTACACTAGGTTCAGAGTTATCCCTCGAATCGGAACTAAGCTGTCGAGCAAACTTCGATTGGTAAGGTTCTCCTGCAGCCTCAGAACCATCTAAATACAGCCATTCTTTGAAAAAATCTTTATTACTCGAACCACGCCTATGGGGGCACTCGTAAATTCTCCTACTCACTTTCGCAAAAGGTGATCCGTCATCGACTATCATATGTGGGGGTAGATTATATTCTATCCGTGGGGTTCTAGAAGCTTCCACAATCAGCTCATCTATTCTGGTACCATGTGTTCTTCTTTTAGAGGTCCTATGTTCTCTCCTGTGGCCGGATTTGGACCGGCTCCGGTGTGCTGAACGGAAGGAGGGTCCAGGCATTTCTGCAGACTGGGCCACACACAGATCTGACTTGGTTACGGCGACAGGCTCTGCTTGCTTAGCAGACATCGCGCTGTCTTCTATACTTGATTCCGAGCTATTTTTACGATGGACGTCTACTTTTAAATCTGAAACAATATTAATTACTTGTAGAATTTGTAATTTATTGCACTATTTGTTTACAATTTCCCAAATAAGAATTTATCAATTAAGAATATAACACTATCTGTCGCCCGCGGCTTCACCCGCGTGGAATTCTGATCCTGTTCCCGCTACCCTTGGGGCCCTATTCCACCACCAGAACCTACATAAGATACATAATTCCACCATACATCATTTTGTTTATAATACATAAAAGGGTTTAGGCAGCATTTTCGGTGAAAGCTCCTAGATGGCTTATTTTTTTCACACTTCCAACAAATGATATTAATTTTAGCTAATGTATACAAAAACTTGACAAATTATATACTAAAACCTTCCTCGAGAACCACTCTATACATTGGTGAAAACAGTATGTAAATCAGTGCAAAAGTTTTATCGCGAACAGACAGACAGCCGCAGCGGAGGACTTTGTTCTATAATATTTAGTGATAGTGATATTGATGAAACTCTCATGGTACTTATTGAAGGTGAATGTGTAGAACAAGTGTCAGAGTTTGTATACTTGGGTACTTTGTTCACAAGGGATGGAAGATATGGTGGAGATATTGAAAGGAGAGTGACTGCGGAAAATCGCGTAATTTGTGCGCTACACTCCTATATCAGTGGTCATTTGGTGCCGAAAAAAGCACGACTGGCGGTTCATAACGGCGGGTTAGTCCCCACAAAAGTTGGGTATGGCAGAAAAATCATGGGAGTAAATGCAGTGGAGGTTCAGTCATTACGCAGTACGTGTGTTGTAATTTTGGCTGATAGGAAGAGGAATACAGACTTACGAGAATGGTGTTGTCTTAAAGAGAATGTTGTAACAATAATTAATAAGGGTATATGAGGTGTTTTGGAACTTAGAAGGAATGAGTACTAAGCGAAAAAACACCAAGTATGTGAAGCAGATGTAAGTGGGCAGACAAGCCGTGGTCGAAATTGCAGAACATACACTGACCAAATTAATGAGGTATTGAATAAGGGCAAGTCAAAAGCACTTTGGAGTTTAATGACAGTAGAGGAAGCTTGTAAAGTATGCAATGACAGAAGCAGATGGCGGGCTGTTGTCTCTGCCTATCCCGGAGGGAAAAAGGATGTACGAGTATTTGTATCTAGGTACTTAATGGTTTCACTTTTACTTACTATTTAGCCTCTTATTAATTTAGTTTAATGTTAGTGTGGAGACGTGCCTATTGCTGTGTATCAGAAAAGCTAAATAACACCGACCCGAGGATCGAACACTGGACCTCGTGTTCTCACGGAAACTACGCCACGGGACCACAATTACGCTTTAAAGTCGTCTATTCAATAACGTATATAATGTGAGCAACATTACCTTTTTTTTTCGTGCCGTAATCCCCTCGGATACCCCCCCGCCGGCCAGCGGGGGTGGTTATGTCGGGCTTGAACCGACTAAAACCGCAAGGCGTCTCGGGTCTTCAGACGCCGGGGTGTAAGGTTGCCCATAAAGCATATTCCTCGCACCCCGACTGACCACTGGGCCATTTCCGGTTTCGAGATGGCCCCCTCGGGTTTGGAAACCACGGTGACCCGTCTTGCCCCGGTTTGGGGTAGGGGCGCTAGTCGCCGCGCCGTCCTGGCCTGCTTCTGCTGGGGTGACAGGCGGCCTCCCTTGCCACCCCCAGGCCTGCGCTCATGGAGGACGGAGGTCGTTAAGCGAGCAAGTAGCGGGCTCGGCGGGCCGGGAGAGTTCTAAAAAATTGCCATACCTATAGTACTGTTGTTGGGCTTATGGTACTCCAAGGAGGTAACAGACTCATTGTCACTGCCTGTAGTCGGCCCACCACCAAGTTTCAGCATTTGCATCTCCATACCTTCGTCAGTCCTGCAAGAAATCAACAATCAAATTATGTCTATCCATTTACATCACAGATTAACACACTTTTTATATTTCCAGGCAAAGGTAAACTCGCGATCTCGCCGCTGCAGGCAGTCAAGGTCTACCCTGGTGCCTGGGTATTTCCTTTCTAGTTACACCTGGATCCCCGGCTTCAGATACTCGTGGCGAAACCGTGTGGGTTTAGTCGGTTCGATGCCGGCATAACCGATTGGGTGTACTTAACCTCCAAACCGGTATACCTGCTGATTGTCGGACGAGGTTCTAGCACAATCTTTGCTCTCGGGGTTGGTGGTAAGATAAACTTAATACATAAAGAACGAATGAGTAGAAAAGTGCAAGCTTCGGGTGAAACCGGGACTGGCTCGCGGATGAAGAAGAGATGAAAAAAAGGTCAGGATTGTATTTGTGCTCGTATGAGGATGGGTTCCCACATAACCACCTCACTCGTTAGCTCCAGAGAGTTGGTAACCGTGAAGATTTCCAGACGTACAAAAATAAGAGTGTAAGAAAATAGCAATTTTGAACCAGACTCATATGTTGTATAAACTATTCGAACGGCACTTACAAAACGTTAAAGAAAAAAACAATGTTTACCAAATGGACCATCTGTTCGCAACGTGGCCCTGTCCTGTGTAGACTTCGGCAAGAAACTTAGCAAGCTTTTTGTGTTCTATTTACAAACATGTTTACTTAATCGAATTACAATGTTTTATTTGTCAAAAGCAAGTAATGTTTCACTCACGCTGTGTTCTCAGTGGCGTTTTGCGGGCCCGTCGGCGGCTGCACAATAATGCACTCTGTAGTATCGTACATATGGTGCAATTGGTGATTCAAGAGCTTCAGTCCGGTGAACAGAAGCGCCACTAGAGCGCAGTATATGATCCAACCGAGACTTGCTGGTGGGAAATACTGAAAAACAAGATATATTTCTGAGTTATTTTGATTAAATAGATGTGTCGATCGAAATTTCAGGCCATTAAAAGCATGAAACGTATTTATCCTTTAATCAGGACCAAAGACGGCAAGCGACTCTTTGTTCGGTCTAAATCCTACGGAAAGAAATCCAAAGTAACTTCACGGCACGTATAACTGATACTTTCCTTAGTGTTTCGTGCGGGCCCCAAGCTTCGAAAGTACATTTCACGGCACTCCCTGGTACTTTCACAAACCGTACAATATACATACTGCTGATTGATATCACTATAAAGTATACACAGTAAGTGGACATTGTAAGATACAGTAGAAAAAGCAAAAGGTGTATGCTAGGGTCATAGCAAAGCTAAAGAAGTTCTCTCTGCCTACCCCAAAACGAGAAAGAGGCGTGACCTGGTCGCATTCAAGACTTTCACCCTCGGAGTCCGAGAGACTGTATGTAACATAAATATAACATAACACAACTTCACGCCTGTATCCCCAAAGGGGTAGGCATAACTGGCGAATCGTGGGTGTGTAATACACATCTCTGCCTACCCCCCTGTATGTATTTATTAAGTAAAAAGGGTGTTCAAGTTAATGCTCCATTATATTTTTATATTGGGAAATCATGGTTTTACCATCTAGTCATCACAACTCCGTAACTCCGTATATAGTCATAATATAGATGTAAAAGTGTACTGCATACATTTCTGCAGGATTGTTAACAAATCAATAAAATTTAATAACATCATGACATGTTATTTTGATACATGAATCATCATATTCACATGCCAGTCACAATCTGATGAGATTCTGCAGTAAATTGAATAAGTTTTAAACATGTTAGATATTACAAAACATAGAGGCGCTTTGAGCCAAGTGGTAACCGAGTAGAGTAGCACATTGCAAGCATGATACATTGCGACCACTCCGTGCCTTAGAGAGCAAACCGTCGATTCCAGTTGCCATAAAAACTCCTGTGGCGGTCGTTATCCTTAGGAGTTGGAGTCCTAATAAATCTGACAACCTGGTTAAGTAAACATAACTTCAAGCCTTTTTTTTTTTTTTTTTTTTTTTATCGTGCGGAAATCCCTTCGGATACCGCCCCGCCGGGCAGCGGGGGCGGTTATGTCGGGCTTGCACCGACTAAAACCGCACGCCATCTCGGGTCTTCAGACGCCAGGGTTACGTTACCTTACGGTTACCCATAGAGCATATCCCTCGCACCCCGGCTGACCCTGGGCCATCTCACCACTAACAGCATCGCTCATCCTGTCTCCTCTGAAAGCAGAGGAGTATGGAGAGCGATGTGTTCCCGCCACGTTGGGTATTGGCCGACGATCAATGCCAAACCTATGAAGGGGTGAAGGGGAAGCCATTGACCGCCGCCCAGGGTGTACCGGCCGCTCCGATTCCGTTCCCCCTGGACTACAGCGGGATCGGAATCGGAGCGACACTCGAGGAGGTTACCCAACACACACCCCGTTACCCAACACACACCCCAACATAACTTCAAGCCTGTATCCCCGAAGGGGTAGGCAGAGGTGTGTTACACACCCACGATTCGCCAGTTATGTTAAGGTCCCAATGTAATAGGGGGCGAGCCTATTGCCATCTACCGGGCACATTACTAAGCGAGCGATAATTAACATTTATTAATGCACACATAACTACGAAAAGTCAGAGGTGTGTGCCCGGGGCGACTGGGGATCGAACTCGAGACCTCGTCTCAGCAGTCCGTTACGTACGCCACTGGGCTATCGTGCATAACAAGACAAATCGAATGAGCCCAAACATGACGGGTTTATGCGGTTTAGTTCAGGAGTTCCTAGGGACATAGGGACACCTTCTGACTTCATCATCAGACAAGCTTCATAGTAACTTATTATCGCATTGTCACCAAAGATACTCAAGTATACCAAATTCAAGTCCATTTGTTTCCACATTATTAAAAGCGAGCGATAATTAACATTTATTAATGCACACATAACTACGAAAAGTCAGAGGTGTGTGCCCGGGGCGACTGGGGATCGAACTCGAGACCTCGTCTCAGCAGTCCGTTACGTACGCCACTGGGCTATCGTGCATAACAAGACAAATCGAATGAGCCCAAACATGACGGGTTTATGCGGTTTAGTTCAGGAGTTCCTATGGACATAGGGACACCTTCTGACTTCATCATCAGACAAGCTTCATAGTAACTTATTATCGCATTGTCACCAAAGATTGAGTATCTTTGGTGACAACTCGAGACCTCCTCTCAGCAGTCCGTTACGTACGCCACTAGGCTATCGCCGCTTTAGGTTAAGTACAGTACATCGATATCGCCAGTGGGTTGTGGAGTTTATTGGCTGTTGCTTCACGGAAAATATTGAAGTTCGGCTGTTTCGTAATTAGACTAAAGGTCATGACGGTACAGATATTTAAAAAAATAATATCTGTCTGCCATCATAATCCTGGCGATGATGCCAGTTGCATTCAAGGTTCATACCTCGAAGTCCGCAGTCTGCTGTTCATTTTATGTTTGCCGTATTTTGGCTATAACGGAAGCGACTGCCGTCTGACGTACCGACCCCGAGGAAGCTCCCTCCCCCAAACCGGGGCAAGACGGGGACACCGTGGTTCCCAAACCCGAGGGGGCCATCTCGATGGCCCAGGGTCAGTCGGGGTGCGAGGGATATGCTCTATGGGCAACCTTACACCCCGGCGTCTGTAGACCCGAGACGGCGTGAAAAAAAAAAAGGTATTTATTTATTATTTATCGGCAGGTGTACCAGATCAAAAAGGTAATAGGCTCCTATACACCCACCATACAGCAGCATTCCTATATGGCAAGAAAGCATTATAATTACTTTAAAGAATTTACATCACTACATAGTATAAAACAAAGTCGCTTTCTCTGTCCCTATGTCCCTATGTATGCTTAAATCTTTAAAACTACGCAACGGATTTTGACGCGGTTTTTTTTAATAGATAGAGTGATTGAAGAGGAAGGTTTATATGTAGGTATAATAACATCCATTGCACCCGTGCGAAGCTGGGCGGGTCGCTAGTTATAAATAAATAATTTAACTAAGACTCAAAATAAGCATAGCTTAACTTAATTGTGCTTCTAGAATTAAATATGGATAAACATAATAGCTAACTTTATTTGTAAATGCATACATATTTTACACTAGTTTTGCCCGCGACTTCGTCGCGTCGGATTAAGATTTTTATGGTTTTAGTTTTTGTTGCGCGGAACCCTAATTATTTTTTCTAAAATTAAAGTAGCCTATGATATACTCCTTGTTATATTACCTATCTGCCAGTGAAAGTCCCGTCAAAATCGGTCCAGCCATTTCAGAGATTAGCCTGAACAAACAGACAGATAGACAGACAGACAAAAAATGTTATTTTGGTGTATGTACCGTATATATATATATTCATATACATGTAGTGAAAAAAGGTTATTTCAACATTACAAACAAACTCCAATTTTACTTATATGTATAGATAGAAACACCCGGACCAATGCAAATATACATATTCATAGTACAAAAATTTGCATTGAGCGGGAATCGAACCCGCAACGAACGCTCTAACGCTATCTATTTATAAACATTGTTTACACATCCCCTCCCCGTGACCATGGCTGCTGAAAAGCTACCGAAACGTTGGGATCAATGTTAAATATAAAATAACATCAAATAAATCGCGATAGAATCCATTAAAAATAGTTTTATTTCAATGAGTGATATTCGCGTAAACTTCCGACAATATCATTGTTTACACAATTCAATCGGGGCTTTTTTCGAATCCTGGGATTTCAGTATTACATTTATTCAATTAGGGAAATTTCAATATCAGGATATTTCCTTCCTACTATTATAATCAGGATCAAAAATCAGCGCTTTAACCAAGAAATCAAAATTATAATGATACAAAAAAAATTGCACATCAGCTAATCTAATTTATTCTAAGCAAACTAACTTAAAATCAGATTAACATTATAATTCTTTATTATAATGTTCTTTTTTGAAAATACATAAGTGAGATCTCTTTAAACTTATATAACTAACAAACTATGCAAATTAAGTTAAAGAATCTACAGAAATATCTCAAAACACGACTACTTTCGATTTTTGCAAATTTTAGTAAAAAGTATTTAAACGATAGTAAAAAACAATATCACATTTCTCTAAATAAAAATGAAAACAATATGCCAGTTGGTACTAATAGGGTAACACTGCTTATTAATATTATGTGGGACCTAAAGCAGCTGGTGAAATGGGGGAGATAATTATGTCTAAAGAAAAATGTGGTTGGAAAATTCCAATCAGAATTGCGAGACGTGATCTGAAAAATAACAGTGCATTCATTACCAGGGCTACTTTTTTGTTAGATTCCCATAATATGTATTTAGTTACTGGGAAAGTGAGTAGGCATAGGTTGGCGGATTATTAGAGTTATAATAATTATAACAGTCATGCAGGCCGGCAGGCAGGCTAATCCTACTTCCTATTTATCTCGGTATTATAAATAAAACAGAAACGCTCATTGAAATGCAACTATTTTTAACAGATTCTATCTAGACATTAATTTACACTGATCACAACGTTTTGGTTGCTTTTCAGCAGCCGATCATGTGAAAATACTACCGAAACATCTGCAGGACAGGAATAGAACACTTTCCTGGGGTTCACGGGAAAATGCCTGGTATCCAATTTTATAGAATGGCATACTTCATAAAAAAGATACAACAACCGTAAGAAGGCAATTACCAGTTCATGATAAGGAGGTCATTTCAATTGATAAATGATATTACAATAATTGGTAATGATTGTCTACAAACAGAAGTAAAGCAACAGCTGCTTTTTATAGTCTGTTTGCATGTCATAACATGTCTTAAAAATCTGATATATTGTCTTACTTTATATAGGATATCGAGCTACAAACTCTCAATTTATTATAAAGGTGAAAATCAAAACAATCTATAAAATCAAGTCTCTGTTATGTTTGAAAATTCCCAGTATGCGAAATCTAGTTGTAATTATCAATAACAAAGGTATCTTGCATGTCCAGGGCCCACTTATGCAGGTTTTTATTGTATATGTTAGAAGTGGTTCCGAATGCTTATAAATAAAGGTATAAACAGAGATGTCAAACACATGTGATCTTCCTGTTCGAAAATAGAACAATTTCAATTAAAATCACCATGTAACAATTTTTTATTGAAACAGAATTATTAAGTGGTGGTGGTTTATCATTCAATAGGCACTTGAGATGGATCGGAAATACAATGAGTAAATAGTATACTTGTCAAATTATGATTCTCAGTATGATGGAAGAAGTTATAGCTAGTTGAATAAATTACTATTGTATTATGTAAACTTTTGAAATTGCCATTTATTAGGTATATTCAAACCTCTACGTGGTTTAGTGACATTACTCCCACACCCTTTCTCTTCATACCAATCATACAATTTACAGATTGCAGTTTATTTTTATATTTTTACATAGCTTTGATGTTAAAATATGTGTGTGTAAACATGTGTCTTCGATTGAAAATAATAGATTTAGAATTATAGAATTGTAGCTGAATAATATTTCATAGTAAGGAAATAATATCCATATACTGTAGAGAAGGATACAGAGGAAACAGCACCAATACATCCTCCTGTGTGTGGGTGCTATACAGGAAGGTGAATGGGTGCTTAAATTGTCTGCCAAAGATTACTCTTGCTGATAAGATTTACTGATTTATTACATTAAACAAGATTTGCTAAGTTTAAGTTGCTAATTCATTTCAGTCATTGAAATAAAACTATTTTTAATGGATTCTATCGCGATTTATTTGATGTTATTTTATATTTTACATTGATCCCGACGTTTCGGTTGCTTTTCATTAATTAATTCCAAGAAAAATCAAAATACAACAAGACTTTATGACACTGCGAGCATTCTGCGTAAATAGTAACACCGGCAATTCAACATTGTTCGGGTACTTTGAGATAACTTAGACTTCAAACTACAAGGCAACAACCATTTTTAGTCTCCCCGTGACCATGGCTGCTGAAAAGCAACCAAAACGTCAATAGAATTTGTTAAAATTGGTTTAATTTAATGTGTGAAATTCGCGTAAACTTCCAACAATTTATTTCAGTCCTTATAATTATTGCTTCTGCAGCAAATAATAGGAATGGTGTACAATAAACAATATTCTAGGAAGTAACTACAAACTGGAGTCAACCAGTCAAATTCTGGCCCAATTTATCTCCTTCGTTAATAGCTCTACCATTGGGGAAATTGATACTGAAGGTACAGGGACATTAATTAAGAATTGAATTAAAAAATATTCTATGGTTTGGGCCCCGGATTTACAGGATTAATGTGAAGATGGTGATAGTGAATAAAAAATAATCTATACCCTATATTAATGAGACTTGTGAAATCTTGCCTAGCTTCCACCTTGTTTTTAATAGTCCTGTTTCCATGAGGCATAGGTCATTCGCAGTAGAAATGCTTTAACTTAAGTTTATTACAAGTTTTTTAATTTAAGATTTTTCTTAAAATGCAAACAATAATAAAGTAGCTTCAATTGAAAAAGTTAAATACTATTAGGTAATTAAATATGAATGTATAGGGACTTTTAAAATCCTACTTCCTACTAATAAATATCAATAAAAATCAAATGCCTCAAATTTTTGAAAGCACTTACTTGAGAATGGCTGGACCGATTTAGATGATTTGTATCTTTCTGTATTTATAATTTTCAAGACAATATTTGTATGAACAAAAAAATTTGGGAACAGATGGGAAAAGTGTAAGTGTAAAAAATTAAAATATGGATTCATTGAAAATGTTACTATACCCTACTTTCTTTTTTATTATTGCATTTACATTAAAATAAATTAAAATTTAGTTATATCAAAACCTACATATTTATGATTTCTGTATATTGACTTAGGTACTACTTAACATAAGAGATCAGTGTGTGTAAACTACTAAATTTAAAAAAAAAAAAATATTGACATGAAATTATAATAAACATTGTTTATAAATGGAATCACTGTTAGGAAGTCGCAATTGGAACTCTGATAAGAAAACAATAATAATACAAAGTAAATAATGTGTCCTACATCTTGTAAGATACAAAAACTTTCTTAGAAGTGCAATGTAGTGAATAGATTAGTTTCAGACAACTGCTAAGGCTTCGTAAGGGCAATGACCATAATGACTCAAGCCACAATGCTGCCTATCAATGATTGTAAGCACTATTGACCTGTTTTGGCTTATCACCTTTTTGAAAACAAATATTGAAAAAATATAAAAGTTACTTTAAACTTTAACTCACCAGATATATAGAAAACGGCAAACATAGCAAGAACAACCATACATATAGGTGCACTGTGTTGCAAAACAAATTTTGATGAGGATCATAAAACCATCCCCCTGTTAAAGACGCCCAAACACCTTGGCGCAATATCTCTAGTGTCTGAGAACCCATTTTACACTTTATGTCCACATTTCCGCGTTTAATTCACCTTCCACCCGAACGAGCACTGTTATAACTCACGAAATCATTTTTCACATCTGCAAATTGTTAATATCACTGCCATTTTGAATGATAGATTACAAGCGAAAATGGACTTTAAAGACATCGATTGTTTTTATATTCACGGTTCTTACTACATTAGCAGCGTGGCCTAGTTATTCGAAACATTGGTACACAATAATAAGAGTGGCTTTATTAATAATGGACACACAAATTTATTAATTTTTAATAAGAAACGGAGATGAAATTATCGAAACATCACTTTCCTTCCGACTTGCTTGCTCGGACTTTGACAGCGAGAGACAGGGTTACCTGCCATCTGCCATTCTAGATTAGTGTTGAGAAACAAAACGAAAATACGGTCTACTGTCATGCGCGAAATAAATCAGTTGGCAATACAATTATTTAATATGTCTGTAAATTCCTGTATCTGTCATTCATATCTATATATTTTTATATTTATTTATTTGGGAAGTCGAACTCTGTCGTCTGCTGCCAGCAGACTTGTTATTATTTATAATTTATTAAACTAAATCGTTCAACAGTGTGGGTTTATGTGCTATTAGTACTAGTAATAAGTGAATAGTGCGAAAACAAAATGAGTGACATCGAGAGGGTATTGAAACAAGCTGCCATGCAGATAGGTGCTGGGGGTAGTGCAGGCTTTGTGGAAGTTTGTATTATGCACCCCCTGGATCTTGTAAAGACGAGGTTACAACTGCAGGCTACTAGGCAAATCCTAGTTGATACTGATCCTCACTACTATACAGGAATAGTTGACTGTATGAAGAAAATGCACAAGTATGAAGGTTTTACTTCATTTTGGAAGGGTATTCTTCCTCCTATTCTGGCTGAAACTCCTAAGAGAGCAGTGAAATTCGCAACATTTGAGCAGTACAAAAAGTTGTTTCTGTTTGGCTCGAATTCTCCAACACCTGTAGTAAGAACATTTAAATATGATTTATATGGTATAATTTTTCAGTAAGTTTAAGTTAAGCCTAGCTTGTAATTTTGCTCTTGTGGCGTAGCGGTAGTGCATTCGACTGCTACGACAGGGGGGCGCAGGTTCGATTCCCGCTCAGTGCAAATATTTGTATGCATGAATATGTCTATTTGCAATGGTCTGGGTGTTTCTATGTATAATATGTATGTATTTACAAAAAAAAAGTATATAAGTATGTTTATCCGCATTCTGGAACCCATAACACAAGCTAGTTAAACTATGCTGGGTCTAGAAAGCGCTGTGTAGAATGTCGTAGAACATTTATTTATTATTATTTATTTATTAATAAGAACATTAACTTAAGGCTGGAACCACTTAAATGAAGCCATTCAAGTTCCATTGCGATTTCCTCATGTTTTTTGTTTAAATTAAGATGCTTATTTTTCTGATAATAGGACTGCTCATCACCACACTTATGTATGGTAGTGAATATTGGGTGCGGCAAAAGGACCACAAAAGAAAACTGAATGCTGTGGAAAAGAGAAGTCTGAGAAGCTGGAGTGACGTTGATGGACCGAGTGAAGAAGTGAAGAACAGTGTGATTACAAAACGTTGTAGTCTAGTTGAGGATGTAGTGACCAAGATAGAGAAAGCAATGCTAAGATGGTTTGGACATGTAGATGGGATGGACGAAAGATTGACCAAACAGATATATGAGGTGAGGGTTAATGGGCAATGCGGTAAAGGTCGACCTAGGTATATGTATGTTAATCAGATCGAGGATGTGTAAGAGAAAGGCCAGGTCAAGATTACCTGCAACCGGTGTGCATGTATGAATACAATTATGAAAGTAGAAGAAGCAAAAGGTGTATGCCAAAATCGTAGCAAGTGGAAAGATGTTGTCTCTGCCTACCGCAATGGGAAACAGGCATAACTTTATGTATGTAATTTTAAATTCAATGTAATATTTTTGTACAGTATCATCATCTTCACATGTAGGTACCATAATCTTGCTCCTATTCATCAGACAGATAAGAGCAATATTATCAGAGACATGCAGTAAAATTTTATCTGATGTTGGTTTTAGCGGTATACTTAAGAAGTAAGTAGGTATTACCAATAAGAGTGTTGTAACAGATTATGCAAACATGAATTCATCTATACTATTATTAAATTGTAAATAGTTGTGTCTTTACATTGGAGATATTTAAATTAAAAAAAATTGGGTTATGTTTAATGAACAATTCTGAAAACAAAAATATTTTTGGTCCGTTTGTTCGTGACGAACGCGAAAACTACTGGACGGATTTGGATGCGGTTTTTTAGGGATCCGTTGCCAAATGGCAAAAAACGTTACCCTTATAGATTCGTCATGTCTGTCTGTCTGTCCGTCCGTATGTCACAGCCACTTTTCTCCGAAACTATAAGTACTATGCTGTTGAAACTTGGTAAGTACATGTATTCTGTGAACCGCATTAAGATTTTCACACAAAAATAAACATAAAATTTTGGGGGTTCCTCATACTTAGAACTGAAACTCAAATTTTTTTTTTTCATCAAACCTATATGTGTGTTAAAAATGAATATAATTTTTTTCTAAACTGAATTGTTTGCAAGAGAGACTTCCAAAGTGGTAAAATGTGTGTGTCCCCCTCCCCTATAACTTCTAAAATAAGAGAATGATAAAACTTAAAAAAAATTATGATGTACATTACCATGTAAACTTCCACCGAAAATTGGTTTCAACGAGATCTAGTAAGTAGTTTTTTATGATACGTCATAAATCGTAAAACGCAATTTACCTTTCATTCAATCAACTCAAATATAAAATTTAAAAAAAAAGCATTATTATGTTACTTGCTGCTACGGAACCCTTCATGGGCGAGTCCGACACGCACTTGGCCGCTTTTGTTATAACTGGACTAGTGTATGTCGCTGATCGGGGAAGAACCACCCTCTCATTTTCCTAGATTATTATTTATATAACCAATTTTCACATATTACGACCGCATTCCTGCTATCTCTGTCTAATCTCGCCGCAGCTGGCCCGGCGTGAAACTGTATCTACGTCCAGCCTTCAGTCTTGTATGATGGGACAATATGGGGCTGTTTATACGACGTCATCGATAACTCATATTTTGCGCAGCGGTCGCTATTTATGTAGGTACTAAGTATACCCCGCGGCTTACTTCGCCCCTGTGGCTCCCATTTGTCCCACACATACCCATAATTTATTATTTCTACAGCAATGTATGGAAATTTGCCCAATTTGTTGACATTCATGATTACTCCTCTGCTCTCGTAAGGAGTTGCGTGATGATATATAGCCTATCCAACACAAAAATAATTTTTCAATTCGAACCAGTAGATCCTGAGATTAGCGCATTCAACCAAACAAACTCTTCAACTTTATAATATTAGTAAAAACTGTCCTGTGGACAAGATTGGCCGGTTTCTATATGGAAACGGCAAAATTGAGCCATGATGAAACCGTCTTCCTGGAAATATCATAATTTAAAAAACCGTATTAGAGGTGTCCATTCAGAACTCAATACTCTGAATCCAAGTTCATAAAATGATCCTTTGATACCGTTTCTCATGTTAAAACAAAACTTAACTAACCTAAGACTGAAAGAGCAGTCTCTTATTATTTGTGATCGCAATGACGGCCGGGTTGGGGGCTCAGAAGGTAGTTGCTCTCGTAAAAGCCAAGAGAAACCAATCAGCAGTAGTAGGATAGCGGACCCAGGGCTCGAATATGTAACCGGGACTAACGCTGTGATTGCCTAGTTGAACAACTACCATCACCAGATGACGTGATTAAAAGAAAGAACACTTCAAACCAGACGTGCATATGAGTTCATTAGACAATAAATATATTCAACTGCACTGACAACAAACAACATACCTAATACCTACGCAAATAGGTAAGTGGCTAGAGGCCAAATGTTCATGACAATATTGGAATTTTAGAACATTAGCAACGAAATGAAGTGTAACTAGGTATAATACTAGGGGCGCAATGCATTCTGCTGTTGCAATGTTGAGCTGAGAGTGCACTACATGATTACCTACCTACAATTCACGCGCAATTTTTTTTTCAATTGAATACCATGGAATTATTTTTTCGGTGATTATTCCTCCGTTGCTAGACTGATTTTCAATTTTCTTTTTCTGTATTATGCCAATAGTTAAGTTGCACATTTTGGAGCCAAAATCGTGATCTCAACATTGATCATTTTGGGGAAATCAGATTTTGAAATTTTTGCAGGGTGATTATTCCTCCATGGTATGTTCGATTTTCAATTTTATTTTTACTAAACCTTCCGGGTATCAAGTTGTATTTACATGCCAACTTTGGTCAAAATTGGTGGATTAGTTTAGGAATAGTAGCGTCACAACCGAAATACACCGAGTGGAGTATAGAGCTTTTCGCTCGACTTCGTCTCACTCTCAGCTTAATTAAACAAATTTGAATTCATCTCTCTAAGTATAGAGATGAGTAGTAACTAGCTGATGCCTGCGGCTCCGCCCGCACGGAGGTCGAAAAACGTTTTTTCGTCATATTTCCGGTTTTACTTAACCAATTGCAATGAAACATACAGCAGATTTTAAGTCTGACCAAGACCTTTCTAATAGAAAAAACTGCATCAAAATAAGTTCAATGGTCTAGGCGTCCATCGCGAACAAACAGAAAAACACAAGAATTCTAAGAAAAAACTAGTGGGGCGGAAATCACACAGTAATTGTCATACTTCGGGCCAAACTTAGATATTTTTAGGGACAATTTGTATGGTGAGGATTGGCTAGAGAGGCGACACGGAAGCCTCTCGTACCGACTGACGCAGGTGATCTCCGGGAAGGGGTGCTTCGGGGACCACCTGCATAGGATCAGGAAGGAGCCAACGCCTGAGTGTCATCACTGCGACGCGAGCGAGGACTCAGGGCTGCACACGCTGGCGGACTGCCCGGCGTGGGAGGCGCCAAGGCGTGACCTCGTGGCAGCCATCGGGGTGGGAGTCCTCTCGCTCGGCAGCATGATTGCGGCAATGGTGCGAATCGCGAGCGCGTGGGCCGCCGCCATCTCCTTCTGCGAGCATTTAATGCTCGCGAAGGAGATGGCGGAGCGCGCCCGGGTGAGATTTAGAACTCTCCCGGCCCGCCGAGCCCGCAACTTGCTCGCCGCGCGTCGCAGGCGACTCAGGCGCCGGAGGTCGCTTAACGACCTCCGTCCTCCATGAGCGCAGGCCTGGGGGTGGCGGGTGAGGCCGCCTGTCACCCCAGCAGAAGCAGGCCGGGACGGTGGCGCGACTAGCGCCCCTCCCCCAAACCGGGGCAAGACGGGGACACCGTGGTTCCCAAACCCGAGGGGGCCATCTCGAAACCGGAGATGGCCCAGGGTCAGTCGGGGTGCGAGGGATTTGCTCTATGGGCAACCTTACACCCCGGCGTCTGTAGACCCGAGACGGCGTGCGGTTTTAGTCGGTTCAAGCCCGACATAACCGCCCCCGCTGGCCGGCGGGGGGTATCCTCCGAAGGGATTTCCGCACGATAAAAAAATAAAAAAAATAAAAAGGTACCCGAAACCTTGAACGTACAAACCCCAAAATCTAATCAGTTCTTCCCATTAACCAAACAAGATGATTGGCGAAAGAATTTTTTAAATGGGATAAGTGGTTCTTGAGTTATTGCGTAAACAGACATCCAGACATCCAGACCAACAGACAGACCGACTCAACAATTTTTTTTGCTTAATTAGACTTAGAATCATGTGAAACGTCGAGAAAAGTGATAAAAAGTGGGTGTAAGATTTAGTTTTTTTTTGCGTGTGATTTTAAGACTTCGTCCACCTGGTTGGTGGCCCGAAGTAATATAAAATATTATATCTCCAATGTACAGACACAACACAACGATAGCCCTGATTGCTGGTTATGACTAAATTCTATGACTAAAAAGGTTGCAATTTAAATTGCACGTAACAATACCTAATTAGCCCGCACGATTAGTCTATTATTATGCTAGCTTTCTAATGTCAGTTTCTTTATCACTACATATTATAAAACAAAGTCCTCAGCCGTCTGTCTGTCTGTCCGTTTTCATGCTGTTTTCACCAATGGATAGAGTGATTCTCGAGGAAGGTTTTAGTATATAATTTGTAAAAATTTTATGCACATTGGCTAAAGTATAATGATTTTCGTTGGAGGTGTCGGAAAAAAATAAGCCGTCTGGGAGCTTTCAAATAATCGCTGCCTAAACCCTTTTTGACATATGATTTGATGTATGATGGAATGGTTTTGTAGCTTTATAGGATGGTGGACTAAGGTCTCGTGGGTAGCGAACGGGATCAGAATTCCACGCGGGTGAAGCCGCAGGCAACAGCTCGTTTTTACTAAATCTCTTCGTCACGCCACTGGTAAGGTCGGAGCTGATGCGTCGGAAACGCTAGAAATGAAAGAGCTAAAGGATCTGAAAGTAGAACAGATCGTGAGGTTCTGAAAGAAGAAGAGTGAATTCGATGGAGTGCTGTGAGTATGGAGCACGCACAACTCTTACTCCAAAAGTCTTGAAAAAATAAATTAAGTCGCCCACAGACGTCATGGGGGGGGGGGGATCATCCGTCCAGCCGTCGGTATCCACGTTCGAAATAATAATAATAATAATAATTCGTCACTCCAGAACTGTTAGGTGCTTTTCAAATAATTTCAGCAATTACACATACATTAAACAATATTCCACATTCTGTCAGACCTTCGCCTTGGCTGGTCTTGGTGCAGGTATCACATTAAACAATATTCCACTTTTTTTCCAGACCTTCGCCTTGGCTGGTCTTGGTGCAGGTATCACAGAAGCTATACTCGTCAACCCTTTCGAAGTCGTCAAGGTAACCTTACAGTCGAACAAGGCCATAGCCAAACAAATACCAAGCACATGGTCAGTGACGAGACAAATTGTGAGAGAACACGGCTTGGGGTCCAAAGGCCTCAATAAAGGGTTAACAGCGACGATAGCGAGGAATGGTGTCTTCAATATGGTCTATTTCGGCTTTTATCACAGCGTCAAAGGGATTGTTCCTGAATACGAGGTAAGTTTTGTGTGCGAGAAGCGTTGAATCTGACATGTGTGAACATGGAATAGTCCTTGGCTGTGCGGTTAAATTCTTCAGTGAGATGCAGGTTCACAAAATGACGCCTATAAATTTATATTTCCCAAATTCCAGCGTATAATCCTAGATAGCGCTGGAAATTAGGAGTAGACGACCCAGATTGAGATTTTCTTATAATTTCCTAATGTTTGCTATATGATATCGCGGAAGTATTTCCAGTCTATTAATGATATGCTTTCAATCTTTCGACTATATCCTTTTGTACCTATTCTTCGTTTATTAAAAATAATAGGACTAGAAAACCTACAAACGAATTTGCATTAGGTAACGACGACTCATTCATTGGTGCCCATCTATTTCACCCACAGGCACAGAATAAATAATAGTACAAGTACAGAAGACCCTCTGTTTTGATGTTCACGAATGCCGCCTTTTTACGTGCCTATTAATTATTATTAGCAACGGACCGCACGCCAGCCGCGCCGTCATTGAGTTCTATTGCCCGGCGCGAAGGTCGACATTACTCCGCACCTTGCCGAAGATAGGGTTGTCATTTTTTGAAACTTCGTCGGTGGCAAACGAGCGTACGGTCCGCCTGATCGTAAGCGGATACGGTAGCTTTGCACTATTGTCTATTCTGTGGCGCAAGCATCGACTATGTCAGAATAAGGTACTCGTCTAGCACAACTATGCTTATTGCTTGGCAACTCTCGTTGCAGGACATAACGACACCCGTCACTTTTTCACAGTAGTTCACAAAAAGAGATAGGTACCTTTTTTTTTATGTGCGGAAATCCCTTCGGATACCCCCCCGCCGGCCAGCGGGGGCGGTTATGTCGGGCTTGAACCGACTAAAACCGCACGCCGTCTCGGGTCGACAGACGCCGGGGTGTAAGGTTACCCATAGAGCATATCCCTCGCAACCCGACTGACCCTGTGCCATTCGCAGTGTCCCCTCTGATAACAGCAGAGGGGAGGTACCCCTCTGCTGTTATCTTGAAGGCCCGCCATACCCCGACCCCCTCGTGCAATGGGGTCAGCTGGCCCTGAAGAGGGCCGGTTGGTCAGACTCTTGGCCGTTGACGTTGACGCCAGCTACTCCAGAGGAGCAATCAATGATGCGTCATCGCCCACGTTGCCCAGGGTGCACCAAATTTGGAGGTGATCCAACAAGTCACACCCCAAGAGATAGGTACCTTTTTTTTTATCGTTCGGAAATCCCTTCGGATACCCCCCCGCCGGCCAGCGGGGGCGGTTATGTCGGGCTTGAACCGACTAAAACCGCACGCCGTCTCAATATAATTTCTCGCTCGAGAAAGAGTCACTTGTCACAGTTGGTTTAGACCGGCTGATAAGCGTTTTATAGTCTAGGAGCTAGCAACCAAATTCATTAAAAAAAAAACAATATATTTACTTACTGATTACTTTTTATTGGTTTACGTAAGTAAATACTAAAGGTAACGCGGGCGTGACCTGTATTTATTGTTTATTTAACTGCAAATGCCTTACATTTATATACTTTTTTTTTACCATCTTTAAATTGCCGGTTGATAAATTTAATTGTTGCATATATGCGAAACCTACAAAACAATTTTAATACATATTCCACTGGGAAACATGCACATGGTGATTGTGGAGGTATATTTCTAAAAAGTTCTATAAGTTTGCTGCCTGGATTACTTTGAACACAATTTTCAAAATTTTCTATGAAAGTGGTTTCTAAATTTTGTACATACTCTATAAAATCTTTTGGTGGCATTTTTAAGCTAGATTGGTTGTTGAATGCTTTGTATCTAGTAAATCGATTAGTCTCGTCTAAGCCTGCAACTGATCTTGAAATTTCATCTATTAAATCATTTGAATTTCATCAATTAAAAACGTATAATCCGAATTTTGATCATTGTTTCTGCAACCCGCAGCAATGCAATATTTCATTGCCCTTATTTTATACATCGTATACAATATGCGCTTGCGACGTTGGTATGCGGCAGACACGCGCGCGAGTGTCGCGGCCCACGGCGGGGCAACCACTGAATAAGCAACCCCGGGGATGCCGCCGGCATGTACTTATAATTTCTCGCAGATCGGCGGAGTGACACCCCCCTGCCACAGGCTTCTTCATCAAACAAAATTATTAATAAATATTAAGAGTCAAGAGTCGACATGCCTATTTGTCGCAACAATACCACACATTTGTCATGGTACTGTTAGGTAATTGTCATGGAACTCGAAAGTGGTTTTTAGACAATAGTTGAAAGCCTAGTTTTTTCGAACACGTTACGTTAACAATGCTTCGTTGCGTGACAATACGTCAAGATTTGACATGCCTATGTTTTATATACTTTACATCTATTTGTCACCTTTAGTATTCAAAAATCTCTCGCGACGATCCAACAAAATTGTTAGTATTTGGCATAATATGAATTTATGGCAAACTAGCTTTTGCCCGCGGCTCCGCCCGCGTATATGTCGGTTATCGCGACAAAACATAGCCTATGTCCGTTCCCAATGTCCCCTATGTCTACCCCTGTACCAAATTTCAGTAAAATCGATTCAGTGGTTTACGCGTGAAAGCGTAACAGACAGACAGAGTTACTTTCACATTTATATATTAGTAAGGATTATCTCTCTCTATAGCTCTTTTTAATGTGGCCATCAGGGTGGTTTCATAGCTTTATTTCTCGGCCCCTTAGAGCCACAATTCCTGTACGTTGCCCGGCGGGTAAGCGGGTTGGGTCTATGTCAGGCCAAATCCTCCTTACAACGAATTGGCATACGGCGAAATCGCCCATCTCGCCTGAGCGATTTTAAATCAGGTTTTCTACCGCGCAGTCCCGGTTTGACCGGGTCGAGGAGAATAACAATATAGTGAATCCTCCTGCTCCACTAACCACTATGGTGCTAGTCAGAAGATCATGAAACCGACTAACCCAAAAAGTAGGCTATTCCCACCTCGTTAGAATCTTAACCCAAATTAGTAAACCTGCCCCAACGCATGAAGACAGGCGTCACCTCTTCCGCCCATTGCTTAGGGTGCTACTAGGAAATTTTCTAGCTTAATCCCTTACAGTTACACCTATCAAGCGATTCAAGTTTCAATTTTAATAAACGTTGAAATGTAAAGGAAAAGATTTATTTATTTATGATACTAGGAGACAAACAAACTTTTGTTTTTACCAGATAAAATATAGCCTCATTTTAAATTGACATATCTGTTAAGATACACACATATTATTGTGTTCCTATCACGAGTATCACGACATACCTCGATGTGGTCACGATAACAATATTTAAGATACGATACAATGCTGTGTGTTTACATAAACAAGTACCCAGTACGCCGGGTAGAAAGCGGTTACCACACTTGCAACACCAGAGATGTTAGTGGCCATTTTGGATGGAGTCATGTGTCATCATAGAATTGTTCCCAGTTTTTTACAATTTACAAGGCTTTTACCTCGGAGCCCGTGGTCTGTTTACTCTTTTCCTCCTTTTGGTTTGGCTTATACTGCTTTTATGGGAGCGACTGCCATCTGATCTCCCAACCCTGAGAGGAAATCCTGTGCCAGAGCCTCATACGTCAATCAGCACGTGCGCTGGCTTGCCCCGAAGGTCTTCACGTGTCCCCTTACTTTGAAATGAATATAGAAAAAATATGATTGTTCCAGGATCCCTTCTTAGAATTCGCCCGTAAGGTTGCTATTGGCTTTACGTCGGGAGTGCTAGGCTCCTGTGTCAATATACCATTTGATGTGGCCAAAAGCCGTATCCAGGGCCCCCAACCAGTTCCTGGCATTGTGAAGTACGCGTCTACTACTGGATCTATTGTCCTGGTGTACAGAGAAGAAGGGTGAGTACAATTTTTTATATAGGCAGGCATAGGATAATGTTGTATCTTTGGATGCAACTGGGTTTGGCGCTCAGATGATGAATGTTGTTCATGAATCTTCATAATTTCGGGATTCAGAACAAAACCGGCCAAGTGCGAGTCGGACTCGCACACCTAGAGTTCCGTACAAACCTCTAGGTATATAAGTAAAAGTTCACCCATCACGACAATCGAGTCATAGTTATGGTATAGTAGTAACTTTAAAATTTTCAAAAATATTTTTTATTATATGATGTAACTAAAAATTTACGGTTTTCGCAATTTTTCCTTTATCTGTACTATGAGACGTTACTTCCTACCAAATTTCAAGATTCTAAGTTCACGGGGTTTTGATTCCCGTGCGAGTTTCGAAAATTTGCGGAAATTTGCGGCATAAACGGCTGTATTACGGCAATATATTTTAATTGCTTTGGCTTAGAAGTTTGAGTTTTTCACAGCTCCAAGGGACAGTAGACTTGACTATTAGATATAAATTTCAGTTTGATACCTCCACGCGTTCTTAAGAAAAACGGTCTTGACAGACGAACGGACGGACAACAACGAAGTGATCCTATAGGGGTTCCGTTTTTTCCTTTTGAGGTACGGAACCCTGGGGTGCTTGGTTGGGGACCTCCACGCGGTACACCCTGGGCAACGGAGACGGCAGCGCCTCTCTCCTAGAGTGGGAGAGACGCTGCCGCCTACGGCCAACTCCGACCGAGGCGAGGACGGCCCTGTTGAGGGCTGTTCGGAAGCTTTCCACGTGTCCCTCTGACTAGCAGATGGCACAGTGGAGAGCAAGTAAGGGGGCCATCTCGAAACCGGAGATGGCCCAGGGTCAGTCGGGGTGCGAGGGATATGCTCTATGGGTAACCTTACACCCCGGCGTCTTAAGACCCGAGACGGTGTGCGGTTTTAGTCGGTTCAAGCCCGACATAACCGCCCCCGCTGGAGACCCCCGCTCTCCAGCGGGAGCGGTATCCGAAGGGATTTCCGCACGAAAAAAAAAAAAAAAAAAGGTACGGAACCCTAAAAATAAGTTTCCACTGGATATCGGGATGACTTTAGCACTCAATATAAAACTAGATGGTGGAAATCGGGACAAAAAGTATTGTGCAGAACAACTAGTATATAAGCTTATTTTGTTAGTACATAAGTGATAGTGTATATAATTAAACTGATTTAACAAAAACTATAGGAATAATCGTGTATAATAGTTATAAGTTTGCGACGAAGAAATCGTCATTGTTTACCGATCTATAAGTGTAAATTGTATCTTATTTCGTGTCACCTTATTTCTACTACCTATTAGAATACATAATACGGTATATAAATCATTCTAAATAGAAAATAAACACATAATTGTAAGATTGACCGATCGACCATTAGGGTATATCCGCCAAAAGTCGTTAAGCCGCGGTGTCACTAACGAGCCGCGAAAGTTCGATCGGCCAATTAAAAAAATCGAATTAATTGGATTAAGAGTATAAAAAACCGCTGTAAATTGACTCGACACCTCAGTCGACAAGTAGAAAGTCAAGCGAGAAGTGCTCTCTCCTCTTCACAAGGAATAAATGAAGATACATGAAAAAATCTCTCTTTAATTCTGGAAAATTCAAGTACTCTTCGAGGCTGCCCATAATAAGTGTTCCGCTTAAGACCAGCACCGCAGCGACATCCACAATCCAGCAAACCCCCCAAAGTACACACCCATTGCGTCGAAGTCGTGTTTCTGAGCAGATAAAGTCTCATCGACGGAATTGGCTTTGGGTTGTGTACAAGTATCCTATGTAACACATAGGACACTTTTCGTCGAGGAAATGGTCTATTTGCCAATTTCATCCAAATCTGTTCAACAGTTTACACGTACTTGCGTTTTTTTTTAAATTAATTAAGGAACATTGTACATAAGTTTAACATAATTTTGCTAAGCGATTAGTTACTGACTGACATTTGTCTTCAGACTTGTCCTCTGTCAAAAATACTCAGCATTATCACTTCTCACCGTTGTGTCCCGATTGTATCCGAGGCCCGCGGTCCACTTGCCTGCTTTTCCTTCTCCACTTCCCACGATCTTGGGCATCCTGGGTATAGAGACCATTGGCGTGCATGTCATCCCTTACGATTTCAAACCACCACTTGGGTTCACCCCCCCTGTCGGGACCCGGCAGAATTGCCATGGTTAGACATTTGTTACCCACGTAGTCAGGCGGCTGCCGCAAAACGGAACCACACCAGCGAAGGCGACACTCCTGCATTTTATCTGCAATATCAAAGACTTTGAGGCTTCCGCGGAAGCAGGAGTTCCATACTCTGCATATCCTTCGCAGCATATTTATCTCCGTGACACACAGCTCCTGCCTATGTCGTTCTAGTAATGGCCACGCTTCACAGCCCTGTAAAAGGACAGGCCTCATAATGGTTTTACAGACCTGCCCCTTCAACCTAACTGGCATTTTGGAGTCACACTGGCATTTTGGAGACACTAGTCATGTCACACCACTTGGCCAATGCAGCGGCAATGCGTGCCTTGACGTCGCAATCGATGTCACCAGTCGCGTGAAGTACAGATCCTAAGTATTGACTGCCTTTGTGGCGATGGCGTAGCGGTAGTGCATTCGACTGCTACGACAGAGGGCGCGGGTTCGATTCCCGCTCAGTTCAAATACTTGTATGCATGAATATGTCTATTTGCATTGATCTGGGTGTTTCTATGTATAATATGTATGTATTTACAATGTAAGTGTTTATCCGCATTCTGGAACCCATAACACAAACTAGTCAAACTATGCTTACTTTGGGTCTAGAAAGCGCTATGTAGAATGTCGTAGAATATTTTTATATTTTTTATTTACTTGGTTCGTGCGCTCGACCAAGCCATCGCCTATGCAGACCGGTGTGGGATCTATTGAGTTCAACGCCAAGTACTCAGTCTTCTCCACTATACTGTTAAAAATACTACAATATACAACCAATTACGGCACTGTTTTGTGTGATAGAGATTTAGTGGACTTTACAATGGTTGACAAGATCGGCGTTAAATGAGATAAAATATGATTTATTACTTAGTTATTTGTTCACTTCATCCTAGCGTTGTGTCGGTTGCTCCAAACCTTCCACTTTGGATCCCGGAGTCCGTTTTCCTTACTTAATTGCATTAAATTACTCCGTTTTGGGTCTATAAATAAATGGTAAAACGTTACACATGCCCAACGATTACATTGTTAGGCGCTCAAAACACATTGGATTCCTGTTACATTTAAATTTAAACCAGCTTTCTGTAAACACATTCAACTGTCTTTCTAAATATACATACTTACTTCGCGCTTTGTGGGTACTGTCTCTTTAGACGACACCGGGCAGAAAGCCAACTACCTAATTTTCAGAGAAGAGAATAAAACTGTCGTTCATTGTTTGTCTACATTTAATAATAAACAAAATACATCATCATTTTACCAGTTGCATACGAGGCTTCCACCTCGGAGCATGGGGTCTGTTAAGGGAGTAACTGCCGTCTGACCTCGTAACCCCGAGAGGAACGCCTGCGCCAAACCTTGTCTGTCAATCACCAGGCGCACAAGCTTGCAGGTGAGTTTGGCTTTATCCTGTAGGTTTTGGTGGACCCCAAAACACCCATTTAATATTTATATCTAGCTGAATTGAAAACCTCCCCCTTTTTTGAAGTCGGTTAAAAAGTCACTGGTTATAGAGGTGAACTTCTCCAGCTAAGCTAGTTTGTGTTCGGAATGGGATCACATTGATTCCAAATCCGCTGCCGTAGCCACGATACTTTTCTTTTTTTTGTACGTGTGGCTACCTTTTCGGGGTTCACCTCATCGGAGCTAACGATGACGTGGGCATGTCGGGTTCGAGCGGATCAAAACCGCACTTTTAGATGACAAATTTTAAGATCCGTGCAGCCGATCTGGTAGATATTCAAAGTACATATTTTGTTTACACCTCAGAGGTACAATACCTCTGGTTTTGCACGCTTGACGTGTTCTAAATTCGGCCAAAAATGGCAAAGAGAAACACTCAAGATTCAAACTTGATTGACTGACTTGATTGGACGTGATACATAAACATAGGTGTGCTGGTCTATCATCTTTATGACCCACTTCCATAATATCACCTAAACATTCTGTATTTTAGTGAAGCTTTACATCTTGTGTCCTGCTGGACAGTATCCAAACTCGTGTAGTCTGTCCGTCAATTTTGTGCAGCAGTGTGTAGTAATTATCGCCCTCAATAATAATCATGAATCTGAACTCTATTATTATTATTTTTATATATATAATAAGAGTTATAATGTAATATTTATTCTCGTACCGTTACCTCGACTATAGTATGTTTACTTCCTCTAGTAGAAGGGTAATAAATAATAAAATAAGGCTGCAACTAAAAGCTGTCGAAAGTTTTCGCTTAGCATATTTAATTAATCCTAACGTTACGCGGTGGCTCTACCCTGGAATTCATTTTTATAAGTATTTCTCCATTCATACAGGCTCTATTTATTACATTGCAGACTAGGCATTCAATGGTCAGACTCACTAAAACTTTGGAATCACAACCGGCCTTGGCGTTGGCGACCCATTTTTTTTTTTTAATTTTTTTTTTTTTTTCGTGCGGAAATCCCCTCCGATACCCCCCCGCCGGCCAGCGGGGGCGGTTATGTCGGGCTCGAACCGACTAAAACCGCACGCCGTCTTGGGTCTGCAGACGCCGGGGTGTAAGGTTGCCCATAGAGCATATCCCTCGCACCCCGACTGACCCTGGGCCATCTCCGGTTTCGAGATGGCCCCCTCGGGTTTGGGAACCACGGTGTCCCCGTCTTGCCCCGGTTTGGGGGAGGGGCGCTAGTCGCCCCACCGTCCCGGCCTGCTTCTGCTGGGGTGACAGGCGGCCTCACCTGCCACCCCCAGGCCTGCGCTCATGGAGGACGGAGGTCGTTAAGCGACCTCCGGCGCCTGAGTCGCCTGCTACGCAAGGCGAGCGTGTTGCGGGCTCGGCGGGCCGGGAGGGTTCTGAACCTCTCCCGGGCGCGCTCCGCCATCTCCTTCGCGAGCATCACATGCTCGCAGAAGGAGGTGGCGGCGGCCCACGCGCTCGCGCTCCGCACCATTGCCGCAATCATGCTGCCGAGCGAGAGGACTCCCACCCCGATGGCTGCCACCAGGTCACGCCTCGGCACCTCCCACGCCGGGCAGTCCGCCAGCGTGTGCAGCCCTGAGTCCTCGCCGTTGGCGACCCTTACGCGTGGCTTAGGGATTTATTCCCCCCTCTCCTATAGAGAGGTGTGACGTGACGCACCGCCACCCCGGGCCTGCTTCTACCCAGGCAATGGCTAGCCTGAAGCGCCCTTTATATGGCCTTTATTATCTACTCGATAAGATTATTATTTCATTTAAATGAAAAGCCTTCTTTTTTCAGATTCCGCGCGTTATACAAAGGTCTTCTGCCAAAAGTCCTGCGACTAGGCCCCGGTGGCGCGATCATGTTGGTTGTGTACGATTATGTATACCATTATTTAGAGAATAAGTTCAATTGATTTATGGACCAGAAGAAGCAAGACGAATCTTTAAGCGCACAAATACCTACGTATACTGAGAGTAAATTGCATTTGTTCATACTAAATATTAGGTCGTTACATATGAAATTGCCGTTTTTCTTGAAGAAATTGGAGGAAACCCAATTTTCAGTACAACATTTTTGCATTTTTTTAGGAACGACAAATCCAAATTTTATGTTTTTTTTTTGTGTAGGAATGAGACAACATTAAGCTAACAAACAGCAACTTTTATTACATTTTTGAAAAGTGACAGCCGTTAAGTAATACGAAATTTATCATCAAAATGGATAGCATTTAGGAAGTACTGTTTTTGAAGATCGAATTAATTTATCAAGCGGCCAATAAAAACAAAATTTAATACAGAGTTGTAAAATCTTGAAATCAACTTTCAATCAAAATATAAATAATTTAAATAGCTATTAAATTACAGGAATAACGAACTCATGAATTTGTAAGAAAATTTCGGCAATTTCATAGGTAAAGACCTTTTATCAGATTTTTTTTTTTTTAAAGCAGAACGCTTTGTGAAATCTTTAAGAGGTACAAATCCTGTACAAATAGCAGGACTTTCTAAGTGGTATCTAATTATTAAAAAAATATATATATTTTCTATACTGTTCTATACTAAGCGTCGGTAGCTTAGTGGTTAAGGAGCTGACCTTACAATTGAGAGGTCCTGGGTTCAAATCATGGCCATTACACTACCGACCTGAACCCACTCCTAACACAAGCAATTTGCATATGTTAGTAGTGAAAGACGCTAGAGGCGTTAACGGGAATACTATAAATTTCCGTTTGTGTTTTTTTTCTCATTAGTTCGACCGTCGAACTACTGAGACTTTTTTCTCATTTGTTCGATTGATTTCGACGGAGCCCCGGGTAGCGCTATTTCTACGTGCATTATCACAAGTGATATAACACGCACGGTGAAATTCTCAGTAGTTCGATGGCCGAACTAATGAATAGAACTAGTGAGATCAAGCCTAAATTTCAGTTACTAGTACTCCTTGAAAAAGAAAATATTGTATATATTTTATATGTATATATTTCATTATTGTATGTTTTATATATATTTACTAGCGGCTTGTCCTAGGTTGGAACAGAAAAATATCGTATGTACTCCTGATCATAATCTGTTGAAATTGTTTATTTTGACTGGATAGCATTATTAAAATTTGTCATCGTCAGTCACTCGTTGTCATTTTGGTATGCTCATCCTCAACACGAAATCAAATCAAAATCACTGAATTGATTCGCTAAATAAATAAATTAAAAATCATTTACATACCGCACAATGAACATCAACATTATATATCTGACGCCTCTGTGGCGTAGCGGTAGTGCATTCGACTGCTACGACAGGGGGCGCGGGTTCGATTCCCGCTCAGTGCAAGTATTTGTATGAATATGTCTATTTGCATTGGTATGGGCGTTTCTATGTATAATATGAATATATTTACAAAAAATAAAAAGTATATAAGTATGTTTATCCGCATTCTGGAACCCATAACACAAGCTGGTTAAACTATGCTTACTTTGGGTCTTCAAAGCGCTGTGCAGAATGTCGTAGTATATTTATTTATGCATTTGTAAACAAAATTTTGTTGCCAAATTATTAGGTATAACGGTATTGATGTTTCAAGCTAGGTAATCAGACTTAAAAATTGGATTACTTCCCCAGTTTGTAAATTGTATATTTGTTTTTCATTCGTGACATAATCTGCCAAAGCAATTGTGCCTTTACTTGTTGCTGATCATGTGCAACAGTTTTTTTTATATAAAATTCTTTAATTAGGGCAGTCCGCTGCGTTGAGCACGCAAATACGTAGACCAACGCTGCGTTGGGCCTAGGCGGGTCGCCCGTCATACGATTTATTCGCTACGTAGCATGCGGAGGGCGTGCGCGACTGGCGCACGCATAACGCAGCGGACGGCTTAAGCCACTGGCATTGTTTTTAATTTCCACTATGTTGCCGTCGATTAGGTAACCAGCTAGTTTTTTTCACGTTTATGATCTACTGAAAGTAATACAGCATACAAACATGTATACAGGTATAATAAGTTTGTGCTTTAGTATTGCGCATACCAAATATTTTTGTGATAAATATGCAAAAATTTAAGTGTTTAGAATTATTGTTATTAATTTAATATTATGTTGTGTGGTATTGGTGAAACAGGGTGAATGCAAACAAAGTGGTCATAAATAAATTATTGGTAGGTTGCCAATAATTTATTCTACACAATTTCAAGTAGGACCCTAACCTGATAGTTGGTCAGATTAGCTTTCTACTTGAAAAAAATGATCAAGTATAGTCAGTGTCAAAGTAGATATACAAATATTTCAAAATTAAAAAAAATTGAAAATTACAAATTATATTTTAACCAACATTTAAAAATGTTTTAATAGAGTCACTAAGCAGTCAAACAGCATTTGCACTACAAAATGTAAATAAATTTTCTTAAAAACACAAATTTTGAAATCTAAAAATGATCATCTACTTTGACGCTGGCTATACGTCAATATACAAGACAGCCCTCTAATGCAACCGTGAAGTACATAATTTAATTAATTTAATATGTACTCGTATAAAGTAAACAATTAATGTGACCTACTTGCATCACATAAATATTTCTTTTTTTAATGTACCTTATCCATAGTTAGTCTATTTTGAGGTATTCACCCCCATTTCACGATAGTTTCTATGCTCGAAATAAAACGTCGTCAGACGATAGACTTATTAAAATACTCAAGAAAATTCGATTCACGCCAAGCCGTTTCGAATAATCGTTACAATTTGTACCGTCTATATTTAGTACAATTAACGAGATCATGGCAATATTGAGTGTGTGATGGTTGAGTTGTATATGGCAACGTCCAGTGCAACTTGATCGACGTACAGTCGCCATCGGTTTTAGCTAAGTACAAGTTACCGAACACCTTAACCTTAAAAATTTACATAAAATAATGAATATATTTTAAAATAAGTTAAATTTGTCCTATGAGTATAAAAAAAGAAATTTATACATCAATAATTTATTGATGTATTTGAATGTAATGATAGTTTGTAAATTTGTTAGTGTTTAGCAACTTCTGAGGGCAACTTACTGTAGGTACATACTTACATAATGATTACAACATTCTCCTAAACATAATTTTGTTTAAGTCGCAGCCATATAAACTAGTCAGATAATTGGACGCCTATCCCAACAGCGCGCTCCCGTCCGGATAGATTAGGTTCGTGTCAGGTTACTTTAGATAATGCACAAAGGGTTGTTCTTCAGCCGTAGTTTGTTGGATGCCGGCGTTTAATGATTCTCCTAGGCGCCCAAGTAGCTGACTAGATGAACCAATTGGCTGCGACATGTTATATATCATAGAAAGTACAAGTTCAAAAGTTACTATTTTAAATGACTGTTTGTGTAGTTTGTAACTTGTACGTGATTTGACGTGCCAGAAAATTACAATATGTGTATTTTTATATATGTATAGGTGTGCATTTAACTACACTCTGTTTGGCAAAACTAAAGACGATATTTTTGAAACATATAGCTAGTGCATTTTTACATAATATACCTAATATTTTAGTATGACAGCTGTAACTATAATATATATTTATACAAAAATACGTTTCGTTAACTAGCTCAATAAGGTGAAATGTTATTATTGTTATAAAATTTAAATAAATACATATTTTTATCGGATATTTAGTTTACTTTTTGTTGATAACTGTGCACGAAGTCCTAGGTTCAATGCCCGAGAAAGGCAGTTTTTCTGTTAAGAAATTTCCATTACAGAGTTGAGGTAACGCTCTGCATACATGGGGCTGAAAAGATAGCTAGCGAACGCGAAATATAGATAAAAGAAATGCTGGCTTGACCTCGGAGAAGATGACATGGTCTCACTGCCAGGGATGCCGAAGACCTTGCGAAGTGCAGGAGTTAAATCCTTCTACTTCATCTACCTTCCTTCCTGCCATCTGCCTCTAGTCTACTTATTTATTCAAGTACTAATGGGTTTGCAATCTTACACAATGACTCGCCTAATCCTTTAAACAATTTGGTTTTTATATAAGCAACTGTATCCGCTGTCTTGTATGATACTGCAGCAGCATCACCAAATTACTGAAACTTTGTTATCATTTGTACAAATCTATTTATATAATATACTAGCTGACACGGCAGACTTCGTTCCGCCTTAGAATCAAGTTATGTTGGTCAAGAATCATCCGTTATCAGCTGCATTTGTTTCGTGAATCTCTCCTTGCACTCCTGCATTAAAGACCCGAGACGGCGTGCGGTTTTGGTTGTTCGAGCCCGACATAACTCCCCCACTGTAGGGGTAACCGAAGGGATTTTCCCAAAAAAGTGACAAAATGGCACAGTGCAACTCGAGTTATAAGCGGTCACTAACACGAATGTGTTATATATATATATAGATGTCTAGGAAGTGGAGCTATGGCGTCCGTGACTGCTGCCCACGACCACATTGATAATTCGACTAAGCGTAAGTATTCCACGAATAACAAAAATGTACGCAGGCATTCACTTCAATCCCAGTAGCAACGTAAGTGCAAGCTTTAGAAGTTGGTATTTATTCCATTTTCACTAGGATCTCATTTCTTCCCAATTAGATAGACAACTATTATTTAAGTGACTGCAAGCTTCGCAAATAATATAGGCTTATCGATACTTTTGGCCAGGCCAATAGGTCAAATCATGTAATCAGTGTCAGAAGGTTGTCAACCTACCTTGGTACTTATAAAATAGGAAGTAAGTGTAGTGTACGTCGCCTTACTCCTGATATGGTAAGCTAAAAGGGAAGTCTCAAGAATTAGGGTCACCATTGCAGATACAAGTAATGCTGCAAGGTGGCCCTCAGTTTGCTTTTTCACGCCCCGCTTAAAGAACACGGGATTGTAGGAAAGGAAAAAGAAGAAGCACGTGTGCTGGTAAAGAGTTAAAAGTTTTTATGGTGCGGCAAAGAAAAGGGGTTGTTGTTTTGTTCACATTTTGATCACATCACTGTTGCCAACGTTGTTGATAACAGCTTGTGAAACACATGAAACAGCGGAACATCGAGAGGGCCACCGGTTACTAGTTGGGGCCCTGGGCAAATGGGATCTGATGAAGTAGTACTTACGTGATAGAACTATTTACAGAGTAGGCAAAGTTTGTCAAGCGCCATGATCATTACAATTCCACGGAGCGCAAAACTTTAGACAATTGCCCAGAGTGTCTAAAACTGTGGTCCAAACGGAAAAAGAGGTCTGAGTCTTTGACGGAGAGGGAGATTAATAGTAGGAATAGATACTGCTTTGCCAGAAGTAGTTAGGTATTAATCACAGAACACAGGTGATTTGAAAAGACCAAATAAATCATCAATAAATAAGTACATTGCTTCCCAAACTGTGACACTCGCGAGTGGCGACTTACAGGGAACTTTTGCTGGCTAACAATTTGCTTACCTGGAGTCTCGGCCTCTGTGGCGTAGCGGTAGTGCATTCGACTGCTACGACAGGGGGCACGGGTTCGATTCCCGCTCAGTGCAAATATTTGTATGCATGAATATGTCTATTTGCATTGGTCTGGGTGTTTCTATGTATAATATGTATGTATTTACAACAAAAAAAAAGTATATAAGTATGTTTTTCCTCATTCTGGAACCCATAACACAAGCTAGTTAAACTATGCTTACTTTGGGTCTAGAAAGCGCTGTGTAGAATGTCGTAGAATATTTATTTATTTTATTATAATCTCTGAAATGGGTGAAATGTATATTTTATGTAGAGTATTTATTATGAAAATTTTCATAATTAGTATATATAAAATTACTTTTGCACTTAAAATGAATTAAACATCAAATCTGGGAAGACGTAATATAACCGATAACTATATTTTGGCCCAACACTAGTGCTTGGCGTTCCATAATGAGATTGGTACAATTACTAATATAGACGTTTAGCATCAAAGTATTTTACTTCCCTTATTAGTACAAGTTCACTATATACGTGTAAAAAAGATAGCATATAAAATTATTACTATTTGCGAGGTGAACAAGAACAAGTGACGCCTTGCTTTCTCTATAATTTTGTCTTTGGAGTTTGGTGTGCCAAAGTTGTATTTGGTTGGCATGTTACGATAGTTTGTTATTGTTCAGCTTGTTTACGTATCACTAAATACAAAACTCTTACATACTTGGTGCACATAATATAGGAAAATTCGTTTTGATTCTTATAACTGAAGTGTTGATAGAGAATAAAGTATGTATTGCTTTGATAGCCAAATTTTTAGGATATTTTCCTAATTAATGAAAATTATTGTTCAGAGAATATTTGATATTTTTAATTTACATCTGTGAACTTATTGTAGTACTAACTTCATTTCTGCATTAGACGACTTGTGTGGCGTAGTGGTAGAGCGACCCACGGGGATGTTAGAGGTCGCGGGTTCAATTTATAACTATATAACAATATTTAACTGTATGCAAAAATATGTCTATTCGCATCGAAAATATAATTACTTATATTTTCTGTTATTATTCAGGTTTAATTTATTGTATACAGTAAACAAAAATGGTTACACATTAATATTAAAAAAAAAATGCATTCAAGTAATTATGTTTATTCGCATTCTAGAACGCATAACACACGCTAGTTCAGCTATGCTTACTTTTGGTCTAGATAGCGCTGTTTAGCATTTAGGATGCTTTACAATATATTTTATTTATTATGTGCATCATCTCTTGTAAAACCTTTTAAGACTTAACGGGTTGGCAACATAACTAGTAGATAATAATGTCCCATGATAAAACACATTTTGAACCTTTTCTTTTTATTTTGACGTAATTATTCACTTTAGTATTAATTATTCTGTCATTACAACATTATTTTTTCACATTACCAGAAATACTACTAATTTTGGTTACTAGTGCTAATTAAGAATTAAAAAGCATTAATATTAATATGTAACATAATTCACATTTTCTATATTTTCAGGTATACACAATGGAACAAATGCAGCAAGCCACAACTATACCACACCTCCTGCAGGTTTACCAACCATCTGTGACAAGCACCATTCACATTTCACACCCTACACTCCCAACGTCGCAAGGCAAGGTCACCTATCAGCAATCAATGTCTTCTGAGTCACTTTCTATGCCAGTATCAACTCACCATGTTGCTGAAATACAAACACAGATACAAATATCACAGAATCAGATTGTTATGTCTTGTCAGCAAGGATTACAGGCCTTGCCCCAATTGCAGAGTCAGTCTCAAGTTTTGCAAAGTTCTGATATGACTCAGTCTCTGCAGATTGCATCCCATGTGCTACTGCCCCAGCACATGTTTGTAAATGGTGTATCACCATATTTTAACCAGTATGAATACCCAAAAGAACACTATGGTGGACATCAAAAAGAACAGGGCCTGCTTGCCAAACTTGAACCTGAAATGCAGTTGGTGGAAAAGGATTCCGAGTTAGTATAACATTATCGATTCATTGTTATTCAGTATTATTTATGGTGTATGAGGTGCCCCACCAAGATCTTTGGGGCACAAGAATACTTCACCTGCTAGTTGGAACACCTGTTAAACAGGGAATGAGGCTCTGGAGCAGGCTTTCCTCTCAGAGTTGGGCGGTCAGACGGTGGTCTGCCAATCAATAGCAATAAGCGGATCCTGGGCTCCAAAGCGCAAAGTTTGGTCGCAACTGAGAAATCACTATGAGAATGATAAGAACAAATACTTTTATGATGTTCTGGCGCTAGGCAGATTCTTGACATTACTCTATAGCCGACAGTCTATAATACTGATGTGCGCTGGGATTAATTACTGCCTTTTTTTTTCGTGGGGAAATCCCCTCGGATACCCTCCCGCCGGCCAGCGGGGACGGTTATGTCGGGCTTGAACCGACTAAAACCGCACGCCGTCTCGGGTCTACAGACGCCGGGGTGTAAGGTTGCCCATAGAGCATATCCCTGCACGGGATCAATTAGTGCCTAATCAGCGCAGACAATCCCTGACGAATAATTGCGCACGCACATTAAAATATATAATTTAAGATCTATATATATAATCACACATTGTTATTATTTGTCTTATGCATTGTGTGAATCAGTATTTTCTATATATCTCTTTTCAGATGTGAAGTAGCAGAAACATCTACTATTGACAAGAAAAAGAGATCCCGCAGTCAAATATCTAATCCTACATCATGGGCGTGCAATGTTCGCAAGATAAAACACCAACGAGGTGAAGCCTACATCAGTCGAAGGGGAAAATTCGTACCAGAAAGACAAATAAGGACTACAAAAGACTGCTTGAAGAGTTGCAAGTACAAATGTAGTGAGAAAATCACAGATGAAGATAGAGAAAACATATTTAAAGCATTCTATTCATTAAATGTTAATGAAAAGAGATTTTTTCTATTAAACTCTACAGAAAGAGTGTATATCAAACGGAACACGTCGGATACTCATAAAAGAAAGTATTCCTTTAAGTATTTCTTCTTATTGAAGTCGGACAGACATACAGTATGTAAGAAATTTTATTTGGGAACTTTGGCAATTTCTCAGAAGCCTATCTATAATGTTCATATGAGAAAAACGGACATGAATATCCCAAAACCAGACGGTAGAGGGCATAACAAGGCCAGTATGCATTCTTTACCATCAGAAGTAAAGGACAGAGTTAGAAAACATATTTGTTCATTCACAACAGTAGACTCAAAGCCTCTGCTACAATACTCAAAGAAAAAACAGTTTCTGGATTCAAATTTGAGTATCAAACAAATGTACAATATGTATTTTAGCGATTGTAATAGAGAGAATGTAGCGCTAGTAAAAGAATCTATGTATAGAAAGATTTTGAAAACAGAATTCAATTTGAGTTTTCGGAAGTTGAAAACAGATTCACAGTTGTGTGGCCGATGTAAGGGTTCTATGAAGAAGAAGTAAAGATTTCATACAGAAGAATGGATATAGTCAAATGCGAAAGGTGCAGGCTTTTATCGCAGTTAGGAGGGCAGACGGTTGTCGCTTCCTTTATAACCAAAATAAGCAAACATAAAATGGAAAGTGGAAACCCATGGAAACCTGTGCTCCAGGTGAAAGCATCGGACGAGACCAGGATCATTGCTAAGTTAATAATGAGAGCGAAAGGCTCTCTTCATTTGCGGGACCATACTACCCTGGGCTGCACTGCAGTAGTAACAGTTGAATATTTCTAAATGGGCCTCTGCTGAAGTCCAGATCCTGTTCAGCGGTTATAAGTTACAACTAAGTATCAATACTTTTCTTATAAAATATTTAAAAGGTAAGCCCATAGGCATTGTACTAACGTTAACTCACCACCACTGGTGGGCTGATACCGGAAGGTGGTTCAAGTAAAACAGTACACAATATATTTGCATTAAAAAAGTTTTCAACTATTAAGTACTTTCTTTTACAAGTTACCTCCGACCTTAATTGAAATATCACTCACTATTACTACATACTACATATCACTATTACATATACAAAACAAAGTCCTCCGCCGCGTCTTTCTATCTGTCTTTTCGTGATAAACTCAAAAACTACTGCACCAATGTTCATGTTGTTTTCATCAATGGATAGAGTGAATCTCGAGGAAGGTTTTAGTATATAATTTGTCAATAAATGGGTAGATACATAATATGAAAAATTAAGTTAAGCTTCTCTAAAGTGGTAGCTATCTTTTGTTATTCCATCCACATTTTTGTTGTTTTACTATAACCTGGCTAAGCCCGTGGCCCATGGTGTGCATAGAAGTATTTGTTCATACTCCTTTAATTTATTTTCATGCTACTTCTACGGAGTCCATACTTCGGTAACCATACATAAGTGTAGGAACCACAACCCATGTATTAACAACCCTAACAACAGGTAGGGAGTCGCAGGAGAGTAGGTACCTACTTTATATGCGCAGTACTTTCATAGTTACGCTTTACCACAGATTACATAATACTAGGTATTACGAAATACTCATAAAAGTCATGAAGTTGCACACAATGAACACAAGATGCCTCTAGTGGTAGTATTTCGTATTTTATAATTTAAAAGTACGGTATGAAATGAAACAACCTATTATCACATAGTTGTATAATGTACAAAACCACAATCCTTAAGTTTAAAATGCAAACAATCATACACATAGGGTGACGTGTGATTCAAAATAATTTAAAAGAAACGTAAGGACAACTCACGTGTAAAAAGTACAAAAGTGTAAAAAGCGCGGAGAGATACAATAAATGTTTATGTCAAGTCAAGCCCGCATTTGAAATATCGCCGCGTGATTTTTTAGGGTTCCGTTGCCAAATGGCGGAACCCTTATAGATTCGTCATGTCTGTCTGTCCGTCCGTATGTCACAGCCACTTTTTTCCGTAACTATAAGAACTATGCTGTTGAAACTTGGTAAGTAGGTGTATTCTGTGAACCGCATTAAGATTTTCACACAAAAATAGAAAATAAACAGTAAATTTTGGAGGCTCCCCATACTTATATTCAGTTCTAAGTATGGGGGGGGAGCCTTCAAAATTTACTGTCTCAAAATTTTGTTTTTCATCAATCCCATACGTGTTGGGTATCTATGGATAGGTCTTCAAATATGATATTGAGGTTTCTAATATCATTTTTCTCTAAACTGAATAGTTTGCGCGAGAGCCACTTCCAAAGTGGTAAAATGTGTGTTCCCCCCCCCCCCCCTTTAACTTCTAAAATAAGAGAATGATAAAACTAAAAAATATATATGCTGTACATTACCATGTAAACTTTCACCGAAAATTGGTTTGAACGAGATCTAGTAAGTAGTTTTGTTTTAATACGTCATAAATCGTAAACCGCAATTTACCTGTCATTCAATCAACTCAAATATATATAACATTTATTATGTTTATTGTTATTTATTATTATGTTACTTGCTGCTACGGAACCCTTCATGGGCGAGTCCGACTCGCACTTGGCCCCCTTTTTTGAGGCTTACAATGCGCGTCGCGAATAAAATTAACATAACATAAACTCACGCCCATATCCCCGAAGGGGTAGGCAGAGGTGCTAGCACCCACATTTCGCCAGTTTATGTTTAGGTGCCAGTGGCGAGCCTATTGCCATTAACCGGGCACTTATAAACCTGCGATAAATACACACATAACTTCGAAAAGCATCGAAAAGTCATTGGTGTGTGCCATGGTAAAACCTGGGATCGAACCTGAGACATCGTCTCAGCAGTCCATTACCCAGACCCCTAGGCTACCGCGAATAAAATTACTACCGATTTTTTTTAGTTTCTACAGTCACAAATATTTATACCTACACCGCCATAGTGCACAAAATAATATAAGTATGGTATACGCGAATTGAAATTGCCCCACGGGATATATGTGGTTGCGGAATTATTTTCGCACGGTTTTTTTGAGTTCGTGCAGCTCTGATTCTGAATCCTACGGGAATAAGCGCACGGCAAGATTGTGCAGTGCGGGCTTGGCTGGGCTCTTATAATAGATAATGTCGAGTTACTGTCTGCTTTAAGGCGCGGTGGACGAATTTCGGTGTGGATAATCCATTTAATTTTATTAGAGTGTACATATTCCATTAGGTAATTAAATTAAAAACAAGACTGTTTTATGCGTATTTATAATGATATTTAGGAGTTCTCTACGACATGTATACTTTTGACATGGCTCACATGGAAAATGAAGTCTTAACGACTACATATGTTCATTACCTACCCACCATACATATGGGCTTTCGATTTGGCACATCGCACAATGTCTCATGAAAGCCAATTTTCGGCCATCGCGTTTTTGACAACATCTGTACATATATCAAAGTTAAGAATTTCATTGGGGTTTCTAAAGGAGCCGAATAGAATGTGCTTTCAATGAACTGAACATCATGGTTAGTTTACGAGTAATGTATTTTAAATTATATACGGAGGTAAAATTAACGATTTCAAAAAAAGAAATTTAAATCTAGACGCTCTGGCGAAGTGGGGATACGTAATCTTGTACTATGATGATCATATCTATAAGGCTTTTCAATAAAAATGCATAGTTCGGTCCGCTTCGGTTTCGAGTGCGAGCGTATAGCGAATAGCAAAATATTAAATCAGTATCATGATTATGAAAAATATGAAGTACCTACCTACTTGTTATTCATCTATTGCTACTATTTATACCTACTAATATTACCTATAAAGAGAGAGGCCGAATTTTGTGTTTTTATTAAATGTTAAGGATCATCTTGGGAAACACTCCACGTATTGGAAAAATTCTTTCACCAATTGCAAGGTACATTATTCCCGATGGACCTAGGCTTATAGGTATATATATATATACATATATATAAACCGAACCGCGTTGTAGTCCTAAATAAAATAAAAGATTCGAAAGAATTGAGAACCGCCTTCTTTTTTTGAAGTCTGTTAAAAATGGATTATCCAGCTCTATTTTCAGTTTGGAATGTTTTTAAAAGAAAAAGTAAAGATATTTGAGAAATGAGGTGTTTCAAACATAAATCGATTTATTTATGCAAGTCTGGCTGGGATCAAAATGCAAACAAAATCTTCGTCGTCTTCATTTTTAAGTTCCCACTTAACTTCAACTTTGACTTTCGGGTACGATTTCAGTACAGCCATCGTCGTTTTGTAGTAGGCCTCCTTACCCGCCTGAAAGATAAAAGTGTTGAGTTACTAATTGCACTCGTTAACGGTAGACGGTATCAATAAATAATGATTTGCGATATTTTTAGTTCAAAGTTTAGTGAACTTCGAAAAGTTTAGAAGTGCTGAAACTTAATCTACAGTACTGCTAGTATCTTTTCTTTTTTTTCCGTGGGGAAACCATTTCACGGTGGGCACGACGAAACGGTTACGTCTGAGTTGAATTTACACTTATTAAGTAGGTAATCTGTGATTGAACCGACATCAGGACAACAGACCTATCACCGGTCTCCGACAGTCCTTAGTAGATACCATTGCTGGTGACACCGCCTTTTTAGATAACAACTCTTTCCCTTTTGATATGTCTGAGTGAGACTTGAATGATTATATATAATAATATAGTCTATGTATAATATGTATGTATTTACAAAAGAAAATGTATCTAAGCATGTATATCCGCATTCTAGAACCCATAACACAAGCTAGTTAAGCTATGCTGACTTTGGGTCTAGATAGCGCTGTGTTGAATGTCCTGGGGTATTTATATCACAGAATACTACCTACTACCAAAGGAATTACGGAAAGGTGCGATGTGCCTATACAGATGATGTTAAAATTCATTACTCATTTATCCAGTCTGCATCCCGTACCTAATTCGAAATTTAAAATTCATTCCCGCTTCACTCAAGAACCGTGCCCTTATTGTGGTTCTAAACAGCATGTCTTGTATGTATGTATGTTAAAAAAAAAGATACGAACATGTGAACACACAATGTGTTCGTATCTTTTTTTTTTCGTGCGGATACCCCCCCGCCGGCCTGCGGGGACGGTTATGTCGGGCTTGAACCGACTAAAACCGCACGCCGTCTCGGGTCGTCAGACGCCGGAGTGTAAGGTTGCCCATAAAGCATTTCCCTCGCACCCCGACTGACCCTGGGCCATCTCCGGTTTTGAGATGGCCCTCTCGGGGATGTGTTCGTGCCTATGTAAGTATAACAATGTTGTTGTAATTACAATAATGAGTAATGATCTTATAGTCCATTGAAATGTTACATTTTTTAAGGCATAGCGTTCAAAAGTCATAGAACACAATTTTATTTTTTAATGTAATGTAAATTGTAAAGTTAAATCCAAGTTAGTGGGTTTGCAACCCTTGTCCAGCTGCTGCCATCTTGAAAAAAGAGGTGCAGTTTTAGGCTATATCAGGCAAACTTTTCGTCCCACAGAAAAGTATTTTTGTTGCAAATTATGAATACAATTCGCACCCCTTTTCAAGATGGCGACCGTGGGCCAAGCGACCCCACAATCTTGGATTTAACTTAACCCTCTAGGCATCCAAAAAATAAAATTGCGTACTCTGACTTTTGTAAGCTTAAATGTAACTTTTTAATGGACTAACTAGACATACTTACAGGCAGTGGACAGGATAGGTTGTTGTCCTTGCAGGCGTCGGGCTGCGGCATCGGGAACGGAACTGGCAGGTTCATTATAACTCCGTGGACTACCGTCTGCAAGCTCTTTGCTTCTTCAGCTGGAATTCGATAGAAAAATAAAATTATAAATAAATATTGTAGGACAAAGTACAAAGTCAAGTCAAAAGTCAAAGTCAAAGTCAAAGTCAAAGTCAATATTACTAATTATTATCAACATATTATACATGGAAACACGGGAATCGAACCCGCGACCTCTGGCTTAGTAGTCGAACGCACTACCGCTACGCCACAGAGGTATTGTTTGTTTATTATCGGGCATGGTGTCCGATTCCCAGGTCAGACAAAATATTGTATGCTTTCTTGTTAGGAAATAGTTAGGTAGATACTTAAATAGTAGCACTATAGATGCTAGAAAAAGTGCCCGATATGAATGCTACGGTTACACAACTTCACATAAATTCAAGAAAAATAAAAGGCAGTAGCACTTTGGGAGTGCCGACAGAAGTGAAAACTTTAACAATTACGTGTGTATTTTTTGTATCGTCATCATCCCACCCTCCGCCCCTCTTTCCCTGCCTCTCTTCCTCCCTTCCATAACGGTGACGGTGTGAGTTCCATAATTTTTTTAAACCAATAAGTGCTCATATGGCAAGTGCTCAACGCGTTAATTGAAGTTTTCTCTTCAAAAAATTCAACTTCGAATTAAAATTGGCTAGAAAAGTATGTATCTTCTGAATATAGAAACCGGTATACACTTAGGACAAATATAATTTCCTGTACTGAAATAGCCGGGCCCTCACGTGCCCACACGTAGACGCAGATAACAAGGTTAATTGTCTTCCGAGTACTTTAGTATGCAAAGCAGCGCTCAGGCCCGAAAAGGTTTATTTACATGTCGGGAAATTATAAAATACTTGCCGTGTCCCGCGGCTTCGCCCATGGCATACTTCGCCCCCGTGGCACCCTCTTATCCCAAACATAAATTTTTATTAGTTCTACAATACTGAATGGAAATTTGTACGATTTGTTGACACATTTATGATTACGGCTCCTCTCTCCTGGGTTACTACCCATCCGTAATCATAATGTACGCGTAATGATATATATATATATATATATATAGCCTATAACCTTCCTCAATAAATGGGCTATCTAACCAAAGAAACAAACAAACTCTTCAGCTTCATATTATAGACTAAAACTATAGATAACAATTGTCTGGTTTAGCGGGCGAGTGTGTCTTTTCCTACAGAAATTCAGAATAAATCCAAAATAGCAGGAGGCTTTTAATAGATTTATTAACATTTTTATACCACTTAAGTGGCAGACAAACGCACGGCCAACCTGATGGAAGTGGTTACCGCGGCTTATAGACCTGCGTAACACCAGGAGCGTCACACTCGCGCTGCCAACCGTGCACATTTTTAATTGTTTCCGATATACCTACCTACCTCACTCTTAGGTGGAACCACTAGAGGGTTTTCTTTCCGCACGTAGAAAAAAGAAGTTAAGCTTAGTAAAGTAAATAAATTAAATAATCATGTACTTGTAGGTATATCCATACCACATTCGATGAAGGGCCACATATATAGTATATATGGCCTATATGAATATAAAAACGAATACTTAATATGGTACCTCCATATTATCTACATAGTACCTATAAATATATTCTCGTTTTTCCTGTGGATATCGGACAAAATATAAATTACCTACGGTAGATCCCTAATTGAAAAAAGGAAAAATCACATAAGTAGGTATTTGATACCGTAAATACTAAAGCGTACAATAGTTATTGTGAATAATATATTTAAGTGCTTGTGCCAGAACAGCCGATTTTAATTTTAACCAAATTTTGCAGTTTATCAAGGTGTTCTACATATATATAAATTTTCAGACTCAAATCATGATCATAACAGCGTTAGCTCCGGTTGCATCGCAAGCTGAAACTTTGGAGCTCAGGGTCGAATCTTCTAGGCTTTTGTGCGAGCGACGGTCATGTAACCTTCTGACCCCGAGAGGAAAGATTGCGCCAAATTCCTCGTCGTTAATCAGCAGGTCAATCAGTAGGACTCAGGTGAGATTGGCTTGTGCCCTGAAGAATCCAATGGAGCCCCCATATACCCAAATAAGTTGGCAACTTACTAGCCAATTACGTAGAAATGGCTGTATGGATTTGAGTGAAATTATGCACACAGGAAGTTTTCTTCTACATAGAACCGATCCCAAAAGCAAAGCCTACTCGCCAGAGCCACGTACGCAATCAGCAGGTGCCGTAAATGCAAGACTGAATGTTCGTATTACTCCAACATGCAAAACCAACGAAGGTAGATTGATATGACCTATAGATTTTATTAAAATTGGGCGTAACAACGGCAACAATTTAATGACAACATATCAAAGTAAAATATTCTACATTGTTACTTTAGGAATAAAAACACTTTGTCTGTTATCCTGCAGCCGTAAAGAAAAGAGACGAACCAAAATACATAGACACCGGAGAAAAATAAAAATAAAAACGATATAAGTATGTTTATCCGCATTCTCGAACCCATAACACAAGCTAGTTAAACTATGCTTACTTTGGGTCTAGAAAGCGCTGTGTAGAATGTCATAGAATATTTATTTATTTATATGAAGGATCTCGCCCTACGCTTTAGATGGTTGTATACTGTATACGGCACCACTTGTTTTAGTTCCCCTCATTCCCCTGAGGAACAAGAAACCTTTTCTGGTCGGTATTAAACTGGCTGATTGTGGTAAAACATGCGAAAACAATACAACGATGTACCTGTTATCTATGTCTACCTGAGGACTCATTTACTTTTGTACAAGAAAGTATAATTTTGTATTTTTACACCCGTCCCTATTTTCTGTAAATTTCTTAGTTGAACATTACCTCTATCATTTTGTCTGTTTAAATAAGAAACGAACCTAGCTCCCACAACTTTGAATAGGCTAGACAGCCCGAGCCTTTCATCCCAACGAATCGCCAAACTGGTGCGGTGCACAAGCTTATGGGACAGGAACTAAGTACAGGAGGATACAATTTTTTGTATTTCTTACTTAAGTATACTAACAGGAAATTATAAAATAATGACTCCTCTGACTACTGGCTATAAAGAACAAATGGTATTACTCCACTACTTGACTGCAACGCAGTGCCACTTTTAGTAGCGAGCATACAGATGACAATAAAAATTTAAAAAACGCGCCATGATGAATTTCGAAATTCATTCCCGCCTTACCTTCGGAACCGTCTTACAATGTTTGTTCTAAAGTCATACAAGTCATTGTATGAAAATGAATATTCTAAAGTTGTTCGACTATTAGGTAGGTAAACAATTATTTATTTTTCAAATTAACAACGTAATGATTCAGAAGTAAGACTTTTTATATTTCCTTATATATGTAATATGTACCACAGTGTAGTTCCACTGTGTAGGTACCAGCTGTAGGTTGGATAGAATAGAAAGTACATCAAGTACATACTACGATTTTTATTTTTTAATATTACGAATATACCCTGGCATAGACCAATGGTCTATGGTATAACAATACCATCAATTTACAGGTAATAACCTGTAAATTGAGCGAGGGACAATGCCCGTGCGATTCACCGTGTTTTATTAAAAATATGTACATAAAGAATTGATGACCGAATATATTGTAGATGATAATACCTATAATATCATTTTTCTTTCTCGAATATGACGATTTCAAAAATGTATATTGAGATCATTGATCAAGCAGTGATATGGGCCCCACAAAGACCTTTGGGCCGAAGTCAACCTCACGTGCAAGCCGGTACCCTGCTGATTGACGAACGAGGCTCTGACGCAGGCGCACCTCTCGGAGTTCGGAGGTCAGACGGTAGCCTTATGTAGATAAATAAATAATAAACTTACAAGGTGTGAAGTCGATGCTAATGGTGACGTTGGTATTTCTCTTGAGTACGCATTCCTTCGCGTCTTCTGCGCACCCGCTGACACCCACATTCTGTACGGCACCCAACTTTGATCCTGGAAACATGGGTAAGAGTTGTGGATAAGAGAGAAACATTTTTTCAATATTACGAGGGTCAAACTGAAAGTTCTTAGAACTGGCCACTTATAAACAATATAATAAAAAAATAATTCTAAAATTTGAAAATAGAACTCTTTGCCAATATTACTGAGTATATATTTCATTCATTTATCATTTGTTTTACGATTTGGCGGCAAATTGAAAATTGTCTGTGTCACGTTAACATGAATTTAACACGAGAAAATTTTCGTGCAATGATTTTTTATGACTTTCGATGTCATTTAAGTCAACAAGAAAGTTATGATAGACTACAATTGGCCTTTCACGATGAAGCCCCATCTCGTGCGACTGTTTACAACTGGTTTAATGAGTTTAAACGTTGTCGCACTAATCTCACTGATGATTTACGTGAGGGACGGCCTTCTACGGCGACGACTGAAAATAACATCTGTGTTGTGCGGCGTATGATAGAGACTGACAAAAGAGTGACCTATCAGCAGATTCGGACAAGCTTAGGCATCGGTATGAGTCAAGTGCACAAAATCCTCCACGAACATTTAGCGGTCAGGAAGCTTTGCGCCCGGTGGATACCTCATAATTTGACTGAGGCTCAAAAACTCCATCGTGTGGATTGGTGCCGTAAAATGATTGAAAGATTTAACGGAGGTGACTCTAATGCTGTGTTCGACATACTAACAGGTGACGAAAGCTGGATTTACTGTTATGATCCTGAAACCAAAAGACAATCTGCTCAGTGGGTGTTTCCTTTCGAGGAGTTGCCAACTAAAGAGAAGAGAGATCGAAGTGCGGGAAAAAAAATGGTGGCCTCGTTCTTTGGAAGGATAGGTCATTTCGTAACAATTGTGTTAGAGGATCAAAAAACAGTTTCTGCAGAATGGTACACTACCAATTGTTTGCCACTTGTCTTGGAAAAAGTTCGAGAGAAACGACCTCGCAGTAGGATCCTCCTTCACCACGACAACGCCTCGTCGCACACCGCCAAGCGAACGATCGACTATTTGGCGACATCAAACGTTGAATTACTGGGTCACCCGCCGTATAGCCCCGACCTCGCGCCTTGTGATTTTTATTTATTTCCAAAAATTAAAGAAAAACTTAAAGGAAAGTGGTTTATGAATGCTGAAGAAGCGGTGGCTGCGTATCGCGATGCCATTGAAGAAACCCCTAAGGACGAGTGGGCAAAGTGCTTTTCCCAGTGGTTCCATCGCATGCAGCGGTGTATTGACGTGAATGGACAATATTTTGAAAAGATATAATAAAACTAATAACTGGCTAATGTAATCAGTTTTTGATTTTCTAAGAACTTTCAGTTTGACCCTCGTATTTGTGGTGAAACCACAAGTACCCAGCGCCATCTGGCGACAATAAACTGAGCTACTTTGATATTACTGCAGAACTACCGATTTTGCATCGCGAAAGTGAAGTTTACGCGCTGTTACAATAACAGTGCACAAGCTATAGCCTACAACATCCCAACGACGACTGTTGGGCACTTGGGCCGCGGTCCACCATACATGATCATCTTGCCTGGTTGGAGGATCTTCCCTTTCTGCCGGAGGAACATCACACCCTGTTCCTCCTCATTTTTTTGGTATAGGTAAAGATAAAAATCTTGACAATGTACTCTAGAATTCATTTACGTAAAGAAAAGTAACGAGTTCTTAGGTCTCTTTGGTGGTGAGCACGGGGCTCGCCGATGGAGACGCGCCAATCAACCAATCATAGATAGCTGTATAAAACGAATCAGTCGCGGCATTGGTTGATCAACCCCTATATTGGTTGCTTTATCAGGTGCGTATCGACGAAAAATTTTTTTTGGAATGTTCGTTTCCCACGAGCTGTGCGAACATTTTAGCATAGATTTTAGTGTGAATCGACTATTAAGCCGATTTTTTGATTGGCCGGTTAGTTAATTTGCGCGAACTTTTTAACGTTTGTTCAAGATTTTTGCCTCAAGGTACTATAACGAAGCTAATTTTAGCTATAATTTTATATCTACACTTCCTGACATTTCATTCACTGTGTAGCATATTCTACTCAATATATCACATTGAATAAAACGTGAAAACTCAGTTTACTCCAACTGCTGAAATGCAGTCTACAACTTTGTTTAATTATTATTTGTGTTAGGTGCCATTTACGCAGAAGGAGTAAATATAGCTTACCCCCGACGCAAAACAACGAAGTGTCATAAGTTTGACGTGTCTCTGTGTGTGTCTGTCTGTCGTAGCTCTAGAACGGATGAACCAATTTTGATGCGGATTTTTTTTTAAAGTCTAGATGATCGAGATGGTTCTTAGCTATAAATAAATTTGTGATTGTTAATTAGGGTTCCGTTGCCAAATGGCAAAAAACGGAACCCTCGTCATGTCTGTCTGTCTGTCCGTCCGTATGTCACAGTCACTTTTTTCCGAAACTATAAGAACTATGCTGTTGAAACTTGGTAAGTAGATGTATTCGGTGAACCGCATTAAGATTTTCACACAAAAATAGAAAAACAATAAATTTTGGGGGCTCCCCATACTTAGAAAAGAAAATCAAATTTTTTTTTTCATCATACCCGGTGTATGGTATCTATGGATAGGTCTTCAAAAATGATATTGAGGTTTCTAATATAATTTTTCTTTAAACTGAATAGTTTGCGCGAGAGACCCTTCCAAATAGGTAAAATGTGTCTCCCCAGTAACTTCTAAAATAAGAGAATGATAAAACTAAAAAAATATATGATGTACATTACCATGTAAACTTCCACCGAAAATTGGTTTGAACGAGATCTAGGAAGTATTTTTTTTTGAATGCGTCATAAATCGTAAACCGCAATTTACCTTTCATTCAATCAACTCACATATAATTTATTTTTTTAACCCTTCATGGCGAGTCCGCCTCGCACTTGGCCGGTTTTTTTTAAATTAATGTTATTATCTTATTCAAACGGTTTTTATGGGATTGACTGTAAACCCTGAGAAGAAAGCCTGCTCCAGAGCCTCGTCCGTCGATCAGCAGGTAACAGCATGCAGGTGAGATTGACTAGGCCGCACGGACATTGGTAGGCCCTTAGCAGAAAATTTGAAACGTTTTTATTGAAGTGAAAACTTCTTTGTTCGTTGTGCACTTTTTTGTAATGGCTAAAGAAAATGAGTGAGTACTTTATAAATATATTGGCTATGATGGTTCTGGTAATAATAATGGTAAAAAAATCGTTGAAATTATGGATGGAAGTTGACTTTCCTGAGAGATAAAATTTTTAATGTAATATAAATTGTCAAGTCTGTGTACGATAGTGCAATAAATGAATATTGTATGTTACCACATAAATGATAGTACTTTTATAAATAAAAATTATGCCCTAACCATTGCAAAATATCAAATATAATATAATTGTATATTATATTAGACTAGCTAAGTATATTATATTAGACCCTGGGGTTATCCTTTCGAGGGCTTACCCGGGGTGCCCGGCAACGGACACTTGGGGAGGACACCGTGCAGTTTTAGTCGAGACACGACATAACCACCCCCGCTGGTCGGCGGGGGGGTAGGTATCCGAAGGGATTTCCGCACGTTAAAAAAAAAAAAAAAAAAAGCTGTTGCCCGCGGCCCCCGTGGAATTCTGATTCCATTCCCGTAACCCATGGGAACCTATTCCCGGGATGAAAAGTAGCATATGTGTTATTCCGGACTATAATCTATCCCTGTACCAAATTACAGCCAGATTTGTTCAGCCGTGTTTGCATGAAAGAGTAACAAACATTCATACATCCATACATATTCACAATATTCGTTATGGCCAATAGGTCTATGGTTACTATGAAGCTAGTTACAATATAATTACAAATCAGGCTTGTAGCCAATGTTAGAATATAATAAGTAATACTATTAGAATAATATTATATAATCTGTGGTAATACATACTTATGTATTAGTTAGTTAGTAGTGTGGTACCACACTAGCAGGGCACGCCGCAATAGCGGCGGTAAGGCCCATTATGGAGAATTGGCTAGAGAGGCGACACGGAAGCCTCTCGTACCGGCTGACGCAGGTGATCTCTGGGAATGGTGTTTCGGGGACCACCTGCATCGGATCAGGAAGGAGCCAACGCCTGATGGCACCATTGCGACTCGAGCGAGGACTCAGGGCTGCACACGCTGGCAGACTGCCCGCCAGCCAGCGGGGGCAGTTATGTCGGGCTTGAACCGACTAAAACCGCACGCCATCTCGGGTCTACAGATGTAGTACAGGGGTGTAAGGTTGCCCATAGAGCATATCCCTCGCACCCCGACTGACCCTGGGCCATCTCTGGTTTCGAGATGGCCCGAACCACGGTGTCCCCGTCTTGCCCCGGTTTGAGGGAGGGGCGCTAGTCGCCCCACCGTCCCGGCCTGCTTCTGCTGGGGTGACAGGCGGCTTCACCTGCCACCCCCAGGCCTGCGCTCATGGAGGACGGAGGTTAATCGACCTCCAGTGCCTGAGTCGCCTGCGACGCGCGGCGAGCATGTTGAGGGCTCGACGGGCCGGGAGAGTTCTAAATCTCTCACGGGCGCGCTCCGCCATCTCCTTCGCGAGCATTACATGCTCTGGCAGGGCCTGCTTATCGTTTTTAGCTACTGCTTTCTGAGTTCGTAACCCCGAGAAGAAAGCGTGCGCCATAGACTCGTTCATTGTTAAGCACGTGCACCGACTAGCGAGAGACGTTCACTTGGGTCCTGATTGGCTCTTGTATCTACACCGAAGAAAATGATGTCTGCTGGCTATTAAAGTGCCGACGGTGGTGGCGCCCCCTGACACCCCGCGCCCGTGTGCAACGCACACCCTGCACCATAGGTAAAGACGCCTCTGCAAATGAGAGATAAGCTAAAACCTTCATGGCTATTGATGTGACTTCGTAGTATCCGTCCAAGGGTGAAGAATGATATACAGTACTTATAGACACTGTAGTATCATTTTTAGAGTATTTATCTACACCCATGCTTTAAATCCTCTATAAAAGATTCTGAAACAGTTAGCTTATTGCCAACATTAATACATCCAATGTCATAATAACCATAATATCATCCGAACGGGTGTTATAATGTTGTATGAAATTTCATAATAACACTCCTTTCGCTTTTTCAATCTCTTCCGCGCAAAGGGTTACTCATCAGACAGCCAAATTCTTACCGCTCGATGCGTGGAATCTGCATATGAGTTTCAAAAAAAGAACTGTCATTCACGCGCGTTGCATTGCACGACCACAGCGGCGCGCGGCGCGCCGTAAAATAAAATTAAAGCTTATTCGTTCGAATTCGAATTCCCGCTATTTTTCTTCGCTATTATTTTTGCAAATTGTTTTGTTTACTTACGAAAATGAGTAATTCAAGTTTTAATAACACACCTCCAGACATTTCGAATGCAGCAAAGGACATTTCTAACAAATTACTACCGGAAAAATCTAGAAAACAATATGAAAAGGCGTAGCAAGATTTCATGAATTGGAAAATATCAAAGGGCAGTACATCATTCTCTGAAGATGTATTATTAGTTTATCATGGGTGTAGATGAAGTCTTGTATGCAACTGTATAATTAGGTATTAAAACACTCATGTGATACTATTATCACACTCAGCTTCGCTTCGTGTGATAAACCCACATTCATGTTTTAATACCCCTCATTATACCACAGTTGCATAAATAACTATTATATGTTTTCATCCAACTTTTCTTCTTTTTTTTTCGTGCGGAAATCGCTTCGGATACCCCCCCGCCAGCCAGCGGGGGCGGTTATGTCGGGCTTGAACCGACTAATACCGCACGCCGTCTCGGGTCTACAGACGCCGATGTGTAAGGTTGCCCATAGAGCATATCCCTCGCACCCCGACTGACCCTGGGCCATCTCCGGTTTCGAGATGGCCCTTCGGGTTTGGGAACCACGGTGTCCCCGTCTTGCCCCGGTTTGGGGAAGGGGCGCTAGTCGCCCCACCGTCCCGGCCTGCTTCTGCTGGGGGGACAGGCGGCCTCACCCGCCACCCCCAGGCCTGCGCTCATGGAGGTCGGAGGGCGTTAAGTGACCTCCGGCGCCAGAGTCGCCTGCGACGCGCGGCGAGAAAGTTGCGGGCTCGGCGGACCGGGAGAGTTCTAAATCTCTCCCGGGCGCACTCCGCCATCTCCTTCGCGAGCATTACATGCTCGCAGAAGGAGGTGGCGGCGACCTACGCGCTCGCGCTCCCCACCATTGCCGCAATCATGCTGCCGAGCGAGAGGACTCCCACCCCGATGGCTGCCACGAGGTCACGCCTCGGCGCCTCCCACGCCGGGCAGTCCGCCAGCGTGTGCAGCCCTGAGTCCTCGCTCGCGTCGCAGTGATGACACTCAGGCGTTGGCTCCTTCCTGATCCGATGCAGGTGGTCCCCGAAGCACCCCTTCCCGGAGACCACCTGCGTCAGTCTACTTTCGCATTATTATGAAATAATAATAATAAATATTCTACAACATTCTACACATCGCTTTCTAGACCCAAAGTAAGCATAGTTTAACTAGCTTGTGTTATGGCTTCCAGAATGCGGATAAACATTCTTATATACATTTTTTGTAAATACATACTTATTATACGTTTACATTTACATATACTCATCAGTTATTATACTTCTATAGAGAACAGAAAATATAATCACAACAAATTCAGTATACGTAATTATGTTTCGGTATATAAAGTGGTATATCAGTAAATGATTATTTAACTACTGCTCATATCGTCGCCATTATTCACTCGGATACGACTCAAACTATTAAATAACCATCATAATATTGCATACTATTTTTGTGAATATAATAATATATAATGGTTTAAGTACTAATAATACATAGTTAATCTATACTTATATACATACTAATATTATGAAGCTGAAGAGTTTGTTTGTCGGTTGAACGTTCTTATCTCAGGAACTAATGGTTCGAATAGAAAAATTACCTATATTTATGTTGGATAGTTCATTCATCGGGGAAGGTTATAGACTATAATATCATCATGATGCTACCTAGGAGAGTAGTGATCATAAATGTTAACCAGATCGGGCAAATCATAAATGTTAACAATTTTTTTAGTGCCCAGAGGACAAAGTTAATGTTATGCAGGTTTTATTTATTACTAGCGGTTGCCTGTGACTTCGCTCGCGTATAATTTCGATCCCGTTCCCGTTTCCCAAGGGAACCTATTCCAGGGATAAGCCTATGTCCTATTTCAGACTACTTATAGTCTATCCCTGTACCAAATAAGGACCACACTATTGTATTAGGGTAAACCTGTAAAAATAGTGCTGTGGAGAATAAATAAATAAATTAAAAAATAACACCCAGATCCGTTCAGCTGTTTTGGCGTTATTAAGTAACAAACATCCATTTATACATCCATCCACACTTCCATCCATCCATCCATCCATCCAAACTTTCACAATTATTATATTAGTGTGATTTTATGAAAGGTATAAGAGTTAAGACAATATTAGAATTTGTTAAGCGACTTCTGTCGCGTCATCCCAGAATCATGTAATCCCAGTTTTTTTTTTATATATTCGTATTTTTTCGGTAGTTGTGTAAAAATAGAGACAAATAGTCATGGTTAATTTATCTAAACGTTACACTACAGTGCCTGTAAGTAGGGGCTCTATATCATTTGTACATTGTACAACCTTAGATGAAAATGTAAAATTAAATAATAACATAATTAGCACGTATTCGCATTGCCACACATTGTGACAGATGTACGCAGTAGATACTGTTGATAAAATTATAATATGCAGGGCGTCCTTTGGCTATGCCACACGGAGGGAAACTATCATAGACAATATTACTGCAAGAAGAATTCATTTCGATTTTAAAAACAATCTAGACTGATTTCATAGCTTTTCGACAACTCGATTACCACACTCAGTAATCGAAGCGGCTAAAATCCGAAAAAATAACAACCTGTACTTCTATGGCATCAATCGATAGGTCAATAATAAGGATCAAATTTCTCTAACAAACATGGTAAGTAAATTAAATAAATGGGAATCCATGAAATTAACCATACCACACATAACCATTTTTAGGCGTCCTACTAGCTAGCTTAGTGGCTAAAGAGTCGGCCTTATGCTCGAGACGTCCCGGATTCGAATCCTGGCCACTGCACTACCGACGTGAACCCACTCCTAACACAAGCAATATAGTTCAGCTGGATGGTTTAGGCGGAATATTAGGAATTTCGGCTAGCCGACCTTAGGGCCACTAATCTGTAGGTCCACTAAGTCCGTATTGACACTTTTTAAGTTTCATATTTGTACTGACATTTCGGACACCATCAAAATACTAAAGCTATTTTGAACTATGCTAACTGAACTATGATGACGAGAAGACTCGACGTTGTTTCCCAAACGCTGCCCAGCCTAGCAGCCTTTAGTCGCACTATGTCCAATTCGCAAAATGTTCAACTGTCCAGTTCGCAGTAGGTCCAGTTCGCAATTGGTCCAGTTCGCGATTGGTCCAGTTCGCAGTAGGTCCAGTTCGCAATTGGTCCAGTTCGCGATTGGTCCAGTGCGCAAATGGTCCAGTTCGCAAATGGTCCAGTTCGTAATTAGGGATCCTCCTTGATTACGAGAAGCTTTTTTGACAACCTTCTGAGAGGCTAGATTCAGGTCGAAGTAATAATGCATGTAATTTATGATCAAAACTTTTATTTAAAAAAAAATCTAATGAAAGTAATTAATTTTAATCAAAGATTTGCTTTGATTTAAATAATTTGCAATAGCTGGCAATAACAAAACGCGGACATGTATTTGTCTTATTTGAGGGTATTTATAAAAATCATTGACAAATAGGTGCTAATATCAATTAGGGAGGTACTTGATGAATAAAGTGACCTAACACGAAGGGTTATTGCGGAGGTCTCTGCGAGACCTCCGCAATAACCCTTCTAACCTATATCTATCCGCGTCGGGGCGCGCGGTGTCCACGAGCTCAAAAGGGCCTGCCGTAATCAAAGACGACTCCTATTTTATGAACTGGACCAATTGAGAATTGGACATTGTGAGAATTGGACGTTGTGAGAATTGGACAATTTGCGAATTGGACGTTGTGAGAATTGGACAATTTGAGCCCGCTGGACATTTTGCGAATTGGACATAATGCGACTAATGCGACTGCCCTTGCAGGATCCTCCTCTTGGCCTCCTTCTTAAAATTGTTTTTACCTAACTGTACAATCTGGCCGAGGTAAGTGTACTCAGAAACAATTTCAAGAAGGTGGCCATCCACGACGACCGGTCCTAGATCAATGTGCCATTGATCATGACTTTGGTTGTATCCAAATTCATGCCAAGAGCTAGGCCTAGAGATTAGTGGCTTTAATTTCAGTTAATAATATTGTTTTATAAAAAAAAGTAAGAAATACAAGAAATTGGTTGTTTTTTAAGAGTTACCTTGTATCTCCTATGGTTTTGGATCTATTACTGTTAAAAATAAACTGTACAGACTAGGGCAGTAATAGCACAGATTACCTGTAATGGATAGAATTATACACACATTTGATATAGGTACGACCATAGACTACTTAATAGTTGTGTACGACTTTAGATCTACTCCTTGCTGTAACTACTCTATAGGTACTTGCATCATGCACGTTGCTTCACTCATAATGAATGGGCGTTAGCGTACATGATTATTAGGTATTCAAGGATTGTCAAGAAACTTCAACCGAGCACCAATCATGGGCCTCAATCCTAGCAATTTTTTTTGTGTCAAAATCAGTAACTGCCATTCCACCGACACTCTAAAAATGCCATTTAATTTTAGACTTTAAAGTCTTAGCAATGAGTCTTATATTTTTTTAATTAACAGTCGAAATCCCGACTGCCCTAAAATACAGAAACAATTTTGATAGCAGGCGGCAACGATTAATTTTCTTTCGGTTTATGATTTGCAAATGGTTCCCGCCTGCTATCAAACTTGTTTGTTGTGTTGTTGTTCGGTCTTTTTAGGGCAGTCAGGTTTTTTTTTAAATAATGTTATTGTAGTTAGTTAGTTTTTTTTAACATACATTTAAGTTCTATTATTTTCATATACCTAGTGTCACTCTCACAGTAAATACGAATCTAACGACAACTCTCAAGCTAAAATCTAGCGAGACAGTGGCTTGACCCTACAACTTTCTTCTTTTGCTTTTTTTTAAAAAGAGTAGATGGTATTAGCCGAAATTACTGGTATTGCTTGTGTCAGGACCACTCCTGACACAAGCAATACCAGTTACTACTACTCGAATCCTACCCACGTTCACGTCGGTAGGATTCGAACCCAGCACCACCACTTAGCTACTGAACGCTTAATAGGTTTGGAGCCCGTATTGACATTGATCATGACTTTGGTTGTATCCAAATTCATGCCAAGACCAAGCTAGGCCTAGAGATTAGTGTCTTTAATTACAGTTAATAATATTGTTTTATAATTATTCCTCCTTTCCAAGATGTGGCTACTTTTGAGTTTTGTGGGAGCGACTGCCTGAGCCCCTAAACAGCATAGAAAAGGAGGCGCCAGAGTTTGTCCGTCAAGAGAAGCTCAGGTCTCCCCCGATTCACAGAGCCCGCGAGGCGAAGAGGTGACTCAGACGTTGGAGGTCGTTCAACGACTTCCGTCCTCTATGAGCGCAGGCCTGGGGCTGACAGGTGGAACCGGGGTGGCGGCGCGTTGCGCGCCCCCCTTTTAAGGGGATAAGGGGGCTGTTAGAGATGGCCCTGGGTCAGTCGGGGTGCGACGGAAATGCCTTGCGTGCGGTTTTAGTCGGTTTGAGTCCGACATAACCTCCCCCGTTGGCCGGTGGGGGGGAGGGGGGGCGAATCGAAGTGGATATCCGCACGGAAAAAAAACAGGTGGACTAGAGTTGCGAAAGGACATAGGCTATTTGGTCGCGATAACCGACATCTACGCGGGCGAAGCCGCGGACAACTACTAGTTATTCATAATTATTACTGAAAAGTTCGTCGTACGCGGGCACATTACCGTGGCAAAGTTAGTCACTAAATAGGTATTACACAGGTCATTGATAAGGATGGAACTCGCCTTTGACAACATAAACAAAATGGTTGCAAATATGTGTACAAATTGCAAAAGTTGTAAACGAACTCGTGCGGTGCAAGCGCTGATAAGCGTCATTATGTAGGTATAACAGCATTACTATTAATTTAATTAGGATTGATATAATAAAAAAACAACGATAACATAATGATTGCCTAGGTTACGGTTGCCCGTAACCTAGGCAATCATTATGTTATCGTTGTTTTTTTCCATTAAACCATTCATTAAAAATGGTTTGCACCATTTTTAATGAATGGTTTTATCATTTAGGTACCTATATTTTTCGGGGTGCGCGAGATATATTATGCTCTATGGGCAACCTTACACCCGTCTGTAGACCCGAGACGGCGTGCGGTTTTAGTCGGTTCAAGCCCGACATAACCGCCCCCGTTGCTCGGCGGGGGGGTATCCGAAGGGATTTCCGCACGAAATCCCTTCGAATTAGCTAAAATTTTCTTCAATATTAATTAAAAATAACAAAAAAAAAAAGTCCTCGACACAAATTTATTTATAGCTAAGAAACAAAAAAATACGTATCAAAATCGGCGGGTGCTACAGACAGACACGTGTGTTTCTGTCTGTAGCGAGTGTCAATCACGCGTCAATCTTATAACAATCAATACAATTTCATTCGGTTTAAAAATAAGTCATGTAAGTACCTACTTTTGACGCTGACTGTACATAAGGCGTAGTAGGTAACTAGGTATTTCATGAAATTTTTGAAGCAATTATTATGCAAATTTTTCCTATAGATTTCGAGTCCCGCCCTGGCTGTTCACTTATTCCGAAATATATCTATAGGTAGGTAACCCTAGTCGTGAACAAAATCAGTTGTGAACTTTGACATAATTATCAATGTTATTATTTATATAGCTCTCTGTCACAGTCATGAGTAATTTGATGAAATTGTTTCATTGCTACAAGAGTGCGCTGTGATTAAGTCCGTTGAACTTTGAGTGACGTTTATTATGTTATTATCGGACTATTTTCAAATAAAGAACAATTGAGTTTACATTAGGTAAATCTCCTTCTATAATATACATATTTATATTTGGATAAATTAGTCGACCTCAAGTTTTGCAAAGCCCCGTTTCGGTGGTGGAAGCTTCGGGATACAGTAGTATTCTGGGGTACTTGGATTATAAGCCGGGGTGCGAGGGAAAAAAGGGCACTTGGATTATAAATAATAATACATAAATAAATATTCTACGACATTCTACACAGCGCTTTCTAGACCCAAAGTAAGCATAGTTTAACTAGTTTGTGTTATGGGTTCCAGAATGCGGATAAACATAATTATATACTTTTTTTTTGTAAATACGTACATATTATACATAGATACACCCAGACCAATGCAAATAGACATATTCATGCATACAAATATTTTCACTGAGCGGGAATCGAACCCCCTGTCGTAGCAGTCGAATGCACTACCGCTACGCCACAGAGGCCGTCAAAATTTGAAAGTCAAGCTGTCGACTAGTACCTTGTTTTCAAGTTAGTTACATAGCCATAAACATATGGATGCTGAATTTTTCTTTTTATCTAGCACTTCACCCTCGTTTAACTGTGACAAACTTTTCGTTCTAAACTGCTTGTTTAGTCTATACAATATAAACTACGTCTGAACAGTGAATGTATATAGACACAGGACTCTATGCAAGTAATTCTTCTAAATAACATTAATACCTAAAATCAAATAACCATAATAATAAAAATCTAAAACACAAATATTCAAATAACAATAATAAAATCAAAAATCCCGACTGCCCTAATAATACCGAAACAAGTTTGATAGCAGATGGACCCCTAATTACTTAATAAAATCAATGTGACCCTTCAAATACAAACCTTCGGGGTTTAAGGAATGCTGCTATGAAATAACATTTGTAATGTTATTTAAATGTGTAAATAAATAAATAAAAAAACTTTTACCTACATGTTCTTCAACTAAGCGATCAATCTAAGCCCCATACAAAATAAATAAAACTGAAGTGTCTGTTTGTAATATTAATGTAACAAAACTAGTGTCCGATCCGTGACGGTGTATAAATATATATAGGTATCAATATTAGGTTCCGTTTATGTAATCCTTTTTGGGAAATAAGTTAAAAATTACCCCACTAAACCCCAATAAAATCTAGGTCGATGCGAAAACTTACATGGCAACAAGCACAGAAATAAAAATTAAAAAAAAACATAAGCGGGCGCGGCGGTACAGCCACCCCTGGGAGCGCTGTTGTGGGTCGCCACTAAATATTATTGAATATTAACTATGTGGCTAAATGCCATGAGTACATTCTTTTTAATTATTTACTTACAATTATGTAAGTCAAACCATATTGATGATTATGTATTTAAGATACCCATGTACCCCTTTTTGATCGGACACTAGTTTTGTTACATACTGTGAACAAAAAATCATTTTTTTGGTCTGTCTGTTTGAATTAGGTAATCTCTGGAACGGCTGGGCCGATTTTGACGGGACTTTCACTGGCAGATAGGTACTATTATCAGGGTTCCGCGCAAAAAATAAAACCTTAAAAATCTAAATCTGCGCGGATTAAGTCGCGGGCACAGCTAGTACCTACTATGTCTATACTGCCTATGTGGTAGGAGAGATGTGAAGTCATGTTTGTGTTCATATTCATATTATTCATATTCATTTATTTATTCACAGAATGCAGGTACAACAAGTGTGGTCTTATAATTAAAATAATGTTTCCTTGTACATTCTACCACTTTTGTGTGGTATGTAAATATTCAAACAGTCAATAATTAATTTGTGACACAATAGATGTAATATAATGGTTAGCTAGGCAAAGAATCAGGCATATAATCAAATAAAAAATAAAAAAAAAGAGTTCAAATGTCACTGTGGTCCAATACATAGAAATAATAAGAATATAAAAATAAAAATATAAATATTGTCATTCACAAAGTTATTATAAATGTCAAATCTTAAAATTAATAATAGCCAAATTTAATGATTGTCAACAAAACTAAGTCCATTTTATCATGTCAAAAAAAAAAAAAAATTTTTAGGTATAATCAAAATGTCAATTGATTCAGAGTTGAATCCTCTAGAAATTCACTTAAATCATAATAACATTTCCTGCTTAATAACGTTTTTAATTTTATTTTAAATATGTTTATATTACATTCTTTTAATGCATCTGGTATTTTGTTATAAACCTTTGGCGCAATACCTAGCAAGCTGTCTGACATCATAGTAGTTTTTGAAGTATGTAAACACAACTTCTTATCATTATTATGAAACATACGCCTTTTGCGCTTTACAAATTCAGACTTAAGTGGGAACAAGTGAGGATTACCATGAACAAACAAAGCCACTTCGAGGATGTAAAGCGACGGAAGTGTTAGGATGTTATACTTTACGAAGTATGGTCTACAGCTGTCTGAAGACTGCAAAGTGAACATAGCCCGGATGCAGCGTTTTTGAGCTTTAAAAACTACGTCATTGTTAGTCGAATTCCCCCAAAAAATGATACCATAACGAAACAAGGACCCAGATAGACCATGGTACGCAGTAAGCAGAGCATCAATATTAACAATGGGTGCCAGCTTGTATAGTGCGTATGCAGAACTGGTAACTCTTTTAACCGTTTCCTCAACATGTGCCTTCCAATTAAGTTGCTTGTCAATAGTAACACCTAAAAATTTAGCTGTGCTAACCTCGCGTACTGTTTGATTGTTATACGCTACAATTAGGTTATGTGGTTTTGGTCTTTGGCTGAAATGCATAACTTGAGTTTTTGCTATATTAATTTTCAAATTATTATTGTTCATCCACCCCACAATCGATCCCAAACAGTCATTAATATCATTCAGGTACTGATTTGCGTTTTGGCATTGTATAGATACTGTGCTATCGTCAGCAAATAGGGACATTGGATGTTTAGTATATTTAGGTAGATCATTTATATATAAAATGAATAAGAGAGGGCCTAATACACTTCCCTGCGGTACGCCATAGGTGTATATACAGGTGCTATATGCACGTGATTCGGATATATATGTAACCTCATTTTTACTTTTAAAATCTATTTTTGATATACTTGTAAATTGAGTCCTGCTAGAAAGGTATGATTTTATCAACTCTAATGCATTACCTCGGATTCATTTAGTACATTCGAATTAACTTAGTACATTATAGACAATGCCTCTCGGATTTCAAAGAAGTTCATGTAAGTATACATATGTGTCTAATATGTCGAATCACCATGAAACGTACATCCGCAATTGCGGGCCGGCACGAAACACGAACGAAAGAACTGTCATTTAGGTACCATTTTTTTATGGGCTGTCAAAATTTCGAATTTCGCGGTATCATGTCGTTTCATGGTAGGGTTTAGAGGCCGAATGAACTGTCATGTGCCGTCCCGTGTTCGGGCTCGATTGCGGGATAAGTGCGTTTCATGGTACCGATTGCCCGAAATTTCAATCCGTAATTACGAATGTAAGTTTCATGGTAGGTCTACAGTTCCATAATATGTACTATAAAATTCATTCTTGTACTTACACAAAGCAAACAATTAACTTGATAATAAAGTGAGAAATCCGTCTGGCATCCCCAGTTATTGTGGTTTATAGAACGTAATTGTAGACTGTTTAATTGACAACCTATGAATTATCTATACATACATATAATACAATCGTAACGTGCTGAAAACTATTTTTTTTCTCAAAAAACAATTGCTATTGTTTTAAGAACAATACCGATGCCAAAAATGTGATTTTTAGAATTTTTGTTGTCAGTTTAAAAGCGGCGATAGCCCAGTGGTGTACGTACCTGGGGTTATCCTTTCGAGGGCTTACCCGGGGTGCCCGGCAATGGACACTTGGGCAGGACACCGTGCGGTTTTAGTCGATGCACGACATAACCGCCCCCGCTGGCCGGCGGGGGGTATCTGAAGGGATTTCCGCAAGTAAAAAAAAAAATAGAGGAAAAAAAAAACTGCCATGTCTCGAATTTGATTCCCAGTCGCCCCGGGCACACACCTCTGACTTTTCGTAGTTATGTGTGTAATAAAAATGTTGATTATGGCTCGCTTAGTAATGTGCCCCGGTAGATGGCAATAGGCTCGCCCCCTATTACATTGGGACCTAAACATAACTGGCGAATCGCGGTTGTGTACCTAATACACATCTGCCTACACCTTCGGGGATACAGGCGTGAAGTTATGTTGTGTCTGTTTGTCTGCTTTTATTATCGATGTCCGAACATCACTTGAAAGCCGCTGAACAGATTCAGCTGAAATTTTGCATGAAAATTCTTCTAGGGTATGGTCATAAGCTGCGCTATATATCATTTAACGCGGACTAAGTCGCGGGCAACAGCTAGTACAATAATAGAGAGTCCTAAGATCATAAGGAGATACGGTAGATACCTAAATTGTCAATGGGCAAGATAAAAGATCAAAGAAGTGGCATACTGATAAGATCATTCAACTGAGTCATATTTAGTGTAGATAATATATTGCTTTATATATGTGTAAAGTTACACTGATTATGACTCAGTTTACATATTTCAGATTAAAGGTAGGAACTTGAACAATAGTATAAGTATTTGCTGATGATTAATGTAGGATATTGGTCGATATATAGGTATGCTACTTATAAGTAAATACGAGTTATGTAGCACTGTTCTTAGTTTTCTTTTTAAGTATTCTCGCGTGGAATAATAGATAATATCCCTGTATTGTGACATCACACACAGTTAATGGACAATAGAATAAATCTTTACCCGCTAATTGAGCTGAGTGAGACGAAGTCGAGCGAAAGATCCTTATACCAGACTTCAGGATTTTCATTGTCACAGGTCTCCTCCTAAACTACTAATCCAATCAGAACCAAATTTGGCATGATTAAAGAGGTCAATCAGACGAAGGTTTATGGATATATTTTAAAAAAAATGCTACCACAGAGGAATGATCACCGTTAAAAAAATTCCAGATGGAATTACATAATAACCGCTCGAGACACTGTGACCAAACTTTACACGCTAAGAAAGCATGTCCAGAGTTGTGACTTTCAAAAAGAATTTTCAGAATTGGAGTTGCCACGGTGGAATGATCACTGTTCAAAATTTTCAAAATCTGATTCACGATGACTCAGCTCAACATTGCAAGCAGCGATTCGCCTTGCAGACCTAGTATTATAAATGCGCGTGTAACTATCTGATATCTTACACGCTTAGATCCCTGAACCTTTTCGTATATACTGATAGCTTATAACCTGAAGAAGAACAACAGGACGAAAATTCTGATTATTCCGTACCTGACCCGGTCGCGGGTTAGGTTAGAAACTTGAAAAAGAAAGGAATATTTGTTCCGAACGTAACCCTCTTCCTAATCTGACCCGACGTCTCGTTCCTATCATAACCCGAATCGCGTAGATTGGTCATTCTCTCTAATCTTTCTCAAAATAAAAAGTACATATGTGTCAACGCGACTGGGTCAGGTTCGGAATAATCGGATAATTCTGTAACTATACATTTTCTGAGATGAAGAAATTTCCACGCGACTGGAGATGTGGGTAGCTGCTAGATTATAAATCACACGAATAATTCTAACACTGGAAAGAACTGCGGTTAGATATCAAACTTTTAATGAACCTTTGGTTAAAATAAAACTATTTTTAACGAATTCTATCACGATTTATTTGTTGTTATTTTATCATTTACACCTGATCCCAAATGTACGGTTGCTTTTTAGCAGCCATGGTCACGGGGAGCTTTATATCAATGTGTAATACATATTCACGTAATCTTAACGATAATCTTCACTTAGAAAGTGTGTTTTCCTATAGATTTAAATTCGGAAAAAGAGAACATCTAGGACGGGACTTGAACTCGCGACCAGTAGAAAGTATGTTTGTTAAATACTTATTTTTACATGTTACAATATAGTTCACACAAATAACTACGATAATACTAACACACAATAGAGAAATTACTAATAAAGTACACAGCGCCTGCTGGATAATATAATGTTATCAACACCCAATTTCCATTAAAAGTGAAATAAAAAATAATTACCACAATCCGTCCAAAATTTGGCGTGTGCACTGGCAAGCAAAACTGTTACTGTTACGAAAAACAACATTTTTGAAAGATTAATGATTTACGATTGTTTAAAATACGCGCGCTAACGTGCTATCGACTCGCGCGTTGGTGAGGGACTACTGACCGAACTAAACGGATGAGCAGTTGTGTCGACCTTTGTTGCTTTATAAAATGCGCCGGCGCCGGTCATAGAGCAAGTAGGGGCCAAGGAGAGACATGTGATTCACCATTACATTTATAGGGTTTAGTACATTATGTCTGTTATGATATGAGACCATCCAAAGATAACACAAACAAATAATAACCCAAGTTTATTTTTGGGATTTTTAAAGCTACTCTCTGTAGTTCTCTCTTTATCTATTATAGCATTGTGTATGAGATAGAGAGAGAGAGGAATACAGAGGAATTTTACATAAATATTACAAAAATAAAATTCTAAACTTTAAGTAAACATTTGTAATTTCACCTCGGTGCCCGAATTTAGATTTCCAAATCATGTTTAGCTAATACACGAGTAACTGCCACCTGACTACCCAACCCTAAGACGAAAATCTGTGCCAGAACTTCGACCCTTGATCTGCCGATCAACGGTCGGCCACGCTGGTTGGATTAGGCTTAGGCTTGGGTGTTACCCACATAAGTATCAGAAAAAATATAAATATACCTGTAAGAATTAAAACTAAAGTACTAAAGCTAAATACATTGTAAGCAAAGCAAACATCAATAAACAAGTATGAAGTTTAAAAAACTGAAACCAAACTATGGTAAGGGTAAAAACATAGACGTAAAAGAGTTTTTCGTACCATTTGCTCAAAAAAGTGACATTCTATGCCACAAAAAGCGAACATAATAATAGTCATTTTTAATCTGTTAAAAACAGGGAAAGAAAATTGTACTGAACTCATTCATCCTCTAGGGGGAGAATGTGATTTAAATTTGGAATACTTACCGAAATTTATACTGAACTACATCTGTGTTTACACCATTGAGTTTGTATATAAAGCATTAATACATACATTTGACCATTTGCACGCTTCGAATCATATGCGGCGTTCGCGGGCAAAGGCTGTTTGCAAATGGAATGCTGCCTTTAAATATTATATTTAAATATTAGTTTAGAAATTTGCTGCGTTTGAACAGAGAAATACTCAAATCAATTCATCAACAATAAATGTACCAAACAAAAATGTAACTCTCTCTATCAATAATTGGACAAATGTTTCGAATGTTAACTTTTACTTTTAATTGTCATTATTTTTAATAAATGCTTATCTCATATTATTATTGTGTTAATTTTTTCGCAAATGGTACGAAAAGTAGAGTATTTTCCTCGGTGATAAAGCTGTCTTAGTCTTGGGATAACTTAAATCCCTCGCTAAACTCAGGACCCGTCTTAAAACACCCTCAATACACTCGGGAGTAAACCTCGAGTACTTCGTTACGCTAGCGATTTAAATCGTCACCTGCGACAGAAGACACTGCTTTATCCCCTTGGTAAATAATCTACTATTTTCCTTAAGAATATCAAAATATAGTTCCATTTCTCCATATTGATGGAGAAATGGGACTATATTTTAATATTCGTAATTCAATATGTAGTAGTAGTATATTAAACTATATTTATATTTTTGGGATCAGAATTTTCTTCCCTTTAATTCGTATCACATTAGAAACGATGGCCAAAAAAAAAAAAAATTACCCCCTTAATTTTTGGATTTAACATCCCTTATGTTGATGTTATTCGTATAAAATGTAGCCTATTACACCCAGAGCATGATTTTGAATCGATTGACACCTCATTCATTACAATCAGTTCAGTATCTTAGGAGCTGCGTAGGTACTGTCCATAGACAGGCTAGACGCGCATACCGTAATCTGGTAAAAATACAATTTGATTGTACTTTTCATGTCCACGAAGGTTTTACTACTAATCAAATACTAATACTAATTAAGTACTAATCAAAGAGATGGCTTGTCTTCACTAAACAAGTTACGTACTCTTTGTACATGGCCGGAAGAGCATCGAGTCACTCACGCGCATGTTTCAGGAAAACTTCGACCATACAATACATAGTGAGTTAGTCTATGTATAGATACGTGTTGTGTCATTGGTTATAGTAAACAAAGAATGATTTTAGGATTTAGTACAGAGACATTGCTAATGTTGTTTTGGAATAAATAAATAACTGAATTACGAGTTTTTTCAAACTAATAAATATTTAATGATTTTCATATCTCTTCTTGCAGATTTTAGCCAAGTATATTATGTAGGTTGTACTTTATAGTATTTTTTATTTAATTCACATTTTAATGAGTTGATAAGTAGTTTGTTATCATTTCGCTGCGTAGTAATTATACTAATAATATATGTTATTGCTTCAAACCGTGAAGTTTCCTTGTTATATGTATTAGGTAAAAGATTTAATTTTTATTAAATTTTGAAATATTATAATTTAGTTATTATCTACGCCCATAATAAATAATTTAATAAATTTAATATTAACCATTTTAGGGCTCCGTTGCCAAATGGCAAAAAACGGAACCCTTATAGATTCGTCATGTCTGCCTGTCTGTCCGTCCGTATGTCACAGCCACTTTTTTCCGAAACTATAAGAACTATGCTGTTGAAACTTGCTAAGTAGATGTCTTCTGTGAACCGCATTAAGATTTTCACACAAAAATAGAAGAAAACCAAGTTCATCAAACCCATCTATGGATAGGTCTTTAAAAATGATATTGAGGTTTCTAATATAATTTTTCTCTAAACTGAATAGTTTGCGTGAGAGACACTTCCAAAGTGGTAAAATGTGTGTGTCCCCCCCCTGTAACTTCTAAAATAAGAGAATGATAAAACTAAAAAGAATATATGATGTACATTACCATGTAAACTTCCACCGAAAATTGGTTTGAACGTGATCTAGTAAGTAGTTTTTTTAATACCTACGTCATAAATCGTAAAACGCAATTAACCTTTCATTCAATCAACTCAAATATAAAATTTAAAAAAGCGTTAAGTTACTTGCTGCTACGGAACCCTTCATGGGCGAGTCCGTCTCGCACTTGGCCGCTTCATTTATTAAGTTTATATTTTATCTACAATAAAGCAAGACTTCATTTTTTTTCCTGTGGATTATAAAAATGAATGGCCATTAGTTTTAATTGCCATATTCTGGTTTCACAAAATCTGCCTATTACCTTAAGAATCTGGCTTTAAATATAAATTTAAATAAGTAATATAGAAGCAGAAATATTAACTTACATAAGCATGACTGATAAAAATATAAATACGTTCGACTTTGAAGTGTATTTAGATATTGAAATCGAAAGCGAGGATAAGAAATACGAAAGGTGATACGCTGAGCCCTAGACGTATAAAAGTCATGAGTTATGAAGGGCAGGGTATAAACTATTCACTTATTATAGCACAGTGGAACTATATAGTTCGTTCGACTGTAATATGACTGTGCTATGATATTTTTGTTCTCTATAAGAACAAAAATATCAGAATTCATAATTTATGTGATTACAAACGTTAATTGATAAATAAATAATGTAGAACAAAGTACACAACGCCATCTAGACCCAAACTAAGCAGAGCTTGTCATATGGGTTCTAGAAAGAAACTAGGCTGATCCGTGAATCCGTCACGCTCTGAGGTGAAAGGCTCGATCGGGTGAACTCGGGACCGCCGAGTGTACCCGAGCGAGAAAGATACAGTGAGCTGCTCTTCGCTGTTGTGTCGCTGTGTTTAATATATTCAATTCATACGTATTAGGCGGGGTGCAGTCAATTTGACGGACTAAATATAAAAAAAGAATTTAGTTAAATTTTTTAAATAGTTATTATTGGTACGTAATAAAAAAAGTTTAAAAGGTTAGTGTGTGTAGTTATCAGTTTGTCGTGCTAATATTATATATTGAAACAATGAAGCTTTCACTTCTGCCGTGCGGTCTAAGCATACAGTGTTTTAATGTTTTTTTTCTGTGTATAATATGTATTTATTTTGTAAATAAATACATATTATATATAGAAATATACATATTTGCATTGGTTTGGGGTACTGGGTGGGTCGTCTTTAAATAAAAATAAACTTTCAATGTATGGGGCCCGCTCAAGATCCTCGGGGGCCAATCCAACCTCACCTGTGAGCTGGAATGTGCTGATTGACGGACGAGGCTCTGGTGTGTGTTATCTGAGAGCATAACCCACACCAGAGCCGTCCGAGAGGTCCATCAATCAGCACAAACGGCAGTCGCTCCCGTAAAAGTCAAGATAAATTAAATTATGGAAAGGACGAGTAGAAGAGCGGACCCCGGGTTCCAAAATGCGAGCTATGTATGCAAACGGGAGCTTCCTGATCAGAAGGTCTAAGTAGCTGAACGTCCAACATCGCGAAACGTCTAAGGAGCATTAGGTCTAACTAGCAAAAGGTCCATGTAGCAAAACGTCCAACTATCAGATGGTCTATATCGCAGAACGTCATTTATCAAATGTCGAACGCGAATAGTCAGTTATTAAATGTGTACACTCATGCTAAAAAGTAAAAGTCATTTGTAAATTACATTAAATTTATTAGCAGATAATAAATCATTTGATTAGTACATATTAATTCCACAAAGCGAAATCCACATTCATACTGCCGGTCAGGATCGAACTCGCTCCTTATCATTCAAAGGATCGGTTACGTTTCGACTCGGCTACTACCGAAGTAGAGCTTAGTAGCCTCTTAAATTAATATTATTAACATATTAGGCACAAATTCGTCTGCGTTTATTGACCTAATATCCTTTTGATATGGCCAAGGTTTGTCAAAAATTCAAAAGGACTAACTTTATGACTCTCAAGTTTTTGCAGCTTTCGTTTGTATTTGATATTAAACATTATGTCTATCTTTCTTCTTTTATTCCCTTCAAAGAGCCTATTTTTGTATTTGCGGTCCTGCCAAAGCGCTTCTTTCCTAACACCCTTGAGGAATAGCAGCAGGGTTGGCTTTGATTTAATATTTGCGTTAAGCCGCCTCTGTCAACCTTCGAGGGCATTATTTGTGCGAAAATTACATTCGCTTGGGCAGGTTATTATGTCTGCACGAGACTGTAGCCATTGTGTTTGAAAGTAATCTAAGAAATCCACCATTTCTTTGATTTTCGAGGCCTTTTGAACAATAATAGCCCAACATGCGGTAATGTATGGAGAAGGTAGTAGAGGTAAATTGGAACATACTCTAACAATATTTCTGCACTCTCTGTTTTCAGGGAGACCCAATGCTGACGCTTTTTTTAGAAGGCCAAACGGCTTTATTTAGAAGATAATAGCAGCCCGTTATTTGTGTGTTCGGAAAAACTTCCATATTCCATTGATAAGCGCCATTTCATAATCGCATTTAATGCATTTAACGTATCTATTTCAAAATGCAGCTTGATGAGCTGAACTAAGCGTTCGTAGGTTTCTTGTCTCTTGTCAGGCATTAGGGCGTATATAACGCCCATAACACAAGTTAAATCATCACTGCTATTCAAATCAACATGAACTGATAACAGCTGGTAGAATGCTTGGGTGTAGCTTTGAATGTTCCGTCAATAAAATACATTTTATTTTGGAACGTCTTAATGCATTGCCTGCTTACAGGTGTTGAAAATACCAATGTTGTTAGTTGTTACCAATGTTGTTGCTGCAATGTGAGTGTTGAATTTTGTTCCTAAGTGTCCAGTCATTTTGAGAAACTGACGATTTGCTAAATAGCCATTCTGCTATATAGACCATCTGATAGTTGGACGTTTTGCTACATGAACTTTGTACTAGTTACACTTAATGCTCCTTAGACGTTTCGCGATGTTGGTCATTCAGCTACTTAGACCTTCTGATCAGGAGGGAAACGGGATTGAATGGCGGTCGGATAATGATGATGATGACCATGTCAGTCTAAAATCGTACGTACGTTGTGCTGAGTAAACTAAATAATTCAGTGGTGAACAATGAGCAACAAGCACAAGCACTGAACAAGCAGTTCAGACAAAGTTGTGCAGTAGCATCCTAAAATCTATAACAATTGTTTTTGTGATATTGTCGGAAGTTTACGCGAATGTCACACATTGAAATAAAACAATTTTTAACGGATTCTATCTCGATTTATTTGATGTTATTTTATATTTTACATTGATCCCGACGTTTCGGTTGTTTTTCAGAATTATTAATTTTAATTTTTCGGAATTAATCTTTCCGTTCCTCTCAATTAGCACATATCAGTGTCACTTAAGTGATCTTAGTACCGAGAAATCAGTAAACAGAGTGTGCTTAATAAGTGGAAGGATAAAAGCATGTGAAATTCGTTGCACATGAAACACCACACGTGGGCTGACAAGCGGTCATCAGATTTGTGTGGAGTATGTAATAAGATGCAGCGGAGCTAGACTTTATTTTGTTTTTAGATTCATACAAAGAGTTTAGTACAGAACAGTTGTGTCACAGCTGTCTTCACAGTTTTCCCCACCACTGCGAAAGGTTGCCGAAAGGCGCCGAAAATGCCTTATATAATTTTGGAAAAGAGCCGATACAATTACACTGTTGGACCGATATTAACCAAAAATTGTTAAGAACCAATTGCAAGGAAACTGGCTTTCAAATGAAAAAAATACCTCATCGTAATTTTCACCCGTTTGAGAGCTACGATGCCACAAAGCCACAGACAGAAACACACACACAGACATTGACGTCAAACTTATAACACCCCTCTTTTTGCGTCGCGGGTTAAAATACATGAAGAATATGATAAGGCGCCTTTTTTTTTTCAAAACTTCAACCCCTAAATCTATTGAATTTTGTCCAAATATTTAAAACAATTAAAAATATTAGATACTCCCATATTCCAGTTCTTTACTTTTTATAATTATAGGTACTAGGTATCGCTACAGTGTTTGCCAGTGTTAGCGCTTCAGATTTTCGAACGAAACTCGTATCGCGTTATCGCTCGTCGATCAAAAGTTCCGTCATCCTATCGTTACTACCGTATGTCGAACTGATGTGTCGACATAATATCCTACTATCGCCTTAATATTTATCGCGTATTTGTTTGTCGTAACTATGATACATAGTCGTGAAGTAGCCCTGGCAGATGTGATTGCATGACACATCCAAACAGTATTCTGCATATTACATTTACGCTCATAACTTGGGCGTATAAGGATTGCAGGAAGACAGCGTTTAGCGATCATCCGGCGTCAACACGACAATTGACGTTCTTGAGAAACCCTCGTGTTGATGTGTGACACAGCTCGGGCCACTGTGAATCCTCCAAACTGCTTTATTAAATAGTATTTTAATGACTAGTTATTGTTGATCTTACTAAAATAATGGTACCGTTAGTAATAAACGACGCCAAGGGCTGTGATATAGAACGATACTCTTGATTAGATCCAGTTAGAAATAGTTTCAGATGGAGTTCGAATGTTAGAACCCAACTTGAGTAGTGAAGTAACAATAAAGAGTCATGTATACTGAAATATGACATACTGGGCCTATCTGCTGACGCGACTCTTGATAACCTAAAATGTTTCCTTTTTATTACAAGGTTTTATTTACTTACACCTATCCCGATTTTTGTCATCAAATTTTGTAAATTAAATTTGAGCCACCTCCAATCAGTTACCCATTTAGCTGAAATTTTGCGTACATGCAAAAAAAAGAAAGGGGTTTCATCTAAACTTAAGCTTTTGGACACGAAATGGCACTAAGGCAAATAAAATAAATTACTTACAGATAGATCATTTCAGTATCATACCTTTTTTCCTGAGTGGAAACTTGTGCGTGGATCCTACGAAGTCCGAAGGTCCGAAGAAGAAGAATAAGACGATTAAACATAACATAACATAACTTCACGCCTGTATCCCCGATATGACTCCTATAAATCAATAAAGGCGATTTTTCAGCGGAGCGAAATTGTCACTACCAGCCCCTGGTCGGTCTTGGCCAAATTTGTTGACGACCCCGGCTTTCTAGCGTAATGTAAGCCGGCCTTACCTTTCAAGCATCGCGTGCAAGACACAAGCGCTTCATCCATAAATCCCGCCTCGGTAGAACATTAGCCAGAAGCAGGAATGCCTTTTCCAAAGGAAGAAAGAGAGGTATTATTAAATTCGAACGTTATACTTCACCAGTCCAGTCAGGACATTCGTGCAATGGCTGTGGTTTAAATAATTATTATAACACTTCTACTTATGTTGTCAAGACACTGTATTTACTCTTTTTTTTTTTCGTGCGGAAATCCCTTCGGATACCCCCCGCCAGCCAGCGGGGGCGGTTATGTCGGGCTTGAACCGACTAAAACCGCACGCCATCTCGGGTCTTCAAACGCCGGGGTGTAAGGTTGCCCATAGAGCATATCCCTCGCACCCCGACTGACCATGGGCCGTCTCCGGTTTCGAGATGGCCCCCTCGGGTTTGGTAACCACGGTGTCCCCGTCTTGCCCCGGTTTGTGGGACGGGCGTTAGTCGCCCCACCGTCCCGGCCTACTTCTGCTGGGGTGACAGGCGGCCTCACCTGCCACCCCCAGGCCTGCGCTCATGGAGGACGGAGGTCGTTAAGCGACCTCCGGCGCCTGAGTCGCCTGCGAGACACTGTATTCACCCTGAACAAAATCCTGCATCTGTGCTTGATTCATGTTGAAAGGACAAAGGCTTTACCACCTACTGAAGTTCAACAAATTCAACTAAAGATTTAATTGAGTTTATTGCATTGTGTGATTTTATTTACGACCTTACAAGTATTAGTTCTCGGTTTCACACCTACGGTTCTTAACAATGACATTATCATTAGGGTATTGTCACCTGATTATGGCGGTATACAATTAACACCTACACCATCATTTCTATTGTCTTTGGAGCCATTACATACACTGATCAACAATATACCGACATCATTAGGATGCAATACGAGCAAGGGTGTCCCGAGGATCAATAAAATAGTTTCTTAGTTAGTTCAATAGTTACTAGGGGCGCAATGCATTCTGCTGTTGCAATGTTGAGCTGAGAGTGCACTACATGATTATCTACAATTCAAGCGCAATTTTTTTTCAATTGAATTTCATTGAATGGTTTTTTCAGTGATTATTCCTCCGTTGCTAGACCGATTAGCAATTTTCTTTTTCTGTCTTAAGCCAATAGTTAAGTTGCATATTTTGGCGCCAAAATCGTGGTCTTAACATTGATAATTTTGGAGAAATCAGATTTTGAAATTTTTGTAGGGTGATTATTCCTCCATGGTATGTTCGATTTTCAATTTTATCTTTTCTATACCTTCGGGGTATCAAGTTGTCTTTACATGCCACGTTTGGTCAAAATTGGTCGATTAGTTTAGGAGGAGTAACGTCACAACCGAAATACACCGATTGGAGTATAGAGAGCTTTTCGCTCGACTTCATCTCACTCTCAGCGCAATTATTCTAGTTAATATTAGAACTATTGTTTGATTATATTATGGTTTTCTTATCTATTGTATTTTATCAGGTATTCAGTATTTCAGTATCAGTCATCAACATCCAGGTGTTATTCCTGATTGCATCCGTCAAAAATTAAAACTACTTATGTTGTTTTAAAATTACACCTGGAATAATATAATTTCTTTCTTGTTTGGTGTTTAATTTACTCATACTACTTAATACGCTACTATTTATTCTCTCGACGTTTTTAATAGCATAGGTTTATAAGTTAATCATAAGTTTGCAGACATTCGAGGGAAGCACTCCCTGTGCTTGAAAATAGACTGATCAGGCGTCTTTGACAACTGACCAAACGACAACTGCGCACGGCCACAGCTGCAATCACGGGGCATGGCTCCTTCAATAAACACCTTTTCATTTTAGGAATCACCGACAGCCCTCTCTGCAGAGCCTGCATGAGAGAGTAAGAAACAGCGGCACACGTGCTCCTACACTGGCCTGCAACCGCCACATACAGGGTTAAGTACTTCGGAAACACAGGTACCCTCCGAGCGATCGCCAGCAGCGTGAATAGCTTGCTGGCGTTCTTCAATGAGTTGGTGGATCGAATGAAATGCCCACCCTCACGCAAAAACCGCGCCTTGTCGTGGAGTTGCGGATACCATCCCGTGATACCATACCATAGCATGGCGTCTGTAGACCCGAGACGGCGTGCGGTTTTAGTCGGTTCAAGCCCGACATAACCGCCCCCGCTGGCACGCGGGGGGGTATCCGAAGGGATTTCCGCACGATAAAAAAAAAAAAAAAAAAAAAAGGTATATTCCCGAAGGGTTAGATTGAAATGCGAAAAACATTACATTTAAACTTAAATAAAAAAATAAAAAAGCCATGAAGGTTAAGGCTCCCGCCACTTACCTTCTATTATGAAGCTATCTGAGTTGTTTTGTACTAAAAAGGGGTGTTAAGGTGCGTTCCGATAGACGCAAAAGTTTGCGGGAAATGGCCAATCAATAAAATTTTAAATTTAGATTTCGACCACTGTCCTCCAGGCTGCGTTTCCATTAAAATGGAAACGGCGTGGAATCCTTTTCTTTAAATTTTTTTTCACTTAGGTGGGCGGACACGCACTCGACCTCACCTGATGGGAAGCGGTTACCGTGGCCTATGGACGTGTGCAACACTAGGGTCGTCACACTCGCGCTGAATTAAATTGAGTCTTTTGTAAGTTTCCGTTTAAATGAAAACGGGGCTTTAAAAACTTGTCGAAGATAATGGCGTGTCATATCTAAATTACAACAAACTCTAAGCCTGAAACTGCGACATAGTTTCAGGCTTAGAGTCGATTTCACCAAAAATCCACTCCAACTGAACTGAGTTATCACGTTTTGTATATTGCATTTCATTTAGTAAAATCTACGAAATCATTATTTCTGGTGACATTCGATCTGATTGTCTTTTGTAGTTTAGTTTTTTTTTCACTGGTTTTTAAACGAGCTCAATAAGCAATCACCTAATAAAAGCCGTAGAATTTCATTTGAAGAAACTACTAAATTTGGAGATATGGGGTTTATTTCGTAGTTCATAAGCTAGTGTGGCGATACCACATATACCCAGCGCCATCTAGCGACAACAAGGTGAACTACTTGGATACTACTACATCAATACCAATCCTGAATCGCGAAAGTGAAGTTCGCGCGCTGGTATAGCATTATACAACATCCCAACGACAACCGTTGGGCCGCGGCCCGCCAGGCGTGATCACCTTGCCTGGTCGGAGGATCCTCCCTTTGTGTTAGAGGAACATCACACCATGTTATTCCACACTAGTATTGTCGTTACTGAGTTTATGTGTTCAGTTAATTCACTCCATTAATCAGTTGCAGAGACATAGGTAAATTGTGACGTTGTAGCCCCAAATGTCGTATAAGTTGAAACCGAAATTGTTTTGTATTGTAATACTTAATTGTACAGTCTTGTTGAACACTTATCTATAAATAGACAATTCCTACGTCTAGTATCGTAACTGCATTTTACCTTTTTCACGAAGGTTTTTGATTGGGTTTTCATATTCTTAAGCATTAGCAAAATCATATGTCACCATTAACTTATCTATTTATTTCTGTTTTAACAGAGCTCTACGTAACGACATCTTCTACGTATAGTTTACGTAGTAACTATTTAGTAATCTGTGGTATAGTATCGTATCCTAACGGCATTTGACCAAATTTGCCGCGTAGGTAAATTAAATTACGACTACGCCATGTCGAAATTTACAAAAGATCGTTACAATGAAATAAATAAATATTTGATTTATAGGTAAGTGTGAGGGGATAAGTTTAATATATTTTATATTTGATTGTTATTTTATTAAAGGTTTAACAGCTAAAAGGTGATCGATAACTTGATCCCTTGAAGTGTATTAAGTTAATTCCGAAGGCGACTGTACCAACACGTAATAATTCATGCGTGTAGGTCGTGTGATGATTGAAATAAAAAAACATCCTTATTTTTAAAGAGAAGATGGTTGTAATGTACCAACAGCTTGGCACTAAGTCATTCACTTAATTAATTCCAAGAAAAATCAAAATACCACACGACTTCATGATACTATGAGCTCATTCTGCGTAAATAGTAACACCAACAATTCCGAATAGTTCAGGTACTTTGAGAATCGAGTAACTAACACTTCAAACTATAAGACAACCACCATCTTTAGTCTTCCCGTGACCAATGCTGCTGAAAAGCAACCGAAACGTCGGTTCAATGTAAATAATAAATTAACATCAATCAAGTAACGATAGAATCCATTAAAAACAGTTTTATTTCAACGTGTGACGATATCAAAATGTAGTGACTATAAAACCATAATTCAATTATTATACATCTATATATATTATATAAAAATGAAACCCGTTTTCCGTTGTCACGACATAGTATGAAAACGGCTCGACCGATTTGGCTGATTTTTTTTTGTAGTTTTCTAATACTCTGTACAAGGTTCTTACGGAAAAAAATATTAAGAAAATCTCTCAGAATTTTTTTTTTCGTGCGCACACCCGACGGTTTTAGTCGATACACGACAACCACCCCCGCTGGCCGGTGGGGGGTATCCGAAGGGATTGATCCTCCCCAAGTGTCCGTTGCCGGGCACCCCGGGTAAGCCCTTGAATTCAATACATGGCGGATCATTTTGACGTAGCGAAGCACGTACCGGGCCGCTAGTACTTGATATAACTAAGTTATATGTGTACAAGATGGGGGCGGTGCTAAAATCAGCTAAAATCCTAAGACAACATGTGGCCGTTTTACAACTGTGTCAACGCGTTTTGAGAATTACGCCATTTTGGACATGCAGGTAACCACGATTTGTTGATGAATTATAATAAAATAAAACGTTCGACTGCTGAAATAATAAGAAATAAAAAGAAATATACAAGTGCACCCAACTCCTGTAACTATAGAGAACAATGTCCTTTAATAGTATATTATGGGGAGCAAATCAAAAGGAGCTTAATTTATAAATAAAATAACTAAATAACAGATGAATATTTTCATATATACGTCATAGAATTCCTCCGCATCATCACTTGATAATGTTTCCGAAGAAGAGAGAAGGCTGGTAGTAGTGCCACGTTGAATGGCAAAGCTAATTCTTTATGCAAGATAAAGTGCACGTGTAGCGTTGATCAGCCGCTTTGCCAAATCTTTCTAGGCACAGCGGGCACTTGGACCCCATGACCCCAGCATTTAAACCCTAACCGGCTTAAAACAAAATCACCTACTAGGTTGGAGTATTTAAACCGTTTGAAACTTTCCGCAGATGCAGTAGCAGCACCGGCATAGCCCGCTGTGCTTGAAAGGTTGAAGGCGCAAGGGTGTCGACGCACGTTGCGTTCCACTCTAAAGGCCTACCCATCTTCCAAGGCATCTTTCAGTCGGGCCCGACATCCTATAACCAACACGTATAAAATAGATACGGAGCCTATGCAAAGAGTCACACAAGACGGATCGTTACGTATTTAGACGAAGACGTCCACTATTGCTGGTTGTGCCTGTAGCCAGGACCAACTTGCTTCAGAGAACGCCTCTTAGCAGGTTCATAAAATTTTATCATTTAATTGCTTATGTGTGTTAGTTGTAAGTCCACTATTGTTTTGGAGACCGAATGGTTTATTTATTTAATATTTATTCCACTATCTTACAGGGTATCCTGTAAGATAGTGGAATAAATATTAAATAAATAAACCATCCGGTCTTTTGTCACCGTCACGCACCAGTCACCTCGGTTCCCATTATTTGATATATATAAATATATTAATTCATACTTTTTGATAGCTTTGCACTTAACCAAATATTTAACTATAAATAGACGAGACTCACTTCAAAGTAAATATAGTTTGAGCAATTTGTAATATCTTGGTACTATTTGAAGTTCAGAAGCCGCAATGAATTAAAACTATTCAAAATATTTATTCGATTATTCAAAGATATATTAACAATATCTAAGTCAGGCAAAATCTCCGTTACCACATAATTCTAGTACTTAAATTAGACTAATCCAACCGAATTACCTGTCAACACTAAACCATAGCATGTCGAAGGCAAAACACATCGATCCTATAATCCAAACGATTACTGTGGAAGTCAGATTCTGATATCATTTAACTAAGCATAGATGAGCCCTGAGCTTCCAGTGAACTAAAATGCTGTTCAATATCTCAGGAGTCACCTTTTATTGCTTAAACATTATTTTATAATTGTATTTGAAACGCGTAAAGTTAAAATGAAATGAAAATGGCGCCATTTGGAACTATAAATGAATGCAACGCAAAACTAATAATTCAATTCGGCTAAGTATCACCATTTTAGGACTTATTCTAACTGACTTAAAATTATGTTTCAAATAAAAAAGAACTTATCTTATTTACTTCAATTATATTCAAAAAAATTACGCAAACGTAGTCGCATAAAGTTAAATAAATAAATTTCTGCGGAGACTACGTTTGAGGAAGAGCATGTAAGAAGGTTTATATCATGAACATTTTTATTGGGAGCATACCCATACGTTTTGAAGTGTTACTTCTCAATATCTCAAGTAAAACTGCTCCGCGGTGTCCCTACACGCGCCTCACTTTATCATAGAGCATATACATTTGTACATCACATGTTATGGCCCTAAATATTGTATGTGGGGTTTGTTATTAAACCTACGTAGACCACTATAGTGGATTAACTAGATGACACACTAAATGGGGCGTAAAGAATGTCAGAGTGGCTCATAACGTGAACGGAATATGGCATTTTGTAAATTAGATTACATTAAATTGATGGAAAAATTTAGATTTAGATTTTTGGTGATACAGACAACATTTTTTTTATTTGCTGGTTACTAATATGTAATGTAAATGTATTTATTTATTTTATTTATGTGTTTTCTGATAACTAGTTGGAAAAGCATGAGTCATAGTAGATAGAAGAGCATATTAAATAAATATTTTAGGACATAATTACTAATTACACAGCACTAACTAGACCCAAACTAAGCAGAGCTTGTCATATGGGTTCTAGAATGCGGATAAACATACTAAGATACTTTTTTTGTAAATAAATACATATACATAGAAACACCCAGACAAATGCAAATATTTGCAATGAGCGGGAATCGAACCCGCGACCTCTGACTTAGCAGTCGAATGCTCTACCGCTACGCCACAGAGGTTGTCTTGGTGTGACTTGAGGTTGTTGTGTTTTCATTTGACATAATAAGAGCCCGGGGATTGGGACTCATATTACCGTGGGAAACAAATATACCGAAGGACCACACAATAAAGAAAAATAAATACTATGATCTCACAAACGAATTAATCAAAAACGGTTACGTGGTTAATTTGTATGCAGTGGAAGTGGGAGCGAGAGGTATACCAGCAAAATCTCTCTATAACCTACTTAAAGATCTAGGCCAATCGAGAGCTACAATAAGCTCATTACTAGGACGAATGTCTAAAGCGGCACTAGTAGGTTCGTATCAAATTTGGTTAGCAGGGAGGGGAACTTGGGTAGTGAAGGTGAGTGTTGATGTACATCAGCAAAAGGGGCCCCTTCTAAACCTACACTTAGGTCGCAAGTCCCAGGCACTGTCCCGAGTTCCCAACTCAGCAACGCGATGGACCCGGCACCCGCACGGAGAGTCCACGGATTCCTAAGAATGTCGGTCTCGTTTTCCAGAAAATATTTCATATCCTTGTATCTTTGTTTCGAACCAGCTAAGTCGGCAAATTTCGTTCCGCCTTAGAATCAAGATATGTTAACTACCTTATCAGCTGATATTCGTGCATTTCTTATATTTTTAATTATTCTAATTGCTAGTTTAGGCACAGTAACCCAAGGAGGCCATCTCAAAGCCGTAGATGGCCCAGGGTCAGTCGGGGTGCGAGAAATTGCCTTATTTGGCCACCTTAATCCCCGGCATTAGAGACCCGAGACTCTTGCCAGCGGTGGGGTAACCGTGGGATTACAGCAAAAAAAAATAACCAAAAATGCACAATATAGGCGGACACAAATCTAAAAATCAAAGTCCTCCAGTTCATGGAGGTCATCACTAACATTTCATTGTTTTATGTATCGATATTATTGTTGTAGTTGAAAAACTTTGTATTTACTTGAACTTGGTCCGTTTATATTATACAAACATCTGTGGATTCCATGAAGAGCTTAAAGACGTTTAACAATACCTGTTAAACGTTTTTTAGTCGGTCGGCTAAACTTATCGTAAATTTTAATTAAAGTTAATGATTTTATTTTAGCAGAATGTTACACTGTAAAATTACACGGGATGTATGGAGCCCCACCAAGCCAAGATCCCCGGAAGCCTGTGGGTCGCGGGAACGAAATCAGTGTTGCAAGTTGCAAGTTAGCAGGCAAGAGCTAGTAGTACCTTTTTTTCGTGCTTAATTCCCCACGGATACCCCAGTCAGCGTGGCTGGTTATACCAGACTTGAGCCCACAAAAACCGCACGCTGTCTCGGGTCTCATATGCCGTGATGTAAGTTGGCCCAATAAAGCAATTCAATTCTAAATTTAAATCAAAATTTCGCACTACCTACACCAAAAATACAATATCAATTTAGTTTCTCGACATTCCTCAAAGCTTGTGGTTGTCAAATATCTAAAAGGAATTAACACTTAATGCCGACTCGTACCAATTGTCATCAATTCCCAAACTGTGCTCCTATAAACACATCCTTATTGTGGCCCAATCATCTCAATGGGCAGCGGAATAGCGACAAATGATCGGCTTTCGGAAGCATTATTTAATCTAGCTAGATTAGGGTAACAACTTGTACACCCACGTCAATGATGCAAGCACGCATGGTTTGAACACATTATAATAAAATCAATGGTGTCAAGGGTCTTGAAAGGACCTCTGAAAGATCTCCTGATATCTAGTCCGTCTGATTACATGTACATACATAGAATATTTTGCTGTTGTTGTTGTGTATACTTAATATTGCTATCTCTACCTAAAAAACATAACATAACATAACTTCACGCCTGTATCCCCGAAGGGGTAGGCAGTGGTGTATTACACACCCACGATTCGCCAGTTATGTTAAGGTCCCAATGTAATAGGGGGCGAGCCTATTGCCATCTATCGGGCACATTATTAAGCGAGCGATAATTAACATTTATTAATGCACACATAACTACGAAAAGTCAGAGGTGTGTGCCCCGGGCGACTGGGGATCGAACTCGAGACCTCGTCTCAGCAGTCCGTTACGTACGCCACTGGGCTATCGCTGCTAGCCAAAAAAAAATCTATACATAATATTAGTAAGCTGAAGAGCTTATTTGTTTAGTTGAACGCGCTAATCTCTAGAACTACCTACTGGTTCGAATCGAAAATTCTTTATTTGTTGTTTAGCCCATTTATAGAGGAAGGTTATCGACTAAAAGAAAGTATCGGGAATGGAAGATTTGTTTAAGGTTCCAAATTCAATTTTTTGTTTGGCACAACTGTTTTCCATTTTAGCGCGGAGTTCGAGTTGCATCTGTTATTTATATTAAATACAGTGCTGTTTTTAGGTATATCATATCTGGGGTGCTTGGTTGGGGACCTCCTCGCGGTGCACCCTGGGCAACGGAGACGGCAGCGCCTCTCTCCTAGGGCGGGAGAGACGCTGCCGCCTACGGCCAACTCCGACCGAGGCGAGGACGGCCCTGTTGAGGGCTGTTCGGTAGCTTTCCACGTGTCCCTCTGATTAGCAGAGGGCACAGTGGAGAGCAAGGAAGGGGGCCATCTCGAAACCGGAGATGGCCCAGGGTCAGTCGGGGTGCGAGGGATATGCTCTATGGGTAACCTTACACCCCGGCGTCTTAAGACCCGAGACGGCGTGCGGTTTTAGTCGGTGCAAGCCCGACATAACCGCCCCCGCTGGAGACCCCCCGCTCTCCAGCGGGGGCGGTATCCGAAGGGATTTCCGCACGAAAAAAAAAAAAAAAAAAAAAAGGTATATCATATCTAGTTTGTATAGCGAATTTCATTATGGACAAAAACATCGGACATAGAGTTTCAGAAGGCTTACGGTAAATCGACTTTATCGAAAACACGTGCTTATGAGTGGTACAAAGCGTTCAAAAGCGGTCGAGATGTGATGGAAGATTTGCTTCGCTTGGTTAGGCCATCAACGTCTGCAACTGAAGTTAACATCGCAAAAGTGAAGGAAATAGTGACTGAAATCCTCATTCAACTTTAAGAGATAGCCGTCGAACTTTGGGTATGAAACATGTTACCGCTCGGCTAGTCCCAAAACACTTGAATTTTCTCCAAAAACTCAATCGCGTGAGAGTCGCTGAGGACCTGCTATAACGAGTCAATTCCGACCCAATATTCCTGAAACGCATTGTTACTGGTGACGAGACGTGGGTTTACGAGATCGACATGCAAACTAGTCAACAAGCTTCAGAGTGGCGCCTTCCAACTGAACCGAAACCGAAAAAACCTCGCCAAAGTCGATCAATAGTCAGTCATGTTGACTGTTTTCTTTAACTATGAATTCTTGCCGGAATATTATTTGAGCGTTATGCGGCATTTAAGAGAGCGAATTCGACGAAAAAGGCCAGATTTGTCGAAAGGACATTCTCGGCTTTTGCACCACGATAATGCGCCTTCGCAGATGGCCATAGTTGTGAACGAATTTTTCACCAAATACTCAACAAATACCATCGAGCAAACACCATATTCACCAGATATGGCTCCAGCCGATTTTTTTCTTTTTCCTAAACTTATATTACCACTTCGTGGCACCCGTTTTCAATCGGTAGAAGACATAAAAGAGAATTCGCGGCAAGAACTGAACTCAATTCCGGAAACAGCGTTTAAAAAATGTTTTGATGATTGGATTATTCGTTGGCATAAGTGTATCGTTTCTGAAGGAGCATACTTTGAAGGTGATAATAAATTTGGGTGAAGAACTAACTTTTTGTGTATTATTGATCTTTTCCCGTTACTTTCTTGAGTAGTATTATCACGCTACTACCTAGGAGAGCGGAGCAGTAATCTGAAAAGTCAAAATTGGAGTAACTGCCACACATTATTGTAGAACTAATAAATTATATGGGTGCCACAGGGGAAGTATGCCACTGGCGAGGCCGCTAGACACAGCTAGTTTTTTATACTTACACTATATACTTCGATCTGCCACGGCCTCCATGTCCGTAATTAATTAGTTTTACAATAATATATGGAAACACACCCGATTTGTTGTGATTACTTCAATTATATTTAAATAAATATAATTGAAGTGTCTTTTTACAAATGTATTGATTGGTATCAACTTCAACACTTAAATTCATAATAACGTTCATAGCAGTCTAATATGCTCCATAGTTCTAAGTACGTAACTTTCAAAGTGTATATTCATAACTTTTCATGACTATTGAAGGCTACGTAAACTTTGAAAAAATATTTGTCACTATGAAGCACAAACTACGAACTATAACTAGGGTTTCTTTAAAGATTTAGGCATATTTGCTGTGATTTAGGTTAGGCTGTACGTACGTTTGCATTGTCACAGATAATTATATACTGTCTCTTTAAAATCTTACTTATCTCTAAGCAATGAAGCTTGCGATGCACAAAAAAATATTTCTTTTTTGTAGTAGATTCAATAAAAGCGAAAAACTGGCTCGCTTGAAAGTTTTTAGGATTACTTGGATCAATATAATCGTAAACAATTTGTAGAGAACTGAATGATTTAGCTACCTTGTTCTACAACTTTCAGCGGTTAAAATATACCTAATTTTACGTAATTAGGTATATTATTATTGGGGTGTGTGTTGGGTAACCTCCTCGAGTGTCGCTCCGATTCCGATCCCGCTGCAGGCCGGGGGAAACGGAATCGGAGCGGCCGGTACACCCTGGGCGGCGGTCAATGGCTTCCCCTTCACCCCTTCATAGGGTTGGCATTGATCGTCGGCCAATACCCAACGTGGCGGGAACACATCGCTCTCCGTACTCCTCTGCTTTCAGGGGAGACAGGATGAGCGATGCTGTTAGTGGTGAGATGGCCCAGGGTCAGCCGGGGTGCGAGGGATATGCTCTATGGGTAACCTTACACCCCGGCGTCTGAAGACCCGAGACGGCGTGCGGTTTTAGTCGGTGCAAGCCCGACATAAACGCCCCCGCTGTCCGGCGGGGGGGTATCCGAAGGGATTTCCGCACGATAAAAAAAAATAAAAAAATAAAAAAAAAGGTATAGGTATTATTATTATTACATAATGGTATATAAGGTCAGGTTTAGTTCCACTTACCATTCTACTTACCAACTTAATCAAGATGATGAGAATATGATAGGAACAAGTACTCCAAGAAAAAGTAAAATTGCAAGTTGCAATTCTACTTGCGTTGCAATTTGCAAAGCATGCTTAACATTGTCAGAGTAGAATAATTGCCTTCGTGTCCACAAGTCAGGGGGTGATGATTCGTTTATAAGGAAGGTAAAAATAAAACACATCAGTAATGTAATACATCATTGATTTCATAAATATATTGGCGATATTTAAATACTTACAACCCAAGTATATCGTTTTAATTGTAAAACGTACAGTCAACATCGAATGGAATTGAGATATGAGTTGAAATATTTACATTCAATAACCGTAAACACGGTTTTATTGATAGTAAAAAAGTATTAACACATTTTTTTCATAATAAAGAGGTTATAAATAGAAATATTTATGAACATAAAATTGTGAGTAGTTAACTACAAAATAAGTAAATTTTATTAAGTAGTAAGTAGGTATTATAGTAAATAATTACTTACATATTTATCATAATTAATTCGAATGTTTTTTGAGTCGGTAAGGAAATCAGATACCTAACTATTTGTGTATCACTAATTAGGTCCTGAATCTTACTGTATTTAGTGTCCATTAATATCTATTTGTATGTTTGTAGAGTCCGGTGACACAGGCACAACCAACTTATGATTTTTCTATTAGTTCTATTGAAGACAATACATTTACTAAAGAAATCAACAAATTTGGGTTACCACGGACACGCGCTAAGTGTAGGTAAATCAAGTTAAATTATATTAATTTAACCTACCTACACTTTTTAGAGTTCCATCATTAGTTATTAAAATGCTAAAGGTGGTGAAAAACTTTGTGCATGTTATAGTAGTAATTCGAGATTTTTCATACTATATGCATGAAAGGAGAAAGTAATGTTTTGATATAAAGCAAAAAAGAAGTAAATTTTTCTTAATTTTTATAAAAAGCAGGTAGGTATTATTCTGGTTTTTTATGATGTAGGCAAATGGATAATGCTATCCTCAGATTGTGATCATACGAAATTAGAAACAGGGCCACTTCTCGTAATAAAAAAAAAATGACAAATTTCAGTCTCAATTTAGTCTTGATCTCATGTCAATTTCCCTAATGTCAAAAAAGGTGTTCTCGTAAATACCTACTTTTAAATTTCCTAAAAACTTATAAAGATAACAAATAGTCTTTTTCATAAAACATATTGGTAGGAATATGCTTAATATTTGATCATTAAACAATTTATTAGGTTTACATTAATTCTGTTTTATATAAAAATCATATTAAATTATAATATTTTGAGACGTCTTCTAGCCAGTGACTAGCAGGGATAGAGTTGGGATAGGAAGGATTATGCAGGACAACAATAATACTGTCTTAAGCTATCTAACATGTTTTTTTTTCTAACTACATTATCTAAATATTATGTAATAAGTTAGAGAACCTTACATTAAGAAATTAAAGAATAATTATCATGCATGCATTTATTTATATGTATACTGATATAGGAATAATCCTTAATCACTGGTGAAAATGGCGACACTGCTAAAGTGATTGGTGATGGTATGACGGACTGTAATGATCGTTGGGTGAACTTGTTAACCTACTGCTTCCATAAAGACACCAATCTTCTGCTAATTAAAAAAAATAGGACTTATAGAGAATTGAGATATTATATGTTGGATTTGATAGAGAATTTTGCCATTAGAAAAGACCGTTTTAATTTTGATTTTTAAATAAAATCTCATTCGTCTGTGCTCTTTTTCTTATTCTTTTTAGAGAAAATTGTATTCATGAGAAAATTTATGAAAATATTACATAGTTCGTTCGCAAGTATTTGTCATAGCTAAATTTCTTGAATTGTGTATCCATGGTAGTATGATAGATGTCTTGATGTATCAAAAGGTTGTACACACTTTAACTAAATCTGCAATTGACAAGATTAGAGGTTGAACATTACACAAATTACTTATAACAATGATTTTTAAGCATTCATTGACAGGTAGCAGTATTCCTGCATTGCTAAAATGATCTCCGGTAACGATGCTCCACTTAATTCTATATTAGGCTTCAAATCTCGATAATTAGGCTGCAAATCTCGAATACGTAACGGTTTCCCAGGATGCTCGTGGGTGTGACTCAGTTGGTACGCGACGCGCGGGTCTTGGTGTGCATGGGCATGGGTATGTGCGTCTGCGTGCGTGCGAATGGCGCGTCTACCGGCCCAGTCCTGTCCACAGCAAAGCAGGGTCGTGGTGGTTGGCGCCAGGGTACCCACCGTCCGCCTCCACGACAGATCTGCGGTTGTAAGATCTACGTACAACGATATTTTTTACTATAGTTTTATAATATTTAGCGATGAAGATGAGGAATATATGCAGGCAATTAAGGCAAGTTCAGGCACAGATTACTAGGGGTGCTTGGTTAGGGACCTCCACGCGGTGCACCCTGGGCAACGGAGACGGCAGCGCCTGTCTCCTAGGGCGGGAGAGACGCTGCCGCCTACGGCCAACTCCGACCGAGGCGAGGACGGCCCTGTTGAGGGCTGTTCGAAAGCTTTCCACGTGTCCCTCTGATTAGCAGATGGCACAGTGGCGAGCAAGTAAGGGGGCCATCTCGAAACCGGAGATGGCCCAGGGTCAGTCGGGGTGCGAGGGATATGCTCTATGGCTAACCTTACACCCCGGCGTCTTAAGATCCGAGACGGCGTGCGGTTTTAGTCGGTTCAAGCCCGACATAACCGGGCCCGCTGGTGACCCCCCGCTCTCCAGCGGGGGCGGTATCCGAAGGGATTTCCGCACGAAAAAAAAAAAAGGCACAGATTACTAAATAGTTACTACGTAAGTTCAGGGTAGGTATAAAACATGTTCCTTAAAATAAATTGTTCTTGTTATTTATCTCTGGTTAGGTGTAAATGCACGTCGATTAAGAGCCCCGCAGAGAAAACCAGCGCCAGGTTTCTATCTGGCACATGCTGAACTGGGCACCCATTAGGTGCATTTGTGGTGCCACATTACTATTGTGCTCCAGTTATTTTAAGTTAAGTATTTTCAGATGTCATGTAATGTCATATACTTAGTACTAGTTTGCACTAATAAATGTTTCTTTCTTTCAGAGCGGGGGGCTCCGTCGATATTTTTCACAATTGAATTAAGTATTAAAATGTATTTATCACTATTTAAATAAGTTATGCAGAGAGTAAAAAACGGCTAATCAAAATAATTGCAGGTGCTAAAACATGATGCAATGTTTAGAAAAGATACCCAGATATGAATTGACATGAAATAGAAAGAGAGGTTCGCAAATGCTCGCGTATACTTGATGTGATGTGATGGGAATCTAGACTTCGGTGCGGTTATTCAGATTACATAACATAAACTCACGCCTATATCCCCGAAGGGGTAGGCAGAGGTGCTAGCACCCACATTTCGCAGGTTCATGTTTAGGTCCCAATGTAATAGGTGGCGAGCCTATTGCCATTAACCGGGCACTTATAAACCTGCGATAAATACACACATAACTTCGAAAAGCATCGAAAAGTCATTGGTGAGTGCCATGGTAAAACCTGGGATCGAACCCGAGACCTCGTCTCAGCAGTCCATTACCCATATCACAAGGCTACCACGGTTTTATATATTATACGGATTATAATCTGAATTAATAACCCGCATGCGTTCTAGAGCCGTATATCTTGGAAAAATTTGTTAACTTGGTTACTACAAAGTATACATGAGTATTTGCGTACCTTTTTTTTCGGATACCCCCCCGCCGGCTAGCGGGGGCGGTTATGTCGGGCTTGCACCGACTAAAACCGCACGCCGTCTCGGGTCTTCAGAAGCCGGGGTGTAAGGTTACCAATAGAGCATATCCCTCGCACCCCGACTGACCCAGGGCCATCTCATCACTAACAGCATCGCTCATCCTGCCTCCTCTGAAAGCAGAGTTGTACGGAGAGCGATGTGTTCCCGCCACGTTGGGTATTGGCCGACGATCAATGCCAACCCTATGAAGGGGAAGCCATTGACCGCCGCCCAGGGTGTACCGGCCGCTCCGATTCCGTTCCCCCCGGACTGCAGCGGGATCGGAATCGGAGCGACACTCGAGGAGGTTACCCAACACACACCCCAGTATTTGCGTACCTACTGCTCGTGTATATTGGAAGATTTTACTAAAAAACTGATTTCCAAACTATACGCCACCCTTGCGTTCTGGCCTTGTACAGTATAGAAACTCCGTGAGATTTAATTTACAATTTTAATTTTACACCAGTACCTCTTCTTGATTACTATGAATAAGGTTTTTCTCAATTGTTTTGACTTTACATGAAACTAGTTGATGCCTGGGTAGTAACTATTTGGTAATCTGTGGCCTGGGGCTCTGCCCGCTTGGATGTCGGTTTTTTGGTCATATCGCCGGTTCTAATAAACCAATTACAATTAAGGCAGATTTGAAGTCTGACCAAGACCATTCAAATAGAAAAAACTACATCAAAATCTTTTTAGTAGTCTTTGCGTCCATCACGAACAAACAGATAAAGAGACAAATAGACAAGAATTGTAATAAAACATATTTTTGCGTTCAGAATCACTCACAGACACAACTCATACACAATTTGTATAATAGTATATAGATAGATAAAAATAAACGATTTTGCTACGCTGCGCAAATGAAGTCGCTATTCAGAAGAAAATGGACACTGTATAAAGAAGGATTTTATATATCATGGCAAGTTGTGCTTCGCTTCAAGTTACTTAACTACACCTAAAGAACTACTAGTAATGTTTCTTACATTTATTATAATTAGGTACTGTTTGAACTGTGGAAGGAACGACTTGGGCGACCAAGCGCAGGGCACGCCGCAATAGCGGCGGTAAGGCCCATCATGGAGGATTGGCTAGAGAGGCGACACGGAAGCCTCTCGTACCGACTGACGCAGGTGGTCTCAGGGAAGGGGTGCTTCGGGGACCACCTGCATCGGATCAGGAAGGAGCCAACGCCTGAGTGTCATCACTGCGACGCTAGCGAGGACTCAGGGCTGCACACGCTGGCGGACTGCCCGGCGTGGGAGGTGCCGAGGCGTGACCTCGTGGCAGCCATCGGGGTGGGAGTCCTCTCGCTCGGCAGCATGATTGCGGCAATGGTGCGGAGCGCGAACGCGTGGGCCGCGCGCCCGGGAGAGGTTCAGAACGCTCCCGGCCCGCCGAGCCCGCAACGTGCACGCCGCGCGTCGCAGGCGACTCAGGCGACTCAGGCGCCGGAGGTCGCTTAACGTGAAGCCGCCTGTCACCCCAGCAGAAGCAGGCCGGGACGGTGGGGCGACTAGCGCCCCTCCCCCAAACCGGGGCAAGACGGGGACACCGTGGTTTCCAAACCCGAGGGGGCCATCTCGAAACCGGAGATGGCCCAGGGTCAGTCGGGGTGCGAGGGATATGCTCTATGGGCAACCTTACACCCCGGCGTCTGAAGACCCGAGACGGCGTGCGGTTTTAGTCGGTTCAAGCCCGACATAACCGCCCCCGCTGGCCGGCGGGGGGTATCCGAAGGGATTTCCGCACGAAAAAAAAAAGGTACTGTTTGAACTGAACTTTTTATGAAAATAATACACAATTCATATTCTCATTACAATTTACTCTCCTAATTCGTTAGACTCAGAAGAATGGGCTTAAAATTCTTACACAATGTTGAGCAATATTCAGCCATAGTGAACAGATAAGTATGGAGGTCGGATGGCAGGTCGCTACAAGGAAAATATCGAAATTCGGGCGTTTGATTGAGTTGGTAAAAGATAATGAGGGAGCAAAATAGTCTTTTTGGTAGATCTAAATTACGGTGTCAGATTTTGTTGGATGTACCCTTTTTTTTTTTTTTTTTTCGTGCGGAAATCCCCTCGGATACCCCCCCGCCGGCCAGCGGGGGCGGTTATGTCGGGCTTGAACCGACTAAAACCGCACGCCGTCTCGGGTCTGCAGACGCCGGGGTGTAAGGTTGCCCATAGAGCATATCCCTCGCACTGTTAGATGTACCCAGTGGCGTAGCTACCGTGGGTGGCACCCGGTGCGGAAGTTGGTGGTGTCATACCCCATCGAAAGTAAAAAGCAATAAATTTTCTATTATCTATCACTACTTTTTATTATCTATCACTATAGTAATACACGTTTAACAATTCACGCCAACCAAACACAACATACTTCACGAAACAAATGAGAAATTTTGCAACTGAGACGTCAATGAAAAAACGTCAAGTAAAATGTATGATAGGTATCGTGCGGTTTTAGTCGGTTCAAGCCCGACATAACCGCCCCCGCTGGCACGCGGGGGGGTATCCGAAGGGATTTCCGCACGATAAAAAAAAATAATAAAAAAAATAAGTATATAAATAGAAGATATTGTAATTGTATCTACCAAATCTGTAAATCAAACCCATGCACATTTATGAACAAGCCATACAATTACATAATACAAAATAATATAATACAACACAACATAATACAACAATACACAAACTGCAAATCAACACTAACATCTATAATCACTATCACTACATATCATAAAACAAAATCCTCCGCTACGTCTATCAGCCTGCTTGCGATGAAATCAAAAACTACTGCACCGATTTTCATGCTGTTTTCACCAATGGATAGAGTGGTTCTCGAGGAAGGTTTTAGTATTTAATTTGTTAAGTTTTTGTATACATTGGCTAAAATATAATTATATTTGTAGGAGATGTCGGAATAAAATAAGTCGTCTGGGAGCTTTCAACGAAAATGCTACCTAACATTTTAAGATATAACAATATTATGAATGGTGGAATTGTGTTTCTTATATAGGTGGTGGTGGTGGTGGAGTAGGGTCCCATGGGTAGCGGGAACGGGATCAGAATTCTACGCGGGTGAAACCGCGGGCGGGAGCAAGTTTTAGTGCTAAAAACAAAATAAGTGGCAAACATACAACCCGCGTAGCACGGTACTGTGGCTAACGTCGTTTTGGTCACGTGACAGATCGTTTCATTGAAATTTCGGGGATTTCATTGAAAGTATTTCAAAGGAAGTTCGGGGAGCACGATTTTGGGCAACTGGCTACACGACTGTCTTATCCTAACGGCTGGTTGAAGCCCAGCGTTGAAAACGTGCTCCCCAAATTTGGCCATTGAGTCGAAACTTTTACAGCGCCAGATGCTGAACGGGTGCTGGACTGGGACTTGAATCCGTGAGAGGCCGGGATCCGGGAGAGAGGGAATCTAAGGCTTATGACATTATTTGCCAACGGAAAGTACATGAACTCGTGTTGTAGGAGCTATAAACTAATTTTTATAAGCTAGGGCGGAGTACATTTAATAGCTCTTAAATATAGTTTCTGTAGAAATTTTACGAATGCATTCTGAATTATTAATATTAAATGTTTCTAAATTGAAGTTGCAAGCTAAAGTATCTTAGGTAATTATTCAAAATGCATTCGTAAAATAAATAAAAGATTTGAAATAGGAAGCATTGTTTAGCAATAAATTATTACAACCACCGCAAATAAGCTCGTGTTATTCTTAAATATATTTGATTTGGATTAACGTAGTTGCCTGTAGTTAAACTTGTATCAAATAACAAGGTTTGACGTGACACCTTTGTATTTTGCGTACCATTAATAGTGCTAGGGTAGAAGATAAAAATTAAAAAAATAATTCAATTCCTTTCATTTTATTGTGATATAACCTACCCCTATCATAGTAGGTACCCTATCGCAGAACTATTATTATTAGTTCCTCTTATTAGTTTTGCGGGTACTATAGATTACTTATGGATTAATATTATTTTTTATTTTATAACGAGATTGTGAATGTTAGTGTGATATATATTATATTTTAACTACAAAAAACTACCGTGAACTAATCACGTACCTACTAGATATTGAAATGGTTAACGATGCTATTAAGCTAATTCTGATTACATTCTGGTCTGACAAAGATGTAAGCTTTTGTAAAAACGATGATGCCCACCTGATATTGCCGGTAGGTCTGAGAGGGCGAAGAGCGTACAGCTTCCGAGGACCGCTGCCGCCACCACCGGTATCTACGAAATACACTCATAGTAAACATATTAATGTACCTATTGGTTACACATTGGTTACTACACATATTTATTCGCACTTCTTCCTACTTTTGACAAAGGTTTAGTTATGAGCAACGAATTTTATCAATATCGTTGTAATTTCTACGATATCGTTCCATCGACAATAAACCTAATAAAGTCAATAAACAAAGTACAAACAAAAGTACAGTAACACACCAGCACAGAACAAATAATAATACAGGTATAATCTGTCATAGTGCGAGGGATATGCTCTATGGGTAACCTTACACCCCGGCGTTTGTAGACCCTAGACGGCGTGCGGTTTTAGTCGGTTCAAGCCCGACATAACCGCCCTCGCTGGCCGGCGGGGGGATATCCGAAGGGATTTCCGCACGAAAAAAAAAGAAGGTATAATCTGTCATAATTGTAATAACCCTTTTGGTATTGAAATATTTGAATACAAACCAAAGAGATAATTATATATAAGAACACAACGAATCATTTTATAATCAAGAAGTCCACTATAAACAAACAAGTTAAAAGGTTATTTCCTCTTGCAATTTAATCGACATTGTCATGTTATTGACAGATCCTGTATGCTACATTTTCCTATTCCCACTCCCAGGAAGCAGTGAATATCATTGAGTAGTGACGGTGAGTTCACTGGTAACCGAAGGTCACTATGACTCGTAGAAAGAATTATGATGTGTTTGAAACGTACTTTTGTCATTCATTTGCATGACTTGTGTTTGTAATGTTCTAGACATCAATTTACCCTTGCCGTAAAATTATACAAATGGCTTTGTTTGTTTGTAAGCACTTTTTTCTACTGATTTTATTGAAAAAAATTGACATTAGTAGTAATAATTTTACATTTGTCATGACTTTAAAAAAAATTTAGTTACACATTGAAATAAAACTATTTTTAACGGATTCTATCGCGATTTATTTGATGTTATTTTATATTTTACATTGATCCCGACGTTTCGGTTGCTTTTCAATCAGCAAAAAAAAAACAATATCATGACACTGAGCTCATTCTGCGTAAATAGTAACACCAACAATTCAACATAGTTCGGGTACTTTGGGATAACTTAAACTTCAAACTATAAGACAACAACCATCTTTAGTCTCCCCGTGACCATGGCTGCTGGAAAGCAACCGAAACGTCCGGAGTCCGGACCAATGTAAAATATAAAATAACATCAAATAAATCGCGATAGAATCCGTTAAAAATAGTTTTATTTCAAATTGTAGTTATTTGCTGCAGAAGCTATTAAATAAAAAAGAAGTAATTAACGAAGCTAAAAAGTCTCATAAATATAATGGGATAATTTGATAACAAGTTATAGTATTTATAGTTTCTTTGAGGATCGTTCAATAGATTCTATGTTGAATATTTTTAAATGATTTATATATTTAAATAATAAATAAAAATAATAAATAAATATTGTACGACAAAGTACACAACGCCATCTAGACCCAAACTAAGCAGAGCTTGTCATATGGGTTCTAGAATGCGGATAAACATACTTAAATACTTTTTTTTTGTAAATAAATACATATTATACATAGAAACATCCAGACCAATGCAAATATACATATTAGCACTGAGCGGGAATCGAACCCGCGACCTTTGGCTTAGCAGTCGAATGCACCACCGCTACGCCACTGAGGTCGTCAATTTATTTTCAGTATTTATTAGAAGGTACTTTCGAAAGTAAATTTTTGTTTCGTATTATAAAAAAAAGGTGTTATAAAAATAGATAAAAGATAAAAATAGGTTATTATTTTACCATTACTTTGCATACGTATCTACCCACTGATAATAATTTTTGAAGGACAGGGTCATATATTTTAACAATGTTATAATGGTTCATGAAAAAGTGTGTGGATTACAAAATAATGGGTGCTTATATTACCAAAGCTATCAAATGACAATTAGGCTTTGTGGTAGCTATGATGCTTTTTGCCTGTATCAACACAGTAACAGCGTTTTGTTTCATTATACACGCCGATTAAAAAAAGCAGCCAAGTGCGAGTCGGACTCGCCCATGAAGGGTTCCATAGCAGCAAGTAACATAATAAGGCTTTTTTAATTTTATATTTGAGTTGATTGGATGAAAGGGAAATTGCGGTTTACGATTTACGACGTATTAAAAAAAACTACTTACTAAATTTCGTTCAAACCAATTTTCGTTGGTAATGTACATCATATATTTTTTTTAGTTTTATCCATCTCTTAGCTTAGAAGTTACAGGGGGGACACACATTTTTCCACTTTAGAAGTGTCTCTCGCGCAAACTATTCAGTTTAGAGAAAAAATATATTACAAACCTCAATATCATTTTTGAAGACCTATCCATAGATACCACACGTATGGGTATGATTAAAAAAATAATTGAGTTTCAGTTCTAAGTAGGTATGGGGAGCATTGCACGAGGGGGTCGAGGTATGGCGGGCCTGCAAGGCCCGCGGGGGTGGTCGCTCCAGGTACCCCTCTGCTGTTATCAGAGGGGACACTACGAATGGCCCAGGGTCAGTTGGCGTGCGAGGGATATGCTCTATGGGTAACCTTATTACTTATTAACCCCGGCGTCTGTAGACCCGAGACGGTGTGCGATTTTAGTCGGTTCAAGCCCGAGATAACCGCCCAGTTATATATTTGTATTAAATGAACACCATTTTATGTTGTACTGTAAATTTAGTGTATGAAATTGACATAAAGTTTTATATTGACATTTACATAAAATTTATCTACTCTAGTGCGTAAGTATGTGCATGTGTTACAATGACATTAATAAAATTAATAAAGCATAAGAATAATTTTACGATTGTACTTATAATAATATGTATCTGTATGAATGATTTTGACACACTATAGAGTAAAAAATTGTATTGTATTAGATCGAATTGTTTTAACTATAAATAAATTCTATTATTGGATGTAACTCTGGAACAGATAGGAGCTAAGTTAACTTCATCATAAATGCTATGAAATAAAATAAAAGTTTGTATAATACATTAAACATTAAAATAAACTGCATAATAAGATCCAAAATAATACACATATGTTTTGCAATTGTTGTAAAATAAACTAATACCAAGATAAAATAATTAAGTTTAACAAACTATTCCTCACTCCAAACTTTGTGCTGTGCCCGACAGGGTCCATAATTGTATCCTAATTTTAATTTAACAACTGTATAACATTATGGAATGCAATAAAGGTATTGAGTATTGAGTATTGAGTTCACAGAATACATCTACTTACTAAGTTTCAACAGCATAGTTCTTATAGTTTCGGCAAAAAGTGGCTGTGACATACGGACGGACAGACAGACAGACAGACATCACGAATCTATAAGGGTTCCGTTTTTTACCATTTGGCAACGGAACCCTAAAAACTAGTGTATTGTATGAGAAATACTGCGTGAAATGTTGAGTTTTTTGGTAAAATAACTATGATTTTGAACAACAACACAAGTAGCCACAAACGTGAGCAATTTCGCAGACGGTTAGGGTGCGGCAGAGCTTGTCATACTGTCCCAGGCGACTGTTATGAATCATAAGTTGGGTAGAAAATGTGTAGCGTTTGTCCACCTGCACTCTTTGCACCTTTTTTAAATCGTGACGACAACTAGCAGAACCAACAGACAAGTTTAAGTCTATTGCAGACCTGAGGGATGTCTTCACACTTCTTTAAAACCAAACCAATTAGAAATGAGTCATTTTTGCATGATGTCAAAAACATTTTAAGTATTGAGAAATCAGGAGTTAATCGTGACTTAGGCAAGTGCCGAAGAAAAGCCGTACAAATGTATCGAGAAGTATTAAGCGAGTAATGAAATTAAAAATCCCACTAAAAGCATTTTCAGGTGAAATTATGCCAAGTCCAGTCCATATTTCTTTCTGTAAGTTATCTACTCGTATATCTACTCCGACATATACTTGTCTCAACTGACTGACTGATTCATCAACGTAGACCCTAAACCGCTGGACCTATTATAAACTTGAGATTTGGGCAGTATGTGCATTTTATGTTGTAAGCATCTACTAAAAAAGGATTTTAGGAAAATTTTAACAACTAAGGGGGTAAAATAAGGGATGTGAACGTTTCATTGGAAGTCCGTCATTTTAAAAGCTAAAGGCATGAAATTCCATACACTTGCATCTATTAAGAAATAAATGAACACGTGTATTACCGCACGCCGTCTCGGGTCTTGGACGCCAGGGTGTAAGGTTGCCCATAGGGCATTTCACTCGCACGCCTACTGACCTTGGGCCGTCTCCGGTTTCGAGATGTGCCCCCCTCGGTTTTGAGGGTTCTTTACCTCAAAAGAAAAAAAACTGAACCCTTATCCGAAAGCAGTTAAGTTTGTCCCTTAATCCAGTTGTATACGGAACCCCCAGTGCGCGAGTTCGACTCGCACTTGACGGTTTTTAGGTTGTGTTTTTTGCACTAAATAATATTATATATATATATATATATATATATATATATATAAATATATAAATATATATATATATATATATATATTATGTATATAATAGTCTAAATATCAATTTTTATGTTCCTAGCCTTAAAATTGCCAAGGTTCAATACAAACTTTCATCATTTACATTAAGGGATAGGGGCAAAATGTACAGATTTCTTTATTTTTCTGTTTTATGTGTGCTAATACTAGCACGCGTACCAATTTTCAGCTTTCTTCGACTCCAGGAAGTACCCTAACAGATTTGCTTATCATCAGTCAGTGAGTGAGTGACGAAATCTGCGTATTTAGACATTAATAATGTCTGAAGTATAATAGCTATGTATTTGAAACATGGTATATTCAATAAGTTATCTATTGTGATCATATTCTGAGAATTTGTAGTTTCGAGCATTATCCAGATCGAATCTATAAGGGTACAAAAAGATACAAGATACAAAACTTCGAGGAATTATATACTATTATTTATTCTGTGGTAATGCCCTGCGCTCTGCACTCTCGTCTTGGCGGGGGCACTACGGTGCCCCTAGATTCTCTCTGCGACTAAGTTTTAATTGTACAACTTTTTTGATTGTTTATAATTTATTTCAAAATTAATTAACAGTTATTTATTTAGCCACAGGTACGGATTGGAACTCGTCAGAACTGATTGCGAAACGTTCAGAAGTTCCCAGTTCAAAGAAAGTTTAAGATTGTAACTGTTTATGCTGATGAAATTCTTGCCTCAGTTCATTTTCTTTTTATTTATTTATTTTATTTTATTCTTTATTGCGCACATAAATTATGTTATGTACAAAAGACGAGCTTAACTCAATTTTGAGTTTTCTTCCAGCAAACCCGGGAGTACACAGAGGAAATTCAATGCAAAGAGAGGCAAAGTCTTGTGTACAAGGAACTGATAATTTTAATGAATTAAGGTATATAAAAGGTATATATATACATACATACACACATACATACATTCATACATACATACTATAATATTAAATAAACACTAGTATATAGATATACATACATATTGTACACATATAATGTTATGTCTGCTATTGTTGAGAGGAAAAGTACTTATTCGTTTTTTAAATATATTTAAGGAAGGGCTAGCGCGTATGGAATGAGGCAGAGAATTCCACAGCCGTACTGCGGAAACTGTAAACGAATTGTCGTAGCAAATAGAGCAATGAGAAGGAGTTTGAAGTAAAAGAGAAGATAAAGTACGACAGGGTTTACCCCTTGGGATAAGAAAGTCAAAACGCTCACGAAGATATAGAGAGGAATGGGGATTATGAAGAATAGAGAAGAGTAGGGAAAGAATGTGAACATCCCGACGCCCCCGAACTGGCAACCACTTCAGTCGCTTGCGGAACTCCGAAACATGGTCGTACATTCGAAGACCGAAAATGAAACGAATGCATAAATTTTGCAGCCGCTCCATCTTGGTCCAGAGCTCCTCAGTTGCATCGAGAAAGGTGACATCAGCATAGTCTAGGAGAGGAAGTAGAAGAGATTGAGCGAGACAGATTCTGGTCTTTAATGGAAGGAAATTTTGAAGACGCTTGAGAGAGTGGGACGTACCAAACACTTTCCTGCTTACCTCGTTGATGTGACTTGACCATGACAAACTGCAATCAATGAGAACCCCGAAATTTTTGGCAACCGTGGTAAACGGTTTCAAATTGTTATTACTCAAAACAGGGGGCAGAGCGGCACGGTCAAGATTATTGTATAAGTATCTGCCACCAATAATGATTGCCTGAGATTTCGCGGGGCTGACAAGCAATCCGAAAGATTTTGCCCAAGCACTAATGCTTGTAAGGTCATTGATGGCAGCAATGGCCTCCCTTACCTCGTCAGCCCTAAAATGACGATACAGCTGCAAATCGTCTGCGTAGAGGTGATAATCGTTTTTGATACTTACACCTTATCATACCCACTCCATCTGCTTCCATGGGTGTCTTACATTGGAACTAAGGCTTTAATCCATCTGACGTGGTTCATGTAACAATGCCCGCTGAACGGTAACAGGCTGTATGTGGCGGTACGTGGGACTGAAAAACAGCGAAATGCGCGTGTTCACACAAATGGTGGGCAGCCACCATTTTGGGGATATCTATACGTGCGTGAGTATAGGTAAGTATGTAAAGAGAATAGAATGCAGTCGTGCAGCCCAATATAAAACTCTTCAATGACTATGGAGGACTGAGCTTTACGAAAATAGACGTATCTTATCGCTCTGACAAAGTTACTCCCAAAGGCTTAAGATGAAAATAGTGCACCGATAACAAAGTTTAATTAGTTGCCCGTTCGTTGGTAACATACTTCAGGAGTGAATTACAGCTCTCTGTCATGGTGTCTCTAGATAAAATGTAATATAATATCAATTTTAAAAAAATGCTTCGCAACATTCAACTTTTCTTTTTCTTATTATTGAAACGGTTGATCGATGGTAATATCAGTGAACTGTATTTAGGGTTTTAGCATTTTATATATTTACATTTCTGCATCGATTTCATAAGAGATAATTATAAACTTGTTAGTTTAATGTGTATTAACAAGCATGATTATGATATTGTCTAAAGTTTACGTGAATATTATGTAGGGGAGACCGGGTACAAAAGTAACGGCGGGTCGAAAGTAACAATTGCTCTCTAGATTTATCCAATGGGCGAACACCGCTTCGCCGCCGTCAGGCGATAGCCGGGCGCGCCCCCCTCACTTGCATTTAGTCGCCGCGTGCGCCACGCGCTTTTAGGTTTTGTGAGAGGTTGTCACGTGTTTTTACAAACCAAAAGTAAGTTTTTCGATGTTTTCTTATTTAATGCTTACGTAGTCGTAAAAGGATGGTAGTAATCTGAATATTTGCATATCCATTTTTGATTAGATTAAACGTACATTGTTTAAATTCGTTTTTGCCTAGCACGTTCCGTTTTAACGTTATATTTCACGTTTCAACAAAAATCAGGAAGGGTACAAAAGTAACATAGTCCTATGGGTACACAAGTAACATGTTACTTTTGTCCCCGTAAGGGTTTAATTACCTACATAATTTTGATGTGTGTCTTTACTCCAACAGAATGCCGCGACAACGCATAAGAACAAAACTACCGACACATAAAAGCGGCTTAAGAGCACTTCAAAGATGGTGCAAAAATTAGAGCCCTGGCTAAAAATATTATGTTTGCCATGTAACATTATACAGATTTATACCCAAATTTTAAGCAGGAAATATTAACACAGTTGTGGGCTACCGTTGCCGTTGCATCAATCGAGTTTTTACAATTCACGAGGAAAGTAATCTACGCCACTATTTAATCGAGTGCTCGAGAGTTTATTTTGGGTTATCTCCATTTGACGTACGTAAACTGGCTTTTTACTTTTTACTTGTGTTGTTAATTTGCATTAAACAAAGTCTTTAAATAAATAATTGTTGAATAAACATATAATATTGTATTAATTACCAACCTCTTTGTCTTGTTACTTTCGACCCACACCGTGTTACTTTCGACCTGCCTACGTGGTCGAAAGTAACAACTGACGATTTTTTTTTAACTCTCTGTTATTCATATAAAACACACCATTATAAAATAAATTGACCTACTAGTGTAAAGAACATAAACTGAATTTATATATGATTATATCAATTTATTGACAATATTAAAACCTACCCAGAAATCAAGGTAAAACTACAAAGTGTTACTTTTGTACCCGGTCTCCCCTACACATTGCAATAAAATTATTTTTAATAGATTGTATCTTGATTTCATAATCATCATCCCAGCGCAGCGTAAATCCCGGTTGCATCCAAGAGAGCTCCTTAATTTATTTTTCTCATCACAATATATACAATATAGTACAGGTCGTTTTACAGGTTACATATTTTTTGGTTATCTATACATAGTATTATACTGCAGGTGACTTTTGCCTAAGCTAGGCTCAAAGCCTGTGTTTCAGGTCATCAGGTCGTGAGGACCTGATGACCTGAAACACAGGCCTTGGGCCTGTAATTATTAATAATGCACAATTAATTTTGCCCCTTAGATCCACTCAGGGGAGTAGGACGTTATAAAATAAAGCTAATACGAGTAGGTATTAAACATTTTAAATGTGTAGGTACGTTTTAGGTTCTTTTTAGTAAAATCAAGAAATGATTGAAATGAAAGAAAAAGTTAGTTCAGTAAAAATTCTTTCACAATTTGACTTTTTCACATCAAATTTAGTAGATCCTGAAAGGGGAAGTTGGCAATAATAAAAAATGGTTACGAAAGGTAGCAGGAAATTATTCAATCTTGTCAGGGACGACGCTGCATGTAAATGTTGTTATATTTTGTACTAATGCTAATTGTTGGCATCGAAGCAGCTTAAAAAGTGAATACCTATTATTATAGGTATTCACTTTTTCGCTTAATGACCTCCGTCCTCCATGAGCGCAGGCCTGGGGGTGGCAGGTGAGGCCACCTGTCACCCCAGCAGAAACAGGCCGGGACGGTGGGGCGACTAGCGCCCCTCCCCCAAACCGGGGCAAGACGGGGACACCGTGGTTCCCAAACCCGAGGGGGCCATCTCGAAACCGGAGATGGCCCTGGGTCAGTCGGGGTGCGAGGGATATGCTCTATGGGCAACCTTACACCCCGGCGTCTGTAGACCCGAGACGGCTTGCGGTTTTAGTCGGTTCAAGCCCGACATAACCGCCCCCGCTGGCCGGCGGGGGGGTATTCGAAGGGAATTCCGCAAAAAAAATAATAAAAAAAAGATATTCTCTTTTTAAGCTGCTTCGATGCCTTCGATGCCTTCGATGAATAATCGTGATATAAATGATTATTTATACCACGATTATTCGCGATTTTATTTAATTAAAAATACCCGTGTGAATCCCGGAGTTTATTTCAGAAAAAAAAACTAGCCGCCCATCGTGAGTATTTTAAATCTTACAATTAATAACGTAGGAATTCCCAATCGCTAGCACCAGATGTGGCATCCAAAGTTTAATTGGCCAGTAGCTAGTTCGTCAGTACTAAGGAGTAAAGTAATACTAGGATATGGTTAGTACAATTCCTGAGAGAGTTGTATGGACACAATGTGTCCGAGTTATAATCAGTCCAACATGAGTTACTCGAAAGTTGGCCTTTTTTAATAAGTAATATAAATAGGAACGTGTGGGATTTTTCCACATGTTGTTTTACTTTAAATTAGATTTATAGGGCTTTGCCAGTTGATTTGTGAAGTTTTATGGAAATTTTATTTTCCTGTACCGATGTTACACAACCAAATAAATCTTTGCACGATCAGTGCAAACATTTGCATTGGTTTGATTGTTTCTATGTATAATATGTATTTATTTACAAAAAATTTATATAAGTATATTTATCCGCATTCTAGAACCCACAACACAAGTTAGTTAAGCTATGCTTACTTTGGGTCTAGATAGCACTGTAAAGAATGTCCCAGAAAATTTATAAAAATATGTAACAGACTATTTATTTACGCATCTTAGACATTAAACTTTATCCATGGAATATTAGGAATATTAAATTAAGTAGAAGTATGTACCACACGGTAGGTGTTGAGAGCGAGCTGTAATATGATTTACTAAGAAATTGCCCTAGTAAGAAATTGCCTACTAAGAAATTGCCCTAGTACTTTATCAAAAATAAGGCAGAATGTACGTTATTATTTCCGTAAAAAAATGCTGGAGACAAAAATGTATAAAAATCAATTGTTAAAGTTTTAAGCGGGAGCCAAAGGGGATGAAAATTCATTATTGACGTGTTTTTTTAGGGTTCCGTTGCCAAATGGCAAAAAACGGAACCCTTATAGATTCGTCATGTCTGTCTGTCTGTCCGTCCGTATTTCACAGCCACTTTTTTCCGAAACTATAAGAACTATGCTGTTAAAACTTGGTAAGTAGATGTATTCTGTGAACCGCATTAAGATTTTCACACAAAAATAGAAAAAAAAAACAATAAATTTTAGGGGCTCATACTTAGAACTGAAACTGAATTTTTTTTTTTTCATCAAACCCTTACGTGTAGGGTATCTATGGTTAGGTCTTCAAAAATGATATTGAGGTTTCTAATATAATTTTTCTCTAAACTAAATAGTTTGCGCGAGAGACACTTCCAAAGTGGTAAAATGTGTGTCCCCCCCCCCCTGTAAGTTCTAAACTAAGAGAATGGTAAAACTAAAAAAAATATATGATGTACATTACCATGTAAACTTCCACCGAAAATTGGTTTGAACGAGATCTAGCGAGTAGTTTTTTTTAATACATCATAAATTTGTAAACCGCAATTTACCATTCATTCAATCAACTCAAATTAAAATTTAAAAAAAAGCATTATTATATTACTTGCTGCTACGGAACCCTTCATGGGCGAGTCTGACTCGCACTTGGCCGCTTTTTAAATTATGATTTTTCTTTTCCTTGTAGGTGTAGTTAAAGCGTCTATTCCCACCTGTTCTGTTGAGTAGCTCTGTTGAAAGAACTACTCAACAGAACAAATGGGAATTGTATTCCCATTTGTTTTGTGGACAGAACAAATTGGAAACAAATTACCAGTAGTTCTGCCACAGAAATACTTAATAGAACAGGACGGTGGGGATCGACGACACCACTATGTATCACTCGGAAGAAAGTGCGATTCCCAACTCGTGTGTGTATTGAGATCCTCAATAGATTCAAACTAAACCCTCGTTAGTAATCGGTCCCTTTCTCCCCTCGATGAATAATGTTCCTAGTATTTTGAAGCCCCCAACGCAAAAACTACAAAGTGTTATAAGTTTGACGTGTCGGTGTGTGTTTGACTGTCGCATCGTAGGTTCCGAACGGATGCACCGATTTAATTTATTTGTGTTTGAAAGGTAAATTAACAGGTAGGGATCTTAGCTATGCCGGAAGATTTGAATTTTTTTAATATTTACACACGAGAATACCTACATCACATATCCAAAGAATTTCAATATAAGCCGTCAAATAGTACCAGGTTCTGGCAAATACAAAAAAAATACTCACTAGCTGAAGGTGCGTGGACAACGGATGGCGGTTCCTGAAACATCGTGGTGCGTTCTTGTGGTGAAAGTGACACCAGTGTCTCCAAGTTGTCGCGTAGAGAGTCGAAGAAAGTGCTCATGTCATTTAGCACACCTGTGGAAATAAAAGCGTTAAAAAAGTCTCCTGAAATCTGACGTACGTTAATTCATTACGTACTAGCTGTTGCCCGCGGCTCCGCCTGCGAGGAATTCGGATTCCGTTCCTGCAACCACAGATGACATAATATTATTCTAATACCGCAACCCATGGGGCCAACAAGTTCAGGTTGTTTAAGGTAGATTTCGATGAAATCGATCTACCTATTGGTTTCTTGACTACTGTCGAATTTAAAAAAAAATTCTTCATGTGAGGTCTAGTTCATCAGAGGTCCCCCTGAGTCCGAAATGACCACTGGTCAAAAAGTTTATATATATATATATATGTATGTATGGTTCCACTTCCCAAAATTTGCGGCACTCTCACGGTCGCATTTTTGCCCCGATCGCTTTCAAACTGCGGTCGAAAATTGCTTGGGTGTAGGGGACGGTAGGGCCTCACTTTTTGTGAAATCAGTTTTTCCTCAAAATTCCACGTTCCATGAAAGATATTCGAACCGTTCTAATTTTATCCCATAGTATACATGAATACCAACAACTTTTAATTATTTATATTACCTATAAGATTAAAACTTTAACTAAAAGTGGAGGGGGGAAAAACCAAAATTTTTAGGGAAAAAAATCATAACTTCTAACCGGTGAACATTCTTGCCGTCGGAAACATTTTTAATCGATAGGCCATTTTTAAGTCTAAAATAAATGTCTGAAAAGTTTTTCGCTAAAAGTTACCGTTTTCGAGAAAAAAATAATTAAACATGTTAAAAAATAATATTAAGTGCTTCACGAAATCTACCTGTGCGTTCCCCCTGCGGGAACGGATTTTTCTCTTTACATTACTCCAGGAACATCATATCAAGATACGTACCTTTTTTTTTTTTTTATCGTGCGGAAATCCCTTCGGATACCCCCCCGCCGGCCAGCGGGGGTGGTTATGTCGGGCTTGAACCGACTAAAACCGCACGCCTCTCGGGTCTACAGATGCGCCTAACAGTAAATTTTGCGGAACACCGAGTAGTTGAGCAATACACAAGTATATCATTTATTATATGTTTTCATGAAGGCGCTGTCAACTATATTTTTTGAAAATGTGATCTGAGTAGAATTGAGCTTTTTAAAAATTGCGTGCACGTAAGAGTGTGTGACATGGCAAATTTATAGTTTGTATAGAGTGGAGAAAAAGGTATATTTATTGAACAAGAATTAACACCGACCTCATCTTATACCTACTCATCTAACTCATCATAGCGTTGTTCCCTCAGAGCCGGAAAGAGTGCGGAAATCCCTTCGGATACTCCCCTACCGGTCAGCGGGGGCGGTTATGTCGGGCTTGAACCGACTAAAACCGCACGCCGTCTCGGGCCTTAAAACGCCGGGGTGTAAGGTTGCCCGTAGAGCTTATCCCTCGCACCCCGACTGACCCTGGGCCATCTACGGTTTCGAGATGGCCCCCTCGGGTTTGGGAACCGCGGTGTCCCCGTCTTGCCCCGGTTTGGGGGAGGGGCGCTAGTCGCCCCACCGTCCCGATAAGTATAGTACCTAACTATCCTCACCAACGACCATTGCTGGTTAAGCTCTTACTAGTTCTGAGAAGAAAGTTATTTATACCGAAACGAATTTTCTCGGATGGATTTCTTCTGTATCATACAATCAAGGTAGAGTATTCGATTGGTACGTCGGGGATCGCGGGTTCGATTTCCGCTCAGTGCAATTATTTGTATGCATGAATATGTCTATTTGCATTGGTCTGGGTGCTTGTATGTATAATATGTATTTACAAAAAAAAATGTGTCAAAGTATGTTTATCCGCATTCTAGAATCCATAACACGAGCTAGTTAAGCTATGTTTACTTTGGGTCTAGCATGTCCTAGAATATTTATAAATTATTATTTATAGTTCGCATATTACATTGCGACCTACCCCTTCGGGGATACAAGTGTGAAGTTATGTTATTTTATTTATAGTCCCTCACCTCCGAGAGCACGTTAAGCCGTCGGTCCTGGTTGCCATAAAAACTTATATCGCAGTCGTGAAGCCATAAAAAGTCCGACAACTGTATAGTCTAACTACAAAATTCCGGTATCGCCAGTGGGTTGTGGAGTTCACTTGGCAGTCGCTTTACCGAAAATATCGGAGTTCAGCCGCCTCGGAGTTATACTGAAAGGCCGATCCCAACTACTCGGACAGTAAGTAGAAAATACTCGGACGATGAGTGTACAACTTTGATGGTATATAGTGTTGCGAGAGTAGGACCGACTGCTTACCAACGCCGGCATACGGTGTGACTGCCTTACCGATCGGCGGTGTCGGTTGTCGTCTTCGGCGGCCGGAGTGCAGCACTGTCGCCACTGCTGACCGCTTTTCCGAACCACGCCTGGATAAATTGGCAAATTAGTATATGCATTGTATTATAAGTAGATGTGGCAGAAATCTACTGGTGAAAGTGTCGGACTTGGGATCGGAGGTAGCAAGTTTGAATACCGGTCATAACTCAACCAATTCGTGTGATTGATGGAACAATGTAAACGAACTATGTTGCCACATTCTTAAATATATTCATAGCACAAGCAAATTAGCTTGGTTTAGTTTAGGTTAACGAGAATACTTACTACATTTTTTGATAACAGTATCAAAGATATTCTTTTAAAACAAAATGTGTTGTTATAAGTATGTATGTTAATGCGCATTTTAGAACAGAAATCATATAACGAGTTATGTTCATTATGAGCCCATGAGTCGCTATGTATTATTCCTAGAACATAAAAAAATGTTTCATATAGTTTCGTCTTGTAACTAATAAGATAGGGGATAAATTTATGCTTCTACTCACAAAAATGTAAAAACTTAAAACTCATTATCTGTTATTGGGAAACTTGGATTAACAAAAGCATTGGTTTAAACCATCACGAAAACATTGTAGGATATTGGCATAATCTGTTTTTTGATTTTAATGGACACCTTAATGTGACTTTACCTCGCCTGATGGTAAGCTAAAGGTAAAGTCTCAGGAATAGAGGTCACCATTACAGTCACGATCATGTTACAGTGATTGTCCTAAGCTTGACGGCCTCATTCTTTTTAAAAGTCTATGTTTTGAAGAGTGGTTTATGTCAAATTAATAAATGTATTAATTAGTGTTTAATATCTCCGGTGAAGTAGACAGAAGTGCATTTTAATCACATTTCCTTAGTTACTTCATTAGACCCGAACTTTTTCCCAACTCTCCTAACTGAGTTGGGAAAAGGTTCGAGTCTAATGAAGTTAGTTACTACAAAACGGTATGGAAGAGGAAAGCCTACACCAGAACCAGCCTCGTCTGTCAATCAGCACGTGAAGCAGCTTGCAGGTGAGGTTGCCTTAGGCCTAAAAGTTCTTGGTGATGTCTATGGGACCCCTACTGCTACCTGCTCACTCACTATAAAGTGGAACTGAAAAACTTAGCTGGCTACCTTTGCTTTGAGGATATCCATAATAAATGTATGATTACAGGGTATAGTGATAACTGACCTTATGTCATCATCAAGATAATTCCTTTCTTCAGTGTCGAGCATATGAGCTAGACGAGGAACATAGCCCATGTGGCCGAGTTCTACGTCGATCTGCGGTGCTCTGTCCCAACGATTGTGAGGGCCTAGGCCGATCCATGGTTTGTCAGCGAGGAGACGGAGCAAGTCCAGGCTCTGCCCTCTGTAGTCTCTTTGAGCTTGGACGGTTGATGCCCCTGTTTTGAAAATTATATGCAATTTAATTTCATGGAATAGAATTGTATAGTAACTCATGTTATAACTACGCAAAAGCGGCTCGAAGAATTTGGGTCAAATTGGGCAAACAAGTAGAGTAAGAACGGAAATACGACATAGAACAGTAAGTCACACAGGCTTTGTTTTCGTGATATCTTGTACCTAAGCAATGACCACGTAACAAAAACCGCACCGGAGGTATTTGTGATATCGTACGAACAAACAGGAGCCCCGCATAGCGGGGCTTTCTCGACATCGCGCGCGACGTCATAAGATAGAGAAATAAGTAAGTTTTATTTACTGTGGGTCCCCAACGATTTATCGATTGCTTTTCGGCAGCTATGGACACAACTCACGAGTTATTTCAATGATAAAATTCGTGTGAACTTTCCATCCTTACACACTTCACGAGCTTCCTCTGCTGTCGTCAAACCATTTAGGACGCGCAAAAATAAAGTACCTATGTCATCAGGCATTGGTTGCCTATCATTACAAGAAGTTTTATTCCGAGCAAGTAAAATCAATGTTAACGATATAAAACAAAAACATGAATATACAAACACTGGGTTACTTGGAAAATTCTAATAGTTTAGCAACTCAGTTCACTGGCTTCGTGCTATTTGATACGAATAAAACTTCACAACAAGTCTCTCACTCGGAGCATTTGTAATGGGCATTCCGGTTTACCTGCCCCTGCAGATTAGAAAAATGTTTTCCTGCAAAAATGTTGGTGGAGCCATCCAACAACTAATAGTAAATTATTTGTCAAAAACAAGGTATGACGACATAACTCGTTATTTCAAAAAAAATCCGTTTAGACGGTTAATAAAAATAAATTTAAGTTGACAGTCAAGTACCCACCGAACCTATCGAGGACTTACATTAGTTCTGCGATATAGTTACTACCCTATCAGATAAATCCGCTATTCATGTGGCAAGTATCATGATCATTGCTTGCATGATATATGATACTTTGTATGTAAGCAACATGGTTTAATTATTTTTATGAAGGCAAACGACTCCAGTTGACTAGATGGTGTAAATGACTGGCTATAGATGAAACTTTGATACATCGTATTCCCAAATGGAGATATAAGCGGTCAGTGCGTATTAAGTGTATATTATCCTTTTAATTGCAAGACTAAAAGCCTTACGCCTGTTGGGAAATAACTCCAAACACTGCAATACACTATATTTTAGTAGTGCGTTGGGATTACGGACTCATTTTATATTTGTTTTAATTTATTATGGTGGTGTTATTCATAGTTTAGTGTATAGTAGTAGCTATTACTTTGATTGTTATAATGTAGGTAGTGGTACGCGTACACGGCTATGCTAATGGCATTCGTGGTGAAATTCGGTTCGGGTGGCGGATGTCACAAAAGAGAAATTTCGGGCTTGTAGAATCCTTTCTAAATCGGGGCTTTAGAAGCCTTTCTAAGTGCTCTAATTATCAACGTGTCAGTTCTGTATCATCGTCAAGTCCTATTTTTTTTTATACCACTAAGGTGGCAGACAAGCACACGGCCCACCTGATGGGAAGCGGTTACCGCGGCCTATGGACGTGTGCAACACCAGTGGCGTCACACTCGCGCTGCCGACCCTGTAAAGGAAAGGGAATGGGAAAGGAGTTTGGGAGGGGATGGGAAAGGAGTTTTGGCTCCGGCACTCTCACTCACCAAACGGAACGCAACAGTTCAAATACTGTTACTTGGCGTCGATATTCTATGAGAGGGTGGTGCTTCCCCGGTCGAGTTGGCCCATTCATGCAACGGCCCTTGTCTCAATCAAGATAGATGGATGGATATTCTACAAAATGAACGTACGCACGCACATGCACGTTAGTGTAATTTGGATTATAAATACATATTTAATTTTAATGTATAGAAGAGTAAGGTCTTCTGGCACGAGTCACTAACTACTTTACTGGAAAGTTAATAAAATAAAATCATTTTAATATTATAACGTCCAAAAACATTTCACATTGTTCCTTATTCACTGCATGAGCGACATATTGTGTAGAATACAACATAAGCTAGAGAGCGTCTGCTTTCAAAAGTAGCGTGCTTACGGCTAGTTCCACAACAAATGGTAAGAGTGGACAGGTTTTATTGTATATGTGCACGTCCACATGTCTAACTTTTTTATTTTAACCTCCACGTGCTCCGATGTAAGATTGATAGTGGAAACAGGACGTATACTCGTAGAGTTTATATTATACATATGTTGACAACGTAACGTTTAGACCAGATCTTTCAGTATTTTACGGGGACTTAATTCAAGGCTGTGTGTGAAAAAGAAAACAGTACCTATAGAATAAGGGATAAAGTTGCTTCATTTAATTTGATAAACACACAATATTTCCGATTTTTTCTAAAGTGCACCTCGCCATACGTGGGACCAATATCTATAGCTATTTCAACATATATTTAATAAGCTATTTTATCATTGACTGTACCTACAGTACCTACCCACTGTACAGTATATAATATTCTTGGAGTTGATTTTCATTTATAGAAGTAATAATATACTAGGTCTGCAAGGCGAATCGCTGCTTGCAATGTTGAGCTGAGTGAGACATCGTGATTTGAGAGCGATTTATTTATCATTAAAATCGAATGATTTTAATGATAAATAAATCCGGTCAAATTATTGATGAAAGTGATGATGAATGAATATTCATCATCACTTTCATAAATAATTTGTTCAATTGATTATTCCTCCGTAGCAAGTCCGATTTTGAATATTGTTTTTAATAGTTATTCGGGAGTTTTGGACGACTGTTTTGGCGCCAAAACTTGTCCAATAGATTTGACCGCTATTGCGGAATCAGATTTTGAAAATTTTGAACAGTGATCATTCCTCCGTTTTCATTTATAGAAGTAACAATATACTAGGTCTGCAAGGCGAATCGCTCCTTGCAATGTTGAGCTGAGTGAGACATCGTGATTAGAGAGCGATTTATTTATCATTAAAATCGAATGATTTTAATGATAAATAAATCCGGTCAAATTTCATCACTTTCATCAATAATTTGTTCAACTGATTATTCCTCCGTGGCAAGTCCGATTTTGAATATTGTTTTTAATAGTATTATTCGGGAGTTTTGGACGACTGTTTTGGCGCCAAAACTTGTCCAATAGATTTGACCGCTATTGCGGAATCAGATTTTGAAAATTTTGAACAGTGATCATTCCTCCGTGGCAAGTCCGATTTTGAAAATTCTTTTTGAAAGTCACAACTCTGGACATGCTTTCTGAGCGTGTAAAGTTTGGTCACAGTGTCTCGAGCGGTTATTATGTAATTCCATCTGGAATTTTTTTAACGGTGATCATTCCTCTGTGGTAGCATTAATTTTTTCAAAATATATCTTATAATATATTGACGGCCTCTGTGGCGTAGCGGTAGTGCATTCGACTGCTACGACAGTCCTCAGTGCAAATATTTGTATGTATGAATATGTCTATTTGCATTGGTCTGGGTGTTTCTATGTATAATATGTATGTATTTACAAAAAAAAAGTATGTTTATCCGCATTCTGGAACCCATAACACAAGCTAGTTAAACTATGCTTACTTTGGGTCTAGAAAGCGCTGTGTAGAATGTCGTAGAATATTTATTTATTTATTATTATTAAACCTTCTTCTGATTGACCTCTTTAATCATGCCAAATTTGGTTCTGATTGGATTAGTAGTTTAGGAGGAGACCTGTGACAAAAATAATCCTGAAGTCTGGTATGAAGAGCTTTCGCTCGACTTCGTCTCACTCAGCTCAAAAAAGGGTTAGGGGAGCCTAAATGTTGAGTTGATATTAAGTGGACATCTAGGCTCCCCTGGGCATAAAGTTAATTCCAAAGAACTGGTCTTTGGACCTATTACATATCTCGTCTCTTTCACCCAATCATGGCATCAGTCTTTCAATAATATTCGAAGAGCCTACGTCACAGAATAAATAATATGCCTACGTCCTAAGAATATGAATTGTATCACTTTACTAATTCTTCTCTCCCATTGTTTATCACATTTATCACTATTCTGAAGACATGGTTGGTACTTGTTTTCGGTTTTAAGAACATCTGTCTGTCAAAGTACCTTCTTTATACACAGTGAATAAATAAAACCAGCCAAGTGCGAGTCGGACTCGCTCATGAAGGGTTCCGTAGCAGCAAGTAAAATTTTTATATGTGAGTCGGTTGAATGAAAGGTATATTGCAGTTTACGCTTTATGACGTATTAAAAAAAACTACTTACTAAATCTCGTTCAAACAAATTTTCGGTGGAAGTTTACATGGTAACGTACAGCATATATTTCTTTTAGTTTTATTATTCTCTTATTTTAGAAGTTACAGGGAGGGGCACATTTTACCACTTTGGAAGTGTCTCTCACGCAAACTGTTCAGTTTAGAAAAAAATAAAATTAGAAACCTCAATATCATTTTTGAAGACTTATCCATAGATAGACCACTAGGTTTCATGAAAAAAAAATTTTATGAGTTATAGTTCTAAGTAGGGGGCCCCCAAAATTTATTGTTTTTTTTAAATTTTTGTTTGAAAATCTTAATGTGGTTCACAGAATACATCTATTTACAGAGTTTCAACCACATAGTTCTTATAGTTTCGGAAAAAAGTGGCTGTGACATACGGACGGACAGACATGACGAATCTATAAGGGTTCCGTTTTTAGCCGTTTTACGGAACCCTAAAAATCACTGAATCAGATATTATATTTATAGACTGGAATTTTTTAACGAAGGGAAAGTGCTCTAAATACTGGAATTGGTACTGGTAGCAAATTTTACTCAAAGAAACTAAAGGAAGTATACCTTTTTTTTTTTTTTTTTTATCGTGCGGAAATCCCTTCGGATACCCCCCCGCCAGCCAGCGGGGGCGGTTATGTCGGGCTTGCACCGACTAAAACCGCACGCCGTCTCGGGTCTTCAGACGCCGGGGTGTAAGGTTACCCATAGAGCATATCCCTCGCACCCCGGCTGACCCTGGGCCATCTCACCACTAACAGCATCGCTCATCCTGTACGGAGAGCGATGTGTTCCCGCCACGTTGGGTATTGGCCGACGATCAATGCCAACCCTATGAAGGGGTGAAGGGGAAGCCATTGACCGCCGCCCAGGGTGTACCGGCCGCTCCGATTCCGTTCCCCCCGGACTGCAGCGGGATCGGAATCGGAGCGACACTCGAGGAGGTTACCCAACACACACCCCAAAGGAAGTATACCTGTATTTTTAAAATGAAACAAACCCGGTACTTAATCGAACTAGCTACAATCCAAAAAAAATATTATTCTGTACGTTAATGACATCCATCGATAGAGTCAACCGTAAGGATCAATTCTCTCTAGCAAAGATGCTAAATAAAATAAAAAGAGATCCATCAAAATGAATCTAAATTTGTTGTATTATCTGTCAATGTATGCTAACCGAGTTTGCTCTCGTCTGTGTCCACTGGTAGCAGTGGTAGCTTTATTTAATAGATGTTCTTCTTAGTTTGAATTTGGATTCAGTTAAACAGTAAAAATACACAAAATAAATTCTGTCGTCAAGTGTACCCCGCGGGTCCAGTAACGAGCGGGTCCAGTTGATCGAAGACAAGCAGTATTCGCTCCAGGTGCGGTTAAAAAACTCCAACCTGTATGTTTTCAGCACTAGTAGTAGGTCGTGGGTCTCATTAGAAATTCGAAGAGGGTCGGTTTTTGACACGTGTCATAGACTCGCAAAGACAATATGTCACAATCGAAACAGTCGAAACCCACTATTTCCGAGCTCGAGCCTATCTGCTTGAATGATATGCAGATATCTAGTTACGTTATCTGATTTGAAATGCGTATAAAATGTAAAGGACGAATGTCCTGCCGTGTTATAAACATTGAGGACATGCTCGCACATAATGTGAACTGCGGAATGTAATGGTGTGGAAATACTAAGATTTACTACACATCTGGAGTTGAGATAATTTAGCTGGGATAGAAGGGAACCCATAAATTGTCTTTTTTATAGTAGGTATGTTTACTATAGGTGCAAATAGAGAGTTAGGCCGAGGGGCGGTCTGAACTGACAGTCGGGGTGAGTGGGATATGCTCTATGGGCAACCTTACACCCCAGCGTCTGTAGACCCGAGACGGCGTGCGGATTTAGTCGGTTCAAGCCCGACAAAACCGTATTACCGTACATAATTCGTGATTCCAGCGCGAAAAAAAAAAATGTAGTCAGTAAAGCAGTTGTCAGTTTTAGTACAATAATTTATAACATAACATAACTTCACGCCTGTATCCTCGAAGGGGTAGGCAGAGGTGTATTACACACCCACGATTCGCCAATTATGTTAAGGTCCCAATGTAATAGGGGGCGAGCCTATTGCCATCTCCCGGGTACATTATTAAGCGAGCGATAATTCACATTTATTAATGCACACATAACTACGAAAAGTCAGAGGAGTGTGCCCGGGGCGACTGGGGATCGAACTCGAGACCTCGTCTCAGCAGTCCGTTACGTACGCCACTGGGCTATCGCCGCTATACACAATATATCATACAATAATTTATACATATAATAAAATCGTAACGAGATGAATATTGAATATATTCTTCCTAAAAAATTAAATTAATGTGAGTTTTAGGAGCGATACCGATGCCGAAAATGTGATTTTTAGATTTTTTGTCTGTTTGGCTGCTTTTTATTACCGATGTTGGAGTATCACTTGAAAACCGCTGAAATTTTACATGAACATTCTTCTAGGACATGGTCATAAACTATGCTGTATATCATCACGCTATTTTACGTATGATACAGTAGAGCAAAAGCTTTCATATTACAAGGTGAATTTTGAGTAAATTTTTGTAGTTTATAACTCAGAAATGGTCGAAATCAGGACTATAACTCATCACGTGAAAGGTGATGAGCATTAAAATGTAAAATCTCGAAACTGAGTTACCCACGTATAAAGGATATTAAGGTATCGGGCAGAATTGATTTTGATGTCACATATCCTCCTCATTTCGAAAGAATTACCAGTAAACCCGAGCACACCACACCATCTCATCCAGCCCGTTAATGAAGTGACAGACGGAACCTACTGTCCTAATTTCGTAGTTCTGGCTTCGGTAGTTAAGCTCTACGTTGATTAGTCAGTCACCTGAAAAAGGCTTTATTCTTCATAATAAATAATTGTAAATATAACTTCATACGTGTTGGGATCGAAACTGCAGAAGTAAACATAAAAAAAACATCATACAAACATCTTTTCCGTACTTAACACCAACGAAGTCTCGGGCAACAGGTAAGATTACGAAATTCTACAATTTTTTTTTTGTGTGGTGTGTGGGTTGTTGGCCGACAGGCCTCTACAACCTTACGCGAACAGTGTGGCGAGCGCATAGGGCTCTCAGCCGAAAGATTGTTGATTTTAAGCAACACGCCTCAAGGGTCCCCAGTTGGGGCGGCCTCGGCTTGGGCTGCTGCTGGATTAATACTGGGGCGACCTAGGCCCACATTTACGAACAAAGCGCGGCGCGTGTTCCGCCCTCGTCGGTGAAGACGGAACCGCGGTTTATTTTGTGTAGCTCCGCGAGCTGTGTAGGCTCTTCGTTGAGCGAGTGTTATTGCATCATCGGGCTCTCCGAGAGCGTGTCTAGGTCTCCGCGTGCGTGAAATTAAACTCGGTGTGTAGTTTACAGCCTCAACCACTAGAGGGTTGGGGTGAGTCGGGGCAGAGTCAAAGTAGCTAAGGGAGCACTGTTTTATGTACTCCCTGATCGTCGGCAGTTCTAGGTCGGTGTGAAGCTCGACATTGCGAATAAACCACGGTGCTCCCGTAGCTCGGCGCATGAAACGATTTTGTAGTGTTTGTAGCCTATGGATCCTTTGTTCACTAACATGAGCGAAAACCGGACATCCGTATGTCATGATTGGCCTAACACAACTAGTGTAAAGTCTGACTTTACTCCTAAGTGATAACCTAGAACGAGAGTTCACTAAACTATGTAGTCTACCTAATACGAAGGCGGCCCGATCGCGGACCGCTTTGAGGTGAGCTTTGAAGCTGAGGCGATCATCAAGAATGATACCTAAATATTTGGCTTGCCTAGCCCAAGAGATCGGCTTGCCAAACATCCTAATCTGTGTAAGTCCCTCTAAGGGATACAGGTCGCGCCTCCTTCTGTGGATCAGCACGGCCTGACTCTTATCCGGATTAACCTCTATCCTCCATTTCCGAAACCATGCCCCTAGGGTGTCGGCCGCAGATTGGAGTTTTCTAGCTACTATGTTGGGATTAAGTCCCGAGTGGAAGATGGCTGTGTCGTCTGCGAAAAGTGCCGTCTTCACTTGCCCGTGCAAAGGTATATCTGACGTGAATAACGTGAACAAGATGGGTGAGAGTACCGACCCCTGCGGTACACCGGCGCGAATGGGGTGAGGATCCGAGAGGGTCCCTTCCACTCGGTAGCGATAGCTTCTGTTCGACAAGTAGTCCCGTATGATGATTACGAGCCTGTGTGGCACTCCCATGTGGAACAGCTTCCAAATGAGGCCGTTGTGCCACAATTTGTCGAACGCTTTCGCTACATCGAAGAAGAGAACCCCTGTGAATTGATTGAACTGCAACCGCTCGCTGGCGTGCTCAACGATGCGGTGCACTTGTTGTACGCATGCGTGTTGGGTGCGGAAGCCAAACTGCTCGTTCGGAATGAGACCCTTTGCATCGGCAAATGCTTTCAGCCTATTGCATACTAGTCGCTCATAGATTTTCCCTAAACCTTTAAGCAGACTGATCGGTCTATAACTGGTCGGCTCGGACTTTGGCTTACCGGGCTTGGGTATCCCAATGACCACGGCCTCTTTCCATTGCTGCGGAAAGATGTTATTTTTGAGCGCTGCGTTAAAAATGTATGTCAGAAGGACGAGTAACCTCTCTGGGAATAACTTAATGACTTTATTTGTGATGCCGTCCGAGCCGGGTGCTTTACGCGTGTGCAAGCCCTTGATGATCTCCTCAACCTCTTCCGGGGTGTTTGGGTCGATATGACCGTCGCTCTCCGGTGGTAACGGAAGTGAAGCTTGCCGTTCCACATCAGAGTCTATTTCGCGTACGTGTTCTAAGTCGGTGTGTAGGGTGCTGGGCGAACATTGAGACTCGAGACTTTCGGCCAGACACTCCGCCTTTTCTACATCTTCGAAAGCTTCTGACTGATTGGGCCTCTTTAAGGGAGGCATAGGGGCGACCACGTCTTTCCTCAAAGATCGAGACAACTGCCAGAAAGCGACGTGAGACTGCTCAAGATCGCTTAATGTAGCGTCCCATCGAGTTTGACGCATTTCCTGTATGCGAGCCTTGACGGCCCGTTCTAATCTGCGGAGACTAACCCTGTTGCCTTCGCAAGGGAACCTATCGTAGGCGCGCACGGCGGCGTTCTTCCTCCTCAGCAGATCACGCACGTCATCGGGGAGCTTCCAGCGACGGTCTTCCGTCTCGGGAGCCCTCCGAGAACAATAATTAAGTAACGATTTTACGTGCTCTGTGAAGGAGTCGATCGCCTCCGTAGTATCCTCTACGCTAACGATGTGATCTGGTATTTTGTTCAGATGTACGGATTCGGTCGACTCGAGTCTTTTCTCAAGCCGCGCCCAATCCGTAATCCACCTATTCGGGGGGGCTTGACCGGTATCAATGGGACCTAGTCTCTGTTTCAGTTCTACCATAACTGGCCTATGGTCTGAGGTAAGCTCGTGCAGTACTTCTATAGAGCACAAACGTAAGTTCACGTTCTTAAGAAGCACCAGGTCTAACACCGCCGGCCTATGTTCCACTTCATACGGGAAGTGAGTACATTCTAATGGAGCTATTATATCGTAGTTGAGCGTGCTCGAGTGCGATTCCAGGACCCTACCTCGGGTGCAGGTGATGGGGCAGTTCCACATGGTGTGTTTGGCGTTGAGATCGCCAGCGACTATGACTGAGGGTCCTAGTTCGAATAGGGCCCTGAGATCGCTACCGAGCAGCTGTTTGGTTGGTGACAGATAAGCTGACACTATGACTATTGACTGGTGGCCGGTCATCCCTAACCGACAGACCGAAACCTCAACGTTCGTCAGCGTTGGCGGATCCATAGGTGAGCAGTGCAAGGACCTCTTGTAATAGATCAGAGTCCCGCCCTTAGGGGAGCCGACCCTATCATTGCGAACTATGTTGTAGTTCGCAATATTAGGGTTTCTCTGGGCGGGCTTTAAAAAGGTCTCTTGCACGAGAAGTATGTCTGGTTGATGGACCCTAAGGAATTCACCTACCTGATCTCTTTGACCGGCTAAGCCGTCCGCGTTGAAATACCCTAACTTGAGTGTTCGTGGTTTGACTCTGCTAGTGTTCCGCGAATCCATTAGGGATTTACTCTGAAGTTAGCGAGGGCCTCGAAGACGGTCGAGTACCTAATTGTGACACCTAGGAGTGCCATCGGGTTTCCCTCATTTGCGCGGATCTGCGCGGCCATGTCGCGCAGTTCCGCGTAATTGAGTATGCTGGCAAAGCGTGCCACGACTTCGAGGTCTGACTCCCCGGTCGCTGGCTGGCTCGCCGTGTATGTGTTTGTGATTGTTGTGGGGGTGGGGGCTGCGTGTGTGTCCTATCAGCCTGCGACCGCGGAGGTTGTTGGGGGCGCGGCTGTTGCGGAGCTGGTGTTGGCAACAGAGGCTGCGTGACTTGACGCGGGGGGACATATACGCTCATGAGCGCCGGAATCCCCGAAGTCTGGGCGTTCCTAGCCTGGGACGGCAAGGGGGGGAACGCAGGCCTTGAGGAGGCTGCGTTGGGTCCCCATGGGCAGGGCTTCGGTGGAGCCGAAGCTGATGCTTGGGGCTGCGACTGACCTACGGTCTGAGGTGTACGCCCGGATGGGCGTGACGGTTGTTGTTGCTTGGGTGCCTTCGGGCACCCGCGATAGTTCGCGGGGTGACCCGTTTGCCCGCATAGGACGCACGCAGGTGGTGTCGAGCAGAGTGCCCTATCCTTCGGACGGCTACACTCTGCTGTGGCGTGGTCCTCAAGGCACTTGACGCACCTTGGGCGGGCATAGCAGTTACGGGCTGAGTGCCCGTACTGCTGGCACCTGTGACACTGGGATATGATCCCCTTCTTGTGTGGCGGTTCCACGGTAATGCCAGCCAACTGGCACACCGTCTGAGTCCTGAATATGGCCTTGCCGGCCTCGGATCGGTCCAGGGTGGCAAGGACCATATCATAGGGCTCGTGTGTCCTCTACAAATTTACTAAACCCAGTAACTTATATTTGGGAACTTTTCATGGTAACCCGTCGATATCAGGAGACTTGTGCCTGAGAATTTCATTCAAAACCTAAAAATAAATTGAAACCCTAAGCTCAATAGGATTCTTTTTATTGCCTCTGTGGCGTAGCGGTAGTGCATTCGACTGCTACGACAAAGGGCGCGGGTTCGATTCCCGCTCAGTGCAAATATTTGTATGCATGAATATGTCTATTTGCATTGGTCTGGGTGTTTCTATGTATAATATGTATGTGATTACAAAAAAAAAATATATATATATAAGTATGTTTATTCGCATTCTGGAACCCATAACACAAGCTAGTTAAACTATGCTTACTTTGGGTCTAGAAAACGCTATGTAGAATGTCGTAGAATATTTATTTATTATGGACACTTAGGGAGGACACCGTGTTGTTTTAGTCGGTGCGATTCTCACACAAATCAAATCAAATCAAATAATTTATTTGCCAGAATATGGTACAATAGATGTTATAATTTTTTTTTTCCTACATATTCTGCCACATACGGCGTGCAAATTTATAATTTATGTCATATTTTGTTGTAATTAGTTACCTACACCAAGAAATATTGTTATCTGTTATTGTATCGTCCAAAAAATCATTAATATTGTAATACATTTTGTTTAATAATATGTCAAATAATTGTTTCTTAAATAATGTCATACGTAGGTTGGTCATACTTTGTGGAAGGTTATTAAATATTCTTATACACATACAGTAAACATTTTTTCTAAATAGTTCTAGATTAATTGGAGGCAAGTGTAACCGGTTTTTATGTCTCGTCCGGCTATTAGCATAATCACCAAGCTTCTCAAATAGATGGGGATATTTTTTTACGAAGATACATATTTCAAAGATATACAAGCAGGGTAGTGGTAGTACTTTGAGGTTTTACAACTATCTAAGAAAGAGGCCCCGCATACTGCTCTAATGCATTTTTTTTGTGTTTTAAAAGCTCTATCTATATCTGTTGAGTTACCCCATATGATAATGCCGTATCTAAGGACCGATGACACATAGGCATGGTAGGCAACCCTCGCCGTATCTAAATTAACTGTCTCTCTGACTCGCTTTAGTGCATAGACAAAACGGTCCAATTTTGTACAGATTCTTTCAATATGTGCTTTCCAGTTGCAGTGTTTGTCTATAGTTATACCTAGAAATACACATTCATTTACAGTAGGAAGTAGGCTGTTTTTGTAGTAGATATGAATGTGTTGAATGGCGCACCGATGGGGTGGAGCCCGTGGGGGTTTCTACAAGTAAAAAAACCGGCCAAGTGCGAGTCGGACTCGCACACCGAAGGTTCCGTACAAACCTGTAGGTATATAAGTAAAAGTTATTAACTTTAAAATTTTCAAAAATATTTTTTATTATATGAGGTAACTAATAATTTACGGTATTCGCAATTTTTCCTTTATCTGTACTATAACACGTTACTTCGTTACCAAATTTCAAGATTCTAAGTTCACGGGCCCTGTAGGTTTTGATTCCCGTGCGAGTTTCTAAAATTTGCGGCAATTTGCGGCATAAACGGCTGTATCTTTTGATTGCTTAGGCTTAGAAGTTTGATTTTTTCACAGTTAGAGCTGTGAAAAAATCAAACTTCTAAGCCTAAGCAAGTAGGCCTAAGGGACAGTAGACCTGAGTATTAGATATAAATTTCAGTAGGATACCTTCACGCATTCCTGAGAAAAACGGTCTTGACAGATGGACGGACGGACGGGCGGACGGACAACGAAGTGATCCTATAAGGGTTCCGTTTTTTCCTTTTGAGGTACGGAACCCTAAAAAAGGGTGAAAACGGTAAGTACTATGGAAACTTGCATGAAATAGCAGAGTATGACGACATATTCTGTTATTGCCAAATAATTTCCTATTAGTGTTTGGGTTCATTATTAAAGAAGAGAATTATAAGCGGCGATAGCCCAGTGACGTACGTAACGGACTGCTGAGACGAGGTCTCGAGTTCGATCCCCAGTCGCCTCAGGCACACACCTCCGACTTTTCGTAGTTATGTGTGCATTAATAAATGTTAGTTATCGCTCCCTTAATAATGTGCCCGGTAGATGGCAATAGGCTCGCCCCCTGTTACATTGGGACCTTAACATAACTGGCGAATCGTGGTTGTGTTATACACCTCTGCCTTCCCCTTCGGGGATGCAAGCGTGAAGTTATGTAATAAGAGAAGATCAGTTAAACAATTTATTTTAACTACCTAACTATAGCAAACTACTCTTCTAAGAGCCGTAATCTTATCAGTCGAGCCACTTCTTCGAATGGGATTGTGAATTGCGTTGTCATACTAGGAATACACATACTTCTAGTAGGTACAACCAATTTGTGTCAATTATCTGAATTGATGGGAGCATCATTCATTAATCTCAGTCAGACCTTAAGCATCGTCTGTGAGATTTATAATAATAAGAAAAGTGAAGTATATTTTTCATTTTTATAATATACGAGTACACACGTGTTCTAGTCGTCCGAAAACAAGGGTGTATTATATGCATAGGGGCCGAGGTTATGCCCTGAACCGGGTACTTCCTTCAGACTCCTTGTTACTACTGGGAACTAACAGAAAGAATCGAAAACATGAAGCTGGAATCGGGAATCGCACCCATAATTCTGTAGTTTCACACACAAAAGAAAACGAGTGGAAAAATAATCTGGGTGCATGGGACTCCAACAAGGCTTTCGATGCCGAGGCTCTAGCGCAGGCTTGCCTCTTAGAGTTGGGTCAGTCAGCAGCCGCTCCCGCAAAGACCAGGATAAGCCAAACCAATAGGAGTAATGAACGAACCCAAGGTTTCATAGTACAAGCTTCGGATGCAACCAGGACTAACGCTCTGATGAAGATGATAACGATGAAATGCATCTGACCTAACATATCCCAAGTATTTTTTTATATCTCCAATGTACAGATACAACTTTTTTATATTTAGGACACGTCAATTTGACTTCAACTCGCCTGATGGTAAGCTGAAGGTAAAGTCTCAGGAAAGAGATACTATAGATGTACCTAATAGTAGGTACTTCTATAGTATGATACTATGGTAGTATCATATGTATACATAGTTTTATATAGGTATATATAAAAAATAAATGAAATTAAACAAGTAAGTACGTAAGGCTGCCAATTGTATATACGATACCGAAAAACTATACCAACTTTGTTCTGTAAGCATCTTCTTGTCTACACGTAATAAAGAGATATATTATTATTTCCTTTATTACATTTTAAACACATATAAATTATATTTTTAAATACATTCCATATATATAAAAAAAAAACAAATATATTTAAAAATATAAAAAATAGTAACCCACCGGCATCGGGTACAGGGACCAAGCTACCGGTGGTTAGGGCTCCAGACAGAGGAATCTCCTCACAATACGTGCCGTGTCGAGGAGCACTGCCTTCTGCATCAAGCCCTTGACCCAACTGCCTAACGCGAGCCTCTGGAGATGTTGTTCGAGGCTCTTGGCAATCAGTCCGTGAACCGATACAACTATCGGAACAATAATCGCCGAATCCACACTCCACATGTCGACAACCTCGTGAGCCAAATCCAAATATTTAATTTGTTTTTCTTTTTCGGCTTTCACAAGATTCTCGTCATGTGGAATGGTGATATCGATAATTATTGCGCGGCGCTCTGACCGATCTATCAACACTATATCAGGTTTATTAGCTACAATAGTCCTATCAGTGATGATAGATCGATCCCAGTACAACGTGATGTGCCCATTTTCGAGAACTGCGTCGGGCACATACCTATAGTACGGTACCTCTGATTCCACAAGGTTGTACTTTAGAGCAAGCTGTTGATGAACAATCCTGGCTACTTGGTTATGTCTATGCAAATACTCGCCGTTGGCAAGACGAGAACAACCAGAAATTATATGTCTAAGGGATTCTCCGGGACGGTGGCACGCCCGACATATGTCAACCGTACCATCCTCATCCTCATCCTCAGTATATACTTCCGATAGTTATTCGTCATCACAACTTCGTCCATAATTGCAAAAACAAAACCTTCGGTTTCTCCAAATAGATCACCGAAGCGTAGCCAAGACACAGATGCTGGTAAGTCTATATCAGGCCCATGGAGAGCCCGATAGAAACGTCCATGCAACTCCTTGCTCTTCCATACATCCATACGGTCATTAATACTTAATACCACAGGTTTGCGCCAGTTCTCTTTAGCCAAAGCTAGCGGGGTAAGTCCGTTGTCCACCCCTACTACATCACGATGCATATCAGCTTCATTGTGTAGGAAGTATTCCCTGAGGTTGCACACCTCACGGTTATGGAGGAATTTGGCATTTAAAAAGCCACGTCCCCCGCATTTCCGCGGTATGTACAACCTCATCACAGATGAACGCGGATGATGCATTCGGTATGAGGTAAGAAGCGTACGGACTTTCCGATCCAGGGTGTCTAATTCAGTCTGAGTCCACCTGAGTATGCCGAAGGAGTACATTAAAACCGGCATGACCCAACCGTTATAGGCGCGCACCTTATTACCGCCTGACAAAAGACTTTTAAGAACTTTTTTCAAGCGGCCAAAAAAACGTTCCTGTAACGATTGCTTCATGCTAGCTTCTGTAATGCCTAATGCCTGCGACATACCCAGGTATTTATAGGTGTCGTTTGCAGAGAGAGACCTGAGTTTTGTGGAATCTGAGAGCTCAACACCGTCAGATTCCACAATCTCACCTCTTTTTACATGCATGACCGCACATTTGTCCACACCAAATTCCATCCTGATAGAGTTACTAAAGGTTTCAGTTATCTTTAATAACGCTATCAGTTGGGAATTGTTGGGGGCAAATAATTTAAGATCATCCATGTAAAGGAGGTGGGATATAACCTGACCATCTCTCCGCAATCGACAGCCTAACCTTGAACTCTCCAGCATATAACTGAGAGGGTTCAGTGCCAGGCAAAACCATAATGGACTAAGACTATCACCCTGGAATATACCCCGCTCTATCTTTATCAGCCCGCCATTCTCGCAGATCCGTCGACACCCTGGATAGCAAAGGACGGTACTCCATTGCCCCATACATGCCTTCAGGAAGGTACATAGAGTTGTATCAATTTTATACAACTCAAGCACCCTCAAGAGCCATGTATGCGGCACGGAGTCATAGGCCTTTTTATAGTCTATCCAACATGTCGCCAGGTCCTTACGACTACGGCGTGCCTGTTGGCTAATGGCCATATCAATTATAAGGAGCTCTTTAGTGCCACGAGCCCCACTTCTACATCCATTCTGAGAGACAGACATGATAGAATTGTCGGTTAAGTGTGAGGATATTTTTACTCTCAGGATGGATGTAAGAAGCTTATAGACCGTAGGTAGACATGTAATCGGTCTATAATTTTTAGGGTCCGAAGCACTACCGGACTTGTAAAGAAGGTGGGTTACACCAGTGGTCATAAAATTGGGAATCAATCCTGATTCAATACATGATTGGAATTGAGATGCTAAACGACCGTGTGAGCTTTTCAGCCATTTTAACCAAAAATTATGCAGTCCGTCTGGTCCCGCTGACTTCCAGTTAGACAACAGACGGACTGCATCGGTTACATCCTCTTGCAGTATAATAATCGGATCCATGATCATAATAGGCTCACACGATCGCTCAACATCCCGCATCCAATCACCCTCTGTATGACTGACGGGCATCGACCAGATATTACGCCAGAATGTATTAGTAATATCATCACCTGGTCGATGCACGTCAGTCCCAGTCGAATCAGGGCGCTCCCAATTTCTGTAGACCCACCTTTGGTCCCTTTGGAACGTGCGATTCTGAGAATATCGTTCCACTCTTTTTTTATACCGTCGAATCCGGTTTGCCCACGCATAAACTTTTTGTTTCAGGAAGTCGATGCGCTCTGTGACCCGTGCCAAAAATTCTCGGGGCCTAATGTCAGTCCCCGAGAACGCTCGACTCACAAAGCGCATCACTCTTGGGCGTGTGTTGCCCGACCTGAAACAAATGAGCTTTCCAATGAGTGCCCTAGTCTCGGCAATACGTCGCTCAATTCTAAATTGCCAAGCCGGCACAGCAGAATTCGGTCGAGTAACTATGTCGCATTTTGGAAATTGAACATTAGCTACTCGACATGCTGCGACGGCCGCGCAATATAAAATTGAATGTGTATCACCGAGATCTTTCCTTATTATCAAAATAATCTGATAATAACGAATCCAGGGCACACACTAGCGCTACATTCTTTTTATGCGTTGGCAAACGTGGTAGGCGAGGTCTATTACCAGAAGGTATGGATCGATATTCCCGCATAGCACATTCCAAAGCGCTCCGGGCGGGCGAGCCGGTGGGCGTCGGGGCTCCAAGCCAGTCGGTGGCCGGCCTCTCCCCTGCCGACGTACAGGTGTTGGCGACGTCGGCGGGGAGAAAAACTCGTCGCTAGAACTTGAGCTCGACGTCACACCCAGAGAACTTGCTGGTGGCTGTTGGACGGAGCTGGGCGACGAGTCCGGGGTTGTTGGGCGTGCTGCTGCTCTTGCCTTGGCTCTTGTATTCATGATTCATTGCTATTTTTGTGCATTTTCATTATTTATTGTTTGACAGGCAAACTGTCATGTCAATGGGTGCTGTATTTAAGGGTGTATATATTTCTGGTTGCATATTTGTAGTTTTTATAATCAATTTAAATCTATTTTTGTATTCTGAACGTATATTGCACTATTGGTGGTTTATTTGTATAACAGATTTTAAAGTAAATGTAATTTTATGTTAGGCACAAAAATAGGCTATTATTATTATTATATTATATTAGGTTCAAATATTATGATTTATTGTATTTAATTTAATAACTAGGTCTGCAAGGCGAATCGCTGCTTGCAATGTTGAGCTGAGTGAGACATCGTGATTTGAATTTTGAAAATTTTGAACAGTGATCATTCCTCCGTGGCAAGTCCGATTTTGAAAGTCACAACTCTGGACATGCTTTCTGAGCGTGTAAAGTTTGGTCACAGTGTCTCGAGCGGTTATTATGTAATTCCATCTGGAATTTTTTTAACGGTGATCATTCCTCTGTTTGTTTCAAAATATATCCATAAACCTTCCTCTGATTGACCTCTTTAATCATGCCAAATTTGGTTCTGATTGGATTAGTAGTAGTAGGAGACCTGTGACAAAGAAAATCCTGAAGTCTGGTATGAGGAGCTTTCGCTCGACTTCGTCTCACTCAGCTCAATAATAATATAACATAACATAACATGTTAACATAACATAACATGTTAATAATATATCTTTTGGTATAAAAGGATTTGAACTGCGTTAGGCTTAGATTTATCAGCAGTATTTACAATTAAAACCAACCAACCTCTGAAAAACAAAACAAAAATAATTCAAAGCGATAGTCTAAAAAATACTGATTTATTGGCTGCAAAAATTCATACGTTGATAAAGATAATTTAAAAGGTTTTTACGGAGTCGGTGATCATAAATTCAATATTGCAATTCTACTGAGTAGGATTGCAAAGTTATTAGTGGAAAATATTCCATATTAGAGTTTCGGTTCACCTTTGATATTTTATAAGTCACGATACCCTTACAACACAGAGAAGAAAATGCATTTAAGACTCTTTTAAGACATAACCGCTTAGTAATAACGCTTAGTCGTTACATATGAAATTGCCGTTTTTCTTGAAGAAATTGGAGGAAACCCAATTTTCAGTACTAACATTTTTGTACTACGAAATTTATCATCAAAATGTATTTAGGAAGTACTGTTTTCGAAGATCGAATTAATTTATCAAGCGGCCAATAAAAACAAAATTTAATACAGAGTTGTAAAATCTTGAAATCAACTTTCAAACAAAATATAAATAATGGAAATAGCTTTTAAATTACAGGAATAACGAACTCATGAATTTGTAAGAAAATTTCGGCAATTTCATAGGTAAAGACCTATTATATAATATCTGACATCTGAAAATTATGCACTGCGACATTCCATTTTCCAAATTTGGAATTAAATCCCGACATCTTAACAACCGTTATTTAAGAATTAAATCAAAAAAGGCTTCAAAATAAATTAAATTTCGTATAAGAACAGAATGTAACCTAATACTATAAACGACCAAATCGGTCATAAAGTGATAAACGTCTGTGACAATCATTTAATTAATTTCCAGTGAAACTCCTGCTGATGTCATAAATGTGCGCAATTTTGCGTTCAAAGTTTAGAGACAGCGGCAGAAACCTATTCACTTCAGTACACTACTGATTAAATAATTATGTCCTGGGAAAATATTGTGAGGACTTCTTAAAAACTTTTGTATTATAATAACTATAAAACTAGAATAACTCTTTATAGGATGATAATTCATCCTTTCATAATATGCATAATCCAAACTATCTCGTATTGTTTCGGGCTCTTGCCTGTATAAATAGGTCTATATGGAATCACATACATGCCTATTGAAGCTCAATCCAATGATTTGGATAATATGCCATCGGCTCTCTACCTAGAAGATATAAAATGTTAAACTACCCCTAATTTTGACTGTTATGTAGGTACTCCTTACGTATCGTATTCGACAAGTCTTTAATGAATTCTCAGTATGTGGTTCGTTAGTAGATACCAGAAAGTACTAACGTATAAAGTTAAACCACACATTATGGCGGTAACTAGGTAGTCTAATCATATCCTTTATTTGTCCGACTTACTATATGCCAGTTATTAGGATAATATACTGACGTCCTGACGTGATCCATCTCATAAGTTTTTATTCAAGTTATAATTCTGTTTGTGGGAGATATTATGAAAGTGTCAGTTATATTAAGCTTTTAAAGAGATCCGATTCTCAGCACTCCATGGATTCACCGTGCGGTCGCCGGGTCCATAGCGTGGTACAGAGAGGAACACCATGACGGCGACTGGGACTTGCGACCCAGATGTAGGTTTAGGGTGGCCACCTTGAGATGCATCAGCGCTCACCTCCACCGTCAGTAGTGTCCCCCCCCCCCACCCCTACCAATCCAAATTTGGTAACATCCTAACAATGCCGCTTTTGATATACGATTTAGTAAAGAGCTTACTGAAGCTCTTGGCAATCCGAGGTCTTTAAGTAAGTTGTACAGGGATTTAGCTGGAATTCCCCTTGCTCCTACTTCTACGGCGTAGAGTTTAACCACGTAGCCGTTTTTGGTTAACTCGTTAGTCAAATCAAAGTATTTGTTTGTCTTTATAGCGTGGTCTTTAAGTATATTAGTTTCCCACGGTACTGTGAGTTCTACAAGTACTGCACGCTTATGCGATCGTGAAAAAAGACACCCTACGGTATCCTATAGTGCTTCTCATACGTGTTTACGAGTATTGTCCAGTCAACGGCAACTATCAAAATTGAATATGGCTTTTGAGGTGATTTCTTTGAGCAGCCTTCCTTTACAAACGCAATGTCATTTTTTTGGTTTGTGGTTAATCCTTTTTTCGCTCTAGCTACCGCCAAACTTACAGCCTCACGTATGATTTCTAATACCTTATCATGACGGCGCGAGTAATGTTCCCGGTCTAATAGCGTCTTACAACTCACTAGTAGGTGCCTAGCCGTACCAGTTGCTTCACCACATGAGTTACATGTTTTATCTGTGGCTTTTCCCCATCTGACCAGATTGCTTTGGTCGGGGAGGGTCAACTGGAATGCATTTAGGTAAAATTTAAGTAAGGCCGGTGACCAGTCGTATATTATGGTACGCCATTTTAAGGCTATGGGAATACAAAATTCACCTAGGGTCAACCATTCGTTTTGCATTTCTAGGTTCATTGCGTGCACCTTATAGGTGTTGTTTTCGTCTGCTTGAAGAAAAGATTTTGTTATTTCTTTATCTGTTTGTCTCTGAATATTACCTAGACCTACTCTACCAGTCTGCGAGCCTATCATTAATTTTTTATGGAACTGGAGGCGTGATTCGAGCTCCGATGCATTTTTATCTTTTGGAAGGACTTTTACTATTTCGTCTTCAGATTTCGATAAGACGTGCATTTTAGTTACTATTAGGTGTTTATAGAGTTCTGATGGCTTCTTAAGCGTCATTCCAAAATTATTCGCGTATTTATGTAGTGCCGGCGGGTCGGCCGACTGAGCTAGCCCTAGCCACGACTTCAGTGTCTTCGTGACACTCGCATCTAGTTTTTTGAGGAGGCTCTGGTTTATATCATGTATAAGAAACGGCCAGTTAAGACGCGAGGTTAAATAATTGTCATAGATCCAAGCTTTTTTAACATTACTTATTGGTTATTGGTCTACCTTTTTTAAATCGATCATGAAACTATCAATTAATTCGTCCAAAGCTGGGAGTGCAACCTCTGTTGTCAATCTTTCTTCCGAGGAATTTAAAAGGCACGGTTTCAGATATAGTTGAAACGTTTTGCCCGCCTATACTAAGCCCTGGGTCATATGAAGTATACCTGGTACCCCGCCTACCCAGACATAGACAGTAGCATTTGCTAGGTTTTGTTCTCATTCCATCTGTCCATGTACAGAAATCGTCTACTCTACGCTGTAGGTCCTGGCACTGCTTTGGGTTACGAGTCAGTATTGCCAAATCGTCCGCGAATGCGAGGATAGACTCCGATAGATAAAATTAAAAAAAAAAACACGTTTATTTTCAGTAAGTAAATAGAGCAAGGTTAAAAAAAGCTTAGGTACATATATTTATAACTTTTACTTCTAATAAATTGCAGGGCTTTTATTATAAAAAGCCGGTCAAGTGCGAGTCCGACTGGCGCACTGAGGTTTTCGTATAAAACTGAATTAACGTTGTTAAACTTAAGGTTGGTGTTGACACTGATGAAATGCCTAGTCCACAATCAGGTTCTGCCACATCTGCCGGTGAACCGATGACCCCAAGCGAATCCTAGAGTGTAGACCTAGAATTGGTACTTAAACAAAGTTAGTACGGAATCACACCCCAGCCAGGTTACCTGACGACCTGAGAAAGATAGCTCGGATATATTGGATGCCCTATAGATTTTGGTTCCCTTGTAAGTGTCTACATATGCTGCATAAGATTAAATGACCGTATGTGTTGATGGCGTTGATGTAGAAGTTTGATTTTTCAAAGCTTCAAGGGTCTGCATGCTTGCGTATTTGATATTAATTTAAAAGTCAGACTTCTACGCCCTTCCCTTTACTTGTGCTATAAGAACTTGCTTCTTGCCAAATTTCATGATTTTAACTCAACGGAAAGTGCAGGGAAGATTTTGATATCCATACTATGACATGATTAAAGCTACATAAAAACAACTCTGACTCAAAATTACTTAGCTATACATTAGGTTAAGAACTTAGTTATTAAGGTTGATTACAAACTCAACTATTTACAAAAATATATACGTAGATATAGTTTCATTACTTTAAGAAGTTAAAGGTTTATTATTTTCTGCACTTCAGTTTTTTCGGCGGTTTAATTTTTTGTTAAAAAGTTTTTACACAGCTCAAATCGTTACAGACCTGAGTATTTGTTATAAATTTAAACTTGATGCCTCTACGCGTTTCTGAGAAGAAGGTCTTGACCTTCTCAGTATAGTAGTAATGAGAAAAATATAATCGCTCGAATAAAAGTTGTAGAGGTGTACAGATACAGGGTCAGCAGAGGTTGGCTTACCCCACATTCAAGCCGGTGCACCTGGTGATTAACAAACGAGGCTTTGACACAGACTTTACAATAAGGTTTGGGGATCAGACGGCAGTCGCTTCCATAAACACCAAGATAAACCAAATCATGAGAAAAAGTAAGAGGGCGGACCAGAGCTCTAAGCTGCAAGCTTTACATGCAACAGGGACTAACACTGTGATGATGATGATGACTCAAATAAAAGTAGGGGTTTGATGACACAAATTTGTCACAAAATTCGGCCGGGTAGGTACGACCGTGCACGATTGCGAAAAACTCTCCATAGTAATCAAATTTCGGTTTGATTGCGTTCAGGGGTCAGCAAGTGTATAGCCGGGCAGGGGGATTGTGGTCGCAGCACTGGTGGGACCGGTGGGTGTCACGCGGTGCTGCGACGACAATCCTCTTCTGATGAGGCCGTCAAGCTGAGTGCCACCATTGTTAACATGATACATGTATGTAATGGTGACCCTCTTTCCAAAATAAAACCCATTATGAACTTTGAATTGGATTAACGTGACCCTCGAAATCTCTTAAAATAATATAGCCTCGTTTCATATAATTTGTGCAATGGCAGACAAGCGCCACATGTGGTCGATTATAATAATTGTGGGCAAATTGTGTCACCGTTAAAAGGTCAGCAGGATTCACAATTGGTTACCGCGTTGCAGGGTTGGAAGAAATTTATTTTTATGTTTTTTTTTGCACAGACTGCATATTTGCTACATGCTTTTACGTGGTGCAGAGATTAGTCAAGGAAGCTACTCGAAGGATAGTAATGAAAGTTTGGTCTAGAAAGATCTACCTAGCTTGTAAGTTTACTAGTAAATACTTATTAGGTACATGCAAATAATTTATTACAGCATTTTATAAATAGGTATTTCTAAGCCTCAGTAGAAACGGGCCGGGACGGCGGCGGGGCGACTAGCGTCCCTCCTCCAAACCGGGGCAAGACGGGGACACCGTGGTTCGCGAACCCGAGGAGGCCATCTCAAAACCGGAGATGGCCCAGGGCCAGTCGGGGTGCGAGGGATATGCTCTATGGGTAACCTTACACCCCGGCGTCTGACGACCCGAGACGGCGTGCGGTTTTAGCCGGTTCAAGCCCGACATAACCACCCCCGCTAGCCGACGGGGTGGTATCCGAAGGGATGTCCGCACGAAAAAAGAAAAAAAAGTATTTCTAAGGCTTATCATATACGAGAGAATTAACTAAATAGGTACAATCCTTCTTATATTATAAACGCGAAAGTTAGTGAGGATGTATGGATGTATGTTACTCTTTTACCCAAAAAATCGGATCTGGCTGAAATTTGGTACAGGGTATAGATTATAGTCAGGAATAGCACAAAGGCTACTTTTATCCCGAGAATAGGTTCCCATTGGTTGCGGAAACGGGACCAGAATTCCACGCGGGCGGAGCGGCGAGCAACAGCTAGGGAGTATTGCGAAGCTGAGACGCTTACTGCAGAGCTATAACTAAATTAGAGGGATACTTGAAGCTAGCCTTAGATTATGTTTTTCTTGGTCTGTGCCAATAGTTTGCTTTGGGAATTTCACAGAAAAAAATACCTCCAATCCAACTACCCCTTGGTAGGACTGATGTAGTTATTATGATATTAATAACTGTTTGGCCAAAAGTATTCCAACCTAACACTTGTGATTGTGGTGGTGGTTTGTGTGTGTGTGGGGTTATCCTTTCGAGGGCTTACCCGGGGGGGGGGGGGGGTATCCGAAGGGATTTCCGCACGAAAAAAAAACCTAACACTTGTGACAAAAATAAAATGATTACATTACACGAATGAGCTATCATACGAATGAATAGGTTTATGTTATTATTCCTATTCATACTCTACACGCAGAACGCAACATACGTATCTATTTGAGCACAAAAGTAGATACTCGATTATACGAATTATTGTAATATAGTATGTACCAACCTACGAATAATGTATCCGTATCTACGTACCAACTATATTTTGCACAAGGGAACTTCATTAAGGGAAATTATTATTGGATGCGTATCATCATCATCCTGGCGCTACAGCCGCGGGTGAACCTTGGTCTTGTTGAGTAAATTTCTCCTTTCGATCCTATTCTTAGCTTTTTCCTGCCAGCCGGTCACTCCGATTGCCTTTAGATCTCGTTGGATTCCATCGAGCCATCTGAGTTTCGGTCTTACAGGGGGTCTTCGGCCATCAGGTTTGCCACGCAGAAGACGCTTCGGTGCCCTGTCGTCTTGCATTCGTTCTACGTGACCAGCCCATCGAAGACGGCCTACTTTTATAAACTTTACGACAGCTATTGGATGCGTAGGTGGTACTTTATCGTGGTAAGGTACGAGCAGGTTTTATTATAAGTAACTAGCTGATGCCCGCGACTTCGTCTGCTTTAAATTCGAAATGAATCAAGGTGTTTACTTCTGCAGTTTCGAACATGTATTAGGTTATTTCATTGTCAGAGCACGCCGTAGTAGCGGCGGTAAGATCCATCATGGAGGACTGGCTAGAGAGGCGAGACACGCAAGCCTCTCGTCCCGGCTGACGCAGGTGATCGCTGGGAATGGTGCTTCGGGGACGGCCTGTGTCGGATCAGGAAGAAGCCAACGTCAGAGTGCCATCACAGTGATGCAAGCGAGGACCCGGGGCTGCACGTGGGAGAACCCTGGAGGCCGCCGGGCACTTCGCCACTTGGCTGAGTGTCCGGCTTGGGAGGTTCACGAGGCAGGTCCTTAGAGTGGGAATCCTCTCGCTCACGGCGATACTGCGGAGTACGAGCCGCTGTCTCCATCTGCAAGAAAGTTGTGCTATAGAAGGAGACGGCGGAGCGGGCCCGGGAGAGACTCAGATCTCTCGTAGAGCTCGCGAGGCGCGGTGGCGACTCAGACTTCGGAGGTCGCGACAGCGAGGTTCCCAAACCCGAGGGGACCATCTTGAAACCGTAGATGGCTCTGGGTCAGCCAGGGTGCGAGGGAAATGCCACCTTACACCCGACCCGAAACGTTTGCGTTTTTAGTCGGTCCGACATAACTCTAGGGTATCCGAGGAGATTTCCGCAAGGAAAAAAATGGTTATTTCATTGTTATATTTTCAATTTTTATGAAGAAGATATGAAGAAGAATTTTTTTTAGGGCACTGACTCTGATGAGTCGCATTGTTGATACGCATAGCTGGACTGCCGACTACAAAATTAGAACAGGCTTCTTCCATGGCCTAGGCAAGCGCGAAGAGTGGATTTTGAGAAATTCAACATTTGATGGATGAAAACCCTTGACCTCAACATAATAAAACACGTGTATCAGCATTTATTAAAGTTCATTTGTTAAGAGTATTACGTAAATAGGAGTTTATCAGAATCCCCTGCTAGCGGGAATAAAAAGCGGGATAGAAAGCTAGTTTCGTATAATAAAACAATACTTTTAAACAGAAGACCAAGCTCTGAAACGCTAACATAGAGAAATAAACGTGATGTAGCCTGGGTAATGGTAGGGCCAATGAACGCCTCTCTGCCATTCTTTAGGGGTGACGTTGATACTTCCAGTTGATGTTCTCAGTTCTGACTCGGGGAGACAAAAACATCTATAAAAACCCTAATAACCTGATGGCGGTGGTAATATGGGCAGCTCGACACTTTATTAACGGGCCAGAGGAGGTTGAGATGGTTCTTCACTGATGGTGTTTTTAACTTAGTCTCTCTCTTCGTTTTTACTTCGGGCCACCAACCAGGTGGACACCGAAGTCTTAAAATCACGAAAAAAAAATCAAAATCTTACACCAACTTTTTATCACTTTTCTCGACGTTTCACATGATTCTAAGTCAAATTAAGCAAAAAAAATTTTTTTGTCGGTCTGTCTGTTGGTCTGGATGTCTGGATGTGTCTGGGTGTGTCTGTTTACGCAAAATTCTTTCGCCAATCATCTTATTTGGTTAATGGGAAGAACTGATTAGATTTTGGGGTTTGTACGTTCAAGGTTTCGGGTACCTTTTTTTTTTTTTTTTTTTTTTTTTTATCGTGCGGAAATCCCTTCGGATACCCCCCCGCCGGGCAGCGGGGGCGGTTATGTCGGGCTTGCACCGACTAAAACCGCACGCCGTCTCGGGTCTTCAGACGCCGGGGTGTAAGGTTACCCATAGAGCATATCCCTCGCACCCCGGCTGACCCTGGGCCATCTCACCACTAACAGCATCGCTCATCCTGTCTCCTCTGAAAGCAGAGGAGTACGGAGAGCGATGTGTTCCCGCCACGTTGGGTATTGGCCGACGATCAATGCCAACCCTATGAAGGGGTGAAGGGGAAGCCATTGACCGCCGCCCAGGGTGTACCGGCCGCTCCGATTCCGTTCCCCCCGGACTGCAGCGGGATCGGAATCGGAGCGACACTCGAGGAGGTTACCCAACACACACCCCGGGTACCTACCATACAAATTGTCCCTAAAAAACTTTTACAAGTGAGTTTCTTTCGAGTTATCAGAGTAACGCGTATTTGACTTTGACATTTGAGTGACAATGACAATACGTATATTGTATATTTACATAAAACAACCAGACTCTGGAAGAAACTGAAATATAAAATCATTTTTTAGGGATTTTCTTTACAAATTTATTGCTATCGAGTTGTCGTCGACGTCGTCGACGTCGTCGTTGCCAATTTTCTGTCACGGTTTTGGGTATGAAGGAGATGAGCTATCGAGTTGCTGTTTTCGGTAATAGATTCGTGCTGGGGTGAACCATTGCAAGATAAAGAAAAAATCGCAAAAAAACGCAAAAAATCGCAAAAGCAAAAACGCAAAATCGAAAATCCCTTGTATTCGGCTGAGCTCGTTTCAGGAATTCAACTTGTTTGTGTTTTTGACGTCGAAGACGTATGATTTGATTTCATTTTCTTCATACTTATTGCTCAATATATAAAGACGCGTCGAATAATATGCATAAAGCCTAAGGTCTGTAATTTTGAATAAAAATACTGCAACAAAAATATCTAAGTTTGGCCCGAAGTTTGACAATCACTGTGTGATTTCCGCCCCACTAGATTTTTAAAATAAATAAACGGAAATAAAATTAATACTGAATCATTTATTATTTTTAACGCTATAAAAACAATCCGTATTTTGGTTGGATTCGAACGTACCGGCCCGCAGATCCACTGAGCCACAGATACCATTGAAAACTCGATCGAAATCGAGGTTTAAGTATTTATGAAACATCGAAATAAATTCCGCCGGTTCTTTTATTTAACAGCTTGATGCTATTAATTTATCAAAGGAGTACGAGTCTCTAATCAACTATCTTTAACACATAGATAACTGTGTAGAGTTTTGAGGTTTTGTATTTTACTGCTCATCACCTTTTAGCTATAGCGTGATTATTTATGGTCCAGATATTGCCCATTTATGAGTTCAGTCAAACTGTACTAAATTTCGTGATGATCTGCCTAGTAATAATGAGTTTATATCAATAATAGATTTTTGGACATCGATAATAACCTGTAGACAAACAGACATAAATTCTTAAAATTACATTTTCTGCATCGGTATCACTCCTAGAACACATACCATACATACCACTTTTTATGAAAGAATTTAAAAAAATACATTGTTTTTAAAAATGACTGTAAAGTTATTCATTGTTTCCGTAGTTCGCAAGAATTACGGTAGATGGCTCCAGCGTTGCCTTAAGACGTATATAATATATCGGAGAATTTCGAATATTTAGGACGTGTCTAGATAGCTCAGCTGGTCAGAGCATTCCCCCTGTAAGGGACTGGTCGCGGGTTCAAGTCCTGTTCTAGATGTTCTCTTTTTCCGATCTAAATCTTTAGAAAAAGTAAGCAAGGTACAAAATGCTTAAAAATTTAATTGAAAGAATATTCAATGTAAAAATAAAATCGTAACGAGGTGAAAAATTCACCTCGTTACGATTTTATTTTATGTAGTCGTTGATCGTTGTACTGTCGAATCGTGGCAAACCCGGGAAATGTTTAATTTCTGTACAGTTTACTTTTGGAAATATGTAACCTAGCTCCAGGATATCACAGAAAACATGTTTGTAAAAACAGATGTAACAAGCCAAGTTTATAAGTTTTATTTGCCTTTATTGTTATATTTATTAATTTAGGGCATTTTATGACTCAGATGATCTTTAAGAACATAGCGTAAGTTAGAGTCGCTTCCCGCTGTCTGTTCGCTTAGATCTTTTATACTACGCAGCGAATTGTGATGTGAGTTTCACTATCATTCAGATAATACTTTTCCGATGTTTATACGTGTGTGATATACATGCTTGTTATATCCATAGAAAATGTAAAAAGTCAATATTTGGTAGAAACAGAATTTTAGGGGCTTTTGTTGCTAACGCTGACTAAACTTTACGAGATAATGCTATTGCGTATAATATTTTTCTTTCGTGCGAAGCCCAGACGGGTATGCTAGTAATTAATAAATGTGCATACACTGTATATTGTAAATAAAGTAAGCGTTTGCGATTTTTATGTATAATTGAATCTTGGTAAATCTGAACTTGTTAGACGCGATCCGATCGAAACATTAGTATAAACAAAATACCTTTTCATCTCTCCCGTTCAGAAAGTTTAATTTTCATGGGTAGATAGCCGGGTGGAAAGTAGCTTATTTCATCCCTAGGGCGGAAAGTATTTTTTATTTTATTTTAGGGTTTGCCATGGAATCTATGATAATTAAGTTACGTCATAATGCCTTGATATTATGACGCTTTTTTTTATATGGCCGCCTAGATACTCGATTACAATGTAACCAATAGATTCGACTTTTTAAATTTTTCTAATGTTGGCCAGTGTGTACGAGAATTATAACTTTTTTTTCAGAATTAAAACAAAACAATTTAAGTTTGAAAAATAATTAGCGGGAAAACGAGATTCAATATAAATAAATACCTTGTGTTAATTGTGGATAAAAATGGTTTCGGAAAGTGATTCCAGTGACATGGATATTAATTTAACTCCCGATGAGATTGAAGAACAGGCAAAAGCTGTTGTTAATAATCCATTTTCAAATTGTTCTAATTTAAATTTTAACTGATAATCAATATACCTGTTTCATTAAATGAGTGTGTAGTATTTTAATTCACTAGTCGAAATGAAAAGTAGAGTGTTTACCTCGGGTGAATGTCACCATTTCACCCTCGAACTATTGGCGCTCTCACTTCGTTCGAGCGCCAGAAATATCTCGGGTGAAATGGCTGACTTTCAACCCTTGTGGAACAATCTACTATTAAGTATTATCAAGATCAACTCCTAGTTTTAATTACGTTACCAGATTGTAACCTTTCACATTATATCAAAACCTTCAAAAATATATTTTTAATATAACTTATAAAACGATTATGTACAACTACTTGTAAATAACTCTAAAGAAAACTAAACCTAAAAGACAGATAAATGTTTACATACGTATTTGTTATAATATATTATGTAGGTAATCAATGAAAGTTTTGCAATGAATAATTTACATCATCATACGAAACCAGAAATGCTGAAAGAGGACACATAGTTATTCTTCATTTATTGATCAATTGTAAATTCTAACATCGGTTATGTAAGCGTGTTTACTAGTCGATTGCCCACGCATTTTATTTACGCATCAAATAGAAAATAAATCAAACATCTTGATGAAATATGTTGTGTATGAACTTTATACACTCCAGCGATTTAAGCAAATATTGTAGCGTCAAATCGGATGTCGATGATGGGTACGAGTAGTAGGGGGTAATAGTAGGTACTTTACGTGTAGGGGAGTCCCACCGAGATCCTCGGGGCCCAAGCCAAGCTCACTGGTATACCTGCTGATTATCGGATGAGACTCTGATGCAGATTTTTCTCTCGAGATTTGGAGTTCAAGCAACAGTCGCTCTCGCAAAAGCCAAGATAAGCCAAATCAAAAGAAAGAATCGGAGAGCTGACCCCGGGGTCCAAAGTATAAGCGTCCAAAGCCAATTTACAATTTAATAACGCATGATATTCTAAGAAACTTATGCTGCATGCTTCGTGGGCGAGAAAATAGTCGATAGTTGGTCGTTTTCTCGCTGGATGGTGGTGAAACAAGGGCTTCTCTACATAAATAGCTCGCCGAAATTTCGCTGTGTGAGTCGGACCTATACCTATGCCAATTGTGTAGTTACAAAAATGCTAACCTATTTTATATTACGATACTAATAAGATTATTAGCAATACCTGCAAATCTTTTTACATACGTTAAAAGCCTATATATAGATTTATTCTAATAATGCCATGAGAATATTGAGTTTTGTAAAACAGGAGCTTTATTGAAAATTAGAGAACTCACAAGCGTATTGAATTGCAAGCCGAGTGGGTGAACACTTCTATTGTATGAGATAACCCTATATAGGTTTATTAAATTTGGTATATACCTGTGGTGGAGCCGTTCTTTTATAAGCACGAATGGATCTTACGAGCTTACTGCACGAATATATTTTCAATAAAATAAATATAATAATATGATAAATTAATTAGAAAGGAATCACAAAAAATAAAAGAATTATAGTTCTGACCTCGTTCCCGCTTAACATGGGAACCTAGTCCGGGGATAAAAATAGTATGTGTGTTATTCCAGTCTACTAGGTCTGCAAGGCGAATCGCTGCTTGCAATGTTGAGCTGAGTGAGAAACCAGATTTTGAAAATTTTGAACAGTGATCATTCCTCCGTGGTAAGTCCGATTTTGAAAATTCTTTTTGAAAGTCACAACTCTGGACATGCTTTCTGAGCGTGTAAAGTTTGGTCACAGTGTCTCGAGCGTTTATTATGTAATTCCATCTGGAATTTTTTTAACAGTGATCATTCCTCTGTGGTAGCATTAATTTTTTAAAAATATATTCATAAACCTTCCTCTGATTGACCTCTTTAATCATGCCAAATTTGGTTCTGATTGGATTAATAGTTTAGGAGGAGACCTGTGACAAAGAAAATCCTGAAGTCTGGTATGAGGAATAAAAATTGCTTTAATAAATCTGTGAGAAACCTGAGTTGTCCAAGACTAGCTGTTTTAGGAGGAGATGATGAATTTAATTTAGAGCTGCTTAACTGTATGGGAACTGGTAACCGGCCACCATTCTACAGTGAAACCATTGGATTTAAATAAACACAGTAAAGAAGATAGTTATTACACTTAAATATAATGAGTCTTAATCGCATTTTGAATTTGATTGATATTCGTGGTCACAGGTTGAGTGTAATCGTAGTCGCGATTGGTGGAAGTCGATCTAAAGGTTTGCAGTTAATAAATATTGATACTGTCCATTAATGCAAAGACAACTGAATTCCCATCCATTAATCCATTAATCAGATCATTAAATCCGTTAATCAAAAATATCATTTACCGGGTTGTTTTAAAACTATAAAAGATCCTTCATGTTGTGTTACACCTAATTTGTTTGTGAAATAAATACATTTTTTTTTTATTTTTATTTTACTTTAGTAGTCTTAACACAGTCACAGTCATTTACAGTACATTTTGTGACAAACATTTTTAGATTTATTTTTGACTAACTTCTTCTAAATCCTCAGAAGTTCAACGATAATAGTCTTGAACAATATCATAATTCCTTGGAAACTTTGGTGTACTCAGTCATATTTACCAGCGGTATGCCAATTAGCATCCAAACAGTAGTGATTGGTAAATATATTTTGTCAACTAGCTGCTGCCCGCGGCTTCGCCCGCGTGAAATTCTCATGCCGTACCCGTATATGTTATAACAGAAAATAATCTACTCTGTACCAAATTTCAGCCTGATCCGAAGTGCCGTTAAAGCGTGATTGAGCCCCTTCCACCACCGAACGACTAGACCTACGGCAACGCGCCACCGAGACATGGTGGATATAGAGTGAAAGGGTTACTTCTGGGCAAGCGTGCTCCATTTAAGACCACATCATCACTTATTAACAGATGAGATAGTGGTCAAACGCGAGTCTATTACCAATTAAAAATATAATCTTCCACATTCATAGTGTTAGTAGATTAGTAGGACATTTATTATTATTATTACATACCTACATTTCCGTATAGTTTTTAAATATATGATTTAGCTGCTGAAATATAGAAGCGTGGGAGTGGAACACGAGGAGCAGAGGCTTTGCACTGATATTGTTTGTTCTTACATGCTTCCAATTAAAAAATAAAACATTTTTTAAGGAGTTCAAAGACTAAACCCAGCTCTCTTACCCGCAGGCTGGGGCTCGGCTAACACCGCTTATAATTATTATACAAGCCAACGATCCGTTCATATTTTAATAGATATTTGAAAAAATAAACGAATATTAGTAACCGAAATGACTAGTATTCTCCCTAAACCCAAACCACTACAGCTAAGCTGCATTGCTAGTGTTTGGATTGGATTCACGTCGGTAGTCTGATAGGGTTCGAACCAGGGACCTCTCGATTGTAAAACCGACTCCTTAATCACTAAGCTACCGATATAAACGGTTCGTTGTAAATATATGCAGCTATATATACCTTTTTTATTTATCTACTTTGCAAAATGTAGGTATGGAAATATGAACATACCTATACTAGGTACTACTATATCAGGCGATCCCCCCCCCTCCTTACCGAGGCAAGATGGGGACACCGTGGTTCCCAAACCCGAGGGGGCCATCTCGAAACCGAAGATGGAACTGCGTCAGTCGGGGTGCGAGGGAAATGCCTTAGGGCTACCTTACATCCCAGCGTCTGAAGACCCGAGACGGCGGCGTGCCGTTTTAGTCGGTTCAAGCCCCACATAACCTCCCTCTCTGGCCGGCGGGGGGGTATTCGAGGGGATTTCCGCACGAAAAAAAGAAGGTACTACTATATCATGGAGCTCCATAACCTACTATACTAACACAATTATTTAAATTGTTAGACAATTTGTTATAGTTTCTATCCTGCATGCAGTTGTAGATATACCTTAGCTTTATGCCACAACCAAACCGTTGGATATCTGAACAGACCACTAACTCAACCAACTACCGTGCCCGCTGGTGCCCGCCTACGCCCACGGCCTTCGATAACTACTGCTTCACTCAGTGAACCAGTCAATAATTATAAAGCAACAAGAAACTGAACTGAAAGGGCGATTTCCTTTTACAAAAAATATTTCATTACTAAATTTAAAACGTCTTTATTGAAATTTAAATATTTTATGTAAGATGAATAAAGCAAAACAGATTGAATGACATGATGTTGTGAGAAAAGTACCTTTTTTTTTCGTGCGGAAATCCCAACTACTTATTACAAGCTTTAATTTTTAACTTGTGATATTTGCATGTTAGGTTGTGAAGGTTAAATCTTACAAACCGAGTTAGAAACCAGTAGCTCTTATCCTGCGGAGTTGATTTTTTACGTTGATACAGTGCAAACGAGAACAAAACTAAGATAATGACTATGACCTGGGGCCCGATTCAGTAACGCCATGTTTTCAAAACGTGTGATTACGATTCGATTAGTAAGAAAAACTGTAAAAAATATTTTGGTACTGAGTATGATCTGTCAAAACAAAACCTACCTTCACTTTAGTGAGGTTATTAAACATTAAGAAACAGTCATAGTTGATTTCGTTTTCAATTACATTTTGAGATTTTAATGTTCGTTAGTTTGGAAATCATACGTTTAAAAACCTAATTTTACTGAATCCAGCCACTGAATCGATATTTATTTGATGTGGTCGGAATTTTACGTTAAGTCCTGTGATCATGGCTGCTGCAAAGCAACCATAACGTCGTCGGATGCTGAAATGTAAATAACCAAATAAATCGCGATAGAATCCGCTAAGAATAGTTTTATTTCGATGTACCTACATGTACCTATTATAATATTTAGTACTAATGTATAACCCACAAAATTGAAATTTAGGATTAGTCCCAGATAGAACTTTTAATGGTAACTGCACAAACACGGTGTACGCATTTCAAAAGTCATTATTATTTTAGACTAGCTGTGGCCCGCGAGTTCACCCCCGTGACAGTGTCTGTAATTTATTAGTTCTACAATAATGTATGGAAATTTGTCCGATTTGTTGACACTTATGATTACTGCTCCGCTCTCCTAGGTACTAGCGTGATGATATATAGCATATTACCTTCCTCGAAAAATGGGCAATCTAACACAAAAATATTTATTCAATTCGGACCAATAGTTCCTGAGATTAGCGCGTTCAACCAAACAAACAAACAATCTCTTCAGCTTTATATAATAGTATAGAGTAAAGAAGAACTAACAAATCAACAGGTGGTCTGAAAGTTCGACACAGTTACTTACTACCCTCAAGTTCGGCTGATGTATCGTTAAACAACAACGTTCTTAATTAGTTGATTGAGTGTGACGTAGTAACCTTATCGCCCAATTTTGCCAAACAATTGCGTTTGTTTGATATAGCATGAATTAAGAAGCTATATGGCTGGTGGAGCACGTACTACACAGTTGTGTATGATAAGTAGAATGAAGTTGATCGAACCTTTAATTGACTGTTCGTAAGTAGTTCTACTTATGTCAGGCGTAGTATATTATACTTCACGGGGAAGGGCAAGTATAATGGATTCCGAGCGGACAGGGGAAAAACTTCGTGAAGATGACATTATATCCGTAGTCGTATGTAGTTTCGAACGCCGCTGTGGCGACACGCTGTTGCGAATTATTTTTCCACTGCCTCACAGGTTCGAAAGCTCATGGACTCGAATGAAATAGTCGCGAAATACGCTGTTTCGAAAAACATTGTTGCGATTAGTGCCTGACAATTAGAGTGACTAGTGGTTCCGGCGCTTCTTGGTTAGGTTAGGTTAGAACTGTGACCCCAACAGAATGGAACCAACAGGCCGGAAAGTTGGATTTCGATAACATGACTATATTCGAGCGTATGAGGCAGTGGAAAAGTTTTTCGAAACAGCGTCTTTCGCGACTATTTCATTCGAGTCCATGAGCTTTCGAACCTGTGAGGCAGTGGAAAAATAATTCGCAACAGCGTGTGTCGCCACAGCGGCGTTCGAAACTACATACGACAGCCCATTATAACATTTCATAAATTTAGAAATTATTGAATAAAGTACTCGGGTAAACTCGGGTTGTGCTCGTGGAGCATAGGAACTAGACCACAGAAATAACACCCTTTCACTTATTTTGGACTTTAAATCGCGCAGAGGTAGAATAAAAATCTAGGAGGCGTAACCTCTCTTCGTTTCTCCCCAATGGGGAAAACAGGATTTGAAAAAATAATTAAAAATGATTGCCGTAAACCATTACGAACAAGAAAAGTTGGGCTCTACCACAAAAACAAACATTTGTGTTTTTGTTTTTTTCGCGGTGAGTCATACCTTTTCTCGGTAAGAATTAGCCGGCCCGTTAAGTTGCACTATAAGTAATACACTTTGTGTTTTTTATTAGGGCACAGAATATATTATATTATTGGTTGTTGCCCGCGGCTTTACCCGCGTGGAATTCTGGGTCTGAATTTCCCAATAGGGAAAACAGGATTTGAAAAAAGAATTAAAAATCATTGCCGTAAACAATTACGAACAAGAAAAGTTGGGCTCTACCACAAAAACAAACATTTGTGTTTTTGTTTTTTTCGCGGTGAGTCATACCTACCTTTTCTCGGTAAGAATTAGCCGGCCCGTTAAGTTGCACTATAAGTTATACACTTTGTGTTTTTATTAGGGCGCCGAATATATTATATTATTGGTTGTTGCCCGCGGCTTTACCCGCGTGGAATTCTGATCCCGTTCCCGCTACCCATGGGACCCTATTAAACCACCACCACCAATATATAAGATACACAATTCCACCATACATCATTTTGTTATATCTCAAAGTGTTTAGGCAGCGTTTTCGTTGAAAGCTCCCAGACGGCTTATTTTTTTTCCGACACCAACAAATATTATTATATTTTAGCCAAAGCCAAAGCCAAAGCTTGACAAATTATATAGGTACTAAAACGTTCCTCGAGAACCACTCTATCCATTGGTGAAAACAGCACGAAAATTGGTGTAGTAGTTTTTGAGGTTATCGCGAACAGACAGACAGAGGCGGCGGAGGACTTTGTTTTTTAATTGGTAGTGATATTATAGGGTGCGCAGGTTTTACTTTTGCTCCACTCCTCTCCAAAGTCATTGCTCATTAGTAGAGCGTATGTGATAACGTTTTTTTTTCGGGCCGAAATCCCCTCGGATACCCCCAAAAGAAAAAAAAAAGTATATTCATAAACTTCCACATATAAAAATCTGCTCCAAGACTTGGTTTTGGTAGTCTCACAAAGAGCACACTGATTAATTAAAAAGATACGATTAGATAACGTAACATTCAAACAAAGCTATCAAAGAGTATCTGTTTGATAATACTGAAATGAAAGCATTGTGCAGTTTTATTCCAGTAACTATGTCTTTGTTATGTTTAGTTAAATTTTACACGTAAGCTTTGCTGTTTGGTATATAATAGTGAAGAATAAGGTATTATAGTTCTTTATTACGACCTGCGTGTCGACTGCCCACTGTGCCCACTGCCCAGGCTTTGCTTGGATGCAATTTAATCTCGTTCTTCGAAAACTTCCGTAAAAGAAAATGTGATGTTTATTTTTCCACGAGAACCTTTCATCGAAATAAAAAAAATGTACTTGTCCAAGTCATGGTTTATCTACGTACAACATTTCAGGATAATCCGTTCAGCCGTTTTTGCGTGATCAAACAAAACACCTCACAAACTTTCATATTCAAAATGTTAGTTTTAAAATAATAATAGAAAGAATGGTGTGTTGAATAAATAAGAAATGAGTAACGCGCTATGTGTAACGTGTGTGAAATGTAGTAATTAATGTTTTGTAGAATCAACACTCCAAATTACCCTATAAACATTCAACGACCCTACATTTCAGTTTCTTGGTAACTAAATGTCTTTTACCACGAAACAGAATACCTACCTACTAAACAGTAAACCCTACGCGTTTGACCAACATTTTTACCTTCTGACGACGACGGTTTGCCCAAAAATTAATATAATTTAATGATAGTTATAACCAATTCATAGAATTAAATTACATGTGATAATTGTTTGAATCAACTATTTTTTTGGTCGCTAATATTACCCATACTTAATAATGCTTTGAATGTTCATGTAAAAGAATAATATCTCTAGAAGATAAAGAAAAAAACGGCCAAGTGCAAGTCGGACTCGCCCATTAAGGGTTCCGTAGCAGCAAGTAACATATAATGTTTTTTTTTAATTTTCATATTTGAGTTGATTGAATGAAAGGTAAATTTTAGGTAAACGGTTTACGATTTATGACGTATTAAAAAAAAACTACTTACTTGATCTTGTTCAAACTAATTACCGTTGGAAGTTTACATGGTAATGTACATCATATATTTTTTTTTAGTTTTATCATTCTCTTATTTTAAAACTTAGAGAAACACACATTTTACCACTTTGGGAGTGTCTCCCGCGCAAACTATTTTAAGTTTAGAAAAAAATGATATTAGAAACCTCAATATCATTTTTGAAGAGCTATCCATAGATACCTCACACATATGGCTTCGATGAAAAAAAAAAATTGAGTTTCAGTTCCAAGTATGGGGGACCCCCAAAATTTATTGTTTCTTTTTCTATTTCTGTGTGAAAAACATAATGCGGTTCATAGAATACATCTACTTACCAAGTTTCAACAGCATAGTTCTTATAGTTTCGGAAAAAAGTGGCTGTGACAAACGGACGGACAGACAGACAGACATGACGAATCTATAAGGGTTCCGTTTTTTGCCATTTGGCAACGGAACCCTAAAAAGGTTATAGCTAGTTTTGTGTACCACACCTCAAATAGCTGTCCTGAATAGAATTAAGTTACATGTGATAATTGTTTGATTCAACTATTTTTTTGTCGCTAATATTACCCATACTTAATAATGCTTTGAATGTTCATTTATAAAAATAATTTCTCTAGAAGATAAAGAAAAAGGTTACAGCTAGTGTTGTGTACCACACCTCAAATAGCTCTCCTGTAAAGTAGAGATTTTGCAGATGTATCTTTATTCGTTGGCCAGGTAAATACCTACTAAACGGTAAACCCTACGCGTTTGATCAACGTTTAACCTTTTCACGAGGGCTACCCAGCAATTAATCTAATTTAATGATAGTATTATCATTAAATTAGATTGTGTGGGATTAGGGTGAATATTGACGAATACCGTGAAATAACTGAATTCTGTATAAGTCAGTTTCGTGACCAATGGCCGTTAACATTGGAAAGTAAGTAAATATTTGAAGACGCTTAGAATATTCCCAATGAGGGTAAGATTTTCAAATATTTCTGTCATGTACCTACAAAAAGAACAAACTATACATAAGTACCTTTTTTTTTTTTTTTTCGTGCGGAAATCCCTTCGTATACCCCCCCGCGTGCCAGCGAGGGCGGTTATGTCGGGCTTGAACCGACTAAAACCGCACGCCGTTTTGGGTCTACAGACGCCGGGGTGTAAGGTTGCCCATAGACCATATCCCTCGCACCCCGACTGACCCTGGGCCATCTCCGGTTTCGAGATGGCCCCCTCGGGTTTGGGAACCCCGGTGTCCCCGTCTTGCCCCGGTTTAGGGGAAGGGGCGCTAGTCGCCCCACCGTCCCGGCCTGCTTCTGCTGGGGTGACAGGTGGCCTCACCCGCCACCCCCAGGCCTGCGCTCATGGAGGACGGAGGTCGTTAAGCGACCTCCGGCGCCTGAGTCGCCTGCGACGCGCGGCGAGCAAGTTGCGGGTTCGGCGGTCCGGGAGAGTTCTAAATCTCTCCCGGGCGCGCTCCGCCATCTCCTTCGCGAGCATTACATGCTCGCAAAAGGAGGTGGCGGCGGCCCACGCGCTCGCGCTCCGCACCATTGACGCAATCATGCTGCCGAGCGAGAGGACTCCCACCCCGATGGCTGCCACGAGGTCACGCCTCGGCGCGTCCCACGCCGGGCAGTCCGCCAGCGTGTGCAGCCCTGAGTCCTCGCTCGCGTCGCAGTGATGACACTCAGGCGTTGGCTCCTTCCTGATCCGATGCAGGTGGTCCCCGAAGCACCCCTTCCCGGAGATCACCTGCGTCAGTCGGTACGAGAGGCTTCCGTGTCGCCTCTCTAGCCAATCCTCCATGATGGGCCTTACCGCCGCTATTGCGGCGTGCCCTGCGCTTGGTCGCCCAAGTCGTTCCTTCCACTATACATTAGTACCTTTTTTTTTTTTTCGTGCGGAAATCCCCTCAATGTATGAATTTACAAAAAAAAATCTAATTGTATCCACATTTTGGAGCTGGTACAACAAACTAGTTCAGCTACGTGCCCAATACGTCGCCGTCGGTAGAGTGCTACGTTGGAGATCGCGGGTTCGATTCCCGCTGGGTGCAAATATTTATATGTATGACACATTGGTCTGGGTGTTTCTATGTATAATATTAACGTATGTAGATACTTTTAAAATGTACCTAAATATGTTTATCCGCATACTAAATGAATAACTATTCCGGGGTAAACTACACAGCGCTATCTAGAATTAAACATCATAGCTTGTTTCTAAAGATTTAGATCGGAAAAAGAGAACATCTAGGACGGGACTTGAACCCGCGACCAGTCCCTTACAGGGGGAATGCTCTTTTTCCGATCTAAATCTTTAGAAAAAAGTAAGCATAAAAATGCTTAAAAAATTTAATTGAATCATAGCTTGTAATATTCTAGAACCTATATTACAACCTAGATAAGCTAGGCTTACTTTGTGTCTACATAGGAGCTGTATAGTGTGTCGTTGAATATTACTTGTATTATAATACTAGCTGTTGCCCGCGGCTCCGCGCGCGTAGAATTCTGATCCCGTTCCCGCAAGCCATGGGAACCTATTCCCGGGATTATTAAGTAGCCAATATGTTATTCCGGACTATAATCTATCCCTGTGCCAAATTTCAGCCAGATCTGTCCAGCCGTTTTTGCGTGAAAAAGCAACAAAGATACATACAAACATACATACTCATAAACTTTCACGTTTATAATATTAGTATGATTCCCTTTATTTCATAGATATTTAGAATCCGTTAAAAATTGTTTTATTTTAATGTGTAACATTCGCGCAAACTTCCGACAATATTATATTTAGGAATATTTTTAGGGTAATTTTTTATTGATTCCCTTTATTTCATAGATATTTAGAATCCGTTAGAAAATAGTTTTATTTCAATGTGTAACATTCGCGTAAACTTCCGACAATATTATATTTAGGAATATTTTTAGGGTCTTTTTTTATTCATTTTTTTATAATAACGTAGTAAAAGCTATGTTAAGTACTTATTTGAAAAAGTACCTAAGTATACTAAATCAGTAATCCTAAGATTAAAATTAGGTACGAATCACTTTATGTATTTACTTAATTAAATAATAATATCACCCGACAATGATAAAAAAGTGTAAATTAAAACTAAAAGCCCTAATTTTTGTGAAACTGATATGATATTTTTTCTACGTAAATCAAAATTTATTATGTAAAAAGTTTTACATATTTAGTTTACTTATGGAATGATATTATTGTGTTAACACACATTTACTCTATGTGAAGTACAAGCATTGTATCTGCTTTTGTCAGAAAACATATGAATACGAATTACTTAAAATATGATATGGTCTCCGAGAGAAAAAACCCGTTATCAGAAAAGACAACTATTGAATATCGCGGTTTCATAAAACCTCACACAAACTTTCGAGATAAAGGACAACGGAACACGTAGTAGTTTGAAATTCGAACCTAAGCATATTATTCTAAAAGCTAAAGTCTTTCAATCATCCTTCCTAGCATTTTGTAAAATATAAAGTGAATTTTCTGTCGCAAAAAAATTTGAAGTATCGTAATGAGATTAAACTTGTATAAATATTTGAAAAAAAAAAACAAGCTAATGTAGAGTTTCATACGGAAACTCGAACCAAACTCTTCCAATTTTTATAAAAGCTTGAGATCATCACTTTTCTCTCACGTCAATCAATATTAGGAGAAAAGACAACGAATTGCGAAAATATTTTGTAATTTACTTACCAGAATACTGCTTTAGTATTTAACACATAAGTATAAATTAAACAAAAGGAAAGTTAATTTAACAAAAATAAATAAGAATACATGTTGCGAAAAGTAACTCGGAGTGAAAATTAACAAATGAAATTCGAAATAAAGCTTTTTAAAATTGTACGTTCGATGTTTAAAAACCCACAATGTAATTATATAAATAATAGTAATAATAATTAATAGTATTCCGCCAGTTTGAACAAATCATGGATAAAAAAAATAACGTAAAAGTATTTTCTGTTTATTTTTATTGTATTCATGGACGCGAATAATAGACACAACGACCAAAAATGCACAGATATGAAAATAAAAAATAAATCAGACGTAAACAAAAAGTAAAAATTTCGAATTACGAATTACTTGAAACTAACCGGCCAGCAGCAAGGCAAGCACAGCGGTCGTGCAGGCTGCGTATGGTTTCATCGTTGCGTTAGGAATGGCAAACTCGGGGTGCGCGCTCGCCTTATAAGTTTAGGGGTGAACCGCCCTCGGCGATAGACTATAACACTATGGTGCGGATTGCCACCCATTCATAATTTGTGTCGAAAGACATGACATTTTGTAAATTGAGCTTATTCTTCTTCGCTTCCTACGTTAATCATTGAGAGACATTGGATAATCTAAGGGAATATTATTAATAAAAATGTAGTGAGGTTTCCGGGATTATTCATTGAGTTTACTACAAATTAGGAGTGTAGTGTTTGTAGGTAAGGAAGAGCAGTTATAGATGAGTTCATGAAATTATATGGTGGGCATGGAACTTGCTGAACTTATCAACTGAGTTTGGGTGTGTGAACTTATCAATAAAATAAATATATACTTATATTTATTTTATTTTTCATTATAACTACATGTTATTCTGTTGAGTTAAAACTGAGTTCTTTTAATTAATAAATAATGCGACCGTGATGCATACTACTATCCGACCATATTGCACAGATACTATTCACTATTTAATCTTGATTATTGTTTTTTGTTTTATCGAAGGTTTATTTCATGGACTTCAGTGAAAACTAATGCTTCATGTTATTTGATACTTTACGATTTTTACAACCTTTTATTTAACTTGCTGTGTTGGTTAGTAGTGGCGAGGGGTATATACCAATTCCTTACGGCTTCTCTTGGCAGAAATGTTTTAGAATAATAGAAATAACGTCTGGAGAAATCCAGACTGCTGTTCACTTCATGAAGATTCGAAAAGCTGTTGGAACCGATAGACTCCTCATCGAGATCTGGAACGCCATGGGTTCCCGTGGTGTGGGCATCCTTACAAACCTCTTTAACCACGTACTCCTCACCGGGAAGATCCCAAGCCAATGTAGGCTAAGTATCATAACTCCAGTCTTAAAAGGCAAGGGGTTGGTACAGGAGTGTGTGTAATGTCCAACACCATGAAGCTATTCGAGGGGCTAATTGACTCTCGGATTCGACAAGAGTGTCAATATGGGTTTCGCCCCGGCCGCGGGACCTTGGATCCTGCTTTGGCACTAAGGGGGCATTGCGATTCAAAGGGGTTCCCGGAATCCTATATTGACATCATCCGAGACATGTAGCACGATTCCAATTCCGTGGTTCGGACCGCTGTTGGCAGCACCAAACTCTTCTCCATCACAGTCGGGGTACACCAGAGATTTCAGTTTAGCGTGTTATTAGACTTTCTGTCGCACAGCATCAGAAATTCATATGAGCACCCTCCGTGGTTGCAAATGTATGCTGACAAGCTGACGGACGCGTACAGGGGCAAATTGGTGCAAAATTTGAAGACGTGGACTGCTTCCACGTCTTCAAATTTTGCACTTGAGAACGGCGGTCTGAAGATTAATGTGGCGAAGACTGAGTACTTGGCGTTCTACTCAGCGCCGCGAAAGTCTCCATGTCCGTAACTTTACAGATGAAGGAGTGACGCCTTGGTTTTTGCGGCCACGTTTTGCGGCAGTCGCCTGACTACGTGGGTAACAAATGTCTGGCCATGGCGTTTCCTGTTAGGGGCACCTAAGAAGTGCAGGTTTGACGGCGTAAGGGATGACATGCGTGTCAATGGCCTCATTACCATGGGTGCCCAAGATCGTGCGAAGTGGAGAAGGAAAAGCAGGAAAATGAACCCCGGGCTCCGAGGTATGACACAACGCTGAGATGATGATGATGAAATAATATACATAAGTAATTATTTAAAACTCATTATAATAGGTCCTGACAAAGGTAACTCGGATAGACTGGATGCGCAAGGCGGAGGATCGGGTGCTATGGCGTAAAATGGGAGAGGCCTATGTCCAGCAGTGGACTGCAATAGGCTAATTGATTGATTGATAATAGGTCTTTACCTATGAAATTGCTGAAATTTTCTTACAAATTCATGAGTTCGTTATTCCTGTAATTTAATAGCTTTTTCCATTATTTATATTTTGTTTGAAAGTTGATTTCAAGATTTTACACTTCTGTATTAAATTTTGGTTTTATTGGCCGCTTGATAAATTAATTCGATCTTCAAAACCAGTACTTCCTAAATGCTATCCATTTTGATGACAAATTTCGTATTACTTAACAGCTGTCACTTTTCAAAAAGGTAATAAAAGTTGCTGTTTTTTAGTTTAATGTTGTCTCATTCATACACAAAAAAAAACATAAAATTGTCATTCCTAAAAAAAATGCAATAAAGTTAGTACTGAAAATTGGGTTTCCTCCAATTTCTTCAAGAAAAACGGCAATTTCATATGTAACGACCTAATATTTGCCGACCAATCAACTAAACATTAAATTGTAACAAAGGCCTTCGCTAAATTTATAGCAATTCTCAAGTTACGTAATCATTCAATAACTATTTCTTGCAACAGGAGCTCGCTCGCGGTGTTCAAGCATAGATTAGAATTGTAGGTAAACGTTCAAGGAGACCCGTGCCCCGAGCAGGCTGGCAAGCGACCGGATTGTGAGCCAACGTCTGAGTGTCACACGCTGGCAGAGTGACCGGCATGGAAGGTGCCGAGTGACCTCGGCGCAGCAATCGAAGTGGGAGTCTTCTCACTCAGCACCATGATTGCGACCATGGTGCGAAGTCGCTTCCTTCTGCGAGTAAGTAATGCTCGAGAAGGAGGCGGCGGAGCGGACCCGAGAGATATTCAGAACTCTTTCGGCGAACCGAGCCCGCAAATTGCACGCCGCGCGGTGCAGACGACTCCTCCGTATTCTATGAGCGCAGGCCTGGGGATGACAGTGGTTCCTACACCCGAGTGGGCCATTTTAAAGCCGTATATGGCCCAGAGTCAGCAGGTATACAAGGGAATTGCCACCACCCCCGCTGGCCGGAGAGGGATCTCCGAGGGGATGTCCGCACGAAAAAAAAGGATACAGCTCACCTGGTGGTGAGCGGTAAAAAAAGAATACTTACTCTACGTACTTCTACAGATTTCGTAACCTCATCCGTCAATCAGCAGGTGTACCGGCTCGCAGGTGACGATGGCGTGGGCCAAAATTCGCACTAAAATTATTCCACACAGCTAAGTATGGGATAATTTTAGTACGATTTGAATTGGTTATTGAAATTGATGCACTCAATGGCACGCTCGCTTATAGAACCCGGAATTATAAGAAGCAAGAAATTCATGTGAAATTGCTGGTGGTAGAAATTTGAGGACACAAATTTGTCACAAAATTCGGGTAGGTAGGTAGGTACCACCGTGCACTATTGCGAGAAACCCTCCATAGTAATCAAATTTCGGTTTGATTGCGTTCAGGGGTCAGCAAGTGCATAGCCGGGCAGGGGGATTGTGGTCTCAGCACTAGTGGGACCAGTGGGTGTCACGCACGCGGGGCTGCGACGACAATTCTCTTCTGATGAGGCCGTCAAGCTGAGTGCCACCATTGTTAACATGGTACGTGTATGTAATGGTGACCCTCTTTCCTGAGACTTTACCTTCAGCTTACCATCAGGCGAGGTGAAGTCAAATTGACGTGTCCTAAATATAAAAAAAAAAATACACGCATATACACAAAACTAGCGGTACGCTATGATGGCCTTTTTGACGTTTGTCCGCTCATGAAGTTTTGTAAAAATAAATACTAATTTGAAGGAGTAAGTTTCTGTTCTTTATTGTCAATAGTGAGGTGCAGTGTACTAATTTACGACACAACATGGCATTTATGTTTTCCAAATTTTAAAAATGAATGAAATATCCAAAAACTGTAGATGTGACTCACATTTGATTTGATTTTTTTTCTATTTTAAATTGAAATTTCACATCACTATTTTAACATGTCAAAACGGCCAACATAGCGTGCCGCTAGTATAGTTCCAGCTTCCTAAAAGGGCATATAAAAACATATAGCGTATGGTAACCCCCAAAAGAGAAAATAAAAGTGGATTCATTCCTCTGTGAGTCATACTTGGTATTTCTTTATTAATACTCAAAACGTGTAAGCTTATTATTGCGTTTTTGATTAAACTATCGACTAACCTAAGGAATTTTATTACCTCGATTTAATTATTGATGTGCGATAGAGAGAGCGCTCTACAAAAATGAATCAAGTCGATCTTAGCCGGCCTCTCACTCTCTCTACACCCGAGTACACTGTACTGTAGTGTAGAGGTTTGAGTAGACGTTCAGAGGGCCAATTCTCATAATAAAAAGATGTTCGAAATTCAGTCTCAATCTGGTCTCGATCTCATGTCGATTTTCCAAATGTCAAAAAAGATATTCTCATAATAAAATTTTATGGAAAATATTGAAAATTTTGTTAAGAGAACTCCTTTTTTAAGGAAAAGTTGTTCTCATAACAAAATTTTATTACGAGAACACATTTTTTGACTGCTATCCATTTTGATGATAAATTTCGTATTACTTAACAGCAGTCACTTTTCAAAAATGTAATAAAAGTTGCTGTTTGTTAGCTTAATGTTGTCTCATTCATACACAAAAAAACATAAAATTTGGATTTATCATTCCTAAATAAATTGCAAAAATGTTAGTGCTGAAAATTGGGTTTCCTCCAATTTCTTCAAGAAATACGGCTATTTCATATGTAACGACCTAATATTTTAATACTGTTTGGAATGGAGTGTTAAGGAAAAAATATTAAAAAGATGGTTATTAAAATATAATTATAATAAGTTATAAAGACTCAATATAAAATAATAAAACGATGGTTATTAAAATATAATTATAATAAGTTATAAAGACTCAATATAAAATAATAAAACGATGGTTATTAAAATATAATTATAATAAGTTATAAAGACTCAATATAAAATAATAAAACGATGGTTATTAAAATATAATTATAATAAGTTATAAAGACTCAATATAAAATAATAAAACGATGGTTATTAAAATATAATTATAATAAGTTATAAAGACTCAATATAAAATAATAAAACGATGGTTATTAAAATATAATTATAATAAGTTATAAAGACTCAATATAAAATCTTAAAACGTTCAAGTTGTATCTATTAATACCTCCGGGTGCCACAGTACCTTAGATATTCGAACTTTTTTTTAAGCACTAACTGGGAAAGCATTGACCAAAATATAGAGTGGTAGAGTCAAGCAACAGTCATTTGGCCGTTGCATGAATGGGCCGACTCGACCGGGGAAGCACCACCCTCTCACAGAATATCGACGCCAAGTAACAGTATTTGAACTGTTGCGTTCCGTTTGGTGAGTGAGAGTGCCGGAGCCCAAACTCGTTGCCCATCCCCTCCCAAAATCCTTTTCCGTCCCCTCCCAAACTCCTTTCCCATTCCCTTTCCTTTACAGGGTCGGCAGCCCGAGTATGACGCCACTGGTGTTGCACACGTCCATAGGCCGCGGTAATCGCTTCCCATCAGGTGGGTCGTGTGCTTGTCTGCCACCTTAGTGGTATAAAAAAAAACAGCAATTGTAAACACTAAGTAGTAGTGGTTGCATTCGCCTTCTTCTAACCCTCCAACCACATAAGAAAAATGTGCGCCAGAGCCTCGTTCATCAATCAGTAGGTACCTATACCGGGGTTAACACACACCGTGTTGGGTAACCTCCTCGAGTGTCGCTCCGATTCCGATCCCGCTGCAGTCCGGGGGGAACGGAATCGGAGCGGCCGGTACACCTTGGGCGGCGGTCAATGGCTTCCCCTTCACCCCTTCATAGGGTTGGCATTGATCGTCGGCCAATACCCAACGTGGCGGGAACACATCGCTCTCCGTACTCCTCTGCTTTCAGAGGAGACAGGATGAGCGATGCTGTTAGTGGTGAGATGGCCCAGGGTCAGCCGGGGTGCGAGGGATATGCTCTATGGGTAACCTTACACCCCGGCGTCTGAAGACCCGAAACGGCGTGCGGTTTTAGTCGGTGCAAGCCTGACATAACCACCCCCGCTGGCCGGCGGGGGGGTATCCGAAGGGATTTCCGCACGATAAAAAAAAAAAAAAAAAGGTACCTATACCGGATTGCAGATGAGGTCGGCTTGGGCCCCAAAAATCTCTACACGTTCCAGAGATACGAATATCACCAATTTCCACAGCTTTTTCCTTGTGCTTTTAGTCATGTCGGCTCCCCATTTATTTTTATTTATAGCTATGCGCTTAAACAATTATTTCAACTGATTAATGGATAAGTTATTTATGATAGAAACCTTCATTCCGCTGTATGTTGGGCCAAGTACATTTGTATTTACATGATGAAAACTCGCAAGAGCTCGAAATAGATACAAATACAAGGCATGGCCGTACCATCCTTTCCTCGAAGCAGTTCAGGCTATTTTCGACCTTCTGTAACTTCGTTGTGAATAAAACTAGAAGCCTGAATCTTCAGTACCCAAGCAGGCATTGTATAAACACGGTATTTGTCAAATTTCATTCAATTTGAACCAGTGGTTTATTATTTATACCTAGTCAAAAGTAAATTTTGTCACTCACTGAATGACTGACTCATCAAAACTCTAAGGCACTGTCTTCTAGCAGACATAGAAGATTCAAATTTAGAATACAATATTAATGTTTAGTATACTAAAATACTAAACCTATGATAAAATACTAATACCTAAAAAAGTATACTAAATGAAGGAAAAACTAAAATATTTTGGCAATCGCACTAAACAACGGCAGTTGGCCGACTCGCCGTCCTTACAGAAGCAGGCCGTGGCGGAGGCGTGTCGTGTGTGCCTTACACACGCCTGCCAACTCACCGAAGCGGGATAGAACCCGACCCCACCAGGCGAGGCCGCGGTGGCGGCCAAAGTCCGCCGGGAACCTTGGGGTTATCCTTTCGAGGGCTTACCCGGGGTGCCCGGCAACGGACACTTGGGGAGGACACCGTGCGGTTTTAGTCGATACACGACATAACCACCCCCGCTGGCCGGCGGAGGGGTATCCGAAGGGATTTCCGCACGTAAAAAAAAAATCGCACTAAACAATCTTATTTAATGCTAGCTGTGCCCGCGACTTCATCAGCGTGGATGTCGATTTTTAGGGATTAAGTTCTTATGCGCGGAACCCTAATTTTTGTCTAAAATCCCCCAAAAATCGGCAGTGCCGTTCTAGAGTAAATCAGATTTTATTCACAAGTTTAGTGGGTTTTAAGCTTTTCCTTAATATTTTTTCTAAAATTAAAGTAGCCTATGTAATACCTTGTAACATTACCTATCTGCCAGTGAACATTGTGTTTTCATGCGATGGCGAAGTCAATCTATTTTATTTACAACATGATATGGGCACTATAAGATGTCGTTAGGTTAGCTAATTAATGCAATAACTTAAGACAGAAGGTCCCTTAAGTAGGGAATGAATAAATTAACCGACTTGGTATCACCTACATGGATCTCACAACTTTTTACGGCAGAAGAACTGAGTTGCGTTACTTGGCTTTTTTACAAGTTTTGTTTTTGATGGCATTTATCATACGGATAAATCATTAAAAAAAACTTTTAACTATATCATTACTATGATCTATACTCTTTTTTTAAACATAATTATTCGATATTATAAGTCGCAATTATTTTGTCTTTATTGTTACGTGCGCGGGGTACATTTAAATGCCGTTTATAGGTTTATACAACGAAGAGGTTTATTCGCTCACGGGTATTCGAGGTAGATGTGACTTTGTGTCGGCAATTCTAGATTTTTCTACACTAATCAGTAGATAACTTCAACACTAGCAATGCGTTTTAATTTCCAGAAGCTTCGATCAGTACTTTTCGAGATATCGACGCTCGTTGTAACAATATCTTTACTTTACCCCCTTCAACCGCAATCGTAGCCTCATCAAAAACTACCTCACCGGTAAGCTGTTCACTTGCTGATTGACAGACGAGGCTCTGTCGCAAGCTTTCCTCTCGGACGTCATGACGGCAGACGGCAGTCGGTCCTATAAAAGCCGTATAAGAAAAACCAAGAATAGGAGGAGTATGTGGACCCTGGAGCCTGAGGTAAAAGCCTCGGATGTAACCGGGAACAGCGCTTAGCTGATGATGATCAGAGATATGATCAAAAAACGATAACCGACCTTCGTGCGGGCGGAGCCGCGGGCATCAGCTAGTAACTTATGTGCCACATAATCACTAAAAGAGTAAATAAATAATTTACTCGTGTGACATTTGTTACGTTGTCGGACCACAGTTATTCGTCACTCTAATTTGTATAGCACAATCACATACAACATATACATCTAATCTATTTATAAGACCCAAGCTAAGTAGCGGCGATAGCCCAGTGGCGTATATACGTAACGGACTGCTGAGACGAGGTCTCGAGTTCGATCCCCAGTCGCCCGGGCACACACCTCTGACTTTTCGTAGTTATGTGTGCATTAATGAATCGTAATTATCGCTCGCTTAATATTGTGCCCGGTAGATGGCAATAGGCTCGCCCCCTATTACCTTGAGACCTTAACATAACTGGCGAATCGTGGGTGTGTAATATACCTCTACCTACCCCTTCAGGGATACAGGCGTGAAGTTATGTTATGTTATGTTATTTATAAGACCGGTAACAGACTTACGCTAAACATACGAGGATTATGATAATGGAAGGTACGCTCCAAATGTTTTAACTGCCCACAACTTTCTTGATCGTTCTAAATATGTAATCAAGACTTAGGTATTAAGTGAGGGTCAATAATAATACTATAATATTTTTTACTAGCTGATAATGGATGGCTTCGCCAGCGAGGAGGTCGGTTGTAATTTTTTTATTATATCTCCGTTTCTACTTGACCAATTGCAATCAAATATACGGCAGATTTTAAGTCTGGCCAAGACCTTTCTAACAGAAAACCGCATTGAAATCCGTTCAATAGTTTCTGCGTCCTTGCGATGAAACAGACAAGAATTCCAAAAAAAGTATTTTTGAATTCAGTATCGTTCATTTAACATTACCCAAGTTTTTTTAAAATTAAAATATCTAATGTACGGACACAACTGATTTTCAATTTTGTAATAGTATAGATATGAGTATACTCACGGTTTTATTTTAGAAGGCAGACGTAAATAACACCCACATTTTGATGCTTGTCTTTGTCAACCCACGTATCTAATAGAAGAATCGCTGCTCTGAGCATTTTTCTGCCAGATAAACCAAATTACACTTCGTTCGGACCTGAAATCGAACCCAGTACTTTCACGATTCACGATGGCATGCAAGTTATGTCACGTAACCATCGCAACAATATTACCTACTTATCAAAAAATGTGGCGAACAGGCCTCACGTGACGCTCTATCTGGTCATAAACGCAGATCTAAACGCCAGCGATCAGCTTATGTCCGCCTTAGGTACATTTAAAGGGACTGGCCGTCAGTATGCACACTCTTTCCCTGCCATGCAGCGGAGGTGTGGACTGTATCTTTCGAACGAGGTCAGGGAAAGTAGAATTACTCGTCCCTGTGCGTCTCTCTAAGCGAAAGGATAAACCGACCGCGAACGGTACGGTTCCGAATTGGGTTGAACAGGAACACCAGTAAATAAGACACAGAATTCGGTTGAATAATATGGCTTTAATAATGGCCCATCCATTCAGTGCAAAGTCTGAGAGTTTACTCGAAGACTATTGCTGGCGACTCGGCTAAGATGTCGCAATCGTTCGAATGCCGTGCCAGCTTAGCTACTCTCAGACTTTACCATAACGAGAGCCGTCAAAACACAAACAAATTACATGGAATTTTTACACTGATTTTCGTTATCTATTTTACAGTTTTTTACTTCTATTTTATAAACTATGTACAAGAATTATATAATCTAAAAGCATCAAGATGGGTAGGGCGGTCACCCATCCCATGGTAAGGGTTTTTAATGTGTATTGACTATTGGTTAATAATTACAGCGGTTTACAATTGAAAATTATGAGTGGCTGGGCTCTACTATGTGACATTTTCGGTTGATTATATAAAAACTATATATTGTACAGTATTAAATGGATTGCTATATGGTAGCCACTTATGGTGAATAAACTTTATTTTACACCCAACAGCTCTTTTATGGCTGATTTACTAAAATTATGATACAATGATTTTACATAATAAATTCTTATAAATTACTAACAAAAAAAGGTGCTGCGACCGTCTCATGCGTACGGTGGCTATATTTTTTTAATGTCTAATGATCATTTACTGTTTGTTTGTCACAAATCACTTGTTTTACGATTTAGTCACTAATTTTTAATTTCATCTTTACGATTCACAAAATCACTTTCACTTCACTTAAGTGTCTGTCGCGAACAAAAAACGTTATCAAAAATACTGACGGATTTTTCTAAGGCAGAATTTCAATGATGATAGAGCCGTTTAATTATTATTATTTTTATATTTAGGACACGTCAATTTGACTACACCTCGCCTGATGGTAAGCTGAAGGTCAGGCTCAGGAAAGAGGGTCACCATTATATACACGTACCATGTTAACAATGGTGGCATTCAGCTTGACGGCCTCATCAGAAGAGAATTGTCGTCGCAGCCCCGCGTGCGTGACACCCACTGGTCCCACTAGTGCTGCGACCACAATCCCCCTGCCCGGCTATGCACTTGCTGACCCCTGAACGCAATCAAACCGAATTTGGATTACTATCGAGGGTTTTTCGCAATCGTGCACGGTGGTACCCACCCGGCCGAATTTTGAGACAAATTTGTGTCATCAAATTTCTACCACCAGTAAGCAGCATATTTTACTCTTCATTGAGTAAAACGCGGAAATTAAGTTTAGTTTGAACAATTTTTCACAGGTGTAATCCAGTCCTTTACAATGCCCTAAAAGCAAGATCAGCTTTTAATTTGGCACTTAGAGTGTCAAGTTCCCCTTGTCATTTAAGTACCTTTGTAGCAACAGTTAAAAGTTATCTACAGTAGCCCCCTAGTGTCACGTTTACTGTTATTTTCCATAAATGTTGAAAGAGAAACGAGGAGTTGAAACTAGTAATATGAGCTTTTTTTATTAAAGGAATAATCTTAACACCAAAACAACCCGGACGCACTCGAATCTTCAGCATTTCAAGGAATTGTATTGAATTACGATGTACTCGTTGACTTCCTCTTTCTTTTATAAGTTAATCTTTTAAATTAAATACTAGAATTTCAGTATCATCAACGTTGAAATATTTTTTTTGGATAGTAAACCTTTTAGGGTTTGTCTGAAACCTTTAGGTAGGTACCACATTTTAAGTACCTATTTAATTAAGTCTTATAAAGCTACTCAGGCAGAGCGACCCAACTTCACACAGGTTTTTTGTTATTGTTAAAGTTTGAGTTGTTTATTGAATTTCGAAAAAATGACCGTATAAATTTGAAAAAAAAAATTAATAAGCAAAATGATTATTGTGTGTGGTTGAGGTTCTTATTAAGCGTAGCGAGCCGAAGGCGAGCGAAGCGTCTTTGGTTTCAAAGTTGCATTTCAAACAAATGATACTCCTCCGAGACCGTTTGACCGATCTCGACCAAATTTGCCACGGTGATCAAGTAGACATTACTGAGTGTCGTAAGGGGTCGAATGTCCAGATCGGTCTTACCATCGAGGAATAATCGCCGAAAAACCTGGTAAAAGTCGACCGGTCACGTTGACCTATTGTTGGATAGGCAAATCTCGCTACGCTTAAGTTTGGGTTGATTGCGAAGCTGGTAACCGTCTTAGTTAAATTATTTTTTTCGCTATTAATATCTACAATCTACCACAGAATACATATAACTTGTAATAGGAATGTTTAGTATCTAAGGTTCAACATATGAACCTTGCTTACTTGACATTAAAGGCCTATTTTGAGAGTCTAAGGTATAATTTAAGGTTGTATGCTGTACAGGAATGTTTCATGTTTTTAAAGGAGTATTCTGAAGATATTATTTTCTGGAATTTTTATAGACGTAGGTACCAATTAATTGGTACCTACGTCTCGCGTTCAACAACTCGCGTTTGAACGATTTGTCCCATTCGGCATAGTATTTTTAAAAACTGACCTGGTGGGCCAATTTTCGTAATACAAATATGTTCAAGATTCAGTCTCAATCTAGCCTGAATCTCCCAAATGTTAAAAAAGCTGTCCTCGTAACAAAATTTTAAATTTTTCATTTATAATTTCACCTAGAAGTGACCATAGAGTAACAGTAAAGTAATACCTACATACAATGACGTAACCATTTACGCGGTTATACCAGTAATACATCGCCCACTGTGAGCTACGCAGAAAACAAAACGTCGCGACCTTTATTTATGAGTAATAATGGTCATTTTTTAAATTGCAATATATTACACGCATGGGTATCCAGTTTATTAGAAAACGCAATATTTTTTGTCTGTGCTTGTTTATAGTCAGCGATAAATTAATATCGAGGTTACATTTTATGATAAAAGTGTTCACAGAAATGTTTTATTTGTTTATTTTTATAATATTTCCTGCAAAAGATTTCAAACTTATGAACTTTTCATAATAGTTATATTTTTAGTGGAGCCTTAAAAATTAAGAAAACAAAATGATTTAATCACGTAGGCGACTTACGATTATGAATATTATGATGATCGCAGTTTATACATATTTTTTCCTTGGCCAGTATAATAAGGTAATTATGTAAAGGAGCGGTGAATAAGGGCGTCCTTTCGATGGCGTACCTGGGTGCCCGGCAATGGGCGCTTGGGAAGGACGCCGTGTGATTTTAGTCGCTTCGATTCCGACATACCCACCTCATCGCACACGCTCTCCCCAACGGGAGGGAAGGGGAAATGGATGAAGTGGCCCACAAGCACCGTGGGTGGATCGTCCGTCCGGCTCCCGGTGTCCCCAATTGTAATAATAATAATAATACCCACCTCATCGCTGGCACTGGTGGGGTGAAACCCGTGGGGGATTTCACACGTAAAACTAGTGGGGCGGAAATCACACAGTGATTGTCAAACTTCGGGCCAAACTTAGATATTTTTAGGGACAATTTGTACGGTAGGTACCCGAAACCTTGAACGTACAAACCCCAAAATCTAATCAGTTCTTCCCATTAACCAAACAAGATGATTGGCGAAAGAATTTTTGAAATCGGATAAGTGGTTCTTGAGTTATTGCGTAAACAGACATCCAGACATCCAGACCAACAGACAGACCGACACAAAAGTTTTTTTTGCTTAATTAGACATAGAATCATGTGAAACGTCGAGAAAAATGATAAAAAGTGGGTGTAAGATTTTTTTTTTTTTTTGCGTGATTTTAAGACTTCTTAAGTGTCCACCTGGTTGGTGGCCCGAAGTAAAAAAGCTGTGAATAAGGGACCTTGCCTTTGAAATTTCGTATTACAAAATAAAGATGAAATTTGCTGCAACCAATATACCGAACCTAAATGAAGATCCACGGAACTTTAAAGTGGAATAAAAATAATAAAAATAAAATTTTAAACCTCACTAATTAGAAGACAGACACCAAGAAATCTCGCGTACGGCGTGCGGTTTTAGTCGGTTCAAGCCCGACATAACCGCCCCCGCTGGCCGGCGGGGGGGTATCCGAAGGGATTTCCGCACGACAAAAAAATAAAAAAAAGAAGGTACCAACCTACTTTAGCGGCGGTAAGGCCCATCATGGAGGATTGGCTAGAGAGGCGACACGGAAGCCTCTCGTACCGACTGACGCAGGTGATCTCCGGTAAGGGGAACTTCGGGGACCACCCGCATCGGATCAGGAAGGAGCCAACGCCTGAGTGTCATCACTGCGACGCGAGCGAGGACTCAGGGCTGCACACGCTGGCGGACTGCCCGGCGTGGGAGGTGCCGAGGCGTGATCTCGTGGCAGTCATCGGGGTGGGAGTCCTCTCGCTCGGCAGCATGATTGCGGCAATGGTGCGGAGCGCGAGCGCGTTGGCCGCCGCCGTCTCCTTCTGCGAGTATGTAATGCTCGAGAAGGAGATGGTGGAGCGCGCCCGGGAGAGATTTAGAACTCTCCGGTCCTGCCGAGGCCTCAACATTTTCGCCGCACCTCGCAGGCGATTCAGGCGCCGAAGTTAGCTCCCAAACCCGACATTTATAATTTATTTTATTTTCTTTCATGCAATAGCACAATTTTATGTATTTGCCATATTTGAGGTTGGTGCCAATTAAGCTTAAACCTCTAAATTGTAAGAGTGCCAACTATGTTATACAGGTGTACCAGTTTGGGGTGCGACTGGTTGGATCACCTCCAAGTTTGGTGCACCCTGGGCAACGTGGGCGATGACGCATCATTGATTGCTCCTCTGGAGTAGCTGGCGTCAACGTCAACGGCCAAGAGTCTGACCAACCGGCCCTTTTCAGGGCCAGCTGACCCCATTGCACGAGGGGGTCGGGGTATGGCGGGCCTGCAAGGCCCGCGGGGAGGCGTGGTCGCTCCAGGTACCCCTCTGCTGTTATCAGAGGGGACACTGCGAATGGCCCAGGGTCAGTCGGAGTGCGAGGGATATGCTCTATGGGTAACCTTACACCCCGGCGTCTGTAGACCCGAGACGGCGTGCGGTTTTAGTCGGTTCAAGCCCGACATAACCGCCCCGCTGGCCGGCGGGGGAGTATTCGAAGGGATTTCCGCACAAAAAAAAAAAATGTGTACCAGTTTGACTTGGATCCGAATATTTTCGATCCCAACAGCAAAACATAATCTAATACTACTACCAATACGATTTTGATGAAAGAATCGTGATGTGAAGAAATATAATAACTAAGATAACTCAGTTAAAGGTGATAATCCCGTGTATTGATATATACACCATTAATAAATCGATCAGGTGTCATAAACTCCCTGTACAAACGGACCTTCAGGATATTGCTAGTTATTTCGCACCTGGATGCGCCTAACAATCTTGATATCTTTTACGGCAACCTTCGAGAAATAATAGGATTATTCATGATAACATTACTCGGTCTTCAAAGATAAGACCACTAATCCTGACATGCCCTTTCTGACAAACACAGTGGCAGCGAGTGCAGTTACTGTGCGTAAGATTTGCGGTTCGATTCCGGGTCAGATAAATGTTTTCAGCGAGGTAATTTTTACGGAGTCTCGAAACATACCCAAAAGACTGCAATAGCCTGAATGAATAAGAAACTTCTATCGGTTGTTACTACCGTGCAGATCCCGGAGTCGACTCGCGGATTGAATTTGAATATAGATAAGTACATGCACCAACTTACACCTGTTCCTTCAGAACGATCATAAAATATCGCCACGATATAAACGCAGATAATACTTCAATGTAGGTAATAGGAGACAAGTGGGTGTACCTTTTTTTTTTTTTTTTTTTTTTTTTTTTTTTTTTTTTTCGTGCGGAAATCCCTTCGGATACCGCCCCCGCTGGAGAGCGGGAGTCTCCAGCGGGGGCGGTTATGTCGGGCTTGCACCGACTAAAACCGCAAGCCGTCTCGGGTCTTAAGACGCCGGGGTGTAAGGTTACCCATAGAGCATATCCCTCGCACCCCGACTGACCCTGGGCCATCTCCGGTTTTGAGATCGCCCCCTTACTTGCTCTCCACTGTGCCCTCTGCTAATCAGAGGGACACGTGGAAAGCTTCCGAACAGCCCTCAACAGGGCCGTCCTCGCCTCGGTCGGAGTTGGCCGTAGGCGGCAGCGTCTCTCCCATCCTAGGAGAGAGGCGCTGCCGTCTCCGTTGCCCAGGGTGCACCGCGTGGAGGTCCCCAACCAAGCACCCCCAAGTGGGTGTACCTACAGACTAACTTTAAAAACGAATAAGTGCACAACATAATATATTCATGCTAAGAAGTCGTTTATTGTTCAAATTAACCCTCCTACATACCAAAAGTAGGGAATAATGGAGTGGTTACAATAGGTTACTCTTTAACCGGATTAACCGAATTTAATCGTAAAATAAGTTTGTGTAAAATTAGTCGTTAACTGGGCATGGACTGCGAGTTGCGACCGTACCGAGTACGGCTAACTGTGCACTAGTAATGACTAGTGTACAGTAGTGTATTCGGTTGCAACTCGCAGTCCATACTCGGTTAACGACTAGTGTACACAGGTTGGTATTCGGTTGTCCGTACGTATATGGTCTGCGAGATGTGACCGACCTGTTTACAGTAGTCGTTGACCGAGTATGGATTGCGAGTTGCGACCAGATACGGCCAATTTCATACGTGTTTACATTTACATTAGTCATTGACTGAGTACTGGCTGCGAGTTGCGAGTGATGCGACCGAATACGGTCAACCGAATACCTGTTTACAGTAGTCGTTGACCGAGTTTACCAACCTAATGTAAATGCGCCTTAACCCACACACAATCAATTAGGAGCTGTTTAAATTACCTTGGGACTGCAGTCTAGAAGTCTTCCCTTAAGGTCGACAGTTTATATGTATAATGATTTCGAAGGTTCCTCGTACAGTTGATAGGAATGGCTTTACTTATTAACCACAAACAGTCACATATTTCTCCAGAGACTTGAATTAGTCAACTGCCAGAGTAATCTTTTACTAATTTCTTTTTTTTTTAAATCAGAAGCGTTTTTCCACCCTCTCGAAATAGGATTTATGTTAATTTTCGTTTTCCCTAATGTACCTACGATCCTGGGAGTTTTGGGAACTCTGAAACTATAGGCAAACTGTTTTGGTTCCATCGACTTCATAGATATTTATCAGTTCGGGTCTTTTTTCGAGAAACGTTTTTTTTTTTGATGGTAAGTAGAAAAGTACCTTTTTTTTTCGTAGGGAAATGCCTTGGGATACCCCCCCGCCGGCCAGCGGGGGTGGTTATGTCGGGCTTGAACCGACTAAAACCGCACACCGTCTCGAGTCTTAAGGCGCCGGGGTGTAAGGTTGCCCATAGAGCATATCCCTCGCACCCCGACTGACCCTGGGCCATCTCCGTCCATCCTCTCTCTCTTTCGAGATGGCCCCCTCGGGTTTGGGAACCACGGTGTCCCCGTTTTGCGCCGTTTTGGGGGAGGGGCGCTAGTCGCCCCACCGTCCCGACCTGCTTCTGCTGGGGTGACAGGCAGCCTCACCTGCCACCCCCAGGCCTGCGCTCATGGAGGACGGAGATCGTAAGGCGGCCTCCGGCGCCTGAGTCGCCTGCGACGCGCGGCGAGCATGTTGCGGGCTCGGCGGGCCGGGAGAGTTCTAAATCTCTCCCGGGCGCGCTCCGCCATCTCCTTCGCAAGCATTACATGCTCGCAGAAGGAGTTGGCGTCGGCCCACGCGCTCGCGCTCCGCACGAGGTCACGCCTCGGCGCCTCCCACGCCGGGCAGTCCGCCAGCGTGAGTAGACAAGTACCTTTTATTTATTTTTTTTTTATCGTGCGGAAATCCCTTCGGATACCCCCCCGCCGGCCAGCGGGGGCGGTTATGTCGGGCTTGCATCGACTAAAACCGCACGCCGTCTCGGGTCTTCAGACGCCGGGGTGTAAGGTTACCCATAGAGCATATCCCTCGCACCCCGGCTGACCCTGGGCCATCTCCGTCCATCCTCTCTCTCTTTCGAGATGGCCCCCTCGGGTTTGGGAACCACGGTGTCCCCGTTTTGCGCCGTTTTGGGGGAGGGGCGCTAGTCGCCCCACCGTCCCGACCTGCTTCTGCTGGGGTGACAGGCAGCCTCACCTGCCACCCCCAGGCCTGCGCTCATGGAGGACGGAGATCGTAAGGCGACCTCCGGCGCCTGAGTCGCCTGCGACGCGCGGCGAGCATGTTGCGGGCTCGGCGGGCCGGGAGAGTTCTAAATCTCTCCCGGGCGCGCTCCGCCATCTCCTTCGCAAGCATTACATGCTCGCAGAAGGAGTTGGCGTCGGCCCACGCGCTCGCGCTCCGCACGAGGTCACGCCTCGGCGCCTCCCACGCCGGGCAGTCCGCCAGCGTGAGTAGACAAGTACCTTTTTTTTTTTTTTTTTTTTATCGTGCGGAAATCCCTTCGGATACCCCCCCGCCGGCCAGCGGGGGCGGTTATGTCGGGCTTGCATCGACTAAAACCGCACGCCGTCTCGGGTCTTCAGACGCCGGGGTGTAAGGTTACCCATAGAGCATATCCCTCGCACCCCGGCTGACCCTGGGCCATCTCACCACTAACAGCATCGCTCATCCTGTCTCCTCTGAAAGCAGAGGAGTACGGAGAGCGATGTGTTCCCGCCACGTTGGGTATTGGCCGACGATCAATGCCAACCCTATGAAGGGGTGAAGGGGAAGCCATTGACCGCCGCCCAGGGTGTACCGGCCGCTCCGATTCCGTTCCCCCCGGACTGCAGCGGGATCGGAATCGGAGCGACACTCGAGGAGGTTACCCAACACACACCCCAGTAGACAAGTACCTTTTTTTTTTTTTTTTTTCGTGCGGAAATCCCCTCGGATACCCCCCCGCCGGCCAGCGGGGGCGGTTATGTCGGGCTTGAACCGACTAAAACCGCACGCCGTCTCGGGTCTGCAGACGCCGGGGTGTAAGGTGTAGACAAGTACCTACTTCGTAAAAAAATTGTGACCATGAATGGTTCAAAGAAGAAAATTACAAATGATATTCTATTTTAATGAATCATGCGATTTAAGTTTTTTTTTTTATATTTAGTCCGTCAAATTGACTGCACCCCGCCTGATGGTAAGCTGAGGTGAAGTCCAAAAAGCAGTGGCCACCATTTCCAGAGATTGTCCCTAGAATAGTGGCCCCTACCTAGACGGCCTCAACAGATGTTTTTTCACGCCCCGCTTAAGTTGCCTGTAAGAAAAATTTAAGTGATAGTTACAACAATTTTTTAGGGCTCCGTACCTTTTCTTTTCTTGCTAAATTCCCCCCGGATATACCCCCCGCCGGCCAGCGAGGGTGGTTATACCTCAAACTCTCTTGTCCGTCCGTCCGTGTGTCACCACCAATTTTCTCAGGAACGGGTGGATCTAACAAGTTGAAATTAAACCAGATATTTAGAAGGTCTTGAGTCACGTGTTGACTCAGGACCTTGCTGGCTAAGTTTTAAGAGTAAAGTTTTGGGCATCGTCTGAAGACCCGAGACGGCGTGCGGTTTTGTCGGATCAAGCCCGACATAACCGACCCCGCTGGCCGGCAGGTGCCTTTTAGGCAAACGTTGTTCATCATAGACCACAACGTTACTTACGACCAGGTGAGATAGAGGTCAAACGTGAGCCTTTATTATAAAAAAAGATAATACAAGGCCGCAATATGATAATGCAATGTACGCGTAATCTAGGTATGTTGAACAGGCGTACAGGGCCCAATGCATTGCTGGATTATGAACGCTTAGTTGAGAGTCGACCAGCCAGTAGCCGCCATAGAGCTGACTGGCGACGACTCAGCGCGAGGTGGGAGCCGACACGCGTGCTCAAATTGTATCGCGTAGGTACTGGACACCCCTAGCCAATCCTCCATGATGGGCCTTACCGCCGCTATTGCGGCGTCCCTGCGCTTGGTCGCCCAAGTCGTTCCTTCCACTCCACCACGATGGCCTGGCGGAGCTGGGACTGACACCCCCGAGGGGGCCATCTCGACCCGAGGGGGCCATCTCGAAACCGGAGATGGCCCAGGGTCAGTCCGGGTGCGAGGGATATGCTCTATGGGCAACCTTACACCCCGGCGTCTTAAGACCCGAGACGGCGTGCGATTTTAGTCGGTTCAAGCCCGACATAACCACCCCCGCTGGCCGGCGGGGGGTATCCGTAGGGATTTCCACACGAAAAAAAAAAAAAGGTACCTATATGGCTCAAAAAAATACGCTCGACTCGACGCACTCTTCCTTAATGTGCACACGAGAGTGACGTACCTTTTTTTTTTTTTTATCGTGCGGAAATCCCTTCGGATACCCCCCCGGTTTGGGAACCACGGTGTCCCCGTCTTGCCCCGGTTTGGGGGAGGGGCGCTAGTCGCCCCACCGTCCCGGCCTGCTTCTGCTGGGGTGACAGGTGGCCTCACCCGCAACCCCCAGGCCTGCGCTCATGGAGGACGGAGGTCGTTAAGCGACCTCCGGCGCCTGAGTTGCCTGCGACGCGCGGCGAGCAAGTTGCGGGCTCGGCGGACCGGGAGAGTTCTAAGTCTCTCCCGGGCGCGCTCCGCCACCTCCTTCGCGAGCATTACATGCTCGCAGAAGTAGGCGGCGGCGGCCCACGCGCTCGCGCTCCGCACCATTGCCGCAATCATGCTGCCGAGCGAGAGGACTCCCACCCCGATGGCTGCCACGAGGTCACGCCTCGGCGCCTCCCACGCCGGGCAGTCCGCCAGCGTGTGCAGCCCTGAGTCCTCGCTCGCGTCGCCTGATCCGATGCAGGTGGTCCCCGAAGCACCCCTTCCCTGAGATCACCTGCGTCAGTCGGTAGGAGAGGCTTCCGTGTCGCCTCTCCAGCCAATCCTCCATGATGGGCCTTACCGCCACTCCACCACGATGGCCTGGCGGAGCTGGGACTGCACGGCCTCGATTTCTCGAGGCTCGGGATTCCATCCCTGCTCCCGCGCCTGTACCAGTGGCGAAAGGGCTCTCGCTTCCAGGTCCCATGGCGGAGTTCCGGCAAGGAGACTCGCCGCCTCGAAGGAGATCGTGCGGTACCCTCGGATGACCCTGATGGCCAGAACTCGCTGCGGAGCGCGCAGCATCCGCACAGTTCTGGTCCTCAGGGCCTCCGCCCATATTGGGCACCCATACAGGGCCATGGACCGCACGATCCCCGCGTAGAGTCTCCTGCAGGAGTCATCGGGCCCCCTCATGTTGGGCAACAGCCGAGCCAGAGCAAGAGCTGTGCCCTTCAATTTGGGGGCCAGACTTCGGATGTGCTCTCCGAAGTCCCATCGGCCGTCGAGCACGAGCCCCAAATATTTCATTTGGGGCTTGATGCCGATGCGATTTCCTCCCACGATGAGACTGGATCCCTCGGGTGGCTTGCTCCGAGGCCCATGGAAGAACAGGGCCTCGGCTTTGTGCAGGGCCACCTCGAGACCCAGCCGCCGGATCCGCCTAACGACTTGGGCAACCGCGGTCGTGGCCTTTCGGGTCGCTTCGCGGTACGTCGCCCCGCACGCCGTCACGAGCGTGTCGTCCGCGTAGCACGTGACGGCGGCACCGCCTACGAGCTCACCGCGAAGCACCCAGTCGTATCCGATGTTCCACAGGAGCGGCCCCAGGACCGATCCCTGTGGAACACAGCACGACATTTCACGCCGACCGAGACCGGTCACGGTTGGGTAGATGACGGCTCTCTCCGTCAAATACGCCCCGACTATGCGGCGGAGGTAGAGAGGCACTTCGTGATACACGAGCGCCTCCCTAATGCAACTCCAGGGCAAGGTGTTGAACGCGTTGGCGATGTCCAGGGACACCGCCAACATCACCTCACCCCGGGCTACTGCATCCTCCGCCAGAGCCCTCACGCGCATGATGGCATCCACGGTGGAGCGCCTCTGGCGGAAGCCATATTGGCCATCCGCCAGGTCCGGCCCCACTCTTGAGAGGTGCTCGACGAGGCGCTTCGCAATTACTCTTTCAAAGAGCTTGCACACCTCGTCGAGCAACACTATGGGCCGGTAGGCGGACGGCGAGTCCGCCGGGCGCCCCTCCTTTCGGATGAGGACCAGTTTCCCCGTCTTCCACAATTTCGGAAACTGGCCCCGCTCCAAACATGCGCTGAGAAGCCCTCTCAGTCGGGGCTCGAGAGCGTCGTCGACTAGAGCTAGGACCCACGCTCGGCCTGGAATGCCGTCGGGTCCCGGGGCGGTGTGTTTGGCTCTTAGCCTTCTCACCGCCAGCTCTAGTTCTACCCAAGTGACCTCGGGCACGTCGTCGTCTTCCACGTCGGGCGCCATGCGCAACCGAGGCGGAGTCATCCGCGGTGGAACATGTTCCACCGCCCGCGCTGGGAACAGGGAGCCAACAACTCCTCCGAGCAGATCCGGCTGGAGACACCGGGTTAACGGCGGGGCCTTGGGGCGCAGCTTGCCCCTCACCATCCGGTAGGGCCGCCCCCAAGGGTCCCGCTCCAGCGTCTCCAGCAGCTCGCGGAAGGCGTCCCGTTTGGAACGCCTTATCTCCGCTCGGAGGGCTCGTCTGGCCTCCCTGTATCCCTCGTACAACTCCGCCTCTCGGGCCTCCGCATCTGCGGGGCGGCGACGCCTCCTACGGAATCGGGCCCACCGGCGGTGCGTGATCACGCAGCCCCGTCTGAGCTGCGCGATCTCCGACGACCACCAGTAGACCTGACCCCTCGGATTATAGGGCGGAGCCCTAGGCATCGCCGCGTCACAGACACGGGTCATGGCCTCCCGGAACCACTCCGCCTCATCGTCTATGCTGACAGGCCTGTCCGGCGCAGGGGCCCAGGCCTGTACGATGGCGGCTTCCAGGAGGAGCTCCCGATCAAGTCGCTTAAGCGCCCAACGTGGCTCGGGTGGAGCCGGTGCAGCCGGCGCGTCGCTCGCAGGGGGGGACACGTCAAACCGAATGTATCGGTGATCCGAACTTGTGTCCTCCCCCAAAACGACGCGCCAGCCCTGAACACGTCGCGCCAACGAGGGGCTCGCGAACGATAGGTCCACGATGGAGCTACCCCTCGAGGTCACGAACGTGTCCACGGCTCCCCGATTTAGGAGGACTAGGCCGAGTCGTGCGGCCCAGTCCACCAGTGCCCTGCCTCTATGCCCCGTCGCGCCCCTTTCGTGTCGGGAACCCCAGGCATACGACCAGGCGTTGAAGTCCCCGAGCACAAGGACCGGACGGGGCTGGCAGGCATTGACGACGACGGCCAGCTGACGGAGCCACTGCTCATATGCAGCTTGGTCTCAGTTCGGCGTGATATAAGCGGCCACGACCGCTATATCCCCAACCGCCGCCGCCACGCAGCCGGGACCCCTTGCAACGACGGCAAGAGGGGGGCTGCCGGCAGCAGGGTTGTGCACCAGTGCCGCCGACCCATCCAGCGCGGTTTCCCAGGCAGGCCCGAGGAACCGGTGGGTGTATGGGTCGGCGACAGCGGCGACATTTATGGCCCACTGGGCCATGCTCTGGCGCAGAAGGTCCTGAGCATGGGCACCGTGGCCAACGTTCACCTGCAGGATGCGGAGTTGAGGATCCATTATGGAACCCCCATCTCCGCATCCCGCTGCGAACTAGGGGCGGAAGGCCGGCCTCCCGGCTTCGGCTCCCCTCCGGCGCAGGCCTTGCTGCCAACCCTATGGTCAGCCGGCTTGCCCCCCGCTGCACATCTGAAGCAGTGCAACGGGGCGCTACACGTGCCGGCCTTATGACCGGGCTGGCCACAGCGGAAGCAGCGGTCACCCGCCGTTACCTCCGCCGTGCAGTGCACCCCCACATGGCCCATCGACAGGCACCTGAAGCACCTGGCCGGTCGGGCCTGCAGGAGCCGTGCCTGCGCCCTCAGGAAGCCTCCCACCAGGAGGCTCCGCCCGTCTGCGACCTTTTGGGCCGCCGCGATAGGGCAGCCGACAACTGCTGCCCCCTGTCCACCGCGGCCGAAGCGTATAGCTCCGGCCTTAATTGTGTCCGGGGAGCAGTCCCCGGCCTCCGCCACGGCGAGCCTGAGCTCTTCTGCCGTGACGGAGTCGTCCAGGCCCGTAATGCGCACTTCTGCGCATTTAATGGGCCTGGACACCCGGACGTCGGCTGCGTCCAGCGACTCCCTCAGCCGAGCCGCTAGGGCGTCGGCCTTGGGGCCACTGGCAGCGCCGGGGACCTCGAGAAGCCGGGCTCCCGTCCGTGTGCTCTTGCACCGGACACCCGGGATCTCGAGGGCCTTCAAATCGACGTTGGCCTTAACTTTGGCCAACACCTCGGCATACCCCATGCCCCTACCCGCTGCCTCCGCCGTCAGGGTGACGACGACGGCCGTGGTACGAGGGGCACGGAGCTTCCCCGGCGCTGTCTTCGCGGCGGCCGCGGCCTTCCTGGCCTTCTTGGCGGCCTTTTTGGCGGCCTTCCGCCTCTTTTTGTTGGCTCCAGCCACCTCCCAGCCCCCTTCCAGTGGGGTGGAGGTAGTCGGAGCCACGGCTGGGGCTGGGGCCAGGGCTGGGGACGTCTTCCCCTTGCCCTTCCCCTTGCCTTTGCCCTTGCCCTTCCCCTGAGCGGGAGGGGGCTGAGGAGCCGGCTCCGGCAGGGTCGCACCTGCAGCCGGGCGGGTGGGGCCCTTCTTCGCTGCAGCCGAGTAGCCGGCCACCGGCGGCGCCAGAGGCGGACGGCGGATGGAGTCCATTAAGGCCTCCATCCGACACATCATGCGCTCCTCCAGCGCCTCCATATACGGGAGCCAGGACTCCGCCGGTGGCTCGCTGGACCGCGTCGTTCCCAGCGACCGCGCCGGCCGCGTCGGCTGTGCCAGGTGCTGCGCTGGTAGCGCCGGCTGTGCCGGTTGCGCCAACCGGGACGACCTCGTCACCCGCACCGGCTGCGCGGGTTGTGCTGGCGGCACTAGCTGCGCAGAGCTCGCTACCACCCTCTGCAGCTCCTCGAGAGCGGCAGAGAGCCGAGCTGTCTCCCGACGGGACTCAGCCAGCTCCGCCGCGAGGGCCTCATTTTCGGAGGCGATGCCGAACACGATGTTCAGCATCTCCTCCTGTTTTGGGTCCGGGGACCCTTGGGACGATGCAGCCACTCTCTGGAGACTCTCCAAGAGTGACTGTGTCCTCCTGCCCAGCTCCGGTGCCGCAGAGGTGGAAGGCCTCGGCGGCGACTTGGCTGCGGCTTTCCCAGTGTTCGAGGGGGCTCGGATGGATTGGCCAGCCCTCGTGCCACCTCGCGCCCCTCGGCGGCCTGCGGCCACCTTGGACGCCGGCTTTGAGGCTTCGTCGCTACTGGAGGAGGAGGTCGTCCCAGTGAGGGTAAAATCCTCGTCCGAAACGTCCTCCCCCGCCCGAGCCTTTGCGCGCCTCCTGCGCTTGCGGGTCCGCGGCACGCCCAGACCCGCCGGGCTACTCGCCCTGCTTCTCTCGTTGGCGGTGTCGAATTTCTCCGACACCGCCGAGGTGTTTAGCGCTACCTCCGCGCTTGATTGCTGCGCGATCTCCGCGCAGACTTTGTCATTTTCGTCGTCCTTTGTCCTTGCCATTTTCGTTGTGGTTAATCGATCCTTTTTAATATTTTGAATATTTATGTAAGCCATAGTATATCCCACGAGTAAGAGTGACGTACCTACGTACTTTTAAACCTCCCTTATCGTCTAAAAAATGTAGGTATATAAGAGCACTTATGGTATGATTAACCAACATTCTAAAAATTCACTCACTACCTTCGAAGGCATTCTTCTTGTATAAAGTATGTTAAATTATCCTTCCGTGAGAATATTGGATTTTATAAGTAAACTCACACATCTGTGTTTCCCTGAATGTGGGTGTTGGAAACGCTCTCCTTATCCCAGGTGTATTAATATTCACATTCAAGTGTATTCTCCGTACCCATCACACGTACCTATGTACGTAATATTTAAGAAGCTTTTTAAAACTGATACCTAGCTACCTACTGAAATTGTTTCTGCCATAACACTCAGTAACACTTTTACAGCCTAAAAGTATTACCAAGTATCTACGTATCTACCAACACCTTTGTCAGCTCTTTTTTTTTGTTCAGGCAGGACGATATGTACCTCATCCGCATACAGCGTGGCACGGGGAAATTGCATAGTTGTGTATGTGACTCTCACCACACTAAAACAACCTGCCGTGTGCCATACCCCGCGACTTATTGAGTGAACCGTCAGAAATACTACGCAATCACCGACGTACCTAACACCCAGGCCCGTCTTCAGTTGGACGATGTCCAGGCGCACCGGGACAACACCCCCAAGTACCCCCATTAAGTAGGTAATTATTGGTACCACAGATTAAGTGAAAGTATTTATTAGGGTAGTACGAATTCTTTGTTATCTGCTTAGTGATGTATATGTTAGGTACATACATACGTATGCATATATAGCCGTGTGCCTGCGGTCGCGCTCAGCGCGCACCCAATACTGTGTTCTTTGGCCAATGGCCATTAATAAACTAACGTTAAACGTGTGAACGTGTTTCATTGCTCCGCATACCTATCACTTAGTCATTGTTAAGCAGATATATTAGTAAAGGTCAAAGCCGTTAAAACAAAATGTCCATAGTCCTTTGTAAAAATACAAATCCCACGCTTCGGGAAAACAAAACGGTCGCAAACTAACGCCAACGAAAAACCGAGCTACTGAATTAACGAGTTGGAAAGATAACACAGCGAGTAGCGTCAGCTTTTCGCAGGAAAAGTATGAAATATCAATTAACAATAGTTGTTAATCTGAGCAAAAAATATAAGACTTCATGCCGACTGGGTGAATAATTTGCGGTATATAATTTTATACCTACTTTTGCAAAAATACCGCCAATTATAAAATATTATGTTATGTGATCTGAATATTAGTTTAACGCTTGGAGTACGAGCTATAGGGTAATTTATTAGAATTTTCAATTGGTGCCTACTTGCTTGAAGAATGCGGCCTCATCAAGATCTTCTGGGATCAAGCCAACCTCACCTGTACGCCGGCGCCGGTAGGTAGGTACTCCTGCTGATTGGTGGACTCTGTGCACTATTTAGGCTCTGGCGTAAGCTGTCTTCATAGGTTTGGTGTACAAAATATCTCACCAAGGTGAAAATGATGCCGAGGGCTGGATGATAAGCGGGTGGTAAGTGTAAGAAAAAGGTGTGCTTATTTAGTTTAAACATACTCATAAGTAGATGCCGTGAATTCAATAATAGTGTTTTCCTACGCAGCCTTCCCTCCTTCGTTGTCAAGATCAGCTGAATAACTGGTTGACCAAATCAGTTTGGCTACTGAGAACAATCCCTAATATGACGCTGCTAAAAGTAAACAAAACTTGTCACCAAATTGTCATTAAACTTCGTCGAAAGTGTAGGTATCAAGAAACGTGGGCGTAGTAACTTATTTTCAAAGAATACTAATAGATACCAAACCGAAGTTACTTTTTAGCTTAGGTAAATTTATTTTTGACTACCTCTGTGGCGTGGCGGTAGTGCATTCGACTGCTACGACTACGACAGACTAGAAAGCGCTGTGCAGAACGTCGTAGAATTTTATTAGGGGTGGGTCCTGGAAGGGCACGCCATGATTGTGGCGGTAAGACCCGTCATGGAGGATTGGCTGGAGAGGCGCCACGGCAGTCTCTTCTACCGTCTGACGCAGGTGCTCACCGGACATGGCTGTTTTGGTGAGTTCCTGCATCGTATAGGCCGGGAGCCGACGCTCGAGTGCCACCATCGCCGGGGCTTCTCCGTGGATACACTGCTCCACACACTGGAAGAGTGCCCAGAGTGGATGGAGCGGCGCCGTGTCCTTGAGGCAGCTGTCGAAGCGGGAAGCCATAGCTGACCATGGTTGGCAGCGAGAGTGTGTGGAACACTGCCGTCTTCTTCTGCGAGGCAGTGATGCGCGCAAAAGAGGCGGCAGTAAAGGCAGGGGCTCGCAGGACGATCTCCGTCCTCCATGACGCTGGCCTAGGGTTGACGGTTGGGGCTATTCATCACCTTAGCAGAAGCAGGCCCAGGGTGGCGTGGCGCCTTGTGTTTCCGCGCGCGCTTCGCTATAGGGGACCCCCTCCCCTTAGATCCCTTACATCACGTCGGGGTCGCCACGACTGGCGGCCGGGGTCTCTGGGATATCTTTTCTAGGGCACACCAGGTTGGTTCGCCGGCCACACAGACCGATGTGACGAAACACCGTGCGGTTATGAGTCGGTTCGACTCCGACACGCCCACCTCACCGTAGCTCCGGTGAGGTGAAGCCCGAGGGGGCTTCCGCACGAATAAAAAAAAAAGTGGCGTGTCCTGTAAAGCCGAAATTCTCCAATATACCTACTTGCACAGTGTGTTTCAAACATAAGGTGACTTTTATTTTTATTAAAAACTGTATATTTATTCATCAATATTTATGTTGTCCCCTTTGAAAGTAATTATTCTGAAATAATTCACTTGTGTCGACGCTTTTCCCTATTTCAGAGCACTTCTGATAAGCACTTTTTGGTATAGCCATGAGTTTTTCCAGCAATGCAGCTTTTATCTCGTCAATCGTATCAGATCTTCGGCCCATAATGGGTTTCTTCAGTTTTGGGAACAGGAAGAAGTCGCAGGGAGTATATAGAATATGGCAGCTGAGATTGTGGTGTTGTTTTTGGTCCAAATACCTCATGCGGCGGTTCTTCTGGTCAAAATTATGCAGTTTCAGAACAAACTTCGTCGACACACGTCTTATGCCCAAAATATCCTAAAAAATGGTATGACATGAGCCAACTTTGATACCTATGTCATCAGCAACTTCTTTAATGGTGACTTGACGATTCTTCAACACTATTTTTTTCATTTATTCCACATGTTTTATCTGCTGTTAACGTACAGGGGCGTCAAATTCAAATTCATTTATTTGCACAGATATGGTGGTTACATTGATTTGGTTTCAGTCAGTGGCGTAGCTACTTTGGGTGGCACCCGGTGCGGAAGTTGGTGGTGAAGCTATAAATTTTCTATTATCTATCATTACTTTGTATTATCTATCACTATAGAATAATACACGTTTAACAACTCACGCCAACCAAACACAACGTATCTTCACGAAACAAATGAGAAATTTTGCAACTGAGACGTCAAAGATCGCGAGTATGGGACGGGGAATCCCCCACGACAGCGTCAGGCTCTTTTCCTGGAATCCCCGAATTATACATAGAGCTGAGCTAGTGCTAGTGGAGGAATCCCCGAAAAATAATTTTTTGTGCTAGCGATTTTTGTTTGTTTGTACATTGTTCTTGAAGTTAAGAGACCGGGTGGGTGTCACCCCAAAAAAGGTGACACCCGGTGCGGCCCGCCCCCCCTTTGCTACGCCACTGGGTTCAGTACATCTACCATTAAATGGCAGTCATGGGTCGTGGTCCACCTGCTTAGTCTACCTGGGTGGACTACGGGCACTTTTTCTTGCCGGTAGTCCACCTATAAATGGCATGCTAACAGCAGCGAGGTTTGTCATTGGCATCTTCTCGGTCTTAGAAGAGCTTATGTCACTAATAAACATTTTTTTACTTAGAGAGACTCATCGTGTACCACTTTTCCGATTTAAATTTATAGATTGCATGCCTGCACGCTTACATTTGCCTTACATAAGGTAAACTACCCAATTATTGGCACTTTAAGCAATACTGTACCTTAACCTGACTCAAATTTTTAATATCTGGGTAGAGAGGTTTATACTATCCGTTGTAATAATTCACTATAATGTGGCGATCATATTTGACTACCTTTTTTCAATATTTAAATGGGAAATAAAGCATTACACATGTTTTCTTCAAATACACCCTAATACCATTTATTGGCATCTTTTGACATATTATTGGCATGCATTGGACCAACTATTGGCACTCCAGTGCCAATAATATGCACTAATTATTCTATTATTGGCATTTAGTACTTAAAAATCTTCTAAGACGTCTAGGTGTTGTGAAACCCTGGATATTATCTACATAAAGTGTAAGCGAAATAAAACTAGTACTCTCTAAAGTATATTTTATTTAGGTACCTACCTACATAAAAATTGCAATTTGGTACATTTCTTAGGTACAAGGGGTAATCTAGCAACATTTTGGTAACATAATATTATTTCAGTCTTAAGTTAATCAACGTTAACCATCAATCAGCTATACACTGTACATGCTCCCCGTCCTCGACGAGACGACCATGACTCCAGAGCCACCCTGACACGCCACTATACCGACGAACTGCCTGATATCAGTCAAGACGAGATCGTGTTAGCTCTTAGGCAGCTTAAAAATGGAAAAGCCCCCGGTGAGGACGGAATTACTTTAGAGCTTCTGAAGGCAGGAGGAGCTCCTGTCATACAGGAGCTACAGAAACTCTTCAATGCCGTCCTCCACAGTGGGAGAACTCCTAAGGCGTGGAGCGGGCGTTTGGTTGTTCTCTTTTTTAAGAATGGTGATAAGACCCTTCTGAAAAGCTACAAACCCATAGCACTCCTGAGCCACGTCTATAAGCTGGTTTCACGAGTGGTCACGAATCGTCTCGCCAGGAGACTCGACGAGTTCCAGCCACCGGAACAGGCTGGGTTCTGCGGAGGATATGGCACCACATTTACACAGTGAGGCAGATTATACAGAAGTCCGAAGAGTATAATCAGCCTCTGTGTCTCGCTTTTGTGGACTATGAAAAGGCCTTTGACTTCGTCGAAACTTGGGCTGTTCTGGAATCATTACAGCGATGCCAAGTAGACTATCGTTATGTCGAGGTTCTGAGATGCCTTCATAGGGTTGGCATTGATCGTCGGCCAATACCCAACGTGGCGGGAACACATCGCTCTCCGTACTCCTCTGCTTTCAGAGGAGACAGGATGAGCGATGCTGTTAGTGGTGAGATGGCCCAGGGTCAGTCGGGGTGCGAGGGATATGCTCTATGGGTAACCCTACACCCCGGCGTCTGAAGACCCGAGACGGCGTGCGGTTTTAGTCGGTGCGAGCCCGACATAACCGCCCCCGCTGGCCGACGGGGGGGTATCCGTAGGGATTTCCGCACGAAAAAAAAAAAAAAAAAAAAAAGATTCTGAGATGCCTTTACGAAGCCGCCACTATGAGTGTCCAACTACAGGGTCAGCAGTCTAAACCCATCTAATTGCGCAGAGGAGTGATACAGGGGACTGTCATATCCCCGAAACTGTTCACGAGCGCATTGGAAGATATGTTTAAGACGCTGGACTGAAAAGGTAAGGGCATAAATATAAACGGCGATTACATCTCACAGCTGCGATTCTTTTATGACATAGTCTTAATGGCGGAGTCGCTAGAGGAGCTAACCCGGATGCTGGACAGCCTAGCTTCAGCCTCGCGACGCATCGGTCTTGGCATGAATTTATATAAAACCAAAGTCATGATCAATGGCCACACTGATCCGGGCCCGGTCGTCGTGGATGGCCACCTTCTTGAAATTGTTTCTGAGTACACTTACCTCGGGTAGATTGTGCAGTTAGGTAAAAACAATTTTGAGAAGGAGGCCAAGAGGAGGATCCAGCCTGTTTGGGTAGCATTTGGGAAACTACGTCGAGTCTTCTCGTCATAAATACCGCAGTGTTTGAAAACGAAAGTTTTCAAATTTCATTTCGAATAGCTTGAAGAGCTTTTTGCACACTTTCTTCAGTATATTTTTTCCGTTTTTGTACTCCTACTTCACTTCTTTTTTTATCCGGTTTCTTATTAGGTTTTTTACCTTCATCTTGGACACCTAAAACCAATTATTGACATGCTTTTACCAATTATTGGCATTACTGCCAGTAATTAAATTTCAACTATTGGCATGGGGCCAACATTTGGAAATCTTGTAGAAAATACGATGATTTCTTTGTATTGCTGTTAAAAACTTATAAAAGCTGATTAAAATAAGGTTCCAATTGCAAAAAAAAAATTTGTCATACAACCCCATTTATTGTCAGAGTGCCAATAAATTAGAATTATGTTTGAATCGCATACAGGTTATTGTCAGGGCGGTAATTCAAAACATTTTTTAATCATTGCGAATACTAGGACAAAAATATGTGTGTAAACTATTCAAAACCCAAAAAACATTAATAATCATGTGTAGCCTTCATAAATTAACACGAAAACAGCTAAAACAGGGTGGCACTCACCTTAATAAAATCTTAAGTAACTGGTAACAAAACACAAAACCTCTTACGACGTGAAAGAAATTTGAAAGTTTGGCAGCTGAGTAATTTTACTGACAGTTGAGTGTTGCCAATTTATAAAATTAGTTAACCACCGATTCGTTTTATTTATGTAGAAACACCGTTTGTTGAACTAGATCCTTATTTTTTACTGATAACATTGGAGTGCCAATAAGTTGGAGGGGTGCCAACATTGGGTCATGTTACCCTACTTGGTGTGTCATTCATTCAGTACTCATTCGTTCTACGTGCCCAATCCACCTTAGCATATCCTTTCTTCTATCTATATTTGAGTAATGGTTGTCTTTACATTAAATCTAATGTATAATCGGGTTTCATGGCAAAACAAAACACAATTTTATGCTTATTTATTAAAAATAAAACTATGAATAAGTTTGAAAATACTGTATAAAATATGTGTAAACATAGTTACTGCCATTTTTAAACGAAACTTTTCCTCATATTGTACATAGTAACCATACGTATATCTATACCTTCTGTATTATCAAAATAAGAGGAAGTGCTTTAAAAAGTATGGAAACCAGTGTCACCACACTCTCACATTGTGAACATTGTGATAAGAAAAGGCAAAATATAACGGGTCTGCAAACGTTCGCCGACAGTAGTTTCTCCTTTGGACTGATCACCGACAGGACGTTTCGGTTTTGAGAGATTCGTCGATAGAACGTTTCACCTATGGATGTTTCGCCGACAGAATGGTTCGCATTTGTTTGTTTCGACGACAGGACTTTTCAATTATGGGATATTCACCGTCAGGTCGTTTTGTCTATGTTGTATGGGTTAGGTTAGCTTAGAACTGTAACCCTTACAGAGCCGTGAGCGCCGGAACCACTAGTCCGGAAAGTTGGATTTCGATAGCAAGCTAGTAGCTTTTTGGTGGCTTTGTAGTTTGGTATCGTATCGTATATATATATATCGTCGGTGAAACACTTAGTAGCTGAAAAGGGCTGTCGTCGAAAGTAACGCATATGAAAGGTTCTGTCGACGAAATGTCCAGAGAACGGAGAACGGTTGCAGAATCAAATATAACAATATTTCAAGACATTGTGCGTAAATAGTAACACCAACAATTCAACATAGTTTGGGTACATCGAGATAACTTTACACTTCAAAATAAGAGACCACCACCATATTCAGTCTCCCCGTGACCATGGGTGCTGAAAAGCAACAGAGACGTCGGGATCAGTGTAACAATATAATAACATTAAATTAATCGCAATAGCGTCCATTTATAATAGTTTTATTTTTTTAAGTGCACTATTCGCGTAAACTACCAATGTTACAATGGTTATAATTTTCAACAGAGAACAACCAACTTTTCGGAAAAAACATCTTCACAAGATTTGGACTTCCTTTTAATTTTAAATGTCGCGCTGCTATCGTACGGCCACAATGCTATGACACCTCGGCGATAGAACTGGATCAAATAGCTTAACTAAATACACTTTATCAAATCCATTTTCTAATAGAAAAACAAGTCTATCTAACAAAATTAAACTTTCTACCACTTGCGCTAAACATAACCTAATAAAATAAAACAACACAAGTTTTTTCCACTGGCAATCCATTGTCTTTTGTATATCTGTGAAGAAACTGTCAGAGAAGTTGTCAAAGAGTTCCAATTTTAAAATCTCGTCCGCCATTTTGAAGTACTGTTGAAAGTTTTGACATTTTGGTGTTATCCTTTTGAGTTTGCCTTCAGATACTGATTGGTTAGGAAGGTGTTTTTTGATTATTACCTGTAAAAAAATAATAAATAAGAGACCGATGAATAAATCAAATCAATTTTTTACATTGAGGTAACAATATAAGGTGCACCAGGATTCAAAACCACTCCCCTATGAATCAAAAGATAGTTAAACCATGTGGTGATTAAACCCATATTACATAGACGCTGTAACGTTCGTAATGTCAATATAAGCAGATTTTAATTGAGTTTTAAACATTTAGTACCTAACGGCTTCGATTGGAGGATGATATAAAGTAACATTCTACAACACCCGATGAACTGGTAGTCACTACAGGATGACGATGAAGGTACGATGGTTGTATTTCCACCCAAGCTGGCAAAAGCATGGCTCTGCTACTTTTTCTAAATTGTTATACATTACAGGCTTAACGTAGTAAAAATCTGAAGAACATACCTGCAATAAAGCCCTGTACAGCAAACTCTTCGAAGGTAACTGTCGCTGAGCGACGACCCTGTCTATCGACTGCGCTGCTAACATCCTTGCGTTTCGACCCAAGTTGTATCCTATAACAATGAATTATACACAGTGTTTACCTGTGGTCCCAGTGGATCGACCCATTACCAGGTCCACGGGTTTTTTTTACCCGTAGTTCCATGGCATTAAGGAGTGTTCCATGGTGGAAACGGTTTGTCCAGACGATTATTTCGTCAATTTATTATATATTATATCGTAAAGATATTGCGAAATTTTAATCTGCATTACTTAACGCAAAAAAGGACATAAAAACATTTGAAAATAATATCGCCATGTGTTCACGATTTGGGCTCGTGTACTTTTGCGGTTCTCAGACATTTTACTATGGTACGATTTCTTCACTCGTTAGGTAAGTACTGATGGTTATACCCGAGTCTCTGGTGAAAGACGGAACATCGTCTGGTTTTAGTCGGTTCGATCCCGACATTACCATTTCACTAGCCCTGGTAAGGCCTAGGGGGGGGGGGCTAGGGACCCCCCCTAGGCACGTTAAAAAAAATTGCACTTGTGGTTTAACTTCGAGCCGGCCGCCACCTCACTTCTGTTTCGTGCAAATACCTAGAGCAACGTATGTACTTTTTGTACGATATTTGCACGATACGAAACAGGCACATGCGTGCACACACAAGGCAGCGGATGGCCTCATCAAAATCATCCCAATGATTATACCGTTTGCATTCAAAGCTTGTACTGGAGTCCAGGTAAACCTGCTTTCTTGTCTTGATATGGCTTATCTTATCTACTCCTATACATAAAGGACCCAGTCACTTGCAAGCCGATAACACCGGCTGATAGACGAACGAGGCTTTAGCGCAGGCTTTTTCTCGGGGTTGAGGGTGAGACGGGAGTCAGTCCCGTAAACGTCAAAATAAACCAATTCATAAGGAGAGAATGCAATCTGGAGGGCGCTCAAATGATTATAGTACTTTATAAATATAATTTTAATTGATAATCAGTAAGACACTCTACCTCGCAAATAATTTGATATCGGAAATCCTTGACTGGTCACCTCACCACCCCCATGGTCCCTTTGGAAGACATCAAACACGTCAACATCTATTGCCTCTGTGAGTAGATGATAGCAACAAGGCACATTGAACACAGCGGCTACAGAGGGCTGGTTGCTGAAGATACGCAGAGAATCCGGACCCAGGTTTCCACAAGTATGAAGACCTGCAACGAAAGTATGAATAATTCAATGAATTATACCACTTATACCAGATAAGCTGATGAAGCTAGAGGCGGGAGTACGAGTGGGGTTACGAGACGCAGATTAAATAAATGAGTTAGGCCGTCCGCTGCAAGCCTACGGGTGCCGGTTTCGAGCAAATATTGTGCAAAAATACATACAATTAGCACAAAACACACATGCAACATGAGGCAGCGGGCAACCTTTTTTTTTTTTTTTTTTCATGCGGAAATCCCTTCGGATACCGCCCCCGCTGGAGAGCGGGGGTCTCCAGCGGGGGCGGTATCCACCAATCCAAGGATGCCACCCTTACTTGCTCTCCACTGTGCCATCTGCTAATCAGAGGGACACGTGGAAAGCTTCCGAACAGCCCTCAACAGGGCCGTCCTCGCCTCGGTCGGAGTTAGCCGTAGGCGGCAGCGTCTCTCCCGCCCTAGGAGAGAGGCGCTGCCGTCTCCGTTGTCCAGGGTGCACCGCGTGGAGGTCCCCAACCAAGCACCCCAGGCAGCGGGCAACCTTAATGAATTTTGACGCCATGTGTATAAGAACAGTGTGCCTTTTGGAATGTCATTTGTATGACAGGCAGTAACAAAAAGTCGCACGTTATGGGTTGACGGCCATTTAATATATTTGAACAAACGAAATAGTAGTATATATAAAAATCTTCAAAAAGCGGCGATAGCCCAGTGGCGTACGTAACGGACTGCTGAGACGAGGACTCGAGTTCGATCCCCAGTCGCCCCGGGCACACACCTCTGACTTTTCGTATCATGTGTGCATTAATAAATGTTAATTATCGCTCGCTTAATAATGTGCCCGGTAGATGGCAATAGGCTCGCCCCCTATTACCTTGGGACCTTAACATAACTGGCGAATCGTGGGTGTGTAAGACACCTCAGCCTACGCCTTTAGGGATACAGGCGTGAAGTTATGTTATGTCATGTTATATTATAAAAATCTTCTTTAAATTCAACTGTTTGTTACCTGTCAAAAGTAGCTTTACATCTTCGTTTGCATATTCTGGAAATTTGTCTTTCACAAGCTCCGCGAGATCTGTGTCTTCAGTGATGAAGGCTGTGGCGAAACGATGTAAGTTCTTGTCGATGGCCTCACTTATACACTCCTCGGTGCCGTTCTTCACACGCTTAGCTATGGCATGCCACTGTTTCTATAAAAAAATGAACGAAAATATTTTATACAAGCTGTTGCCCGCGACTTCGTCCGCGTTCATTTTGGAATGGATCAAAGTATGTTTACTTCTGCAGTTTCGAACCCAACGTGTATTAAGTTACCTATTTCATCGTAATATGTTCAATCATTTATCATGTAGAAATAAATTCTACCCGGTTCCCTAATATAATAACGTGATGATATTTATTATCAAGTTTGAGGTTTAATCAACTATCTTTTACACGTAGGTAACTATATAGTTTCGAGATTTCATATTTTACTGCTCATCACCTTTTAGCTATAGCGTGATGATTTAGAGTCCGAACGTTGACCATGTCCGAGTACAATCGAACAGACTTTCGTGATGATCTGCTTTGTAACAATGAAGAAATTATCAATAATAGATTTGATTCATTTTACCCTGCTGCTCCTATCACACTTATAATAGCGTGATGATTATAGCGCAGGTTCATGCAAAATTTCAGCTAATTCTGAGGTTTTCAAGTGATGCTCGGACATCGATAATAAAATGCAAACAAACAGATAAACAGGCAAAAACTTTTAAAATCACATTTTTGGCATTGGTATCGTTCCTAGAACATATAACAATTATTTCTTTGAAAAAAATAATTCAATGTACAGTTTCACCTCGCGTTACGATTTTCTTATATTCATATGTATAGATATAGATAATATAAAAGATATATTTCGTATCATATTAATAGGCACATCTCCAAGTACGGCGCTATGACTCCAAGATTCCAATATATTGATTTTACTATACTGAATGAAATTTGTGAAATCAGAAGAAGACGTATGTATGTAAGAGTATTTCGGCTTTCTAGAACGTGTCCAAGCAGCTCAGTTCGTCAGAGTATTCACCCCAAAAATAAATTTATAGGTAGATATATTGTTACAGTTTGCGACGAAGAAAAATATTAACAAAAATGCAAATATAACATAATATGAGTAAGAAAGCTCTTAAGTTTTCCACAGTAACTCATCGTCACCCTTCTCGCCCCACATCACATTTGGACGATAAGCTATCGATTAACAATATAATTATATTATATAAACTTAGAAAAAATTGTCTTAAAATTATATCTTTTTAATTTTCGACTGTGGTACCTTTCTTTTTTTTTTTTTTTTTTTCGTGCGGAAATCCCTTCGGATACCCCCCCCCGCCGGCCAGCGGGGGCGGTTATGTCGGGCTTGAACCATACTCGTACTTATAATTTTGATTAGATGTAGGAAGTTTCTTCCTTTTTTCATTTTTTTTTAAATATATTATAGAATTATTTTGAAATGTGAACCAACTTGTATAATGTTGATCCTGGCCGGCGCGCTAGCCACGGTACGCGCGTCGCAGTCCAGCGACAGGCAGCGCCTGCCGTGCGCCAGGCTGAGCGCTACGGCGAGCGAGCCGCGCCCGCCCCCCGCCTCTACACAGCAGTGCGACCCCACGCACGTGTGTAGTGACGCCACCAGCCCTGACATTGTCTGCACCTGTGGAACGCGGGACAGTTAAGGCTGATTTACACAGGGTCATTTACTGGCTCCAAATTCGAGGCAAGTTCTATGAGTGATGTGTTTTCCTATAATTTGCATCGCTTTACTATAGACGGGAGATTATGTTACTTCTCGCTCAAAGAGGTCTTTCTTAGCTCAAATAGTGCTAAGAAAAGCATGAAGTTTGATTTAGCAGGGAATTTGATGTTTACACAGGGTCAGTTACAACCCTGTGTAAATCAGTGTTCTGTGTCAGAACAGACTTCTTCAAATTTGGACTCAGTAACTGACCCTATCTAAATCAGCCTTCATGCTCTTCTTAGTAAAGTTTCTTAAAAAGTAAATAGGTCTGATGGAGCAGCAAAGTATTACTCTCAGTAAGCTTTGATAGGGTTCTAGACCTTGACAGATTTAAATCTATAGACAACACAATACTAATAGTGTCAAAATTCCAATTATCTATATTATGTATACACTATCTTCTCTATATATAAAAATTAATTGCTGTTCGTTAGTCTCGCTAAAACTCGAGAACGGCTGGACCGATTTGGCTAATTTTGGTCTTGAATTATTTGTGGAGGTCCAGAGAAGGTTTAAAAGGTGAATAAATATGGAAGTTGTTATCGATTGAGGCAGTACGAAGTCTGCCGGGTCAGCTAGTCATAAATAAGTATACAACTTCACATGTAAAGGTGTATACTTATCTCCTTGGCTGTGTGTACTACTAATAATGGTTACCTCATAGCTCTTCTTGCTGGTCATGAACTGCTTGACCTTGACCTCCGGCCGGATGTCACCGCCCCAGGCTTTGATTCGTTCTTGTAGTTGGTCAGTAGATAAGCAGTAGTTATTGTTAAGTGTCACATGGTGAGAGCGAGCAGTTTCTATCCAGGTGGTCAGCGGAGAATTATCTATAATAGAGGGAAAACTGCTTAATAGCACTTACGGTTATTGTTTACTTTAGAGTAAGCTGTGGAAATCCACTTATCTCTCACAGATGTTCAACAAGACGCGACAAGACAAGAAGCATATTTATAATAAAATAAGATCATAGCCGATTTTCGGTTATATGAAAGAGATAAAACCTTTGTGAGACAAGGGTGTATTTAGGGTCCCAACAGTTTCGGAGCCCAAGTCATCTCATGTGACGCAGCCCCTAACCCTAAGGGGTTGGGTTAGGAGGCCCAATGGCAGCTCCCCGCAAAACAATCAAAATAAACTAACTCATGGAAAGCAGGAGTATGAGAGCAGACTCCAGGTTCAAAAATGCAGGCAGTGCAGGCAACCGGGATTGGTGCTTGTATGAAGAGGGAGAGTCATAATCAAATCTTACCTTGACAAGATTGTTCAGCACTGTTCCAAAATATATCCAGTGAATCATTGAGCTCTGGGCCATCAAGAGTACTCCTCAAAGCCACAGGTAAAAGACGTTCCCAGTGATTCAGTGTGAGAAACTCTACCATGTGGCAATTGGCAATTGGCAGCAATGGCGTCAGGTATTTAGTGATGGAGTCAATGTGACGATGGAGCTTCGTGACCATTGAGTTCATTGATATGTCTGTGTAATTGAATTTAAAAAAAAATTGTATTGTTATATTTGGGTCATTCTAAGTTAAGTAGTCTACTTTTGACATCCACCAGGAATTTGTACATTTTTTTGACATGACTTGAGGTTTAAGAGATCAAAACCTCACCGACTTCTTTATGGTCACTCAAATTCATTACTTAAATGTACTGGATTTAGTCACAATAGTACTTCAAACATGAAAAACATCTTTACTCTTAACCAATTTTTTTCATTTATGAGTCATTTTAAATATATAAGTTTTAATTAAAAATATTAATTTTAAAATATTATAATATAAGTGATAATTCTTGAAAAAAGGATAAATAAGATATTGCAATTTAATAAACAAAATTACATGATATTTCTTCTTCACAGAACAAATTTGCATATACATTTGTCTCACATGTATTTCACATCTCCTACCCAGGGTAGCTTTATATTTGTTTAAAAAAGATGTTTATTGATATTTTTGGGGGTAGTAGTAACTTCGAGCACAATTCATTGGATGTGAAGGGCAATTTTATCATTCATTTCAGTGACATACTCAGTGAATACAGCTGTGTCAAGTGAATGTGATCTCCCCTGATTAATTTTTTTTTATGATATTTTGTCTAAAGGTTTCATTTAATTTCTATATTTGTTGTTTGTCTGTTTTCTCCTCAAAAAATATCTACCCTAGGATATTTCCCTTGTCTTTTTTCATTTTGCACCAGCTTACAGTACATCTTGTCTCTACACTGTTTGAGTATCTGCCCTGGTCTGTTATAATACTAATGAGTGGTTCAGTAACAAACTTTATCAAGAACCACCTCTTTGAACAAGCATAGATTTAGAATTACCTATTCACAAAGGAATCAGTATTTATTGACTTTATTTCTGGAATTATAATGGCTTACAGATACTGCCTTTGCATGACAGCAAACATTTGGAAACAGTTATCAAGACAGTGATCCAAATAAAGTATACATAATGTGATAAAGGTTAAATATGTAACGCATGGCAAAATACAACTATTTGCCATGCTTAAATAACTAAAATGCTACTCAAATACATAAATAATGTAACATTAAAACTATATTAGTGTTTAAAAAAGGGTTCAGGTTTAGATAGTAACTTTCATCTAGGACGGGACTTGAACCCGCGACCAGTCCCTTACAGGGGGAATGCTCTGACCAACTGAGCCACCTTGACACGTCCCAGATATTCGAAATTCTCCGATACATCATATACGTCTTAAGGCGACGTTGGAGCGAACTACGGAAACAATGAATAACTTTGCAGTCATTTTTAAACATTGTTTTTTTGATGACTCCGCCTAATTAATTCAATTAAACTTTTAAGCATTTTGTATGCTTACTTTTTGTAAAGATTTAGATCGGAAAGGAGATTTGCCCTGTAAGGGACTGGTCACGGGTTCAAGCCCCGTCCTAGATGTTCTCTTTTTCCGATCTAAATCTTTAGAAAAAGAAAGCATACAAAATGCTTAAAAGTTTAATTGAAGTAACTTTCATGTTCATTCACTAGACTAGCCCCCTTATTCAGATCAACCAACCAAAACTTGGCCAACCAAAACGTGACCAAGCATGTTTTGCATTAGCCATACAATTAAGTTGGTGTAGTTTTAAGTTAGTTTTATCTTCTATGTCAACCAATTGAAATCTACTGACTACTCGTTTCTAAACATATACACATACCCCTTATTAAACTTTAATATCAGGGAGGCCACATGTGATTATTTATGGCAAACAACCACAAAATATAAAGCAAAATTAAAGAAATTAAGTACATTGAATATTCTTACATTACATACAAAATTTAAATATCACTAACCAGAATCATCAAAATGAAACGTCTGCATCATAGGGATTCACCGAGGATATCTTCAACAATGCACAAGCCTTTCGATACTGTGCTCTCACATTCTCAGCCATACCTAGAATATCATGATCTTCAGAATTTGTATGCGGAAATATATTAATGAGTTCTTTAACTCTCATCAGCTGTGCCACTACTTTATTAGAGTATTTTATGTCCAACTCTTCATTGAGAGTGATGTGGTGTGTTATAGTGCCTAGGTAGTAACCTGGAAAAGGAATTGGTTTTCGTTAAATATATAGCTTAAACATTAAGAGACCGTAATCTTAGCAATCCATGGATTCTCCGTGCGGGTGCCAGGTCCATCGCGTTGCTGAGTTGGGAACTCGGGACAGTGCCTGGGACTTGCGACCCAAGTGTAGGTTTAGAAGGGGCCCCTTTTGTTGATGTACATCAACACTCACCTTCACTACCCAAGTTCCCCTCCCTGCCTAACCAAATTTGATACGAACCTACTAGCGCCGCTTTAGACATTCGTCCTAGTAATGAGCTTATTGTAGCTCTCGATAGCCCTAGATCTTTAAGTAGGTTATAGAGAGATTTTGCTGGTATACCTCTCGCTCCCACTTCCACTGCATACAAATTAACCACGTAACCGTTTTTGATTAATTCGTTTGTGAGATCATAGTATTTATTTTTCTTTATTGTTTGGTCCTTCGGTATATTTGTTTCCCACGGTACAGTAAGTTCCACAAGAACCACATGTTTTAACCTCTTAGAATATAGGAATATGTCAGGTCTAGATGACGAAACCCCAACATCCTCCGGAATTTTGTAGTGCTTTTCATACGTGTCGATTAGGAGAGTCCAATCTGGGGCAGTATCTAAGATTGAATAAGGTTTGTTCCTGGGTGTTATGGACGAACCTTCAGACACAAAGTTGATATGACGTCTGTTAGTAGTCAATCCTTTTTGGGCTCTAGCTACTGCCAGACTCATTGCTTCACGTATGATGATAAGCACCTTATCGTGGCGGCGTGAGTAATGGCCTCTATCGAGAAGCACCCTACATCCTACTAATATGTGTTTAGCCGTCCCTATTGCCTCACCACAAGTATAACATTGTTTTTCTGTGGCCTTCCCCCACCTTACCAGATTACTCTGGTCTGGGAGGGTCATCTGAAAGGCGTTAAGATAAAATTTTAACAGGGCCGGCGACCAGTCATAGATCAATCGGTATGCAGAACTCTCCCATTGTCAACCATTCATTTTGGATTTCCAAATTCATCGCGTGCACTCGATATTTATCATTTTCGTCTTGTTTTAGAAAGGAGTTAAGTATATCCTGGTCCCTTTCTGGCTCTCGTACTCCCAACCCCACTCTGTTTGACTGGGCCCCTATCATAAGTCGTTTATGGAATAGAAGTCTAGATTCAAGCTCGGACGCGTTATTATCTTTCGGGAGTGCCCTGATTGTGACATCTTGGGATTTTCCTAAGATGTGGGCTTTGGTAACTCTAAGATGTTTATAGAGCTCCGATGGTTTCTTAAGTTTCATCCCAAAATTATTTTGATCCCTAAATAGAGCAGAGGAATCAGCAGAGTGCGCTAGTCCAAGCAACGATTTTAGCGATTTTATGACAGTTGCATCTATTTTCGCCAGTAAGGTTTTACCGAATTCATACACCAGAAAAGGCCAAGTCAGACGTGATGTTAAGTAGTTGTCATATATCCAAGCTTTTTTGATATTGTTTAGTGGTATCTGATCTATCTTATTTAGGTCATTTATAAACGTATCGACAACTTCATCTAAGGATGGTGTGCGTCCTTTATAGTCTATCTTTCTCCCAAGAAATTTAAATGGCACCGATTCAGCGACTATGGAAACTGGTTTACCCCCAATGAAGAGTCCCGGGTCGTAAGAGGTAAATTTAGTGTCCCGTCTACCCAGACATAGACTGACACTTACTGGGCTTCGTCCTCAGTCCATTTGTCCACGAACAGAACTCATCGACTTCCTTTAATAGTTCCTGACATTGTTTTGGATTGCGCGTCAGTATTGCGAGATCGTCAGCAATTTTACATTAAACAACCAAAAAGTCTGGCGCAGGCATAAAAGATATAGGTAAGCGATTAAAATTCTCGTAAAAGCCAACAAACCAATTAAAAATAATATGCTGACTCTGTACTCTAAAGTGTGACCTTTGGAAGCAACTGATACTAGGTGGAGGATGATGATCTTGTTGTTAGCTTTAAGACTTCATGCCATCTACTTATAGTCGAGATTATGAAGGGAACAAAAAAAACTGTTACCTAGTTCACGTCCAAGTTCAGCACCTCTGTGGTACCCCAAATGGTAGCCCTCAGGATTGCCTGCTTCGCTGCCAGTTTTAAACCCTTGCTCATAACTTTCTTTATATTCTCGCTCTTCGCTAAGAACAATATCATCTAATAAATCATTGAAGTCTCTTTCTTCAGCCATTGGCAATTTTATACTCTCATAGCATGAGAAACTTTCAGCCTTAGCTCTTAGTTTATGACCTCTTTTTAACTAAACATAACCACGACAAGTAATATTGTTTAGTTAAAAAACGAATGTATACTAGTATAGTAAAATGAGGTAATTATCGCAGGTAGAATGTTTGTTCTCACACGAAACTAATAACTTCGTTTTAAAACCGACACTAATAAATTATTTTTTAAACCATATTGCTGAAAAACTATAAATGAGAAGTGAGACTGAGAACTCTGAGAAGAGAAGTCGGTCGGCTGTCACCCTCATAAATACTCTTTGGCTGTCACTGTCACTCAGGTCAGCCGTCAGTGCCATAGATTATTATATATATACTAATTCAATTCAATTCTTGATTATGGCCTTGTGGAGCAAACACCACAATTTTGCCAGTGTCGAGTTAGAGATAGACCAGTAAACGAAAGGAAGTTTGACCGGTGGAAAGATAGGCCAAAAAATAAACATGTAATCAAGCAGATTGCAATTCAATTCAATTCTTGAATATGGCCTTGTGGTGGAGCAGTTGTTTATCGTAATTATACGAGTAATATGACGACCACAGATTAAATACTAGTAGCCAGATGACGACAAATGGCAAAAGAGGAACTTAAACACTCCCCAAGTCGAGTTGCAAAGTTGCAACTAACAAAGAATGTGAATTTATGTTAGATTAGTTATTAAAGACGAAAACTTAAAAATTATCACTAAAAATAGGAATATACATAATTAAATACTTACAATTTAATTTTATTCATTTTAATATGTCTATACAAAAAATTTACAAAAGGGGAATGCACAAGGGAAAGAAGCAATTTAAAGGAAGTAGGACGGGGAACGTGAGTAGGAAGAACATCATAAAGCGAGAATCTCAGTCTAGGACAACTGAAAAATAAATGGTCCACGTGCCCTTCATCCAGACCGCATTCACAAAGCGAGGAGTCCCTAATCCTCAGTTTGGCCAAGAAAGCAGGAGTGCAAGAGTGGTTAAAGCGAAGGCGGCAAATTGTGGATGTGATCGGTTTATCAAAATGCCTATATTTATGATTAGAGAACCAGGGTTTAAAGGGAATAGAGGGTTGAATATCCCCGTAAAACTTACCTTTAATTGACTTTGAAATTTGCCAAAACTTATTCCAGGATTCAACCAACGTTGACTTAAAAGTGGTGCAGATATCATGGCAAAAAACTTGGTTGTGATCGACAGAGCCTGTTTCAATGGCACACCTGGCACAAGAGTCAGCAGTTTCATTGCCCTGAATGCCCGAGTGACCAGGAATCCAGGCTAAGATGATATTGATGTCCAGATGGTGGCATTGAAGCAGCTCCTCTCTAATTTGAAGAATTACGGGGAAACTAGATTTAGATCGGAAGGGGTTGGACAAAATGGCCTGAAGGCAACTTTTGGAGTCTGAAAAAATGAGAGCCTTATATAAATTATGCGATTTAATGAAGCGAATGGCCTCTAATATAGCGAGGGCTTCTCCTGTAAAAACTGAAGTAATAGGGGGACATTTGTAGCTTAGTATGATATGAGTGAAAGGGATCCAAACTGCAACACCAACGGGACTATCGTTAGAAACTTTGGAAGCGTCAGTGTAAAGAAGAACCCAATCTTTATATGAAGTCTGGACTATGTTGGCAAAAACTCTATTCGCTTCAATAGTGCCTTTGTCAATACTGAAGTCCAGAATGATGTTGGGTTGATAAATGAGAGAATCATAAGAAACTGAGTACAGTGGCAATAAGCGGGATTGAAAAAGTGGGTTAGAAAGACGTGAAAAATAAAGGTAGGCACTGAGAAGACAGGGAGGTTTCGAATTTGAGCGATTATTATGCGAATCATAGAAGAGAGACAGATCGTCTAGCTTACGAAAAAGTGGATGGTCTAAAGATTGGGCAATTTTAAAAAAGTACCGATTGGCTAAAAATTGTCTGCGCAAAGTTAGAGGGGGATCCCCACACTCAACTTGCATTGCGTTGATAGGAGACGAACGCATAGCACCAAGTATAATGCGTAGACATTTAGCTTGGATCTTATCTAACTTTTGAAGACCCGACAGATTACAAGGGTCTAACAAGAATAGTCCGTAATCCATGTGACTACGTATTATAGCGTTATATAGGAGTTTTTGAGTGTAGGGATGCGCACCCCACCATACACCAGATAAGGAGCGAAGAATATTAATGTTGTTTTCACATTTTTGAGCCACATAATCAATGTGAACAGTACCGGTGAGTCTGGAGTCCAACCAAACACCTAGAAATTTCACTTTATTTTCCAAAGGAATAATCTCACTATCAATTACAATAGAAACAGGAGGAATTTGTTTTTTCCTCGTGAAAACCACGGCTTTACTTTTGGAAGCTGATAAGGATAACTCATGTTGATTAAGCCAGATAGACAAATAGCTAAGAGATGTATTCAAACGGCCAACAGCCGATTCTAAAGATTTATCGGTGACATATAGAGCAAGATCATCAGCGTACTGTAATAATTGGCATAGGGGAATAACCGATAATTCCAGATCATAAGTGTAAAGACTGTACAGCAAGGGACTAAGAACAGAACCTTGCGGAAGACCTCTCCAAACTGTTCTTGACGGAATTTTAAAATTTTGATGTTTGACCATAATGGATCTCTCCATAAAGAGGTTACAGATAAAACGGACTAATTTCTCAGGGATGGATAGTTGGTTGATGAGTTTATTCCTGAGGACCGAAAGGAGGACGCTGTCATATGCTGAGGAAATATCTAGAAAAACTCCCAGCAAGAATTCTTTCTTTAAAATGGAGAGACGGATGTCGGATGTGAGTAAGCTAAGACTATCTATTGTGCTCATACCCTTTCTGAAACCATACTGAGTCTTTGCCAATAAACTACTATTTTCAATAAACCATTCTAAGCGGTGTTTAATCATGTGTTCCGTTATTTTGGCCATGACAGAAGATAAGGCTATAGGCCTGTAACTATTCGGATCTGATGGGTTCTTCCCTGGCTTAAGGATTGGGATAATAACTTGAGACTTCCAAGCCTCAGGAACTAAACCAATTTCAAAAAAAAGGTTTATTAGCTCCAGGTAATATGATTTGGCAATCTCAGAGGCATTTTTAAGAAAAGAGTAAGGGATCCCGTCTGCACCCGGAGAAGAATCTACCAATCCGTCAAGTGCCAGCTGCAGCTCTGAAAGATGAAATGGACGATCCAAAAAGTTTGAGCTTGGGATATGAATTGGAGGTGAAGGAAAAAAGTCAACATAAGGAACAAACGAGGGGGACATCTTACTCGCAAAGTCCTCAAGCCAAACATGAGGTTCGTTGGACGAGATGTCGACAATGTTAAGAGACCCTCTAAAACGCTTAATTTGTCTCCAAATTAGAGTAGAAGGAGTTTTTGGGGAAAGTCTTTCGCAAAAGCGAAGCCAGCCTTCTTTCTTTTTCTTAGAAAAAAGCTTTCTTGCCAGTGCAACTTTTTGTTTGTAAAAAAGAAAGTTCTCTGTAGTCATGGCAGAATTGTATTTTTTTTCAGCGTTTTTCCTTTCTTTTACCGCAGCAGAACATTCATGATCCCACCAAGGGGTTGAGACTCGAAACTCATGACGTTTTTTAACAGGAAATAATTCATCAGCTGATGCAATTATTGTATCTGAAAACTTTGAATAGCAATCAACAAGGTTGTTGCTAACAGGAGACGGCAGAGCTCCAACTTTGGAGTCCAGAATAGAAGCGTAAGAGGACCAATCAACATCAGACAGACGATATTTCATGGAAGGGGAAAAATTGTAAGCAGGGGCTGCTCTATTGGTAATGGAAATGATTATAGGAAAATGGTCACTGCCATAAGAAAGAGGTAAAATATGCCAGGAGAGTGAGGAGGCTAAGGATGGTGAACAGACGGATAGATCCACGGCACTACTGGGATTTTGGTTAGGATAGACTCTGCGAGTTGGAGAACCATCATTGATGAGACAAAGATTTGCTTCATCAAACGCTTCAAGGATTGCTAATCCAAAATCATCATCATGCCATGAACCCCATAAAGTGTGATGAGCATTAAAATCGCCCAACAAGAGTACAGGGGGAGGAACAGATGAAATAACATATAAGATATCAGCAATCATGCTAGAATGAGGGTGAGGGATGTATATAGAAATGAACGAGATTTCGAAAGCCCTTAAGGCCACGACATTGATCTCAGGGGTAATAGAAAGAAGAGGAAGATAAGAAAAGGGGAGGGAGCGCTTTACTAGTAAAGCGCTGCCCGCATATCCATCCGCTCTGTCATCCCGAAGGCAGGAGTATCCCGGGACTCTGAACCGAGCCCCAGGCACTAGCCATGTCTCTGAGATGGCAATAACAAATGGATGATATTTGTTAATTAGATGAAGAAGATCAGGCTTTCTTCTTCGAATGCTTTTAACGTTCCATTGAAGGACCGTAGTCTGCGGCATGAGGATTGAGGGAGCTGATAATACTGAATAGTTTTTGGGCAACGTGGGACGGTAGATTATGGTTTTGGCTGGAGATTAATTCAAGGATTAAGTTGAGAAGGGTTCCCAAAAGAGCCTCCTGGACTACAGGACCGGGATTTGATTGGGGCAGGATAGCACAGCCATTGGGAAGAGTAGATGGTTCGTTTCTAACGATTGATTGATGGGCTGCCCTGTCGTAAGAACTACCCAATGGGGCTTTTGGACGGGGTTGCGAGTATACCGTTTTAGTGTATCGCCTTTGAGGGGAGGAAGAGATGTTTATAGGATGGCTAGATTGAGGAAGGTGGAATTGAGAAGAAGTTGAATGAAAGGGGACTGCGGACTGAGCTACTTCAGCGTACGGTCTTCTGACGTTGGGAATCTGAGCTGAAGCTTGTTGGAAAGAGATGTTGCCCTGTGACATGAGAATCTTGATGGATCTCTGTCTCCCCTGCTCCGGGCAATCCTTGCTGGTAGCATAATGAAGACCAGAGCAGTGAAGACAGGAGGCTCTATTTTCCCCAACGTCGCATTCCTCACCTGAGTGATTTTGGGAACATTTAAAACAGCGAGGAGTAGAGCGGCACTGGCTTTTAATGTGGCCGAAACGACAACAATTGTTACACTGAATAGTTGGAAATGTGTATGGGACGACTGGGAGAGAGGTGTGAAAGGAGAACACTCTGTCAGGGAGGAATTGACCTTCAAAAGTGAGAACTACCGTTTGAGTTGGAACCGCAAACAGTTCTACCTTCCTCTAAAGTTTTTCTGTTGATGCGGCGGGCTTTCAGAACCTCACCGCATCCTTTCGTGTAATGAAGAGAATCTACAAATTCATCCATGGCCAGGTCTACTGGCACTTGACGAACTACTCCCATTTTGGTAATGTTGTATGTAGGGATTGTAGCAACGTAGTCATTTGATTGCAGTAAAGGATGATCGAGAAAATTGTTGGCGTCAATATAAGTTTCAAATTCAATTGAAACCTTGTTTCTCCACACTTTTTTTATGCCATCAGAACAGATATTACGAACATTAAATTTGCTTAGGAATTGGCCAAACTTGATAGGTCTCATAGCGATTGAAGCCGCAGTCAAGGGAGCTGTCTCTACCTTTGACACGTGGACCAAAAATGGACCTTTATCTGAGTTTTTGTAAGCTTTAACCCCTACAACCAAAGTCGGGTGAATAAATAGCTGTTGAATTGACGCTTTGGGGAGTTCTGTGTTAGAAACATGAATTTTCCTAGCATGATTTGAATCCTCTTTATGGCACAACTGCCTCTTTGCTGACGCAACAACTACATCCATGTTATTCGGAGGATGATGAATATCTGGAGGTTTGGGGGGAGGGAGAGCGTCCATGAACTCCATTATGGACGCCTTCCTTGAACTAAAATACTATTTACTATAGGTACTTACAATCTGCTCGACAAATTTTAAATTTAGATAAAAAAATACCAAAATATTAATTTTGGATGGAAAAACTTCACTCCCTCGTGTGCAGCTATCCACTATTTCGTTTATTTTCTTCAAGTATGTTAATAAATTAAAAACGAAGGAAAAAAATTTTTGACAGCTTTCCAGATCCGTCAATTCAAATTCCCAACCACACGATTTTCAATAAAATAAAAAAAAATCTATATATATACTAGTCAGTGCCATCAGCATTGTCAGCGCGTTGCGTATTGTCTGGCATTTCTAGTATATATATATATATATATATATATATATATATATATATATATATATAATAATCTATGGTCTGGCACTTTTCGGGTCCAGTATCTAAGGTTGCGTGACATGATACAATATAATCGATTATCATATCATATAGCCTAATAAGATTTCAAATAACACACATAACACAGTCTATTTTATAGACTCCTGCATCTTGTAGAGGTAGTGAACACTTGTCAAATAGATAAAATCGACTTTTCTTCGTTGTGGGCTTGTAGTATGTGGTAGAAGGACAGGCTGACACTCGATAGTGTTTGGGTTTTTCAGGATCTGTGTCTGAGGCACGATTGTTTGAGCTTGTTGTCTTGCAGTACTCGCTTGGCATGTTAAAACTCAGCATCCAGATGTTTCTTTTCACATCACGGATCCAACGGGGTCTCTGAAATAAAGATATTGCCACGGTAGCTATGCGTTAAGGATGGTGGTGAAATTCACTGTATACTTAAGTACCTATCAGTACGGGTCTTTTCCAATACAAAATGTAGAAAACCTAATGATTATTACTCATTAATTCTATAGTAAATTGCATGTTGTTATAAAATAAACCACGACAGAAACCGTCAAGAAAAGTTTTATTTCAAAGTGTAATAATATGTGTAGGATGTTCATTTTAAACAATTATCTCATCGATAAAACAATACATTAGACTTTTTTCCATCCCTATACACAACGTTAAACTGTCAAAGCCAGGATCATGCGGATGACAGCTTTTTGTGGTAAGGTATAAAATTAAAAGTAGGTACCGTAAGCTGGGGTGTGTGTTGGGTAACCTCCTCGAGTGTCGCTCCGATTCCGATCCCGCTGCAGTCCGGGGGGAACGGAATCGGAGCGGCCGGTACACCCTGGGCGGCGGTCAATGGCTTCCCCTTCACCACTTCATAGGGTTGGCATTGATCGTCGGCCAATACCCAACGTGGCGGGAACACATCGCTCTCCGTACTCCTCTGCTTTCAGAGGAGACAGGATGAGCGATGCTGTTAGTGGTGAGATGGCCCAGGGTCAGCCGGGGTGCGAGGGATATGCTCTATGGGTAACCTTACACCCCGGCGTCTGAAGACCCGAGACGGTGTGCGGTTTTAGTCGGTGCAAGCCCGACATAACCGCCCCCGCTGGCCGGCGGGGGGGTATCCGAAGGGATTTCCGCACGATAAAAAAAAAAAAAAAAAAAAAAAGGTACCGTAAGCTTTCCGGGATTTCCGTACGAAAAAAAAAAAAAAAAGGTACCGTAAGCTTCTTATCACAAACATGTTATTGCGAAGTTAGTGATAACGAAACGTACATAGAATACCAAATAATATTATTATTTTGCAGATCTATGGACATCGTATTGCCAAATTATAGAAAAACAGTTTGACTCGGTATTTTTATTATTGTTAATAGCATAAAAATATAAATCAGTTAACATATCACTTGCATCATCAAAACGTAATATATTAAAATCATCTGACTACAGTATTGTCAGTTGAATTGGCAGTGTTAGATCATGTCATCAGCTTAAAATGTCAGAACAGAAATGAGGACATAAAATTTTACACATTCCCAAACCACAGCTACATCTGGTTCATAACGGTCTTTAAATTATTAATAATAACCTGAAAAACCAAACCTATTACCTTTTTAGTATGGCCGTGTTTACATCAAGTGAAGTAAAATCACACAATAGCAGAAAAAGTTGTTGGATTGTTATACGAAACGATGTCTACGATGTTACTAGCTTTTTGGAAGCGGTGAGTCCGTCTGTACATTTTAGTAGGTATAGATATAATAAAATTATTCTATACATTTACCTAATCTGGTAAATTTATATGAATTTTAGACATTGTTACATGTTTAGAAATTAGAAGACTGTTTTAATTTGTTTATTTATTTTTTAATGCAACATGTATATTCATGTTCCTATGAGCTTCGCTGGCTCGTAATAAATAAATTGATATATAGTTGTAGAGGGTAGAGGCCGTCACGCGAGCCCTTTGTCTAGACCAGGGATGGGGAAATAGATTTGGAGAAGGGCCATTTATAATAATTACAACATTTTCGCGGGCCAAGAAGGATTTATTATTATAATCAAGTAGACAACAAAAATAAAATCATGTCATGTTGGTGTGACATAATGAAATTTTTACTGTTCATTAATTAAGGCGTCGAAATAAGGTTCCATGTTACTTGAGGTAACTCAAAACACACTCGAGATGATGGTCAGACATCCTGTTCCTTAGTTGGTTTTTACGAATATTCATTGAAATACTTGCTCACAGATATATGAAGAGCCGAACATAGAAATAATTTACTGAGCGTGTCTAATTAAATTGGGAAACCTAGATTTTGGTAGATTTTTGTAGAAGTCAAGCTTTGTATTATTATTATTATTATTCTCTTTATTACACTTAAATACATATTACATTATATTTTTAAATACATTCTATACAAAAAAAAGACAAATATATTTAAAAATATAAAAAATAGTGGCCCACCGGCATCGGGTACAGGGACCAAGCTACCGGTGGTTAGGGCTCCAGAGAGAGGAATCTCCTCACGATACGTGCCGTGTCGAGGAGCACTGCCTTCTGCATCAAGCCCTTGACCCAACTGCCTAACGCGAGCCTCTTGAGATGTTGATCGAGGCTCTTGGCAATCAGTCCGTGAACCGAAACAACTATCGGGACAATAATTGCCGAATCAACACTCCACATGCCGACAACCTCGTGAGCCAAATCCAAATATTTCATTTGTTTTTCTTTTTCGGCTTTTACAAGATTGTCGTCATGTGGAATGGTGATATCGATAATTATTGCGCGGCGCTCTGATCGATCTATCAACACTATATCAGGTTTATTAGCTACAATAGTCCTGTCAGTGATGATAGATCGATCCCAGTACAACGTGATGTGCCCATTTTCGAGAACTGCGTCGGGCACATACCTATAGTACGGTACCTCTGATTCTAATAGGTTATACTTTAGAGCAAGCTGTTGATGGACAATCCTGGCTACTTGGTTATGTCTATGTAAATACTCGCCGTTGGCAAGACGAGAACAACCAGAAATTATATGTCTAAGGGATTCTCCGGGACGGTGGCACGCCCGACATATGTCAACCGTACCATCCTTTAGAATATACATCCGATAGTTATTCGTCATCACTACTTCGTCCATAATTGCAAAGACAAAACCTTCGGTTTCCCCAAATAGGTCACCGAAGCGTAGCCAAGACACAGATGCTGGTAAATCTATATCAGGCCCATGGAGAGCCCGATAGAAACGTCCATGCAACTCTTTGCTCTTCCATACATCCATACGATCATTAATACTTAGTACGACAGGTTTGCGCCAGTTCTCTCTAGCCAACGCAAGAGCCATAAGCCATAATCCGATGCGATCACATCACGGTGCATATCTGTATTTGTTTGAAGGAAATATTCTCTAAGGTTGTATATCTCGCGGTTATGAAGGGTCTTAGCATTTAGAAAGCCACGACCCCCCAGTTTCCGTGGGATATACAACCTCATTACAGATGATCGTGGGTGGTGCATCCGAAATGTGGTCATCAGCGAACGAACTCTTCTATCTAGGGCATCCAGTTCGGTCTGAGTCCATCTAAGTATGCCAAAGGAGTACATTAGGACTGGCATGACCCAACCATTGCAGGCACGCACCTTGTTGCCACCCGATAGAAAGCTTTTCAGAACTTTTTTCAGGCGGCCAAAGAAGCGCTCCTGCAATGCCTGCTTCATGCCAGACTCGGAGATTCCTAATGCCTGTGACATACCTAGATATTTGTAGGTTTCGGTTGTAGATAGAGATTTAAGTTTAATGGAATCCGAAAGTATCACGCCTTCGGATTCCACTATACCACCTCTTTCCACATGCATGACCGCACACTTGTCTAAACCAAATTCCATCTTGATAGAGCTACTAAAGTTTTCAGTCATCTTTAATAGCTCCATCAATTGTAGATTATTGGTAGCAAAAAGTTTGAGGTCATCCATGTATAGGAGGTGGGATATAGCTCGACCCTCTCTCCGCAACCGATAGCCTAGCCCTGAATTCTCCAATATTGTACTAAGAGGATTCAGTGCTAGACAGAACCACAGGGGACTCAGACTATCGCCCTGAAATATACCCCTCTCGATTCTTATCGGTGCATCGTTTGTCTGGCAACATCCTGGATAGCGAAGAACCGTGGTCCATTGCCCCATACATGACCTCAAGAAGGTAGATAGAGTTGTATCAACTTTATACAACTCTAGCACCCTCAGAAGCCATGTATGTGGAACAGAATCATAAGCCTTTTTATAATCTATCCAACATGTCGCCAGATTTTTACGGTTACGACGCACCTGTTGGCTAATGGCCATATCAACTAGAAGGAGCTCTTTAGTGCCACGGGCCCCGCTCCTACATCCATTCTGAGAGATGGAGATGATCGAATTTTTTTCTAAATGTGCAGTAATTTTGACTCTCAGAATGGAAGTTAGGAGTTTATAGACCGTCGGTAGGCAGGTAATAGGCCTATAGTTTCTGGGGTCCGTAGCACTACCAGACTTATAGAGTAGGTGGGTTACTCCAGTTGTTAGGAAATTAGGGAGGGAACCCGAGTTTAGGCATGATTGGAATTGAGTTGCTAAACGAGCATGTGAGTTACGGAGCCACTTCAACCAAAAGTTGTGCAGTCCGTCCGGTCCTGCTGACTTCCAGTTCGATAACGAACGGACAGCAATTGCAACATCTTCAGGTAAAATGATAATTGGCTCCATAATCTGTAAATTCTCACATGCTCGTTCAACCTCTCTCATCCAATCACCTTCTGAATGTATGACTGGCGTCGACCAGATGCTACCCCAGAAAGTATTCGTAGCATCAGCATCCGGCCGAGTACCGTCATTTACACCTGACTCGGGTTGTTCCCATTTCCGATAAACCCACCGCTCATCCTTTTGGAAAATGCGATTCTGATTATACCTATCTACGCGCTTTTTGTAGCGTCGTATCCGATTTGCCCATGCATAAACTTTCTGCTTCAGAAAGTCAATGCGCTCTGTGACACATGAAGCGTATTGTTGAGGACTAACGTTAGTCCCCAAGAATGCCTGTGTCACAAAGCGCATCACCCTCGGGCGGGTATTGCCTGATCTGAAGCAGGTTAGCTTACCGATGAGTGTCCTAGCCTCAGCAATACGACGTTCAATCATGTACTGCCAGGCAGGCACAGCAGGTTTGGGTCGAGTAGCAGTTTTATTTACAATAAATTTTACTCCAGCTACTCGACATGCTGCGACCGCCGCACAGTACAAAATCGAATGTGTATCACTAAGGTCTTCGCTATTTTCTAAATACTCAGGTAATAGCGAATCTAGGGCACAAACCAGCGCTATATTCCTTTTATGCATGGGCAAATGGGGTAAGCGAGGTCTTTTGCTTGGTATCATAGATCGATATTCTAGCATCGCATCCCCCAAAGTGCTCCTTAATCGTTCATTATACTGGGTACTTACGGATATAGTCTCACTTTCCACACCCTCATTAGTGTGATCGAGCTGTGGCGGGTTTACACTCGCGGTTACGCTAGACTCCACCGGAGATACAGCATTCAATGAAGTGGGGATAGTAAGACTATTCTGCACGTCAGAGTATAGCCTCTCAAGTACGGTACCATCCAACATATTACAACGTTGAATAGCCCGCACCTGGTCCGATAATCGTTGCGCTGATACGTTGACAGTCGGTTCTAGTTCCTGGAACAGAGACAGTAAACGACCACGGTATGCAGTGAGGTTGGTTCCTAGCTCTGTAGCCATATAATATGCCCGCATGACGCTTTCATTTATTGAAGAAGACCATTTCATGCGGCGCACATCACCACCGGCGGCGGGGGCCCTGTTCGAGGACGGTTGTCTTCGGGGTCCTAGGCACATCGGTGGCCGGCCTCTCCCCGGCCGACGCACAGGTGTTGGCGACGTCGGCGGAGAGAAATACTCGTCGCTACTGTCGGAGGTCGACGGCTCAGCAGTTGTCGATGGAAGGGTCACCTGAGGCTGCGGGGCGGAGCTGCACGACGAGTCCGTCGGTGTTAATTGTGCTATTTGACTGAGTTGCTTGAATTTTCCGCGTGTCAACATATTATTTCATAGCTTTCTGTTCGTCTAGATTGACGTATGTCATAAATTTAAAGTTCTGTGTTTGTTGATTTCTCTGAAAATGGTGTAATTGATGGAGGTAGGATTCATTTTTAATAATTTAATTAATTTATTTAGCTAATGTTTATGTTTTATTAATTAATTAATTTATTATTATTATTATTTGGATTATGGACGAGCAGCAAACTGCTGATGTGTCCACGTCACTGGTGTTGGAGTATAGTTCGATAATTGTTAACAGTCCATAGCACTTTTATTGTTTTTGATTCACCAAAAGCCACTTATCCAGGCGACACTTAAAAGAGTTTAGCGTTGCAGCTGACACTACCTCTTCAGGCAACTTGTTCCACAGTTGCACAACTCGGTTGTTGAGGGAATGGTAAGCTGCCAAGGAATGTGCGCGTGAGCGTGCTAGAGTGAGGCTGTGTCCACGAGATGAGTAGGTTTTCTGCTGCCGAACAAAAATGTCACCAATATTGGGTAGATTATACTTATTGGTTAAGATTTTGTAGCATTCAATGAGGTCACCCCTCGCCCTTCGATCCTTGAGCGTTGGTAATTTCAATAGTCTCAGCCGTTCCTCATACGTCTTCCGCCGGAAACCATACGGTATTTTTGTGGCTTTTCGTTGTACACTTTCCAACAGATCAATGTCTTTAATAAAGTATGGGCTCCATATTTGGTAACCATATTCCAGAAGCGGTCTTATGTATGTTTTATAGATCTTCACGAAAACATCAGGTGACAAGAACTGAAAGGACTTGCGTATGACGTATATGAAAGAGTTCGCTTTCTTAACTATATTGTTTATGTGTTCCGCCCACTTCAGGTCACTGGTCATTGTTACTCCCAGGTCCCTTTGTGTAGTCACAGTAGTAATTGTTGTGGTTCCTATGGTGTATTGTCTGTTGGGATTATTTCTGCCCAGGCGCAGAATCGTACATTTATCAGCATTTAGTTTAGCAATCCAGTCTGTAGTCCAGGCTTGTAACCTATCCAGATCAGATTGCAGCCGTCCAGACTGAGTCAGTGGATCGCCGAAGAACTTGCCATCGTCGGCAAAGAAACATGATTCTGACTCTATCACCGCTATAAGGTCAGTGGTGTATATATTAAACAGAGTTGGAGAAAGCACCGAACCTTGAGGAACACCACTCAGTACATCTTGTTTGTCTGACAGTGCACTTCCCACCCTAACCTGATACGTTCTATTAAGTAGATAGTTTTCAAGCCACTTCAGTAATTTGCCTCGAATACCAAAATGTTCCAGCTTCAGTAGAAGGCGACCATGTGGGACCTTATCAAAAGCACGCTCAAAATCAAGGTAGATGATGTCCAGAGGTTGTTTACTGTCCAGTTGCTTTGACCACTTAGGCACAGAAGACAGCAAGTTTGTGACAGTTGATCTTTTCTCAACAAATCCATGCTGTCTTATGGGGATAATGTTGTGTCGATTCAGAAACTGCTTGATATGCTGGCATATAATTTTCTCCATGCATTTTCCTATAGTACTGGTGAGACTGATCGGCCTAAATCTGGATGGGTCTGTCTTATCGCCACTTTTGTAAACTGGTGTCACAATGGCATGTTTCCAATCATGGGGAAGTAGACTATTTGAAAATGATGATTGCATAAGATTCGCTAACACAGGTGCCAGGGTTTCTGTGCTGTTCCTTAATACTATATTGGGTATGTCATCTGGTCCAGCCGATGAATTCACATTAAGACTCTTAAGGATTTTCGTTATGTCGTCTGTAGAGAATTTTACGTCGCATAAGGATTCATTGATACGAGGACTACAGATATGTGGTGAGTAGTTTAATGGTGGCTCTGTGGTGTAAGCCTTATGAAACTCTTCTGCAAATGCATTAGCAATATCAGCTGGGTCTGTTATTAGATCACCCTTTGAATTCCTGATAGCAGGTGGGATTGTAACTTTGGATGACATACAGCTTCGGATGTAGGAATAGAACGATTTATCTCCACCCTTTAATATGTTTGATTCATATTGTCTTCTTAGTCTTCTGGATTCATCCACACATTTGTTACTAATTATCCTGTATCTCCGGTATGCATCATCCGTTTTACTAGACTTGTAAAGATCCCATAGTTTCCTTTTCTCCAAGGATAATTTTATCAGGTTTCCTTTAATCCAGGGTTTATTTTTAATATTCCTCTTGATGTTCTTGTATGGTGCATGTTTATCAATAACCCCATTCATTATATCTTTAAAGTTATTCCAAAGAGGTACTGTTTCCACAGCACAGCTTAGTTTCTCTAGTGCATCGTTAAGATCTATATCAAAAACCCTGTAGTGAATGTGCCGATAGTGCCGCTTCAGTTGAGGCTGAGAAGTGGAGTTTGCTGTAGTACATTGCATTTGGAACTGTAGAACACAGTGGTCACTTTTGCCTACAGGAGGCCGGTATTCAATATCTGATATAGGTGCAGTTTCATTCACCATTATTAGATCGAGTAATGATGGTGTTTGGTTGGTACGGAATCTTGTTGGGCTAGACACTAGTTGGAATAGATTACTTTGTAAAAACATATTTTTGAATAACTCCGAAGTCTCACTCAACTTTTGTTCTGGTCTGAGAGGCCATGAGATATCAGGGTAATTAAAGTCACCTATTATAATGACATTGTTGCCTTCCGACGCCAATGACAACTTACTCAACAAGACTTTGTCAATATCTGTGTTTACATCAGTCCGATAGACACCCACAAGTAGAAAATGGTGTATGCCAAATTGAATGTCTAGGTAAAGCGATTCAATATTGTCCTGCATGTAATGCTTGTTTCTTTTTGCGGTAATAGGAATGCCATTGACGTAGTTTTTGACGTATATAGCAACCCCTCCCCCTCCAGACTTCCCGCCTTCCGTCTTTGAGCCTATCTTACGGTCTTTTCTAAACAAAGTATAGTTAGGTATGGAATAAGTACCGTGTCTATCGTTTCTCTTAAGCCAAGTTTCTGTGATGATTATGAATGCTGGCTCATTTATTTTTATGTCTAGTAATAGGAGATCAAATTTGGCCGACAAGGAGCATAGGTTGGTGTAGTAAAATATTAGGTTGGTGTAAGGAGGGTTGCAGTGGGTCAGTTTTTTAACTTTAAAATCTTTGGAACTCCACTAATATATTTTATAGTAAGGTTAGTTGGTAGTTGTATTATTGTTAAAGAGCTGCTTTAATGTTTCATCACATTGTAGCTCAATTATTTCAAGTTGATAATCGGCGGCTATCTGTTCGTAATTAACAGTGAATGGCGACGAAAATATTTGTAAATTGCTTTCTATCCTTTTGAAATCTTCAAATCTCACGTTAAATTCATTTTCCAAGCGATTCAGTTGGCTAACGTAAATATTAATCTTTTCTATGGGCAACTCAGCAGCTGTTTGTAGCTTAGGAAAGTGAACAAGATTTCCTTGACCGATATTCTTAGCAATCCATGGATTCTCCGTGCGGGTGCCGGGTCCATCGTGTTGCTGAGTTGGGAACTCGGGACAGTGCCTGGGACTTGCAACCCAAGTGTAGGTTTAGAAGGGGCCCCTTTTGTTGATGTACATCAACACTCACCTTCACTACCCAAGTTCCCCTCCCTGCCTAACCAAATTTGATACAAACCTACTAGTGCCGCTTTAGACATTCGTCCTAGTAATGAGCTTATTGTAGCTCTCGATAGGCCTAGATCTTTAAGTAGGTTATAGAGAGATTTTGCTGGTATACCTCTCGCTCCCACTTCCACTGCATAAAAATTAACCACGTAACCGTTTTTGATTAATTTGTTTGTGAGATCATAGTATTTATTTTTCTTTATTGTGTGGTCCTTCGGTATATTTGTTTCCCACGGTACAGTAAGTTCCACAAGAACCACATGTTTTAACCTCTTAGAATATAGGAATATGTCAGGTCTAGATGACGAAACCCCAACATCCTCCGGAATTTTATAGTGCTTTTCATACGTGTCGATTAGGAGAGTCCAATCTGGGGCAGTATCTAAGATTGAATAAGGTTTGTTCCTGGATGTTATGGATGAACCTTCAGACACAAAGTTGATATGACGTCTGTTAGTAGTCAATCCTTTTTGGGCTCTAGCTACTGCCAGACTCAATGCTTCACGTATGATGATAAGCACCTTATCGTGGCGGCGTGAGTAATGGCCTCTATCGAGAAGCACCCTACATCCTACTAATATGTGTCAAGCCGTCCCTATTGCCTCACCACAAGTATAACATTGTTTTTCTGTGGCCTTCCCCCACCTTACCAGATTACTCTGGTCTGGGAGGGTCATCTGAAAGGCGTTAAGATAGAATTTTAACAGGGCCGGCGACCAGTCATAGATCAAGGTGCGCCACTTTAAGACCATCGGTATGCAGAACTCTCCCATTGTCAACCATTCATTTTGGATTTCCAAATTCATCGCGTGCACTCGATATTTATCATTTTCGTCTTGTTTTAGAAAGGAGTTAAGTATATCCTGGTCCCTTTCTGGCTCTCGTACTCCCAACCCCACTCTGTTCGACTGGGCCCCTATCATAAATCGTTTATGGAATAGGAGTCTAGATTCAAGCTCAGACGCGTTATTATCTTTCGGGAGTGCCCTGATTGTGACATCTTGGGATTTACCTAAGATGTGGGCTTTGGTAACTCTAAGGTGTTTATAGAGCTCCGATGGTTTCTTAAGTTTCATCCCAAAATTATTTTGATCCCTAAATAGAGCAGAGGAATCAGCAGAGTGCGCTAGTCCAAGCAACGATTTTAGCGATTTTATGACAGTTGCATCTATTTTCGCCAGTAAGGTTTTACCGAATTCATACACCAGAAAAGGCCAAGTCAGACGTGATGTTAAGTAGTTGTCATATATCCAAGCTTTTTTGATATTGTTTAGTGGTATCTGATCTATCTTATTTAGGTCATTTATAAACGTATCGACAACTTCATCTAAGGATGGTGTGCGTCCTTTATAGTCTATCTTTCTCCCAAGAAATTTAAATGGCACCTATTAAGCGACTATGGAAACTGGTTTACCCCCATTGAAGAGTCCCGGGTCGTAGGAGGTAAATTTGGTGTCCCGTCTATCCAGACACAGACAGTGACACTTACTGGGCTTCGTCCTCAGTCCATTTGTCCACGAACAGAACTCATCGACTTCCTATTTGTGTTCAAAACAAGCGTAATTTTATTTTGAATGCTTTTATTTGTGCCCATGTGTCTTCAAGGAAATTATTTTTGCCTTGGATACTTCTATCTAATTTGTTTAAATATCCGAGCAAATCAGCGAAGTCAGAAATCGTAAAAAACGCGAAGTCAGAAATCCACTGCGGTTCTTCAAAAATTCTAAATTTGTCCAACTTTGAATGCTGTTGCAGAAATTCTGTTATTTCATTTTTCAATTGCCACACTCTTTCAAATACTTGTCCAACACTGAGCCATCGGACCTTATTATGATACAGCAAGTCTGAGTATGTTAAAAAGCCGCGGTAGCCTAGTGGTATGGGTAATGGACTGCTGAGACGAGGTCTCGGGTTCGATCCCAGGTTTTACCATGGCACACACCAATGACTTTTCGATGCTTTTCGAAGTTATGTGTGTATTTATCGCAGGTTTATAATATAAGTGCCCGGTTAATGGCAATAGGCTCGCCACCTATTACATTGGGACCTAAACCTAAAACTGGCGAAATGTGGGTGCTAGCACCTCTGCCTACCCCTTCGGGGATATAGGCGTGAGTTTATGTTATGTTATGTTAAAGTCTGAGTATTCTGATTCTAAAGATTTGAGAAATTCTTGAAATTGTCTGTGTGCCAATCTACGAGCTCGAATAGTATTGACGAGTTTGACGACCACATCAAGTAGGGTAGACCGAGGGCAATAGTAACATTTTCTGCTTTTATGTCTGTAACTCAGAAACTGTAAATTTTAGTGTAATATTAAACATACCACCGGAAACCTTCCATCTTTTTACTTTAATAATTTGTTACACAAGCCGGCCTAAATGATGAAGAACGTATTGAAAATCATACTTGAACACAAGGATGTCGAGTGTAACTATTGACCCTGGACACGGGTTAATTGTACCAATAATTATTAAGACAATAAAAAATAAACTAAAGATGTTATGCTTACAAAATTAACATTTATTGACAGTCTCATTATTAAACAATCAGCCTTCTTATTAGGAACCATAACCCTTTTTTTTACTTAATAGTAAAAAAAAGGGTTATGGTTATACTTTAGAAACAAAAACTTAAATAACTAAAATCACAAACTTCTTGTGCTTTGGTAAACAGGCAATCAAATCTCTATGAAAACTCAACGTAGGTAATTAGCATAATCTTTGAATGGAAAGTAAGAATTAAGTTAATAACATTTCAAATAGTGATAATTTTCAATTATAAAAATTTGTATGGCATTACTTTTCCCCCTGGTACAATTGTACCCGCCATCATTATTTTTAATAAATATTTTTTTAATATTCTATATTAAAAAATAAATAAATTAGCTAGTCGACATTTACTCTGAATCTAGATCACAATTGTGACATAGGTACGTAATTTAATTCCTGTGCTGAACAAGCTTCGTGATTTTGCATTCTTTTGCATTCTGTGCATTGAACCCAAGTTTCTTTAGGGCGGCTGGTGGCGAACGACTCCAAGCAGACAAGACAGAAATAATCTTCGTTATCAGAGTCTTCAGTCTTCTTTGTTTTTTTTTTTTACGGGTTGGGGTTAGTTGTACGATGGGGTTGATTGTAACGTTTCAATTGACCCCCCTGCAGGTGTTACAATTGTCCTTTTCCGCCACATTTTATAAAACACAACACACCTCATAGAAAACGTGGATATCAGCTACAGAAAAAGTGAATTCAACAAGCTTGAAAGAAACGGTAGCAATAAAATGCATGATATTTCATTGATTAGTCACTAAAAAGATCGATAAAACTTACTTTGATAGGCCGAAATCACAAAATCCTCCGTCAAGACGACCATTGGGGAGCATGTGCGCCGGCGACTGGTGGGCCGTTGGGGACCAAGGTCACGCGTATCCTTGCTCACTCACACAAGCGTGCGTTGTTTAGCAACCGAGTTATTTGCTTTGTTACTATTGACCCTTGTTACTATTGCCCTCGGTCTACCCTACATGATTCATTTGGAGTGCAGCTTTACACAATACTTCTTAATGTATGATACAATGTAAAAAAATTACACTGTTGTCTGGATATTCATTCATGAATCTACCAACAAATCATTGATCTGTACCTACCATACACGGGACGTCATCTGTCGTGATTTTTGACAATTTATGCCACTGCAGATTCAGTGAGTTAATACATTTTTCAAACTCGCAATAAATGTCCTTTCCAGTGGTAGTACCTTTTTTTTTTTGTGTGCGGAAATCCCTTCGGATACCCTCCCGCCAGCCAGCGGGGGCGGTTATGTTGGGCTTGAACCGACTAAAACCGCACGCCGTCTCGGGTCTACAGCCGGGGTGTAAGGTTACCCATAGAGCATATCCCTCGCACTCCGACTGCCCCTTGGCCATTCGCAGTGTCTCCTCTGATAACAGCAGAGGGGTACCTGGAGCGGCCCCCACCCCGCGGGCCTTGCAGGCCCGCCATGCCCCGACCCCCCCGTGCAATGGGGTCAGCTGGCCCTGAAAAGGGCCGGTTGGTCAGACTCTTGGCCGTTGACGTTGACGCCAGCTACTCCAGGAGCAATCAATGAGGCATCATCGCCCACGTTGCCCAGGGTGCACCAAACTTGGAGGTGATCCGACCAGTCGCACCCCCCAGTGGTAGTACCTTTCATAGATTGTATACTGGCCAATTCTTCAGTAATGTTAAAGTTGTTATCAACACCTCGTACAAAAATTAGTAACTGAGCGGTATCAGATCTGTCGGTACTTTCGTACATGGTTATTGAAAAAGCGACAAAACCTTCAATTTTCTCCACAAGTTTAGATTTTATTGTCCGTAATTTTTTTTTAAATTCTCGAAGTTATGGTACGGCGTGATAGACTTATTGATTCAAAAAGTTTCTTTTTATCCGAGCATAAAACATCAGCCACAGTTTGCAAACAATCCTTTACAAATTCACCAAATGTTTTATTGAATTTCGCAATTTTGTGAGCGATCATGTAGCTAACTTTAGTGATAGCTTTTGAAGAAACATCCTGTTGCATAAATAAACCTTGCTGACTTCGAAGTTGCTTTGATAACAATTCAACTTTGGATGTTATCTCTTCATCGCTGAGAGAAGCATACAGTGAAGAACCATGTTTTGTTTTAAAGTGGCGCTGTATGTTAAACTCTTTGATAACGGCAATAGTTTCGTTGCAAATAAGACACAAAGGTTTACCTTGAAACAAGATGAAACAAGTTGAATTCCTGAGACGAGCTCAGCCGAATACAAGGGATTTTCGATTTAGCGATTTTTTTTTAATTTTTTAATTTTTGCGATTTTTTGCGTTTTTTTTTTATCTTGCAATGGTTCACCCCAGCACGAATCTATTACCGAAAACAGCAACTCGACAGCTCATCTCCTTCATACCCAAAACCGTGACAGAAAATTGGCAACGACGACGACGTCGACGACAAATCCATAGCAATAGGGCTTTTCTTAAGAAAATCCCTAAAAATATTTTCGCGCATCGAGGTCAAATTGTCAAAATTTTTGGCGCGGTCTATAAGTATATTTCCCGCTATGTAAAGAGATGCAAAAAAGTATTCTTCAATTTTATTCATATTAGCTAGTTTCATATTATTTTACTAACGACATGCGTTCTGTAATCTTGGTCACGCTGTTATTATTGTTAACCGTATCTCGCGATAACAAAATTTGACTAAAGTTTTATTAGTTATATACTTATTTGAACAACACTGTACTGCTTAATACTTTGCTTACATAAAACATTATTTTTTGAATTATTCCAAAACGCAACTTCATGATTGGCTAAAAGAGCGTAGCGTTGCGCCGGATCCGCGGCTTCGAAATATACCGACACGCACTGTGGAAAGCATGGGAAGCAAATATGCCGTCCGCTGCCTCGTTCGTGTGCATGCATGCGGGCGCCAGTTTCGTGCAAATAATATGTAGCGAATTTCGTGAAAATAAATCGTGTTGCCGCTGCCTCCTTCTGCGAGCAAGTAATGGTCAAAAAGGAGACGCCAGTTCGGGAGAAATTCGGGTCTTTTCCGATCCGCAGAGCCCGCGAGGCGCGGTGGTGACTCAGACGTCGGAGGTTGCTCAAAGTAAGCGATCAACAGTCGTCATTTACTTCCATCTTAACAGATCTTACGACTTTTATTTTCTATCAATTTCTTTTTTAAAAGGTATTCCGGGTGCCCTGGACCTTATGCAAAAAGGCACCAACATGAACGTTGTAATGTTTTTCGAGGTCAGGACGACAGACCTGCCAACTTAAAATCGTCCTAAATATACTATACCTTTTTTTTTTTTTTTTTTTATCGTGCGGAAATCCCTTCGGATACCCCCCCGCCGGCCAGCGGGGGCGGTTATGTCGGGCTTGCACCGACCAAAACCGCACGCCGTCTCGGGTCTTCAGACGCCGGGGTGTAAGGTTACCCATAGAGCATATCCCTCGCACCCCGGCTGACCCTGGGCCATCTTCCCACTAACAGCATCGCTCATCCTGTCTCCTCTGAAAGCAGAGGAGTACGGAGAGCGATGCGTGTTCCCGCCACGTTGGGTATTGGCCGACGATCAATGCCAACCCTATGAAGGGGTGAAGGGGAAGCCATTGACCGCCGCCCAGGGTGTACCGGCCGCTCCGATTCCGTTCCCCCCGGACTGCAGCGGGATCGGAATCGGAGCGACACTCGAGGAGGTTACCCAACACACACCCCCCTAAATACTATACCTACTATTTTTCATTCGATCAATACTCATCGTTGAATGTGTGAGTATTTTTCGACTCATGTCATTACATCACCTATCAAGCCATTCTTTTTTTTTAAATTCTTTATTGGATAAACAAACAATATCACAATAATAATGGTAAAGATAGTTGAGCGTTATTGTTGTGAGAGATAAGTATACGATGAAGAGGTGCGCGCACGCCTCTGTTAGTACGCGGGGTGCGGGTGCAAAGTAGTGGGGTTTTACGACAGCTTCGCGTGTGTGACCAGAGTGGCGCTCCATAGTTGATTTGATTCACAATGTCAATACAGTCGTGCCGGTTATGGCAAATATCATGTAAAAACATTGCTTGTATTTGCTTTCTCCTTGACGTCAAGTCTAGAAGATTATATGTTTGCAATAATCTGGGATAAGGTTAGCGGCTGTGATAGAACTTATAATGCATACTGCGAGATTTTTTTTTGTACTCTTTCAAGGGCAATACCATATTTCTTGGACAGCGGGTTCCAAATACAAACAGCGTATTCCAATTGTGAGCGGATTAAGGTCTTATAAAGATGCAGATATTTACCTGGACGAGTGAAATCATTACTCTCAAAACAAAAAACTCGCTCGCAAAACAAAGCCTGCCTGTAAGCTTTACTGCAATTATAATCTACATGTGCATCCAGTGGCGGCTTGGCATCCAGTGTGACACCTAACTCGCGAATATGTTGTACTCTGTCAAGATAATGACCACTTATTGTATAACTATATGTACTGAACGAGCGTTTCCTAGTAAATGAGATAATTTAACATTTACCGAGAATGAGGTGCAATTTATTTAGAGTTACAATAATTGGCAAATCTGTGCAAATCTGCCTGAAATTGATAATTGACAGTATTTATAGTTCTGTAAATTTTAAGGTCATCAGCACATAACAAATACTTACAATGACGAAAGCAAGTCTGCATAGACCCCTGTGGCATGCCAGATGATGTAATAACCGTTTCACATTTGTATCCATTGATGACAACTTTTTGTGTTCTGTTTGTGATATATACGATTTAAACCACCTCCAAACATTACCGCGAATGCCATTGAAAGGTAGTTTGTCCAGCAATATTTTATGATCTATATAATCTTATCAAACAATTCCGAAATGAACGAAAACTAAATTCCTGATAGTGGAGCGTTTGCTGACACAGCCGTGTTGTTGCGAAAGAATAGTCCTATGTAGTAGTGGATATATGTTATTATGCACCAGTCTCTCAAAATGCTTAGATAATGTAGGCAGGATGGAAATTGGGCGGTAGTTAGCTATGTCTCTTTTTGTACCTCCTTTATGTATTGGTGTTATTCTAGCTGATTTCTATATTGCAGGAAATACACCCTCAACTAGGCATTTATTATATATATATATATATATATATATATATATATATATATGATGTACCCTTCTAGATTATATATGCTTTCGACCGTATTTTTAAGAAAAGTAGGGGGTATGTTACCCCATCCTGCACGTTTGGTAATATCAACTGTTTTTAAGTGGTTTGATTCATCGGCTTCCAACAAATGCCTGCCACTAATGATAGTACCGTCAGGCATTGCTGAATCTACGTTAGCTATATTGTCAATACTGAAGGAATCAAGACATCAGAGGACTGGAAACCTGAAAAAAAGAAAGAGGAGAAGAGGTCACATATGTCCTCGGCTTTAGTTTTATTCTTAAAAATGTGTATCAGCGCAGGGGTAATCCAAACTGGGAAATTAGAATTGGAAAGGCGCCTGATAAGAACCAGTTTACGTACAATATCAAATATATTCTCGTAAAAGATGTTAAAATTATCTTCAATAGATTCATGCTGATACAATTCATAACAATTAATTTCTAAAATATAATTGTTAATCAATTCATAATGAGCACTATTATAACAAAACCTTGTCTGCAACTTTGTCGGTATAGGTTTGGAAAGGTATCAATAGGTATTAAGATGTAATAGGGTGGATGAAGGGAGTCCTTGGGAACTAGTGTGATAGGTGCTGACAGTGCCCGGCTATCATTTGCATTAGTTAGGCATAAGTCAAGTTATCTATTCATGTCATTTTTAAATAGATTCACTTGTATACAGTCCGGGTTATCTACATTTTGAAGTTTCATTTGTGTTCCATCGAGATACTAATCAAAGTACCTAAGGCAAATTGAAGTTACCATTTACATAATAACCATCTTAACTATTTATCTTCTGCATCTCATTGAAATATGTGAGATAAACCTCAGATTCTGTTCTTGGTAGAAAGTAAATGACGCTTAATAAATATTGAGCTTTGCCGATGTGCAGTTCTAATAGAATATGGTCTACATTGGGTTGCGCGATCTCGGTCGCAGCGAAACACATTGTAACGGGGTCTTAAAATTAATTTTTAGTATGCTATCATTGAATAAAGTCTCGGTCAGTACAATAATGTCATAATTGTGCGCTAATATGTCCATGTAAATAAGGTTTAATTTGTTTCTGTTCTCATATATCATTCTACTAAGAAATTAACCACACTATCTAAGGTTCATACTCTTTTATTCCTTTTACAAAACATTTCCAACATATTTACAACAGTGACATATTATTGTTGAACTTAAGTCGTAAAAACATTTTCAATAATCTGTATGATTTATCACTAAATCTGGACTACTAACCATTTGCGTTTGTGTGTGTTGCTTTGATGAGAAGGTGGTACTTCCATGTGCGATCGGCGTATTCGTGGTGGGTAGAAGTATGACTCTAGCACCTAAAAAAAACTGTCATCACTAGGTAAGGTAGCGACACGCCTATGAACGTTCGTATACCAGGGATCACATCTTTAAAAATGTCTATTGTAGTTTTTTGACTGATTTTGATCTTCAATCTGAGACTCTTGCAATGGCTTTCAGGCTCAAGTTATTCTTATTTGCGGCCTTCGTCTTACTGACGAGGAATATTGGTAAAAGCCGTGTAGTAAGAGATCATCAAAGGAAAATGTTTCATTGATATTCAGCACCAAAGCAGGAACGGGACACGATTTCTTCGATACATCGACGGCTGAGGTTATGTCGAAGATGAACAGACTAAAATCGCATGGTGTTAACAGCGCTGCTGTCAGATCGGCTTACCCAGATTACCCACTAGCCTAAAATAGAGATCCTAACCAGTTTTTTTTTTCTCGTCTATTAGGTGCACTCCCAGCTACTTCAATCGTCTTGCGACCAAATTGAACCAAAAGAATGAGGAATTAAATCTCTTTTTCACCATGCCAAAAGTTTACATAAATATTTATGTAGGTACGTTCGTCAGTTCTTGTTTCGAACAGAACTGATGAACGCACATAACTAAAAAAAAGTTTCAAGTGTTTAGATTCCACTTTTGTTTTTATCATTTTTGCATTACGGAATCCATTTGTTGCTGTATTGAGATCGTTCTCTTTTATACCTGAATGACTGACGCACAAAATAAAATTACTTTTGAATTAAGTAGTGTTAGACCAATTAGTTTCGCACAATTTTCGGCATCTTTGACCATATTATCGTATTCTAATATAGCTACACAAACACAAAATGACAAATATCCACTACTGGCAATTTTACACATGTGATACAAGCAAATTTGTTCCTACTTCAGTGTACTTTACCCAGACCAATACTTTGAGCGATGAGTGAACACGCTTTATTTATTTCACAGCATCCCGGTGGAGAGGAACCGTTACTGGATTCGGCAGGAATGGACGCCACAACAGCTTTCGACGAGGTCGGACACAGCTCATCTGCAAAGTTTGTTTACTATTTTATAAATATATTTATATCATCATAAATAATGCTAAAAGTCCCACACGAGGAAAAGGGTTAACCAACAGATTTACATAATGTAGGGTAAATATAGCGGACGGACGTCCTAGCGCGTCGTGACTCGTGAGACTGGTGCCGTGCATTTTAGTTTACGACAGTCAATATAAAAATAATGAATAAAAAAACTTTATAAACAAGCTTTTATTAAAAAATCAGTTGTGCTAAAACGAAATTAATCATTTTATTGTATAGCGCGTGTTTTTTCTGTGTTCTAATTGCATAGTTATATAGTTGCAAATTTGACCCGCACTAACATACATACATACAGAGCAAGTTGAATAAAAGCTTGTAAAAATGCCGAATTGTCTCGACAGAAGTGTTGCGATTTAAGCCAATCTGTTTAGTATGAACGTTCATACTAAACGGTGCGCATGACGTCATCAGTGGTGGTGATAACATTACACGCTCGGATTGCGTACCTATTATTTAATGCACACCCGATATCTAGCCCAATCTAAATCTGGGATAATCATGATTTCTTACTTTAGAATGTACATGCGAAAACACGTAAATGGTTTACAGTTTATTTATTTATTTCTTACATTACATCCATCATTACAGGTAATCCCAATTCGACAGTGTAGTAACATGATATCATTCATCTCTTTCACATCATCTCATATTATTAATTTTATTTCAATAGTACGAGCAATAATATTAATTTACTCATTATAATAGCAATTTCCAATAATAATTATAAAATGATAATACAAAAAAAAAGAATAACAATATATAAAACATAATTCAACTACCATAACAAATGGAATGTAGGGTAACCTTTACGAATTCACTCAGTGAACACGAGAACACATCTACTTTTTCTGCCACTATATTGAGGGTGGTAATAGCTCGCGTGAGGGGAGCATTGTCCAACAATTTAGTTCTACCCCGCGGTACCCTCAATAAGTTCGGCCGTCTACGACGATGTACATACCTATCTGGCACACATAAAACTATACATTGTAATATACCCGGATTACTAATGTATCCACGGAACACTTTGAGAATGTATGTCACCGTCGTCAAGTCCCTCCTAACTTCCAGCTTATTGTATCCGACCATACCCAATACAAATAAGGTTGGATACATCAAAGGGTAGAAGGGGTACACCCCATACAGTCTTAAGTATAGGTATCTAGTAAATTTATTTTGTATGCGCTCTAACATAAGACTGTACTTGGCCTGAGCCGGTGCCCATATCATACCATTACCTTCTAACTGGCCCCTTATAAGAGCGTTATAAAGAGCTATGACAGCATTCACATTCTTAAATGTCCCCGCCCTACGAAGTACGAATCCAAGCCGTGTATATGCCTTTTTGCAGATGTCAGTTATGTGCTCACGGAACGTTAGCTGACTATCCATACGAACGCCCAAATCCCGCACTGATTGCACCCTGTTCATGACCACATCCTCCATGTCGTAACTGTAATGGATTGGTGCCCTGGCGCGACTAAACGTCAAAATTGAACATTTTGGAGCATTAAAATGAAGTTTGTTAGTACGACTCCACTCCACCACGCGACTGACATCCTGCTGAAGGCGCCTGCAGTCGTCCTCGCTTTCTATAGCCAGCAACAACTTAAGGTCATCCGCAAAAAGCAGACACTTAGCGTCCCTTACGACTTCCGGCAAGTCATTTATCATGATGAGGAACTCCAACGGGCCCAAATTGCTACCTTGGCTCACTCCCGACCTAGTAAAATAAGGCTCCGACCGGTAACCACCGAACTCCACATACTGTTTTCTATCCCTCATGTAGCTGGCAAAAAACTGGAGCAATTTTGGTGTGCAACCTACTTTCGCTAATTTTGCCAGGAGGATGTCGTTATCCACTAAATCGAATGCCTTTTTAAAGTCGAAGTAGGCAACATCAACTTGTAGCCCTGCGTCTACATGAGGGACTAAATACACCATGCAATTCAGTAGGTTACTGGTCGTACTGCACGCAGGTCGAAAGCCATGTTGAGCATCTGACAATTGCATTGTGACTTGCTGCAGGAAACTTTGCTGGACCGCTGACTCGAACACCTTCGCTGGTGTTGACAAAATTGCTATGGGTCTATAAGACTCAACCGATGATCCGTTTCCCCCTTTCGGTATAGGTATTACCCGGGTGACCTTCCAAGCTTCTGGAAAATAAGATTTACTTAAACACATATTAAATATATGTGTCAGAGGATCCGCTAACACAAAACGGCAATCTCGCATAACGAATACCGGAATACCATCTGGGCCTGCCGATCGTTTTGGCTTAAGGCGGGTGAGCGCACTCCGCACCTGGTATGTAGTCAACCGGGGGATGTGGATGCTCGCACTGTTTGCGCCACTTGCTGCCACCGCCTCGTCAACATCGAGCCGCGCCGGCTGCGTGTTATATACAGAATAAAAATATTTTGCAAATTCCGTCGCGCATTCCGGTACCTGCAACACTGCCTCTCCCTTCAGAATATTCCTAATATTGTTTGAAGATTTTTTGGATCTAATAAAATTCCAAAATGACTTGGGATCCTCTACTAGGCCACTCTGTACTCGATCTTCATAATTTTTATGCTCGCGGTCTATACATTTTTTAATTCGCGCCCTACATGCCCTAAAGGCCTCATAATCACTATCTAATTTAGTCGATTTATACCTCTTATGAAGTTTCGCTTTTAATTTCAAATCGGATATTATTTGTTTAGTATACCATTCTGGGTAACTGAACCTTGAGTTTTCTGGTTTCGACTGTTTTTTAGGTACACAATTATTAAAAATCTCATATATAACGTCATAAAAATATGTCATCGCCTCATCAGGCTCCTGTAATTCATACATCGGATCCCAGTTGGCTAACGCTAATAAATAGTATAATAAATTAAAGTTTGTCTTATAAAAATTCCACTGAGGCTCAATTTGAATACGATTTAATGCCGAGGCCTCCACTTCTGCTGGTCGCGTACATGCGGTAGCGTTAAGCCGTATGTTAATGGCGAGCGGTGGTTGATGGCGGTCTACAGGCACCACGGCCTCGTCCGCCTTTGATACCTGCACGTCATAACGCAAACACAAGCTTGACGAGCACAGCACTAAGTCTGTCTTCCGTTACAATTAGGCACTTCGTTTAACTAAGTGAATTCGCAAAATGTCATAAAATAACTAAAATAATTTTTAGTAGTTTCATTACTAGAATATAAATTAAAATCTCCTACAACAATAATTTGTTTATATTTTACACTCAATTGTTCAATAATTCTAAACAAGATCATATACTCTGATTCATTAGTCCTTGGAGGAATGTAAACAACACAACATAAAAATAGGTATCTACCTTTAACATTCATCGTCGCACAAACCAGTTCAAATGAGCACTTATCTATGTTGACGTCCCCCGGCACATTAATTCGTCGCAGCTCCAATCTATGTGTGGCTACAAAAAACGCGCCACCTTGCTTGCGGCCATCCGTACGGTCGCATCTTAATATTTGGTAGCCTGGTGGAATAATTTCTGCATCCATAATGGAATCATTACATCCTGTTTCCGTGATTGCTATAATGTCAGCACTCAATGATTCCATATTTTTACAGATAGTGTTTAATTTTGTCCGAAGGCCGCTGGCATTTTGGTAATAAAAATCATAACTAGTATGATTTTGCTGTGTTTCCTGATCTCCGAAACCAAATCCATTCACAAAATTCTGCATTGACGGGCCATACTTCCGGTTGGCATAGGATTTCATACTTAGATTCCGGTATTGTAACAACAAATGATGCATAGCCTCGTTCCGTTTTGTGCTTAATCTTTTCGACTTTTACGGGAGCCGCTGGCCCACATATATTTTTTACATGAGATATTAGTTCCTCATCCGTGGTTTCAGAAGCCAATCGCCAAATGTGAAGGTGCTTATTTTTTTCAGTTGCCTGAATTCCCACTAATCCTATATTACTTCCTTTCTTAACATTTTTACTATGAAATTTTCCCTTTTTCCTTCTAACTTCGGTCCACTCATTTGGTCCTTCCTCTTCGCTATTCAAATTTACTACCGAAATTTTCTTATTATGATTGTCAAGTGTGGATACTGCAACTCCGCTTTGCATGGACGCTATTTTAGTGGCCCCGTTAGTTTTAATTGCACTTTTGCGGGTATGAATATTTTTTTCCTTGGTGCTTCCCATACTATCCTTCCGAGTTACCTCTGCGAATGTTGATGGCGGGATTACGATGGAATTAGGCTCTTCATCATCTGCTTTGATGCTTTGGGATGCACTATTAATATTATCTTTATACTGGCTACTAACACACTCACCTCGATGTACCCTCATATGTGTCTTTAGTTCTTCTAGTTCTGTTTTTGTTGAAGAACATACTTCTTGAAGATGTTTGATAATCTCAGTTTGCACGTCCAACCGCTTTAATACTTCTAGTGTAAACTCTCTAAACTCATTTATTGACTATTGGTGGTTATCACTATTGACGGTTGCATCTGTTGTTTTGACACGGCTTCCTCTCTGAGTGTTTATGTTTGCGCTGGGTGTATAAGCTTTCAGCTCGGTAGTACTTCGGACAGGCGTGTCCGGATCATTTCGCTTGGGCTTAGAGCAAACACACTCTGGACACATCCACTCATGGTTGTTAGAGAACCCATAAAAATCATCTAATGTCCAACCAAGGCACTTAAAATCATACACCTGCTGGCACTTTTCTTTGGTACACTTCATATACAATCCATCTGGCACTTTTTCACAACATGCCCGGCACTTCATAGTTATTTTACAATTTTTCCGTAATAAAAATTGTACACTAACTCGTAAACACGTCCGTACGTATCAAATTTGGACCGTAGACGGTAGACTAATTGACAGTTGTTTTAACAGTTGTCAATTAGTTGTAAGATACTGTTTGTTTTCCTAATAGAATTGAATAAAATAAAATGTTAGTGAAGCTATTAAAAGCAGTAGACATGGGTAGAATTTGGTAGGCAATCTACCTATTTTACCTAATATCAATTTCTACCAATTCACAACACTGCCATTATACATCATGTACTTTTTTTTTTTTTTTTCATGCGGAAATCCCTTCGGATACCCCCCCGCGTGCCAGCGGGGGTGGTTATGTCGGGTTTGAACCGGAAATTATAATACATAATGAACAGTTTCATTATGTATTAAATTCATCACAATATCATAATATATATATAAAAAAAAAAAAAAACATTATTCTTCTCTATTAATGTCTTCTATGTATGTATCATCATCATCATCATCATCAACCTATTCTAGTCCACTGTTGGACATAGGTCTCATCTAATGAGAGCCATAGCGCCCTGTCTTCAGCTTGCCGCATCCAGCAATTAGATAGAGTGATTGAAGAGGAAGGTTTTATATGTATAATAACATCCATTGCACCCGTGCGAAGCCGGGGCGGGTCACTAGTGATATATAATAATTAAGCCTTAAAAACATCGACAACTGGTTTCACAACAGAATTTCGATATCGCCAATGGATTATTTATGGACGTCAGATGGCAGTCGCTTCACGGTAAATATTGAATTCGGTACGTGGTTAGACTGAAAAGCCGACCCAACTGAGTTGGGAAATTTCTCGGAGAGCACGTTTAGTTAACAACCATGGCAGTCGTTACGGTTAGTTGGAGCCCCAAAAAGTCCAACTACAAAACGTCAATATCGCCAATGGGTTGTGGACGTCAGATGGCAGTCGCTTCACGGAAAATATTGAATTCGGTACGTAGTTAGACTGAAAAGCCGACCCAACTGAGTTAAGAAACGAGAATGCCCATTCTTGGTTGCGCTTTTAGACGTTCGCGTCAATATTTCTAATGTTAAAAAATAATATTGATTATAGTAAGACTTTTCAACCCTAAATCGTTTCAATAGAACTTGGGGTTTGAATTTAAATTATAAAGATATAAAACTTGAATGAATAATCGTTTCCATTTTAATTCAATTGATACCATTATTTAAAATAAACCATTGGTGGTAGAACGCAAATATACCTATCTTTTTAAAATAAAATGGTTAAATAATAATACGTGATAATAATTCGCAATGTGATATTCAAATATATTGCAGTTATGTTATCTTAATGTTTTTTTGTGTGTATTCGTAGTTTATTAGTGATAATCAGTTAAAGTTGTAAAAGAATGTATGCTTCAGTGGTAGTTTTCTCTTAATTTATACATGGTATCCCTGTCTTAAAACATTGCAGAAGAAAACTCAAATGTCAGTTCAACAGTCAGTGTCACAATATTTTCTTGTTGTTGTTGTTTTTCTCGTTGTAATCATTTAATTTCTCAATAACCCCAAGTTCTCTTACAATATGCGTTTATATTTCAGATAATGCTTAATGCAGGCTTTTTAATGCAGCTTATACTTATGTGACATAGCAAAAAAAAGTGTGCAACCGATTTCCATACTGACATGGGCATTCTCCTTTCGCGGAGAGCACGTTTAGTTCTCGGAGAGCACGTTTAGTTAACAACATTGGCAGTCGTTCCGGTTAGTTGGAGCCCCAAAAAGTGCAACTACAAAACGTCAATATCGCCAATGGATTGTGGACGTCAGATGGCAGTCGCTTCACGGAAAATATCGAAGTTCTGCCGCTTCATACTTAGACTAAAAAACCCGACCCCAACTGGGTTGAAAAGGCTCGGAAGATGAAATCTTTCAATTTGAAAAAAAAAAGTTATTCGGCCTATACGATACAAATGACTTGAATATTTTACTATTTTCAGAAAACAACTGAAAAAATTTAAAATTGGATCATTGGCTCCAGGCGAAACATGGTAAGTTGATTTAAATATAAATTAGATGATATAGAAAAATATCATCGTACAAAAGTAACCTTTATGAAAGGATTATTTTGTAAAGGTAGACAAATTGCAGTAAGGATGAGAAGAAAGCAAGACAATCGAGAGGAAACATAGAAAACATATGTACTATCAACGTTTCTGAAGGCAGTAAAGTTTTAAAAAACATAATTCTGCATATAGATAGCGAGTGATAAAAAATTTAAAATCGTAGGACTTCACGGATCGTACTTTTATATGGAAGGGCGGGAAGATAGTCTTTACTGAAAAAATCAAGTATTCTGCTAAAATTAAAGAGGGAGGAGTTTTCGTGACAGATAATTAGATGAGAGAGGATTGGCTCACACTGAGATTTAGCGCCTGCACTGCGTCGTGCGTATCACAGTTGCGGGAGCCCGCATGTCGTCGTGCAAATCATATGGCTTTTTTTGCATGAATTTGCGCAAATTAGCTGCACGATATTACCTCAGTATTATTTGTACAAAACTGGCACCTGCATAACGTGCACACGCACGACGGAGAGCAGGCACTTATAGGACAAAATTGATGCCATGACAAAACTGATAATTGAAGACTAGAAATGCTTTTACTTAGGCCATAGCCATTCGGACTACATAAAGCAAAGGGAATAGAGGCATTTTGAGATTCGTAAATAATAAAATACTGAAATAACTTAATAAATTCTGTCGCCCAATTGAAATAGTAGACTAAGTATAGGCAAAAAATAATATAGACAATATTAAATTTGCAGTTCGAGATTGAGACCTAGACTATGGATGTCAAGGTGACAGATTTTTTCTTATTTATTTTATTGGTTTTATTTTTATTTACGTTTACTTTAACAAGAAAATATGTAGCACTCAAATACAAATTTTAAGTTTGGCCCTTGGAAACTGTAAAGTACTGAGGATTTGCTTTAACTTACTTTGAGTAATTTGTATGTATGATAACACATGCCGTAACATTTTTTTTTTCGCGATCTGGCGTTATATTTCCGTCTTGGTTCCTGGGTGTTAACGAAAATATTTTTATTTATCTTTTACCGCAATGTTGATACTTAGCTTTAACTTTTTCATTTACTTGTCAAAGCGGTGGGGTTGTATAGTACCATGTATACCAGGGTAAAAAAATGTATTCAAAAAACGTAGGTACGTTTTTTGGATATTTTTTGGCTACACAGTCTCTTCCAATTACGAGTAGGACCTACAATGGTAAATTTCTAATAGATAGAGGGCTATCGGCCTTAATGTAACACAGTAATGTATGTCTAGTTCTATGTAGCTTTGCACTTACCCCCCACATTCATAGGTAAGTTTAGCGTACATTTGGCAGATATAGACCAAAACAAGTAGACAAATGCGCAATTCATGTGATAGTTGTAAGCTATTTTTAATTGTAACAGTAGAATTGTTAGCTCAGGAAGTATTGTAGTTTTTTGTAAAACGTCACTAATGAATGACGTTTAGTTTAATACTTAATGTTATAATTAGTAGACACATAAAAACGACACCCATTTTCGTAGACAGTCTTAGAAAGTAAGTACTTTTTTTTTTTTTTTTTTTTTTTCGTGCGGGAATCCCCTCGGCTACCCCCCCGCCGGCCAGCGGGGGCGGTTATGTCGGGCTTGAACCGACTAAATTTAATTTAGATTTATTTGAACACTTAGCTGATGTAATTCATCTCTCTATAACAATAATATGCTGTTTTTTAGTTTTTAATAAAGCTTTAAATATATTTTATGTCTTCAGTTCAAAATATCACCGGCAATGTACCGAGACTCAAGTTAAAAGGTTATATTTTTTGTCTATTAATGTAATTTGTTAAACGTAGTGGTCCACCGACGACAGTGTTCCGATGTGAGAACGATGAGAAGCCGTGGCGAAATGTCAATAATCCCAGTAACAGGTTAGAAATAATAAAACTATTTATGAAATTAAAAAGAAGGTATAATTATGATGAAAATTATAATATATTGTAAAAGCATTCATAAAATCCGTACCTGCCTTTTGTGTAAACTAATCGTCGGTTTGTGTAGACACAGTGGCGGATATACCACAGGCTGAGTAAGCTGTAGCCTAGGACGGCAGATTTTAGGGGCGGCTTTGCGATCAATTTTCTTCATGTCTTACAAAAAATTCTACGCGTAATACTTTCGTATCCTATATCAAAGTCATGTTTCGTTTGGCTGCGGCATGGTAAAAATAATCTTGTGAATAAATCGTTGTGTTGTACCTTAGGAATTGATACAATTGTAGTTGTCGCCGTCGGTAGGAGCGGTAAATTTTTTTTAGCCTATTAGCGGCAATATGTAAATCCGCCACTGTAGACGCAGACTGGATTACAAATTATACATAAACAATGTATGTATTCTTTTGGTTTTGACTCTAATAAAAAACGAGCGTGATGCAATGTATAAAATTAATGTTTACATAAAGTACGCATACTTTATTATTTTGCTAGGCTTATACTAGATCGGTCAAGGTTTATAGGCATATAGAGGTAAAATTAATGATACAGCTGTTTATATATAAGGTTGTAAATATGCTAGTAATAACTAAATTAAAAAAAAAACTGAGCTGTAGACAACATATATGAAAATGAAATGAATTTATTTACAACCTATTTAGTTACAAGTAAATAAGTCATTTATATACATTTTGATTGTTCAAACAGATCTACACCGAACAGATCTAAATCACCGTCACTGCAAAAATGTTATTCTAAATCGGAGTCTTCAATGAAAAAACCTTGTTCCAAATCGGCGTCATCACTGAAAAAGACGGTATCTAAATCGACGACATCACCGAAAAGAACTGGTTCTAAATCAACAGTTGCTTCGAAAAGATCTATTAATAAAATGTTATCAAAAGAGCCATCATCATCATCTAGGGTACCAATACCCATACCAAGAGTCCCATCTATAGTGGTACCCAGGGAGAGGTTCATATTATTACTTTATTTATTTACTTTTTTCTTTTAATAATTTTGATTTTTACTAATCTTTTTTCTACAATATCTTATCTCTTCATCCGAGCGCCAATCTCGATTGCATCCAAAGCTTGTACTTTGGAGCCCAGGGTCCGCTCTCTTACTCCTCCCTTCCAAGATTGGGTTTATTTATTTTTTACGAAAGCGACTGCCATCTAGCCCCCAAACCCCGAAAGAAACCCAGAGCTACATAATGTGAACCAGATATATATAACATAATATAATTTTTCATTTTCGAAGGCGACGCCGGGGTTATCCATGCCAAGGGTATAAAACATTTAAAATTTGAAGTAGAAACCTAAGTACTAGTTTGATATTTAGTGGTTAGGAGTACATAATAGTTGTTGTTACGATATTAGGTACTTTAAAAATCTGGTCAATCATTTAGAAAATATTGGTAAAACGGGAGAAGTTAAAGGATGAATGAAACAAAATGGTCATTAGAAATTTACCAATAATATCCTTTACACAATTTTAAGAACGTACTGACCACTTACTTGATGATTTTGTACCTTTTTACCCCTTTTTTTATCATACACTGAAATGATTCATAAATCTCCTTCAGAGAAGCTAAATCATTTTCTACAGTGGTCTATAAACTATATGACTTCTGCTAACCCTATTAAATTTAATTTGAATATCTAGTTTATTCAATATACCTTTTGTTTTAACCTGGTACAAGTTATTTTCTCATTCAGGGCTAAACGCTGATTGGTGTCTGCCTATGTACGACATTATAGTGTTGCATACTCTATGCATTTGTTTTCTGAATGTTTGACCAAGTATTAAGACATTATAATATGAAAACTATTATTGTTTTTACGTATTACCTAAATTCACGCTCGTTTTCCCTTTAAAGGGTGTTAAAAATAATTTATCATAAATTTATAAATACCAAATTCATTGATATGGTACCGCTAGTATTATTTAAAATGAAAATATAAGAAAATCCTTTAACCTAAAGATATCGATATATCAGAATATACTATACTATGTTATATTATGTACTAAAAATAACATGAATAATAAATTAACAACAGCTTCTCATCGTCCTCACATGCTGTGATCTTAGTGTTATAATATTTGTCTTTTTAATTAGAATGATTATTTTTTATTTAATCCAAAAGGGAAAACGAACTTGAATTTTTTATTATTTTTTATTTATTCATAGGCACGGACGTCGTCCTCCGCCTTCAAGGTACCTATTTAAAAACAGTTATTTATTAATGTAGCGTAGGATTGTATTTAGTATTGTAGCTATTTTAATATCGCTAAAAATATTCCAAGACTCAAAAGCGAGTGAATATGAAGCTTGTGTCATATTCGTAAACATGACATGTGTAGTAATTATTTAATAGTAAGGAAACCCAAAATCCAATATATCTATTAAATTTCATTTAGTTAAAAAGTAAATTCAAATAATTTTTATTCTACCCTCTATAGGTAACAGAGGGTAGGATGAAAATTATTCGACATAACTTTCTGACGCCCGGTTTCAATAATCCATCTATCCTTTACCAGCAGTTAAAATAGCTACCATTAGTATCTATCGGGGATTTTTTCTGTTTCAATAAACAAAGATAAGCAGAAAATGACTTTGATGATATTAAAACCGCAGTTACAGATAGTGGTATAAAAAATAAAAAAAAAACAGGTGGCAGACAAGCACGTCAGATTAATGTTGACATGTTTATCTGGGATAGCTTCTACCTTTAACTGTAGGTAGATTATTGAGACTGGCCGTAAATGGAATTGTATCATATCACCGGACCTCAAAATTATTTAAAATTTGGAATGTAAAAAAATGATACGTATTTTGTGCAAAATTGTAACGTAACTAACGTTACAATGTTATTTATACTTAATGATTATTATACAGAAGATGTTTTGTTAATAACAAGTGTTGTTATTGTAATAAGTTCATAAGATGTTCAAATGTAGTACTGTAAAGTTCTTAATAAAATTGTTTTAGATTTAGATAGTACACTAGATATTTTTATCTACACCCATGCTTTAAAACCTCTATAAAAGATTCTGAAACAGTTAGCTTATTGCCAACATTAATACATCCAATGTCATAATAACCATAATATCATCCGAACGGGTGTTATAATGTTGTACCTATGAAATTTCATAATAACACTCCTTTCGCTTTTTCAATCTCTTCCGCGCAAAGGGTTACTCATCAGACAGCCAAATTCTTAGCGCTCGATGCGTGGAATCTGTATGAGTTTCAAAAAAAGAACTGTCATTCACGCGCGTTGCATTGCACTACCACAGCGGCGCGCGGCGCGCCGTAAAAAAAAAATTAAAGCTTATTCGTTCGAATTCGAATTCCCGCTATTTTTCTTCGCTATTATTTTTGCAAATTGTTTTGTTTACTTACGAAAATGAGCGATTCAAGTTTTGATAACACACCTCCAGACATTTCGAATGCAACAAAGGACATTTCTAACAAATTACTACCCGAAAAATCTAGAAAACAGTATGAAAAGGCGTACCAAGATTTCATGAATTGGAAAATATCAAAGGGCAGTACATCATTCTCTGAAGATGTATTATTAGTTTATCATGGGTGTAGATAAAGTCTTGTATGCAACTGTATAATTAGGTATTAAAACACTCATGTGATACTATTATCACACTCAGCTTCGCTTCGTGTGATAAACCCACATTCATGTTTTAATACCCCTCATTATACCACAGTTGCATAAATAACTATTTTGTATTTAAATTTGTGAGTGTTATTTGAAAGTGGTTTATCATTCCAATAAAAAACTTGTCTAACCAACAATACATGTTAAATTTATCACTTATCGATAAAAGAATTTCAAACTTTATCGATAGCCCAGAACCACTTTCAAACTTACTAATGCACGAGAAAACTAATAAATTTTATTCTTACAGCGGTTCCAGATTGAAATGGGCGTTACTAGCGTTAGCTATTGCAGTTGTTGCTGGTGTAGCATACAAGAAGTACGCGAGCTAAACCACAATACACGGAATATAAGCTGGCATAATATACCTAGCTGGCTGCGACCAGTTGGGGCTACGTATAAGCCTAAGGCCGTCCGCTGCATCATGCGTGTGCACGCATGCGGGCGCCCTGTTTCGTGCAAATCGAATGTATTTTTTTGCCCGAAATTCACTCAGTATTATTTGCACAAAACAGGCGCCCGCATGCATGCATACGCATGAGACAGCAGACGGCCTAACTTATACAATAGAGTACCGTAGAGTATGTGGCCACTGAGGCATACATTAACAAATACTATATTTAAAGTATCTTTGAAATGAGGACCCAAGTTGAAAAACATTACTTTTATATTATTAATAACATACCGGATTTTTTGGATAATTTATTGTTTCTTAAATCGTCTTGTTATTTAATTCTATCAGATTTAGCTTAGAAGTAATTTTACTTAGAGCATCTCGAACAATGTATAAAAGTAAATAACTATCACTAAGGGAACAACAGAGTTTGAAATTTTAACATGTTAACAATGAACTAGGAAACTCTGAAAAACCCATAGACCCAGATACAGGAATTGAATTAATAGATCAATATTGTGATACTGGAAGAGTTAATAGATCAATATTGTGATACTGGAAGTGTTAATAGATCAATATTGCGATACTGGAAGAGTTAATAGATCAATATTGTGATACAGGAATAGAGTTATTGGATACATATTATGTTTGTTAATTTATCAATGTTGAAAGTGTCTTTACGTCATGTCCTGTGTAAAATATAAAATATTTTATGAATTGTCTCAGTGGCCCAATCTGTATATGGAGTCATATATGATATGACCATATTAATCAACAATATTTATTTTGAAACAAGTTACAGGAATTATATGTAGGTTATTTTTTTAATAATTGCCTCAAAACTTATTCATTAAAAAGTCAACAATGACAATAGTTGTACAACGTGGCTGTGGTTAATTCACATTATTGTTTAAGCATAATTACTGAAATCAGCCTCATTCATTCATAGGACAACATCTTGGTACTTTAATAGTTTTTAGTAATACCTATGTGATATAACTGTACAAAGCATTTCATTTGACACAAACTTTTAATAAATAAATAATTTCAATAATGTTGTCTTACTTTTGGAACCCTATATATTTTGATTCATTTGAGACTCTCTTACCTATGTATTTTTTATATGAAAAGATCTAAGGATCGTAACTAGGCGGACAGCAATACCAATAGCAATTTGGGAACAGATAGGCAATTTAAAAAAATGTAACTTTGAAAACATATTATTTTATATCTTATAGTATATAGTTCAGTTATTTAGATTACAAGGCATTATTATCAATTATGTTTCATTAATGTTAGGGTAACATAGTGGACACAATCTACATTCCATACATATTTTTCCTGTCCCGACGCGTAGTTAAGTTACTACTTTACGCAATAATTTAAACATATTGTTCTAAATTTTATTACAATAATAACGCTCTACAAATGAGTTTACATTTTTGCCAGATTTTTGATATGTATCAATTAGCTATTTATTTAAATCGATATCTGTGTATTCCTTTTTTTCGAACAAAATATTTCCAAGTTTACCTAAAGTACTGACATGCACACTAATTGTGCAAACAAAATAAATCTAATTAGTATACTGTTTAATGGTATTTGCGGAACTTTTTTACTGAACGAATAACTTTTTATCAAAATAGTATGCCTAACAATTCCTTAGTTCAACAAACAGCAACTTTTTTAAGGAAAACCATCACCTAAGTTACTTCTAGGAACATCGTTTATTATAATTCTAAGTGCATTATCACAAGCGACCTAACACGAAGGGTTATTACGGAAGTCTCTGCGAGACCTCCGCATTAACCCTTCTAACCTATAGATATCTATGGGTGTCGGGGCGCGCGGTGTCCACGAGCTCGCTTCGCTCGCTCCCGCGGTGTGTGCGCCTTTAGATATCACTTTTAGAAATTCCGTTGTAAAATTGTACAATTTACAGTGATAAACAATTCGTATTTTTGTTTTAAAAATCATATGTCCGATGTACGAATCACATTTTTGATGTGAATTCGATAAAAAAGGTACCTAACTTCGTTTTGTGAGTTTTTTTTTTATATTTAGGACACCCGGTCTCTCAACTTTAAGAACAATGTACAAACAAAAAAAAAAAAACGCTAGCACAAAACTTTCTTTTTCGGGGATTCCTCCACTAGCACTAGCTCAGCTCTATGTATAATTCGGGGATTCCCGCAAAAGAGCCTGATGCTGTCGTGGTGATTCCCTGTCCCATACTCGCGATCTTTGACGACGTCTCAGTTGCAGAATTGTTAAACGTGTATTATTCTATAGTGATAGATAATAAAAAGTAGTGATAGATTATAGAAAATTTATATGAATTTGACTTCACCTCGCCTGATGGTAAGCTGAAGGTAAAGTCTCAGGAAAGAGGGTCACCATTACATACACGTACCATGTTAACAATGGTGGCACTCAGCTTGACGGCCTCAGGAGAGGCCGAGGCCGAGGATTGTCGTCGCAGCACCGCGTGACACCCACCGGTCCCACTAGTACTGCGACCACAATCCCCCTGCCCGGCTATGCACTTGCTGACCCCTGAACGCAATCAAACCGAAATTGGATTACTATGGAGGATTTTTCGCAATCTTGCACGGTGGTGGTACCCATCCGGCCGAATTTTGTGACAAATTTGTGTCATCAAATTTCTACCACCAGTTTTTTTTGTAGGACATGTTTAGTTAATCAATTGGTTTTTTTGAACAGTATTACTTTGTTTAGGGATTTTCCTTAGAAAAGCCGTATTGCTAAGGAGTTGTCGTCGACGTCGTCGTTGCCAATTTTCTGTCACGGTTTTGGGTATGAAGGAGATGAGCTATCGAGTTGCTGTTTTCGGTAATAGATTCGTACTGGGGTGAACCATTGCAAGATAAAGAAAAAATCGCAAAAAATCGCTAAAAAAAAATCGCAAAATCGAAAATCCCTTGTATTCGGCTGAGCTCGTCTCAGGAATTCAACTTGTTCTGGTATGCATTCAGTTAATTAGTGGAGTTATCTATAAGAAAAATTATACAGATGTGCATTTAAAAATATCTCTTATTAATATAGGGATAAAGTTTTTACAAAGAATAGTTGATTGTCAAATTTCCATCTGTGATTCATTTAAATTCATTAAAAATGTCTATGTAGGATAGATATACGTAAATATATTTGAATCCAAGCATTCATTCATAATAGGTAGTCTAGTTTCAGTAGGGTAGTAGGATTCTTTAGGGTTATCCCTTCGAGGGCTTACCCCGGCTTTTAGTCAGTCCGATTACGACACGCCCATTCCATCGTTGGCACATATGTGCCAACGATGGAATGGGCTCCTTACGTAAAAAAACTCTAGTAGGATTGTTTTTATTAAATGAAACAACATGTTTTTGTGAAGGCGTTTTTCTTTCTACCTTAATTATAGTGAAATTTTTACATATACATACTTAATAGTTATTAAATAAATAAATTACAAATCTTTGGGATGGTCCAATTTGCGATAATCCATTAAAACTTAGTAGGTACCACTAGTAGTAGTAGGTACCTTTTTTTTTTCTTTTTTTTTTCTACGTGCGGATAACCCCCTTCGGATACCCCCCCGCTGGCCAGCGGGGGTGGTTATGTCGTGTCTCGACTAAAACCGCACGGTGTCCTCCCCAAGTGTCCGTTGCCGGGCACCCCGGGTACGCTCTACTTAGGTACCTAACTTGCCTTATCTCTAGATGATTCTGGAACTTTCTACCCTCCTAATTAAGAACTATAAAAGGCGCCCGGGTATCGACGCGCAGTCAGTTGATTTTCAGAAGCGAAAGCGAACACATCATACCGAAGCGATTCAAGAGGATTATACCTGCGACCTAAGCAACGACTGTGGACTGCTGAGCGACTTGAACTGTTGAAGAGTACTGTGTGTGCTGGTTATTTAGTTGTCTAGTTTGTGATGAGTGAATAAACCTCTTCGTTGTATAAACGGCATTTAATTGTATTCCGCGCACAACAGTATTTTATAGCGTTTCATTTTGTTATTTTTGTCTCTACACTATCGGGTACTTTGAGATAACTGTACACTTCAAGATGATTCCGTCCAACAGCGAGCAATTGTAGGGGGAAGTCCCGTAGCGCCGGACGGCACCTAGCGTCGGACACTCGTATTAACTCGACAAACGACCACGCGATCTATTCAAATATTGGTGAAAGAGGCGCGATGGCTGCTAAAAATCTACTGAAACGCCCGACGTTTCAGTAGATTTTTAGCAGCCATCGCGCCGCATAAAAAATAGTGTAGATACAAAAATAACACAATAAATCGCGATAGAATCGATATCGCGAAAGATTAAAATGAGTTTTATTTTCACGAGTTTGACGAATTTTATTTCACTACAAACTATTGACAATATTATATTAGTGTTGAACGGGGCTCCACTTAGCGTACTCTCCCAGTTTAGCAGCGTACGAGATCGCGTGGTACACGTAGTGTTGCTCATGGACGTTGTGGAACAAGTGCGCGTAGGGCCCTGAAAATAAGTTATAACAATGTTACCATAAAATAAGCGGCCAAGTGCGAGTCGGACCCGCCCATGAAAAGTTCCGTAGCAGCAAGTAACATAATAATGCTTTTTTTTAAATTATATATTTCAGTTGGTTGAATGAAAGATATAAATTGCGGTTTACGATTTACGACGTTTTGAAAAAAAAACTACTCATTAGATCTCGTTCAAACCAATTTTTGGTGGAAGTTTAAGTACATAGTAATGTACATTATATATATTTTTTTGTTTTATCATTCTCTTAGTTTAGAAGTTACAGGGGTGGGGGGGGGGGACACATTTCACCACTTTGGGAGTGTCTCTCGCGCAAACTATTCAGTTTAGAGAAAAATGATAATAGAAACCTCATATCATTTTTGAAGACCTATCCATAGATACCTAGAACCTAGAACTAACCCTACACGTATGGGCTTGAAAAAAAAAAAAAATTGAGATTCAGTTCTAAGTATGGGAAGCCACCATAATTAATTGTTTTTTTCCTATTTTTGTGTAAAAATCTTAATGCGGTTCACAGAATACATCTACTTTCCAAGTTTCAACAGCATAGTTCTTATAGTTTCGGAAAAAAGTGGCTGTGACATACGGACGGGCAGACAGACATGACGAATTTATAAGGGTTCCGTTTTTGCCATTTGGCAACGGAACCCTAAAAAGCATTTGTATAGCTGAATAAAAAATGAATGAAATGTAAGCCCACTCGTCAATCGACACTATCTGAGAGATATTTGACGAAAAATATTCCATATTCGAAATTATATTTTTGTTTCTACTTATTACTAGGTAACATATATCATCATCCCGATTGCATCCGAGGCGACCTCACGTTCACCTGTCGTTCGTACGGTCTGTTCCTCCTACGCTTCTTGGTTTGAGCGTTAATGGGAGGGACTGCTGTCTGGTCTCCCAACTCCGAAAGGAAAGCCTGCACCAGAGCCTCGTCCGTCAATCAGCAGGTGTACGGTCGCTCTCAGAAGATGCCGAAGACTAACAAATTTACAAACGATCTTTCATTGGAAATAAATCAATCTAGAATAGAATCAAGAAATTATTTTAGTAATAGTTAGAGCTCAATTTAATATTTTTCCAACATTTGTTTATTATTTTATGTAAAGTTTTAGAGCTAAGGTGGTCGGTAAATTGGAATGTTTTAAACATTAGCTTCACCTGCGAGATGTTATGTACACTTGCAGGTGAGTTTACCTTGGCCCACGCAGATCTTGGTAGAGCTCCATAGACAGCCACAACACAGTTAAGTAGGTACTAAGTGTTTTTGTTCACAAATAGCTTTTACATTTTGTTGACAAAAAAAGCGCTGCAACAATGCTCACCTTTAGCATAAATATTGACATCACCACCTCCATGTGTGCTCTCCGATAAAGCGATTCCAGACTGAAATCGATAATCGTAGCTTTGCGTGTCATCTTCGCTGGGATCCCGTCGCATGACATTGGTACCGTTGCTGTCAGTCTGCACGTGATACTGATATGATTCTGGACTTCCAGTGGCGTAGGATATCGTCGTGTAATTAAGACCATCCTGCTCCGAAGGTGCAGCTATATCTGCATGAACAAATAATCTTATGAAAGTAACTGCAGAGCTTAACTGCCAAATTGAGATGCGCTTAAGGAGACCCGTAAAAACCTCTTATTTCTGACTTATGTAAGTTTTCTTTTAACGCTATTACCTAAAGTTGAATATTGTTTAGACAATACTTCAAAACTGATATTTTCATTACTAGTTCAATTTCTCATTTCACCACGACTTTGAATATCCGTTTAAACTAAATTATAAAAAAATTGTTTAAACGGATATTCAGTCGTCAAAAACGTTCCTAAAATGGTGCCCTAAGGAATGCCATTCATCACTCATACATTGGTACGTAAATACCTTAGTATTTTCCGACTTATATCTTTAAATCAAGTTTCAAACACTAAGTCAATTGAATTAGTAGCAACAATATTGAACTTATTATTCTGTTACTAGTTGTTATAGTAACAGAATAATCAACGGGATATTTACCATGTTAACATATTAACATCTTAACATGACCATATCAATCTTATTTTCTTTTACTCTCTGAATTACTTACTTAATATTTTTTTTACATGCTTTGGTATACCTTTTTATTTATTTTTTTCGTGCGGAAATCCCTTCGGATACCCCCCCGCCGGCCAGCGAGGGCGGTTATGTCGGGCTTGCAGCGACTAAAACCGCACGCCGTCTCGGGTCTTCAGACGCCGGGGTGTAAGGTTACCCAAAGAGCATATCCCTCGCACCCCGACTGACCCTGGGCCATCTCACCACTTACAGCATCGCTCATCCTGTCTCCTCTGGAAGCAGAGGAGTACGGAGAGCGATGTGTTCCCGTCACGTTGGGTATTGGCCGACGATCAATGCCAACCCTATGAAGGGGAAGCCATTGACCGCCGCCCAGGGTGTACCGGCCGCTCCGATTCCGTTCCCCCCGGACTGCAGCGGGATCGGAATCGGAGCGACACTCGAGGAGGTTACCCAACACACACCCCATGCTTTGGTATACCTATATTAGAATTTATTTTCTTACCAAAAATATTGCTTCCTCTGTCCGGATATCCGTTTATAGTCATTGTATTGGAATGGTCGCTGGTAACAATTATCAGTGTGTCCTGCTCGTTCGTCATAGTCGTAGCTAGTTCAATAGCTTCTTCCAAAGCTATAGACTCGATGATAGCACGTTTGGCCCAGTTATTGTGATGAGCTGCGTCAATATTACTTCCTTCTACCTTTAACAAAATCATTCATCACTTGGTAATCGTAAAATTCCTGAGTCGCAATGACGGAATTGCACAAAATATTATAATAATCAGGTGAACCAGTGGAAGAATTAACTTCTCGTGATCCACCAATACCCAGGTAGACTACAAGTATTAAACGAAAAAATTCGAGTGTTTCGTGAGCATGTTTTATTTAAGATATTATTTTCAGACAGAATTTTTCCTTCAGTAGTTGATTTTAATGCATCTTCTATATGGACTTTTTGCAATTAATTCTAAAATAACCCAAACGCTTTCAATAAATGGAACTTCTATGTTTTCAATTTTATAAAGGTGGTAAGAACTGAATAGCATCTGCAAAAACGTTAAAGCTTCTGAAAATTCGTAACAAAATAATGTAAACGCGTCACTACGTTCTATCAAATGAGCAAAATCGTAGATATAGATCAGGTTCAAAATTCATTCAAATTCAAAATTTTAGGCCTATGCAACATAAATCAATTAGGTACATTGATATCGTATGAATATTGTAAGTATTCTCTACAATGCTCTAAATATTGAAGCAATTACTTACCATTAGAAAATATCCTTTATTATTCTTCCTTAGAACTTTGATGGCAGCTGCCATCATATCAGATATTGAAGGCATGCCATTTGGACCTTTATTTCTCTGATCTTCATACCTAAGATGACTATTTGCGAAAATGCCTGAAAGATTGGCCAAACATTTGATTAGGTCAACGGTATATGGATTCTCAAAGCAAAAAAAGTCTTGTCCAAGTAAAGCTAGATACAGATCTATTAAAATAATACAAAATCATTATGGAAACAACTGTCGAAACAAAGGGCAAATAATTACCAAATAAATAATCTGTTTCCTTGAAATCCACATTTTCCAGTTCCTCATTATTGGTGACCACACTGTGCTTCAAGCCCCGCTTTCTTTTATCATCCTTGTACTCTTGGAAGAGATTCCGTCCATCGTTACGAATGCATGCTGAAGCAGCCTGCAAGGGATCCTAAGGTGTTCCTGTAGAGTTGGATACGAGCGACTGCATACCGCCTCCCATTATCACCTGGATATTTTTATAATATATTGTTGATTATAATTATGCGCAGCATCTGATACCACTAGAATAGGGTCTGGACACGTGAGTAAAAAAGAAGCCATCGTGTGTTAACTAGCTCACTTAACAGTACTTCAAATTGGCAGGCCTGTTTGAAAATAGAGGAAGATATAAGGATCAGGGATTGAAAACGGTTCCAAAATACTGGTAAAATACCGGTATTTTGGGGTTCCGGTACCTATACCGGAACAGGAACCAGAACCTAAATTCGAACCTTTAAGAACCTTTATTTTACCGGTTCTTTGGCAAAGCGAGTCTAAACTTGTTTTTTGAGGTGCGGTCGGGTGACAGGCGCGATGCAGCGCGCGGCGGCGTGTGAGGAGATATTTGTAGGAAATCACATTTGTATTGGTGTTTGGTGAATCTTCTGTTACCAACGCGCGCGTCAGTCGCTCGTATTTGTATTGATAAAATTATTGTTTTAAAATCACGTAATCTATACATATAAATAAAATTGGAGTGTCTGTTTGTAATGTTGAATACTACATATGTATATGAATATATATACGGTACATACACCAATATAACATTTTTTTCAATTTTTGTCTGTCTGTTTGTTCCGGCTAATCTCTGAAATGGCTGGACCGATTTTGACGGGACTTATTGGCAGGTAGCTGATCTAATAAGGAGTAACTTAGGCCACTTAAATTTTTCAAAAAGTATTAGGGCTCCGCGCAAAACCCAGATCTAAGTCCACGCGAACGAAGTCGCAGGCACAGCTAGTTTAATAATAATAAATACTAATAGACAAGGACAGAGATGGAGCCGGCGCTGTCGTGCGAGCAAAATCGCGTTGACTGCCGAATGTCGCCGAATTAACGCAACCACAAACATTGTATTAATAAAACACTGTTTAGCTGCCCAAGTCATTTTGAACTGTATTTATTACAAAAATAAAAAGAGTGTGTGACCACACCAATGAATTAAAACTTTACGTAAACGCATATACGCGTAAGGTAAAGGCACCTAATACCGCCAGTTTAAGCCATGCTCATCTTGACATACAAAAAATAAGCACATGTTCAATAACTAGAATAATTTTTTATTATTTTTCAGGCTGAAATGAATGATCTTTTTACTCGATTATAGAAATAACTAGCAAGCATAAAAGAAAAATAAAATTAAAATAGTTATTTATGAATTGGGCTCAACCCCTATCACCGACCCCATGCATGTGTAAAACCCTAATACCGATTTTGTGGCACCTATTACCGACTGCTAAATTAATGAAACAATTCAAATTAAATAAAATGCTTCTTTATGTTTATTTACATTATCATTAGGTATTATTAGAAAAAACAACATTATTTTAAGTAACCAGTTCTTAAAAAGTTAAAGTATGTGTTACTGAATATGTATGTGCTTACAGTCGACAAAAGAGATAAGTACACTTTTTCATATAAATTTGTATGGAAAGGTGTCTACTTGTTTCCTTTGCCTACTGTACCATGATAAGAAAAAATTAAAAAGAGTAAAAATATACTATTACTAAACAAATGAACGCTCGTCCTTGGAACTAATTTACTATAGAATCATATTATCAGAGCCCATGATATCAATCCTAGTTCGATCACATTACTAGATGATATATATATTATTACTCGCGTCTTTAGTGGGAGAACACGAAATGGCTATGCTGCCAGGCTAAAAACCAGGTGGTGATACGGGAAATCAATTTTAACAAGCAAAAAAAATTCGATGTTTTATATGATGAGATTACCAGAAAAATCCAGGCTCATGTGCAAGATCATTAAAATTCAGTGTATTTCTAAACACTGGCGAAAGTGATGACAGCAATAATTATAAGTCGCAAAAAGGTGCTAACGCACTATCGTTCTCAACGATAGATAGACACATTGATGTAACATTATGTTACTGCTGCCATCACTTTTGCCTGTATTTAGAAATGGCAGCAGTGGCAGTTCATACACACAATTTGAAGATCTTTCATAAATGAGCACGGTAATCTTCGATCGATCGATTTTTCAAATAGATTTTTGGTATCCCCACCAGGTTTTTAGCCTGGCAGCATAGCCATTTCGTGTTCTCCAATTAAATACGCGTCTAATGATATACATTTCATCCGATATTCTGATTGAACTAGGATTGGTGTCACGAGCTCTTAAATTATCTCTATCTGGGTACGTTAAAAACTGCAATATTACATGTGGGTCGGTTTTAGGATTTTTCTATGAAAAATCGTAAAACCTGTTACCGACCCATTAAAATTTACATTTACTTCGTAATTTTATTACTTTTATGTACATTTATATGGTTATATGATTGCAGTAACCATGAATATTTAATATTAAACATATTTTAACCGTAAAATACATCAATTGACAACTATACATCCTAGGGAAATCAAATATTTGCACAAGAATAAAATTGATTTTCACAGCTATCGGTACAACTAAACATATGACGCTAATAGCTCTAATAAAGCTTGACATACTAAGATATTAACTTGGTATAGCCCACTATTTATTAATAGACGCCTTATAACAAAAAAAAAGAAATTATTTTCACATACTTTGTAAAAACCCAACCCATGGGTTGCATTCGGAATAAAATTGTGAATATGGCTCCTATCACCGCCACTTTTTAATATTGAATTTTAGGCAAATTAAAGCTATATGAAATGTGCGGGATTTTCGGTGTCCGACGAGAAACTATTAATTTTGAAAATAAAAATTAAATTAAAATTTGAAGTCGCTGGTTTACGCACACAAGCAAGTAATGAATGTGTGCATTACAAATACATCTTTATTTTCTCTAAAGAAAACATTTGTCTTACATACAACAGCCTAAAATTACGATTTTATGAATGGGTCGGAGTTTGGTGCCAATTTTAAGGGGTCGGTATTTGGTGCCTTTACCTTACTTACTTTTATTATCCATCTTGGCGACAATCTATGTAGTTGTAAAGTTCCAACACACTTTTGATTATGTTAACAAACAAGGTAGACGCGGAAACATGAATGGCGGCAAAATGACAAAACAACTTGCTTTGTCTGGCTCGGCCGAAGCACGAACATCAATAAATTTCGGTTATTCATTCCCTTCTCCGAACACACATCCCCTCTTCCGTAAGGAACCTTTAACACGGATGACAAGGAACCGGTATAACATCATCCGATTTAAAGGTTCTAGGAACCGGTATTTAGAACCGGTACATCGGAACCCAAACCGGAACCGATACCGGAACCGGAACCGTACCGAAAAGAGGAACCTTTATAAGAACCTAAATGTAGAACCAGAACCGCAATTGGTACCGGTTTTCAATCCCTGATAAGGATATTTATAGGAAGTAGTGGTAGAGTCAAGCAACAGTCATTTTGGCCGTTGCATGAATGGGCCAACTCGACCGGGGAAGCACCACCCTCTCACAGAATATCGACGCCAAGTAACAGTATTTGAACTGTTGCGTTCCGTTTGGTGAGTGAGAGTGCCGGAGCCCAAACTCCTTTCCCATCCCCTCCCAAACTCCTTTCCCATCCCCCCGCAAACTCCTTTCCCATCCCCTTTCCTTTACAGGGTCGGCAGCGCGAGTGTGACGCCACTGGTGTTGCACACGTCCATAGGCCGCGGTAACCCCTTCCCATCAGGTGGGCCGTGTGCTAGTCTGCCACCTTAGTGGTATAATAAAATATATATATATATATAAAAGCAAATGGAGAATTTGTATCAGACATGTTACAAGTCCTCCATTTGTTTCTGTCCTTAGAGGACACAGGTGTAATTGTAGGAATACCCAAATCAGAACGTCAATCAATGACACAATTTCTATGGTAACGGTATGCAAAGTACACATTTATTAGTACACCACCTTCACCATATAATCAGATAGTATGTAAAAATATAATCAAAATAAATAATAACATCGGTAAACTTACTTGAAAATCCCTCCCAGGAAAGTTTTCAACAAGTTGCCTTGCGATATCCTTGCAATTTTCACTCCCTGGTGGCATGGTGGCTTCACACTCCCAATAGCGATCAGCACTGTGCGCATACATAGGACTTGGTGTTGCATGTGTTACTCGAGCTGTTGTCACAAAACCTTGAAATACGACATGGTTTATAATTGTTTAAAGAACATTCATATGCAAGCGTTAAATAATCCCCCAGAATCCGTCCTTCCTTCAATATGTGTACAAAGTATAAATACTTTAGCGTTGGACACAGGACATGTAGTATTACAATTCTATGTTCTATCTAATATCAATTACCAGCACTTTTCCCTTTCTTCAAAGCTAGCGCTGCTAAACTTTGCGGCCTAGCTTCTGACTCCAAAGATGCTTTACAGTCACCGCGTTCCACAGTCGCGTCTACTCCGACAGTATCCTTGTTAGTCTTGATACCACACATCAAAGCAGTAGCCGTGCAGGCAGAGTCGGGTACCATTTTGTTCGAGGCATATGTCTGAAAATAGTGGACCCGATAACGTTAATGAAATTAGATCATTCTAGTTTCTTAAGGGCAGCAATGGCAAGCTCAGGGGCCGGACTAAGTAAAACTAGGAATTCAGTGCAGGGTGCGACTGAAATAAACTGAGCTGAGCGAGCAGGACTTTTACTTGAAAATAAGACATCTTACTACGGTCGCGCGCTTAGCTAAGGCCGCGCGCTCCTGAAACTGGTTTTCGGTGATTATTCCTCAATGATACATCGGACATGAGCCATCTCAAAACACTTCTCAGTGTCCACACTATATGGTAAATTTGGTCAAAATCGCACGAGTGGTTACGGAGGAGTTCAGCCACCAACAAACGGCTATGCCGCGTATAAGAGGAAGAGCAATTACGGTTTAAAAACGTGATTTCAAAATGGAATTGAAACGAATCAAACTATAAATGATTCTGAAGGTTTAATAACCTTACGGAAACGTAGGTAGGTTTTGTTATGATAGATCACACGGAATACAAGATTTTGTCCATTTTACTTTCTAATCGAATTGAAATCACGCGTTTTGAGAACGTATTGTTACTGAATCGGACTTCTGAATAGAATTATGAATTTTGTTACTTTAAAAAACTTCTATGTTATCAAGTGATAGTGTGCACTTCTGTTATTTTAGGGCTTTCAGGAAACTAAGTTATAATTTAAAGGTACGTGTAGTTATACCTGCCTGTTATTTCCAAACACAACTCCGGCATTTCCTCTTGTTACTGACTGTCTGGTGTTTGAGGTGTTATTTTTCTGATACTAGCGGCACGCTATGATGGCCGTTTCGACACGTTAAAATAGTGATGTGAAATGTCAATTTAAAATAGAAAAATTTAATTCATTTTTTGAATTTCGAATTTCGAAAAACATATATGCCTCTCTATTGGCAATAAAGAACAGAAATTTATTCCTTCAAACATAGTATTTATTTTTACGAAGCTTCATGAGCGGGCAAACGTTAAAACGGTTATCACAGCGTGCCGCTAGAATAGTTATATAATTATAGACATCATGTTACACTCAAAGAGGGTTCATACAGTATCTATTTAGAGTTGGTAACGTCTACTACAATATCGACGCTAAAGATTTTTAAATAGCATTAAGAATTCTAATGAAAGGATAGGCAACTAGGTCTGCAAGGCGAATCGCTGCTTGCAATGTTGAGCTGAGTGAGACATCGTGAATCAGATTCTGAATATTTTGAACAGTGATCTTTCCTCCGTGGCAAGTCCGATTTTGAAAATTCTTTTTGAAAGTCACAACTCTGGACATGCTTTCTGAGCGTGTAAAGTTTGGTCACAGTGTCTCGAGCGGTTATTATGTAATTCCATCTGGAATTTTTTTAACGGTAATTATTCCTCTGTGGTAGCATTAATTTTTTCAAAATATATCCATAAACCTTCCTCTGATTGACCTCTTTAATCATGCCAAATTTGGTTCTGATTGGATTAGTAGTTTAGGAGGAGACCTGTGACAAAGAAAATCCTGAAGTCTGGTATGAGGAGCTTTCGCTCGACTTCGTCTCACTCAGCTCAATAAAGATTCCATTTGTTTTTATGAGCTGTCCCCCGCGGCTTCGCCCGTGGCATACTTCGCCCCGTGGCACCTATTTATCCCAAACATGCCTGTAATTTTTTTTATGCAATTTTTTAAACTTTTCTCTCCGTAAAAACCATCCTTGGACTTCAAAGAACATTAAAAAAAAAGAATTGGTCAAATTGGTCCAGGCGTTGTTGAGTTATGCGCTTACCAACACATTTTGCGATTCATTTTTATATATTTATAGATAGATAAATAAATATAAATAAATAAATATTCTACGACATTCTACACAGCGCTTTCTAGACCCAAAGTAAGCATAGTTTAACTAGCTTGTGTTATGGGTTCCAGAATGCGGATAAACATACCTACTTATATACATTTTTTTTTTGTAAATACATACATATTATACATTGAAACACCCAGACCAATGCAAATAGACATATTCATGCATACAAATATTTGCACTGAGCGGGAATCGAACCCGCGCCCCCTGACGTAGCAATCGAATGCACTACCGCTACGCCACAGAGGCCGTCTTTATTGTTAGATAAACAGTTATCTGTCTAATGACCTCATTAGTTATTATTTTAAGTTGTTTTCTAAAGTATCTAAGAGTTCCTATCTATTACGGACCTAAAAGTTAAGTCTATATATAAATAAACAGTACAAACGTCATTGAACTCGATATGAGATAAAGAAAAGAAATTACGATTTCGACCTCTATGGCATGGAGGATGCTGCATGGATGGTACTAAGAAGGTCGCGGTTTCGATTCCCGCTCAGTGTAAAATATGTATGGAATATGTATTTATGTTCGTCTAGGTGTTTTGGGACTTCGTAGATAGCGTTGTGTAGAAGGTATGTCATCGAATGTTTTGTGTCGATGTTTACTTGGTGGTTATAAATGATGGGAGTTTGTAGAAATAGGAATTTATGCTTTAATAAATAATAAATATTCTAAGGCTAATATTCTAACCATGCAAGAACATTCATGTAAAATTGCACTTGAAACTGTTCAGCGGTTTTCAAGTGATGCTCGGACATCGATAATAAAAAGCAGACAAACAGCAAAATTTCTAAAAATCTCATTTTTGCTATCGGTATCCTAAAACACAGCAATTTTTTTTTAAACATTCATGTACAGTGTAAATTTCGTTATTATTTTATAAGTATAGATTAGAATGTTCAGAAAGTCAATATTCTTGTAACTATCTTTACACTCATTTACCTAATTAATATTTGTCTGGCTAACTTGCTGACTTAGTTACTTAAATTACAGCGTCTTGTTGATGCAGTGTATGTACACAAAATTATTGTAATGAGTGGCAATTAGAAAACAGTGATGACTGTGTCGTTTTTTTGTTTGCTAGATTCTTTGTTCGAAATGCAAAAACAGAAGTAGATAATAATTGTTTGTATTTCGTTGATTCGATATGATTGAATGATTGGGATGTATTAAGATAATTTGACCAATTTTCATAATTTCGCACCGAAATTATTATTAGTTCGCTGGCTGGCGGGGTATCCGAAGGGATTTCCGCACGAAAAAGAAAAAAGGTACTTGCGAGGGATATTCTCTATGGGCAACCTTACACCCCGGCGTCTGAAGACCCGAGACGGCGTGCGGTTTTAGTCGGTTCAAACCCGACATAACCACCCCCGCTGCCCGGCGGGGGGGTAACCTAAGGGATTTCCGCAAGAAAAAAAAAAGGTACTTGTGAGGGATATGCTCTATGGGCAACCTTACACCTAGTGTTGCCCATTGCAAGACCAAGACGAGACTTGAGCCAGTCTTGGTCTTGGTCTTGCACCGATACCCCTGGTCTTGGTCTTGGTCTTGGTCTTGCACGCTCAGTCTCGGTCTTGGTCTTGGTCTTGCAGCAAGAGTCTTGCGAGTCTTGCAAGTCTCGCACTTATCAATTGCTTAGTGTGATTTAGTAAGATATGAAACATCGTAATGAAGTATGGAAACTTGAGATTACATTGACATAGATTCCTATGTCAATGACTTGACATCATTTTTTAAATATTGTCAAGATAAATAGTGATAGTAATCGTAATCACCATATATGGAAGGAAACATAATAAAGACAAAGTATGCAAAATACTATTTATTGAAATTATCAATTTTAAGCTCAAGAAACAATAAACATGGTAAGTATCAGGTAGATTTTTAATAATATTAATAATAAGAGAATTATTATAATAATTCTTTTGACCAAGAATTAATGCAAAGTAACCACCTGGCTGACTCATCACTTAACCTATTTCTGTGTTTTCTTATTACTAGTGATGCTTTAGAAAATAATCTTTCAGCGGGTACTGTTTACGCGTTTACGCGAATTTAAACGTAGTAGAAACATAAAAAAAAAAACAGACGTAAACTGATTTTGATGAAACTTTACAGTAATATTAGGTACTGTGGTGTCTGAACCTCATTTCACACCACGATGCGGTTACCTGGCCATTATGTGTCAGAGTTTAAAAATAAATACTTTGTATTTCAAATTAGCTTAGGGAAGAAAAAACAATTGCGGCGTGGAGCTGTTTTCGGCTGGGCGGCTGACAGCGGGCGACTAGACGCGCCGCCCGGGTCCGCCGGCCGAAGAGAAGATATAGTATAATAAATTTAGGCTCAGTCCTTGAACGGAGTTCGCGATTCCCTAGTTCGCAGTAAAATAATAATATACGCGTAAAAACCTCCCTAAACCCGATTTAGGAAGCTTTGATGATATAATAAATGCCCATTTAAACTTCTTCCTCAGTGTTTGTCTTATTATCTACACGAGGTATTGTGGCGTCCAATCCCCGGACGCTACAACTGGTGGAGGAGCGCCGGTTTCCATACAGCTGGTGGTTGCTACAGCGACAATTGGTGGAGGAACGCCGGTTTCCATACAGCTGGTGGTTGCTACAGCTACAATTGGTGTGGAGGAACGCCGGTTTCCATACAACTGGTAGAGGTGCTGGTTGCCACAGGAGCTAGTGGTTGCTACAGCTGGTGAAGCGCTAGTTTCCGCAGAAGTCGGAAACGCCAACATTCTGCAGTTGGCAGTGAATAGATCGATCCCGTACCGTTTGAAGAAAGACGTCGTGCGACAATTGGAGCGACGCATTTATCAGTATCGTTGTTTATTTTGCTTTTATGTGCTTTTATGTGATATTATGTGCTCAACGAGAAGATGGCTATGATGGTGGCTTGTTCCAGAATGTTTCAAGAGCATTGATAGTTGTCTGCGGGTCAATAGGGCCAATAAGGACTATAAGTCTTAGTAGAATTATAATTCACGTAGTGAATAACGTGTTATCTTGAACCGACTAAAACCGCATTACGTACTAGCGTAACTAGTAACTAGTAATATTTCATTATTAATATGTGTTCTCTGTTTATTTCATATTGCTGCGCTGCTGAAGATAAATAGATTTGTTTTGTTTTTTATGTTCGTGATGTTCTAGCGTAGGAGTTAGGCAATTATTTTTTGTACAATATTGAGAGTTTGATCTAAACTTTGTAAGAGAGTCAAATCGTTCTGGACATAAGCGCCGACGATGATTGAAAGTTAGTTTTCGATCAGACTTTTCTTTATAGAGTAAGTTCTTTCTCCTTAGTGTTGTTTTAAAAAATAATTTAGTAATGTGTAGGCGACATAAATAATTTTATGTCATCTTTCTTTTTAGTTAGGTAGGTCTTAAAAGTACTGTGTTACTAAGTCCTTTCAGGGCAAACCTTAAAATGTATCGGCAAGTGATACCAATAACTTTTCTTTGATGAGGCTGATTGTGGTCAGGTTTCTTTTAACCTGGGTTTTTGCCTGGCCAAGAATGAAGCAATTTTTCTTTGTTCGTGTTTTTCAGTATTTCTTACAGTTTAATTGCTATAATTTGAGATTCTACTATCGTTTACTAATTATTACAAAGATTGCTTCGTTATTCCCATTGTAAGGGACAATTCGCATAATTTTTTTTTTGTGTCCCAGATTTAGAATGCCTAGGGAATCAGGCTGTCACATAAATGACCATTAAGGGCGTAGCTGATGTGGTGTCTGAACCTCATTTCACACCACGATGCGGTTACCTGGCCATTATGTGTCAGAGTTTAAAAATAAATACTTTGTATTTCAAATTAGCTTAGGGAAGAAAAAACAATTGCGGCGTGGAGCTGTTTTCGGCTGGGCGGCTGACAGCGGGCGACTAGACGCGCCGCCCGGGTCCGCCGGCCGAAGAGAAGATATAGTATAATAAATTTAGGCTCAGTCCTTGAGCGGAGTTCGCGATTCCCTAGTTCGCAGTAAAATAATAATATACGCGTAAAAACCTCCCTAAACCCGATTTAGGAAGCTTTGATGATATAATAAATGCCCATTTAAACTTCTTCCTCAGTGTTTGTCTTATTATCTACACGAGGTATTGTGGCGTCCAATCCCCGGACGCTACAGTACCTACCTACCTACCCACCTACATAGGCTAGATTTTTTGCAATAACCAACGTACACGTTCAGTGCAGTAAATAGTAACAATATTCAATTTGATAATGAATTAGTAGGTACCTACCTAGTAACCTACCTTGTATTTCAACACTATTTACACAAATAGCAATTAATGAAAAAATAAATATATTTATAATCGTCTTATTCGATTCTGATTAATCAGTAAAAACGCGCCCAATCCGTCCCCTTTCGCCGGTGTCCTTTGACGGCAGCCATAATGTCGTTTTATCTCTATATTAAAATCTTTATTTTAAAGCGGTATCTCTTTGACAAATGTTACACGTGGAGAGTAGGCATAAAGCTTTAGCGTGGCAAGTACATACATTTCCATGTGCCAAATAGGCAAAAATCGGCGGTATAATGGTATACGTACCTACAGTCAGTGATAGTTGATGAATCTTGAGACCTTTAATAGGGGCTGTCAATGAAATAATAGGTACCTACAACAAATGCATAGATCGATAAGTGCAAATAAGTGCAAGTCCTCTTTGTATCTACATGAAGCTTAAATAAATATAAAGGACTTCGAGTCTTGTGTCACATAAGTAAGTAGGTAGGTACCTACTTTACATTGAAACTGCATATTCTCATAATAAGCGTCACGTCGTCGGCGGCGGCGTCGCCAGAACAGAACCGAGTGTCTTTAAAAAACGTTCGTTCCTCTGCCGAATGATAGTGGCTAGTGGCCTACCTACTTCTAAAAATATTAAAACACAAACCATTCATATTACACAGTAATTTAAAACAATTGAGGGACACGCGCCTATTACAGATTATGAATTAAAAAATCGTGTGTGTGTGTGTATCTACTTATTCTCGGGATAAAAAGTAGGTAACCTATGTGTTATTCTAGGATCGAGGCTCTAATGTAACTCTGTACCAAATCCAGAGCCGTTAGCCGTTAGAGCGTGATTGAGTAACAAACAAACATACAAACATCTTCACAAACTTTCACATTGACACTGCGCAAGTCGCCGCTCGCGCTGATTGTCGGTAACTAGTAACTACCGACAATGAGCGCGATTAAGTACCTAGTGTACCTACCTGCCTACGATGAAAAGAACTTCAGTCGTTGGCTAGCGCGGCTTGTGCCACGTCTATATTGGCACGCACGTCAGACATCGGGTCGTACGGCTGCCAGTGGTATGATACATAGGTATAACAACATGTGGCAATTTGTCTCTAAGGGAAAATGGAATAGGTACTAATTACCGCCTGTGCTCTTCATTAACTAGGGCTTTAGGTTCAAAGTCAGTGAAGTTTCCTTTCTATTTACCTACGCTAAACATAGGTAGGTATAAAAACATACTACAAAAAAGCAACAGGTAAGTATGGTGGTAAGTACCTTATCTCATCATCATTCTCTGAGCCTTTTCCCAACTCAGTTAGGGTCGGCTTTCTAGTCTAAGTTGCGGCTAACTACGATATTTTCCGTGAAGCGACTGACGTCGGACCTCCACAACCAATTAATTGGCGATATCGAAGTTCTGTAGTTAGACTAGTCGGACTTTTGAGGGCTCCAACTACCCGTAACGACTGTCACAGATGTTCGTATGGCAACCGGGACCGACGGCTTAACGTGGTCTCCGAGGCACGACCAGACCAATGCAAATACCCATTTTCATGCACACAAATATTTGCACTGAGCGGGGATCAAACCCGCGCCTCCTGCGTACCGGTCGCGTTCACTACCACTACGCCACGGAATAGGTAAGGTACCTACCACAGCCTCCGTCTATCATTCTATCAGTAGGTATAGACGTAGTAGGTACCTAGGTACTATTATTTATTCTGTGGTATAGAAACTAAATACCTAGTACCTACATACTCAGGTATTAAAAATGCTCAAATCTCAGTTTGACTTCACTGCAAGACTGCAAGAGTCTTGCAGACGTAGTCTTGTCTTGCGCAAGTCTTGCAAGGGTCAGTCTTGGTCTTGGTCTTGCAAAAAATAGGTGGTCTTGGTCTTGGTCTTGGTCTTGCAAAACTGCAAGACCAAGACCAAGACTGCAAGACTCTTGTTCTTGCAGTCCGATTTTGGGCAACACTACTTACACCCCGGCGTCTGGAGACCCGAGACAGCGTGCGGTTTAAGTCGGTTCAAGCCCGACATAACCGCCCCCGCTGGCGGGTGGGGGGGTATCCAAGGGGATTTCCGCACGATAAAAAAAAGGTACTTAGTACGAGACGGCGTGCGGTTTTAGCCGGTTCAAGCCCGACATTACCGCCCAAGCTGGCCGGCGGCCAAAAAAATCTTTAGTAAGTATGTACTATCGCCTATCTTCTTTTTCGGGAGCGTTTCCCTAACACCCAGTATAGACATAAAAGTTACCTTTAAAAGGCCCATATGCGGAAACTTCTCATAAACCAGCCTATCAGATTCTCCACCTTTGAATATCCTGGTGGCTGTCACGGTGTTGGGACCCATACTATCCCCAATGAACAAGATGACATTCTTAGCCTCATTTTGATTTATTTCTACACGCAGCGCTTCACTTAGTTCATTTTTTGCTAAATCATACCAAAATTGCTGATCTAAAAAAAAGAATTAGTTGAAGAATATCAGTAACTACCTAACGCCGACACCTATCCTAAATTAATTGATTAAAGAGTCGTGAGTTCCCGGGTTCGAATTCTGACACTACACTACCGACGTGAAGCGGTATTTCGGTTACTAATGTTACATACCATAACGTCACGCCTGTATCCCCGAAGGGGTAGGCAGAGGTGTATTACACCAATGTCCTAATGTAATAGGGGGCAAGCCAGGCAATAGGCTCGCCCCCTATTACATTGCGACCGCTATTACTATTACTTGTGTCTACCGGACACATTAAAAAACAAGCGATCATTTCATTTTTAATACATATCATTTTTAATACACACATAACTATGAAAAGTTAGAGGTGTGTGCCCGGGGCGACTGGGAATCAAACTCGAGACCTCGTCCCGGCAGTCCGTTACGTACACCACTGGGCTATCCTTAGCTAGCTGGATTAGCTATCCTCGACTTTTCATTAAAAAAAATGCTTCTTGCTTACATTTCTTCCTTTTTAATCCGGTCTACGAATAATGTATCTTATTCGAAGATTCGGGTATACAGAGATATGATAACTTATGCTTATAAATAAATAAAACAATATAGGTACTTACCGGTACGCAGTGCTCGCGCACATGCTAATACAACACAATATAGAATTACGCTGCGCATCCACATATTTGACACTGGCCCGAGTTAAGCGTTTGAGATGAGACTGACAAGCATCCTGTAGTACTATTGTATTATATACCCTTTGACACCAATTAAGAGAAATTACACGATACAGATAAAAGCAAAACTGTGCCGGATTCATACTTTTGTAACGCCCCCATTCTTTACTATATCTTGCATGGCTCTGTGATTTATCCCTGTGTTTTCTAGGCCAATGACTTCTAAGTAAATCAGACAAGCTGTTTACAGCAGTTAACAAAAGTTGTTTCGCGGTTCATAGGTGAGGCGCAAGTGAGGCGAGAATTAATTTGGAATTTGGAATGACAAACTAAAGCAAGTTTATGATTTTTGACACTTACCTGTATTGGTAGGTCATCTGTATGACAGTTGCAAGACCGATCCGTAGTCACACTTTACTACCACACTGGTGTCCGTGTGACTATGGTTCATTTTATTTATCCGTGGCCACACTAGTGTGACTATGGATAATTTTATTTACCTGTAGTCACATTGGTATAGCTATTGGTAATTTTACCCGATCCATAGTCACACCAACACACCATTGACGTTGTCGCGAAAGTTCTATACTGCGAAAACATAACATAACATAACTTCACCCGGCGCTTCGCCGGCCGCTGCCGCGGCCAAGTTTCTGGTCAAGTAGTGGTCATTCGTGATGCCATATTTTTTGTTCCACACAGTCAGTCTTGTAGTAAGTATACATAGAATAGCTACCTAATAATAATTATTTATTCTATCAAAATGCTCTCTAGGAAATGCTACTCCTAGGCGGCCTATTGACAAACTCCAGCACTGCAGCAAAGTAAGTTTTCCAAATAAGTTTTTTTGATGATTTACTAGCTGGCCCGGCAAACTTTGTTGACGCTCATATCAGCTGAATTTATTTCGTGAATATCTCATATTTTATATAGGCACAGTATCCTGAGAGGGGCCATCTCAAAGCCGTTGATGGCCCAGAGTCAGTCGGGTTGCTAGGAAATTGCTTTATTTGACCACCTTACACCCTGGCATTAAAGACCCGAGATGGTGTGCGGCTTTGTTCGGCTTTTTTTTTTTTTTTTTTATATTTAGGACACGTCAATTTGACTTCACCTCGCCTGATGGTAAGCTGAAGGTAAAGTCTCTGAAAGAGGGTCACCATTACATACACGTATCATGTTAACAATGGTGGCACTCAGCTTGACGGCCTCATCAGAAGAGGATTGTCGTCGCAGCACCGCGTGACACCCACCGGTCCCACTAGTGCTGCGACCACAATCCCCCTGCCCGGCTATGCACTTGCTGACTCCTGAACGCAATCAAACCGAAATTGGATTACTATGGAGGTTTTTCGCAATCGCCTACCACCAAAATCATCTCAAACCCGAAAACCATCTGCAAAAAAAGAGAATACCACAAAATGGCACAGTACAGGCGGCGAGAAATCTATAAAATCAAAGATCATGAATATCGGTCCACCCGTTCTCGAGCTTTAAGCGGTCATCACTAACACGACTCTGTTTTATATATATAAGTAGGTACACCCCGCCTGATGGTAACCTTGGATCGAAGCCTGAATCATCACATCATCAACGCTAACGTTGTTCCTGTTGCATCCGAGGTTTTCACCTCGAAGCCCTCGGGCTTTCCCTCCTTTAATTTGGCTTAGGCGGCGTTTATGGGAGCGACTACCATTGGATGAGAGGTCAGACCGCGGTCGGTCCCGTCCCGAGAACAGCTTATGGAGGTATTTTTCGCTGTGCATTCAAGACTTGGAATAATCTTCCCTTGCCCCTTTATTCTGTCAACCAAATTATCAAGATTGATTAATTGCGCCCCACTATGTAGATGGCGTTGTGCCCCCGGCTGCATCCCGCTACGGTTTCTAGAATTACCAAAACACAAATAGGACAAAAGGTGGCTGGAAAATATTCTTATGACTAAGTAAATTATGATTGTAATTGTAATTTTATTTAATCTATACATCACAGACACATTATTTTTCATTCGTGCTTACATAAATTTGCTATTGTAAAAATTTAATACCATACCAACAAGATAAGAATATAGCAATACATAAATGTAAGCTACTGTTTGTTTTTGCTCCGTTAGTGAATTCTCCGATTTGAGCAGCGTACGAGATCGCATGGTACACGTAGTGCTGTTCGTGGACGTTGTGGAACAAATGCGCATAGGGACCTGCAAAAAGAAACAAAATACAGCGATAATGCACTAACGAAAGAAAGAAACCGGGGGAAGCGTCGGTTAATGACCTCTAGTGAGGCGTCAGCTTTGCGATCTAACCTTTCGAACTTGGCTACTTCACTACTGACGTGAACCCACTCCTAACACAAGCAATTATATTGTCAGAACTTTACGCGTCACACATTGAAATAAAACTATTGTTTAACGGATTCTATCGCGATTTATTTGATGTTATTCTATAACTTACATTGAACCCGAAGTTTTGGTTGCTTTTCAGCAGCCATGGTCACGGGGAGACTGTAACTGACTGTAACGTCGGGTTCAATGTAAATTATAAAATATCATGAAATAAATCGCGATAGAATCCGTTAATAAAATTATTATTAAAAAATCAAATAACCCGACTGCCCTAAAAAGACCGAAATAAGTTTGATAGCAGGCGGGACCCATTAATTTTCTTTCGGTTTATGATTGCATATGGGTCCCGCCTGCTATCAAACTTGTTTCGGTCTTTTTAGGGCAGTCGGGTTATTTGATTTTTTAATTAATAATTTTATTGTATACTTTTTAGTTATGATATATATATATTAGAAAACCCCTTTTAAAGTTCTTCATATTGATACCGATACTCGATAAGTATGTGTGAAAAATTTTTTTTTTCTTATATTTAGGACACGTCAATTTGACTTCACCTCGCCTGATGGTAAGCTGAAGGTAAAGTCTCAGGAAAGAGGGTCACCATTACATACACGTACCATGTTAATAATGGTGGCACTCAGCTTGACGGCCTCATCAGAAGAGGATTGTCGTCGCAGCACCGCGTGATACCCACCGGTCCCACTAGTGCTGCGACCACAATCCCCTGCCCGGTTATGCACTTGCTGACCTCTGAACGCAATCAAACCGAAGTTGGATTGCAATGGAGGGTTTTTTGCAACCGTGCATGGTGCTACCCACCCGGCCGAATTTTGGGACAAATTTGTGTCATCAAATTTCTACCATAACATACATTTTAGCGTCAAAAATCCACCATTTCGTTTTTTTATTATTTCGATATACTCAGTGTCACTCTCACAGTAAATACGAATCTAACGACACCTCTCAAGCTAAAATCCATCGAGCCGTTCAGGCTGCAGAGCGTGCCAAACAATTATACATACATACATACTCTCGAAAAACATAACCCTCCTTCTGGCGCAGTCGGGTAAAAAATAGTTTTATTACAAGCAAATTAGTTTGAATGGAGGGGTTAGGAAGAATATTAGTAATTTCGGTTACTAATTTTATTTAAAACAAATATAAATTACTATACAGACATTGACTTGAGATGATAGAAACAAAATTGAAAATTAGGCAATAATTAGAAAAAGATTTCTCAAGACCTCTTTTTATTTGGCTTATATAGCATTTATGGGAGCGAATAAGCCAGAGCCTTGTACATCAGCAGGTGTGTAGGTTGCAGGTGGGATTATCTGGGTTCTGAAGATCTTTGTAGTGCCCCATATACACCCACATAATCAGAACGCATTGTTTGCCTTATCAAAACATACGAATCCATCTTACCCCTAGCATAAATAGCAACATCGCCTCCTCCATGGCTATTCTCCACCAGTTGTATACCAGCCTGGAAGTGATATTCATAATCCTGCGTGTCATCTTTGCTGGGATCTCGTCTCAAAGGCTTGGTGACATTATTGGCACTATCTACATAGTACTGATAGGTTTCTGGACCTCCTGTACTGTAGGATAATGTTGTGTAGTTAATACCATCGTGGGTCGACGGGCCGGCTATATCTGCAAGGTAAAAAAGACCTTTACTGTAGGTGCTAAGTTCTAGAATAGCTGAGGTGTTGGATCTTGCGTTCAGGTACTTCGGGTTTGAATTTCACACAGTACTTATACTAATTGCCACCCAGGTCCACCAAGGTGGAGTTCAGACCACGGGTAATAGAAGCCACTGACTTCTTATACAAGTACTTTCGCTTAATTTGGGGTAAATGGAAATACTATTGATATTCGAATAAGATTTTTATCTCTTTTGATTATCTCTACTGCATGGGACCGAAAATATATTTGGCGAAATGTAGGAAAAATATATCAAATTAGGAAAGAGAGTCAAAATATTTTCTATATTTCCTGCCTTCTTTAAGAATTATAATTTTATCGATATATTAAATTTATTAATTGTTGTTTTTAAGAACGTAAATTTATATAGGTGGCGAGGACAAAATAACAATTGATAGATAATATTTATTATGTTCAAACGTAGTAGGTACAGGCCATTGTTGTTATTTTTCTATTTACATTTATATTTATCTTGCATATTAATGACAACATTTACGTATAGTTTATCTTTCAGAGAGTCAGCCCGTAATAAAAAGGAGCAGAATGCAAGTGCCTTGTGCCCCTTAATCTATTGCTAAATCTAAATTATAAAATCTAAATCCATCATTATTGAAGTAAATAATTATTTCCTATAAAATGCTAAATACACAAATTTTAGCTTTTACCGAATATATTGCTTCCTCTATCCGGATACCCGTTGATGGACATTGTGTGTGTATGATCACTGGTAACGATTAGCAGCGTGTCCTTCTCATCTGTCATACTCGCAGCCAGTTCAACAGCCTCTTCCATAGCTGCAGACTCTGTGATGGCACGCTTTGCCCAGCTTCTGTGGTGCGCCATGTCGATATTACCCCCTTCTACCTTAAATATTATACCTACATTATATTATCAAGCAAAACAATTTTCACAATTTGCACAACCATTTTCTCTGAGATCCAATTCTGGTTGCATTCAATGGAGCCCGGAGTCCGATCTTTTAGATACTCCGTAGGTATTTGTTTTGTTTTTCGGTGACTGCCATCTGAACCTCCAACTTCGAAAGGAAAGACTGCGCCAGAGACTCGTCCATCGATCAGTAGATGTACCAGCTTGCTGGTGAGGTTGGCTTGGTCCCAAGGTTCTTAGTGGGGCCCCATATGCCATTTTTTCCTCCGCCAGCCAGCGGGGTAGGTTACGTCGGGCTTGAACCGTCTAAAGCCACACGCCGTCTCGGGCGGTCAGTCGGGTGTAAGGTGGCATAAGGCATTTCTCTCGCACCTCGACTGACTCAGGGCCATCTCCGGTTTCGAGATGGCCCCATCGGGTTTGGGCACCACGGTGTTCCCGTCTTGCCACCCCGGCCTGCTTCTGCAAGGGTAACAAGCCACCCCACGTTCCTAACAAAAATATACACTACAAGTATTGTTGAAGTACTGACCATTAAGAAATATCCTTTCGTATTTTTCCTTAGCACTTTAATTGCCGCTGCCACCATTTCGGATATAGAAGGCATTCCGCTGGGGCCTTTATCCCTTTCATGTTCATACTTCAGGTGACCATTTGCGAAGACTCCTGCAATATCCCGAATATAAAAATAAATAACATAAAAGTGGTGTACGTAACGGACTGCCGAGACGAGGTCTCGAGTTCGATCCCCAGTCGCCCCGGGCACACACCTCTGACTTTTCGTAGTTATGTGTGTATTAAAAATGTTGATTATCACTCGCTTAGTAATGTGCCCGGTAGATGGCAATAGGCTCGCCCCCTATTACATTGGGACCCTAACATAACTGGCGAATCGTGGGTGTGCAATACACCTCTGCCTACCCCTTCGGGGATACAGGCGTGAAGTTATGTTATGTTATAAATAAACGTGTACCGTATTCTTTTGAAGAGCGAAGCTCGTCAGAGCTTTGCTCTCGTTTAGAAGACTCATGTATTTCGTTAATCCATCTTCTCCTCCCAAACGGCTGAACCGATTCTAATGAAATTTCACACAAGCAAAGATGTTACCGATGGGAAGGAGCTATGTAATAAAAAATTCACGTGTGCCACGGAGGAATAATCGCCGAACAAAATTTTCAAAACCTGATTTCTCAATGAACAAAAAGCCTCATTCACGCGATTGGTATTAAATTAAGTAATTTATTCATATACACAAGACAAAAAAAATATATATATTTTTACAAAAAAAAAGTATATATGTATGTTTACTGGAACCCATAACACAAGTTAGTTAAACTATGCTTACTTTGGGTGTAGAGAGCGCTGTGTAGAATGTCGTAGAATATTTAAGAATATTTAAGAGCTCATCATCATCATCTCAGCGTTAGTCCCGGTTGGATCCAAAGCTTGTACTTTGGAGCTCGAGGTCCTACTTTTTATCTTGATTTGACTAATCTTGGCTTTTGCGGGAGCAGTTAGCAGGTGAGGTTGGTTTGGCACCGAAGATCTTGTTGAGGCCTCTACATACTCCAATAGAACTCTAACCTTATGAATGACTATAAGCCTATAAAAAGCAAAAACATTACCCATTAAGTAATCAACATTCTTCACGTCCAGATCCTTTAGTTCCTTATTATTGGTCACCACACTATGCTTCAAGCCTCGTTTTGTTTTATCATCTTTGTAAGCTTGGAGGAGATTCCGTCCGTCTTTACGGATGCAACCCCAAGTGTCTAAGGGATCTTCTGGTGTTCCAGTGGAATTGGATACCAGCTCCTGCTTACCGCCTCCCATTATCACCTGGAATTTAAAAAAGAAAGACGATGACCATGGCTGTCAATTTGGCCAAAGGTACCTCTTTGCAAAGGAGACGGAGGGACTTCCTAGACTTACTGCACTTAATGAAATAATGTATGCTTAATCGATACTAATATAATAAAGATGAAGAGTTTGTTTGTTTGGTTGAAAGCGCTAATCTCTGGAACTACTGGTTTGAACTGAAAAATTATTTTTGTGTAGAATAGTCCATTTATCGGGGAAGGCTATATAACATCACGCTACCATCAATACAATATGACAGAAACGGGAAAAGAGTGTTACTTTTGGGAGCTTCCGTTGCGTGGGCTGCCCAAACGGTTAAAGTTACGCCAAAATTATATAATTGTTCCCCTTTAAAATTTCTAAAATGAAGTCCGCGATAGCATATATTTATCTTGTAAGGTTAACTCACTATAATCTTTTTTACGGTTATCAAATTTGTTCTAAAATAATGCATTTTTTGCGAAGGTATTTTTATAAGCATGATATTTATACCTATTCAAATAAATACGTTATGCATCATAAGTATTTGATTTTGAAGAACAGGGCAACCTTAACTTAATTTGATTTCAACGAATATCTTAGGAGATATCATAAAATTAATCAAGTACCACGCCCACATTCATGATATGAACGTGGGGGAATGCGCAGTGCGCACCGCCAGTATTATTTAATAGAAAAAGAATTAGGGTGTCGCTTAAGTATAATTAAACCCAGATCTAAGTCCACGCGGACGGAAGCCATTCATAGCCATTTCTAAGAATTACAGTATAATAAATGATAATTTCGAATCATTTAAAAACATCTTTATAAAAAGTTAAGACCCATACACGGATATAAAATCAATCACTGATAACATTTAATAGCATTTATTTAATAGCAAGAGAGCTGATGATAAAATTTAAGTATTTTGACTGTACCCACTTAAAAGAATAACTTCATTCAAATCAGTACAGTGAAAATACTCTAATATTATCCTCAGCTCTCTTTCTATTCAATGAATGCCTGTGAATGATTGGTGATTGCGATAAGTCGCCAATTATACAACTTCTATAAATAATACTTTTTGAATCTTTTGTTTTTTGGGCGTGCAGTAAAAATGCGTCTGATTGTACTAGACAGTGTTGTTCTGTGGAAGTATAGCTAAAACTATATAGTTCATATTATCTGAAATCTTCACAATTACATATAATGAGTCGCTGTTTATTTGTTTCAGGTGCAAACAGACTCAAGTTATCAGTCAAGTAAAGTATGTCAGTATTTTACTCGTACAAGGTTGTCATCAAATTTTGCTAATTAAATTTGATCAACTTCCCAGTTACCGATTGAGCTGAAACTTTGCATACATTTGTAAATCGCGCGATAATGCAATACTTTGATCACATGGTGCTGATCTGATGATGGACCTGGAAGGTGACCATAGGAACTTCGTAATGAAACAACACAACCTCATCGAGTTTGGGCTCGTTTGAATCGTCTGGACGAGTAGTTTGTCGTTCAATTGTAACCTGGTTCTGATGCTGGAGCTGGAAGGTGGTTGTAGGAACTCTGTAATGAAACGACACAACCCTATAGAGTTTCGGCTCTTTTGATTCGTCTTGACGAGTACATACAATATTATTTAATAAAAGCTTGTATAGATAAATAGATAGAATAGATAGAATACTTTTTATTGTACACCACATATTATTATATACAATATCCTCAGTCAATGGGCACAGGGCAACGGGTACAATGGGCGGTCTTATCGCTAAGAGCGATCTCTACCAGACAACCTTATTGTATATCAAATTGTATATCTAGAAAGTTTTTGTTTTATCTAACTTTTTTATAGATTTATATCGGAAAAAGAGAACATCTAGGACGGGACTTGAACCCGTGACTGAGCTACCTAGACACTTCCCAGATATTCCCAATTCTCCGATATATTATATACGTCTCGGGGCGACGCTGGAGCCATCTACCGTAATTCTTGCGAACTACGGAGACAATGAATGACGTTACAATCGTTCATTCATTTTTATACATTGTTTTTTTATTACTCCGCCACATTATAGGAAAGGTCATTGACTCATTGAATTAACTTGTTTAGTTAATCGAATGATATTAATGTAGCCTATGAGTAAAATTACATCTTATTTCACATTTGGTAAGGATTTTGCTTGAGATTCAGCATTACAAAAACAACACATATACCTACACTTATTACACTGGCCATTAGCAATGACACCGACCACCGTAATCACGCGTTAGTCCCGGTTGCATCCTAAGCTGCACTTTGGAGCCCAGGGTTTGCTCTCTTACTTTTTCTTTTGATATCGTGTATTTGGGTGTGACTGTTTGACCTCACAACCCCCTGAGGCGAGCCTGCGCCAGACCCTCGTCCGTCAATCAAGCAGATGTACAAGCTTGCGGGCCTCAAAAACACCCAATGCCCATTAGCAATGACAATAATTTTAATCTATATAAGGTGTCACAAAATTAGGTCTCTGAATTTGGTGAGATGACTTGGTATCGACAAAATATGTATTTAAAACAAAAAAAAAAACGGGTAAAATAAAAAAAAAATCGGGTAAAATAAAAAATAAATTAAAAAAAAACATCACCAGCGACCAGCGTCACATGACGCGACGAGCCCGTGACGCACGTGGTAGGCGTGCAGTCCTTCTCCTCGCAGTATTCTCCAAGCGGATGCGTGGGAAATACCTTTTTTTATTTTTATTTTTTCGTGCGGAAATCCCTTCGGATACCCCCCCGCGTGCCAGCGGGGGCGGTTATGTCGGGCTTGAACCGACTAAAACCGCACGCCGTCTTGGGTCTGCAGACGCCGGGGTGTAAGGTTGCCCATAGAGCATATCCCTCGCACCCCGACTGACCCTGGGCCATCTTCGGTTTCGAGATGGCCCCCTCGGGTTTGGGAACCACGGTGTCCCCGTCTTGCCCCGGTTTGGGGGAGGGGCGCTAGTCGCCCCACCGTCCCGGCCTGCTTCTGCTGGGGTGACAGGTGGCCTCACCCGCCACCCCCAGGCCTGCGCTCATTTGCCGCAATCATGCTGCCGAGCGAGAGGACTCCCACCCCGATGACTGCCACGAGGTCACGCCTCGGCGCCTCCCACGCCGGGCAGTCGGCCAGCGTGTGCAGCCCTGAGTCCTCGCTCGCGTCGCAGTGATGACACTCAGGCGTTGGCTCCTTCCTGATCCGATGCAGGTGGTCCCCGAAGCACCCCTTCCCGGAGATCACCTGCGTCAGTCGGTACGAGAGGCTTCCGTGTCGCCTCTCCAGCCAATCCTTAATGATGGGCCTTTGGGAAATACCTAAATCGCGACCAGCGTCACGTGTGCTCGTCGCGTCACGTGACGCTGGTCGTTGGTGGTGTTTTTTTTTCATCCTTATATATATAAGGTGTCACAAAATTAGGTCTCTGAATTAGGTGAGATGACTTGGTATCGACAAAATATGTATTTGAAACAAAAAAAAATAATATCGGGTAAAATAAAAAAAAAACTAGAAAAATAAAAAATAAAGAAATGAAAAAAAAAACACCACCAGCGACGAGCACACGTGACACTAGTCGCGATTTAGGTATTTCCCACACATCCGCTTGGAGAATACTGTGAGGATACTATCCGCGATACTAAATCGCGACCAGCGTCACGTGTGCTCGTCGCGTCACGTGACACTGGTCGCTGGTGGTGTTTTTTTTCAGGGGTAGGCAGAAGTGTATTACACACCCACGATTCGCCAGTTATGTTTAGGTCCCAATGTAATAGGGGGCGAGCCTATTGTCATCAACCGGGCACATTACTAAGCGAGCGATAATCAACATTTTTAATACACACATAACTACGAAAATTCAGAGGTGTGTGGGAACTCTGACTGGGACTGGGAATCGAACTCGAGACCTCGTCTCGGCAGTACGTTACGTACACCATTAGGCTATCGCAGCTTTTTTATTTGATTTAAAACTATTTCCAAAAATCGTTAAGTGCAATATATACCGGCGTCTGCAGACCCGAGACGGCGTGCGGTTTTAGTCGGTGCAAGCCCGACATAACCGCCCCCGCTGGCCGGCGGGGGGGGGGTATCCGAAGGGATTTCCGCACGAAAAAAATAAAAAGTACGGTAATGGCCGTTGTTGGCACAACACGTATTTATTTACGTGAGATCACTTAATTGACTAATAGTTAAAACTGTCTTTATCAGTTATTAATAAATTGTGAATAAATAATTATCGCACTGGAAATTAATACTAAATTTACGATGAGAGTAAAATTAACATGAGAGATGCACAGAAAAATTAAAATAATACGTATAACAGTGATCGCAGAGGGTTGAAAATTCATGGTTGTATGTATTTTCTAATGCCCTATTCTCAGACCTACCCAATATGTACACAAAAAATTTCATGACAATCGGTCAAGCCGCTTCGGAGGAGTTTAACTACAAACACCGCGACACAAGAATTTTATATATTAGATTGTAAATGAGTGGTATCTGTATATGGGAGATGTTAAATAAAAATACTTGGGTTATGTTAAATGAACGATTCCGAACAGAAAAATATATTTTTTTTGAATTATTGTCAATTTGTACGCGACGGATGCAAAAACTTATTGGATTAATACGTTCTTTTTTATTAGATAGGTCTTGGTCAGACTTAAAACAGCCTCCGCCTCCTCAGATAATATTTCAAATTCTCACTTGCAGATCTATTCCAGGCCAGTCTTCGATTAGTTGTCTTCCGATATCCTTGCACTGTTCAGTTCCTGGCGGCATTTTTGCTTCACACTCCCACGAACGATCAGCACTGTGTGCGTAGATTGGACCTGGAGTTGCGTGCGTCACTCGCATCGTTGTGACGAAGCCTGAAATTTGTAGTTTCGTTTATCGCAAATAACATTCAAAACATAATTCGGAAATTTCTCGGAAAGCACGTTAAAGCGTAGGTCTCAACATCAATAGCAGTCTACTACAAAACTTCGATTTCGCCAATGGGTTGTAAAGGTCAGGGGGCCTAGACAAAGTGACATTCTACTAGTGGAATCGCTTCGAAGCGAACCTTCAAAAGTTCGAAATGTATGGGAGTGACATTTTTGTCGACATGTCACGTGTAACAAATAATGTCACTCCCATACATTTGGACATTGTCTACAGGCCCTAGGGCCTGTAGACAAAGTCACATTCTACTAGTGGAATCGCAACGAAGCGAACCTTCAAAAGACCGAAATGTATGGGAGAGACAACATTTGTCGACATGTGACGTGTAACAAATAATGTCACTCCCATACATATTGAATATTTGAAGGTTCGCTTCGTAGCTATTCCACTAGTAGAATGTCACTTTGTCTACAGGCCCAGATCACAGATGGCATGCGCTTCAGGGACAATATCGAAGTCTACCCTCTTCTTAGTTACACAGAAAAACCAACGCCAACTGATTTGGAAAAGAGGCACTGAGGATGATGCCTGATGATGATTCAAAACATAATTTTCTTATTTGTTTAAACGTGGATACATTTCAGATCATGGAATATATTTATACTGTTTATTGATGGCACTTGGTGAAACTTGCTGCACATATTGAAACAAATGTATCACTTGTAATTTTCCACAATTTTATTTAATAACTAGCTGTGCCCGCGACTTCGTCCGCGTGGATTAAGATTTTTAGGGTTTTAGTTTATTTGCGCGGAATTAGCCGCGGTAGCCTAGTGGTATGGGTAAAGGACTGCTGAGACGAGGTCTCGGGTTCGATCCCAGGTTTTACCATGGCACACACCAATGACTTTTCGGTGCTTTTCGAAGTTATGTGTGTATTTATCGCAGGCTTATAAGTGCTCGGTTAATGGCAATAGGCTCGCCACCTATTACATTGGGACCTAAACATAAACGGGCGAAATGTGGGTGCTAGCACCTCTGCCTACCCCTTCGGGGATATAGGCGTGAGTTTATGTTATGTTATGTTATGTTAATGTATTTGCGCGGAACCCTAATTATTTTTCCTAAAATTAAAGTAGCCTATGTTACTCCTTGTTATATTACCTTTCTGCCAGTGAAAGTCCCGTCAAAATACAGACAGACAAAAATTCTAAAAAATGTTATTATATATTCATATACATGTAGTAAAAAATGGTTATTTCAATATTACAAACAGACATTCCAATTTTATTTATATGTATAGATGTATAATGTATAGTTTACACCTGACCGGTTTCGCCTCACGGCATTCTAAAAGGTTTTTTATATAATATTTATTTACATGTTACAGTCACCAAGTCTAGTGATCCTCAGATGTAAGAACTTAAAAAACAATAATGTTTATAATGTCGGTATAGATGGAAAGAATGCGTAATACCGGCGCTAAATTTTACCCTAAAAATTTTTTAGGGTAAAATTCAGTCATGTGTAATTATTAAATAAAATTGTGGAAAAGTACAAGTGATACATTTGTTTCAATATGTCATAGAAGTAGATGATTAAGATTACAATCAATTCACTAGGATATGTTATTCATCATCATCACATTGTTGGTCCCAGTTGCATACAAAGTTTGTAATTTGGGGCCCAGTATACTCTCCTATTCATTCTATTGATTGGGTTTATCTCGGCTGTTACGGAAGCGACTTCGGAAGAGCCTCGTTCGTAAATCAGCAGGTATACTGGCTAGCAGGTTAGGTTGGATTGGGCCTAAAATATCTTGAGAGGACTCCCATATACTCAACCTGGACATGTTTTTGGACAATAAAGATGGAAGCCACAATAAATAACCTCTATCTAATGTTAAATTACAATAATACCTGTTCATGCAAATTAGATATAGCCCAAAAAAACTTACCTGCACTTTTGTTAGCATTCAAAGCTAGCGCTGCTAAACTCAGTGGCCTGGCCTCTGGTTTCAGAGAAGCATTGCAGTCTCTTCGCTCTACCGATGCATCTACACCCATGGTGTTCTTGTTGGCCTTAATACCGCATAATAAAGCGGTAGCCGAACAAGCGGAATCAGGGCTCATTTTATTTGAAGCATACGTCTAGAATTGAAAGGATGTAAAATATTATAGGTACGGAATATCGGTATATAATATGCGATACCATGGAATGGAAAAATACACTACAACTCAACATGATCTGGACTTATGAATTTTGCAAGTAAGTTCAATAAAAGATGAACTATATAACAATAATAAATCATGCCGTCACGTGGACCCGCGGGTCCAGTAGCGACCGGGTCCAGTTGACCGATGACTCATAAGCACAACTAGAAAGAAATGCGACAAAATATCACACACTAATGATGTATCCAAGCTTTACAGAATCAAAACGGATATATTTCATGGGTCATCACATCTATCATCGTGTAACACCGGTAACATCTATTAGAGGCCTTTCCTCTTTTATGTTTTAATAAATCTACAGATGAAATGACGAGACAAGGTGGACAAGAACAGAAACAACATCATTATGTTTGTCTTTTTAAATTGTCATTTTTATATTTTGACATTAATTTATAGTTTTATTTTCATTTTATTGAATTGTAACGCTAACATAGTTTTAAGTTTAAATTGTTACTAACACTTATATGAGCAAATGTTGCTCGCAAGAAAGTATTAATAATAATAATAATAATAAATTTATTGATACAAAAGTTTACAGTTACAATCGTTTTGACATCAATGTGGTGGTTAATATTTCTGAAATGATGAGTACTGATACCCAAACTAGGCTAATGCCTGTATTTTGGGAGGCAGTGTTCTACAGACGTTGCGTAATCAACAATTGACTGTCACTGAGCGGCGTGCATACAGTTGCTTCGAAGTAAGTATTAATTTATTATAAATTTATTATCCATTAATATGTTACTGATGTGTAAGTATGTGTGCGTGTGCGTGCGTGTGTGTGTGTGTGCGTGTGCGCGCGTGTGTGTGTGTGTGTGTGTGGGTGGGTGGGTGTTTGTGGGAGGTGTGTGTGTGTGAGTGAGTGAGTGATATAATATGTTGCGAGGTGAATGTAAGAGAGAGGAAAAGTTATTGGTGGAGGTGTTGTAGGAGTTTTATGCAAGGTATGTGACTAGGTTCTCTGTGTTGTCATAGTCGAGTTTTTGTAGCCATTTAGTGATTTTGCTTTTGGCTTCGATTTGGTTTGTACCTGCAATTCCTATGTTTTTATGAGCTATGTTGTAAATTTTGGCGCTCAAGCAGCTGTATTGTGTTTGGGCGAAAGACGTTTTGCAGGCTACCGTGGGACACGCTGGTTTAAGACTGCGTTTTTTTGGGTCAGGTGGGGGTACTTTTGGGTGTTTTTTTAACAGGGCTCTGAGCACAAAGCATTATTATTATAAGCTGAAGTCTACCTGCAAAATTGTGGTCTAGCTGACATGATATACAGTCCTATATAACCCAAAATCATCTCCAGTACGTAATAATAGCTATTGTTGGCTGAGAGCTGAAAATCGGAACTGATCAGTTTTTGGGCGAAATCGGACCAAGGGAGGAGAAATGGAGAGGCGTTTTCAGCAAATCATTATTGAATGATTAAATTCATAGTGCATATACTTAGTTTTACATATTATTTGTCTACGTCGACTTATTTGTATTATAATTACAATTGGATTTGTTACACAATTTTTGTAGTGTAAATATGCACACTTATACTAATTTTAAATATTCTCCTTGGATCAACAATTATGTTCACTATAGTACGTTAGTATAATTTGTGAAGGACTTACATTGCTTACAATGAATTTAAACTGTTAAAGTATTGTTATTATGTTAATATTTATTTAAAACCTAAAATATCACCTTTAATAGTCCTATGTGCGGGAACTTTTCATACACCAGTCTATGCGATTCTCCGCCTTTGTGTATCCTGGTAGCTGTCACGGTGTTGGGACCCATGCCATCTCCGATGAAAAGGATGACATTTTTGGCTATATTCTGATTCAATTGCACTTGTAGTGCCTCATTTAACTCGTTTTTAGCTAAATCCAACCAATACCGTTGATCTGAAAAAGAAAAAGAAAGAAAGTATAGTGTCATTGGTCTGATGGTATACGTTTGTGCCTATGTGTTATGTGATGTGGATGTAGCAGAATCATTTTGGGGTTTTCTGGGAAATATTTAGCAAGTTCGTCCCTGTTTCGTTCCCGTCTCTGAACGTCAAGTTTGTTTCGAGACTATAACTGTTAAGCCACTTTTGGATTGACTAAAATGATTAACATTTTAGGCTTAACATTTTGGCATAGTTTTTTCATAAAGTTCATGTCAATATGACTTTACCTCGCCTGATGGTAAGCTGGAGGGAAAGTTCAGTCTAAAACAAAAGTCTAAGGCAAAAAGTTTAATGCAAAGATTAAAGAAGTTAATAGCTATTTTTTTTTGTATAAACTTCACGCTGTATACGAACAACGCATGATAAGTTTAAAATATTCTGGGTGCGAGCTATGGAACGGGCTATGCTTGGGGTTTCCCTACGAGATCGTATCAGAAATGAGGAGATCCGTAGACGAACCAACATAGCAGAGAGAGTCAGCAAGCTGAAGTGGCAGTGGGCAGGGCACATAGCTCGGAGAACCGATGGCTGTTGGGGCAGAAAGCTCCTTAAGTGGAGACTACGTGTGACGGAAAGCGCAGCGTAGGATGGCCTCCCGCAAGGTGGACAGATGCAGGGACTCGGTGGTTGCACGCCACTACAGACCGATGACAAAAGTCGATCGGGGAGGCCTATGTTAAGCAGTGGCCTACGGCTGATATTATGATGATGATGTGGAAAATGTTGTTATTCTCAAAAGAGTATTACGTATCTTAAGTTAAGGTTTTTAATCATTTGTGTGACTGTTTATTTTCCCAAATAACTATATAAAATAGCCACGAGGCGACCGAACTTCGATATTATCCGTGATGAGACTGCCATTGAACCTCCTTTGTGTTCAGCAACCTCTGAGGGCTGAGGGCGACTGTACCAAGAATCGAGGTTTTCGATTTGCTGCGAGCAAACACGTGGTAGACCACCTGCATCGGATCAGGAAGGAGCCAACGCCTGAGTGTCATAACTGCGGCGCGAGCGAGGACTCAGGGCTGCAAACGCTGGCGGACTGCCCGGCGTGGGAGGTGCCGAGGCGTGACCTCGTGGCAGCCATCGGGGTGGGAGTCCTCTCGCAGCATGATTGCGGCAATAGTGCGGAGCGCGAACGCGTGGGCCGCCGCCACCTCACTCTGCGAGCATGTAATGCTCGCGAAGGAAATGGCGGAGCGCGCCCGGGAGAGATTTAAAACTCTCCCCTCCCGCCGACCCCGCAACTTGCTCGCCGCGCGTCGCAGGCGACTCAGGCCTCCTTCATGAGCGCAGGCCTGGGGGTGGCAGGTGAGGCCGCCTGTCACCCAGCAGAAGCAGGCCGGGACGGTGGGGCGACTAGCGCCCCTCCCCCAAACCGGGGCAAGACGGGGACACCGTGGTTCCCAAACCCAAGGGGGCCATCTCGAAACCGGAGATGGCCCAGGGTCAGTCGGGGTGCGAGGGATATGCTCTATGGGCAACCTTACACCCCGGCGTCTGTAGACCCGAGACGGCGTGCGGTTTTAGACGGTTCAAGCCCGACATAACCGCCCTCGCTGGCACGCGGGGGGGTATCCGAAGGGATTTCCGTTCGAAAAAGGCCGGGACGGTGGTGCGACTAGCGCCCCTTCCCCAAACCGGGGCAAGACGGGGACACCGTGGTTCCCAAACCCGAGGGGGCCATCTCGAAACCGGAGATGGCCCAGGGTCAGTCGGGGTGCGAGGGATATGCTCTATGGGCAACCATATACCCCGGCGTTTTAAGACCCGAGACGGCGTGCGGTTTTAGTCGGTTCAAGCCCGACATAACCGCCCCCGCTGGTCGGCGGGGGGGGGGGGTATCCGAAGTGATTTCCGCACGAAAAAAAAAAAAAAGGTACAATAGCTCATTGCCTAGTAATTAGCCGACTCTTTTTAGGGTTCCGTACCTAAAAGGAAAAAACCGAACCCTTATAGGATCACTTCGTTGTCCGTCCGTCCGTCCGTCCGTCTGTCTGTCAAGACCGTTTTTTCTCAGGAACGCGTGGAGTTATCAGACTGAAATTTATATCTAATACTCAGGTCTACTGTCCCTTGGAGCTGTGAAAAAATCAAACTTCTAAGCCAAAGCAATCAAAAGATACAGCCGTTTATGCCGCAAATATTCGCAAATTTTCGAAACTCGCACGGGAATCAAAACCTACAGGGTACTTCCCGTGAACTTAGAATCTTGAAATTTGGTACAAAGTAATGTATTATAGTACAGATAAAGGAAAAATTGCGAAAACCTTAAATTTTTAGTTACATCATATAATAAAAAATATTTTTGAAAATTTTAAAGTTACTACTACCTACCATAAATATGACTCGATTGTCGTGATGCGTGAACTTTTACTTATATACCTACAGGTTTGTACGGAACCCTCGGTGTACGAGTCCGACTCGCACTTGGCCGGTTTTTTTTATTAAATATCTTATTGTTATCACGAATAACCTAAATTAATTTCTATATAATGTCACGAACGATTTAACTTATTTGCCAACAATTTATAAACTTCTTACACCCATTCTGACAGCTAAATTGTCATCCCATATTGAACATAACTTTATAATGTCTATCTCTCAGAATGACTGTAGAAGTGGGGCACGTGGTACGAACGAGCTCCTTATTTTTGACACGGCCATTAGCCAACAGGTTCACCGTAATCTAAGGCATCTGACGACATGCTGGATAAACTACAAGATAGCCTACGACTCCGTGCTACATACATGGCTGTTAAGGGTGCTGGAGTTGTATTAAATTGATACAACTCTATGCACCTTCTTGAGGGCATGTATGGGCCGGAGGACGGTTCTTCTTTCTCCAGGGTGTCGTCAGGTCCTTGGCGATGGAGTACCCATAAAGATCGAGATGGGTATATTCCAGGGTGATAGCCTGAGTCCGTTATGGTTTTACCTAGCACTGAATCCTCTTAGTACAATACTGGAGAATTCAGGGCTAGGCTATTAGTTGCGAAGAGGAGGTCAAGTTATATCCCATCTCCTTACATAGAGGACTTGAAATTGTTTGACTCTAGTAGAATTACTTAAGGTAACTGAAACCTTTAGTGATTCTATCAGAATGGAGTTTACTGCAGATAAATGTGCCGTCATACATGTTAAGAAGCGTGTGATTGTTGAATCTGAAAGAATTGAACTTCCAGATTCTACACAACCTCTCTCGGCAACTGAAACCTTTAAATATATTGGTTTGTCAAAATCGTTACGTATTACTAAGGCGGCCCCGAAACAGACATTGCGGGATCGTTTTTTCGGCCGCCGGAAGAAAGTACTGAAGAGTATTTACAGCCTACAACGGCTGGGTCATGCAAGTCTTAGTATACTCTTTTGGCATACTAAGATGGACTCAGACCGAATTAGATGCCCTGGATAGGAAAGTCTGTACGTTGCTGACTGCATATCGAAGGCATCACCCAAGTTCATCAGTAATGAGGTTGTATCTCCCACGCAAGTGTGGAGATCGCGGTTTTTTAAACGCCAAGACTGTCCACAACCGTTAGATATGCAAGCTTAGGGAATATTTCCTACATGTTGTCGTGGGTGTGCTTCGAGATGTAACGGCAATAGAAAACGGACTGACTCCTCTCGCTCTGGCTAAAGAGACAGGACTATTGTAATCAACAAGCCTGATATAATGATGATTGATAGATCAGAGTGTCTTGCAATAATTCTTAACACGACCATCCTCCATGATGACAATAAAGACAAAGCCCAAAAAGACGAGACAAATAAAATATTTGGACTTGGCTCACGAGATTGTCGACATGTGGGATGTGGATTCAGTAATTAGGTAGTCGTAACGGTTCACGGACTGATTGTCAAGAGACTCGGATTACGTCTAAAGACGCTCGCGTTAGGCAGTTGGGTCGAGGGCTTGATGCAGAAAGCGGTACTCCTCAACACGGCACGTATCGTGAGGAGGTTCCTCTCTCTGGAGCCCTAACCACCGCTAGCTTAGCCCCTGTACCCGATGCCGGTGGGATACTATTTTTTATATTTTTAAATGTATTTTATTATGTATATTTAAAAATATAATTTATATGGTATATTTAATGAATAAAGGTAATGATACACGCTTTGTAAATTATAGTGTGTATAATAGGTATGCGTTACAAAAGGTATATTGAAATTCATAACCGTGAAGTGTGAATAAACTATAAAATGGTACTCAATAAGAAAATATAAGGACATATTCATAGGATACTCTCCGCCGCCTCTTTCACGCGCATTACCTGCTCGCAGAAAGAGGCGGCGGCGTGCCACTTGCTCCCATCAGAGACCACGGCTCTCACCATGGTTTCCAGCGAGAGAACGTCCACGCCCAGGACCGCAACGAGATATCGGCGTTGACTCGTCCACAATGGGCACTCCACCAACGTGTGAAGAGCCGTGTCTTGGCCAGGATCCACGCAGTGCTGGCACTGCGGCGTTGTCTCCCGGTGGATGCGCCACAGATACTTACCGAAGCACCCGTGTCCGGTAATTATCTGGGACATCCGGTAGGAGAGGTCACCGTGGTGCCTCTCCAACCACTCCTCCATGACTGGCCTCACCGCCGCGATGGTGGATTCTCCCCACCTTGGTTGCTTAAGTCGCACTCTCCGCGCCTCCGCTGGCGGAGTTGGGACCGCTGAGCCCTGATATCTCTGGGCTCCGGCCTATGGCCCCGCTCCAGTGCCGCCTTGCGCCATTGGTTCAACGACGCAAGGGCCCTCGCTTCCAGGTTCCATGGAGGGGTCCCAGCTAGGAGACATGCCACCTAGATTATTTAAGCGGTTTGAATTGACTACCATTCTCTCTCTGACGTATAGTGATGTATCGAGAATTCATTATCAATGGCAACTGCATGCAAAAATACCTCTGAATTTTGGACATTTGAAAAAGTCATTGAAGTCGTATCCTTTGTTTGTTTACATACAATTAGTAACATCAACTGCTTTGTCCCATGTTTATTATCATTACTTTATTCTGCTACTTCATGTACATTTGTTTGGTGCAGCGAGAACCATGTCATGAAATTTTTTAACGATAGCTTCGGTAACGTAGTTGCTGCTAAAATAAATTGTACAATCTTTTTCCTATCTATGCTAGTGCTGTTCCCGATTGCGTCTTAAGTCTACACGTTGGACGCTAGCTTAGCTAGCTTTTAAAGTTATGTTGAGTGGTGTATTTCTTATTCAAGAAGCGACTGCCTTCTGATCTACCTCGGGCAAAAAGCCTGCGCCAGAGTCTTGTTCGTTGTTTAGTAAGTGAGTTTGGCTTGGGCGCCAAAGGTTTGGTAGAGTCTCGGAAAACAACATAATATTTTGTCCTACGTGGCAATCAAATCCACAACAGAACACCAGACGAGCGACGATGCATTTCCCCTTGGCGAGATAGCCACTAAAACAGCTACACCTTTTTACTTATTTTGATTTTCCCTTGGTGTTGTTAAAATCTACAAGCTAAGATAGATTTATTTCCTTCGGGGACGTAGGAGACGCAATGCCCAATACACCCGCGATTTCTGCTGGTTACTTCATCCAATTCCACGATCCACTTTCTTCCGATCTGTTCAACCTTCAGATTTCTCGGATCCTTTATGTCGAGTTTTAACGACGCTAGAAGTTTTCATTTGATCAATGAGTACATGGGACACTCGGCCAGTAGATGGAGGCAAGTCTCTTCGCTATTCATGTACTCCGGGCACTTGGCATCAGTCTTCACTCCAATCACTATCAGGGCTGATGGTGTAGATTCTTACTGTCAGAAAAACAGCAAGTATGCCTATTTGCCAACTCGTGATTACGTATGCGACAATTAATGCGTATAGGACAATTGGCAATAAAACAGTACTGAAACTAATTAACGAATAACAATTAACCTGAATCAGCTTACTTAGACTTTTGACATTTATCGTGAAATACTGATCGAAGATGTTGTCTCTTCCTACCCGAATGGTAAAGGGGCGTGAATGTATGTATGTAAATTTCTTTTTATTTCCTTTGCATAACGTGATAATAACATATTCATAGCCATAATTCTGATCATCTTATGGGATTCGGATGATGATTAGTTTTAGAAAATAAACAAAATGTGATAGAATCCTATTTTCGTAATGAGTTTTCTGTCGCTATTTACAGTATGCTGCCGAACCATTCCCATACTCTGACGTCACTCACCACAGCTCTCTATAGTCTAAATTTTCGCTATAAATATTTATTCCAAGTCCATTACTACAAAATAATGTAATTAAAGTTTTTATTAATAAAATATAAAAAGAATGATTATGAAAGTAGAAGAAGCGAAAGATGTATTACCAGGATCGTAGTAAATGTAAAGATATTGTTTTTGCCCACCCCAATGGAAAGAGGAGTGATTTTATGTATATAGGTATGTGTATAAGAATAATATTCCTTTTGAATATACAAAGAAAATACGGAGAGCGTTAAAATTCTAGTAAAAAACAATAACATCGTTATAATATCTAAGTTGCGTGAACGATACGCTATTTTACAACCAAGTGTTACTGAACAACAGTCTTCACACAAAGATACGAGTATTGTGAATTATGGAAATTAACTTTATTTGTTTGTTGAATTTTATTTGTTTGTGCTTGTTATTTTTTGTTAACCTCCGACGCAAAACGAGGTGTTATAATTTTAACATAGGCATCGGTGTGCATCGTTACTCTTAAAAGAATACAACTGTAATCAAATCTTACAAGTCTCTTCCATGTATCAACAAATCTTACACGTCTAGTTTCCCTCACCTAAACATGGAAAAACGTCAAGTGCAAGTCGGACTCACGCACGAAGGGTTTCGTACCATTATCTATAAAAATGGCAAAAAAAATCACGTTTGTTGTATAAATAGATATAAATAAATTAAAGTAAAACAAATATTTAAGGGGGGCTCCCTTAAATATTTGTTTTACTTTAATTTAATTATTTATTTTTAAAGTTAAGATATAACTTTAAGATTGTGTAATTATTTCAAGCATTTACGTGTTGCCGTTATCAAGGTCGAACAAAAAAAATCACATTTGTTGTATGGGAGCCCCCTTGACTATTTATTTTGTTCTGTTTTTAGCGGCTACAGAAATACATCTGTGAAAATTTCAACTGTCTAACTATTACGGCTCATGAGATACAGGCCTGGTGACAGACGGACAGCAGTCTTAGTAATAGGGCCCCGTTTTACCCTTTGGGTACGGATCCCTAAGAAGAAGTAGGTATGTAGTAGTAGTACCTACTTTTATAATCTTCTCAAGAAGTTCTCCAACAAGATGTTTTACCACTATGTGTCGGTCCCAGGTGAGCCTATTATCGTTAATTTTTTCTCAGACTTCATTCTGCCACTGACAATATCCTAACGGAAAGACCATATTTCTTTCGTGCAGAAATAAAAATGGTCTTCCCCAGTAATAACTTGCATGAATCAGAAATCAAACCGCATTTCCAGTTGTCACACCCGCTATTGCTGCACCATCCACATAATATCATCAAAATTACAGTACATGCCTATATTCACTCATAACAAATCTAATAGGTATATAAAATACTCGTGTCGCGGTGTTTGTAGTTAAACCACAGATTACCTAATAGTTGGTAGTTAAACTCCTCCGAAACGGCTTGACCGATACTCTTGAAATTTTGTGTGCATATTGGGTAGGTCTGAGAATCGGACATCTATTTTTCATCCCCCTAAATGTTAAGGGTTTTTACGATGCAACATTAGAAAATACATTCAACCCTTAATTTTCAACCCTCTCCGATCAACCCCTATTTTTCCATTGCGATTTTTTTATTTTTTTTATTTTTAATAATTTCCTCCATTATGATTTTTTTCTCAATTCAAACATCACGGAGTAGGGATGAGAACGAAGCCGGCCTGTCTTACTCACTATACAGTTGTCGGCATACTTTCATTGTCTACAACGCTTTCGATTATAAGTAAATCCCCGCACACTTATAGTAGATAGTTATTTTTATTGAACTAAAAAAACGTTTCCTAGAAATAATATACATGGCAAAACAACGCTAGCCGGGTCAGCTAGTACACAATAAAATCTTAACCTAAAATTTTTCCTTTTTTATTACCGTAACGTAAATATTCTTTAACATGGAACGTAATGGCACGTAAAAACACTTTCTTTATTTAATCATTTTAATTACGACACGAATACGATACGACGCATAAAAACCGGTTACATAAAAACGGAAATATAAAATATAAATAATATATTCACTTACCGGTACGCAGTGTATGCGCACAAACGATTACAACACAATACACAAGCGCGGTGGTCAGGCGCATGTTTGACACTAAACTGATGTATCTGACACTGACCTTCTATTAAAATAGTTAGTTTTGACACTGACAGTAGATAGTTACGTCATAAAGACAATGTGGCTACCGGTGGGGCTAGATAATGCTTAGACAGAACGCTAGATGTTAGTCGTAAGAGCAGGACAGGAATACTCTGTAAAGTGGATATTATTGAAGTTATAACAGATGTTCTTTGTAACTTCATATCTTTCTATAAATAAATTATAACTTTCAACAGTGTGATATGATTATTTTAAGATATCCTACACTTACTGAATACAATAGTTATGATTATAAAAATCACATGTAGGTATTATTAAGCCATTTAACTCAAGACGATGAAAATGGCGAGGGCGTACCCGGGGTGCCCGGCAATGGACGCTTGGGAAGGACACCGTGGGGTTTTGGTCGTTTCGATTCCGACCAATCCACAATACCAAATTTACTATTTTTCGGTACATTCCCTTTATTTATTAAGACCTTGCATGCTTTTAACCAAAATTGGCAATTCTAGGTCGGCCGGGGGTAATTTTTTTTCCGATCCCGCTGCAGTCCGGGGGGAACGGAATCGGAGCGGCCGGTACACCCTGGGCGGCGGTCAATGGCTTCCCCTTCATAGGGTTGGCATTGATCGTCGGCCAATACCCAACGTGGCGGGAACACATCGCTCTCCGTACTCCTCTGCTTTCAGAGGAGACAGGATGAGCGATGCTGTTAGTGGTGAGATGGCCCAGAGTCAGTCGGGGTGCGAGGGATATGCTCTATGGGTAACCTTACACCCCGGCGTCTGAAGACCCGAGACGGCGTGCGGTTTTAGTCGGGGGTAATTTTTTTTTTCGGTGCGGAAATCCCCCCTGATACGCCACCATCGATCAGCGGGGGTGGTTATGTCGGAATCGAACCGACTAAAACCGCACGCCGTCTCGGGTCTTCAGACGTCGGGGTGTAAGGTAATAAGGCATTCGCACCCTGGTTTCGAAATGGACTCCCTCGGGTTTGGCAACCACGGTGTCCCAGTCTTACCCCGGGAAGAGGGGGGCGTGCAATATGCCGCCGCCGCCCCGGCCTGCTTCTGCTAGGATGATATGCGGCTCCACCTGTCACGCCCAGACCTGCGCTCATGGAGGAAGGAAGTCGTTTATCGACCTCCGACACCTGAGTCGCCTCTGCGCCTTACGGGCTCTGCGGATCGGGAGACCTGAGTCGCTTCCGGACCTGCTCCGCCACCTCCTTTACGAGCATTACTTGCTCGCAGAACGAGGCGGCGGCAGTTCACGCTCTCGCGCTCCGCACCATCGCTGTGAGCAAGACGCCAAGTGAGAGGACTCCCACTGCGAAGACCGCCATGAGGGCCGCCTCGGCGCCTCCCATGCCGGGCACTCCGTCAGCGTGTGCAAACCGGAAGTACCCAATAGGTTTTGGGTTGAAAATTTATTGTCGTTTGGGTTCCCGTTGACCAAGAATCACGAAATTTTCCAGAAAGCAAGGTCTTAAAAGCACAAATAAATTAAAAATTCCAATAATAAAACGTTGATAATTAAATTTTGGTACTTACAAGTTTTCACGAAAATCTAAATTTGACCATACCTATCTTTACACTTAAAACTTAGCCACCAATGTATAATGGGTAGGTACGGAATCCTCGGCGCACGAGTTCGACTCGCACTTGACCGGTTTTTTGAGCATGATACTTATACAAGTAATCAAAGGCCGTTATCAAATCCAAATAATAAAGAGATTTTTCTTTAGGTTAGTTATTCAGATTTCTTCTAAAGTAATACGTTATTCTCGACTGATGTGAAGACCCTTCCTGCTGGTAAGGGCTGTTCATCAGCGCGTAGTTATCATCAAATCTAATCAAAAACAAATCATTTATTTTGCAGAAAGCACTGTTACAATGGTGTTGTCAAAATATATACGAATATATTCCAAGTGTTTCGACCTTAGAATAGGCATGCAACATTTTGAAAATTAGATACAGCTGTGTTATGTTTTATGTCAAATTATAAATTTCAATATACGAAAAAATTAAAATGTGAAAAAAATAATAAATAGATAATATAATTACATTACATTACATACTATAATAACATTTGTATACAAGACGGCCTTTCAATTTTTTCTTAAGCAAATTTTAATTTCCCTTAATTTCTTTTGGTAGTTTATAAGTATTATATACTACCAAATAATACATAGTTTATAAGTATTATAAAGCACAACAGCCATATGGAATACACTTTTGTGCATTAGAGCAGTATTGGTCTTACGTATGCACATGTTTTTTAGATGTACAGACTTGGGAGGGTTAAAATTTTATGTTTCACAAATAGTGGCCTACAGCTGTCAGTCGTCTGCAACCCAAACATAGCTCGAATACATCGTTTTTGCGCTTTAAATACAAAATCTTTATCGGTACAGTTTCCCCAGTAAATTACGCCATACCTCAGTACTGACTACCAGACCGTGATATGCCATCAACAGTGTATTTACACTTACAACCTGGGCTAATTCATGAAGAGCGTAAACCGATTTGCTAGTTTTTTTACATAATTGTTGTATGTGCGGCTTCCATGATAATTTTTTAAATATAAATATTCCACGACATTCTACACTGCGTTTTCTAGACCCAAGGTAAGCATAGTTTTAACTAGCTTGTGTTATGGGTTCCAGAATGCGGATAAACATACTTATATACTTTTGTTTTTTAAATACATACGTATTATACATAGAAACACCCAGACCAATGCAAATAGACATATTCATTCATACAAACATTTGCTCTGAGCGGGAATCGAACCCGCGCCCCCTGTCGGAGTAGTCGAATGCACTACCACTACGCCACAGAGGCCGTCAATTAAAATTGTTATTGGCCGTCAAATTATTGTCTATTTCCATACCAAGGAAGGAATTTGGTTGTCTGTACTTCAACAACTGGTTCGCTTCTGTAGTTAACTTTTAAGACCCGAGACGGCGTGCGGTTTTAGTCGGTGCAAGCCCGACATAACCGCCCCCGCTGGCCGGCGGGGGGGTATCCGAAGGGATTTCCGCACGATAAAAAAAAAAAATAAAAAAAAAAAAAAGGTACCAGAGTAGATACACGTTGGCTAAAGTGCATCAGCTGAATTTTTCCAATGTTAGCATCCAACCATTCGACAATAGCGGTGAGTTAGTGTGGTATTTATATCATGTTCAAAAGTCTGTCATCCGCAAAGAGCGTTATTGGATTAGATGTCGCCTTTGGGAGGTCATTAATATAAATTATGAATAGCAGTGGACCCAGACGGCATATTGAATTTGACGACTCTTTGAGAGATATGTATTCTCCTTAGATTATTATTAATAATCTAAGGTATTCTCCATCTTCGTTTTGAGTTTAATTCTAGTTAATTGAGCGTATTGAGTGCGGGTCCTTAGGTAAGATTCAATCAATTTCAAGGTGTTACCTCTTATGCCGTAACTCTCAAGTTTGTACAACATAATGTCACGATTCAAATAGTTAATCTTAGCTTAGCTTAGCTTGTGTCATGTCCATGAATATGCCACATATTGGTATTCTTTTATTGACATTAGATACAATTGGTTCTAAAAAATCCGTTCCCGCAGGGGGAACGCACAGGTAGATTTCGTGAAGCAATTAATATAATTTTTTTAAATGTTTAATTTTTTTTCTCGAAAACGGTAACTTTTAGCGCAAAACTTTTCAGACATTTATTTTAGACTTAAAAATGGCCTATCGATTAAAAATGTTTCCGACGGCAAGAATGTTCACCGGTTAGAAGATATGATTTTTTTCCCGAAAAAAATTGGTTTTTCCCCCCTCCACTTTTAGTTAAAGTAAAACTTTAACTAAAAGTGGAGGGGGGAAAACCAAATTTTATAGGTTTATACTTAAAAGTTTTTGGTATTCATGTATACTATGGGATAAAATTAGAACGGTTCGAATATCTTTCATGGAACGTGAAATTTTCAGGAAAAACTGATTTCACAAAAATTGAGGCCCTACCGTCCCCTTAGGCCGGATTCCACCCGTTCACGAACTTAAACTAAGTTTACACATTTATAAACTTTTTGACCAGTGGTCATTTCGGACTCAGGGGGTCATAACTAGACCTCCTAAGAAGACATTTTTTTTAAATTCGACAGTAGTCAAGAAACCAATAGGTAGATCGATTTCATCGAAATCTATCTAAAATCATACATACCAAGATTTATCGTCTTACCTCGACGAAAACCTTTCGGTTCCCTAGCTAAAATGTTATTAGATTCCAGATAATAGTTGAGAGCATTATAAACATATTTTTCAAAAATTTTAAAGAATTACATTACTATTGTTTTTTTTTGCACGGGTTTAATAACACCTACTTTTAATATATTGGGGAACTTGCTAGTTTCTATCGATAAATTATAGTATGTCAATATAATAGTCATTAAAAGCATTTGAGATGTCAATAGGATTAGTTACAATATTATCATTAAGTCTAATGCATGGTATAGTGTCCGCAGGATTATTGTGCATTGCCTTTATAATCTGCCAAGTGGTTTTCACTTTATATGTAGAGGTATTTTATGGTTATTTTGGGCATCAAATAAATAAATACTATTAAGTTGCATCAGCGTAGCGTAGCTTTATGGTCAAGGAGTTGGCCTTACGAGCGAGAGATCCCTGGTTCGAATTTCATTACACTACCGACCTGAACCCACTCCGAACACAAGCAATTTAGCTTCAGCTAGAGAGGTTAACGGGAATAGACTATAATTTCGGTTGCTGTATGTACTCTTTAAAAAAAAATTTCATATCACTGATCTTCTAAAAAATGTACCTTTCTCATCAAAAATCAACAAATAAATTGAATGTTTACAGTGTACCTACATCAATTCCTTGTAACTCATATTAATACTTTTTTCCCCCAATCTTGTTCCATCATATTAGCGTTCGAAAAAACTCATTACGTTGATAAGATATAAGTATGTAACAGTGTAGATATATAGTGACGGGGGATATTGTGACTCGGAGGCGGCCGAATTATATCGATCCCGAGGTATTGCTCTGCGCAAGGTCCGTACAGCTTCGCCCTTAAGGCCAAGCTACGTCAGACATTCATGTTCTTTGATTATATATTGTTATTAGGGTTCCGTTGCCAAATGGCAAAAAACGGAACCCTTAGCTATTCGATTTCGTCATGTCTGTCTGTCTGTCCGTCCGTATGTCACAGCCACTTTTTTTCCGAAACTATAAGAACTTTGGAGGGGAGGTCGGTGTTTAGTCCTTAGTGGGGTGACTTCTGCCAGGGAATTTACCTTCAACATAAATGCTAAGACGATAACAGCGTACGCCTAGGTGAGCGAAGCTAGGCGCTCCCAGGCGGCCGCCGCGGCCTGGGTGCGGGCTCGCTTGGATTCATCCGGGCGGGTTATGGTTTATAACGACCCTCGCTCATTCCACCTACCTCGGAACTGTAGTAGCTAAATATGATGCACAAGGGCGAATCTCCGGCGCCATAACCGGACCATCTGGCTAGGGGAAGAAAACCCTGAAACAAAAATAACCCTTGTGACTGGGCTGTCACCTGCGTCATGGACCTGCGCAGTTGAGCGCCGTTCGCAGGGATGAAGGGATCTTGGGGGGTTGAGCCAAACGGCGCTGGCGGTAATGCGTCCGCGAGGCAACACGCCCTCTTTGGCCTGGATTTTAGGCTAAACGGTAGCCCCAAACACTAGCCATGGTTGGGGAAATTAGGTCAAGGTGTTTCCATTAGTGGGTCACCGGCGAGGAGTGTAGGGTCCACGTAACCGTCTTTGGACGACTATCGTGGGGGGTAAAGGTCATGCTGACGGGGTAAGTGAGGGTTGACTAGCCGTTGTGGGCAGGCCATTTCATGCCCCCAGCGCCAACCCAATCGAGCCCCCGATGTCGCACTGTAAACCAGCCTTGCACTCCTATATCTCTTTGGTAGTCCTAGTGCCCCTCGAATTAAGTCGAGTAAGGTACTCCCAGTTGCGGGCTCCGTGGAGGGTGGGAAGCCAAAGAGACGAATTTAAAATATAACATACTAACATGGATAGGCCAAAAAATTCAAAAAATACTAACACCACAAATCCCAAAACTGGCAGCTCAGTGGTCCAGACTACGGGTACCAGTCAAGGGAATGACTGCACACGCGCCCTTAGCGTACACTTGGCCCGAACCGGCTGCTCAGCGGCCTCGGCTGCAGGCACCGGGAAAGGCACTCTCACTACACACCACACCGCCCAAACTGGCAGCTCAGTGGTTAACACTACGGGTACCAGGGAGGGCGAAAGCACCACACGCGCCCTCAGCGTACACTCGGCCAAAACCGGAAGCTTAGTGGCCTCGGTTGCAGGTACCGGTGGAGGCAAGCACGCAAAACAGCGACTCACAACCTCAGCCCAAACTGGAAGCTCAGTGGTTTTACCTACGGGTACCAGTGCGGGCACCGAAACTACCTTCACGGGAAGCTCAGTGGTTCCATCTACGGGTACCCGCGAAGGTAATCATACACATAAAGGGGAAACCCCTTTATCCCACAAACTCCCCCCCGGGGAAGACCCCCGTAGCGTCAGCCCAGCAACTCCCTGCCAACCGGAGGACGCTTTCTCAGAAGGCTGGCAACTGCCTAAGAGAAAGGGGTCTAACAGGACCAGGGCACGCACCCAACCGTTTGGCGTGGATGGCAAGGTAGCTGCCGAACCAGTCAAGCCGAAAAAACGGAAGGTCCGTAAAACGAAGAAGGAGAGGCGTATGGCGGCCATCGCGGCCAAGTCTCTGCCTTCTTCCTCACAACCCTCTGTCTCGGCAACGAAGACAGAGGTCATCGGCACCCTTAACTTTGCCGCTGGTGGACGGAATATTCCGCCTACCAGTGACAGAGCGAAGGTGGCTAAACAGCGACCGAATGGGAACGGTCAGTCCTCTGCCAAACGTGCTCTCAACGAGATGACTTCGCCTCGCGGGGAGTACAAAAGGTAGAGGCTGGACCAAACCAAAAAGGTCGCCAGGCCAACCTACGCCCAAGCCGTGAGTACGCCTCTTGACGTCGCAATTACATGCGCACGAACGGGGCGTATCGGTAAGGACGTATCCGAGCAGGTACTCACCGAGATACAAACTCGTATTTTCGGTGATGCCTTGGCTCGGAAACAAGTTCAGCCCCCGAAGTTTAAAGCCAAACCGCTCTATGCTGAGGGGGTTCTGAAACTGTGGTGTGCGGATGAACACACACGCACATGGCTACAGCGTGCCGTAAGTGACATGGTGCTCACGCCCAACGTCAAGTTGGTCGTGAAGGGCCAGACTGACAACCCTCAGCGGGCACGCTGTGGCATACTGGTCCCTGATCCACAAGGGCTTCTGGAGGACGCGCGCAATATTGGGCAAGTTCTGTCCTTCCAGAACCCCGAGGTGGAGGTCGCAAAATGGACCCTACTAAACGCGACCAAGCAAAACGCCGCGTGGTTCCTGGTGGTCGTAGTCCCAGAGGACCAAGTACCGACCCTAATGAAGGCCGGACGCCGTCTCGCTTTTGGAGTGGTGACGGTGTACGTAAAGTTCCAGGGTCGGTCCGGTAGGTTTACCGACGTCCCTCTGGGATGGGACCCATCCACGGCCACCATAAAACAGGAGCTCAAGCAGCTGCCTGCGAGAGAGGAGTCCGATCCTGTCTCAAACGCTCCCGAGTCAAGCGGGGAGGTGTCTGCAACGACACCACCAACAGCCCCCGCCAGTGTCGGACAGGAGGGTGCACCTATGGAGGTAGAAGAGGCGGAGGACGTTCTGGCCTCAATCTCCGGCCTCTTGGGGGATGACGTTGACTTGTTTGCGGAGCTTAAACTTGGGGGGACGAAGAGGGAACGACCACTGATGGCGTCCCCTTCGTCGAAGATTAAAATCCTCCAAGTGAACCTCCAGCACAGCCGGGATGGGACGGCCCAGTTGCGGAAATGGCTGGAGGTTCAACAAACGGCCATTGCTCTGATCCAAGAGCCTTGGATCAGAGGAGGCCAAATCCAGGAGCTCTCCAGCTTAGGAGGTAACCTTATTGTGACTAGCGAACATGATCACCCCAGATCGTGTATATATGTCACTAAAAACCTAAAAACACAGGTCCTCACAGAGTTCGGTTGCAGAGACCTCACTGCCATAAGGCTGCACACACAGCTGGACGTCGAGGACAAGGTGGTCATCCTCGCCTCAGCCTACATGCCCGAAAAGGAGGAGCTGCCCCCGCAAGACCTCTTCCGGCTGGTGGACCACTGCGAAAGGGAAAGGATAGAGGTCATAATTGGGGCCGACACCAATGCTCACCATCCGCTATGGGGTATGAGCACTCAAAACGACAGAGGTAAGTCCCTTGTTGAATATCTTTTCACTACTAACCTCACCTTACTAAACACCGGCTCTGAACCAACCTTCGTCACCAAAAAGAGCCGCACGATTATTGATTTAACACTAGCTACTGAAAACACAGCGGAAGCCATCACGGGCTGGCACGTCTCCAAGGAGGCATCCTGTTCAGACCACAGGTGGATTCGCTTCGATCTACAGGCGGGGACATTACAAACTCTGCCAAAACGCAACCCGAGGAAAACCGACAGGGTCAAATTTGAGCAGCATCTAATAAATAGAATTGCTCAACAGCGCTCCCCACAGACTCTGGACAACATCATACAGATAGAGGAACAGGTAAACCACCTAACCAAATCTATAATAGACAGCTACCACATAGCATGCCCAGAAACCCTACCTCCCAAAACCCCAGGCAAACAGCCATGGTGGGGCCCCGAGCTATAGCGCAAGCGGAGGAAGTTTAGAAGGGCTTTCAACAGGGCTATGAATACTTGTGCAGATGAAGACTGGGACGCCTATCGTTCAGCCAAATCCGGCTACAAAAAGTGTATTAGATACCGAAGCAAACAGGGATGGCGAAAATTCTGTGGGAACATAGAATCATGCCAACAAGCAAACAGGGTTAGGAAAGTCCTAGCGCAGACAAAAGCCCGAGACTGGCATTACGCAAACAAAGTGGTCACACTGGAAAAAGTCCAGTGGGCCATCAGTAGCTTTCACCCTTATAAGGCGGCTGGCCCCGACGGGATCATCCCTGCTATGCTACAGTGAGGCAACAAACCAGTCGCGAGCAGACTGGAGCGTATCTTTAAAGCCTGTCTGGCACACTGTTCCGAAAGGATGCTGGGAAGTAGGAGTCATTTTCATTCCGAAGCCAGGAAAGGGTGATTACACGAATCCCAAAGCACATCGACCAATCAGTCTGACCTCGTTCATGCTAAAGACCATGGAACGCCTTTGCGAGAGGGAGCTGAGAGATGGTGCACTAAAACAGCTAACCCCTACATGCAAACCAGCACGCATACAGCTCCGGTAAGTCTACGGAATCAGCCCTCCATCTGGTAGTCAGCCGGATAGAGGAAGCGATCGAACAAAAAGGCTTTTGCCTAGGAACGTTCATTGACATCGAAGGAGCTTTCGACAAAACCAGCTTCACCAGTATTAAGGCCGCCCTGTCAAAACATGGAGCGGAACCGGTACTATTAGACTGGATAACAAACATGCTCAGCAAAAGAGTAGTTCGCCTTGGGGAAGAAGATCAAACAGCTCTGAAAGCCAAAGGCTGCCCGCAGGGTGGAGTTATCTCTCCCCTCCTGTGGAATTTAGTGATAGATGACTTAATCACAAGGCTGAACAAAAACCGAGACTACACAATAGGCTACGCCGACGACCTAACAATCCTTATCTCAGGAAAGGTAGCGGGAACGGTCTTTAACTTTACCCAACAAGTCTTACGCATCGTAGAAAAATGGTGCGGGGAATTTGAACTATCGGTCAATCCGAACAAAACAGAGTTAGTTATGTTCACGAACAAAAGGGTATTAGGCGAATACCGATTGCCCAAACTCTTTGACACGGAACTCCAACTATCAAAAGAGCTCAAATACCTTGGCGTTATTCTTGACAGCACGTTAAAATGGAGTAGCCACCTAGACAATAAAGTACAAAAGGCCGGGATTACCTTGCAGTGCAGAAGAATGATTGGTAAAAAATGGGGGCTAACACCGAAAATCATCCTGTGGCTTTACGAAACAGTAATCCGCCCCATGATAGCGTATGGCGCTATCGTCTGGTGGCCAAGGACCGAAAACAGCACAATAGCGGCTAAACTACAACGGACCCAAAGACTAGCTTGCATGGCAACCACTGGATGCATGAAAACTACCCCCACTGCGGCAATGGAAGCCATGCTCGGACTCCCACCCTTGGATCTGTTCATCCGCCAAGAAGCAACAGCTGCGGTTATACGCCTAAGGGCACTCAACCTATGGAGCGAGAGAAACACACGACACACCTCACTGCTCACAGATCTCACAAAGGAGATACCTATGATAAGAGCAATAAATGATCGTGTACCCAAACAACACGTATTCGATAAAAAATACAAGATCCAACTTCATGAGGACCACCGCTGTGAGGCTTTACGCCCAACGGAACTACGCATCTTCACAGATGGATCAAAAACTGGTACAGGCACCGGGGCTGGCGTCTTCTCGGAGGACCTTAATATATCCATCTCAACACCGCTGGGGACCCATAACACAGTATTTCAAGCTGAATGCATGGGGATTACTCTGGCAGCTTCAGCGGTAATGGCCAGGAGAGTGGTAGGCCACTCAATACGCATGCTCTCCGACAGCATGGCCGTGCTGCAAGCTTTAAACAGCCACACTATAAACTCGGGACTAATACTGGAGTGCCATCTTAAATTGAACCAAATAGGCCACTTCAACAACATAACCCTGCAATGGATCAAGGGCCACAGCGGCTCGCGCGGCAATGATGCGGCAGATGAGTTTGCCAGGAGAGGATCTGACATGGTGATAATGGGACCTGAGTCCATAATACCGATCCCCTTTGCATACCTACGAACCATAGTAAACAAACGAACGAGAGATCAACACAACAGCTATTGGATAAATCTGGAAGTTTGCAGATAGGCGAGTGTTATGGATCTTGATGAATAGCTGGTTCTTGATAAATAAGGTCACGTCCTTCTCTGGTTCGCGTTAATGATGTCTAACGGCGCGCGCGCGCCGACGAGCCGCGGCCGGCCGGCTCCCGTCGCCCGCGCACCCCGCAGCCGCCGCCGTCGTCCTCGTCTCGTCGTAGACATCCTGGGGGGCCGCTGAAGCTGATGCTGAAGAATCCCTTGATGTTGGAACGGAGACTTCTTCTCGTTCTGCTTCATCATGTAGCAGTGGGCAGACCTTGTTAAGTGCCCGCCGTTCGATCCCCTTGTTCGTCTTAAAGTCTGCAACACGACAGATATTGTCGTTGCCGGGATGCATACGATGGACTCGTCCAAGTTTCCATCTCATGGGTGGAACGTTTTCTTCTTTAAAGGCTACTAATGAACCTTCCTTTAGCTCTTTGTAAGGAGAGCGCCATTTTGTTCTAGTTTGTAGTTCAGAAAGGTACTCATGATGCCACCTCTTCCAGAAATCCTCTCTTAATGAGGTTATCAGTTGATATCTTGTCTTGATCTTCCTCTCAGTTACAGCTGGTGGCGAAGGCAGTGACGTCAGCGGCCGACCGATGAGGAAGTGCCCTGGGGTGAGAGGAGAAAGGTCTTTTGGGTCAGGTGATAATGGAGTTAAGGGTCGGGAATTGAGAATCGCTTCGATTTGCGCAAAAAGCGTGCTCAACTCCTCGAACGTTAGACTTATGTTTCCTGCAATACGTTTTATGTGATACCTAGCACTCTTTATACCGGCTTCCCAACGTCCACCGTATGTGGGGGAATATGGAGGATTAAATTTAAATTTGATGCCCTCATTAGCCGAAAAATCATTAATCGACCTAATGCCTGACCGCATTTCCCTACCCAATTCATTGTTTGCTCCAACAAAGTTTTTACCGTTATCACAGCAAATACAATTAGGTTTACCCCTTCTCGCAATAAAACGTTTTAGGCATGAAATAAAGGCTTGGGCACTCAGATCGCTGACAATCTCTAAATGAATTGCCTTTGTAGCAAAGCATATGAATAAACACAAATAACATTTCGAAATTCTGTTACCTCGACCTTTATGACTCGAGATCATGAACGGGCCAGCGAAATCAGTGCCACAAGTCTGAAATGGAAAAGCTTCAGACACTCTATTTGATGGTAGATTTCCCATCAACGGCTCCATAGATTTTCCTTTAAGTCTAGTGCATGTAACGCATTTTCGAACAGTTCTTCGAGCTAATGATCTGCCACCAATAGGCCAAAATTGTTCTCGAAAGGAACTGAGGAGCAGCTGGGGGCCGGCATGAAAAAGACGTAGGTGTTCGGCTACCATCAATAATTTTGTGAAGTGATGTTTGGCATCTAGTAAGGCCGGATGCTTATTATTATAAGCAAGTACTGCATTTTTTAAGCGACCACCTACTCTTAACAAGCCACCACCGTCAATAAACGGAGATAATTGCCGGATATTTGATTTAGGCTTAAGTAAGTTACCTTTATGTAATGTTTTTATTTCTAAACAGAACGATTCAGCTTGTGATTCTTTAATTAGATAATTAAGAGAATTTTGAAGTTCATTTTCATTAAGTGAATCAAAATTCTTATTGGTTGGATTTCTGCAATTATCTATGAATCTCCTAACATACGCAAAGATTCTTTTTAATTTATTTGAACTTGAATATTTTTCAAAGTTAATGAAATTATGACTTTCATTTTGAATATGATAAACTTTGACTTCTGGCAAATTCGTGGATGCGTTTGGTATTTTAGGCCATTCTGATTCCTGTTTTAATAAAAAGTCAGGACCCTGCCACCACAACCTCGATTCCGCCAGGAGACTTGATTCCACGGCCCTTGAAGCCATGTCTGCAGGGTTTTGGTCTGTGGGAACGTGACGCCACGATTCTCGGTCGGTTAATTCACGTATTTCGTTTACTCTGTTACAAACAAATGACTTTAAAAGTTTTGGTTGCATTCTGATCCGAAGATTGCAGGTTCGTGTCCTGTCACGGTCGCCACTTTTGTTATGGATCTTGATGAATAGCTGGTTCTTGATAAATAAGCTCACGTCCTTCTCTGGTTCGCGTTAATGATGTCTAACGGCGCGCGCGCGCCGACGAGCCGCGGCCGGCCGGCTCCCGTCGCCCGCGCACCCCGCAGCCGCCGCCGTCGTCCTCGTCTCGTCGTAGACAGCGAGGGAAGCACTCCCTTTTTTTAAACGTCTTAAATCGTAAACCGCAATTTACCTTTCATTCAATCAACTCAAATATAAAAATTAAAAAAAAAACATTATTATGTTACTTGCTGCTACGGAACCCTTAATGGGCGAGTCCGACTCGCACTTGGCCGCTTTTTTTTTAATTTGTATTAATGAACATATTCTATGATTCATTTTTCGACTGCTAGATTATACAATCTACACAAATAAATATAATTGAAGTATCTAAAAAACCATGAACTTTTTTTCCAGGCCTTCTGGTATAGGTACTAAGGTAAGGATTTTTTTTTCAATTATATAAAAAATACTAATATTATATCATTAAAGCAGAAGAGAAGAGCAAAATAGAAGAAGTGAAAGGCGTAGGTATGCCAAAATCCTACCTAGTGGAAACATATATTATGGTCTCTGCGTACTCGAATGGGAAAATGACTACTATCCAAACCAAAACAATTCAAATAAAAACCTTAGCAGGTAAATATTAGGGTTTTATTTGGATGTTTCATTGAATAAATAATACACAATTGTTACGTTTCCTAGTTCCGGACGATTGGCTTACCCTTAACTGGTGTGCTGACTTCAACACAACTGCCTTTGGAAAGTGAAGTTGTCTCCCCGAGAATGCTGGAGTGAATCGATTAAAATGTTATATTTCAAGTCTTTTACCTCCTGAAACGATCCCGGGAGCCCGGGACAGTGTTGTGCTATCAAGACTTACTCCTAGAATGGTATGTCTTTCTTAATATTTTTGAATACGCAGTATATAACCTTTCCTAAAAAAGGTTGATATACGAATGTAGGCATCTTTCACGAATTGGGTGATTACATACTTTTATTTAACTTGCACTGTTCGTATGAATGTAAATTGTCCGTTAAAATTTGCAAACAATTTTTCTATCATTTATTGATCCTTTTAAAAAAAAACAGTGCAATCGGATGATTGCGCTGTTTTTTTTTAAAGGGAAAGCATAATCGCTTTTTTTGGCAGATCACGACATTAACTTATATATCCCACATTGAATTTCGACCTTATATAGTTTAAAGGTAACATTGGTTTTTGTAAAGTGAGAATTAACGATTCAAACGTTTTATGAGTGCTGAGTGTGTCAGGTCGCTAGCGTCTTGTTTTTTCATTAAAAATGGTAAGCTTTGTTTGACAAGTTAATATTTCTATTAAGCTATATTAATTGTACGCCAATTTCAATTTAATAATTATAAGCCGTAATGTAAAATCGTGAAAATAGATAGAACTTTTGTTTGCATTGAGAAAATTACATTTTTAGAAAAGAAAATCGAATAATAGTAAGAAAATTCTTCCAAGGAAAAGTCGATCCAAGTTATATGAGTGAAAGTGGGTAAATTTTGGGTGTGAATGGTTTTTCACAATTTCCTTCGAAGCTGTAGTTTCTATCGATAAAGGTTAAATGGAAACGTTGTAGGTAGGTAATGAAAACGTCTACACTAAAATATTTTTTGAACAATTTTCATACATCCTAAATTCGATTCAAATAGCATAATTTATATATTTGATATATTATAAATGATTGATTTTAGGGTAAAATTAATACATTTTAGAACCATTTAAAAGGTAAGGAGATTCCCGTACTGACGATTTCAGAGACTTAGTACAACTTTGACTAAAATATATATGTATCCATCCATTAGGTATATACAGGAAGTCGAATAGACTGCTCCTAATCTCTTCCGGGAGATTACGAAGCGTTTGATCGACGCTTCTCGTGACCCGTGACGTAGTGTGTATACAAACTATACAATTAGACTGGCTGTACGGCACAAAAAATTTGGTGTCAGAAACGACCACCAATAACTTTTTATAGCTGTCAGATGACAATACAAATGCGAAACTAGCCGGGCTGCCACGAACAACGTATACGGTGAGCGAACAACTGACTACCTGGTTCCCAGATACATAAATAGATTACCCTCAACAGTGCGAGATAATATTACACCTACTAATATTAAATATTAGTTAAGATCATTTTATACAAATAATGAAATTGTATCAATCTAGATTTAATTACCTACAGCATACAATACAAACCTTCGTGGTTTAAAGGAATGCTGCTAAGCCATAAAACTTGTAGGGTTATTCAATGTGAAAAAAATACGCGTGATGTCTATACAGATAGAGGTTAAAATAAATTTGTAGTGTTATTTAAATGTGAAAAAAATACGCGTTATGTCTATACAGATAGAGGTTAAAATTCATTAACTGAATCATCTAATTTCTGCGTCTCGTTCCATATTATTCGAAATTCGAAATACATTCCCGCCTCACCTAACGTGACGTATTTTTTTTCTAAACAGCTTGTTGGTTCTGTTCCATAGTCTACCTCCGTAGACTACCTGGGTGTATCGTGGTTTTTTTTAACAACTGTGCACCTCTGTCCATCTGTCCATCTGGGTGTACCATGGGAAATATTAAATTTCCACGGTACACCTTGTAGTAGTGGAGTCCAATTAGACTCATGGTACAAGTACTAAATTTCAGTAACAGCAATAACTTAGACATACCGCATACATAATTAAAGTTTTTTCAACTTTAACATCTAATCCTTACAATTCAATAAGTCCCTACGACGACGTCGGAGCAAATCCCCAGTTGTTAAAAAAAATTGCAACGGTGGTCAACAGAGGTGGACGGTGGGAAAGAACCGGTAGAAGTCACTGTCGGATGATAATAATTTCTTATCTAGGATCTAATATTAAATAAATTGTATATTAATAGATTATCATAGTGATTCACATTCATAATGTATGTTGTTTTATTGTTAAAAAATCTGTATAAAATCACTTTACGACTCAAAAGAGCGGCATACAATTCTAATCACCATTGATGTTATCACTCAGCATGATAAAAGTGGCTTCAAAGGTTCTCAGGTCAATTCAGTCTTAACACTACGGGTTTCAATGTGTTAAGAATGGTCACCTATCGTAAGACTGACCTGTCTATATATATACATAAGTGTGGTCCTTAAATATTATAACATAGTACATACATTGCTATTTTCGTGAGCTCATTCAGAGAACAATTAAAAAAGATGTTATCTGCCACTTCATTGTGTATTTGTAAGGTGCGCGCTATTGGAGCTTTAGCTAATAAAATTGTTCGGCCACTGGGCACTGCTAGTAGACTGAGAAGTAGTTCTAACCTACTCTATTACTACCTCACCATGTAGCCCTGGTAACAAAATTCTTCTTAAAAAAATTATATTATTGAAGTATCTTGGAAGTACTTTTTGATTTTTTAACCGGGCACTTATAAACCTCCGATAAATACACACATAACTTCGAAAAGCATCGAAAAGTCATTGGTTACTAAATTACTGCTCCTTTTTAAAATACGAATGCTTTCTTTTCAGGCCAGGATGGAGCTCCCAGTCTTAGACAAGTTCTGCTTTATTTTCGGTCTTCGATCAGGATGTATCGCCATGGGAATCGTCAACTCTGTAAGTCGATTATTATCACAGCGTTAGTCCTGATTATATTGAAAGTTAGACTTTTCAGCCCAGGGTCTGCTCTCCTAGTATTTCTCTTCATTTGGCTTATCTTGACTTTCGCGGGAGCAACTTCTGTCTGACCTCCCAACCCTGACAGAAGCCTGCGCCAGAGCCTCGTCCGTTAAGCAGGTGTACTGGCTAGCAGGTTAAGTTGGCCTGGACTCCGAAAACCTGGGTGAGGCCACAATTCTCAACTCGGGATGTGCTAACATCGTCATCACTGTTAAAAAAGTTGAGAAAAATATGAATTTAGGTGGGGAAAAAACCTTTCGCCTGCAGTTTATGCTGTGCGTTGATAAATCGGTCAGTCAAGACAGGTAATTATAATATCCTAGATAGATTGATATCCAAAACATAAGATTTATGATATTAATCGCTTGATTATGTCGTTAAACTTGCACATTAAATAAATTTAATAGCTCACGTATAAATTATCTTGTTTTAATATGTACCTAATCAGTTGAATTCGTACGCGTTTGATCGCTACAGATTGTTGAAATTGTTATTAACACGTTATTGAAAAGGATTAAGCAATTACGTACTTATTTGGAACACAAAACATATTTTTGTTATGAATATATGAATATAAACGGCTTTCTGAAAGCCTTTTTAGGGTTCCGTAGCCAAATGGCAAAAAACGGGACCCTTATAGATTAGTCATGTCTGTCTGTCTGTCCGTCCGTATGTCACAGCCACTTTTTTCCGAAACTATAAGAACTATGATGATGAAACTTGGTAAGTAGATGTATTCTGTGAAACGCATTAAGATTTTCACACAAAAATAGAAAAAAAAAAAATTTTTTTTCCCCATACTTGGAACTGAAATTTATGATATTGAAGTTTGTAATATCATTTTTTTCTAAACTGAATAGTTGGAGACACTTCCAAAGTGGTAAAATGTGTGTCCCCCCCCCCTTGGTAACTTTAAAATAAGAGAATGATAAAACTAAAAAAAAACTAAAATAAACTTCCACTGAAAATTGGTTTGAACGAGATCTAGTAAGTAGTTTTTTTAATACGTCATAAATCGAAAACCGTAATTTACCTTTCGTTCAATTAACTCACATATAAACATTTTATTTGCTGCTACGACATCACAAAAATATACCAGTCTGGTTATTCGAAACAAAAAAAATTGGTATAGATTTTTGGACGTTACTGTACACAACTTTGGCGCCATTTTTTGTTGCTGTCATAGCCACAGAGTATATTCAATTTATTTTATACGATTAAATGAGATCATAACCTGAAATCTGTAAAGTAGTGTAATGGCGCCAAAACTATGAATCTATGGTGAGGCGTCCAGTACCCCTCCCCCGAAGTGTGATACACTTTTTGTTCTGAAATTCGTGTCTAGTATAGATAGAAGTCATTGGGTCTAAGCAGAGCTTATCTGCGGTACGCCTGCTGACTTACGGTAGCGGCTCTGGCGCAGGCTTTCTTTTGGGGTTGTAAGGTCAGACGGCAACCGCTCCCGTAAAAGCCGTATAAACCAAACCAAAAGATGTAGAAGGAGTTAGCCCAGGGTCTGCTTTTCTACAACTCCATTATTAGATTATTTTGTTTATTTTTTCTGCCGTCTGACCTCACAACTTCGAGAGGATAGCTTATTTCAAAGCCTCGTCCATCATTCAGCAGGTATACCGGCTAGCAGCTGGGTTGTGGTCGAGAAGGTGGGTACCTTTTTTTTTCGTACGGAAACCCCTGTCGGCCTGTGGATGGTTATGTCGGGCTTGAACCGACTAAAACCACACGCTGTCTCGGGTCTACAGACTCCGGGGTGTAAGGTTACCCATAGAGCATATACCTCGCACCCCGACTGACCCTGGGCCATCTCCGGTTTCGAGATGGCCCCCTCGGGTTTGGGAATCACGGTGTCCCCGTCTTGCTCCGGTTTGGGGGAGGGGCGCTAGTCACCCCACCGTCTCGGCCTGCTTCTGCTGGGGTGACAGGCGGCCTCTCCTGCCACCCCTAGGCCTGCGCTCATGTAGGACGGAGGTCGGTAAGCGATCTCGGTGGGTACCTATTTTTCTCAAGTTTCATTGTCTTTTTTTTCAGATCCTCTCATTCATTCTAGCAGTGGTTCTGATTACGTTTGCGGTGGACATCAAGGACCTGTCAGAAGCGCAGAAGAGTCGTGACGATGTGGACGCCAGCATGTCTTCTGTGGTCTACACAATTGTGGTGTTACTCGTCGTGTTGCTCTTCTCCAAATTCGTTTCTGACTTAGTCTTCGTGTATGCTGTTATTAAGGTAAAGAAATGAAGTATTTTTGAACATTTCTTAAATTGAAATCAGAAAAATTCAACATCCAGAAGGTTTCAACCCACGACCAATTCCCTACGTGGAAACGTACTGGCTTGCCGAAATTCTCTTAAACATACGTAGCCGTCTACCGAAAATTTTAAATTTAGAAGGTAAAGGAGTTTATTCTTGGAGTGTTAAACTACTTTTAAAAGGTTATTCCCAGTTGCCCCCACTGTCGACGCCACCACTGGTGACAAATGGGATTTCTTTCCGAAAAATGTCTCACTTGCCACCACTGGTGGCGTCACCAGCGGTGGCAATTGGGAATGGTTACTCTTTTTTTCCCAGTTGCTACCAGCGGTGACAGATGGGAAAAATCATTTGATAAGCCCCCAGTAGTGACGTCGGACTAGTGAAGTTAGAACTGAAATATAGTGATGTGATTTGAATTGTTTTCACGAATGATGTTAAATACATGATTATATTATATTATGAAATACAAATTGAAAACGAGAGATGCCTTATTTTGTATAAAATTAGATTCCAAAAATAAGTAAAGTGGGTTAGATTAGGTTACAACTGTGACCCCAACAGAGCGCGAGCCGAGCGAGCATAGCGAGCGTGCCGCGGCCGCTGCCGGTGATGCGCCTCCACTAGTCCGACGTCACTACTGGGGGCTTATCAAATGATTTTTCCTATCTGTCACCGCGTGGCAACTGAGAACAAACTGAGCGACCATTCCCAATTGCCACCGCTGGTGACGCCACCAGTGGTGGCAAGTGGGACATTTTTTGGAAAGAAATCCCATTTGTCACCAGTGGTGGCGTCGACAGTGGGGACCACTGGGAATAACCACTTTTAAAATGTGAAAGGCTGGTAGGATGGATGTTTGTTAGTCGATCACGTCAGAAAGACTGAATGGATCTGGTAGAAATTTGGCTCAGATATAGATTGCACTCTAATTAGATTGAATGGTGTGCGGAGTGCCAACAAGAGCTTTGGATCCCAGCCAAGCTCAGCTGCTAGCCTACTACGAGCTGATTGAAGGATGGGGTTCTGGCACAAGCTCTCCTTTTGGGGTTAAGAGGTCATACGACAGTTGCTCCCATAAACGCCGCATAAACCAAACCATACAGAGGAGGAGTAAACGGACCCTGGGCTCTGATAATCCATATATACAATCTTCCTTCTTAATATCATTTATGTCGTACTTACCTTTGCGAATGCCTTTTCTCTTCCTAATTATAGGAGAAAGCTGGCATAATCAAGAAATACTGTATTTCCTGGATCATTTTCTTGGTGCTGTTCATTATCGGCTTCTTGAAGGCTTTGTTTCACATGGAGGCTGGGCATGTCATCTCGCAGATTATGTTCTTGGGTAAGTTTAGCAAAATGTATCCTCAATCTTAGGATTAAATATTAAAAGCGAAACTAGGACGTTACAGTACGATGCAATCGCAGGTTTATAAGGTTTACAAGTATTAGCATAACGTAACATAACTTCACGCCTGTATCCCCGAAGGAGTAGGCAGAGGTGTATTACACACACACGATTCGCCAGTTATGTTTAGGTCCCAATGTAATAGGACGCGAGCCTATTGCCATCTACCAGGCAAATTACTAAACGAGCGATAATCAACATTTTTAATACACATATATATATAGAAACTCAGAGATGTGTGAACTCGAGACCTCGTCTCGGCAGTCCGTTACGTACACCTGTGGGCTGACATGAAATGGGACTAACATATAATAATAATAATATAGCCTTTTATTCAGATCTCTTAACTAGTTACAATGGATTTAAACTTATAATATAATAACACTGAACTCTTAAACTAAATAAACTAAACTAAACTATTTAAGCTAATATCTGTTGCTTAGTTATCATTCCCAGATCTGTTTGCCAATTGGCAAAGGCCTCCTCCAACATTTTCCATTCTTTCCTTTCCTGTGTCACTCTGTTCCACATGACTCCGGCCACTTGTCTTATGTCGTCCTCCCATCTTTTTTGTGGCCTACCTCTCTTCCTCTTACCTTCCCTGGGATACCACTGGGTCACTCTTTGACTCCATCTGTCGCATCCTCTTATCACGTGGCCAGCCCATCTCCATTTGAGTCTTTTGATTTTAAGTGTTACATCTGTAGTTTTTGTTTTACTTCTGATGACGAGATTTTTCAGTCTGTCAGACTTTCTAATATTTAACATACTCCTTTCCATTGCGTCAGCACGCAAGTTGCTAGTTTGTGTAATATTTCTTGATTTAGCGCCCATGATTGACATCCGTACGTCAGAACAGGTAGTACGCAGGTGTTAAACAGTTTACTTTTTAATTTTATATGAAGTTTTTTATCTTTCATAGCTTCCCACAGGCTCCAGTATCTCTTCCAGCCATTCGTGATTCTTCTCTCCACTTCCTTACGCATGGGATCCTTTCGAGTTATAAGCTGACCTAGATAGATGTACTCATCAGTGTAGTCTATTTCGGTGTTCCCTAGTTTGATAGTGTACTTGTTTCCGTTTGTCATTACTTTAGTCTTATCCGGATTCAGTGCCAGTCCCGCTTTAGCACTTTCTGTCGCAAGTTCTCCTAGCATTTTGTTTAAGTCTTCTGGTGTTTTGGCAAATAGGACTATATCGTCAGCGAACCTCAAGTGTGACAGCAATACGCCATTTACGTTAATACCGAGTTGTTCCCAATTAAGTCTTCTGAAAATTGATTCCAGTACTGCGGAGAAAAGTTTAGGAGATAGGGGGTCCCCTTTCTAACGCCTTTTTCAATTCTGAAAGGAGCGCTTTTCGTTTCAAGTTGGATTCTTCCTGTGCTATGACTGTAAATGTTTTTTAATTAGTCGGATGTATTTGTGGTCGATTCCTTGTTCTAGTAGTGCCTCCCATATTTTTTCGTGTAGTAGAGAATCAAACGCTTTGCTGTAATAGATAAACGCAATGTAGTATGTTAGCTGGTATTCGTTGTATTTTTCTAGAACTTGCCGCACTACGTGGATATGGTCGATTACCGAATAATCTTTGCGGAATCCTGCTTGCTCGATCGGTTGGTGTTCGTCTAAGGTTATTTCGATTCGTTTTAAGATAATCTTAGCGAAAATCTTGTATACGTTAGACATTAGACTGATAGGGCGATAGTTTCCTATATCATGTTTGTCACCTTTCTTATACAGTAGGATGATATTAGACTCTGTCCATTGTTGGGGAATGATTTCAGTATTTATGATGTCATTAAACATATCTGCGAGAACAGGTATCAGGGTTCCCTTGCTGTGTCTTAGAATTTCGTTCTTTATGCCATCGGGTCCGGGTGCCTTCTCTTCTTGTTGGGTGTCAATAGCTTGCCTGACTTCAGAATAGAGGATATTAGGAATATCCGAGGGATCTACCAGTTCTAATTTGTTTTGCGTAGTGTCGTTGCCGTACAGTTTTTTGTAGTATGATGAAGCTGTTTTTAATATGTCTGTTCTGTGGCGGTTCCATTTTCCTCTTTCATCTTTCATTTTTACGACCCAGTCCTTTGTGTTTCTCAATTCCTTGAGCGCTTTTTTAGTCCCACCTGTTTTAAGTATATAATTTTCTATCGTTACCATCCTCCGCTCTTTTCTATCTTTCCTAATGCTTTCTTTGATATCTTTGCTAATTTTAGCAATTTCTTTTCTTCTATTTTGCGTGTTTTTTGCGCTAAAGAGGTGGTTTCTGTCTCTTAGTAGTTTTGTAGTGTTTGTTGATAGCATATTTTTTGTTTCAGTTTTAATGTTCGTTATAAGTTTTGTCTGTGTTTTAATGATATTTTCTATGTAATTGTATTTTTCTTGAATTGCTAAATTAGTAGTGTTTTCCTTGAAGTCTATAAATTCGTCTCTTAGAGCGATTGTTATTTGTTCTATTTGCTGCTTGCAAACAAACAAACATAACTACTTTAAAATTATATTAACAATACTTAATTCAGTAACAGTAATTCCTGTACACAATAGCTACAAGTATTCCTAACATAATGGTACATGATACATTGCCTTCTTTCTTATGATTTCAGCCGAAAACTTTTACTTCATCATCGTCATTAGAAGTTACTTGATATCAATCAACGAAGACGGAGTTCTCTAAATAGTTCCTTTTGTATAAATTCTATCGAAGTACTTTACTTTTTAACAGAATGAAATAGAGCTTAAGTTGTGATTCAAACCAAATAACTAAATTTGTATCTATTACTTTGTATATCGAGAACATACATCTGCGGGTCTAAAAAGGCAATATTGAGCGATTCCGCTAAAAGCGAATAACTTGAAGAATTTCCAGCAGATCCGAATCAATTCCTCTTATATTCGTAAAATGGTCACTCATCTGAGCAGAATTACAAGATTCGCAGATTCACATTTGGTGTTAATGTTGCCGCATGGAAAAAGTAAAGATCGTATTTTTACCAGTATTATTACGTTTGACGTCAAACGACTTCGTACTTTGTGGACCATACAAAACTGTCAACCACAATAATTGCGGTATTTGAATTGAGCGTAGTTCATAATTGTGACTGAGCAATGTGTGACCATTTTACGATTTTCAGTATGATCCATATTATTTTCTTAATACGATTCAAATTTCGTGGCCTCTTTAGACCCGCTGGTAATTTTCTACTTACAGATAACATTTATATATTTTATACATGTGCATGGAGTACTAAGGGTGCTCCTGTAACTTCAACATTATATACATTCCTATATTTTTATACCTTGTGACAAAAATCTTGGACAAACGTCAAAAAGTTCACGCATTTGCACTTACTAACCAAAAAAAGGAGTGACCAACCAATGACGCGAGCTCTTTGAGCCCTTAATTAGTTTTACATATCTATGATTGGTTGATTGACGTGCCTCAACCGTCCTCGACCGTCGTCGCGCATCGAGACTATATTGTCAAGATTTTTGTCCCTAGTTAAAGTCATATCTAGTCGTATCAAAAGTAGGGCTCTGTATAGTGTCCTAGACAAAAACTTGTGAACTGCCACAATAATAGCGGTGTATAGAAGTATATTGTTGTTTGTACTAGATGGCGTATCTTACTATAATTAGTGGGTAGCCATTTTTCTATAATATGTATACATAGATTGTTGATATGTACCACTAGATAGAATTATACATATCAGGAGATTATCTTTCACAATCCGTGGTTAATTTCATTCAAAATTAATATTACTATCGAATAAATGATGCAATCTAGATTTTGGAGGGTGAAATTATTATTCCAATAGTTACTATGAGGCGAGATGGTGATTGTAATAATCAAAATATGATAATTGTATAAAACACGGATTGTCGACATGTGAGATTGAATTTAATGGAACAGACTTAAAGGACCAAAAACGGGAAGAGATCTTTAACCAAACAGGCAATGACCCTACTCATTATTTTGTTATTTTTATAGTATAAACTTAGTTTATGTTAGATGTACACTGATAGTTGTTATATTATTAATGTGTGTTTACGTATAGTTGATTGTAGTTAAGTTTAAAATGTTTTTAATATAGCTATTGCGCTAATTTTGCTACATTTTTTGCGCGATGCAGTCTGATAGCAGAACATACAATTTGTTAGTTTACATTTACTCATCATTCACAGGGGCGTTGAACTACTTATAGTCGTCAAAAATTTATGTTCCAAAAAAGGATTAACAAATAAAATCGCTTACTCTATCGAATTTAATCACCAGTAGGTATATTGACTATTATAAAATTATAATTAAAATAATATGTAATGCTCTTTTATATCTTCATTTTTCATGTTCCTGCTAGTGATTACCGTAAATAACCCGGGCAGGGGAATTGTGGTCGCAGCACTAGTGGGACCGGTGGGTGTCACGCGGTGCTGCGACGACAATCCTCTTCTGATGAGGCCGTCAAGCTGAGTGCCACCATTGTTAACATTGTACGTGTATGTAATGGTGACCCTCTTTCCTGAGACTTTACCTTCCGCTTACCACCAGGCGAGGTGAAGTCAAATTGACGTGTCCTAAATAAAAAAAAATAAAAAAAACAGGCAAATGATATGAAATAATATAAAATGTTTCTTTTAATCCTCTTTCCGCCAGTTCGCCACTGTGAATGATGCGCAAAATGCAAATCAACACATCGTACACCTCTGAATATCTGAAATACTTAAAGTCAGTAAATTTGCTGTAACTAATACGGGAGAACAGAAAATAAGTCACAATAAAGGTAATAGGTTACGATAGTCATCTGTTTATATCGAAATGGAGAAGCTAGAACAATGGCTAGCGTTTGATAAACTTAAACGTAGATGACATGTTGCAGTTAATAATGATTTAGCCATGTTCAGCCATCAAGCTTGAGTTTTTTGTGCCAGTATTAGTAGCCCTAGTGGTTTTTACTCATCAGAAATTAGAATCGTTAAAAAGCTTTTTATTGCGAGCTTCTATTATTTGATTCAAGAATAATGCATTTTGTAAATCGTATTACGCATATATTTTGTATCGTTATTATAAGAAGATTCGTCTTCCATTTAATAGGTTTAAGTAAACATCATTATTTGTTGTGATATATTTATAATCATCTATTAGATTTTGTTGACGATTAATGGTGTTAGAATGATAAATGATACGTTTTAAAATGTTTTAACACTGTAAAATTAAAAATAATCCGTAATGAATCTTTATAATATCCATTGCTTTTATAATCTGCCTTTATCGTGTTTCCTTCCACGACATTTTTCTGATGTACTCTATTAGAAAACGATATAATAGAAATTCTATCATCTATTAAATATGATTCTAAGGAAGATAAGGCGAATCAAGACGTTAAAATTGTTTTAAGGTTTTCCACTATTTTATTACTATCACTATTGTATCATTGATTTGTTTCAATTTAATAGTTGTGAAGTTAAATTAATGAATGATGAATTACTATTATTTTAATTGGTTTGATCTACATGCCTTCATTGTGTTTGCTTCCGCTCCAGTTGTTTCTGACGTATCTTACGAGGAAATATTACCAGTTTCGTTTCTGTTTATCAGGTTTGTTTGTTTCTGTTTCATTATTATTACTCTTTTAATTTTTTCATTTGAAATTGAAAAATAATAAAATAAATCATACTTTGTATTTACGTTAAACATTAATGATCTCATTTCATTATTTATTATAAATTCAATGTTGTCTACATTACAGAATGATTATCTATCTTCGAGAAAAAAATCGTATTACCTATTTATGTAATTAATAATATATATTTTCTTCAGATCTGCTAAAGAAAGTTTTCTGACATAAAGCTTTATCTTTACACAATGCGATTATTAAAAAGATAAAATAATTATTTATATTATACATAAATATGTACTTAACATATCTTTCTAAATATTTACCGTTACTAACTATTCTATCTATGAATTTTGATGTCTTTTGTATATTTCTCGACATTTCCGAGATGTATTTAAATAACATATCTATTTATATCGTCCTCTATGTATCTACATACATAAAATTAAACGGATGTTGGGTCTAAACTAAAGAGCTTACACAATTGTATTGCACTATACTTTATTTACGTCCTATCTAAAATACTATTTATTTTTATTACCTACCTTGATATTTTGTTAACATATATCTACTCGTAACTTTTTTTTTTTTTTTCGTGCGGAATACCCTTCGGATACCCCCCCGCCGGCCAGCGGGGGCGGTTATGTCGGGCTTGCACCGACTAAAACCGCACGCCGTCTCGGGTCTTAAGACGCCGGGGTGTAAGGTTGCCCATAGAGCATATCCCTCGCACCCCGACTGAACCTGGGCCATCTCCGGTTTCGAGATGGCCCACTTACTTACTCTCCACTGTGCCATCTGCTAATCAGAGGGACACGTGGAAAGCTTCCGAACAGCCCTCAACAGGGCCGTCCCCGCCTCGGTCGGAGTTGGCCGTAGGCGGCAGCGTCTCTCCCACCCTAGGAGAGAGGCGCTGCCGTCTTCGTTGCCCAGGGTGCACCGCGTGGAGGTCCCCAACCAAGCTCCCCTATCTACTCGTACCTACTTGTGCACTAGTCAACGTGATTCGAAGACATTAAATTGGATCCCTGATGCCTGGTACTACTGGAAATCTAAAATATAATTATTGGACACGTTAGGAAGAAGAAAGAGGTCTGCATTTTAGAACGATACTCAGCCGTGAATCTCGACTTGAAACTAGTTTAAAGTACAGATTGTATTCTAGAACTAAACATGAGTGGAGATTTAATTAACGTAAATCACTTGAGCGTTGATACATACTCCACTCAAGTTTAGTTCTAGAATACAATCTGTACTTAGAACTAGTGTCACGTTTGGATTCCTGACTGCGTAGCGGTTTAGAATACGGGCCTGAAAGACCGACTAAGATTCGTTTGCTCCGGTTTTGTACCAGCGTTGTCTCTATTTCTATTATATATGTAATATTTTTTAAATTCGTAAGCTTCTTCCGTCACAATTTTGACTAGTGTATCAAAATCAGCACGGTAATCTCCAGCCAAGCAGAAAGTATATAACAGGAATATACCTTGACTAAGTTCACTCAAAAGATGTATTTTGTAAAAGAAGTTTAATTAAAGATCTACTGTTTCTGAATCAGCTTTAATTCATTCTATCATCACGAAGTTTGCCTAAACTTGGTGAATCGTAATTATTATTTTTATACTTTACTCAATCCTTTATTATACTTACACTAGCATTTAATGACTAATATATTTTAACGTGTAAGGTTGCGTCCTTATCCAAAATGCATGAAATCGTCGAACGATATCGTCGGAAATTGGCATGAGCTTGAGAACAGTGTTTTGTATTAGGAAGACCACCTTATACGTTGTAATTCATTGTATCATTGTAAAAAGGGATCATAGGAGACAGTTGTAATAAATCTTTGCATTTTGCAATTTTTAATAAAACGTTAATTCATCGATGTGCGTAATTCCTATTTATAAAAAATAATAATGTGGTTTTATACATGTGTTCCTATATATATCGTTAATAATAATAATAAATCTGTAATTTTTATAGTTACATCAATTTTTTTAGAAGACTTTCGTCGGGTAACATTTAAATCAGAGTTTGTCTAATAAACGAATGGACGCTTAGTTCTATATGAATAAGTTATATAAAATTGGTGTGTAGGTAATAAACTAAATAACGACAATAATACGTCCTTCGCTTTAATTAGCTGATAGATTTATCGTATCCATGTCTGTACCTGTCCACTATTGGGGAAGCATTTAGATCAGTTACTCTAACCGGCTGTACATGTGCTTTTCTCTAATGTTGTGTTAGATACGCTATTTTTCATACGATATAGTTACCATAGATATATAATAGACTAGATCGTTTAATATACACCTACCACCATTAATGTCTTTAGTGACCTACTTACCGTAAACTGGGTCACTTTAATCATAACACGACAGTCGTCACAAGTCTATATTTTGGTTTTACTTGACTATCGACCGCTAAGGTTAAACTTAGACTGAAATAGGAGCGTGGAAAGCGCGACAAGCTTGTGCACTGCAACAGTTTGGCGCTGGGTGTTGTAAATAAGATTTCCTTCTGCGAATTACACTGCCGTCCTCATGCTAAACAGCGGCTAAGTGGAAAAGCAAATTTCGAGCTAAGGCTGAAAAATAAAGACATATTTTAAAACCTATACTAGTATTTTCTATAAATATGCAATTACGTTGTTATGATATCAGACGATGGATATTTTTTTGAGCATTTACGAGAATAAAGTGGCCACTGATATATTTATATTGAAAATTAATGAGCCGCTTTTTAGCTTGAGGGCGACAGCACAGTGCACAGTTACTTGGCCACCATCTCTTTGTATTAGTTCTGTGGCTGGGACCGAGGGAGACCGAACGGCTTGTGGCATATAATCTACTCTAAATTTATGTCAGGAATCAATATTTTTATACGTGAAAATGTGCGTAACAAGCAATGCTATCTATTACGCATATTTAATGTGATAAATAAAAATAATAGTTACTAACGTAATTTTCTATATTTTTTTATAACACTTTAAAATCTATTTGCTTCCTCTGAACCACAAAATTTAAGAATTCCCTTATAATTGTTTGTTTATTGGTGTGATAGAATTAGTAAATTATTAAGGGTTTTCTTATATTTTGCAGTAAAAATCTTTATGAATATTTACCTACATATTATAATATTGTACTTCCCCTTTACAGTGTACTCAGATTATATGTTAGAACATTTTATTGAGCTGAGTGAGACGAAGTCGAGCTAAAGCTCCTCATACCAGACTTCAGGATTTTCTTTGTCACAGGTCTCCTCCTAAACTACTAATCCAATCAGATTCAAATTTGGCATGATTAAAGAGGTCAATCAGAGGAAGGTTTATGGATATATTTTCAAAAAATTAATGCTACCACAGAGGAATGATCACCGTTAAAAAAATTCCAGTTTTCCAACTGGAATTTCCTTACATAATAACCGCTCGCGACAATGTGACCAAACTTTACATGCTCAGAAAGCATGTCCAGAGTTGTGACTTTCAAAAAGAATTTTCAAAATCGGACTTTCCACGGAGGAATGATCACTGTTCAAAATTTTCAAAATCTGATTCACGATGTCTCACTCAGCTCAACATTGCAAGCAGCGATTCGCCTTGCAGACCTAGTAATAAATGTACTTACATTTAATACAGTATAGGCCTATTCATATTGGAACTGCAGTAGATATTCCTTAAAAACTTGGGTACACGATGTCATTTTTAATCAACGAACTAAAGTATAGTCACCTAATGTTCCTACCTACAACATGTACTATAGTTTAATGCCAAAGAATTTTACTATTTATATTTGAAGTTTGAATTGTATTTGGACAGGAAGAATTTTGAAATATTTAGAAAAAACCAGGCCAAAGTTAAACCCTGAACCTGCTTGAAGTTATTCCAATATAAAGAATATATTAAATAATGCTCATCATTGTCGAATTTAACATTATAAATATCAATCTTTAATTAAACACACATCTAAATACCAATTTCCAGATAAGTATAAATATAGTGTAGTATTTAAATTTCAGCAATGATGCCGAGATCAATTAAAACTAAACTGGGTAACCACGTTTCATTCAGTTAATTTATTAATCGAGTACAGCCTTAGTTTGTTGGCTAAAACTGGCTAAACGTTTCTAATCTGAATGGGCCTTGCGTCAATGTTTGCACAACTATCGTTCAATTATAAACGCTTTAAGTGTTGTGACAATTATTTACAATGTGAATTAAACTTAATTTTATAGAAATTTTGATGTTTGTGATTGTTGTACAACGCTTTGTTAAATGCATCGGGTAACTGAAAATAAAAAAAGTTACTGTAATATGTTATTTTATTTATATGCTAATGCATAGATATGAAGGTTATATCATAAGGAAGGCATTAATTATGAAAGTGGAGAGTTACAAGGAGGGAGAAAGATTTAAGAGGAGATGGATGGACTGTGTGAAAGATGACATGGCCGAGGAAGGAGTGAATGTTAAGGTGCCTGCAGGCAGTGTTGAATGGCTTCCCGCACATGTTGTGCTGACCCCAAATAAATATAGGAGGTGGACAGGAGGATGATGGGCCCGTCTTCAAGTATTTTTTAGATCTGGACAACAGTTTTACCTACTGAGCCCATTTTTCTTCCATACAAACTTTGTTCTGAAACTGATTACGAACACAATAAAATAATCAATGTTTTTTTTGTATAGCACGGACAAGAATTTGTGGCTATTGACTTTTACTTGTATTGATATTTAGAAAAAAATAGGGTTATACCAGACTAAATGCCTTAGGGCCACCTTTCACCCCGGCGTCTAAAGACCCGAGACGGCGTGCGATTTTAATTGGTTCGAAACCGACTTAACCACCCCCACTGGCCGGTGTGGAGATATCCGGGGGGACTTCCGCCCGCAAAAATAAGGGTTATGCCAGACTCAAACGCACAAAACATCACGTCGACTCGGGTCTTTAATACCGGGGTGCAAGGAGACATTCACGAAATAAATTCAGCTGATAAGAAGTATCTAAGTCTGTTTATCCGCATTCTAGAACCCAAATGATAAGCTCTGCTTAGGTTAGGTCTAGATGGCGCAGTGTAGTTATTCCTAGAGTATTTATTCATAATCTTGTGGTTTGATAAGATTGCTTTAATATCTTCTTCACACTTATGAATAACACACAAGTACCTAAGTACATCAAAATACTTAGGGAAATTTTAAAAAGCCACAAAATTAAAAAAAAGCATTTACTAGTATTCAAATTGAAAAATCTTAGCTTTTTGTCGTTGTGATTACGTTAGTTCATCTCATAGAGCGTCTATTCCTCAGTAACTTTATTTACAGAATAGCTTACAGATGCATTCTCGGGTTCATCTGGGGAAGAAAGCTTCTCATTGTATATTATGTGAACTCAACTTTTCTCATAATTTCTATTTGGTGAGGCACTCATCGTATATTTTTTTTCCCACTGCGGTGAATCAAAAAAAGGAGGTTTATAAGTATCACCTCTGTAGCGTGGCGGTAGATCATACGAGAAACTTCTAGAAGTCAATACTGGCACTATCTCTCATACGATCTTGCATCCACCTCTGCAAGTCCTCAATTTGCTCACTTTCTAGACTGAACTATTATGGTCATACGAAGGGCGAGGCAGGTTGAGGTTTTGAGGGATACATGTTATGACAAGCGTCTCACCCTCTCCGTAAACCATCTTCATCATTTTGTAGAGACTGTTGATCAACGTCAAGTAGTACAAAGAGTACACTGAAAAGAAACAAAACAAAGATAAGGCAGGTATATAATTGTTCGCGCCGCCTCTTTCTGCAAAGTTATGCGCGCGAAAGAGGCGGAGAGGATGCGGAAGGGAACCCTGCCCCCCGAATTCCGCAGCCTGCGGCGATGGTGCCATATGCTTATCTACACCCAGGAATAGGACCTCCATGATCGGGGCCTGAGGACAGCAGACGGTCGACTCGCCATTTCGGCCAAAGTCTGTTGGTAACCCTGTGGTTATCCTTTCGAGGGCGCACCCGGGGTGCCCAGCACTTGGGGAGAATCCCGTATTTAGTCGGTAGCTAAGAAATAATGCGACAATTTCAGCATAGAACTTTTTAACAAGCTTATTAGCTTTGCCTGTATGTATGTTTCATCTTAGCTTTGTTCCCGGTTGCATCCGAGGCTTTCATTACGGAGCGAGGTTTGGCTTATACGGCTTTTATGGGAGCGACTGTCGTTTAACCCCCCTCAGCCCTAAGAGGAAATGTACGCTAGAGCCTCGTCCGTCAATCAGCTGTGCAACATGTGTACGGGCTTGCGGTGAGGTCAGCTTGAGGCCCCAAGATCCTGGTGGGGCCTGCATACACCAGATAACTCTTTGTAGTATATCCAATAAGTTACATTGTGTTAAAAAATGAAATCTTGACCGTATTAATAATACTTACAAGCTCCAGTAATTAAAGCCAATACAATTATCACCACGTTTTCTGGCCGTTCAAGCACCGCGTTCAGTCTGAATATGCACGTTACTACAGCCACCAAAAATATGCATATTATGAACACAGAGTTGAATGCTATCGCCATCTGCAGGTGGGACAGCTTTTTCTAAAATTGAAGAGGAATCAATTATTATAAGGTATAGTAATAGCTTGCTCACAACCAGTGACGGGCCGCTTGAGCACATAAACATTTTCTTTCATTTTTTTTGGGCATAGCTTTACACCATTTGATGGTAAGAAACTATAAGTGAGAACGTGAGGCTACAGAATGAAAGCCACCATGTCATTGGTGGAAACATCGGAATCGCCAGACAACCAAAAAAAAAAGGTCACCATCATTGTAGACTCATCTACGCCCGGGACTACCGACCTCCATGATCGGGGCCTGAGGACGGCAGTTGACCGACACGCCATCCTTACAGAAGCAGGCCGTGGCGGAGGCGTGTCGTGTGTGCCCTACACATGCCTGCCAACTCACCGAAGCGGGATAAAACCCGACCCCACCAGGCGAGGAGGCGGTGGCGGCCAAAGTCCGCCGGCAACCCTGGGGTATTCCTTTCGAGGGCTTACCCGGGGTGCCCGGCAACGGACACTTGGGGAGGACACCGTGCGGTTTTAGTCGAGACACGACATAACCACCCCCGCTGGCCGGCGGGGGGGTATCCGAAGGCATTTCCGCACGTAAAAAAAAAATACCATCATTGTAGGTGCCACATTCAAATTTCATTTATTTATGGCACCTAGGCCCAATTTGTTAGTAGCAATTTGACTAATATCTACTGTTAGTAACAATATTATGTCAAGTGAATTACTAAATTATAAACTGATCATTATATTATAAGATTTATGTAAAATTAATTAAAAGTATATTTATGTCATAATATGAAATTAAAATTATATTAGTCCATTTGATAAATTGAATTAATATTTGATAAAGAAAAAGTAGCATTAATAAAATAAAATTAGGGCAATAAAAATACTAATAAATGCAACTATAAAAAAAATGCGGCCAAGTGCGAGTCGGACTCGCCCATGAAAGGTTCCGTAGCAGCAAGTAACATAATAATGCTTTTTTTAAATATTTGAGTTGATTTAATGAAAGGTAAATTGCATTTTACGATTTATGACATATTAAAAAAAACTGCTTACTAGATCTCGTTCAAACCAATTTTCGGTGGAAGTTTACATGGTAATGTACATCATATTTTTTTTTTAGTTTTATCATTCTCTTATTTTAGAAGTTACAGTGAGGGGGGACACACATTTTACCACTTCGGAAGTGTCTCTCGCGCAAACTATTCAGTTTAGAGAAAAATGATATTAGAAACCTCAATATCATTCTTGAAGACCTATCCATAGATACCACACACGTATGGGTGTGATGAAAAAAGAAATTTAGAATTTCAGTTCTAAGTATGGGGACCCCCAAAATTTATTGTTATTTGTGAAAATCTTAATGCGGTTCACAGAATACATCTACTTATCAAGTATCAACAGCATAGCTCTTATAGTTTCAAAAAAAAGTGGCTGTGACATACGGACGGACAGACAGACAGACATGACGAATCTATAAGGGTTCCGTTTTTTGCCATTTGGCAACGGAACCCTAATAAAAATCAGTTCATAAGTCGGCAATAAGTACAAAGTTTAATTAACTAAAGTGACCATGTAAGGTTTCTGATGACATGCCTCAGTACAGGTTTTTTTGGGCAATGTGAAAAACTTTCAGTCTGACACCCTGCTTTTTCATGCGAAAAAAAGAGAAACACGTGTGTTTGGTAAAGAATTTCAAGTCTTTATAGTGTGGCAAAAAGAGGAGCTGAACCGTCTTAGATCCTGCAGAATCATCATCTTCCTCCGAGCCTTTAACCAACTTCGATATTTTCTGCCATCTGACTTCCACAACGCACTGGCGATATCTGTAGTTAAACCTAGTTTTCGGAGATAGGGTTAGTTTTTGAATTTCACCCGGGATCAACGCGACGGTTTAACATGCTCTCCGAGACGCGATATCGCATACTGACAATTCATTATGGGATATCATTCAAGTCAAGAGCGACTTTCGAGACTACACCTAGCTTACACGATAATCTACTATAACATACTGGTGGTAGAAATTTGATGACACAAATTTGTCACAAAATTCGGCCGGGTGGGTACCACCGTGCACGATTGCGAAAAACCCTCCATAGTAATCCAATTTCGATTTGATTGCGTTCAGGGGTCAGCAAGTGCATAGCCGGGCAGGGGGATTGTGGTCGCAGCACTAGTGGGACCGGTGGGTGTCACGCGGTGCTGCGACAACAATCCGTTTCTTATGAGGCCGTCAAGCTCAGTGCCACCATTGTTAACATGATACGTGTATTTTATGGTGACCCTCTTTCCTGAGACTTTACCTTCAGCTTACCATCAGGCGAGGTGAAGTTAAATTGACGTGCCCTAAATATAAAAAAAAAAAAAAACTTACTCGTTTAATACTGTACAAGGTGACGATGTTGCTGATAGTGCAAAGCGAGGAGAAGATAACCACGCTCATAGAGATGAGATTGTCCTCCGGCTGTCGTTCATGATGCCGTGGGAAGTTCCACGCCCCAGCTATGAGGTACGCGATACTAGCTAGCTGTGAAACGGAAAATAATCGCTCTTTATGGTTGAAATCTTTATATTTTGAACGGATGGTTGGAAAATATCTTATTAGGTTATATATATACTACCCTGAATTGCTTCATATAACCAAGAACAACTGTTCAGTTCTGGACACTTCTCTCTTATAAAAATTATCGTTGAAAACTTATAAACATATGGATTCCTCAATTGAAAAAATTAGTTTCACAAACCCACATTCGAAGCCGTAACTAATACTACTCGTATTTCCATGTAAAATTCTAGGTTTTTAAGACTAAGAGTCTCTGAGTTAACCGATACAGAATTTTTTGTTTCGCTATGTCCGTCCATATACGACGGACATAGCAAAACTAAAAAAAATAAAAAAGTTTCCATGTTGACTACGGAACCCTAAGAATGATTTTATGATATTTTCTTTATGGAAATCAAATGAAAATGGTCCTATAGGTACATACTGCGTGTGACTTATATGGGAACAAGATAATATTTCATGACGTCATACTTAATAATGGCGTCACTAACAAAATATTTGCATTACTATTGTTTGCGACGGAAGTGGAGTGATAGAATATTTATCACCTACTTTAATATAGTTTCGGCTTTATTGATTTACTTGAGTAAAGCTTCGTAGGGCATTAATATTTTTGTATAATTTCGTCGATGTCTATCTTAGGCGTATATTATACAGATTTAGCAGTCGTGCGGAAGGAATAATCAAAACAAAATCCAGGCCCGTTCATCGCCCTATGCCTTACGCGGATGCAATTTTACTTTGATTATTCACTTACGTTAAATTTCCCAAGTGGATGGACTCTCACGTTTTACTCATTGAAATTCATTTAACAAAATGTGATAACGCATTTAAGTTGTATTTGATCTCGGGTGTATGAGGTCCTATTTACTTCTCCGTCTACCATGACTCACGACATTAGGTAATTCCACATGTAGCTAAAATAAATAAAAGGGAGACTTTCATCACCTGCATATCCATGAAAGTGTAGTTAGAGTTGTATTTCGATATCCAAAATCTCATATTATTTAGTTTGTATTTTCTGTTTTATTTCTTCTTGGGTTTTCTCTATAATTTTTATAAATTGTTGGCATTATTTTTGTCCCTATATAATAAGGGGGAACCACTGCCTCGTTTAATAGTTTTTCTAAACTAGCTCGGGAGCCAGGGATTTTTACACAATTGTTAATATCAATAAAGATGATTATTATTATTATTTAAAAAAAACAGTGGCACTCCGGGAGTGCCGACAGAAGTGAAAACTTCATTAATTACGTGTGTATTGTCCTTCCATTAGTCCTCCATCCATCCATCCAATCATTTTTGAGTATGGAAAGCACGTCGGGACAATGCGCGAGTACCATGATTTTTGTTCATCCAAAAAGTGCGCCTAAAGAAGTTCTCAGTTCAAAAATGTAGATGTTCGAGGGAATTCCGATTGATTGATGTTTAAGATAAGTGTATGTTTGCCCACCTAGTTCAACGGATGAGAATCTGGTACAGTCTTGCCTTTCAGGGTTGAGAGGTTAGACGGGAGTGGTACCCGTAATATTGGCTTTTACGGGTACCACTCCCGTATAACCTCTCAATAATAACATGAGCCAAACATAAAATAAAAAATGGATTCTGGGTTCCGAAGTGCCTGCCTGCCTAGAAGTGAAGGGAATATAATAATAACTGTTACTCACAGTTGACACCACCGTCACTATGTAGCAGCCCGTTTTGAGTGGTACGTAGTAACAGCACTTCCTCAACATCGGCAGTGACATCGGCATCCTGTAATCAAGTTGTTTTCAATTGAATATCGAGAAAATAATAGATTATAGTAGGTCTTAGTCGTAGTCGTAAGTCGTAGTCGTAGGCCTTAGGTCGTAAATCGTGGTCGTAGGTCATCGTAGGTTGTAGGCCGTAGTTCGTATATCGTAGCCGTAGGTCGTCGTTGTACTCGTAGATTGTCGTCGTAGGTCGTAGGTCATGGGAGGTCGTAGGTCATAAGTCGTAATCCATAGGTCGTAGTCGTAGGTCTAAGTCGTAGGTCCTAGTTGTAGGTCGTAGTAGTTGTCGTAGGTCTTGATACAACATACTAGTAATATGTTTTGCAAATCAATTAGTGCAGGATTTTTAAAACTATCGTGACAAGAAGAACAATTATATAAATGGAGCTTACCTCATATTTCTTTTGTATCGAGAAAATTTTATGAACCTAAGTAATTGTATTTTAATTTTGCATCTATATTATTTAGTCCAGAAACTTATTATATAATATTAGGTTCATACTATATTAAGGTATAGAAAAATGAGTGGATTTAAAAAAACAAAACAGTTTTCATTGTTGCGACTAACTTTTCTAAGATAATTAATACATAATAACTTAAATCAGGTTTCTGCCCTTCAAAAGCGTTCATCTTGAGATCTTGACAAATTATAAATAATCATGCATGCATGGATTTAGCATGTCAAATATAATTTGACATGCTAAATTCGTTTCTATGTAACACAGTCTTTCAGTGTAAATCATTGAGAGTGATGCATCGGAGCGATGTAATAAATTATTGAAGGTAATGGACGTATGGAGAACTGTTTGACTAATAAATTATATCAAAATATCAACAAGTCCGACTTTCATAATCTATTTGGACATGTTTCAGTAACACTACGATTTCATAACGCGTGTTTTCAAATCCGATAAGAAAGAACAACGTAAAAATAATTTTAGTATTACACATGATCTGTCAAAACAAAAACCACCTACGACGTTTTCATGACGTGCATAAACCTTTAGAATTAGAATTAGAATTCATAGTTTGAGTCGTTTTCAATTAGATTTTGAAATCTTAATTTTATGTCTTTGTAAGTTTTGAAAGAACACGTTTTAAAAACTTAGTTTTCCTGAATCGGTTCCCAGGGTTTGATTCTTCGATTCAAGCATAATGTTGTTAAGTTTTTTGTTATCAAAGTATGACTAGCATGTCGTTTAGGCATTAGGTTCGCCTTATAAAGGCCTACGATCAGTTAAAACCTGAACCTGACATAATCATCAAAAGCCTCGCACATTCAGATGAAATCGTATTTTGATCTTCGTACCGTACATATATATATATAACTCTGAACTATATAACTCTGAGCTATTACGCCGCGGTAGCTATTACGCCGCGGTAGCTTAGTGGTATGGGTAATGGACTGCTGAGACGAGGTCTCGGGTTCGATTCCAGGTTTTACCATGGCACACACCAATGACTTTTCGATGCTTTTCGAAGTTATGTGTGTATTTATCGCAGGCTTATAAGTGCCCGGTTAATGGCAATAGGCTCGCCACCTATTACATTGGGACCTAAACATAAACTGGCGAAATGTGGGTGCTAGCACCTCTGCCTACCCCTTCGGGGATATAGGCGTGAGTTTATGTTTTATGAACCATTTTTTTTATTAAGGCAACGGTGAATATCTGTTTTTAGGGTTCCGTTGCCAAATGGCAAAAAACGAAACCCTTATAGATTCGTCATGTCTGTCTGTCTGTCCGTCCGTATGTCACAGCCACTTTTTTCCGAAACTATAAGAACTATGCTGTTGAAACTTGGTAAGTAGATGTATTCTGTGAACCGCATTAAGATTTTCTACATACTTCATCTAATAAAGTCATTCTATTTACTTAGAACTGAAACTCAAACATATTTTTTTCATCGAAGCCATATTTGTGAGGTATCTATGGATAGCTCTTCAAAAATGATATTGAGATTTCGATTCATTTTTTTCTAAACTGAATAGTTTGCGCGGGAGACACTCCCAAAGTGGTAAAATGTGTCCCCCCCCCTGTAACTTCTAAAATAAGAGAATGATAATACTAAAAAAATATATACCATGTAAATACCATGTAAACTTCCAACGTTAATTGGTTTGAACGAGATCAAGTAAGTATTTTTTTTTAATACGTCATAAATCGTAAACCGCAATTTACATTTCATTCAATCAACTGAAATATAAAAATTAAAAAAAAACATTATTATGTTACTTGCTGCTACGGAACCCTTAATGGGCGAGTCCGATTCGCACTTGGCCGCTTTTTTTATATTTAGGCCGCCAAATTCACTGCACCCCGCCTGATGGTAAGCTGAGGTGAAGTCCAAAAAGTAGTCGTGCTAGTGATGACCAGGATTTATTTTAGATTTTTCTCCGCATATATTGTGCCTTTTTGTGAAATTCTTTTTTTTTTACGGAAATCGCCACGGTTACCCTCATGCCGGCCAGCGGGGGTGTGGTTGTCGGATTCGAATCGACCAAAACCTCATGCCATCTCGGGTATTTAATACCGGGGTATAGGGAGACATTCACGAAATAAATTCAGCAGATAAGGTAACCAACATTACCTACTTGATTTTAAGGCGGAACGAAGTTTGCTGAGACATCTAGTTAGTTATATTAGTAACACCAATGTTTTACTAATATAACTAACTAGATTGCAATGAATATTAAGCTTGTTGTATTTTTTCTTCTTCCTCTTAAACATCTCCTTCAACATAGCGCCAATAATGGCTGCATCCAAAGCTTACACTTCGAGTCCAGAGTTTGATAGCTTTTACAGAAACGGCTGCTGACCCGTAACCCCCAGGGAAAAGCCTATGCCAGAGCATCGGCCGTTAATCAGCGGGTGTAACTGCCTGCAGGGAGGATTGTTTCCCCCCTAACCCCTCCAGCTAAGCCAAATTGCTTGTGTTAGGAGTGGGTTCACGTCGGTAGTGTAATGGCCAGGATTCGAACCCGGGACCTCTCGATCGTAAGGTTGACTCCTTAACCACTAAGCTACCGACGCTTCTTCGTCATGTTTGAATAGTGATGAAACGTCTGGAATACAAGTTTCCGATGGACAACGGCCAAACAGCCCGGAAGCAGTATATTCTACATGCAACGCCGGCCGTGAAAGCCTTAAGATTTATATTCTCATAATGTTCTTGTTAATAAAAATACCTAACTAAAAAATTTAAGTCAAGCGAGTCGAAACTCGATGGGGTTGTGTCGTTTCATTACAGAGTTCTTATTACCACCTTCCAGCTCCAGCATCAGTCCCTGGTTACCATTGAAAGACAAATTACTCGTCAAGACGCCCAAACTTAAAGCTAGTGTCGTTTTATTGTGAAGTTCCATCCTGCTCCATCATCAGATCAGCACTATGTTATATTGCATTGTCACGTGATTTACACGTGTATGCAAAATTCCAGCTCAATCGGTAACCGGAAAGTGGATCAAATTTAATTTGTAAGATTTGATGACAAACATCGAGACAGGTGAAGCTAAATAAAAACGTAAAATATACACTTTGGATATCGAAATCCACTCTGCTTACATTTTGGTGGATACACAAGTGAGATTTTTTTTTCTGAGGTCACCAATGCCATTGAGCGCATGCAGTTGCGTGGAGATATTGCCTCCTTGGCAGTATTTACCGCCTCTACCATGGCGAGTGTTCCGATAAGCTCTTCCAATTAGTTCCACCTTCTCCTGTCCTATACAGGACAACACGTGCAAGACTGTTTTGTAATCGTCCGCGACTCCAAAACTGTCCGCGGTGACGCGGAGCTATAGGAAATAGGAAGAGAATACGGCCACTCACTAGATGCAGCTGATCCGTCTTCTGATCCGGAACCCCTGTTATGTGTATATATGTACCCTAGCTAAATATATGTGGTTATAAATATATTGATATACCTACTACGTTACCGGTGCAGTAGTCCCAACCCGTTTCCGGTATGTCGTAAGACGGTCCGGACGGTAGGAATATTAAATTGATCCGTATCAATTGTAATGTACGATGATCGCAACCAATTGCAGCTAATGCACGCGCGGCCGATCCGTGCGACATCTCTCAACCGAATCTTATTCAAAAACTTATCGCCCGTGCGATGAGAGTGCGAGCAACTACCCGCTTCTTCCCATTTATTACTGAACAAAGACTGAGGTATCGCCCTCACGCGGTGTAAACAATTCCATCAAGAACCAACCGGTTCAGCATCTCTTTTATTTGCCGCACCATTAAGATTTGGAATTCTTCACCAGCTCACGTGTTTCCTTCTTCCTACATGCCTGGGTCCTTAAAACGATGCGTGAAAAAGCATCTGATGAGGCCGTCAAGCTGAGGGTCACCATTGTAACATTATCCGCGTCTGTAATGGTGACCCTCATTCCTTAGACTTTACCTTTAGCTTACCATATGGCGAGGTGAATTCCTATTGACGCCATCAATATAAAAAAGTCTTCTTCCTATTACTTTTAGCTATGAATGACGTCATGTCATGGGAGACAGTTGGGGCTCCAAGGTCAATGTTCTATTTGATCAATAACAATTGGCGCCAGACTAGCGTCGCTCAGTTATATTCTGGTGATCTGCGCTAAATTAGATTGGTTTACGTATTTTAGCAGTTTAGTGAATAACTCGATATCTTTCTATTCTATTATTAAATTTTTAATTAGTGGTACATTGGAGATATTTAAAAAAATTACTTGGGCTATGTTAAATAAACGATGCTGTAAACAAAATATATTTTTTTGGCATTCTTGTTGGTTTATCTGTTTGTTAGCGATGAACGCAAAAACGACTAAATGGATATTGATGCGGTTGTTTTTATTAGAAAGGTTTTGGTGAGACTCAAAATGCCGTATGCTTGATTGCAACTGGTAGAACCGGAGATATTAACAAAAAACCATAACCAACCTTTAACTATACTAGCGGCCCGGTATAATGGCCGTTTTGACACATTAAAATAGTGCTGTGAAATGTCAATTTAACATAGAAAAAAATCAAATCAAATGCGAGTCACATCTGAAGTTTTTGGATATTTAATTCATTTCTTAAATTTTGAATTTCGCAAAACATATATTCCAAGTTGTGTCGTAAATTAGTACACTGCACCCCACTATTGACAATAAAGAACAGAAATTTACTCCTTCAAACTTAGTATTCATTATTACGAAACTTCATGAGCGGACACACGTCAAAACGGCCGACATAGCGTGCCGCTAGGTTAGTTATAAATATATTAGTGCTTTTATATGGATAAATAGAAGTAAATTTTGACAGCCTCCCTAAATATCCGAATACTTTTTAACACGATTTTATTAGCTTCGTATGTATGTAGGTATGTTTATAGGTTTCTATATCACGGAAGTTTCAACCTCTATTTTGGAGTAATTTAAAGTGGATCAACGAACTGTTTGATGGACGGAGCTCTGACGCAGGCTTTTCTCTCGGGGTTGGGTGGTCAGACGGTAGACGCTCCCATAAAAGCAGAAAAAACAACATCAAAAGTAGGAGGAGTTAGCGGAACCCGGGTTCTGAGGTGAAAAACACAGATACAACCGGGTACCACAATAAAATGATGATGATTCACCATCATCATCATTTTTCATCGACGGCCTCTATAGCGAAGCGGTAGTACATTCGACTGCTACGACAGGGGGCGCGGGTTCGAATCCCGTGCAGTGCAAATATTTGTATACATGAACATGTCTATTTGCATTGGTCTGGGTGTTTCTATGTATAATATGTATTTATTTACAAAAAAAAGTATATAAGTATGTTTATCCGCATTCTGGAACCCATAACACAAGCTAGTTAACTATGCTTACTTTGGGTCTAGAAAGCACTGTGTAGAATGTCGTAGAATATTTATATTTGTTTATTTATTTTGTCGTGATGGCATTAGAACCTCATACAAATATAGATTTGCAAATTTTCAATACATTGATTTTATTTAAAAAAAATACAATTAAATTTAAAACTACACTAAGTAAATTAAACTAACCTAAATATATTAAAAGCATTCCCACACTGTCATTTGCAATGGACAGCCTCTGCGTGAGAAAAAAGCCTGCACAGTTATCAACATTTTTCCTCCCTCAGACGCTTGCTGAGTTCCATGAGAAGCCCCGGTTTCCAATTGCTATTTGGTACTTGCAAATTTGAGAGAATTATAGCTACACACCTATGAACTTCAATAATTTTTTTTAAAAAACGCAAGCCCACAAGTCGAAACCATTTAGATGTTATAAGTTCCTACCTTCCAAATCCCATTAAGTACTTGATAAGAACTACAATAGTCAATAACAATACAATATTATTTATTGAAGGCCATGCTAGCACTTGTCCACTGTGCTTGCTTTTGTACGAATCTAATTGCGGTAGATAAAAAACAATACTGTACTACGAGGCTCCAATCTCGGAGCAGCTCAAGACGGAGGCGTGTCGTGTGTGTCCTCTACACACGCCTGCCAACTCACCGACGCGGGATCAAACCCGACCCCAGGAGAGACCGCGATGGCGGCCGAAGTCCGCTGGGAACCCTGGGGTTATCCTTTCGAGGGCGTACCCGTGGTGCCCGGCAATGGGCACTTGGGAAGGCACCTCATCGCTGGCACCGGTGGGGTGAAGCCCGTGGGGGTTTCCACACGTAAAAAAAGAGGTATAATTGGCCATTATAATTATGAAGAAAAGATCTTTCTTAACTTTCCATGGATTCAATATACAGGTGCCAGGTCATCGCGTGGTAGATTGAGGGTAGACTTCTAGTTGTGTGGAACATCGGCTACGATTGGGTGCTGCGCGGTCTGTTGCTCGAGGGTGTCAGCGTCTCACTGAATAGGACTTGGCACTTATATACATTACGGGCGGTAATTGGTTTAATTTTCAACAAACGAATTAATCAAAAACGGTTACGTGGTTAATTTGTATCCAGTAGAAGTGGGAGCGAGAGGTCTACCAGCAAAATCTCTCTATAACCTACTTAAAGATCTAGGCCTATCGAGAGCTACAATAAGTTCATTACTAAGACGAATGTCTAAAGCTTCACGAGTAGGTTCGCATCAAATTTGGTTAGGCAGGGAGGGCAACTTGGGTAGTGAAGGTGAGTGTTGATGTACATCAACAAAAGGGGCCCCTTCTAAAACTACACTTGGGTCGCAAGTCCCAAGCACTGTCCCGAGGTCCCTACTCAGCAACGCGATGGGGTGACCCTGAAAATCAGTACTTAGGTGGTAGATACCCACCTAAGTGTATGCTGAGCGTCCATCCCTTATTGCGGACATGGCTTACATAATGTTAATATTGTTTCCATTTTAATATTGATTGATTTAATATCCATTTAACACGTATTATAAATTGCCACGTAACACGACACGTTGTCAAGTTGTCGATGCTGCCATAATTGACAATCTTGTCATACGTATGCTCAGGTGGCGGCTACCACAGATAAATAATATATTTATCGCGCCTCTTGTTCAAGGTTGTACGAGCATTCGCCGCCAGAGTAGCTCTGTTTTTATTTCTATTTTGTTATTATTTCTTTTGTATTTGTACCTAATCCGCAATAAAAACACTTTTCTTTCTTTCTTTCTTTCGATGGACCCGGCACCCCCACGGAGAATCCATGGATTGCTAAGAATATAGGTCTCTGTGTCAAGTGCCCGATCATCATCTTAGCGTGGCACTCGGTTGCATCCGAGTCTTTTTCTTCGGAGCCCGAGATCCGCTTAATCCTTTTCCTTCTTTTGGTTTCGCTTATACGGCTTTAATGGAAGTGACTGCCACCTAACCTCTCAACTTAAATAGGTAGGAGCCTCGTTCGTTAATCAGCAGGTGTACCGACTTGCAGGTTAGATTGGCCTGGGGTTGAAGATCTTGGTGGCATCTCAAAAACACCCATCACCATAATATAATCAACTAGATGATGAGGTCAGTTATCGTTTTTTAATCATATCTCCGGTAATCAAACATACGGCAGATTTTAAGTTTGACCAAGACCTATCTAATGGAAAAACCGCATCTAAATTACTTACTTACTTTACTTTCTCCGGCGCTACAACCCTTTGTGGGTCTTGGCCTCTTCAACAATGGCTTTCCATTCCCGACGGTCCTTGGCCTTCCTTCTCCAGTTGGTGAACTTTTTCATGGCCTTGAGGTCTTCATCGATACAGTCACCCCACCTCTTCTTTGGCCTCCCTCTTGGCCTTTTCTGCTGCGGCTTCCACTCCGTCATGACTTTTGGCGCTCTCTTAGCTTCCATTCTCTCAATATGTCCAGCCCATCTCAGTCGCTGTGACTTAACGTATCGAACTATGTTCTCCCGGTTGATGAGTGCATCCAACTCATGGTTCATCCTGATACGATAAGACTCGCCCTCTTTGATAGGACCAAACACTTTTCTCAACACCTTCCTTTCGAACATTGCCAGTTTTTGCATCTCCTTGACTGTCAGCGACCATGTCTCGCACCCGTAGGTCACAACAGGTCGGATTATAGTTTTGTAGATGTTCAGTTTGGCGTTCCGGCTAAGGTGCTTAGATCCGAGAAGTTTGTTGAGGGAATAGAAGCATCTATTACCGGCCATTATCCTGGCGCACACTTCGTCTTCCATTTTATTTTCGCTACCGCATCTAAATCCATTCTGTAAATTTTGCGTCCAACAAACAGACAAACGGAAAAATAGACAAACAGAAAGCAGACAAATAGAAAAACAGACACACAGAGAAACGGACAGACAACAATTCCAAAAAAAATCAAACATTTTTGTGAATCGTTCATTTAACATAACCCAAGTAAATTTTTTGTTCTTTTAATATTTCGAATTGTACTTGTAATTGTAGATATTTAAAAAAATATATAAATCGGTAAAGTCAAAAAAGTTTAGTGTTTTTCATCAGATTTTTTTTTTTTAGCAGGTGAGGTTGGTTTTTCCCCGATGACGATGATAATTTTAATGGACCTAAACCATGATCACTTTAACTCCCATAAAAATATTGTGTAACATGAAACGCGATATAGGTCTTCCCGTGACCATGACTGCTGAAAAGCAACCGAAACGTCGGGACCAATGTAAAATATAAAATATGATCAAAGAAACCGCGATAGAATCCGTTAAAAATAGTTTTATTTCAATGAAACGCGAAAGTTCAAAGATTGACAATCTTATAATGACAATTAAAACTTGTCCTCACTTATTTAAAAAGAATTTCTGACGTTTGTAGCAATGGTTAACCATTACACTGTGGCTACTTATATTGCATATGATGTCACATAAAAGCTATTTAAACCGTAGAATTGTCCTAACAATGGTTAGTCATAATATCCAGACATTAGTTTTATTAGTTTGGTTTGTACTCTACCGTCACTTCTATTTACATCGTACGTTTGCGTGGGACATAACATCAAACTTCAATGACCGAAATATTTCAGTCGTTTGATGTTAAGTACAGTTAGAATTAAATTATATCAGTCTTTGCTACAGTGGTATTAAAGTTAAGTATTGTACACCACCAGAGTTGGTTTTGATGTTTGCGCTATAGAAATGGATCTACAGCAAAAATATAATCATCTGAGTTTCTATAAACCTGTCATTTTCATAGTGTATTTTTACTGGAATATTAGGGATTAAAATGTTGTTAATTATAATTATAATGTTTGTTTTTTTTACATGTTTCCTTAATTTTCTGATGGTTTTTTTTTCAAAAGAATTCTATTAACCGAAATTACTAGTAAACCCCCTAGTTAAGCTTAATTGCTTGTAGATTAGACGGGACTTGAACCCGCGACCAGTACCTTACAGGGGGAATACTCTAACAAACTGAGCAGCCTAAACACGTCCCAGGTATTCGAAATTCTCCGATATATTATATACGTCTCGGTTAATTGCTTGTGTTAGGTTAAGAGTAGTGGATTCACGTCTGTAGTGCAATGGCTAGGATACGAACCTATAACCCCTCAATCCTAAGGCCGACTCCTGACCCATTATGCTACCGAGCACAATATAATGATAATAATACATCTATAACATATTTTTAAATAGTGATACTGACAATAGGTTTTTGCACGTCCTTGCTCCACGCCTTATCGGCTTGTACCGCCCCTTAGTGTGTTTTTTCCATTTCTTTTTGAAGCTACCGGAATTTTAAGTTTATATCAATCAATCAATCAATTAGCCTATTGCAGTCCACTGCTGGACATAGGCCTCTCCCATTGTACGCCATAGCACTCGATCCTCCGCCATGCGCATCCAGTCTATCCCAGCTACCTTTTTCAGGTCATCCGTCCATCTTGCTGGGGGACGTCCTACCTTCTGTTTACCGCTCTAGGACTCGTTTGCTCCATCGGCCATCGGTCCTTAAGTTTATTACATTAAATATATTTGAATTTACTTCTTATTTTTAGATTGATGAGCTTTGACAGATGGCATTGGCTACAGTATCTGGATGATGATATGCATATTATAACCACTTCCCATTAGATGCATAGATAAACTTTGCAAGAAATTAGACTTAATCATTGTGACGATTAGTAATTAAAATTCTAGGCACTGATAAAGGAGTTGAATCATTTGCATGCTTGTCTAAAGGTGACAATCTGTGTGTCTATATGAAAACCGAGGAGTACTGTATGTGTAGAGTAAAATTCAGTTGACTTCACACTAAGTTGTAGTGAATCTGCTAGAAATGTACCGTATAATACGTATTTTATGAATTTTTAAAATAGACCACGTTTCCACACACGACAAGAAGTGGGGCTATCGGTTTAAGCTAAACGGTAAATATACGGAGTCTATCCTCGCATTCTGCGTAGAGTAGACGATTTCTGTACATGGACAGATGGAATGAGAGCAAAACCTAGCAAATGCTACTGTCTATGTCTGGGTAGGCGGGGTACCAGGTATACTTCATATGACCCAGGGCTTAGTATAGGCTGGGAAAACGTTTCAACTATATCTGAAACCGTGCCTTTTAAATTCCTCGGAAGAAAGATTGACAACAGAGGTTGCACTCCAGCTTTGGACGAATTAATTGATAGTTTCATTATCGATTTAAAAAAGGTAGACCAACAACCAATAAGTAATGTTAAAAAAGCTTGGATCTATGACAATTATTTAACCTCGCGTCTTAACTGGCCGTTTCTTATATATGATATAAACCAGAGACTCCTCAAAAAACTAGATGCGAGTGTCACGAAGACACTGAAGTCGTGGCTAGGGCTAGCTCAGTCGGCCGACCCGTCGGCACTATATAGATCCGCGAATAATTTTGGAATGACGCTTAAGAAGCCATCAGAAGTCTATAAAGAGTAACTAAAATGCACGTCTTATCGGAATCTAAAGACGAAATAGTAAAAGTCCTTCCAAAAGATAAAAATGCATCGGCTCTCGAATCACGCCTCCAGTTCCATAAAAAAATCATGATAGGCTCGCAGACTGGTAGAGTAGGTCTAGGTAATATTCAGAGACAAACAGATAAAGAAATAACCAAATCTTTTCTTCAAGCAGACGAAAACAACACCTATAAGGTGCACGCAATGAACCTAGAAATGCAAAAGGAATGGTTGACCCTAGGTGAATTTTGTATTCCCATAGCCTTAAAATGGCGTACCATAATATACGACTGGTCACCGGCCTTACTTAAATTTTACCTAAATGCATTCCAGTTGACCCTCCCCGACCAAAGCAATCTGGTCAGATGGGGAAAAGCCACAGATAAAACATGTAACTCATGTGGTGAAGCAACTGGTACGGCTAGGCACCTACTAGTGGGTTGTAAAACGCTATTAGACCGGGGTCATTACTCGCGCCGTCATGATAAGGTATTAGAAATTATACGTGAGGCTGTAAGTTTGGCGGTGGCTAGAGCGAAAAAAGGATTAACCACAAACCAAAGAAGTGACATTGCGTTTGTAAAGGAAGGCTGCTCAAAGAAATCACCTCAAAAGCCATATTCAATTTTGATAGCTACCGTTGACTGGACAATACTCGTAGACACGTATGAGAAGCACTATAGGATACCGGAGGATGTCTGTGCCTCATCATCCAGACCCGACATATTCCTTTTTTCACGATCGCATAAGCGTGCAGTGCTTGTAGAACTTCCAGTACCGTGGGAAACTAATATACCTAAAGACCACGCTATAAAGACAAACAAATACTTTGATTTGACTAACGAGTTAACCAAAAACGGCTACGTGGTTAAACTCTATGCCGTAGAAGTAGGAGCAAGGGGAATTCCAGCTAAATCCCTGTACAACTTACTTAAAGACCTCGGGTTGCCAAGAGCTTCAGAAAGCTCTTTATTAAAACGTATATCAAAAGCGGCATTGTTAGGATCTTACCAAATTTGGATAGGTAGGGGGGGGAATAATACTGACGGTGGAGGTGAGCGCTGATGCATCACAAGGTGGCCACCCTAAACCTACATCTGGGTCGCAAGTCCCAGTCGCCGTCATGGTGTTCCTCTCTGTACCACGCTATGGACCCGGCGACCGCACGGTGAATCCATGGAGTGCTGAGAATCGGATCTCTTTCTATTGTTTATCTAATGCATTTAATTATTTATAGATAAAACAAGATATTTTGCTTACGAATTTCTTAACATTTCACACCAAGCACATCGCTTATATTGAAAAGTGTTCGACTGCTAAGCCAGAGGTCGCAGAGTCGATTTCAGTGAATAAGTGTGTATATTTGTATGGATCTGGGTGCAAAAAAGGGTCCCTAAATGCTCCAGCGATTATACGAGTATGTACCCAGTGGGTTACATATAATCACTGGAGTATTATTAGCATTTACCACAAGTTTTTCATCTTCTTTATACTATTCTTCATATTAAGCAAACATATTTTTCTTTTCTACCTGATATGTTTCAGTCATTTTATCTCTTTTTATTATCTTGTCAGCATTAAGCCGAGTTAATTGCCGCAAGATGGGTGACAATGTACGCACATAGAATATGAATGAATTGTTTCGAAATGAAATGTTCGACTGTTGATCCGCTCAATTTCACCACACAACACAATCTACAACACAATTTAAAAGGTGAATCACGACTCAGCGATGCATTTACGGTTATTAAAGTGTATATGAAGACACTGACGACAGCTAATAATATGACGAAAGTGCCCCTCATATACTCAGGAAGTGTACTATTTGACTGACGGCCTCTGTGGCGTAGCGGTAGTGCAATCGACTGCTACGACAGGGGGCGCGGGTTCGATTTCCGCTCAGTGGAAATATTTGTATGCATGAATATGCCTATTTGCATTGGTCTGGGTGTTTCTATGTATAATATGTATGTATTTACAAAAAAAGTATATAAGTACGTTTATCCACATTCTGTAACCCTTAACACAAGCTAGTTAATCTATGCTTACATTGGGTCTAGAAAGCGCTGTGTAGAATGTCGTAGAATATTTTTGTTTATTTATATGGTGAATCACGGCTCAGCGATGCATGTTAACTTTTGACGATTGACCTTACAGTAATATGATGCATTTACGGTTATTAAAGTATATATGACGACATTGATGACAGCTGGTAATATGACGAAAGTGCCCTTCATATACTCAGGAAGTGTACTATATGGCGAAGTGGACATGCTACTAAGCTAGAGGAGCAGACGTAGACCCAAGAAAAAATGAAGACGTGTCAAGGAAAGGAGAGAATGAGGGGATCACGACAGGAATGTATAGAAGAGAATGACATGTTCTGCTGACCTCCATTAATCGGGATGAGGGCAGGCAGGCGCTCATGATAATGTTGGTTATGGTAATTAGTTTTGAAGTGATACGTGGACGTGGACCGCTCAACATCCTATGGGTATCTATTACCAAACTAGGGTAAGTTTTCGCGCTTTTAGGCGTTTTGCCTTTTTACCGTTTTTCCTTTAAACGGGGCGTGAAAAAGCATCTGATGAGGCCGTCAAGCTGAGAGCCACCATTGTAACATTATCCGCGTCTGTAATGGTGTCCCTCATTCCTGAGACTTTACCTTTAGCTTACCATCAGGCGAGGTAAAGTCATACTGTCGTGACAAATATAAAAAAAGAAAAAATACTTTTGAATCAAATATACTCTCGTAGGTCGCATAGATTCCTGCTTATATGTGTCTATTGTATCTTCTTTCATTATTCTGTACTTTGTCTATTCTTTCATTCATTTTGATCTCAAAGTATCGCTTCATCATCATCATCATCATCAACCTATTCTAGTCCACTGCTGGACATAGGTCTCCCCTAATGAGCGCCATAGTTTTAATGACTTCTTAAGAATAAGTTGTCTATATTCAGAAGCCAAAAAAACTATATAAGTAATTAAAACTCACGGTCATTTTTTCTTCAATCGCCATCAAATAATTGCGAGTATTATCGTAATACACATCCATTCTAATGGATGTGTATTACGATAATACACGCAATGTATTACAAGATTGTAATACACATTTATAACTAAACATTTATAGCTCAATAAAAAATTAGAATAGAGTAAGCTGCCAATTTTATACCATGTGTATTCTTAAATGGCAATTACACCTATATAACAATTTAATAAAAATAATAAATGTTGTATATGATGAACAACGTGAACTTAAACTACAGCCGGATAAAAATACTTTTCGTTACCGGAGGGTAACGAGCAGTATTTTTATCCGGTAACCCCGTTTGACGAAATGATAAGTTAAAAGAGTATATTGCTCTTGGATTCCCGAATCCAGAGGGCTCAAAGTCAAAAATAATTTATAATATACATTATATAATTACTTGTGCCATCTGACTGACAGACTGACAGACTGATTCGTCAACGCAGACTCTAAACCGCTGGGCCTACAAACTTGAAATTTTGGTAGTAGATGCTTCTTATGTTGCAGGCATCCAGTAAGAAAATATTTTTGTAAGTTTCACTGCTAAGGTGGCAAAATAAGGGATACATTTTTGTATGGGAGTCCGTCATTTTCAAAGTAAGCAGAACCAAATTTCATATAACTAATTTCGATTAGAAATAAATGTCCCTGTGTATCAGCGTTTTTTAAATTTTACCCCTAAGAGCGCGAAATACAAGAAAGAAAGAAAGAAAGAAAAATATTTATTAACACTCTAACATTGGCGATACACTTAAGTTATAATAATATAAGTTATAGAGAGTGTCAATGGGAAAACACAACGCTGATTTTCAGTTGCAACCCACGAGTGTCATACGCTCAAAATGGCAAATAAATCACTGGTTGACCAGACCAACGTTATACTAATCATTAATAAAAATAGCAACAATAAATTGAATAGGTAATTATAAAAATATTTTAAATATGAAATTGGACACATAATAAATAAATAAACCAATTTATGAAAATTAACAATTGAATTAACAATTGCATTAAATTTAAAACAAAAGTAAAACTAATTATTGAAATGAACAATAACATTGAGTCAAAAAAATACAACAAAACAAAATCGAACATAAGTATTAATTCGAACATAATTCCTAGCAGCGTTCAAGCTCTAACTTGTACTAAACCATTATTGACACTAAATTAGCGATACATTTGCTCGAACACACTCAAATTGTTTTTGATGTTCGAGCAAAAATATCCGCAGTTTCTTTTTAAAATTGGCGCTTATTTTGCAGTCTTTCACTGGTAGAGGAATGTTGTTCCACCATTTAGTCGCTGCATACCTAAAACTACCCCTGAAAGCAGCAGACCTATGGCTCAGTATAGACAGCTGTGGTACACATCGTCTTCTCTCCCGGCCAGTGCGCCCACATGTCCACTCCAGCCTTCCAAACAAATACGGGGGCAAACGACGCCTTATCACCCCAAACATCAGGCTGGCCAAATGAAGCTTCCGCCGCGCTTTCATTTTTAACAGATTGTGATCATTTAGAAATGGTGTGACATGTGCTCTCCGAGGAATGTTAAAACAAAAGCGCGCACAAGCATTCTGGAGCCTCTGCACCACGCGTTCCGTCCTGGACAGCAACCGAGGACCATAGACCGCATCCACATAATTCAGCCTAGACAGTACCAATGACTCCACCAGCAAAATACGCAATTCCTTGCTAAGATCCCGTATCTTAGCGCGCTCTATATAAGACCTTCAGTCTATAAAAACCATTTCGTGCACATTCTGCGACGTGCTTTTCAAAACGAAGCTCTGCGTCCATAATGAGAGCCAAATTACGCGTCTCATATTCACGCTGAATCAGCTCTCCCATAACAATTACAGGCCTGATTCTCGTTTCAATTGCACTCAACCCAGCACGTGAACCAAAAAGAATGTATTTAGTTTTAACTGGGTTAAGAACCAAAGAGTGAGTCTTGGATCATTGCACTATCCTCTCAAGATCTTCGTTCAAAGCTTCCAAAGCTTCCTCATATTCGTCTGGTTTAAACGAAATGTAAATTTTTGTATCGTCTGCATACATGTGGTATTTGCATTTTTTTATTCGATGTACTATATCTGCGCAATACATGATAAACAGTGGCACACCCCTGTTAACTCTGTAATGGCTAGAAGTTTTAACCGAGCCGTCCTGCTATTCAATTTCTACGTATTGGGTTCTTCCACTAAGATAACTATTGAACCAGTTTACTGTGTCTATGTCAAATCCGTAAAATCATATCACCATCTTAGAGAGGAGCAATGGTACATTAATGCAATCAAAGGCGCACGAAAAATCGAGCAGTACGAGAAGAGTACACATGCCAGCGTCCTGTGTAGAAAGAATATCATCAGTAACATCCAAAAGAGCCGTGGTAGTGCTACGGATCTTCCTAAAACCCGATTGCCAATCAGGTAAGATGTTATTAGATTCCAAATAATCCACAAGTTGAGTACACACCACTCTCTCCAAAACCTTTGACAGCATTGGCAGGATACTAATAGGCCTAAGGTCTCTAAGATCCGTTGCGTTGATTTTCTTTGGTAGTGGCCGAACCTTTGCAACCATCCACGACTCCGGAAATGTTGATGAACGAATAGAGGGGTTTACTATGGATGTTATAGACCGTAAAGTCAATGGTAGTGTCAAAAGTACCATATCAAGATTAACACCATCGAAACCCTCGGCATGAGTTTTTATTTCGGTCAAAAATTTCGTAATACGTTCTAGAGAGGCCGGTTTAAGAGAAAATATTGTGCCACTATACCGCCCAAATTCATAATAGCTCAAAGAAGAAATATCAATACTATCACCTCCAGGCACACTTAAAAAGTGAATACACAGCTTGTCCGAATTACTAAAGCAAGCAGATAAATCTTTATTAAAAGGTGGTTCTAAAACTGATTTTAAGTTTTTCCACAGTACTTTACTATCTTTTATTTCATTATTTATCTTATATTCATAATATGCTGACTTTTCATAATACAAGGACCTATTTAATAATGATCTTAATTCCTTATAATACTGTTTCTTACTTTCATTCCTAAGGTACTCAGAGTGAGCTTTATTTCTTAAACGCATCATTAACTTAATGTTATCAGTTATCCAGGGATACGGACGTTCCTTAATAGTCAATGTTTTCTTAGCTGCGTGTTGGTCGATGAGGCCCAAAACTTTTTGATTAAATTGGAGCACCATCTCGTTTACATCAGATTGTTCTATTACCTCGTTCCAATTTACAAGCTTGAGATCGTGCTCGAAAGAATCGAGTGATATCTGCTTATAAGGACGAAAAAAAAATTAGGCTTCATTTCATCTCGTTTAAAACTAAATTCACATGTCACGAATGCGTGAGCGCTCAAATCTGGTATTCGGTCCACTATGATGGAACGGACCTTAGAGTTCGAACATACAACATCTATCAAAGTTTCACCGTGCATTGTAGAATGGGTGGGAGATTGTACTAATTGGGTTAACCGCATACATTTAAGAAATGTTTGGAACTTTTTTGTTTTCGGGTCTGAGTTCTTTAACAAATCAATATTACAATCACAAGTGAGTATCGTAAAGTCACAGTGAGACAATGTGCTTAATGTGCAGGTAATTGCATCCAAAAAGAGGTCCACATTTTGCCATATAAGCTGTAAGCTGCTTATAAGCTGTACCGATTGCTAACTTGAACCCAAAAACGGTACTGGTTAACCACATTTAGTCCACCGTGGCGTGCGATGGGTCAACGGGATGCGCATACGTGCGGACATTCATAGAACGTTTCACATAAAAGCCCACTCCTCCTCCTCTCTTTTTATTCACAGATGAAGAACGCAGAATGTGCCGCAAACGATATTCGTGCACAAACGGTGCACGTCCCTCCTCATTAGTTCTTAACCAAGTTTTATTGACCGCCAAGACGTCAATATCCCTATCATGCAGAGCCACACAAAACTCATCATGTTTAGTCCCTAAGGAGCCCTTATTTAGTAGACCAACCTTTAAATATTTAGTTGTCATTTAAAAGAGTTGGAATTACGTTTGATATTATATAGAAACAAAATAAAATTATAATACAATTCCGTAAACAAAGCCAGGCTAACACAAACAGTACTTTGTTGTAAATTAGGAAAGAATGGAGTTATTAAATTTATTAAAAATACATGCTATAAAAGCGTAACACTGTTATAGTTAGAGATATAAAATAGTATGTACACTTCTGCAGAGTTATACAGTAAAATATGAACCAATAAAGTTATGTTACACAAAGTTGCAACAAGTAATACTAAGACACTGTGGGTTGCATGACTATTATTCAATGTCATAGAATATAAATGCACTCTCAAACTCACAAGCATAACAATGACCACTAAACAGTACGAACAATACACAAATTTCTGAAAAATATATAAAAAATTATAGAAATGTACACTGCAAGCAAGTAACAGAAGCCAATGCAGCAATTTAAACTCTAACGTTGGCATTTACAAATTTAAGCAATCAAACACAGTACTAATATTAAACAATTGAAATCATTTTACATTATACATCTTATGAACTCATCATCTCATCTCATAAACTCACGCCTATATCCCCGAAGGGGTAGGCAGAGGTGCTAGCACCCACTGTATCTTATGAACTGATACAATCAAACCAATTACTTTCCAAAAATCTGCGTCAAATCAGATTCTGTTCTAATATATGTTGAGTAGGGTGGCCCTTCCCCTTACGGGTAAGTATGCGTCCTCCTCTAGTCCAGGTATACTTCCATCCTCCCTGATTAGCAATTTGACGCGCCTTGAAAAACAATTGCCTACCATACTTTGTCAGGCGCTCATTCATATAGATGCCACTTGCTGGTCCCTGAATTGTATGTCTGCGGTGGTAAGACCGCGGCGAATACGCGCAGCGCTGATTATACTATCTCGAGTAGCACGCCTTGCCAGACGAACGACGATGGGGCGGGTACGGGGAGCGTCTTCATCTTCATTACGATTTCGTAGCACATTGCCGACGCGTTTAGCGTAAACTATGTCCCGTTCATCAAGCTGCACGCCAAGTTTCACTGCGATAGTGTTAAATAACTGGGTCGCATGTCCCCCCTTCGTCTCCGTTACACCTGATAATTGTATATCGTTGAGCAAGGATTCCTGTTCCCGTTCAAGCAGTTGTTGTTTCAATACATCGACCGTCAGTTCCAGACTAGCCAAGCGGGGCGACTCCCCCTGAGACAGCCTGTCTTCGAAAGAATCTACACGACATTCAAGCGTCTCCACGCGCGCGCTGAACTCGTTGAAGGCCTCCTTCAGCCCCGACATCTCTTCCCGAAATTCCCGAAATTCGGATCTCAAAGCACTCAATTCCTTGCTAAGATTTCTTCGCAAGGAATAAGGACAAGTTGAAGTTTATATGGGTAGTTCGTCACTTCCGATGATAGAAGCATCAAAATTCATATAGTCACTTCTGGTTAAAAATTAATGAACACGTATATCTGTGTTTTCCAAAATTTCGCTCCTAAGGGGGTTAAATAAGGGGTGAACGAAATGTATAAAAGTTCATAATTTTTAAAGTAAGAAGCAGGAAAATCAATTTTAAAGCTATCTTATATTTACCAGTGGACCTGGGAGATTGCGCTGCCATCGGGTAATAGGTAATGTTTTCCAAATTTATACCCGTGTGAAACAGGGTCCTGGGCCGCTAGTTCTGAATATAATAGACCAGACAGAGCATTATCTCTGCCTATCCCCGAAGGAAATAGGTATGTAATAAAATGGGACTGACGGAACATCAAAGAATAAAAAATGGTTAACTAAACCGACCACCGGCACCGTCTCAGGCTGCTAAGCCAGACCGCCGGACAGACCGCCGCCAGAACGCCAACCGGAGCCTGAGCAGACTCCGGCAAAACAACTCAACCTACCAAAATCTTAACACCCCAGCTAATCTCACCAGCAAGCTGGTATACTTGTTTACTGACGGACAAGGCTCTAGAGCAGGCTTTCCTCTCGAGGTTCTCAGGATCATGGATAGGAAAAGTAGGAGGCTCCTTGGCTTCCAAGGCGCAAGGTTTGCATGCGACCGGGCTGAACACTCGGATGATGATATAAGATATTTTAAATTAAATACACTAAAAATTACGTACCTTAATCTTTTCATTTAATACGCATCCAAAAATCTAAGGCACAAATAACTCTCCAAGTGTGTCATCAGTGTCATCACTCCACAGACTTAGAGTAAAAATACAAATTAAGAAAAAACACTTTGGAACCTGTGCTATATAAATTTCCCGCTATTCGCCCGCTATTAGTGTTCAGTGAATACACTCGATATTCAAATGAATCAAAATTGGTTGGTTACACCAGAAGTATAAAAAAATAACTCACTTCACGTCACTTTAGTCAAGTGTTTCGCTGTTTCATTCCGCAACATTCGTTTGTTCGTGTCTATTTACATACACTTTAATTATAATTAATTGACACATTGTGTACTATTTTTATTTGGAGATGCTTCCAAGTCTGCATTGAGTGTGCAACTGTGTAACTCGCGTTTTCTGTGTATCATCTATCTTGTCTGCCTTGAGTTATTTTTATAAAAAAATATATATAAATTGGATTTATTAGGTTGGTTTATCTCACGGAGTTTTAAACTTTGATGTACAATATTTTTGATTAACAAATACGATGACTTGACATATTTGTAAGAAAAAACAACTTATTATAGCCGCGTAATTTAAATAATGTTTTTTTTATACGGCAGAGATAGACACGCAGTGCGACGTTCAGTGAGCAACTGGCGCTGTCAGCTGTCTGTGGCTGCGTGTGGCGCTTCCTACTCCGACATCCGCTCAGTAGTCAGTAATGGTTGGCCCTGACCTTGTCCCGTCTATACAACACTAAAGCATTTTATTAATTGCCACAGTACACTGCTTTCGATTTATCTATTGTTTTCTCAACCGTACCGATTACTTGGATGTGTTATTTACATTTAAATAGTTAATTTATTTACAGAGGTAACCTTCTAGCTATATCTCTATCCAAATTTCCGAGGTTAATAAAAAATAAAGGGAAATAAAAATAAATAAAATTAATAACTTCTAATAAATTAACTTATATAAGACTAAACACGTAGTTAAATCAATAATACTTATATTAAAACGCTGAAGCGGTGACGCTGGAAATATTTTTCTCCTGTTTGTCAATCAATTTCCTTTTTCCCACCTTGATTCATCATGTTTTCCTTAAATTTTTAATAAATAGGTCCTTTGTCGAACTTCAAGCAGTGCGCGAACACTAGTGTAATGTATAAGGCTGTTGAAATATATTCGCTTAGACATCGCCTAAAAGCATGCGCAGTTTGTGGTGAACGTTTTTGTGTTCAAAATATACACTTAAAAACTCGTGTTGAAACATAAAATCTGGCAGCTTTTGTTGTTATTAGATTCCTATTATTTTATTAAGTTTATAATTCACTGAAAAGTCAACTTGTGATAAATTATTGTAGGTGGTATGGTAATTCTCAGTGATCGACTTTTACATTACGTCAAATCCAAATTCTCAGGATCGATTTATTAATCAATCAATTTAATTCTGAAAGTAACGAGAACAGAAATAAGTAAAACACTTTCCGTAAATTTACTTTTATGTATAAAGATATTGAACTTAACATTCTATACTAACACGAAGTGATTATTAAATAAAATATATATAGCTATTGCTAATTTAAAGTGTAAATTGATAACGCATTATCGCTTAGAATAAGCTGTTGATTCGGTCCCAATAATTTTAGTAAAACATTTGATAAATATTAAGGAAATATGTGTACTCTCTTATCCAGTAGTTTGTAATGTGCTCTTCACTTGGCAAGACCTTTTTTTAAAATGTATAACAATACAACAGAATCAAGTAACCAAAGTCTGTACGGTTTGACTTTTGTAGAACGAAACGTGTGGCTTATTGGAATTGCTTTGTCACTAGTATGTATGTTGGTACAATCATTGCTCTTCATACTCAAACCGAAGATAAGGAAATTGGATCAAAAAATTCTCGCGCAATTAACAGTGGCAAGATTTTTTAATACACTCATTGAATTCTTCGTTGCAAGCGGACTTTATACCGAGAAGTTCAAGTTTTTGGTGTTCACATTATATTTTCAAACGGATGCAGTGTTACTTTGCTGGATGTTCGTCTTCACGAAAAATCTGTATGATAAAATTGTTCAAGTGTTTACACTTCATAAGTTGAACTTTCAGTTGTTATCTTTGTCCATTTGGATACTAACATTATCACTGGGAGCGGTGTTCCCTTTATTAATGGAAATGAACTTATACAATTCGTATAAAATATTTTATAAAACATATGCTGTGTTTAAATTCATTGTTCTATTCGTGAATATATTGTTTTTGTGCAAAATTTTCTATGTTATCTACAAATTAAACACAAATTATAACAGACAATTCATTGATGTCGTTAAAACTTCAGCTATTTCCTTCCTTTTGGTATGTATAACGAGTTTACAAGTATTGTTGACGGATTTAATATCCTTTTTTACAGAAAGTATTTTAGTTAATAATATTTTTTGTCTTATTAATTCTTATCAAGCGATTGTAATTACTTTTATGTTTTTTATTTTGGTTAAAAATTCTTGTTAAATACGAAATAAATGTATACTAAACAATAATGTTAAAAAGTAGAGGAGGCCTATATCAATAAATAAATAAAAATAAAAAATGTTTATTTGACTTAAGTATACATTTTAGACAACTCAAAAGTATACATTTTAGCACAGTTTACAACTCTAAAGTCAAGCAGAAAGGAACGCAGAATATACTGAAGCTGTATTCCATAATAGGCTAATACATGTATTATGGAAGATAGCAGCCAGACATAGAAATATGGAGTATCAAAATATAAATATTGCGAACGAGAGAAGTGAGAAGTTGGTTGGTTGGTTGGTTGGACTTCAATATGATAAGTTACACTATAATCTATCGTACCATAACCTATATTAATAGCGATTTCTGTTCTTGATGAGGTGGCATTCCAGGACACGGGCCGACGTCTATCTAGGTTCTAGGGAAAGTTTCCTGGAATTAAGATAGACATTGGCCGAAGTGAGGTAATAGAGGAAATCCCTTCGGATACCCCCCGCCTGTCAGCGGGGGCGGTTATGTCGGGCTTGAACCGACTAAAACCGCACGCCGTCTCGGGTCTTCAGACGTCGGGGTGTAAGGTTGCCCATAGAGCATATCCCTCGCACCCCGACTGACCCTGGGCCATCTCCGGTTTCGAGATGGCCCCCTCGGGTTTGGGAACCACGGTGTCACCGTCTTGCACCGGTTTCGGGGAGGGGCGCTAGTCGCCCCACCGCACCGTCCCGAGTGGTTTATGTACCTTCTTTTTTTTTTTTTTCGTGCGGCAATCCCTTCGGATACCCCCCCGCCAGCCAGCGGGGGCGGTTATGTCGGGCTTGAACCGAGTGGTTTACCTATGTACCTAATGTTCAGTGCGTACGGTATCATTACCAAGAATGAGCCAACAAATGGACTTACAGCTAGATGATATATTCCTGGTTTAATATATTTTACATCAATAATAATAATTTATTGCCAGATAAATCATAACTTGTTAGTAGATTGACTGCACAAATTGTGTTAATGTCCCCAAGATGTCTTATTTTAAGTAAATGTTATATTTTAAGTTTTAATTATTTTAATTATTTAATTATTTTAAGTAAGTGTTATGTAATTTATATACTCTTTTCACCAATGATTATTACTGATGTTTATGAGAATATCAGGTATAGAAAAAAAACGATTGTTTTATTTTATTATCTACCATCATCATCGTCAGCGCCAATCCCGGTGTGCGTGCAAAGATTGGACCTTGGAGCCCGGGGTACGCTCTTCTACCTCTCCTGCTTTCCATCATCAGTCAGGAAGCGACTGCCTTCTGACCCTCCAAAACCTGAGAGGAAACTTTGCTCCAGAGCCTCCTTCGCAGCTGCAAGTCGATATTGCAGGTGAGGCTTGCGCCGTGAAGACCTTGGTGGGGTCTCATACACCCATTTGTTATCTAACGTATAAGTATACACATTTGAATACACTGCTCATCAATGTTTTCAATTTATGGTTAATTAGTCATTGTGTTGTGCTGTTATTAAAAATAGTGAGTGAATCATACGGGGCATCGGGGGCAATATAGCGAGTAGTTATTTATTTTTCCATTTTAGCTACATATATTTATTATATATACTATATATATATATATATATATATATATATAGGAACTATGCTGCCCCATCAAGATCTTCGGAGCCTAGCCAACCCCACCTGCAAGCCGGTACACCTGCAGACTGACAGAATTTTAAAGAATTCTATCGGAATTTATTTGGTGTTATTTTTGAGCGAAGCTCGTCAGAGCTTTGCTCTCTTTTAGACGACTCATGTATTTCGTTAGACCATTTTCTCCTCCCAAACGGCTAAACCGATTCTGATGGAATTTCACATAAGCAAAGATGTTACTGATAGGAAGGACATAGGCTATGTAATTAAAAATTCATGTGTATAACGGAGGAATAATCACCAAAGAAAATATTCTAAATCTGATTTCTCAACGAACAAAAAAACCTCATTCACGCGATTGGTATTAAAATTAAGTAATTTGTTCATATACCTACACAAGATAAACTGGACTAGCCATTGAGGAATTATCACCGTTTGAAAAAGTCCTGGTGAATTTGCTTTGCTCAATTTTTGCAACAGCAGAATGAATTGCAGACCTAGTATTATTTACACTGAGCCCGATGTTTCGGTTACTTTTCAGCAGCCATGGTCACGAGGAGAGTGAAGATGGTGGTTGCCTTTTAGTTTTAAGTGGAAGTTATCTCAAAGTACCCGAACTATTTTGAATTGTTATTGTTACTATTTACGCAAAATGGATTCACAGTGTCATGAAGTTTTGTTGTATTTTACTTTTTCTTTGGTTTAATAAAGTGAATGACTGGGCCCCAAGCTGGTGGTATATTCAAACCATCTTCTCTATAAAAATTTGAATGTTTTTTAATTTCATAGCTTCGTGGATCATCCTAGAAAGGAGTCGATTTTCTTTAGCGAGTATCTGTGGTTTATCAAATCTAAAGTAACGCTTGGTCCTCTGTTGCACGTGCTCACATACAGCAGACTTTGTTGAACGTTTCCTCCAAGGGTTGGGAGGTCAAACAGTACGTAAGTAAGCGGACTCCGAGGTGAACACCTCGAATGCAACCGGGAACGCTAAGATGATATGATGAGCCTGAAGCAAAGGATTGTAGGATTGTAGAATGAAGGGTAAGATATTAATTCGATTACCGGCTTGGATTTTCTCAGTACAGAACCTAAAAATGTGATTGGTAATGGGCTAAACCCTAGTCCGTGACACAAACGAAATAAGATTGAAGCTGATCGTTGCAAAGATTGACATCCACCAGTCCTTGCAATCGTATTTGACGTTATCAATTTCAGTTTTAAAACTGATAACTTTTTGTACAGGTCACATGATATAATAAAAATTAAGCTAAGTATCATTTATTTTTTTATTTAGTGTTATCACTACAAATGCAACAGTTGTTTTATTAAGTTTTATAATGTACCTAAACCAATTATAAATAATAATAACAATGTCTATAAATTCAACAGTTGTTTTGTTATGTTTTCTAATGTACCTAAGCTAATTATTATTAGGTCGTTATATATGAAATGGCCGTTTTTCTTGAAGAAATTGGAGGAAACCCAATTTTCAGTACTAAAATTTTTGCATTTTTTTTAGGAATGACAAATCCAAATTTTATGTTTTTTTTTGTGTATGAATGAGACAACATTAAGCTAACAAACAGCAACTTTTATTACATTTTGGAAAAGTGACAGCTGTTTTCGGCAATTTCATAGGTAAAAACCTATTATTAATATTAGTTACCTACACCTACATATTCATTCATTATTAATTCAGAGAAATCACATAAACGCAAAATAAATAAATTTTGATAGATATTTGTATTCTTATAGGAATTAATGGCTCATCTCCACAGGTAACTTCATCTTAATATATATAAAGATTTATGCTTATATCCTAATATATATTAAGATAAAGTTACCATATGTATCAAAATTTGATACATATTTTTAAACTTATAGAAATGAATGGGCTCATCTTTACAGGTATTATGTGACTTCTCTGAAGTTTATTATTATATTTATAATATCCACTATTCTTAATAATAATAGATTTACTATAAAGATTTTTCTTCCTTAAACACTACCTACTCAATAATTTTAGGGACAAAAAAAAAATTTCATAATTGTTCGCAGATCATTTAACGAGAATTTATAACTAAAATAAGAAAAATAATAGTCATTGCAACCGCTTGGTAAGAATTTATAATACAAAATATGTTACCAACAAAAACATCGTCAGTAAAGAACGATGTTAAATCGGTTAACAATACTTGTAAACTCGATGTACATACCAAGAGAAACGAGATGACAGAAGTTTTAATGGTATCAGTGAATTGTCGATTGATGTTTGTGTTTCTTTTGTAGATAACGAAAAAGATTTTAAAGAAGAACAACACATTCACCAACAAAACTATGAATTTAATCACCGTATATGTTTGATAAAAAATGAGATAGTAATCGTCCGAACTCATCAACAATGGAAATGCCATTCCCAGTGGTATTGTCAATATCCAAATAAGTATAGATAGCAGTAGAAAGTTCCATTTTTGAAGTGCAAACACTTGAACTACCTTATCATACAGATTCTTCGTGAAGACGAACATAAAGCATATTAACACTGCATCCGTTTGAAAATACAAAGTAAACATAAAAAACTTAGAATTCCTGATAAATAGAGACTTTGCGAACAGTAACTCCAAAAGCGTGTTAACAAATCTTGCCACTGTTAACTGCGCGAGAATTTTTTGATCCAATTTCCTTGTTTTTTGTTTGAGTATGAAGAACAAGGACTGTACTAGCAGACATACTAGTGAGAAAGTTAGTCCAATGAGCCACGTGAATAGTTCTTTAGATGTCAAATCGAACGGATTAGAATTGTTTAATTCTGTTGTATTGTTAGACATTTTGTATGATAGTCTTACCAGGTTGGGAGTAGAGCACAAACTGCACGAGATATGTAGTTATACTTCCTTAACATTTACAACAGTATTTCAGGAAAATATGTGTAATGAGTGAGGAACCTATAAGTACATTACAAAACGACTGATAAAAGAGGGACTCCACCTATTATAGAATTATATAATGTAATTGTAAGTAGCGATTTTTTTACTTTATTCTTTAGGTTTTGATGTAAGAAATAAGTGGTCAAAGAAAATTCGAGTTCAGTACAGGAGTAAATAAGGGAACGTACGTACAATTAAAGTTTTTTTTTAAATAAGAAACTCAAACCAAACATTTTTTCTAGCATCACTTTATTAGAGCTCAGTTCTTCATATTAATTAAACATCATTTAGAAGTTAAGTTATAACATGATAATATCCTATTCTAATTCAGCACTAACCGACCGGGGAAGTACCTCCCACCTTACAGAAACCACACAAAGTAACAGCAACAGTAATTCATGTCAATGAGTCATGTGGTGGGTAAAATTATGTGAGAATGGGTGTTTTCTAGTGGCCAAATTAGATTGCCTCATTGTTAGAGTGATGCAAGCAGGAACCACTTGTCACGGAGATGATATACTGGAGTGGATGTGTGGAGTCACGCGTGGAGGAACTCTCGCATCTACGGCAGCATTCATATTCATTACTAATCCCACTCATATTTCCATTACTGTAACTCCTGTACTCCAGGATCAACAGTGGTGACCCATGAAAGCACCGAGTAATGACCCTCGACAAGTCCCAGGAAAAGTTAAACTGTCTTGGAACCCGCATCGATATGAATCAGAAGTAAATGAAGAAGCTCATCAGCTTCTTGGGTCTGCCTCTCCTACAGGGGCCATTGGCACGCATATAATGTTATCGACGCATATCCACTTTAGAAAATGAAATCCGTGCCAATGGTCTCACTACATAATAAATACAGAAAAGCGGTCCCTGGACTCCGAGGAGGTCCGATGGCAAGCGTTTTTGATTATTTGATAACCATGACTAAGCTCGGGAGTTTCATTGGCACCTAAGTGGCCTTAAAAACCTACCAACTGCTAAACTAACCAGTCTAAAATACTTACCTACATGAATTGTTCTTCAAAGTATTTTTGTCTATGTGTCTTTTATTTTATACAGTTTCAGGTATTTTTAACCAAAATAATAAATACAATTGTTATTGCAATGGCTTGATAAGAATTTATAATGCAAAATATGTTACCAATTAAAACATCGTCCGTAGAGATTGAAGTTAAATCCGTTAACAATATTTGCAAACTCGTTATACATACCAAAAGGAATGAAATAACAGAAGTCCTGACGGTATCAGTGAATTGTCTATTGATGTGTGTGTTTCTTTTGTAGACAATGAAGAAGATTTTGCAGAAGAACAACAAATTCACGAATAGTACAATGAATTTAACCGCAGCATATGTTTTATAAAAAATATGGTAGTAATACACCGTTTCCATTAACAATGGGGCCGTCATTCCTAGTGATACTGTCAAAATCCAAATTAGTAAAGATAATCGTAGAAAGTTCCATTTCTGAAGTGCAAACACTTGAACAATTTTATCGTACAGATTCTTCGTGAAGACGAACATCCAGCATATCAGCACTGCATCCGTTTGACAATACAGAGTAAACACAAAAAGCCTGGAATTTATGTTGAACATATAGTTTGCTAACAGAAACTCCATTAACGTGTTAACAAATCTTGCAACTGTTAACTGCGCGAGAATTTTTTGATCCAATTTCCTTATCTTCGGTTTGAGTATGAGGAGCAAAGACTGTGCTAGCAGACATACTAGTGAGATAATAATTCCGATGAGCCACACGTATAGCTCTATAGATGTCAAATAATTCTTTCTCACGTCGTTTAATTCTGTTATATTGTTAGACATTTTTGTAAGAAAGTCTTACCAAGTTGAGGACAGAGCACAAACTACGTTATTAATGCAGATATTTCCTTAAAATGTTTGATAATGTCTAGGGAAAATACGTCCAATGCGTGAGTAACCTAAAATTTATTATAGAGGTGCGTGGACACATTTGATTTTAATACCATGTTATAGTACCACATAGTCGGAATGATTAAATATGTTTCTTAGATTTAGATTTTAGATTGTCAGATACGATCAATATCTAGCAGGAAGTACTAGCAGCTGTTTTACTGTGATACTCTCTTTACCTTTTGCGTTATTCAAAGGTGAAGCACTTGAGTACGGCCGTGAGTAAGAGGGAATTTGGTTACCCTCAGCCCATAATCAACTACGCAGTGATGGGGTGATATTTTAATGTGATGGAACGTAGCCAACCAAAAGACAATGCCCACATCTCTTCTTGCAGGCACGTGCACCTTTTCTACTCATCATTTGCATGCAAGAAGGTTGACGTCGTAGATTGTTATTGTTGCCTGTTTTGACAGCTGCCTTATTTCAAGTGCACAACGGAAACGCACGAAATTCTGTAGTAGATACAAGCAAGTCCAAACTTAAGTTAAACATTAGTCCCGATTCTGTGGTGCAATTATCTGTAAACTAAACTATCTCTAAAATATTTTTATTTCAACTCAGTTACTTAATTGTGTTTGGTATTGGATTAAATTTAGAACTTTAACTTAGAATGAGACAGCATTGAATGTGATTTTGATGTAAGTATTTACCAAGGTACAACTTTATACTTTATGTTGTTTTGACAGGACTAGATAATTTGATTCTATTTTCGGTTTTTAGTTTAATTTATAAGTTTTGTAACAGTAAAATCTGAACTGATGTAATATCTACTTCTTTCAACGAGAAATTCCTCACCATGTTTTCATTGCAAATGCAAACACGTCTGATTTTTATCTTTTCGAATTAAAAGGTATGTACCACTGTCCGAATATTAAAACAATGTGTACATACCTTTATTCCTTTAGTACTAACTTTAGTATTAACTAATTATTACGTCTTATTTGTGCAGGCTATGAATCTACAACAAGTAACATAATTATACCGAACTTTGTTTATTAGAGTAGGTGGTTCATTGACAAGTTAAATCAATTTAATGAAATTTTGTAACAATTAGTAAGCTAACTTTTCCAAATTTATCTACTACTACTTTCGCCCCAAGACGTAATGTATAGGAGAATTTCGAATATCTAGGAAGTGTCTAGGTAGCTCAGTTATATGGGACTGGTTGCGGATTCAAATCTCATCTGATTGTTTACTTTTTTTCGATCTAAATCCATAAGTCAAAGAATTTTTTAAGTGTGTGTGTTGTCAAGTGTGTTTGTTGGGATTCCCCGACCAAGCAATGTGATCACGCCTTTCTTGACGTTGACGTCGGCATGTTGTGATTATAATAATCACGAGTCAGTACTTCAATAGCGCGTTGGAAGAACAGTAGTCAGAACGTGGTTTAGCTTAGTGTCACTAGATGGCACTCGGTACATGTGGTATCGCCACACTTGTTTTAAATAAGAAGGTATGACGTCATACCGCACTATTATCAAATAATTAACTATTAATTGTCAATTGATTGTCAATCCCCACTGAAACACCAGCGGCCGGCAGTGGCCGGAATTTGTTGCTAGAAGTAGTTGCTGGAATGCTCAAGCAGCTTCGCGGTTATTTTGCCTTCACATGACTTTGAACTTTTTTCACATCTATAATGCTCAAAATGGTTTGTAATATTTTGTCTCCAAAATCCGCTACCGGCAGCTGCTCTTTCAGTGGAGTTTTCACTTTCACTAAACTAGGTGGATAACTAAAAAAATATAAACACAAGTCAATAACAACCTATATGATTGCTAACGCTATTTTACTATTATTTATTTAATAAGCTCTGGTATGCCTACTTCTTGCGCAGCTTAAAAGGAATTATTACTGGCAGAGGATACGTAAAGAAAACACCGTAGTTTTTAGACCATCTTGACATAGAGTATCCACAGATAATATTTATTGTCTATTTAACACCCCTCCCCAATAAAATTATCTTAACACTCCTGAAATTATATTACTTAATTGAAACCTAGTGATATTTATTTTCTTTTGCTCTCAAAAAAACACAAACACAGAAATTAACTTCATGACATTTTAAACTAACAACATATTTCTAAATTTAACAAACAATTGTCTACCAAGGGGCTTGGTAAATAAATCAGCCAATTGTTCACCTGTTGGTACATATTTCAACACAATAGTTCCATTTTCAATTTTCTCTTTAATAAAGTGATGTCTGATATTAATATGTTTTAATCTTTTATTATTTTCTGGATGTAAAGCAACTTTAATAGTAGACTGATTATCTTTATACAACACAATACCTTTCACATTAAAATTTAAGTTAAAATCAGACAGCAACTTTTCTAACCAATAAGCCTCAATTGCTCCTATACTCATAGCTATAATTTCAGCCTCAGTAAAGGATATTGTCACAGAATTTTGTTTTCTAGAACCCCACATTATTGGACACCCAAAGATTTTAAAGCAATAACCCGTTGTGGACTTGCCATCAACTATATATCCCCTCCCCAATCTGCATCTACATAACTTTCTAACAGTGTATTTTTACTGTCCCTTTTATAAACTAGACATAGATCAATAGTTAACTTGACATATCTTTAAACATGTAATAACATTTTATACAACAAGTTACTGGCACAGTGTTGATACCTACTCAAAATAGATACGGTGGCACATAAATCAGGTCTTGTACCTTGTACTGCATACATTAGGCTACCAACCAATTGCCTGCACTTGTTTTCAATTTCACAACTTTCAGACTTATCTTTTCTTAACAAATCAAAATTAAAATTAACATCAATAGGTGTTTCTGCAGGACTACAGTTTGACATTCCAAACTTTTCCAACACTGATTATAAATACGCAGACTGATTCAAAATTGTGACCCCTTTTCTCAAGTCCTGCTTAATATGAATACCAAGAAAATCTGTCAATTTTAGATCTTTCATTTTAAATGATTTTGACAATGTAAGTTTTAATTTATTTACTACTCGCAAATCTGTTCCAAAAATTAACATGTCATCGACATACAAAAGAAGATATGTTTTATTGTTATCGTTTATATATACTGCCAGTGGGGACGCCGTTTGACCAGACGGGTGATCAGCCCTTTTATGTGGGGCCATTTCACCCATTTCCCCTATAACGACTGTCATACATATTCGTATGGCAACCGGGACCGACATCTTAACGTGCTCTCCGAGGCACGACCAGACCAATGCAAATACTCATATTCATGCATACAAATATTTGCACTGAGCGGGGATCGAACCCGCGCCTCCTGCGTAGCGGCCGCTTTCAATACCGCCACGCCACGGAGGCTGTATATATGTATATTGTTATCGTTACATTTTGTATATAAACAGCTATCATTATTAGACTGTATGAACCCTTCTTTTTTTATAACACTATCGAACTTATCATTCCAATATTTAGGTGATTATGTTAAACCATATAAAGACTTTTTTAGTTTTACCATTTTTTTCTGACCCTTTGTATACTCAGGTAAGTACATATAAACTTCTTCATTAATATCTCCATTTAAAAAAGCATTAAAAACATTCATTTGCATTATTTCCAAATTTAATTTATTTGCAACTGCTATAAAAGTTCTAACAGTAGGTAATTTAGCAACAGGAGCATATAGCTCACTTAAATCAAAATTATTTTCTTGTTCAAAACCCCTAGCTACAAGTCTACATTTATATTTAACATTACCCATCTCATCAACTTTCTTTCTGAATACCCATTTGCTGCTTACTGCTTTCTTACCCTCTGGCAATGTAGTCTCTGTCCAGGTTTCATTTTCTTTTAATGCTTGAAGCTCTACTTCTATTGCTTCCTTCCATTCTTTTCTCTCCTTGCTCGACATAGCTTCTTCATAGCTCTTAGAATCCTCTGTCGCTTTAAAATAGTAGTCATTTAGGTTTACTGGCATTTGTATCATTCTTTTTCCTCTTCTAAGCATAGGCACGTTTTCAGGATCATCAGTACTCTCTTCTGTACTATTTGTAGAACTTTCCTCCTCTTTTTCTAGTCTTTCTACCCCTATTTCTATGATTTCCTTTTCATTTTCATCTGACGTAGGATAATTCTCTTCATTTCTTAGTGCTTCTTCTTTTTCACTTGTAGTTTCTTATTCTCCTTTCACTGGTACTGTCTCCTTCTACTATACTTTCTTCCATAACTTCATATACTTTGTTTATCTTATTTGTATTATCTGGAATATTCTTGCTTTTTGTAAATATGACATCTCTTATAATTGTTACTATGTTCTTTTCAGGTAAATAGATTCTAAATCCCTTCGTATCTTCTCCATATCCCATGAACAGACCTCTTTCACTTTTAGCATCCCATTTTCTTCGTAGCTGATCAGGCACGTGAGCATACACTTCAGTACCAAATTCCTTTAACTGAGTTATGTATATTCTTTACCAAACCATAACTCATATGGTGTGACTCCAGGAATTGTGCTTGTGCCTGTACGATTGATGGTGTACACAGCAGTATTTATTGCTTCCCCCCATAGATACTTTGGTAAGTTTTTCGCTTGAAGCATAGTGCGTACTGCCTCAGTAACAGTTCTCATCTTTCGTTCAATCTTTCCGTTTTGCTCTGGTGTATAAGCTACAGATGTCTGATGCTTTATCCCTTTTTCATTTAGGTTATTTTTTACCTTCAAAAATTCTGTCCCTTGATCAGTTCTTAAAACGTCCAAATCATAACCTGTTTCTTTCTTAGAAAAAGTTACAAAATGTTTTATCTTTTCACATACTTCTGATTTTTCTATCAACATATATACTGTCCTGTAGTGCGTGTAGTCATCCTTCACTAAAAGATAATATCTCGACTTGCCTAATGACTTTTTCTCCATAGGCCCACACACATCAGCATGGAACAACTGACACGGCCTTGAAGACTTTTATTGAGAGGTTATGAAAGGCAATTTATGCTGTTTTTGCTTTAATACATTCCACACACTCAGTATTCTTGCTATCTATATATTCAATATTTAGTTTTTGTCATTTACTTCCTGCCCCAGCTCCATCATTTTATTTGCGATGTCTTGAAGTCCAGATATATGTTCACTAATGCTTTTTCCTTCGGTAAATGTATACGAGAAGAATTTTTGTTGTATAAGGTGGAGACTACATGAAGATTTCAACTCGAAAATGCTGAGCAGTTTGGCCCATATCTCGGTACTCGTGTTGCAGTTCACTACATGAAAAATAACGTTCTCTGCCAGCCTATTAACGATCACCGACTGTGCTTTCGCATCATTTTTCATCCATATTTTATTCTCTTTATCCGGCTTTGCCAATTGCCCGCTGACTATTTTTTTATTTATAGTCATTTTATTTTTTTCTTATCTTCTTCTTTTTCACCTTCGATCCTATTGGGTTTTGAATCGGCTGAAACGGCACGGTGTTTCGAGACATCTACCTTCATGTTCAGAGGACAAGTCGTGGCCTAGAAAAGATATCCTTGAGACCTCAAAACGGCCTTGGCCGCCAACATTGGTGACCTCGACGTGTTATTCAGAAAAACACGACGCGCCATTGCCGCCCCCGGCATGATTACTCAAGGGTGACGGCTAGAATAAACGAAGATAGGTTTTTCTTATCTACGTTCTTTTATTTATTCTCATTCAACTCTTTCTCTCTGTATGTATGAAGTACTTAAGCATATTATTGAACCTTATCTCGAAGACCTTACGGTATGAATTAATACATTTTATTTTTCTCTCTGGTTGTAGTCACATTCTGTTTATCGGGCAAGGACTAGGCATTATATTTGTTTAAAACACCACAATGTTCAAATATTGTGTAGCTGAACTCTGGAAAGTCACGTCTTGAAGTACCTTCTGATTTTTAATGAAAACATTGCTCTTTAGCCAGTGTCATCGTCATCTTAGCAATAATTCCGATTGCTTTCGAGGTTTCCAGGAGCCCGGGTGAAAGGTGCCACTGCTATCCACTTTTATTTGACTTATTATAGGACCGACTGATGGCTGAACTTCCATCCCTGAGAAGGAAGCCTGCGCCAGAGCCTTGTCCCTTGATCGGCAGGTTTACAAGCTAGCAAGTGAGGTTGACTTTGTTTCTGCCTGTTTGATTTTATTGCACCATTTTTAGTTTCACCGTATATATAGGATCAGAATTGCGCATTGATAAGGTTTAATTAATATAATAAGGTAAAACTATTGTACAATTATGTTGCAATACATCTCGGCAATTATAGATCCATTTCTATACTATATTTATAGCAGTTAAATTCACATTTTCTATTAAATAAGTCACTTCAAAGTAGTGAAAAAGTAAGTATGCTGAAGGCTAATTCGAGAATCGATGACTATGGTCACTTGCCAGCTGTTGGCTTGGTTTCATAATGCTTGATGTACACAACCCAAAGCCAATTCCGTCGATGAGACTTTATCTGCTCAGAAACACGACTTCGACGCAATGAGTGTGTACTTTGGGGGGTTTGCTGGATTGTGGATCTCGTCGTGGTGCTGTACTTAAGCGGAACACCTATTATGGGTAGCCTCGAAGAGTACTTGAATTTTCCAGAATTAAAGAGCGATTTTTTCATGTATCTTCATTTATTCCTTGTGAAGAGGAGAGAGCACTTCTCGCTTGATTTTCTAGTTGCCGACTGAGGTGTCGAGTCAAATTACAGCGGTTTTTTATAGTCTTAATCCAATTAATTCGATTTTTCTAATTGGCCGATCGAACTTTCGCGGCTCGTTAGTGACCTCGCAGCTTAACGACTTTTCGCGGTTATACCCTTTTTTTTTTTTTTTTTTTTTTCGTGCGGAAATCCCTTCGGATACCCCCCCGCGTGCCAGCGGGGTCGGTTATGTCCCCCCGATGGCTGCCACGAGGTCACGCCTCGGCGCCTCCCACGCCGGGCAGTCCGCCAGCGTGTGCAGCCCTGAGTCCTCGCTCGCGTCGCAGTGATGACACTCAGGCGTTGGCTCCTTCCTGATCCGATGCAGGTGGTCCCCGAAGCACCCCTTCCCTGAGATCACCTGCGTCAGTCGGTAGGAGAGGCTTCCGTGTCGCCTCTCCAGCCAATCCTCCATGATGGGCCTTACCGCCGCTATTGCGGCGTGCCCTTCGCGGATATACCCTAATGGTCGATCGGTCAATCTTACAATTATGTGTTTATTTTCTATTTACAATGATTTATATACCGTATTATGTATTCTAATAGGTAGTAGAAATAAGGTGACATGAAATAAGATACAATTTACACTTATAGATCGGTAAACAATGATGATTTCTTCGTCGCAAACTTATAACTATTATACACGATTATTCCTATAGTTTTTGTTAAATCAGTTTAATTATATACACTATCACTTATGTACTAACAAAATAAGCTTATATACTAGTTGTTCTGCACATTCTTCCCCCGTGAGACGCAGTCACACTTCTTCGTGTGCAGAACTCGTGTCTTCTGTCAGCAGGACGATCAGCTTCCTCACCGGCCGGCGCAGCACTCCTCCCTTGGTCTGGATGTCCACGGTGCGTGTCACGTTGTCAGGCCCGGGGTACGTTGCGATGACTCGTCCTGGATCCAGAGGTTGCGGGGTGCGTTGGGGTCCACCAGTAAGACCAAGTCATGTAGGCTTACTGGGGGTCCTCGTCCATGCGGCATGTGTCGGTGTTGGAGCTCCGGCAGGTACTCGCGGAGCCACCTAGTCCAGAAGAGGTCGGCCAGGCGCTGTGCTGCTCTCCAGCTGGATCTCGATGCGGCGTCCTTTTCACTGAAGACGCCCGGCTGCTGTACTCCACCGGGTCCTCCCAGCAGAAAGTGGTTGGGAGTCAGGGCTTCAGGGTCCTCCGGGTTCACTGACACATGCGTCAGTGGGCGACTGTTAACGGTGTACTCTACTTCGGCAAGCAGAGTAGATAGAACTTCCTCGGAGGGCCGACGCTCGTGCAGTGTGGCGGTGAGTGCTGTTTTCACTGAGCGCACCATCCTCTCCCAGGCTCCCCCCATGAAAGGAGCGCCGGGTGGAATGAAGCGCCACGATGTCTTCTTCTTGGCTGCTTCTTGCGATGTTGCTTCGTCGATGGCTCGTCGCAGCTCGCGGTCGGCTCCCTTCAGGTTGGTCCCATTGTCAGACCAGATTTCTTCAGGTGTTCTATCCAGTCCTTCCATTTCACTGCTATGTCTTCGTTGACCTCTTCATCCCACTGTGTGCCGTCTCCAAATTTCTTGAAGCAGCTGCTTGGCCCGGATGGTGACTGGTGAGGCGAAGCCTAGCGGATCGAATAGAGACATGACGATCCGAAGAGCTTCCCTCTTGGTGGGTGTCTTCTTATCGCAGAGTGCCGTCGGGATGCGAGTGAGATTGAGGTTGAAGGTGAGTTCATCGGTGCCCGGCTTCCAGATCAAGCCTAGTACTCGTTCAGTTTGTTCTTCGTTCTTGTACAGCTCCGTGTCAGTGTCTTCTTGTGTGACGCCGAGGGCTTCCAGCAGTTGAGGTGAGTTAGATTTCCATTGTTTTAACTCGAACTTGGCTTCCCGGTGTATGTTTCGGACGTCGGAGGCGATCTTGATGGCGTCTTCCAGCGTCTCGAAGCTATCCAGGTAGTCATCAACGTAGTGTTTCTTCACTATTGCGGAGACTGCTTGTGGGTGCGTGGCGCTATACTTCTCAGCATTGGAGTTCTTCACGTATATCGCCGTAGATGGTGAGCTCGACGCCCCGAAGATGAGTGATGTCATCCTGTATTCTTCTGGGGGTTGGTTGTCACGACGGTCGCCACGCTACAAGTACCTAAGTGCGTCTCGATCTTCTTCTTTGATTTTCACTTAAAGAAACATTTCTGCGATGTCTGCTGTCACTGCTATGGCGTGTTGTCTGAAGCGCATCACTACACCTGGTAACGACTGGAGTAGGTCTGGGCCCTTCAGAAGAGTGTCGTTGAGAGATATTCCTCTTGTCTTGGCAGCGGCATCGTGCACGACTCGTATTTTTCCCGGCTTCATAGGGTTGATCACCGCGAAGTGTGGCAGGTACCAAGTTCTATTCTTGTTCTTGCTCGGCGGCGCCAACTCAGCATATCCTTTTGATATTAAGGCTTCCATCTGTTCGTTGTATTTTCCCTTAAAGCTCGGGTCACGATCCAATTTCTTTTCTATGTTGTGAAGTCTCTTCAACGAGTTCTCGTAGTTGTTCGGAAGCGAAGTTTCTTCATGTTCCCGTAGCAGGCCAGTCTCGTATCTTCCATCTTCGTTGTGGACTGTATGTTCTTCCAGGATGCGAGATGCTTGCTCATCTGGACCCGTCTTCGGCTTCCGAGGGTTGAGGAGCAGATTGTCAGTCTCGAAGTGTTCTTTCACCAGCTGTTCGAGTCGATCGTCTTCTGAATCTTCAATCGCGTGGGTGACGTACTCGATGCGGTGTCCTAGGGTCCTCGAGTCGCTGCCGTGGAGCACCCAGCCTAAGGGTATTCGGGATGCTACTGGCTGGTCTGGTTCGCCCGTTCTGGTCTCGGACGTTACCAGCAGGTGCCAGTTATCTTGACCGATGAGGATCTTAGGTCTTGCTTCTTCATAAGTGAGGTCGTTGGTCATATCTTCGAGATGACTGCACCCTCGTAGCTGTCTATAGGTGACCCGTTGAGATGAAACTTTGAAGTTCTTCACTGTTCTGGCTTGAACTACTTCTTCAGCTGGATCCTTAATGCCTCGTATTTTCAATGAGACTCTTCTCGATTGTTGATCAGCTGTCTTCGTACTGTTGATGGTCTCGACCCGCAGTGGGTCGATAGGTCCCGTCGCGCCGATCTTTTCTGCTACGGTGTCGTCGAGTAGTGTGACTGTTGACCCGGCGTCTATGAGCGCGAAGGTGTTGACCATCCCTGCTGGCCCCGTCAGTTGGACCGGCAGTATCTTCAGGAAAGTGGTCTTCTTTCCCGTCCACGCCGAGTTGATTGTTTCGGCCGTGTTCGTGCTTTCTTCTTCTGTGGAGTCCCTTTTTCTTCTATAGTGCAGCAGAGTGTTGTGCAGTAGCTTGCAGCCGTCGATGCCGCAGCGTCGCTCTCTGCAGGTGTGTTTCTTCTCCATCTTCTGTAGACATCGGAAACACAGCCTGTGTTCCTTGGCTAAGTCCCATCTTGCGTTGACGTCAGCTGTCTTGAACTGCTCACACTTGTAGATGGGGTGTTGCTCGTTGCAGATGGTGCACGTCTTGACCTGCTGCTGGGCTTCCATCACCGTGTTGATCCTCTGGGGACGCTTCTGTTGATGAGTGGTGTGCTGGACTGCTAGGTTTTCAGGTTTTCAGATCTGCTTCTCTTCTCATGAACTTCTCGAACTTCAAGAGGTCCGCTATTTCCCTCGGCTGAGCTGCTGCGAAGTCGTAGTACCTATATTTGAGCACAGATGTAAGTTTCTCAACCATTGATCTTGAGACTTCTGGGTTGTATAGGTAGTGGATGCAGTTCAGCGCCTTGCGTGTTGCCACGGCGTTGGTGACCCTCGTTGAGAAGATGCATATGTCCCTTGGTGACTCGCTCAGTCTTGGTAGGCCTCGAAGCACTTCCATCACTGTAGTTGCTATTGCTTCAGGCCTCCCGAATCTTGATTCTAATGTTCTGATGATATCAGCAGGCTGCGAGTTGGTGATGAGGAGACTCTCGACTGCCTCCCTCGCCTTTCCCTTGAGGTTTCTTCGTAGCCTGTTGAGGTTTTCCACGGCGGTGTAGCCATCTTCTGTTTCGGAGTAAGCTGCCTTGAACGGCAGCCATTTCTGGTGACTTCCACTGAAGACTGGTAGCTCGATGAACTTCGGCCGCTGGGCTGCCTTGATCGCTTGAGTGATGGCGGCAGCCAATTCGGTGAAGTTCTGCTGCTGGGCTGGTGGCGCTGCTGTCGGCGTTGGTTCACTTGGCCCCTGATGTGGTGTATCGGCGATGGCCAACATGGGAGGAGGTGGTGATTCCTGACGGTTGAACCACTCGTCGACCTTCTCCTCAGCTGCCGCCGACACTTCATCTTGATTTAATTTTTCTATTTCTTGATCTTCGTCTTCATCTTCTTCCAGGGCGGCGATCTTCGCTGCTGCCAGTTCTATTCTAAGACGAAGTAATTCTTCTTTTGCTTTTGCGATATTCGCGGCTTTGCTCTTCGAATGCACAGATGAACCCCCGTTTACCCCTTTCTTGGATGGTTGCGGATGAGGCGGCTGTGACTTGCTATTCTTCCCTATCTTCTCTGTTCCAGGTGCCGTTGGTTTGGGACCTGGTGCTGTAGCTGACGGTGGCTCGATGGTAGTCACCGTCTCGGTGCTCGTAGTTCCCTCCGTTGTGGTGTTCTCCGAGGTGGACGTTTCCGTGGTTGTCCCGGATTCGGCGGTCCCCTCGGTGTCTGATGGACCCTGAACGGAGGCGGCTTTACGGCTTCTTTCTTCTGACCTCGTAGTCGGCATCTTCAATTTTTCAATTCTTCACAGTGGAAAACTCAGGCACGCACTCTTCGAGACCACCCTCGTGTTCCATTTAAGGTTTTCTTCAATGTTGACTCCAAATCCGGCTCCGATAGGACCAAAAATGTACACAACCCAAAGCCAATTCCGTCGATGAGACTTTATCTGCTCTTCAGCACGACTTCGACGCAATGGGTGTGTACTTTGGGGGGTTTACTGGATTGTGGATGTCGTCGTGGTGCTGTACTTAAGCGGAACACTTATCATGGGCAGCCTCGAAGAGTACTTGAATTTTCCAGAATTAAAGAGAGATTTTTTCATGTATCTTCATTTATTCCTTGTGAAGAGGAGAGAGCACTTCTCGCTTGATTTTCTAGTTGCCGACTGAGGTGTCGAATCAAATTACAGCGGTTTTTTATAGTCTTAATCCAATTAATTCGATTTTTCTAATTGGCCGATCGAACTTTCGCGGCTCGTTAGTGACACCGCGGCTTAACGACTTTTCGCGGATATACCCTAATGGTTGATCGGTCAATCTTACAATTTTGTGTTTATTTTCTATTTACAATGATTTATATACCGTATTATGTATTCTAATAGGTAGTAGAAATAAGGTGACATGAAATAAGATACAATTTACACTTATAGATCGGTAAACAATGATGATTTCTTCGTCGCAAACTTATAACTATTATACACGATTATTCCTATAGTTTTTGTTAAATCAGTTTAATTATATACACTATCACTTATGTACTAACAAAATAAGCTTATATACTAGTTGTTCTGCACACTTGATGTCCGTATCAGGGAATAAGACGTTCGTGCAATACTACTGCACGTATTCCAGTGGTGGTGCTACAATCAACAAAATACATCAGAATAGCTACAAATAAATATCAGAACCAACTCTGGTGTGTACAATACTAAACTTTAATACCACTGTGGCAACGACTAATATAATTTAACTCTAACTGTACTTAACATCAAACGACTGGAATATTTCGGTCATTGAAGTTCCATGTCCATGTCCCACGCAAACGTACGATGCAAATAGAAATGACGGTCTAGAACAAACCAAACTAATAAAACTAATGTCTGGATATTATGACTAACCATTGTTAGGACAATTCTACGGTTTAAATAGCTTTTATGTGACATCATATGCAATATAAGTAGCCACAGTGGTTAAACATTGCTACGAACGTCGGAAATTCTTTGTAAATAAGTGAGGACAGAGATAATAGATAATCACTCTTTGATTAATAGTCTGCAAAGTGGCTATAGGCCGCAACGGTATACTTACGAGTGATTTTCTGGCATATGTCACTAGTCGAAAGCTTGTCCAACTCTAATCTCACCCGAAAGGGTGATATTAGTTTATCCCTAATCTCACTCTTTGGAGTGAGATTAGGGCGAAGAATAAACTTTCGATAGTCTGGCTCTTCCTAAAGTTAAAGTCACTGTACTTTATTTAAATCGGAATTACCCAGCTTGTTTACCTCTTTGACTGTGTGAGACAAGACGAACTGGGTAATACCGATTTGAATCCTATCCTACTAATATTACAGACGCGAAAGTTGGTGGGTATGGATATTTGTATGGATGTTTGTTACTCTTTGACGCAAAAACGGCTGAACGGATCTGGCTGAAATTTGACACAGGAATAGATTCAATTAAATTTTTAAGCATTTTGTATGCTTACTTTTTTTCTAAAGATTTAGATCGGAAAAAGACAACGTCGCCTTAAGACGTAATAATATATCGGAGAATTTCGAATATCTGGGACGTGTCTAGGGGGCTCAGTTGGTCGGAGCATTCCCCCTGTAAGGGACTGGTCGCGGGTTCGGGTCCCGTCCTAGATGTTCTCTTTTTCCGATCTAAATCTTTAGAAAAAACAGGAATAGATTTTAGTCAAGAATAGCACATAGGATTATCCGTGGAATAAGTACCCATGACAAGCGGGAACGGGAACAGAAGTCCACGCAGGTTAAGTCGCTGGCAAAAGATAGTAAATTTATGTTTTAAAGAAGATCATTGTGGGTGTGCAGGGCTCTACCGAAATCTTTGGGGCTCAAACGAACATCACCTACTAGTCGGTGCTTCAAAACAACGCACGATTCTCTGGCGCAGGCTTTCCTTTCGGGATTAGGAGTTTAGACGACAGTCACGCTCGGAAAAGCCGACATTCTTTCAAAGACAATAAGTGGACTTAACCCGGGCTCCAAAATGAAAAAATTGGACGCAACTGGGAAACCGTGAAGGGGATGATGATCATTCCTTCAGAGCGGTCGCTGCGACGAAGATACAATAAAGTTTGCGAAACAACGACGTGGCCAAACCTTTAGCTTATGTTGGCCTGTAGACAAAGTGATATTCTCTTAGTGGAACAGCTTCAACGCAAATTCGCAAACGTCCGTTATGTTTATGTGTATGTGTATGTATGTGACTGATATTATTTGTCAGGGCACGCCGTAATGAAGGCGGTCAGGTTCATCATGGAGGATTGGCTAGAGAGGCGACACGGAAGCCTAGCGATCCTCCCCCCAAACCGGGGCAAGACTGGGACACCGTGGTTCCCAAATCCGAGGGCGCCATCTTGAAACCGGAGATGCCGGGTACGAGGGAAATGCCTTATGGGCAACCTTACACCCCGGCGCCTGGAGACCCGAGATGGCGTGCGGTTTTAGTCAATTCAAGCCCGACATAACCGCCCCCACTGGACGGCAGGAGGGTATCCGAGAGGATATCCGCACGAAAAAAGAAACAAAAAGAAGTGATATAATTTGTAACGCGTGACATGTAGTCAAATAATGTCACTCTAACTGGCGTTAAGGCAATAGAGTGTGACTTTGTCTAGGCCCCGTAGACGATACGTGCTCGGGTTCCAGCAAAAGGCTAACCCACTATTATTAAAATGGTGAAATTTAAGAGTAATATATAATCTGCCTACCCATAATTTTCTAATGAAAATCTTTTGTTTGAATAAACTGTAAATTCAGTAGTAGATGATACTAGTTAGTTGATTATAGTTTCAGGTTGATGAGAATAGTTTGTTACGTAAAAGTTAAAAAACTACCCCAACTACTTATTATTTAATGACCTCTTTAAATATATTTACAAATAAATAAGTATAAATTATTACATATTTACATTATTAACTATTGTTTGTTCAAAAACATTCATCAACTATTACTAGAATTTTTGGATAAAATAATAAATATAATACTTATTGCTAAAACTTGATATGAATTTATCACACAAAAAGTTATCGCTATAACAGAATTCCTGGTGTAAAAAGAGAATAAATCTGTTAATACTACTTGTAAACTAGTAATGCACACTAAAATAAAAGAAACCACACATGTTTTGATAAGCCTTTTGATGTTGCTATTATTACTGTGTTTAACTGCGATGACATAGAAAATCTTGCAGAAGAACAACAAATTCACTGCTAAAACAATGAATTTTATTACAGTATACACTTTTTGGTATTGCTCACCACTACCCGAAATAATGAAAAGCGGGTAAAGCATTCCCACAGGTAAACTCCCGAACCAGATAACAAGCGATAAATGAAGTGAACTCCACTTGTCTAGAAAAAACACTTGCACTACTTTGTCATATAAATTCTTCGTGTAGATGAACATCCAACATATCATTATGGTGTCTGATTGGACGTACAGAGTAGTGACTACGGTCCTCACTATGGTTTTATTGGCGACATGTTTGGTGTCCGCGCTGAGGTATTCTACAACTGTATTCATTAATCTTGCAATCGACAATTGTGTTAGAATCTTTTGATCTATCTTCCTCACTTTCGGCTTGAAGCAGAAGAGCAAAAGTTGAGTTATTATGCATATTATTGAAAGTGAAATTCCAATAAACCATGTCACTACAACTTCTTCCTTTAATTCGCAGTTTACTGTGTTATTATTATCCATTTTGCGTACATGTGTAAACAAGACAACGGTAAAACTAGCACTGCCCATTGAACTACATTATTTCCTTATTATTTGCTAATAAGATAGAATGGGTTGTTTTATTCCTATAGGTATATATTGTATTTCACATCCTTTATTAATCAAGACTGGACCTACGTAAACTTTGCCGTGTACTATGGGTAAACACATGTCATCAATAACCTTACACGTGACGTTAAAGTTATATTTACTATTAGGATATTATGATACACATATTGAATCTATTCTATTCTATTCTAATCTATTGCCATTTGTAGCGTTAGCAATCGATATATTTTATATTCAATCTCGTTTTCAGCCGGTACAAAAACGTTTCATTACGTGTCCTTTTGAAGAACTTGACATTTCTTAAGAAAGCCAGGGGAAGAATCGGATTTGATTGGTTATTCATAATTTGAGATTAATTTTTGCAATTTTCTAACATAGTATAAACTCGCACGATAGTACCTAAACATAAGATCAAAATAATATATTGTCAAGAGATCAATGCATTGGGAATTACAATGATTGACGAAATTTGACGCAATTTATAATTATGTCATAGTATTGCGGTTAGGTACATGGAGCTCAATTGATGTTAGTTGGTTATTCCTTGAGGAAGTTTTAGTTTATTAATATATCTAATGTTTATTAATATAACTGTAGAGAATGGTATCTCAAGAAATGTTGTTGCGAGTTTCTTTAAGTTTTTTTCGTCTTTTCCTAAACGCAGTCCTTCTTCGTATTCTTGTTGTATTCTATTGTATTCTTCGTCGTGCTCTTTAGCTATACAGTTCAATTCATTTGATGGTTCTCCAATATCTAACTCGTTTCCCGGTCCTAAGTATTTATATTCCGTTAATGTGTACCCTTTACTAGCACCTGTCCCGTCTGCGTTCTCACCCATAATAAAATAATAATATTATTGTAAGAAAATTTCGTATATCGAATCGAATCCGATATCGATACCTACTTCTGCAAAGCTAGTTATTGGAGTGTATACCCCATCATGTATTCGGGGCCTAATCCAACCTCACCTGCAAGCTGGTGTACTGCTGTTGCTGACTGACGGACGAGGCTCCGGTGCAGGCTTTTCTCACGGAAGTGGAAGGTCAGATGGCAGCCACTGCCGTAAAGGCAAGATAAGCCAAATCAAGAGATAGAGCAGGAGAGCAAACTCAGAGCTCCAAAGTCTTGCACTTTGGAGTCCTTGGATGCAACTGGCTCTAATACTGTGATAATGATGATGATAGGTCACTTGTAAGCATTAAGGGCGCACTGGTTTAGGACACAGCACGACATGCTCCACGATACACTCAAAAAAATTCATTGTAACCATGAATCCTACACGAAGTCAAAGTCAAAAACCATTTAGATTTAAAAAACAATTTTTTTGGTCGGTGGTAGAGTCAAGCAACAGTCATTTTGGCCGTTGCATGAATGGGCCGACTCGACCGGGGAAGCACCACCCTCTCACAGAATATCGACGCCAAGTAACAGTATTTGAACTGTTGCGTTCCGTTTGGAGCCCAAACTCCTTTCCCATCCCCTCCCAAACTCCTTTCCCATCCCCTTTTGTGACGCCACTGGTGTTGCACACGTCCATAGGCCGCGGTAACCGCTTCCCATTAGGTGGGCCGTGTGCTAGTCTAATACGGAACTTACAAAACGTCAAAAACATTAAACTAATGTTTGGCAAATGGACCACCGGTTCGAAACGCGGCCCTGTTCTGAGAAGACTCCGGCAAGGAACTCAGCGGGCTGTTTTTTTTTTGGTCAAATGAAGGCGCTCTGTCTTCTTCTTCATCTGAGTGTCAATTCCGGTTGCACCCAAAGCTTCTACTTTGGAGCCCAAACCTCTTTTCTATAATTTGGTTTGATTGGCTTTGACGGGAATGCCTCTAACTCTGAGAAGAAAGCCTGCACTAGAGCCTCATCCGTACATGACGGCCTCCGTGGCGTAGCGGTAGTGCATTCGACTGCTACGACAGGGGGCGCGGGTTCCATTCCCACTCAGTGCAAATATTTGTATGCATGAATATGTCTATTTGCATTGGTCTGACTGTTTCTATGTATAATATGTATGTATATACAAAAAAAAGTATAAAAGTATGTTTATCCACATTCTGGAACCCATAACACAAGCTAGTTAAACTATGCTTACTTTGGGTCTAGAAATGTCGTAGATCGTATATTATTTATCCGTATACTAGATGACCCGGCGAACTTTGTTCCGCCTTAGAGGCAATAAATGAGCAGACTTTAGACTTTATCAAGGTCATTTTTTTTTTTAAATAAATAATCTATACTATTATATAAAGCTGAAGAGTTTGTTTGGTTGAACGCGCTAATCTCAAGAACTACTGTTCCGAATTGAAAAATTATCTTTGTATTAGATAGCCCATTCATCGAGGAAGGTTATAGGCTATATATCATCACGCTACTACCCAGGAGAGCGGAGCAGTAATCATATATATCAACAAATCGGACAAATTTCCATTCAGTATAGTAGACCTTTTAATTTTTGTTTAGTATAAATAGGTGCCACGGGGGCGAAGTATGCCACGGGCGAAGCTGGGGGGTACAGGCCATGTATTTTAGTGCATGGGTTCCACTCTTTAGTGAAGCACCTTGTGATACACGATATTTTTCGTTTTATTATCAGATGCAAGAACAAATAACGCAGATGGTCTTCCGACCCGTGAACATGCCACATATAATTGACCATGGGAAAAACATGGATTTTCTAGAACCAGACCACAAACTTTTGAGGATTGTTCTTGGTATTTGTTGATGGTCATGGCGAATGCAAGACGGATCGGAAATTGAAGTCGTTTAAACTCAACGGCATTTCGGTTGGGATCATCGGGATCCTTGGAATGAGAACTTCCTCACCTTCGAATTTTCCTTTGAGTATCGTCGCGTAAATCACATTGTTCATCAATTTCCTTACCACCAAACGCGTTCCGTTGCACAGTTTTAGTTGGTTTATGTTTGGAAGCATGATTACTACGGAGCCAACCTTTAATCGTAAATTGTGCGGTGGTAAGCCCGGTTCATCCAAGGAGTTTAAAAATTCAATTGGATAGTTGGTGGGTTCATCTTCATTTGTTACACAGTCAATTGATTTGAAAGAATGCAGTGTACCAATGATCTCATTCTGAATTATGAAGTTTAAGTCATTTACATCTTTATTCTTAGCTGCCAAAATTGCACGCTCACTCAACCATTCTTTTTTTTGTGGTTAGTAATGATGTTTGGGAATACTTTGTTGATGAGTTCGTCTTTTGTTGAGACAAAGTTACAGACATTCTGAGGAAATGAAATCAATCCGCTCGATTCGTCGACAGGTACATGACCATTGGGGTGCGACTGGTTGGATCACCTCCAAGTTTGGTGCACCCTGGGCAACGTGGGCGATGACGCATCATTGATTGCTCCTCTGGAGTAGCTGGCGTCAACGTCAACGGCCAAGAGTCTGACCAACCGGCCCTTTTCAGGGCCAGCTGACCCCATTGCACGAGGGGGTCGGGGTATGGCGGGCCTGCAAGGCCCGCGGGGTTGAGTGGTCGCTCCAGGTACCCCTCTACTGTTATCAGAGGGGACACTGCGAATGGCCCAGGGTCAGTTGGAGTGCGAGGGATATGCTCTATGGGTAACCTTACACCCCGGCGTCTGTAGACCCGAAATGGCGTGCGGTTTTAGTCAGTTCAAGCCCGACATAACCGCCCCCGCTGGTCGGTGGTGGGGTATCCGAAGTGATTTCCGCACAAAAAAAAAAGGTACTTGACCATTACCGATAGTCAGTAATTGCGCAGAAAAATCTTCAACAGATGTATCGTTCAGCAATGCAACTCTCATGTTTGTTGTCAGCTGAAGTTTCTTCACATAGCGCCATAGATTCGATGATTTGAGGCAAGCGTTTATTTCGTCTGCAGTAGTTGATCTTGGAATTACTGGTAAAAAAGTTCGACAAAAAATCTCCAGACAGTAAAATCATTGCGCCTCCAAAACATCTCGAGTTATTGCGTAGATCTTTCAATGTTCGATGAAGTGCTTCCAATGCACGTTTATGCGCCATTGTGCATTCGTCCCAGATGATGATTTTCGATGCGGATAAAACTTTGGCCATTGCGGAGTGTTTTGCAATATACATGTAGGTTCTTCAATAGTTTGAAGATTTAACGGTTTAACCCAATTTTAATGCTGAATGAGCCGTACGGCATCCTTCTAACAATGTGGCTGTTGCGACGTACAAAGGTAGTCCGCGATATATGCATGAATATGCGCAAGATGCAATGACATATGTACGTCATTATGGTCAGCCAGATCTTTTTATTACTTTTACCTGTAATCCAAAATGGATAGAAATTGTTCAATTGCTGCTTCCCGGACAATGTACACGTTTCATGTCTTTTTTTTATCTTTATAAAAAGTATCCTATGTCCTTCTCCTGGTTCTAAGCTACCTCCCCACCAATTTTCAGCCAAATCAGTTCAGCCGTTCTTGAGTTATAAATAGTGTAACTAACACGACTTTCTTTTATATATATAATAAGATAAACCGATGTCAGGATCCTAACAACCAATAAAGGTGCATTTAGGTATCTATCCTCACTATGACTGGTTCAACATAACAGTGGCACTCTGGGAGTGCCGACAGAAGTGAAAGCATGAAAAAAATATTCAAAGAGCCATTTATGTTGTTCGTTATGAATCAGTTCGAAACTTCATCAAGGCCAGAACAAAATAGTTCATCAGCTACAACAAAGATGGCGTTGTTATAAAAAAAAATATGGAAAGTGTCACAGTGTACCCAAATTTATGTAATGTATTTGTACCCAAATTTTAACTAATTTGGCTATAGGTTTATTGTCTAGACCTTTAAAATGAATAAAACAGCAATTTTATTACAATTGACTTTATTAGATATACCTATCTTACAGTTTAACTTATAACTACGACCACCTTATGTAAAAAAGCATACTATAGGACAGATGATTATCTTAAAGACAAAAATGTCTGGTTTGAGCATGGTGCAGGCACCTCCTAAAAACAACAACAGCAACTACAACTACAGCATAGTATTGTAGTAGGCACGCGACCTTTTTACCATATTTTAACTTTTTTCAATTATTTGAACGATTAACTTGGGTTAAATTTTATTATAACGTATTATACCTTTATTTATCTTGACACGAGACAAAAATGTACATTCGTCCATATTTAGTCTTAAGAAATCACTATTATAAGCTGACGTCTCGAAAATGCCGCAGTGGAGTTTGTTGCGCCGTTTCTTCTCCACTAGCGCCTAGGAGGCGGTGGTAAACTTAGTATTAAGCAATTATTGACGTCAAAAAGATGTAATTACGTTGCACTATTTTGAAAAATAAAGACTTTGACTTTGAACTAAACTTTTACACTCACCTTCCTAATATATTTGGAATAATTTCCATTCAATAGTGTGAATGTATATAAGTCTAGTTAACATTCAATATCATATGGTTTTACTCAGTCAGTTTAGAATATATATCATAATGTCAAACTTTTGTATTGGCGTCGTCGTGGTGAAGTGAGCCCACAGCTAGCTCAGCGCGCGGCCTCAGTTCACCACTGAGTTTTATATTGGTCGACTCGACCCACTTTTCAGTTCAACCCTATCGGCCTTAGGCCGATAATAATAATATTTATTTTTGTTTCTGTTTGAACGAGTTATTGAGTTGAGTGAGACGAAGTCGAGCGAAAGCTCCTCATACAAGACTTCAGGATTTTCTTTGTCACAGGTCTCCTCCTAAACAACTAATCCAATCAGAACCAAATTTGATTGCATTGCATGATTAAAGAGGTCAATCAGAGGAAGGTTCATGGATATATTTTGAAAAAAAAAAACTTAATGCTACCACAGAGGAATGATCACCGTTAAAAAAATTCCAGATGGAATTACATAATAACCGCTCAAGACATCGTGACCAAACTTTACACGCTCAGAAAGCATGTCCAGAGTTGTGACTTTCAAAAAGAATTTTCAAAATCGGACTTGCCACGGAGGAATGATCACTGCTCAAAATTTTCAAAATCTAATTCCGCAATAGCGGTCAAATCTATTGGACAAGAATCACGATGTCTCCCTCAGCTCAACATTGCAAGCAGCGATTCGCCTTGCAGACCTAGTTATTATTATTTTAAGTTTTTATTTTTGTATGAAATTAATTATTATATTTATTTTAAGTTATTATTTTTGTAGGAAAATAATAATTATTTTAAGTTATTATTTTTGTACGAAAATAATAATTATTTTAAGTTATTATTTTGTCTGAAAAGAATTATTATTATTTTTAGTTATAAAATTATTATGATGTTGTTTAATTTAAATTAGGAATAAAAATACTAATCTTCTTTTCAATAGAATAACTAGGGGGTTGAAGTGGAATATAAATTTGATAGTAATTTCTGAACTCCCCATAATAGTGAGTATCCATGGACCCCCCAGGGGGACCACGCGAGGGGTACAAGTGGTGGGCACGCAGTTGATATAACAATCAGAAAAGATTATATAGATTTAAAATTGCCATTTTTAAGGTTCCATACCTCTAAAGTTACAAACAGCAACCCTTCGAAGATCACTCTTGTCCGTCTGTCTGTCTGTCCGTGCGTCATCACCGATTTTGTCAGGAACGGGTGGATCTATAGCAAGTTGAAATTTATACCAGATATCAAAACCAGGGTCCTGAGTCGACACGATATAAAGATATAGGCAAATTTTACTTTTCGCGAAATCTTGTAAGTATCCAAATTTGCCTTAATTTTCAACTTGTTTATTTTTCAGAATTTTCCTTTTACTTGTTCTGTAAGACTTACTTTTAACCAAAATTGAAAATTCTAGGTCAACTGGAAGTACCCCATAGTTTTGGGCCGAAAACCCGAAAGCCTATGAGGTAGTTTCCGTTGACCTAGTATCACGAAATTTGGCAAAAAGCAAGGTCTTGCAGCATAAATAAAGGATTTTTTCCTTTCGTGCGTGAGTCCAGCTCGAACTTGGCCGGTTTTTTTACAACATTCAAGTGGTTCAAATATATGGTATCACTCACAATCACTCAATTTACTAAAATACATCGCTTATTCTATACTAAATTCGAAAATAGCATATGAGGATATACTATCTATACCTTTTTTTTTCTTTTAATCGTGCGGAAATCCCTTCGGATACCCCCCCGCCGGGGCAGCGGGGGCGGTTATGTCAGGCTTGAACCGATTAAAACCGCACGCTGTCTCGAGTCTACAGACGCCGGGTTGTAAGGTTGCCCATGGAGCATATCCCTCGCACCCCGACTGACCCTGGGCCATCTCCGGTTTCGAGATGGTCCCCTCGGGTTTGGGAACCACAGTGTCCCCGTCTTGCCCCGGTTTGGGGGAGGGGCGCTAGTCGCCCCACCGTCCCGGCCTGCTTCTGCTGGTGTGACAGGCGGCCTCACCCGCCACCCCCAGGCCTGCGCTCATGGAGGACGGAGGTCGTTAAGCGACCTCCGGCGCCTGCGCCGCCTGCGACGCACTGCGAGCAAGTTGCGGGCTCGGCGGGCCGGGAGAGTTCTAAATCTCTCCCGGGCGCGCTCCGCCATCTCCTTCGCGAGCATTACATGCTCGCAGAAGGAGGTGGCGGCGGCCCACGCGCTCGCGTTCCGCAACATTGCCGCAATCATGCTGCCGAGCGAGAGGACTCCCACCCCGATGGCTGCCACGAGGTCACGCCTCGGCGCCTCCTACGCCGGGCAGTCCGCCAGCGTGTGCAGCCCTGAGTCCTCGCTCGCGTCGCAGTGATGACACTCAGGCGTTGGCGCCTTCCTAATCCGATGCAGGTGGTCCCCGAAGCACCCCTTCCCGGAGATCACCTGCGTCAGTCGGTACGAGAGGCTTCCGTGTCGCCTCTCTAGCCAATCCTCCATGGTGGGCCTTACCGCCGCTATTGCGGCGTGCCCATATTATCTATACCTAGTTGTAAATTAGTTTTGTCTGTAAATTGGAGTTATTAAAAATAAATATTTGGGTTATGTTAAATCATAGACCAATATATAAGCAATATTCTTATGGTTAAATGAAATGAATGGTCTATGGTTAAATGAACGAGACTGGACACAATTTTTTATTTTTTTAAATCCTTGCCTGTTTGTTCGCGATGAATGCAAAATCTAATGATGCGGTTTTTTTCTGTTAGAAAGGTCTTGGTCAGAAATCTGCCGTAGGTTTTGCAATTGATTAAGTAGAACCGGAGATATGATCAAAAAACGATAACAACCTCCGCGCACGCGGAGCCGCAGGCATCAAGGTAAGTATTATAAATAAAAATAGTCAAATTTAAAAAAGCTTAAACTTAAAATTTTGGTGAGGATGCCCAGAATATATCACACATAGCGCTGATACCGCCCATTGTACATTCAACTGTTTCCTTTCTACTTATTTATGTGTGTACTATTTCTATTGTACATTAAAAATGTATCTTTCTATCTATCTTAGCCAGAGGACATCCGTCCTCCATGAGCGCCGGCCTGGGGGGTGTCACCCCAGCAGAAGCAGGCCGGGACGACGGGGCACTACACCCCCCCCCCCCAAACCGGGGCAAGACGGGGACACCATGGTTCTCAAACCGGAGGGGGCCATCTCGAAACCGGAGATGGTCCAGGTTCAGTCGGGGTGCGAGGGAAGTGCCTTATGGGCAACCTTACACCCTGGCGTCTGAAGACCCGAGACGGAGTGCTGTTTTAGTCAGTTCAAGCCCGACATAACCGTCCCCGCTGGCCGACGGGGGGTATCCGAGGGGATTTCCGCAAGAAAAAAAAAGGTACAAATTATCTAGATTACAGAGGTAATGAATGACGGACATGTCGGTAATCTCACTTAAAGCTAAATAGATAATTCAAACTTTAAGGTCATTTGCCACCCGTTGATTGGATCCATTGCAATAAGTTATTAGATAGTAACTTCTGATCACGAAGCAGAAGAGGAGATTGATCACTGAAACGAAACATTAATATTATCATTGAGTCAGCAATAAATCTCTGATTTGTATCAGGACGTTAAGAGCCAAGGTATCCACATTTTTATGACAAACTAACTGCTCCGGCAAACTTCGTTCCGCCTTAGAATCAAGTCATGTTGGTTATTTTATCAGGTAAATCTATTTCGTGAATGTCTCCTTGCACCCCGGCATTAAAGACCCGGGACGGCGTGAGGTTTTGGTCGGTTCGAGTCCAACACAACCACCCCGTTATCCGGTTAACCGCGGCAATTTCCTCGAAAAATAATTCACAAAAAGGAACATATAGGCGGAGACAAATAAAAAAAATCAAAAATCATGAATATCAGTCCACCCGTTCTTGAGTTTATCCCGGCGGGGTGTGTAGGGTCCTATCAACACCCACCAACAGGCCCAAGCCAACATCACCTGCTTGTCGGTGCACCTGCTAAACAACGGACGATGCTCTGGCGCAGGCGCATCTCTCGGGGTTGGAAGGGGAGACGGCAGTCACTCCCGGCAAAGCCCTCATATTAATCAAAACCATAAGCGGACCACAGGGCCACGTGGGGTGCTCGATAACGATTGTTGTAGCACCTCACGCTATAGAGAAAATATAAAAAATCTTTTAAAAATCTTCATGGAATTCTGATCCCGTTCCCGATTCCCATGCGAACCTATTCCAGGGATAAAAGTAACCTATGTGTTGTTATTCCAGACTATCCCTGTACCAAATTTCAGCCAGTTCCGTTAAGCTGTTTCTGAGTGAAAGAGTAACAAACATCCATATATATAGACAATTTTTCGCATTTATAATAGGTAGGATATATGTACGATCATAGGTCCTTAATAAGTGTGCATTTTGAAAACTTACAAATAGAAAAGACCATGGAGAAGAAACCACGGAAGCCCATTCTTTTCGGCTGTACAAATATGTTCACTACAATGGAGAAGACCATCAGCACCAGGTACACCACTACGAAGATGCAGTAAGCCTTCACGAAAAGACGTCTATTCTGAAACAAATGAATAACAAATTCAATTATTGTTGTTTATGTGACGTGACAACTTCTGAGAACGACTTGTAAAAAAAAAGCGGCCAAGTGCGAGTCGAACTCGCGCATGCAGAGTTCCGTACCATTATCTATACAATGGGAGCCCCCCTTCAATATTTATTTTATTCTGTTTTTAGTATTTTCTGTTATAGCGGCAACAGAAATGCATCATCTGTGAAAATTTCAACTGTCTAGCTATCCCAGTTCATGAGATACAGCTTGGTGACAGACGGACGGATGGACAGCCTAGTCTTAGAAAGAGGGTCCCGTTTTACCCTTTGGGCACGAAAACCTAAAAAGAAGAAAAACAAAAAAATGTGAATAGTGGACTGAAAATACATAAAAATGTAGATACGGGCGAACATAGAACCTCCACCCTTTTTAAGGCAGTTAACTAGTTTACTGTACCCAGCTCTTGATTTGACATATGGGGATTAAAAAGGAGTTCGGCTAAGTTCGGCTTGCTTCGGTTTTAATGTTTTATAGAGCGTTATCTCTCTCTCTCTCTCTCGTAAATTGGACTGTTTTTTTATTTCGTGCGGAAATCCCTTCGGATACCCCCCCGCGTGCCAGTGGGGGCGGTTATGTCGGGCTTGAACCGACTAAAACCGCACGCCGTCTTGGGTCTACAGACGCCGGGTGTAAGGTTGCCCATAGAGCATATCCCTCGCACCCCGACTGACCCTGGGCCATCTCCGGTTTCGAGATGGCCCCCTCGGGTTTGGGAACCACGGTGTCCCCGTCTTGCCCCGGTTTGGGGGAGGGGCGCTAGTCACCCCACCGTCCCGGCCTGCTTCTGCTGGGGTGACAGGTGGCCTCACCCGCCACCCCCAGGCCTGCGCTCATGGAGGAAGGAGGTCGTTAAGCGACCTCCGGCGCCTGAGTCGCCTGAGACGCGCGTATAGTTTGATACCTGTAGTTAAAACTGCTTGTGTTTACAAACTACTGAAACTGTAAACTATTTTAAAAATACATCAAGCTGTACATGCGCTGTGCGATGGATAGAACGCTCTACAAAACCGAACTAAGCTGATCTTAATGTGTTCATATAAGGCAATGATGTGTGTTAATGTTCCTCATGTGAATGTCATATGGATTCAAGATCTTCAAGGCTCCAACCAACCTCACCCGCGAGCCGGTACACTTGCTGGTTAAGATGAGGCTTTGACGCAGTCTTTCCTCTCGAGGTTGGGAGTTCAGGCGGCAGTCGCAGGCGGAATAAACCGAAATACGGATTTGTTGGTGGGCGGAGTCCGGGCTCCGAAGTGCATTGGATGCAATCGTGATTTGAACTCGTATAAAGAAAATGTTCCTTAGTATTTGTGTATGCAAATTATGACAGGCGTACATACATACGCACACATTGAGCTGAATTTCATGTGTGTGCAAATTATGACAGGCATACGCACACATACACATACACACACACATTGAGCTGGATTTCAAAATAGAACGCGCATAACCGCCCCCGCTGGCCGGCGGGGGGGTATCCGAGGGGATTTCCGCACGAAAAAAAAAAAAAAAAAAAGGTACTATATTTAGCCAGAGTGCATGCAAACAAGATTATTACGCGTCGCGCCCTATTAGCACAATAAATTGCAATGCTTATAATAACACTATAAATTTATTATGACTTTATATTATAATATAATACCTTGAAATCAAAACTTCGGAGGGCCAATTCTCGTAATAAAAAAATGTTCAAAATGCAGTTTCAATCTAGTGTAGATCTCCCAAATGTCAATAAAGGTGTTCTCGTAACAAAACTCAATATTTTCAAAACTAGATCAATAGACTAAATTTTAAACATCTTGTTATTACGAAACTTGGTCCTCAGGTAGTTCAAAGATCTGCTTCGCGTAATTCCCATTAACAAATATCGTGAAATACTGATGTAGAAAGTATTATACTTAGAATGCCGAGTAGGCTATTCAAATAAACATCATCATGCTTATAGCGATTTCCAAGTAGCGTCCAAACTTTGGAGCCCGGGAACCGCTTACTGTTCACCAGAGACCGAGGTTCGTCCCTTTCCTCGTCCAAGTAAGTTTTATAGAAGCGACTACCGTTTGAGCGCGCAACCCCGAAAGGAAACCCAGCGCAAGAACCTCATCCATCAATCAGCAAGTGTACCGATAAATACGTATTTTGAGCCTTTGTGTTCCGGGCGAAAAAAAGGGATTAAGCTATACACCCTATGTAGCCCCACCCCTTTTCCTCGCCCGGAACACAAACCCTTATAACATGTCATATTATAGTCGCTGAACCAATACTCCTCAGTAAGTCTCCATCAGGTTCTTAAAGTAATGTAAAATACTATGTTACTTACTTTATGAAGTCCAATAACTAAAAGAACGGAAAATATCACGCAGAACAGAGTAATGAAGCCAGCAATGACCATTGATGTGGTGTCAATATCTTGAACAACGGTGCTTACTGAAGATGGATGGAACACAAGTGTGCAAAAGCCGATGAGCCAAATAATCTGAAAATAATAATGAATAATTATTTTAATTCCTCATTAGACAGGTTTCGAGTACGTGGGTGCTATCGCGCAAAACAGCAAACGAGATCGTGATTCTGACTCGCGGACAGAGCGGAGCAGAGCGGACGGAGCTCGCGAGTTCGATTGTAGCTCAGTACAAATATTATTATAATATATATTTTTATGCATGAATAAGTATGTCTCTTTCATTGGTCTGGGTGTTTCTATGTATAATAATTATGGACGTATTTCCAAAAAAAAAATACAATTATAAACTATGCTTATTTTAGGTCTAGACAGCGTAGTGTATTTTGTCCTTTTTTTATTATTACGAGGTTTTATTTACTTTCACTTGTCAGTTGTTTATCTGTAATGAAATCTTGCAAGTTAAATTTGACACACTCCCCGGTTTCTGATTGAGATGAAAATTATGCACGCATATGTATATCGCGCGATAATGCAAATATTATTTATCTACACCCATGCTTTAAATCCTCTATAAAAGATTCTGAAACAGTTAGCTTAATGCCAACATTAATACATCCAATGTCCTAATAACCATAATATCATCCGAACGGGTGTTATAATGTTGTATGAAATTTCATAATAACACTCCTTTGGCTTTTTCAATGTCTTCCGCGCAAAGGGTTACTCATCAGACAGCCAAATCCTTACCGCTCGATGCGTGGAATCTGTATGAGTTTCAAAAAAAGAACTGTCATTCATGCGCGTTGCATTGCACTACCACAGCGGCGGCGCGCCGTAAAAAAAAAATTAAAGCTTATTCGTTCGAATTCGAATTCCCGCTATTTTTCTTCGATATTATTTTTGCAAATTGTTTTGTTTACTTACGAAAATGAGCGATTCAATAACACACTTCCAGACATTTCGAATGCAGCAAAGGACGTTTCTAACAAATTACTACCGGAAAAATCTAGAAAACAGTATGAAAAGGCGTACTAAGATTTCATGAATTGGAAAATATCAAAGGGCAGTACATCATTCTCTGAAGATGTATTATTAGTTTATCATGGGTGTAGATAAAGTCTTGTATGCAACTGTATAATTAGGTATTAAAACACTCATGTGATACTATTATCACACTCAGCTTCGCTTCGTGTGATAAACCCATATTCATGTTTTAATACCCCTCATTATACCACAGTTGCATAAATAACTATTAATAAACACTCTAAATTAAACTATTTATAACAGATTCTATGGCGACTAAGACTAAGAGACTAAGAGGACCCCGGTGTCTGAGGTGAAAGCCTTAGATGTGACTGGGAACGACGCTGAGATACTGCTGATGATGATTGTCGTTCTAATTTTTGAAGTGATAACTTCTTTAGACGCGTTGAGTACTTTTTGGGGGAACAAAAATTATGGAACTCGTGTCATGGTCACATGCTTTCCATATTCAAAAATGTATGGATGGATGGATGAAGGGAGGGGGGAGGTTCGGAAAGATGGAGGGAGAGAGACGATTAAAAAAATACACACGTAATTGTTCAAGTTTTCACTTCTGTCGGCACTCCCAGAGTGCCACTGTTTTTTTAGATTGTTCGAGGTCTTGCGTTTATTCTGTTACAGGTTGTTTATATTTAAAAAAATAAAATAAACATTACCAGCTGGATATATCCAACGACGTAACTGAAGAATTTATTAGCGACGAATTTGACGCAGGCTCCGCCTGTCCTTGGGTCGCAATCTGGAACTGCCATTTTGAATCTGTAACATATTTAGACGTGGATTAATCTCCCTGCAAATAAACAACTAAAGCAGGCCTCGCATGAAAGGCTTAATTACAGTAGTTGTCTTTGCCTACCCTGAAGGGAAAAAGAGTAACTTTTTTTTTCGTGCGGAAAACCCCTCGTGTACTCCCCCGCCGGCGTGGTGGCGTGGCGGTGGTGGAGGCTATGTCGGGCTTGAACCGGCTAAAACCGCACGCTGTCTCAGGTCTTCAGACGCCGGGGTGTAAGGTGGCCCCCATAAGGCAATTTCCACGCACCCCGACCGACCCAGGGCCATCTCAGGTTTCGAGATAGCCCCCTCAGGTTTGGGAACCACGGTGTCCCCATCTTGCCCCGGCCTGCTTCTGCTGGGGTGACAGACGCCCCCACCTGCCACCCCCAGGTCTGCGATCATGGAGGACGGAAGTCATTGAACGACCTCCTGCGTCTGTGCATCTTGCGGGCTCGGCCAGAAGAATTCTAAATCTCAGAGATATCTAAACAGAGATGTTTACTCAATATTAAACTCTTGCACTTATATTAAGTAAAAATAAATAGTATAAATTATGAAATTGAAAAATATTCAATGAAATTGGAAAAATATTTCTTTTATTTTATTTAAATATATAAGTAATATAAAAAGGAAGAGATTTAAACTAAGCGGACACGACGCGATGTTTTATTTATAAACTCATCTAGACTGTGGTTTTCTCTCCTAATATACCTACTTTGGCATAACTTTTAAAAGCAGAACAATACTTTGGCATAACGATTGTATGGCATTATGTCGGGCTTGAACCGACTAAAACCGCACGCCGTCTCGGGCGTCTGCAGACCCGAGACGGCGTGCGGTTTTAGTCGGTTCAAGCCCGACATAACCGCCCCCGCTGGTCGGCGGGGGGGTATCCGAGGGGATTTCCGCATGAAAAAAAAAAAAAAGGTACTATTCCTTTTAGCGGCGGTAAGGCCCATCATGGAGGATTGGCTAGAGAGGCGACACGGAAGCCTCTCGTACCGACTGACGCAGGTGATCTTCGGGAAGGGGTGCTTCGGGGACCACCTACATTGGATCAGGACGGAGCCAACGCCTGAGTGTCATCACTGCGACGCGTGCGAGGACTCAGGGCTGCACACGCTGGCGTACTGCCCGGCGTGGGAGGCGCCGAGGCGTGACCTCGTGGCAGCCATCGGGGTGGGAGTCCTCTCGCTCGGCAGCATGATTGCGGCAATGGTGCGGAGCGCGAGCGCGTGGGCCGCCGCCACCTCCTTCTGCGAGCATGTAAGGCTCGCGAAGGAGATGGCGGAGCGCAGGCCTGGGGGTGGCAGGTAAGGCTCAATGTGTAAGGATGACCATTCCTTACACATTGAGCTCTCTTAGCAACTAAACAACGTATGATAGGGATCCCCTTCGAACGCATAACTTTTTGACCTAATTTACATTTGCATAACAGGTTTGGCATAATATTTAAAGGTATAACCATGCTTTGGCGTAACTATATTACGGCAGTGTCTTTAAGCATTACTATCATTTAGACTAATATTTTTAGTGTAATTTTGAAGCGCATAAACTAATAAACCATAATTGTTTATTATTTATTCGCATAATAGTTTGCGGCAGGTATATATCCAAAGGGGGATCCCCTTCGAACGCATAACTTTTTTGGCCTAATTTATGTATTTCGTTAGAGTAAAACACAAAGATGATTTATAATGACTTGATACCAGCATTAGGATGAACATCCCGACTCTGAGTAGTCCGACTCGGGTAGATTAGGTTAGAAGTTTTGCTCGCAAGCTTCGCTCCCGCCTTAACCTTAAAATGGTTATTTTTTTTAAGCACATAGAAATAGAAGCCCCGCTACGCGAGTTTTTTTTCAACCTCCTAATATTTTGTGTGATAAGGTATCATCACTAAGGGGTGTGTGTTGGGTAACCTCCTCGAGTGTCGCTCCGATTCCGATCCCGCTGAAGTCCGGGGGGAACGGAATCGGAGCGGCCGGTACACCCTGGGCGGCGGTCAATGGCTTCCCCTTCACCCCTTCATAGGGTTGGCATTGATCGTCGGCCAATACCCAACGTGGCGGGAACACATCGCTCTCCGTACTCCTCTGCTTTCAGAGGAGACAGGATGAGCGATGCTGTTAGTGTTGAGATGGCCCAGGGTCAGCCGGGGTGCGAGGGATATGCTCTATGGGTAACCTTACACCCCGGCGTCTGAAGACCCGAGACGGCGTGCGGTTTTAGTCGGTGCAAGCCCGACATAACCGCCCCCGCTGGCCGGCGGGGGGGTATCCGAAGGGATTTCCGCACGATAAAAAAAAAAAAAAAAAGGTATCATCACTAAGAATAATAAAATGAAAATAGCATCTATAACCGTGTAAAACGCGCAGGTAAGTTTAGAGGAAAACACAAGGATATGTTATTAATGACTTCTGCATTTCCACATTTTTTTTAACCACATCTGAAATAGGATCGCCGCGTAGCTAGGTTCCGTCAAGTTCTTTTTAAGGTCCTAAACAGTTTTATGTTGATGGATATTTTTCTACAGTATCATTATGCGTTTATAATATTATGCTTTTATATAGTTATGTTTACAGAAATTATGCTAAAAAAATTATGCCTTAGAATTTATGCCCAATGATTGTTATGCGTTATGATCGTTAGGAGAAATGAAAGTATGCTATACTTAATTATGAGAGTAAATTTTATGCGTTCCAATAACCCGTATTATAACTTCGCTTAGAATAACATAGGCGTCTGTCTATTTCGTTAGAGTAAAACTCAACAATACGCTACGAATGACTGTTGATATACTGTTGTGTTGAGCAGTCCGACTCGGTTAGATCAGGTTAGAAGGTTAAGACCCAAGAGAAGCAGAGCTCCCACCTCAACCTTCGTGGCTATTTTTTGTAAGAACGCTAGAGCCCCGTCAGTTTTTTCTTAAGTCCTCGCAGTTTAATATCGATGGATTGGTTATGGATGGATGGATTATGCGTTTGTAATGTTATACTTTGGAATAATAAGACATTATCATTATCTGAACTTCCAATCCCAAGAGGAAAACTTTTACTAGAGTAGGTAAAGTCTGTCAATATACCCAATCGTACGAATACTACAGAAGGATAAAGTGATAGCAAAATTATTATACAGCTTTTTCCTGTTACACGCGGTAAAACCCAACACTTACCATACCTACCTAGCCATAATCTATACTATATATATGAAATATATTATATTTAAATAAAGTTTGTGATGTTTTGAGTTTGTAGGGGGATATCTCGGCATCTTAGGAACCAATTTTGAAAATTCTTTTACCAATAGAAAGCCCTTATTTGTGAGTGTCATAGGCTATATATCATAACGCTACTATCCAAGGGAACGGAGCAGTAATCATAAAGGTCAACAAATCCGGCAGATTCCCATATATTATATGAAAACTAATAAATTACGGGCATTAATGGGTTAACCTCCTGAGTACCAGACACCCTTTTTCTATTGTTTCTTTCTGAAACTTTTGTATTGCACTATTAGACTATCACTTAGTACGGGAAAAATATAAGAAAAAATCACATAACATAACATAACATAAACTCACGCCTATATCCCCGAAGGGGTAGGCAGAGGTGCTAGCACCCACATTTCGCCAGTTTATGTTTAGGTCCCAATGTAATAGGTGGCGAGCCTATTGCCATTAACCGGGCACTTATAAACCTGCGATAAATACACACATAACTTCGAAAAGCATCGAAAAGTCATTGGTGTGTGCCATGGTAATACCTGGGATGGAACCCGAGACCTCGTCTCAGCAGTCCTTTACCCATACCACTATCTCAGCAGTCCTTTACCCATACCACTTAAGAAAAAATCAAGTACCGGAAAAACCTGGTTTTTCACTATGTTCTATACAAAGTACAAGGGAACCAAGCTATTATGTGCTTCATAAAGGACGTAGCCTATTTTTGGTAGCGTAGTGTGTACCTGTTGGTAGGAGTAATAAATAATAGATTTGATGTATAATATTATAAGTAGTTTTATTAAATGTTTCAAATTAAACTCTTCTTTACAACAAAAAAAAAACTAAACTCTTCTTTTAAACTTCTAATGTTCAATGGAGGAACATTAGAAATCAATCATTTATACTTATATTGAAGTTTGTAGGACTTAACAGTCAACTAGGCATTAACAGTCTTCGTGGAAATCAGTAAAACAATTCCGATTAGGCGTAAAACATAGGTAAATTTCACATTTCTTGCAACATACCGTAGTTTTTATCACAGGCATTATTTCTGCAGCGACATTGTTTTGTACCATATGCTGGCAACTGCACTGCACGCTTGGAACTTTCCAATTCTCAGACCAATACATGGAAATTTGCGGATAGTGTAATGCGGACATGATCACGGTAAAATACATAAATAGACCTTAAGCTCTTTTAAAGTTAGTCCCATATATTTCCGGTCTCTAATACTTGTGTCCTGTTTGTACAGGTTACTATGTGGTCTAAAATATCTTCATCCACGTATTGATCATAAAACTGGTACCACTACCATTCCTCAGTACTTTTCTTGATGTAGACTGGTTGCATTAAGAGAAATAAATCTGTATCAACTGTCTCGTGTATCCAAGTATCCTGAATGCCAGAGGTTTTTTGTCGATTTCTAATAGCTATATGTCGAGTGGATATTAAGTGTGAGTTCTCACTACCGCGGCTACGACCACGACTTTGCCCACGAGATGTTCCCCTTGAACTTCCTCTTGCTCGTGGTAAGTATGACGAAGTTGAAGGACAATCCGAGTTGTCTAATGTTGCTGGAGAAGGCACAGAAATAACTAAATCATCTTCATCTTCGCTTAAACTACTGGAACCGCTTTGACGGTGATCACAGACTGTTTGGTTGGGTTCTGGTGGTTGAAACTCGGGATCTTTGTCTAAATCACGTCCAGAATAGTCGAAGTCGGAGTCATCCAAAACTTTTGAGCTCAGGTTAAGTGTTAAATCAAAAAAAAAATGACGATATTGTTAACGTACTTTATAAAGTACTCGGGAAGACAGACGTGAAATATATTAATTACATACTTTTGTACTTTGCCGAGGACATAGAAAATAATATCAAGGTTAGGTTAGGAATATTTTGGGGTGTGTGTTGGGTAACCTCCTCGAGTGTCGCTCCGATTCCGATCCCGCTGCAGTCCGGGGGGAACGGAATCGGAGCGGCCGGTACACCCTGGGCGGCGGTCAATGGCTTCCCCTTCACCCCTTCATAGGGTTGGCATTGATCGTCGGCCAATACCCAACGTGGCGGGAACACATCGCTCTCCGTACTCCTCTGCTTTCAGAGGAGACAGGATGAGCGATGCTGTTAGTGGTGAGATGGCCCAGGGTCAGCCGGGGTGCGAGGGATATGCTCTATGGGTAACCTTACACCCCGGCGTCTGAAGACCCGAGACGGCGTGCGGTTTTAGTCGGTGCAAGCCCGACATAACCACCCCCGCTGGCCGGCGGGGGGGTATCCGAAGGGATTTCCGCACGATAAAAAAAAAAAAAAAAAAAGGTTAGGAATATTTGATTTCTTTGGTAAAATATTACTTTGAGCAAATAGTTTGTACTATCAAAAACTGTTTTTGCACAAAAAACTATGAAATCACATAAAAACAGAAAAGATTAACATGGATAAACTTACTTCTTCATAAACGCACGTTCGCTCGCCCACCTTCCGACGCCTGTTTCAAAAGAATGACAGATGGCAAATGTGTTGTTTTATTTTTTGTATTAACCAGTGTAGTCACTAGATGTCGCCAGTAACATATTTTTAGAACTAATAATGAAAATAGAGACCACAGATTTTTATTTTTCCTACGTACTTTGTGTAGTACAGATGTACGCAGGAGGTTAAAGGGGACGGCAGAGAAGGCCAGCTGTAGTATATAACTTAACATAAATTGGTTTCATACATTTTAACTATCGAAGACTGACAGACTGGAAACTAATTAAACACCCAAGTTTATCAATTTTTAAACATGACTAAAATAAACCTCAAATGTTTGACACAAAATTTTCTTGTCTAACCTATCTTCACCTCAAAATATATTATAGCTACATAGGTAGGTACATAAAGTTACCTACTGTACAAGTTATTCTAACAAATCGACATAACGATGCTACAAAACTGCTAGATAAGCTGCTTTAAGTTTCATAATTTAAATTAAAATATATTTACCGGCTTTTGTAATCTCACATTATCAGTTCAATAACAACTTAAACTGTAGAATACTCACGTTTAAATAAATGACTTCGTTGAACACTACACGACCGGTGCACTAAATTTACCAGTGTACACTAACAGTGTTGCCAACAGCGCTTTGCCTAATATCGCCATTTTCCATATAAAAAGTAGCCTAATGTAGCCGAATATCAGCTGCAGTAGCCTAAAGTAGCCCAAACGCAAAAATAGCAGTATGAATAAAATAAAATAAAAATTTATCTGAAAAAAAAATATATATCGGTCACTTTCTTACAAACATATTTTTATATTATAGGGATAATTAGGCATATGCCTAACTCAATTAAACTAGGTATATCCGAGTTAAAAGGCTAACCAACACAATTTATTTTTAACTTTTTGGGGGAAGTTTTTACGACGGGGGTTTTTTAAATTTTTAGTTTCATTTTTATTTTACACTTTTTAAATTGATCTACTAATCAAACCCTTTCATTTGATACCCATATTGATAGAGTTGTGAAAAAAGATGTACTCCGTTATTTTGTGGCAGCGGCCATTTTGGGCCGATTTTTTTCAAACATAGCTAAGAACACTCCCGACTAATATACCTTTCAAACAAAAAAAAACTAAATCCAAATCGGTTCAGGAGCTACGATGCCACAGACAGACACACACACGCATACACACAGACACGTCAAGCTTATAAAATCCCGTCTCACTCTCTCTCTTGCGTCGGGGCTTAAAAAAACTAGCTGTCAAAATGAAATTACATAAAATTAAAAAATACAAACAAATAAACAATGATTAAGACGACGCACGTGAATGCGTTATTATTAGTTTATTACTCATCGTCTTCGAGTAATAATAAAGCATTAACGAGACTTTCGCTGCCGTCAGTAGTAGAACTTTCGGAAAGAGTCCGTTGCTATGCTAGTACTGGCACAGGGTCCATTGGAGAGGTACATTTGTCTACCATTTTTTTTTTCGTGCGGAAATTCCTTCGGATACCCCCCCGCTGGCTAGCGGGGGCGGTTATGTCGGGCTTGAACCGACTAAAACCGCACGCTGTCTCGGGTCTACAGACGCCGGGGTGTAAGGTTGCCCATAGAGCATATCCCTCGCTCCCCGACTGTCCCTGGGCCATGTAAGCTTACCATGTAATTGGTTGGTTGAAATGTGTTGCAACATATACCTCTCACACTCATATGGGTACGTATCCTAAGAATGGCGATCAGCATAGGTAATTGCATGCGATTCCTTAGTTTTGTTTTTATGGTTCCCATTACGCTGAATATCCTTTCTACCACGGCATTACTTAGAGGTAATGAAAGACAGCGTATTGTAAAATCTGCTAATTCTTTATAAATCGGATTTCCATTGGTATTTTTAATTTTCTGGACGTGAATCCAGAAGTTCTATATGTCATGAGGAGATGCAGTTCCAACTATTTCCTCAATGCGCATCACGTATTAGCGATTCACGTATTTACCGTGCTTATCCATTTTTATTTTTCACTTAAACCAATATACCTAGGTACTAAAATAATCACATTGATCGCTTTGTACAAAGCGAAAGTTACAAACACAGACTAGTTCAAAGAATATTTTGATTTTTACCGGAGTATATGAATTTGGTAATAGTAATAGGTTTACAAGAAAGGTAAACAATCTTGTGATGACTTTTTATTTTTAATAACATATTAAATAAATAAACTAGGCTTAAACTACTAGTTCAGTTTCTGGTTTTAGTCTTTAAAATGAGTTTCTAAACAAACACATTTTATAAACTGATTTTTTGATAAAAAAAGACACACCAAGATTGTTTACTTTTTTAAAAGGGTTTATCCAAATGGCGCCAATCGCGGGAGAATAGTGTTGCGTTAAGTTTAAACATTTCGTTCGGAAACCCGAAACTATCTATATGCACTGAACTACTGTGTACTCTGTACTGTAATAATGTTTTTAATTTATAAGAGTCTACAAAATAACGAATGAAAAAAGAGAATCATAAAAAAATATATATTAAATACCGGTCCGTGAAGTAGCCTAACGGGCGACCAGTCGCCTTTTATATTTTTTCGTCGCCGATTCTAGTTTCGAGTAGCCTAAATGGCGAAAAATCGTCTACGTTGGCAACACTGTACACTAATATTAACACATGCTACACTCGTTCACGATAGTACAAGATTCTCATCTAAATGCGAACTTAAAACCGGTTTGTTATTGCTACTTGCGGTTCGCAGTCACTGACTGCGATAGATAGCTCGAACATATGAATGATTAATTCAACTATAGTTTTCAACTCGTTCAATATTCATATTATTCTTAAAACTGTCTACTAACTTCTACGATAACAGGTGCCAGCGGAATTACTTTTAGCGGAGTGTGTCTAATTCAACAGATTCAATCACTAGATAGTGAGGCCGCCTGTCACCCCAGCTGAAGCAGGCCGGGGCGACGGCGGGGTGACTAGCGCCCCGCCCCCAAACCGGGCTCCCAAACCCGAGGGTGCCATCTCGAAACCGGAGATGGCCTAGGGTCAGTCGGAGTGCGAGGTTGCTCAATGGGCAATCTTACACCTCGGCATCTTAACTGAGACGGCTTGCGGTTTTAGTCGGTTCAAGCCCGATATAACCGAAAAAAAAGGCACATGCTATAACACAAAATCCTCTACCGCGTCTGCCTACCTCATAATAAACTCAAAAATAATAAAACTTATATTCATGCGATTTTCAACAATTGAGGTGAGGAAGGTATGAAGAAAATTTGTTGAAGTATTCTGTAAATTAGTGGCAATGTTAAGCCGCTTGGGAGCCTACATCGAAAACGCTGCATAATCCTTTGATGGATTGATCCCGGGCATATGGTCCTGTATGTTACACGGAAGGGTTCAGTATAGGTAACAGCTATATTTTTACATATAATTTATTACAACACTTTCTAAACTTTCACGAACAAGCTTTCTGAATATCTTGTAGTCAATATCTGCGATGATTCGTATATGGTTATGGCTTAGTTACTGAAGAAAATCATAACGGTGTGAGCTTTTCACAATTACGCTGTTAAAAAAGTTATTTTCGCACTCCAATATTGCATATTGTAACAGTAGATTACAAAAAAAAGGTATAATTGTAGTTAGCGCCATCTGTGGACACAGTAGCAACTACTGCGAATGCATCGATGTGGCTGACTTTAGTCTTGATTCGGCTAATCCACGTCAGGTGGCGTGAGTTAGGCGTTATACTCATTGATAGAATTTTCGAGTTGATTATCAGTATAGGAACGATTCTAGCAAGATCCAGAATTAATTTCATATATAAGGATGTTCGCAGTGGCCCTATGATTCATCTTTATTTTGTTGTTTGAGAAGTCACTAAGAGTGTCCATATTCCATATCTATTGTGCTAAATTACCTTGACGCTCGAAAAGTGAGGTTAACTTTTGTGTGTGTTTGTGCCCAGATTTGAACTGGTAAGTTATTTTATTCCATTGCTGGCATTAAAATCGATTCAGACGGCAGTGACTCTGAGGTTGTCAATAGCTGAGGCCTGGATATATATATATTGGGAACGCAGATCTCAAGGGATGCTCCGGGATCTGTTCTGCCGGAACACAACCACTGGGGGCTCCGCGGAGACTCGGGATCAATAAGGTCAAGCAATCTGTTGTTGTAATTGTTTTGTATCACTGCTGACCGGCGCAAAGCTGATTTGTCAATACTGAGCGGGACCACTAGGTACTGGCACCGGATGAGAACCACCCCGTGACTAGCTCCGGTGAGCAGAATTAATCAACTATCTACGTATGAGTGTACCTGTACCTGTGTTATGTTGTATCCTTCTGTGTAACTAATTACTATATATCTGTCTGTGTGCTGTAACCTGTCACTACTCTCAAGCTTATCTCTGTGTACCTAAACTTATATTTTATCCTTCTTTACTATTCTCTATGTATCTCGGTTTCCTCTGAATGTCTGATGAAATCTGTGTTGTCTCTGTATCGTGTCTCCTAAATATATGTATGCCAACCTGTGAGTTTTTTTTCATTGGAGATCAGCTGACCCGTGCACCACCTATAACCTCTGAAACAAGGCGCCCTGGGATTGAGAACTCATCTGCTCACCTGGTCTAGCCGGTGAGTAACTAGGATAAGAAAACTGGCTACAATATTGCATATTGAGAATCGATAGGCAGTAGCCAGTGTTATGGGTGACAGGCATATACGTTACGAGAAATCGTTACGGTGCATTTTGATCGGTACAGTGCGATCGGAAAGATTTCTCTTACTTGCGTGTGACATTAAATTCACTTTATCGGCGAGTAAAAATAGAATTTAAAGGAGAATGCCCATTCTTGGTTGCGCTTTTAGACGTACGCGTCAATATTTCAAATGTTAAAAAATAATATTGATTATAGTATGACTTTTCAACACTAAATCACTTCTAAAGAACTTGGGGTTTGAATTTAACTTATAAAGATATGAAAATTGAATGAATAATCGTTTCCATTTTAATTTAATTGTTACCATTATATAAAATAAACATTTGGCGGTAGAATGCAAATATACCAATCTTTTTAAAATAAAATGGTTAGATAATAATACGCAATAATAATTCGCAATGTGACGTTCAAATATATTGCAGTTATGAAATCTTAATATTTCGTGTATGTATTCGTAAATTATTAGTGATAATCAGTTAAAGTTGTAAAATATTGTGTGCTTCAGTGGTAGTTTTCTCTTAATTTATACATGGTATCCCTGTCTTACTAAAACGTCAGTTCAACAGTCTGTGTCACAATATTTTCTTGTTTGTTGTTTTTCTCGTTGTAATAATTTAATTTCTCAATAACCCCAAGTTCTGTTACAATATGCGTTTATATTTTAGATAATACTTAATGCAGGCTATTTAATGCAGTTTATACTTATGTGACATAGCAAAAAAAGTGTGCAACCGATTTCCATACTGACATGGGCATTGTCCTTTGGACTAAATTATCGATCCAATTTTTTTTAATAATATTTAGGATCAATTACGGCGTATAAAAACACAAAATGCTGACAGACTCCAGTGGTCTGAACTATGCACTTAAGGACAACCCGCTGAACCCACGCGGCGCACCGGTATTATTACTAGTATTTTATAGCTGTACTAACACGATGGACCGTAAATAACGTAAAAAATTAAACAAAAACACTAATCGAAAACAAATCGTTCTAATTTTACTTCTGTCTTTAGTCGCCATCTAAAGTTTTCGGGAGCGTTTCTCTAACATCTAGTATTGGTATATTAATATATAAATGTAGCAATCTAGGTAGATTGCAGTAAGGAAAAATACTTAAGCAATTTTCGACAATTTTTTGATAGTGATTTGGTCTCGTGAAATGAATACACTGAAGTATTAAGATAGGTTGGTTGTACAGAGTTATAATGGCGAGTGAATAAAAACATCATCAATGATTTAGCTTAATAAAAGCGCCTGGTGAAATTAACATAATGCTGTTTAGTCATATGGAACAGTAACTTAATTAATAGGCGTAACATTCCGGCGGTCGTAAAAACGTTGGTTTTACCCAGATACTGGTAAAGGGCAAATCTTGCTAAATGAACGTGGAATAACCCCTGTTGATGTCCGTATGTCAGCTACCCGTGCGATGCCATCGAATCCTGGATGCACAGGTACTATCCGTCCTAGTTTCCACTTCAGCGGTGGAAGGTGATGCTACTTGACTACCTCTAAGGTATTCAGTTGCAAACTGTCCTTGCAGGATCGCCACTTCACTCTGAGTTGCAACTCCGCAATGTACTCCTTGCTCCATCTTGCCCAGAAGTGTTGACAGAGCTGTTCGATACGCTGGAATCTGGATAGGTTGCTGGTATTTCGATCTCCATAATTTGGCTGTGGTAAACGTCAACGTGCAGTCAACGGTCGGGAATTAAGAATTCCTTCAATTTGCGTCAAAGTGGTGTTGAGCTCTTCATACATCAAATTACAATTTCCCAACACTCTTTGCAAATAATACTTGGTAGATTTGATTTGATTTCCCAGAGGCCTCCCATGTGAGGACTTTAAGCCGGAATAAATCGAAAGGTAATGCCTTCGTTGGCCACACTTTCGCCTAAAGACTTGCAATTTTTTCAAAAACTTAGCTAAATCATTATAAGCACCGACAAACGCGGTGCCGTTATCAGAGTAGAGGCTAAGAGGCTTGACTCTTCGCGAAATGAACCGATGCAATGCCATTAAAAATATGTTGCTCGTCAAATCACCAACTAATTCGAGATGGCTTTAGTACTAAAACAGACAAAAATTCCTATGTATACCTTTGCCAATCTACAACCTTGACCTCGACGAGTAGCAGACATAATTGGCCCTGCATAATCTACACCTACGTTTTCTAATTTGAACCCGGTAGATGAAACCGGGGCAAGTTTCCCATCAGAGGAGTGACCATTTTACCTGCCATACGACTACATCGAACGCACTTACGACAGCAGTGTCTTGCCAAATTTTGACCACCTATGGGCCAATAAGTCTCCCTGATAGAAGCGAGGAGCAGGTGAGGACCAGCATGCATCATGCATCAGCCTACGATGCTCAAATTCAAATAATAAATGTGTAAAAATATGAGAGGACTGTAGTAAAATAGGATGTTTTTTTATCATAATTATAATCAGAATTTTGAGAGAAACGCGTAATGTTTTATGTTCATCTAAATATATATTTAATTTAAGCAAAGGACTTTTTTTTGGTAATTCTTGGTTACTCAACAAAATATTATATTCTGGAAATGATTCCTTTTGACACTGTCTGACTATTGAATACAGTGCACGTCTCAGTTCACTTTCAGTTAAAAATGAAGATGTTGCAGATTGCTTTTTGCAACTATCTATCCATCTGAGAACATAAGCTACGGTACGAATAAGTCTGAGATAATTCGAAAAACGACTTATATCTATGAACTTGTCTTGGATTTCACCAATTACAGTAGTTAATGAAACGTTAGGCCTGGTCTCGGGTAGAATTGCCACAGATTTTGGCTGAGAAGGAACCTTCGTGACTGAGAAATTCGGGACTGGTCCACCATAACTTTGAAGTTTGCAGGGAACTATTATCCATACCTCGGGATCTGCAGTAGGTCTGCAGGAATAAGCTCTTTTGGGATGTGTCACGAAGTACAACTACCCGCCTTATCTAACACTTCAGCTACGTGATTACGCACAAATGGAGGATTGTCGTCGCAGCACCGCGCGACGCCCACCGGTCCCACTAGTGCTGCGACCACAATCCCCCTGCCCGGCTATGCACTTGCTGAATCCGACACTAATTGTGACTCATTAGATTGCCATTTTCTTAACGGTAGGCCAGCCAAAGCGAGCGCAGCAGTTAGCTGCTTGCGTATATTTAATACTTCAGCCAGATCATCCCCACCAGTGAGCAAATCGTCCACATAAAAATCATGCTCGATGATTTTAGCGATTTTATCATTATTGCAGTCTATACTTATCTGCTTTAAACATCTAGTAGCTAGATATGGCGCACTTCATCCGCGTTATTCCGCCAGAGTATTTGTTGCAAGGTCCTATAAGACGGATGAACAACAATCTGTCTATACACTTTTTCCACATCGGCTGATTAAATGTATTTGTGTTGTCGAAACCGAAGCAAGATAGACAGCAAATCGTCCTGAACGGTCGGACCAACCATTTGAAGGTCATTGAATGAAATTCCTGACGAAGTGGTACTACTCGCGTTAAAAACAACCCTTAACTTAGTTGTCATGCTTTGATCACGACGAAGCACATCGAGTTGTTCAGAAGAAGTTACCTTTGCCGCCAAAGTTTGACCACCATGCCCAGCGCTGGGCAACGCAGAAGGTACATTCTCGGGCAAGGGTACGTTATCATTCTCTACTCGACAGCGGGACACTACACACATTTAACATCTCCTGCGCATTTGCTATCGCTTTATAGTATTGTGAATTAAAATCCGCACGAGCGGCAGACTGTATCTGCGCGGCATCATCGTCAACTAAACACTCAATTTGTAACTGCACCTCGTCAAATCGGTCATACAAACCTTCAATCCTAGTTAAACGCAACTGCAACTCCCTGGCAACAATAGAGGTCAATGGCTATTTTAATTCAACACAATAATTGATAAAATGTGTTAATTGACCCTTAAAACTGCCTCTTTTGTTCGTTAATTCCTTAATTGAATCAGTTGTAGGCATTCTGGGAAGCACACGCGATCACCTGGAATTTATACAAGCTCATAACATAATGGCACAAATACCTATAAACCTACTGTTGTAACCTATCTACCTAACGTGACTACCTATCTGCTTACTATAAAACTACGGAAAATACAGTTTGGCACTTGGTTGAGGAAAGTCGTGTCTACAGATATAATAATAACAAATAAAATTATTAGCTGAATCGTGAACTTGTTTCTACCACTGAAAACTGTGTCAAATGCGAAGTGTACAAAAGTGTAAAGTGAATTAGTGATAATGATCTGTAATTAGAGTAGACATTATCCCAGTACAATGGAAGGCAGTCCCTTCAATAGGGGTAATAGGACCACCCGCACGCCCCCTCCGACGCCCGCACCTGCTCCTCGCCCAAATGTTCATGAAATGGAGGTCGTCTCAACCCCCGAGATACAGAACTGGATGACATCTATTGAGCAGTGCCTTAATGAGGTATGTACCATCGCTTCAGAGGGTAAGCTGAACTCTGAGCAGAAGTTACGTGTTAGCTAATTGTGCCGTAGAGTGGGAAGTGGCACCTCTCAAATGGCAGTTCAATATCAGTCCCTTAAAATGAAAGCGATCCAAGCTAGCACAACTGTGCAGGCGCTGCAGGAACAGCTTGATCTATCTCGCAATCTACATGACCTAAAACAAACCATTGAAGAATCTTCCAAGCATGCATCTGGAACATCATTCGCCGATATGGTAAAAAAGGGTACCAACAACTACTTACCAAAAGCGAGCTTCAGTTCGGTGGCGATTTATCCCAATGATAAAGCCAAGACAAGTGAGGATACCAAGTCGCTGGTCCAAAAAATTATATACCCTGAGCAAATGAAATTGCAGGTAAGAGGGCTGCGCAAAACAAAGAATGGTGGCGTTATCATCAGCACAGACGCAAAGGGAGACATCGAAAAATTGAAGAGATCAGCCCAGCTAACAAATTCAGGCCTTACTATTGATGACCAGCATAAAAGAAAGCCGAGAGTAATAGTGATCGGGGTGCCAACTGTTATGCAAGAAAAGGAAGTATTTACGTGCTTGTACCACCAGAACCTAGGAGATAAGCTGCAGGATTATAGCCTTGAAACTTTCCTATCTTCAATCAGGCTAAGCCATAGGTCGGGTAAGAAGGAAGCAGAGACCTGCAACTAGGTGATTGAAGTGCCTGCAAATATCCGCAAAGTCCTGATCACACAAGAAAGGGTATTTGTGAACTGGTCATCTTGTCCCGTTAGAGATTTTACGCTGGTTACACGATGCTATAAGTGCCAACAGTACGGGCATGCTGCAAAAACATGCAGGGAGGCGTCACACACCTGTGGACAGTGCGGAGAGTTGGGACACTCGGTGAAAGACTGCACAAAAAGGACGTAGGAAGCAAAATGCGCTACTTCCTCACGCTTCAAAAAGCCGAGCAATCATGCCACAGGCGCGACTGACTGCCCAGCAAAACTAATGGCTGAAAGAAGGTATATCAACTCAATTGATTATGAAGGCGCCTAAGAGCGCCGGTTACGTAGCTATTAACTGACCTTTCTTTGTTTCGTATAGTTTTAGTTAATTTTAGTTTTATAATCTATAACAATGATTCAGAATATATTAAATGACCTAGATAACTTCTCGGTATCAGAGTCTAGGACGTGTGAGGCAGAAGAGTGCAAACAATATCTGACCTAGTACAGTAACCCATTAACCATTATCACACAAAACATACGTAGTATCTATAAGAATTTTGATAATTTTCTAACATTACAACATAGAATAAATATGAATCCTGATGTCATTGTATTAACGGAATGTAGGCTTGCTTTACCATATGACATATCACTAATACCGGGATATAATATGTACAGAAGTAATACAACATACAACCAGAACGATGGGGTAGTAGTTTATACAAAAAGTAGTATTAATGCAGTTATCGAGGAACCAAACATGCAAGAATGTAACAGGTTATTAATAAGAATAGGGTCAGAAATAGCGATACTAGCAATATATAGACCCCCCTGCTTTACAGATAAGTATAGGTTTATTGACTCATTAAATGACACCTTGACAAACCTAGCTCCCTACAAATGCGTAGCATTAATCGGAGACATTAATATAAATATCCTGCAAGGACAACAAGACGTAAAGGAGGATGCCTTACATTACCTCAACCTCTGCTCATTTCATGGCTTATTGCCTACTCACTCTTTTATCACGCGTCAAGCAAGTGGGTCTTGCCTTGACCACATCATGCTAAAATCGCACTATCCTTCACATGCACTTGTCATCAATTCTACTATAACCGATCATAATGCTGCCCTACTAATCCTGAGTTGCAAATTACCTAAGGTAGATAAAATTCGCATAGTATCTAAAATAAATATGAATAAACTCGAAGGCGATTTATGCGACATCGACTTTGACCCAGTTTACTATTCTGATGATCCGCAATTTTGTATGCAATACCTAATTGACAATGTGAAAAATGCAATACAGAAAAACACCAGTGTAACACGATTGTATAATAAAAAAATTAGCTTGAAACCTTGGATCACACCAGGTCTCATCCGATGTATGAAACACAGGGATCAACTCCACTTGAAATGTAGACGTGACCCTGATAATGTAACGTAACAGATAAAAATATACAAAAGAAATAGAAATTTTTGCAATGATCTGTTACGTAAAGTTAAAATAAGCCATGACAAATTAGAACTGGAAAAGGCAGGGACGAATAGTAAATTGATATGGCAACATATTAAGAATATAACATATACCACTGTGCGCCCATTCGTCACAGGTAACATCAGCTAACATAGTGAATAATTTCTTTTTAAATGTTGGTAAGCGTCTTGCGCAGCAAACTCAAGCACGCATACAGTTCCCCACAAGCCCTCCTTTCCCTAGTAGAACTACGTTATCATCTTTTGTGCTATTAGACACCGACGAAGAGGAGGTTGAAAGGCTAATCATGAATTTAAAAGATGATTGTGCTATTGGTTGGGACCGCATATCAAATACAAATCATTAAAAAATTCGGGCATATACTAGTGCAACCATTAACTAATATCTTCCAGAAATGTCTATCGACAGGTGTTTTCCCTAAGTGCCTTAAAAAAGCTATGATAATCCCTGTGTATAAATCCGGAAAGAAAGATCAGGTAACAAATTACAGGCCTATTTCCTTACTTCCTGCAATATCAAAAATACTAGAAAAAATTATAAATATTAGATTGATAAAATATTTGGAGGATAACTCACTTTTATCAAATACCCAGTATGGTTTTAGAGCTAATAGGTCAACGGCTGACGCTGTACATCATCTGACTGATTATATAGCACAAGAGCTTGATAAGGGTAATCACACAATAGGAATCTTCCTGGACCTTGCCAAAGCTTATGATACGGTCTATATTCCTAAGCTGTTAAGTAAGCTTGACAATATAGGAATAAGAGGAATGCAGCTGGATCTACTCAAAAGCTATTTAGAAGAGCGTACTCAATGTGTGAAGATCGGTAGTGTTATCAGTGAGGACCTTGAGAATACCTCATTTGGCATTCCCAAAGGTAGCATATTAGGAAGCACACTGTTCTTAATTTATATAAACGAACTGTGTAATATAAGTCTAGAACACGGAATGATCATATCATACGCGGACGACACTGCCCTCCTTTTTTCTGCTGGGTCAGAACGGGTGTTTCCTCGTGGCCAAACTAGATTGCCAAACTGATTTGGCCACGAGGAATAATATTTCCTTGTAGCCAAACTGGTGCGTCACAGGAGGATAAAATAAAATTAGCACATCCTTTATCTAAGAGTAGGGAAGTATATACCAACCTACTTATATAGTTTATATAAGTAGGTTGGTACACTATGTTTTACCTTTTTTCTGAGGAATCTTATGCAACCTTATGTCAATTTTAAAATGAAATAGAAGTTAGTACAACAATGCAGTAGAAAGTTGGAACGCTAAACTCAACAAAGAAAAGGCTGCTAATCACAATTTTGAAATTGTTAAATGTTCTCATTGAAATTGAAAGTGACATGATCTATTTTTCACATCGACGTCAAGAACAAATTCAAAACGATGACTTCATCATTAACTGCCAATTACAATTATTACATAACGAAATAACCGTTGATCATTTTCTTGACAGGATGAACGTTGTAGTACGACTTGTACGACATTTATCATATTTTTCAAGTAAAGCAACAAATAATTATTCCGTCACAATGAGTGTACCTTCATCATAATATGTAATTTCAACTTTGACGCCTATTATTTATTGCTTTCTAGACATAACTTATACCTACTCAAGTAGGTACTTATTAAGTTATCGTTTCTAAAAAGCCACTACACTTTTTTATTTGTTCACGACTGTACATACTTAGTCCACGGTAGTACAAACTTACTGTATACAGGTTGACTCAAAAGTTTAATGACAAGTAGTTTGGCTACAAGGAAATATTATTCCTCGTGGCCAAATCAGTTTGGCAATCTAGTTTGGCCACGAGGAAACACCCGTCAGAACTAGAGGCGTATGGGCGTGCACAGCGTGGATTTAACATCGTAAACAAATGGCTTCAGTACAATTTACTAACACTAAATGCAGATAAATCTAAATATATTACATTCTCGATGCGCAAAAGATCGACTACGACCCGAAATGGCCCACTGCAAGCTCACTATTGTCAAGACCCTAATTACAGAGAAAGCAACTGTAACTGCCCAGATATAAAAATAACAGACAAAATAAAATACCTGGGTATTATAATAGATGAGAATCTTTCGTTTAAACAGCATAGTGAGGCACTAACTAAGCGACTTCGCAAGTTGATATTTGTGTTCAAAAAAATAAGATATATTACTGATTCAAAATTAATTAAACAAGTCTACTATGCCCTTTGTCAGTCAATACTAACATACTGCATAACATCATGGGGAGGAGGGAGTAAAACATTGTTGTTGCCCATCGAGAGAGCTCAGAGAGCGATCCTCAAGGTAGCAACGTTCCGCTCTTTCCTATTTCCCACCAGCCTCCTATATAAATCCTGTGAAGTACTAACAGTCCGCCAGCTATTTATATTGAGCACAGTACTAAAACAGCATGCAGCACTTCCCTACAGCACTGAAGTCATTAATAAAAGACGGAAAGATATTGTATGCACTGGAAGAATTGCGATAAAACACGAATATACAGGCAAATTTTATTTATTCTTGGGACCGCTTCTGTATAATAGGATAAATGCTGTAAAAAACATTTATTCTCTTAACTATATCCATTGTAAGCAAGCTGTGAAGAAGGCCCTCCAAAATTTGTCCTACGATCAGACAGAGGAGTTAATTAATGTTTTAAAGTAAGTAGTGTTAAGTAGTATAAGCACAGAATAAATAGTAGTACAAGTAGTATAAGCGAGTCATTGATTTCGCATTGCTTCGCTTTGCAGCGTATTATTCTTCGTAAATTGTCATATCTGTAATATAAACTTGATTATTTTAAAATTACTATAAACGCACTTGACGCCTGAAACACAGGACTACCTAGTTCAGGCGCACAGAACGTAATATATTTAAATACCTATATAAGACACCTAAGTATACACTCATAAATAAGTATATAGTTTATAGATATATATAAACATATATTAAGGCATGCATATACGCTAATTATAATTTAATAATGCATGATAGATTAAGGAACTATGTAAATTTTATTGTACAATGTTTACTGGAATAAATATTTTTTTTTTTTTTTTAAAACGTATATAAAATACTTAAAGTAGAACAAAATCTTTAAATATCAGCTGAAAGGTATTTAATTTTTCGTTAAGTAGGTACCTACACAGATAAGCTAGTTACACGAATTATACCTACTATGTACTTCAAGAGTAGTTAAATCACAAGAATAATTATATTATTTATTATTTATATTATTCACAAATAACTTCGTTGCGGTTTACATAATCTCGCAATAAAACTGACAATTTGAAATTGTTTTTTACTAACCTTAATTGCGTTGATTTATTATTATTATTGATTAACTATACCTGTAAGAGTGCTGGGTTATAAAATATAAAACAAATATTAACACAACACCACAAAATCAAGCGCATTTCAATGCACATTCCAATGCACCGCGTGCCAATCCGACCGGTCTTCACCAATACGATGATTATTCCCGTATTTCGGTAAAATCCAGGTCCTGATAACGCTAATCCTTGATTTCTTCAATAATCTGGCTCCGATGGACCAATGTGCGGGGTACATGGGCCGTTAGTGATTTGGTCTCGTAAAATGAATACACTGAGATAGGTTGGTTGTACAGAGTTATAATGGCGAGCGAATAAAAACGTCATCAATGACTTAGCTTAATAAAAGCGCCTGGTGAAATTAACATAATGCTGTTTAGTCATATGGAACAGGAACTTAATATTAATAGGCGTAACAAAACCATTAGTGATATTACGATATTTTAGGTAAGTGACGAGTCATTGTGGCATTTTAGCTTGCGAGGGATAGCAATATTAACTAACTACAAGAATGAAAAGGACGGCAATCGATTGGCGTAAGTAACCTACATTCCGTTATGAGTTATATGACACTTGTCCATGGGGGATTCCCCAGTAAACGATACGAGTATATAAGCATACCGACAGCCGGTCGAGGACATTCGTATATAATTAGAAATCCGATTTGATAATTATTTGGCCCGAATTAGAAATCTTGAAGTAGGTTTTTACGAATTTATCCAGTGCGAAGCTGGGATGGACCGCTAGTTAATTCATATGGGTATTAAATTGAACGCGTTGGTTATGCATTAGTTAGATTCCAGAAGGCTTATAACGTCTTGTGACAACATTTCTAACAGATATAATTAAAATAAATTTTGAGAAACATATACATTTAAAAATCATAATATGCCTTCGCTATTTAAAAAATAGCCCTGTCTTCAAGCTGAAGACAGGGCGCTATGGCACTCATTAGGGGAGATCTATGTCCAGCAGTGGACTAGAATAGGTTGATGATGATGATGATGATGATGATGATTTAAAAAATGTTGTTTTTATGTTGATTTACGACTAGGATGTTTGGTTTTTGGTTATCTTATAGTGGTAAGATACAAAATTGCTATGAAAAAATATTAAGACTACTAAAAATAGACCTTTAGGGCCCAAGCCCACCTGCTAAACAACGGTTGAGGCCGACATACCAATCAAAAACAATAAGCGAAACCCGGGCTCCGAAGTGCAAACTTTCACTTATGGGGTTGATGACTACAAACCGACTTACATAAAAACATTACAGGTTTAAATAGTAGTATGTAAAAATGCGTCTGTATGGCCATTGTCTAGGCATAGGGGTTTTGGCATTTTATCGGCCTCCGGTGTGGGCGGGGAAACTGAAGGCCAGTAACGTTGCCATCCAGCGATCTATCTTTGATGGCCTTTGGTTGATTGATGGCCTATCATGAAACATCCGCAGTTGCGTACCAAAGTTTCGGTCAATTGGTACCTACCATATATATGTTATCCCACAAGAAGAAGAAATCCGAAGTGATGCCATGGTACATATAGCTATGGGTAAATGCTATGTACTTCGTAAGTGTTTCATGAAGAAAGTATGCGCAAGAGAGTCGTTCGTCAATTAGCGATGTGTGCCGGCTAGAAGTGAGGTTGACTCGGGCACCGAATATCTTGATAGTTTCCTTGATTCCTATACACACTAGCGCAATTGTAACGAACCTGGTGTTGCATACGTTTACAGGCCACGATAACCGCTTCCCATCAGGTGGGCTGCGTGTTTGTCTGCCACCTAAGTTGTACAAAAATAAAAGATATTTTCATTTGTTCCCAAATTTCGACTTATTTGGATATAGGTTTAAGCCATTGACTAGATCTGTAAAATGAATAAATAAGCAATTTTTCTACAATTAACTTTATTAGAAACCTATCTTAAAGTTTAACTTATAGGTAACTAAACTTTTTCACTTACCTTATATTTTATATTTGGAATAATTTCCATTCATAAGTGCGAATGTATACTCTATTAAGTCTCACTAACATTCAATATCATATGGTTTTACTCAATAAGTTTAGAATATATCATAACATCCAACTTTTGTATTGGTGTCGTAGTTAACTGAGCCCATAGCTAACTCAGCCCGCGGCCTCAGTTGACCACTGACAGTTTTTTAATGGTCAACTCGTCCCACTTTTCAATAATTCAGCCCGCGAGGTCAGTTCACCCCTATGGGCCCCTTAGGACCAAATTTGGCACGTCGTCGTCGGGAACAAGACTGAGACTAATCTGTGCTAAGAGATCGACGAAAATAGGCTTACTTCAGTTTTGTACAGCGTCTTCTCTATCGTACATCGTACTGATAGTTTGATACCTTTATGGAGTAGCTAAAACAGTGTGTGTTTATAAAACATTAAAAGCACACTTTGGTTTTAACTACTCTAAGAAGATATCAAGTTGTAACTATGTACCTACCTAAGCACGTTTTATTTTTCTTTCATTTGCAATACAAACAAGTATCTTAAGTTAAGGTTTTGAACACAAAATTGAAATAAAACCAAGCAAATAAAAAGTAGATAAAATCTATTGAATAAAAAATTCAAAAGGTGGATTTAATTAAGTATTTCATTTGATAGGTGCCTTCCACTTGTGCCCCCCGCGTGGACCCCTGGGAGGTCCATTGAAACTTACTATTACACTTGGACACCCTAGGGGGTTCATGGATACTCAGTGTTACTCCTGGACCCCCTCAGCATCAAGGAGTTAAAATATTGAGATAAATCACTATGTACCTTTTTTTTCGTGCGGAAATCCCTTCGGATACCCCCCCGCCGGCGAGCGGGGGCGGTTATGTCGGGCTTGAACCGACTAAAACCGCACGCCGTCTCGGGTCTACAGACACCGGGGTGTAAGGTTACCCATAGAGCATATCACTCGCACTCCGACTGACCCTGGGCCATTCGCAGTGTCCCCTCTGATCGCTATGTACCTACTTATTTGTGGTTAATTTTCGAAATTAATATCTGACATTAGACATGAAATTTATAATACTGTCATTTACTCACAAATAACATTTTTTTTTCTTCTTAATATAATAGCGTGATGATATTAATTATGAAATGTTTATGCGTCTCTTATCAACTCTTATACGTGAGTACCTGAGAAGTATCGAGATTTTACATTTTACCGCCTATCTTTCAAATAAGGCGCGTTAAAATATCTTGACCATGTCTGAGTTCTGCCGAACTAAAAGTTTCGTAAAGATCTACCTTGTCATAACAAAGTTGTCTAATAATTATAATAATTTAAATATAAAGTATAATAATTTAAACAATCAGTTCATATATTTGTATGAGAAGAGTTATTATTATTATTTTAAGTTTTTATTTTTGTGTGAAAATAATAATTATTATTATTAAAAGTTATTATTTGTGTATGAAAAGAATTATTATTATTATAAGTTAAATTATTATTTTGATGTTGTTTAATTTAAATTAGGAATAAAAATACTAATCTTCTTTTCAATAGAATACCCAGGGGGTTGAACAGGAATATAAATTTGATAATAATTCTTATGATAATAACTCCCCATAAAAGTGAGTGTCCATGGACCGCCCAGGGGTGTGGACCCCCTGTGGAAAGCACGCAGTTGATATTACAATCAGAAAAGATAATATCGATTTAAAATCGCCATTTTTAGGGTTCCGTACCTCTAAAGTTACAAAAAGGAACGCTTAAAACATCACTCTCTCGTCCGTCCGTCTGTCTGACAAGCGTCACCACCGATTTTTTCAGGAACGAGTGGACCTAGCAAGTTGAAATTTATACCAGATACTGAGGTCTATAATCTCTATTAGGTGTATCAAAATCTGGGAAGTACCCCAAAGTTTTGGGCCGAAAACCTATAAAGTAGTTTCCGTTGACCTAGTATCACGAAATTTGGCAAAAAGCAAGGTCTTATTATTATTTACTTATTTTATAGCATAAATAAAGAAAAATTGTATACGTCTCGGGCCCACTCTCGAGGATTACTCCGCTACATTAATGAATTAATGGGGCGGAGTAATCAGAAAACAATGTTTAAAAATGATTGTAAAGTCATTCGTTGTTTCCGTAGTTCGCAAGAATTACGGTAGATGGCTCCAGCGTCGCCCCGAGACATATATAATATACAGCGTGAGTTAATAGTCGTTTTGGAACGAAATTTTTTGGGCACAGTTTCGATAGCATAAATATTTTTGTTATATAAAGGTCACAATTTATCTCGTTTGCACAAATCAAATGAGAACTCGTGGTAATTCCTTTAAATTTCCCGTAATACGCTTACTACGTTTTACTACGATTATTTTCATTCAACATTTCCGCATTCGGTATCCGTTCAATCCGAAGCCGATTCTCACAGCGCCAGTGGAAACAGGACTCGAACGGTGACGTACGTACGCGCCATCCCGCCGGCGCCATCTTCAGTTCGAGTCGCTCGAGTCTCTGTGCAGTTTGTGCCGGTATCATTAACGATCAATTATTAGGGCCCGTCTGTTGAGGTACTCACTGGTAGTTCGTAGTAGTAATGCTATGTAGGTACAGTAATATCAGAATTATTAGAGGATATGCTTCTATTAGTAGGTACCTACGAGGTCGTCCATCCGGCTTATTATGCATACGCAGTGCTACTATTATTTATTCTGTGGCAGTGCGTGAGTATCTAGATAACGGTTTTGGTGCACCCTAGACTTTTATTTGTGATAAAACGACTTGTTTATACTCGTGAATACGAACCTCGTTATGAGTTATGCAGTGGTTGTCGTACGTCTATGAAATCGTGAAAAGTTACAGAGACATATACACATTAAATACGCTAAAACACAATAGCATAAAACCATAAGAAGTGGCCGTTGTGAATCGAACGTGGAGGACCCGGCAGACAAGCACATGGCCCCCCTGATGGGAAGTGGTTACCGCGGCCTATGGACGTGTGCAACACCAGTGGCGTCACACTCGCGCTGCCGACCCTGTAAAGGAATGGGGATGGGAAAGGAGTTTGGCAGGGGATGGGGAATGGCCAAAATGAATGTTGCATATTTATCGTTAAATTATATCCTAATAAAGTATTGCTGACGGTCCTATGTCCTTTGTCATAAAGTATGAGAAAGTGGTCAATGTGTCGCGGCCAGTTTCACCGCACCAGGCGGCGCGTCTACTCGTAATACAACAGGTATGAACACCGCAGGGGTGTGTGTTGGGTAACCTCCTCGAGTGTCGCTCCGATGGCGGGAACACATCGCTCTCCGTACTCCTCTGCTTTCAGAGGAGACAGGATGAGCGATGCTGTTAGTGGTGAGATGGCCCAGGGTCAGCCGGGATGCGAGGGATATGCTCTATGGGTAACCTTACACCCCGGCGTCTGAAGACCCGAGACGGCGTGCGGTTTTAGTCGGTGCAAGCCCGACATAACCGCCCCCGCTGGCCGGCGGGGGGGTATCCGAAGGGATTTCCGCACGATAAAAAAAAAAAGGTCTCAAAAAAAAACCGCACAACTGCGGTGTTCATCCGCAGTTGTGCGGTTACCGCGCAATTATGAACAAGGAGGAACCTTTATTCATTAAAAACTGTCAATGAATTACCGAAGCGCTAATAATGTTTCTACTCGAACGAGTGAAAAAGATTACAGAAGAGTCAACTTTTTATTATAACCGGCATAGCAATTTGGGCATCTCAAAATGCTACCATAGATTATTTCGAGTAACCCCCTTTCGAGTCCAAAACGACTATAAAGTCAGCGTGTATAGGAGAATTTCGAATATCTGGCACGTGTCTAGGTCTAAAGGAAAAATTAAAAAAAAAAGAAGTTTTAAATCATTATTCGTTCGTTTTTATAGATAAAACTGGTGGTAGAAATTTGATGACACAAGTTTGTCACAAAATTCGGCCGGGTAGGTACCACCGTGCACGATTGCGAAAAACCCTACATAGTAATCCAATTTCGGTTTGATTGCGTTCAGGGGTCAGCAAGTGCATAGCCGGGCAGGGGGATTGTGGTCGCAGCACTAGTGGGACCGGTGGGTGTCACGCGGTGCTGCGACGACAATCCTCTTCTAATGAGGCCGTCAAGCTGAGTGCCACCATTGTTAATATGGTACGTGTATGTAATGGTGACCCTCTTTCCTGAGACTTTACCTTCGCTTACCATCAGGCGAGGTGAAGTCAAATTGACGTGTCCTAAATATAAAAAAAAAAGTCCGACTCGCACTGGGCCGGTTTTTTTACAACATTCAAGTCGTCGCCATGACGGCAATCGTTTTTGTGTATCACCATAGACAATATAAACATGGTCTATGGTATCACTCAATTTACTAAAATACATCGCTTATTCTATACTTTATTCGAAATAGCACATGACGATATAATATCTATACCTTTTTTTTTTTTTTTTTTTTTATTTAAACGCCGTCTCGGGTCTTCAGTTACCCATAGAGCATATCCCTCGCACCCCGGCTGACCCTGGGCCATCTCACCACTAACAGCATCGCTCAATATCTATACCTACTAAAAAAATAAACAAAAGGGTAAACTGAAAACAAACAATTTTTTTTGGAATTCTTACCTGTTTGTTCGCAATGGTAACATAAACCACTGAACGGAATGTGATTCGGTTTTTTTTTATGTTAGAAAGGCCTTGGTCGGACTTAAAATCTGCCGTATGTGTGATTGCAATTGATTAAGTAACCTCCGTGCGCGCACGCAGGTGATCTCCGGGAAGGGGTGCTTCGGGGACCACCTGCATCGGATCAGGAAGGAGCCAACGCCTGAGTGTCATCACTGCGATGCGAGCGAGGACTCAGGGCTGCACACGCTGGCGTACTGCCCGCCGTGGGTGGCGCCGAGGCGTGACCTCGTGGCAGCCATCGGGGTGGGAGTCCTCTAGCTCGGCAGCATGATTGCGGCAATGGTGCGGAGCGCGAGCGCGTGGGCCGCCGCCACCTCCTTCTGCGAGCATGTAATGCTCGCGAAGGAGATGGCGGAGCGCGCCCGGGAGTGATTTAGAACTCTCCCGGCCCGCCGAGCCCGCAACTTGCTCGCCGCGCGTCGCAGGCGACTCAGGCGCCGGCGGTCACTTAACGACCTCCGTCCTCCATGAGCGCAGGCCTGGGGGTGACAGGTGAGGCCGCCTGTCACCCCAGCAGAAGCAGGCCGGGACGGTGTGGCGACTAGCGCCCCTCCCCCAAACCGGGGCAAAACGGGGACACCGTGGTTCCCAAACCCGAGGGGGCCATCTCGAAACCGGAGATGGCCCAGGGTCAGTCGGGGTGCGTGGGATATGCTCTATGGGCAACCTTACACCCCGGCGTCTGTAGACCCGAGACGGCGTGCGGTTTTAGTCGGTTCAAGCCCGACATAACCGCCCCCGCTGGCACGCGGGGGAGTATCCGAAGAGATTTCCGCTAAGAAAAAAATTAAATAAAAAAGGTATCAAGGTAAGTATTATATAAAATCAGTCCAATTTTAGATAGCTTCATTGTCTTCATGTCTGTAATTCACTTAAAGCTAAAAAGATGATTCAAACTTTAGGATCGTTTGCCACCGGTTGATTGGATCCATTGCAATAAGTTATTAGATAGTAACTTCTGATCACGAAGCAGAAGAGGAGATGGATCACTGAAACGAAACATTAATATGATCATTAAGTCAGCAATAAATCTCTGATTTGTATCAGGATGTCAAGAGACAAGGCATCCACATTTTTATGACAAACTAACTGACCCGGCAAACTTCGTTCCGCCTTAGAAACAAGTTGTGTTGGTTACTTTATCAGGTGAATCTATTTGAATGTCTCCTTGCACCCCGGCATTAAAGACCCGGGACGGCATGAGGTTTTGGTCGGTTCGCGTCCGACACAACCACCCCGTTACCCGGTTAACCGCGGCAATTTACTCGAAAAAAAAAACTACAAAAAGAAACAGTTTAGGCGGAGACAAATTAAAAAAAGTCAAAGAACATGAAAATCGGTCCACCTGTTCTTGAATTTAACCCAGTCATCACTAACACGAGTTTGCTTTATATATAGATAAGTACAGCTACAATAGCGGGTGTGTAGGGGCTCTACCAACACCTTTGAGGCCCCATTCAACCTCATCTGCTAGTCGGTGCAAGTTTTTTTTTAATTTTTTGGGCGGAAATCCCTTCGGATACCCCCCCCCCCCCACCGGCCAACGGGGGCGGTTATGTCGGGCTTGAACCGACTAAAACCGCAAGTCGTCTCGTCTTAAGACGCCGGGGTGTAAGGTTGCCCATAGAGCATATTGCGGATTAATAAAAAATGTTTACTCGTTAGGACTCAATGATTTATTTATTATTTACATACGCTTATATACTAGTTGCTTTGCCATTAGTTAGAGAGGGGCTGGTGCTTGTAGCTGCTTTCTGCTGACGCCTTCCTTTGTTGCTTATGGCAGCGGACGTGATTCCTTATTTGGTGATTACGTGTGTATTTACTACCTTGTAGAAATCACGCCGCTTGTTCATGGCTGCCATAGAACTCCCCCCTTAATTTCCTTGTGGTGCTTCTTGTTTTCGGTGTTAAGCATTATTGAGGTTTGCAATTCTTTTGTCGATTTTTCTGTTTATTGATTTTGTTATTTTTCTTATTGCAAATATCCCTCGCACCCTAACTGATCCTGGGCCATCTCCGGTTTCGAGATGGCCCTGTCGGGTTTGGGAACCACGGTGTCCCGGTCTTGTCCCGGTTTGGGGGAGGGGCGCTAGCCGCCCCGCCGCGTCCCGGTCTGCTCCTAAACAACGGACGAGGCTCTGACGCAGGCGCTCCTCTCGGGGTTGGAATGTGAGACGGCAGTCACTCCCGGTAAAGCCGTCATATTAATCATAAACAATAAGCGGACCACAGTGGGGCCACGTGGGGTGCTCGATAACGATTGTTGTAGCACCTCACGCTTTGGAGAAGAAAAAATAATCTTTTAAAATTATTGTATACTAGCTGTTCTATTATGGCTCCTCCCGCGTGGAATTCTGATCCCGTTCCCGATTTCCATGGGAACCTATTCCAGAAATAAAAGTAACAAATGTGTTGTTCTTCCGGACTATCCCTGTGCGAAATTTCAGCCAGATCCGTTAACCCACTTGTTACTACCGTCCTTTATAACGCCACTAATTGAGTGTTAGATATACCCGCCTAATTTATATGTTTATTGTTATATTACCAAAGATCGTCTTACATTACCGTAATCATAAACAGTCCTTCTATAGTGTGTTAGTACTATTTGTCAAAGTGCGTGTATTATTTAGAAGTTCAGACGTGTTTTAAATTAGAAGTGAATTTACTTTGCGACATGGCTTCAAAAAGGTAAGTTTTAAAGTACAAGAATTATGTAATATATACTATAACGTAGAATATCTTAAAGTGTTGTTATTGTAATATAAATTTAAGATAAAATAAGTTCGTATTTCAGTTTTTCATGAAAATTTTCGTCTGTAAAAACTGATGGCGTTATAACGCCCGGTAGTAAAATTTACGTCTATTTACTACTACTATTATATTTTAGATCACTGATGAAAAGGCCTTTAAACCTCAACGAAATAGTTGATGAATTACAACATATGGATTCAGATGACGACCTGCCCAGTGAGATTACCATTTTTCCACCGGAAAAGTGTTATTTTGTCCTTTGCCGATGTCTTACAATCATGCTACCCAAACACTCAATTTCATTTGTTTTTTGATAATTTTTTTTCTTCTATCACTCTATTTCACGAATTGAGTAATAGAGGACTGAAAGCTACAGGTACTATTCGTGAGAATCGTACGTCTAAATGTTCACTACCCGAGAACAAGGTTTTCAAAAAAACAGATAGGGGCACATTCGTCTATAAGTCTAGCCAACCCAAGCAGATTTTAGTCTGCAAATGGAATGACAATAGTGTCGTAAGTGTCGTCTCTAATTCGGAAACAATTGAACCACTTCACAAAGCTAAACGATTTTCTCAACAACTGAAAAGGTATGTGCTTATTGATCAACCTGCCATAATAAAATCATACAACGAGAACATGGGCGGAGTCGACAGAGAAGATCAAAATATAGGCCTCTATAGAACGTCAATCCGTGGAAAAAAGTGGTATTTTTCTTTATTTTGTCATAGCTTGGATATGGCTACCCACAATGTCTGGCAGCTGTATAAAAGAGATGGTGGAGAATACTACCACTTAACATTTCGAAGAGTGGTTGCTAGAGGTTTATTAGAAACACATAAAAGAACTGACCGACGTGGACCTTGTCGTACTCCTGGCAACTACAGAGAAACCTCGCGATACGATCACATTGATCATTTAATTATTTCATGTGTCGTAAATGTCAGATATATTACACCCAAAAATATGTTTTGTTACTTACCATACCAATGTTTAGTTTTTAGATATAGTAGATAATAATAAACCTTTGTAAGCGTTTCATTCAACAAGCATTCGGTGTTTCATTTCATTCCAATCATAACTTTGGTTTGGTAGCCGATCTTACTACCGGGTGTTATAACGCCACTCGTTTTCCGGCTTTTCCAGTCCACGAATTTTTTTTAAAGTATTTTTCCAATAATACTATATTATTATAGTACAACATATTCAAAAATTACTGCAATCCGAAACAAAAAATAGTTTCAGTAATATCTGGGTTAAGCTGTTTCTGAATGAAAGAGTAACAAACGTCCATACATATAGACAAACTTTCGCGTTTATACCTAATAGTATATAGGTAGGATATATGTAGGGCACGCCGCAATAGCGGCGGTAAGGCCCATCATGGAGGATTGGCTGGAGAGGCGACACGGAAGCCTCTCCTACCGACTGACGCAGGTGATCTCCGGGAAGGGGTGCTTCGGGGACCACCTGCATCGGATCAGGAAGGAGCCAACGCCTGAGTGTCATCACTGCGACGCGAGCGAGGACTCAGGGCTGCACACGCTGGCGGACTGCCCGGCGTGGGAGGCGCCGAGGCGTGACCTCGTGGCAGCCATCGGGGTGGGAGTCCTCTCGCTCGGCAGCATGATTGCGGCAATGGTGCGGAGCGCGAGCGCGTGGGCCGCCTCCGCCTCCTTCTGCGAGCATGTAATGCTCGCGAAGGAGGTGGCGGAGCGCGCCCGGGAGAGACTTAGAACTCTCCCGGTCCGCCGAGCCCGCAACTTGCTCGCCGCGCGTCGCAGGCAACTCAGGCGCCGGAGGTCGCTTAACGACCTCCGTCCTCCATGAGCGCAGGCCTGGGGGTGGCGGGTGAGGCCACCTGTCACCCCAGCAGAAGCAGGCCGGGACGGTGGGGCGACTAGCGCCCCTCCCCCAAACCGGGGCAAGACGGGGACACCGTGGTTCCCAAACCCGAGGGGGCCATCTCGAAACCGGAGATGGCCCAGGGTCAGTCGGGGTGCGAGGGATATGCTCTATGGGCAACCTTACACCCCGGCGTCTGTAGACCCGAGACGGCGTGCGGTTTTAGTCGGTTCAAGCCCGACATAACCGCCCCCGCTGGCACGCGGGGGGGTATCCGAAGGGATTTCCGCACGATAAAAAAAAAAAAAAAAAAAAGGTAGGATATATGTACGATCATAGGTCCTTGATAAGTGTGCAAAGTTTCAAAACAATAAAGTGCTCCAAAATCGTTCTCACAGACTCCGTTACATACATCATCAATACACATCATAAAACAAAGTCCTCCGCCACGTCTGTCTGTCTGTTGGCGATAAACTCAAAAACTACAGCACTGGTTTTTATGCTGTTTTCACCAATGTATAGAGTGGTTGTCGAGGAAGTGTTTAGTATATATTAATCACGTTTTTGTATACTTTAGCTAAAACATATAAAGATATTTGTTGGAGGTGTCGGCAAAAAATAAGCAACCTGGGAGTTGGCAACGAAAACGCTGCCTAAACCCTTTGATATATTATAATAAAATGATGTATGGTGGAATTGTGCATCTTATATAGATTGTGGTGGTGGAATATAGCCCCTTAGGTAGCGGTAACGTGATCAGAATTCCACGCGGTTGAAGCCGCGGGCAACAGCTTGTACACATTAAGTTAATGAAAGCATTTTGAAAACTTACAAATAAAAAAGACCATGGAGAAGTAATCACGGAAGCCCATTGCTATCGGCGGCACAAATATGTTCACTACAATGCTGAAGACTGCCAGCACCAGGAACACCACTACGAGGATGCAGTAAGCCTTCACGAAAAGACGTCTATTCTGAAACAAATGAATAACAAATTCAATTATTGTTGTTTATGTGATAACTTGTGAGAACGACTTGTTAAAAAAAACCGGCCAAGTGCGAGTCGAACTCGCGCATGAAGGGTTTCGTACCATTATCTATACAATGGGAGTCCCCTTAATGATGCATTTTTGAAGTGAATATATAACTAAATATTATGTGAATTGAAAAAATATCACGTTTCTTGTATGGGGGGCTCCCATACAAGAAACGTGATTTTTTTTCTTTTTTTTAATATAAATATTGATTTTATTGTTTCTAGTATTTTTATAGCTTATATATTTTATAGCATAGTTATAGCAGCAACAGAAATGCATCATCTGTGAAATTTTCAAGTGTCTAGCTATCACAGTTCATGAGAGCCTGGTGACTGGATGGACAGCGGAGTCTTAGAAAGAGGGTCCCGTTTTACCCTTTGGGCACGAAAACCTAAAAAGACGAAAAACAAAAATGTGTGTGTGTAGTGTGAACTGGAAATACATAAACAAGTAGATAGATATAGACGAGCTTAGAATCACCAACTTTTTTAAGTCGGTTAACTAGTTTACAGTACCCTTTTTTTTCGTGCGGAAATCCCTTCGGACACCTCCCCACCAGCCAGCGGGGGCTGTTATGTCGGGCTTGAACCGACTAAAACCGCACGCCGTCTCGGGTCTACAGACGCCGGGGTGTAAGGTTGCCCATAGAGCATATCCCCTGCACCCCGACTGACCTCGGGTTTGAGTACCAAGGTGTCTGATCTTGCCCCGGTTTGGGGGAGGTGGATTGTCGCCCCGCTGTCCCGGCCTGCTTCTGCTGGGGTGACAGGCGGCCGCACCTGCCACCCCCAGGCCTGCGCTCATGGAGGACGGAGGTCATGAGTTTACAGTACCCAGCTCTGATTATGATTTGACATATGGAGATTAAAAGTGAGTAGTAGAGTAGTTAAAACTGTTTGTTTATAAAATAATAAAACTGTAAACTACTTTAAAAATACATCAAGCTGTAGATGCGCTGTGCGATAGAGAGAACGCTCTACAAAACCAGAGTAAGCTGATCTTAGAAGTGTTCACTAAAGAGTTATAAGGTAATGATGTGTGTTAATGTTCCTCATGTGATGTCATATGGATCTGTTAGGACCTATTTCTAAATCCTAACAAGGTCGGTCGCTGGTTATTCAACGATGTTAAGTGGACTGTATGTTTGATGTTGTGCCGGTATATCCGAAGTATGTCTAGCGAAAACGTTGAAAGTGAAACAACTCAGTATTCGGAGATTCTTACTTTAATAGAGCTGATCTGTCCGATAGCTGAATGTGCACACACTATTATTTACAAGAAATGCTACTTAAGTACTAAAATTTCTCCTGCAAGTAGCGGGGAGTCAACTGGATTATACTCTATTGTGGCCTAATCACAGCGCGCAGCAAAAGGGCTCCTCCCGCAGGTGGCCAAGTTTTATTGGTTGGTTGTTTTATCTATTGTACACGTGTTTATTCATTTAAAATACAATGTTTCTTAGTTCTAGGTAAGCCTTATCTCTATTCCTATTTATCTACTATACACAATACAATATTCTTATTTTCGTTTTGTATCTACTATCTACTAAACATAATTTCGATATTCTTATTCTAAGGTGACGTAGCTAACAGTTTCCCCGCACGCGCCCGAATTATCAGGGCGCTCCATTCTCCGGTCGCGAAGTCACCGATACGTGGATGAGTCTGGAACTGGGATGCCGCATCCACCTTCCTCTGGTCCTCACGTTCACGACGCGTGTTCTGGCGTCAGGCCCGGGGAATATCTCTGCTATGATTCATCGTGACCACGTGTTTCGGGGTAGTAGGGAATCTGCAATGATAATTACATCGCAGTCTTGTTTGCGTTCCTTACGCTTTTCCATTATTTTCCGAGGCATGAGAGCTGTAAAATCTTCTCTCAGCCACCAACTCCAGAAATGGTCGGTTGTACGTTGCACTCTTTTCCAATTTGTCTGCCCGATGAGCACCGTCAAAATCCTAGTGGCGTCATCAGCTAGGTTTTCCCTCGTAGGCACCCACCTCCATTCGTGCGGCTTGGTTAGTTCCTCCAATTCTCCCAATCGGTGTGCGACGAATGTATTTAATGTCGTGGGTCAGCTTTTATCCATTGTAGTACGGTAGTGGAGTCAGACCAGAAAAACCTATTTGTAATTTCTAGGTCTGTTTCCCTCATGATACTGTTGGCGAGTCTTGCCCCTAATAATGCCACTTGTAGCTTGAGGCGCGGGATCGATGTAGTCTTCGTTGGCGCCACTCTTGCTTTCCCCGCCATCAGGGAAATGTGTACGCTTCCGTCGCCTTTTATTGTTCTCCAATATACGGCGGTGGCGTAGGCTACCTCGCTGGCATCGACGAACGTATGTCAAAGTCAAAGTCAAAGTCAAAAACCATTTATTCTGCATAGACCATTAATAAGGCACTTACAAAACGTCATAAAAAAATAAATAATCTAATGTTTGGCTAATGGACCACCGGTTCGAAACGCGGCCCTGTCCTGAGAAGACTCCGGCAAGAAACTCAGCGGGCTGTTTTTTTTTTGGTCTATTTACAAACATATTTACTTAACCTAAGTACAATATTCCATTTGAGTAGCATAGAGAGAGAGCAAACAGTTCATATCCAAGCTTGTTTATCGTCTAAATAGTCTTGAATTTTATAGTAGCCTTTTTGGCAGAGTTTACTTTTAATTTGGCTTTTAAATTTATGAAGAGGTAGATTCTTCATTTCACTAGGAAGCTTGTTGTAGAAGCGTATACAGTTACCCTGAAAGGAATTACTAATCTTGTGGAGTCGACTATTACAAACCACAAGATTGTTTTTATGTCTAGTATTTACGTTATGTATATCACAAAGCCTTAAAAAATTGGAAATGTTTCTTCTAACATACAAAAGATTTTCAAAAATATATTGGGAAACTACAGTTAGAATGTTTATTTCTTTGAACTTTTCTCGGAGGGAGACTCTTGGGCCCAACTTATAAATTGCCCGCACCGCCCGCTTTTGCAGTACAAAGATTGTATTTAAATCTGCGGCATTACCCCAAAGGAGAATGCCATAGCTCATAATACTATGGAAATAACTGAAATAAACTATTCTAGCGGTATCTATGTCTGTAAAAGTCCTAATCTTTTTCACAGCGTAGGTAGCAGAACTTAACCTACTAGCTATTTTTTCGATATGTGATCCCCACTGTAATTTAGCATCGATACTTAAACCTAAGAACACGGTTGATTCCACAAGGCTCAACAACTGTCCATTAAGTTGTACATTGGTTTCCACCTGTGTAACATTAGGTAAGGTGAATTTAATACATTTGGTTTTTTTTTCATTAAGGCAAAGATTATTTATATTAAACCAATGAACCACTCGTGAGATTGCTTTGTTCACTTCGTCATAATTATCTAATTGTCTTTTAATTTTAAATATCAAGGAAGTATCATCAGCAAACAAAACAATACTATTTTTATCCCTTACGTAGTAAGGGAGGTCATTTATATAAATTAAAAATAAAAATGGTCCAAGTATCGAACCCTGTGGAACGCCCATCGAAACCAAAGATCCTACCGAACGTGTACCGTTCACATCGACCTTCTGAATTCTATTGTTTAAATAAGAAGTCAAAAGGTCGAGAGCCTTGTTCCTTATTCCGTAATAATTTAATTTCCTGACCAATGTATCATGGTGGACGCAATCGAAGGCTCTGGATAGATCGCAGAAAACACCTAATGCATCCTGCTTATCCTCCCAGGCCTCGTAAATACATTTCAATAACTCTATACCAGCATCCGTCGTTGATCGTCCTTTAGTAAACCCAAACTGTTTATCATGAAATAATTTATATTTATTAAAATGGGTTAGCATTTGGTCTAGAATTAATTTCTCAAATACTTTACTCAAGGTTGGCAACACAGAGATGGGTCTGAAATTCGAGGGATCTGAGGCGCTGCCTGCCTTGAACAAAGGTATGACTTTACTGTGTTTCATTAAATCAGGAAATATACCGCAACTGACGCAGTCATTAAACACAGTTGCTAGATGGGGAGCAATGACATCAATGATGCTTGAAACAGTTTTGACTGATAATCCCCATAGGTCCGCGGTCTTTTTAATATCAATGGATTTAAACGATTTTGTGATGTCCTTGCTATCATCAACAACTGAGAATCTGAAAGCGTCCTCACATTTTGTAATTGATTCCATAAGCAATGACTCAGCGGAAGTGGAAGACGACTGAAGAGTTCGGGTAGTGGCTACAGGTATATTTGAAAAAAAGTGTTCAAACTCTGTCGCAACTTCCAGATCCTCCGTGACATGGCGACCGTCTATTTTTAAATGGTAATCTCTTACAACTGCTGGAGATTTACCACATTCGGAATTTATAATGTTCCAGGTAGTCTTAATTTTATTAACAGAATTTGATATTTTGTTTTTTATAAAGTTTGATTTAGCAAAGGAACAGGCTCGCTTAAATGTTTTAGAATAGTTTTTGACATAATTCTGAAAATCAGGGTTGAAATTGTATGATTTTTCAGAATATAATTCATACAATCTCCTCCTGCTATTATAAATCCCTGGTGTTGCCCAGTCACTGAAAACAGGACGGCTGCCAATCGATAATGTCTTTGGGGTAAAAATTCTCCCAAACTCAGTATTGATCAGGTTAATTAAGTCTGCATAAGACTTATCTACACTAGTGTACAAGGGCAAATCAGGTAGTTTATTAACTATATTTTCCTTGAAAGCATCTAAACGATATTGGTTTATCGGTACAAATTTAATTTCTTTTCTTCTTACTTCATAATAATTTCTGTAGCATTTTATAAATTGGCCACGATGATCCGAGTGTACAGCATCCACAATACATTTGTTAATAGAAATGTAGCTCTCCTTCTCTCGTAACAGGCGATAAGCATCTGGGTATGTTTAGATGTTGTAAGCCTTTGAAATCTTTAATGTATTGGTTCCAGTTCTCTAGTAGTTCTTCCTTTGTAGCCTCGTCCCATTTCACCCCAGTCCTCCATAGGTCTTGAGTGAACATTTTTCCTTTTATTAGAATTTGGGCGGCAAGTCCCATAGGGTTGAACGAAGACATCACGGCTCTAATAACTTCACGCTTATTCAGCGGCCTGTTTCCGTTGGAGACGTCTGCTTGTGTGTTTCTTAGACTAACATTAAACGCTAGAGTTTTCTTTGACACGCATCGCATCGCATTCGAGGGTTCTTTCTTCGTGTAATAGCTTCTTTTCAACTGACTTCCCATCTTGTTCCAAATAGACTAGTGCCCTTTCTTTATTAGAAACCCACTATTGGAGTTCAAAACCAGCCATCTTGTGGATACGGTCGATGTCTCCTGCTACTCGTCTTGCTTTTTCCACTGTCGGAAAGCTTTGGAGATAATCGTCCATGTAGTTATGTCTGGTGACCGATCCAGCTCCTTCTGGGTACTCATTTTCGTGTTTCTGTGCGTTGATATAATTTTCATAGATCGCTGTGGCAGGTGAGGAAGCTGCACCGAAGATTACCGACGTCATGCGATACTCTTTAGGTTTCTGGTGCCATGGAAATCTTAAGCTGTCTCGATCCTCTTCTCTGATGCCGATTCGCAGGAACATTTCTTTTTTATCAGCGACGACGGCTACGGTTCCCACTCCGAACTTTAACAATACTCCGAAAAGTGACTGGAGTAGGTCGGCTCAGCGCAGCGCGTCGTTCAGGCTTTTTCCGTTGAATTTAGTGATGGCATCGAATACGATGCGAATCTTCTTTTTCTGAGGGTGCAACACGGCGAAATAGGGAAAATAAAAGGTGCGTCCAGGTGTGGAGAGTAAAGGTTCTTCTTCTGCATAACCGTTGCTCAACAAGTTTTTTGTGTCGTTCGTATTCCTCCTTGAGGCTTGCATCTTTCCTCAACTTCTTCTCTATCCCCAAGAGTCTTATGCGCTTGAGTATAGTTGTTGGGTAACGTTTCGTTTTCCTTTTTCCACAATAATCCCGATTCGTATCTTCCGTTTGCTAGTTGTCTTGTTGTCTTCCAGAACTGCCAGAGCTCGTTGATCGGCGTCGTTACATATATGACTTGCAAAGACGCATGTCTCTCGAGGCATGTCTCCGATGCGTGGCAGCTCCTTGATTTTCTGTAGCTCAGCTAGAGCCAACTGGTCTGGTCTCCCAAATCTTCTCTCGAGGGCGGCCATTACCTCTTCGGGGTCCGATGCGACGAACAATAGACTGCGAACTGCTTCCTTTGCCGTACCTTTGATGGTTTTTCTTAATCGTCCCATGTTATGTATATTTGTACATAACGCCTTGCTGTCCTCAAATGCTCGCTTGAATGGTAGCCAGTCTTCATGGGACCCGTGAAACTCTGGTAGGTCCCATATCTTCGAGGGTGCTTGACTCGGTGTGACGGTTCGTGCAGCGCTGATGATAGCGTTGGCGAGTTTTTTCAGCTCTGTCTTCTTAATTGGTCTGTTTTCTTTTTCCTGTACCTTGGGTGCTTCGATGTACGTAGTTGTTTGGTTAACCCATTCTTCAATGTACGTAGTCTGTTTATTTCGAACTCTTCTTCAAATTCTTCCTCCGACTGGCACTGTGCCAGCTCTAGCTCCGTTTCGGCTAGGGCTACGGCGTTCTGAGCGGCTTGCAGCTGCTTCCTCTGTAGTTCCAGGCGGGCTTCGATTTCTATCCTTCTTGTGGATTTTGTTGATCTCGCTTTCTTTGAGTGTGAAATCAGTGTTGCCGAAGACGCAAACGGTGGGACTGTAGACGTGCCTCCAATGTTCTTCGACTTCGATGTGCGTGACGGAATTATTGATTCAGCTGCGGTGTTTTTCTTTGTGCTGGTCTGTACAATCGACGAGGTAGGTTCAGATGTAGCGGCGTTAATGGGAAGTGAAGACGCTATAGCTGCAGAATCGGCCGCAATGCGCGTCTTCCTTGTTGTTGCCGGGACGGTGGGCCCCGACGATACGTTCCCGGGAGGTGCATGTCGATTAATCCTGGTGGCGCTTCTACACGTGGTTGCAGCTGTCATTTCGGTTTCTATCGTGGCCGGTGTATTCATTGACCAATCTGACGTTTCTTCAGTTGTTACTCCTTTCTTCAATTGCCCCGGCAAGCTAGAACGTACTGTAGACATCTTCTGAACTTTTCTTCAGTTTCCAATCCGGCTTCGATGGACCAAAACAATGTTAGGACCTATTTCTAAATCCTAACAAAGTCAGTCGCTGGTTGTTCACCGATGTTAAGTGGACTGTATGTTTGATGTTGTGCCGGTATATCCGAAGTATGTCTAGCGAAAACGTTGAAAGTGAAACAACTCAGTATTCGGAGATTCTTACTTTAATAGAGCTGATCTGTCCGATAGCTGAATGTGCACACACTATTATTTACAAGAAATGCTACTTAAGTACTAAAATTTCTCCCGCAATTAGCGGGGAGTCAACTAGACTATACTCTATTGTGGCCTAATCACAGCGCGCAGCAAAAGGGCTCCGCCCGCAGGTGGCCAAGTTTTATTGGTTGGTTGTTTTATCTATTGTGCACGTGTTTATTCATTTAAAATACAATGTTTCTTAGTTCTAGGTAAGCCTTATCTCTATTCATTTTTATCTATCTACTATTACACAATACAATTTTCTTATTTTCGTTTTATCAACTAAACATAATTTCGATATTCTTATTCTAAGGTGACGCAGCTAACAGGATAGTCGCCCCATAAAAACATACATACGCACACATTGAGCTGGATTTTAAAATAAAACGACTACTATATTTAGCCAGAGTGCATGCAAACATAACTCAAGATTATTACGCGCCGCGACCCATTAGCACTGCGCACTGTATGCAAATATCTAAACTTTTGTGCTAAATACGTCAATCTGTAGAATTTAGGATTTGATGACTTTCCTGCTAAACATTAGGATGCATTCCTAATGGATGCATTTATTTCGCGCATTATTGCCAATGTTATGGATCATATTGAATCATCGCGTGTCCTGTTGTTAGGATGTGTGACAACGAAAACTCTCCCCGTGACCATGGCTGCTGAAAAGCAACCGAAACGTCGGGATCAATGTAAAATATAAAATAACATCAAATAAATCGCAATAGAATCAGTTAAAAAATTGTTTACTTCAACGAAAACTTGTTCACTGTCTCCTGATTCTTTGGGCATAGTCTGGTCCTCCGGGACCTTGCACATACATGATACGTCTATCTGAAGCACTGTATTTTAAACATCTTTTTAATACGAAAATTCGCCCTCAGGTAGCTCAAAGATCTGCTTCGCGTAATTCCCATAAACAAATATCGTGAAAGACTGATATAGAAAGTATTATACTTAGAATGCCGAGTAGGCTATTCAAATAAACATCATCATGCTTATAGCGATTTCCAAGTAGCGTCCAAAGTTTGCATTTTGGAGCCCGGGAACCGCTTACTGTTCACCAGAGCCCGAGGTTCGTCTCTTTCCTCGTGTACTTCACACGCCCTTGGGCATCTCTGGCAGTGAGCGTTTAGTAAGTAAGTTTTATAGAAGCGACTAACGTTTGAGCGCAAAACCCCGAAAGGAAACCCAGCGCAAGAACCTCATCCGTCAATCAGCAAGTGTACCGATAAATACGTATTTTGAGTCTTGGTGTTCCGGGCGAGAAAAAGGAATTGAGCTATACACCCTGTGTAGCTTCATCTCTTTTCCTCGCCCGGAACACAAACGCTTATAACATGTCATATTATAGTCGCTGAACCAATACTCCTCAGTAAGTCTCCAACAGGTTCTTAAAGTAATGTAAAATACTATGTTACTTACTTTATGAAGTCCAATAAGTAAAAGAACGGAAAATATCACGCAGAACAGAGTAATGAAGCCAGCAATGACTATTGATGTGGTGTCAATATCTTGAACTACGGTTCTTACTGAAATTGAATCGAACACCAGTGTGCAAAAGTCGATGATCCAAAGAATCTGAAAATAATAATGAATTTTAATTCCACATTAGGCAGGTGCTGAGTACGTGGATGTTATCGCGCAGAACAGCGAACGAGTTCGTGATTCTGACTGCTCCGTCAGAGGTCGCGGGTTCAATTCCCGCTCAGTGCAAATAATATTATAATATTATATCGTTTTATGCAAGAGTAAGTATGTCTCTTTGCATTGGTCTGGGTGTTTCTATGTATAATAATTATGGACGTATTTCCAAAAAAAAAATTAAAACTATAAATTATGCTGATTTTGGTCTAGACAGCTTTGTGTATTTTGTCCTATTTTTTATTCTGACAAGGTTTTATTTACTTTCTCTTGTCCGTTGTCTATCTGTAATCAAATCTTGTAAGTTAAATTTGACACACTCCCCGGTTTCTGATTGAGATGAAAATTTTGCGCGTATATATGTATATGTATGCGTGATAATACAATATTATTTAACAAAAGCATGTTTTTAAAAAAGATTTTTTCTTTTATTTTGAGTGGCAAAAAACGGAACCCTTATAGATTCGTCATGTCTGTCTGTCTGTCCGTCCGTATGTCACAGCCACTTTTTTCCGTAACTATAAGAACTATGCTGTTGAAACTTGGTAAGTAGGTGTATTCTGTGAACCGCATTAAGATTTTCACACAGAAATAGAAAAAAAACAATAATTTTTGGGGGTCCCCATACTTAGAACTGAAACACAAAATTTTTTTTTTCATCGAAGCCCAAGTGTGATATGAATAGCTCTTCAAAAATGATATTGAGGTTTCTAATATCATTTTTATCTAAACTGAATAGTTTGCGCGGGAGACACTCCCAAAGTGGTAAAATGTGTCCCCCCACCCCCCTCTAACTTCTAAATTATGAAAATGATAAAACAAAAAAAAAATATATGATGTACATTACCATGTAAACTTCCAACGATAATTGGTTTGAACGAGATCAAGTAAGTAGTCTTGTTTTAATACGTCATAAATCGTAAACCGCAATTTACTTATCATTCAATCAACTCAAATATAAAAATAACATTATTATGTTACTTGCTGCTACGGAACCCTTAATGGGCGAGTCCGACTCGCACTTGGCCGCTTTTTTATATAGCTGAAGCAGCAAACATGGGAATATCGGTTATTATATCATAATATATGAACTCTTATAACACAAGTAGAGGCACTTGAGCCATCTGCCCTGGAGAGTAGTGAGTAAAAGAAGGGAGGTAAATGTTCCTGCGCTCTCACAAACTGGCAGTACACCTTCGGGGCCCATACAACCGTACCTGCAAACCAGTACACCTGCTGATAGACGGACGAGGCTCTAGCGTGAGCTTTCCTCTAGGAGTTGGGAGGTCAGACGGTAGGCAGAGAAGAAGTAAGCGGACCCTGGTGTCTGAGGTTTAAGCCATTGATGTGACTGAAAACTACGCTAAGATAATGCTGATGATGATTGTCGTTTCAATTTTTGAAGTGAAAACTTTTTTAGGCGCGTTGAGCACTTTTTGGGGGAACAAAAATCATGGAACTCATGTCATCATCACGCTGACATGCTTTCCATATTCAAAAATGTATGGATGGATGGATGTATGGACATTCGGAAAGAGGGAGGGAGAGTGGGATGTACGATGACGATTCAAAAAATACACACGTAATTGTTCAAATTTTCACTTCTGTCGGCACTCCCAGAGTGCCACTGTTTTTTTAGATTGTTTGAGGTCTTGCTTTCATTCTGTTACAGGTTGTATATGTGTTAAAAGTTAACCTTACCAGCTGGCAATATCCGACGACGTAACTGGAGAATTTATTAGCGACGAATTTGATGAAGGGTCCGCCTGTCCTTGGGTCGAAATCTGGAACTGCCATTTTGAATCTGTAACATATTTAGACGTGGATTAATATCCCTGCAAATAAACAAGTAATGCAGGCCTCGCATGAAAGGCTTAATGATAGTAGAGGAAGCTCTGTAAGGATAGAAGCAGACGGCGGGCCGTTGTCTTTGCCTACCCTGAAGGGAAAAAGAGTACCTTTTTATTTCGGGGAAATCCACTCGGTTACCCCCCCGCCGACCAAAGGGGGAGCTTATGTCGGGCTTGAACCGGTTAAAACCACAAGCTGTCTCGGGTGTTCAGACGCCGGGGTGTAAGGTCATAAGGCAATTTCCTCGCACCCCGACTGACCCATCAGGTTTGGGAACCACGGTGTCGCCATCTTGCCCCGGCCTGCTTCTGCTGGGGTGCCAGACGGCCTCACCTGCCACCCCCAGGCCTGCGATCATGGAGGACGGAGGTCATTGAACGACCTCCGGCGTCTGAGCATGTTGCGGGCTCGTCGGGCCGGGAGAGTTCTAAATCTCTCCCGGGCTCGCTCCGCCGCCTCCTTCTCGAGCATTGCTTGCTCGCAGAAGGAGAGGCGTGAGTACCTATAAGTAATATGTAAAAGTACTAAGCTATATGTAAAATGTATGTTTAAAAAAACATCTTATAGTTTTACCGACTACAGAAGTTAGTGAATGATCTGTGGTGTGTATCTATATTTTCTGATTCTGTCACTGCCAATGGTGATGTTAAGTTATAAATAACCCTTGCACTTATATTAAGGAAGAATAAAAGCATAAATTATGAAATGGAAAAATATTCAAGGAAATTGTTTTTTTTTTTTAATTTAAATATATAATATAAAAATGAAGACATTTAAACTGAGCGGACACGACGCGATTTTTTATTTATAAACTCATGCAGACTGTGGTTATTATTGGGATCCGTTTGGAACGCACAACTTTTCTGTCCTAATATACTTTGACATAACACGTTTGGCATAACTTTTAAAACATAGATATATAATAGAAGATACGAAATAAGGTCACGTGACCTGAAGCCAAATGTTTCCCTAAAATGGCATGTGGCCCCGCCTACTGCAAATAGTGTTGTTACTGTATGGATGATGATGCCCATATCGATAAAAAAAGCTATACTGGCACATTTGTATGTAAAGGTTATACATTTTTTTTTTGTTATTAATGTTTTGTTTCAAACATAATTCGTATAATTCAATGAAATTTTTTTAAGCATTTTGTATGCTTACTTTTTTCTAAAGATTTAGATCGGAAAAAGAGAACATCTAGGACGGGACTCGAACCCGCGACCAGTCCCTTACAGGGGGAATGCTCTGACCAACTGAGCCACCTAGACACGTCCCAGATATTCGAAATTCTCCGATACTTTAATACGTCTTAAGGCGACGTTGGAGCCATCTACCGTAATTCTTGCGAACTACGGAAACAATGAATAACTTTACAGTCATTTTTAAACATTGTTTTTTCATGACTCCGCCTAATTAATTCAATTAAATTTTTAAGCATTTTGTATGCTTACTTTTTTCTAAAGATTTAGATCGAAAAAAGAGAACATCTAGGACGGGTAAGACGGGATCTTAAGACGTATTAAATTATCGGAGAATTTCGAATATCTGGGACGTGTCTAGGTGGCTCAGTTGGTCAGAGCATTCCCCCTGTAAGGGACTGGTCGCGGGTTCGAGTCCCGTCCTAGATGTTCTTTTTTCATATCTAAATCTTTAGAAATAATTCGTAAAGCATATCTACTTTTTGTTTATCATTCATCTAACTACGACTAATATCGGATATAAGTACTCAAATAACACATTAATCCTTCACACGCCGGTCGGTTTAGGGCACGCAGAGGTACAAACTACATTTCATCTCATTGCATTAGAGCCACGGAAGAAAGCTAGTATTTTATATAATTCATACGACATAACCGACTTCAGGCAAATCACTCACATCGAATTTATTTTTTTGTGAAGATCTCTATAAAGACAATTGAGAATTTACTAGAATTTTAGAAAACTTCAACAAAAATAAATGTGTGCCGACTAAGCTCACAATTTTCTGAACATCATTTGTTATCCTACTAATATTATAAAGATGAACGTTTGTGAGTGTTTGTTACTGTTATTATGTTATTAATGTTTATATATTAAATCAGGCAGGCAGTTGCTACAACTAACAGTTGGCTGTATCCTGTGTTTCTACGTAATGTTGTCTTTTCTATTGCTTAATAAAGTAATTATTAAAAAACATCGGTTGTACTAAAACGAAAGTAATGATATAATGCTTGCAACCCTTGCTAACGCTTGGGTTGTGCTGATTCCAAAAGCTTGTATCCCGCAAATTTTTAATTGCGATTAAAGCTAAGAAATGAGCACAACCCAAGCCAAGCAAGGGTTGAAAGCATTTGTAAATAGATATCCAGTTTTTTCTTGAATTGGTTAACAGTCTGTGCCGATATGATGTCATCAGGAAGCTTTGTCCACTCTCTAACCAAAATGCTTCTTCAAGATAAAAGTACTGAACAGATTTTGATTGGTGTATAGGGTACTTTTTGCACTAGTGACATTTTAATCACTAGTCATGAATGGGTCTGGGTTTCAAGATAAGAAATAAACAATAGCAAAATAAAACAATGATTACTCATTAGGAATTAATAATTTATTCATTAAGGAATAATATCAATTTGGTTAGCAAATGTTTCAGACACATGTTTCGAATGTTATTTTTTTCGTAGACCTCGGCTCGGTCGATCACAGCTTTTATTTATAATTATTAATTTATCGTGATTTTCAAAGATTTTCCTCCATTAAAAATTTGAATATATAAATATAATCATTCTCGGGCTTAACTTTATGGATTAAATTTATTAAATTAGACGACCTCTATGGCGTAGCGGTAGTGCGTTCGACTGCTAAGCCAAAGGTCGCGGGTTCGATTCCCGCTCAGTGCAAATTTGTATATTTGCATTGGTCTGGGTGTTTCTATGTATAATATGTATTTATTTACAAAAAAAAAAGTATTTAAGTATGTTTATCCGCATTCTAGAACCCATATGACAAGCTCTGCTTAGTTTGGGCTTAGATGGCGTTGTGTAATTTGTCCTAGAATATTTAAAAAAAAAATTAAATTTTGTTGAATTTTTTATGTATTCCTGATAATTTGAATTAAGCTGAGGACGGCGATTTAAATTAAGCCACCTGTTTTTTTTTTCAATTATACTGAATGTGTATTGCTGCCTTGAACCATGTAAAAGTCCATTACACTCATCACATTTTAAAGACCTTGTCAATTTCGTGGCTAGGAAGCCTGCTATGTGCAGACAGTTTCGCCCCTATGCTTCAAAACTTGCCGAGAAAGAAATTCTGGAAACCCATTCTCCAATAATCTCCAATAGCACCTTCATTAGCAACTAAATTTTGTTTCTTCAAATATTCAATTATATTTTGGAATGTAAGAACTTTCTGCTTTAACCTGCGGCTTTGATTGAGGACCTTTATTTTTATTTGCTGTATCTTCACTTGCCTCGATAACTGCCGCATTTTTTCTTTTGTTTTAGCAGCCAACACCTGAAAGTAATATAAAATTATATTTATAAGTATAATATGACGAATGAAAACTATTTTTTAAATTGGCGATTGCTTTAAAAATTTGCAATAATTTATCTTAAGATATAAAAAAATTTGTGTTAATTTTATTTACATTTTTATCTACCCGGGTGAAGAGATATAATATGCATGTCTCTAAATGCAATAAACGCACAAATAAAAAGAACTATTAACAAATATACTAGTATCATCGCAAACTTAAACTAATTTTATAATTCCAGCAATACACAACCAACGGCCTAATGTTCAAACGATACTGAACTATATTAATATGTTTCTGTCGCAACTATTCGCCTTAAAGCGACAGTGAGAGTTGAGGACAACTGAAAATCGAGTGGTGTTTGAGCATTTTCCCGTAAGAAAGATGAAAGATTTCTTCTTACATTACAAGGTGGTACAGTTGCACATTGTTCTTCGGCTGGAAGATAACTTGAAGTGCTATAACAAAAACAAACCATTAATCATATAAGCATTCTATTTCTGTCATATTTTAAGACTTGCAATGTGTGCATTTCAGACTGATTTGTGTAAGTTAAATAAAAAATATGAAGCTCACCTTTTCTACACGTTTATTATCAATTTTTGTTGACAATGCCACTCTAGGTTCCATTGACGAACAAGTTAACTGAAAAATATATAAAAATTTTAAGCACTATAATAATTTACAATGTATATTTAAAGATATATATTACATATTTGCAGAGGCCAAATAGATACTTACTGGAAAAAGAGTGGGTTTAAGTATTTCATTTATCGGAAATCTGTAATAAAGAGCAAACTAAAATGAATAATTCTAGACCATTCAGCTTACCATCAGGTGAAGCCAAATTGACGTGTCCTAAATATATAAAAAAAAATACTTTTGACACATCAGTTTTGTTGATACACATTGAAGATGATTTGATGCGTCCAGAAAATTTTGGAATAAGTTCACAGAACCGTGAACAGAAAGTAACCTCTCAGAATATATAAGGTATCACAAAATTAGGTCTCTGCATTTGGTGAGATGACTTGGTGTCGACAATGTAAGTATTTGAAACAAAAAAACAATATCGGGTGAAATAAAAAAAATAAAAAATTTAAAATAAAAATTAAAAAAATCACCATCAGCGACCAGCGTCACGTGATGCGACGAGCACACGTGACGCTGGTTGCGATTTAGGTATTTCCCACACATCCGCTTGGAAAATACTGCGAGGAGAAGGACTGCACGCATACCACGTGCATCACGGGCTCGTCGCGTCACGTGATGCTGGTCGCTGGTGGTTTATTTTTTTCATTTTTGTATCTTTTTAATTTTTTATTTTACCCGATATATATTTTTTTTGTTTCAAATACATATTTTGTCGATACCAAGTCGTCTCACCAAATTCAGAGACCTAATTTTGTGACACCTTATATATACATGAATACAGTTTTATCGATAGTTAATACATAAACTGGTGAGAAACAACACTACTTTTAAATGTAAACAATGTAAATGATTTCTTGTTTTGATTACATTTATAAAATGTAATAAGTATTACAGTAAATATCGGGAAATCAAATCTAAAATCCTAATTACTTACTTATTTACAAGAAGTAATCCATGCGCAAAATATGCCAAAACATCGAAAAATGGGAACTAACCTGAAAAATGACAATCCCCCGTCATTCCATCGAGAATTCGAATTGCATTCTCTGATACGACACTTTTTCATGTTGTTTACTGTTTACTTAACCTTTTAAATGGGACAATATGCACCGAAACTAACACACTTCAATAAAAAACTGAAAATTAACAGCGAATTTCGTGAAACTGACGGCTAAAGTACTTATGAAAGTGCATATTAGTCTATGGAAAGTGCAATCCTAAAATGGCGGATGTGCTTCAAAGCGGAGCTTGGTGACGTCACAGAGTAATGTCAACAGAAATTTGAGAGTGATGACATACATTGTTTTTGCTTTGCATTCGTAAATCATGGCGTGTTAGAATGAGACAGATATGTTTCTGTTACTGAGGTCCATAATTGAATCATATTTGCAACTTAGGGGCCTATCTTCTATTCTTCCTATATCTATGTTTTAAAAGCATCAATACTTTGGCATAAAGATTTTATGGCATAGGTACTATTCCTTTAGGCATAATTATAATTTAGACTAATTTGTTTTAGTTTAATTTCAAATCGCATAAATTTATTCGGCCTAATATTATTTATGCGTGGGGTATCCGAAGGGATTTCCGCACGAAAACAAAAAGTATTGCATTGTATAACATATAGGTATCAAAAGGCCGCGGTCCCTAAGCCACGAATAATTATGCGTTTCATATTATGCTTTAATATCGTTATGCGATAATAATGTTATGCTTTAGTATATTATGCTTTTATATAGTTATGCTAACAGAAGTTATGCTTAAAAATTATGCCTTAGAATTTATGCGATGATTGATGCGAATGATTGTTATGCGTTATGATCGTTAGGAGAAATGAAAGTATGCTATACTTATAATCCGCACGCTGAATGATGATCCCTATGACAGTTCGTTAACGCTTAACATTGTACTGACGTCCTATCACATCAAATCCTTTAGAGGTCCATTAAAAAGTCGAAAAAATCATAATTGTGTACAATTGTAAATTATAAAAATGAATATTAAGAAATTATTACGTAATGTTCGGAAATAATAGAAAAAAACTCAATGCAAATGTACATGGTACGTGCTGCAAAAGTTACGTCGTCAAGCTGTTATCGACTAAGAAGGGACACGTCGATAAACAAAATATCGATAATTTGTTGGAAAAATAAAACAAATGCTTTGAGTTTGTATTTTATTTATATCAATCTGAATCTGATACAGGGTCAATCGGATCTTCAAAATCTGAGTCTGAACTGCAGCTATCCGTGACGTTTATTATTAACGGTTGGTCAATGATATTGTCGTATTGTACATCTCGATCCCAGTCTTGTAAGCAAATTTTCTTCGTTCTTTCGACCACTTTTCGCCAATCGTCAGCTGTCACTTGAGCGCAAGCTTCTTCCAATAAAACCATCATTTTATTTGCCGTGAATGGCGGAGTTGTGTTATGCCTAGCTGCATGACCTGAAAATATTTGTACATTTAGTAATTATTTTTAGAAATATATGCATATACATAATAAATAATACTATATAAAGAAAAAATATAGATACCTTTGATCTGCGCCCATATCAACTCGATTGCATTATATTGGCAGTGATAGGGCGGTAACCGAATTACCGTGTGTCCATTTGATTTGGCCAATTCATCCAAAAAATATGATGGGTGCGTCTGTTGTTTGTGAAAGTTCAACAGTCTAACCAACTCTTTTTTTAACATCTGACTGTCAGTTTCCACACCATTGCGTTGTAACCACTCTATAATTTCAGCTTTTTTGTTATTGCTGCTGGGGGGTTTGTTAATTTGAACTGAGTGATATGAAGCATTGTCCATTAAAATATAGTGAGGCTCATTCAAATTTTCTAATAGTTTTATAAACCATGTCTTAAAGTTTTCGAAATTCATTTCCTCGTGGTACTCCGTTGTTTTCACTGACTTAAAAGCCCACAGGCAATTCGGCACAAAACCTGTAGCTGTGCCAGCGTGGCAAATGATTAAGCGCTGGCCCTTTCCTTCAGGAGTTTTTGTGCTGGATTTGGCTGTGTCATCCGTCCATGCCTTACCTACAGTATGATTGGCGTTCAGCCATGTCTCATCAAGGTATACTACCTTCTCCCAGTTATCAATTTGTTTGTAGCATCGTAGTAAAGCTATGTCAGTACGCTCCATTAATATTTTTCTCTTGTCACATTTTTTATAGCGGAATCCACATTTTTTCAAAACAATTCTAAGAGAAGTAGCACCACCTTTGAAGAGTTCTGCAGCTTTTAATGAAGATAATAACTTCTGGCAGGTCGGTAGTTCACCTCGTAGGTAGTAACCATAAATATGATTGCGTATAGCATCAAAATCAAAATCATCAGGTTCTGTTATATTACATAACCTTTTCTTTTTCTTCTTTGGTGTTAATAGTTTATTGTCCTCCATGGACGACTCCCAAAATTTTTCCTTTGTTATTCGAGAAACAGAAGCCTTTCCGATTCCTAGAGCATCGGCTACACGATCGCGAACATTGTCAAGCGGTAACAAGGGTCCGCCATTTTGTTGTTCACGAGCAAAATAGTCTCGCAAACGAACTACAAACTCGCGAACTTCACTGTTGAGAACAGTTTTCCGCTGTCTTTTCGGCATTTTGCAAAACCGAAAATCAACAAACAGGTAACAGAAAATCAACAAATAACACAAAACAGCGAAAACAGAAACAAAACTCAGCTAACAAAGAAAGACGTGGCGCATACAAGGCGTTAGGGCACTCGTATGACGCGATGTGATGCGGTGTGACAAGAAGACAAAACAGACTGACAAGACATGACATGACTGAATTAAAAAAATACGGTAGGTCTATGGCCTCCTTTTAAATACTTTTCCATGTAATCCATAATTGCCAGCTAATTATGAATTCTTTAAAATTCAATTCAAAAAGAATTTTAAATTCTTTAAATTATGCAATTTGAATAAAAATTAAAGTATAGTAAAATAAAATATAATAAGGCTGTTACTTTTTTATCTAGTGTTTTATGTCCATCAATGCGCGTAGTCTTTTTTTCAAAATAAATAAATATTGCTTATTATGTTGAATGACCTGGCTGAATGACATGACATTTGCCTGAAAAAACAGTATTTTATCGAAATTGTTTCGCATAACTAATACAACTGTCAGTTGAAACGTCATAGGGATCATCATTCGGCGTGCGGAGTATAATTATGACATTAAATTTTATGCGTTCCAATGGGAACCCGTATTATAATGTTGAATCACGGGATTCGGGCTAGTTAAATAAATAGGCGTGTTACTTTTATCGGTACTGTATTGTTGAAACGATTTATTACATACTAATCGACTCACTCGCAGCCCGACAATCCCGAGACTGGCGAGTACATACGCAGACGGCGTATGCATACAAAAATGCTGACACTGTTTTGTCCCTACAATATTCCCGTCTTCAACAAAAGAAAATGAATACATAACAAATTATTTTTTTACACACTACAGCAATTACATTCCTTTTTAACTATATCCCAAAAAAATTATGGTCACCCTAACATAACAAACATTTATTAATATCCGAACAATATTATGGTCACCCTATCATTCATAAAATTTATAAGACATTGTTCATGTCAACATACAGTGTACCAAGTTAAAAATTCGCTGACGCTAAGACTGGTTGGTAGAGATACATTGCGGGGTGTGTGTTGGGTAACCTCCTCGAGTGTCGCACCGATTCCGATCCCGCTGCAGTCCGGGGGGAACGGAATCGGAGCGGCCGGTACACCCTGGGCGGCGGTCAATGGCTTCCCCTTCACCCCTTCATAGGGTTGGCATTGATCGTCGGCCAATACCCAACGTGGCGGGAACACATCGCTCTCCGTACTCCTCTGCTTTCAGAGGAGACAGGATGAGCGATGCTGTTAGTGGTGAGATGGCCCAGGGTCAGCCGGGGTGCGAGGGATATGCTCTATGGGTAACCTTACACCCCGACGTCTGAAGACCCGAGACGGCGTGCGGTTTTAGTCGGTGCAAGCCCGACATAACCGCCCCCGCTGGCCGGCGGCGGGGTATCCGAAGGGATTTCCGCACGATAAAAAAAAGGTAGAGACACATTGCAATGACGCTCGACTTCTACTATCATATTACTCAGTGCAAGAATTACATTTACACAGAATTACAAAATCTATAATTATTGTCCTTAAAATATTACCTAAGACCATATTTATAATGCATAATTATAATATTGATTTAAGTAGTATGAAAATCTTTTCGATTTCCCCCAAAAAATACAATACAATTTTAATTGAATTAATTTCAATTTCAATGGTATAAAAACACTACGTATCCATTAACACAATAACAAACATTTAAAGATTACACATTATAAGACAATCTGGGGCCTGTTCCCAGTGAGCTGGATACAGTGGTGGTTGCCACTGGTGGGGTAGCCCCCTGCTCGACCCTTGATACCAAATCGTTGACAATTTTACTTTTAACACGCTTACTGCACTTTCTTAACAACACGAATAAACAAACACTACTCACAATTGCTATTATCGTAAAGGTGAGTATTCCATGTAGTTCTATTTTCCTTTCAATCTCCGCCCTGGCCGTGTTGTCAGCACCGCTCTGTGCAATGACCACTTGGGCGTTCTTTGCCTGTTGCTGACTCATGTTCACCCGAATAGTCATAAACTGTTAACCGTTACGTGATGCAGTGATAGATTGTAATGAAAATAAATTTCCAATAAAATTATTTTAACATAAAAACATGCTGAGCTTGATGTATTATGTCCCACTTAAATTTTTTCCTAATGTTTAAAATTAAATCATTGCGTACTTTTACTGCTTAATTTACTCATTCTATCGAGTATCATAACTCAACAACCATAAAAGTGTAAGTATTTCTGTTCGTCAATAACTTGGTATCAAGTCCAATAAGTACACAAAATTGTTTCAAGTACACAGAATATTACAAAAATACAATCATGAAAACATCAAAAGATTGTATATATATAGTATACTAGCTGTTACCCGCGACTGCGTCCGCAACTAAATTGTGAATCTAAACCATCCTCGAATCCCCTTGAACTCACACAAGAAATTTCTTCAAAATCGGTCCAGCCGTCTAGGAGGAGTTCAGTGACATACACACGCACACAAGAAATATATATATAAAGATGAGAGAATAAACACAATAAGTGCACACATGTATAAAATGTAAAATAAGTCAAACTGCGGTCAGTACTAGTATACTTCACATGAATCGTACAGGTTGCCTAATCACTCTTCCACTGCGTGTGGTACGAGTGTTGGGCGAAACGCTACTTGGAACCTCAGTCTCTGACCTATCCGCTAATTCGCTATCTTCATTGATACAATATACCGGTTTTAACCTGTCTATCGAAACGCTAACTTTACGTCCTGGCATTTGAATGACATATACTTTGTTTTTTCTATCTAAAACGCGAAATGGTCCGTCGTAGGTAGGTTGTAATGGTTTACGCACTGCGTCGTGTCGTATAAATACATAACTACACTTTTCTAAATCCGGATGCACAAATATATTCGGTTCACTATTTTCCCTAGTGGCTATAGACTGAAATTTCCTAATAGTATCTCTTAATTTATTCACGTAATCGTAATTATCATCTACAGAAATATTACTCGATTGGCTTTCGTAATAATCCGCTGGTAAGCGCAATGTAGTACCATACGTTAATTCCGCAGGGCTGATTCCATTATCGCTCCTAACTGCTGTCCTAAGGCCTAATAATACGATTGGTAGTTCGTCAACCCACGAGGATTCAACCACGCTGTGTAAGCGAGCGGTTAAAGCCGTCTTAACGGACTTGTTCCACCGTTCCACGCTGCCATTACTGGAAGGATGATAGGGAGTGGTTCTTAGCTTTTCTATTCCTAATAATTTCATTAGTGAGCTAAATAATTGACTTTCGAATTGGCGTCCTTGATCGCTAGTTAGTGCTTTCGGGCAACCAAAACGAGAGATCCAACCCTCATAAAATGCTCGTGAAACTGTTTCTGCCGTCATATCTCTAATGGGAAAACATTCAGGCCATCGTGTGCCTCTGTCAACTATTGTCAGGCAATACCTAAACCCTTCTACCGACGTGCTAAGAGGCCCGATTAGGTCTATGTTTATGTGTTCGAATCTATCACAGGGTGGGTACGTACCTAACGCTGATGGAGTGTGACGACTGTCCTTGGATCGTTGGCACTGTATGCACGTTTTAGCCCAGTGCCCCACATCACGATTCATTTCTGGCCAATAAATGCGATCTCTTATTAATTTGCGTGTAGTCCTTATTCCGGCATGGCTCAAACCATGTATAGAATCAACGGATATACGTCTAAATTTCTTTGTCAAATACGGCCTAATTTTATCCTTGTCTATGTTACAAAATATTAGTTTCGAACTCATAGGTAATAGTAACTTTTTAAAGCTATTCTGCTGATTTCCGCAATTTACTAACTGTGAGATACCTACTAGTATCGCTTTCTGGCTCCTTAGCAAGTGCCTTGTAATCAATCGCCGTGGGACAGTTTATTATTGCGACGCGCGATAACGCGTCCGCGACATTATCCTGCCCACTCAAATGCCTTATGTCCGTGGTGAACTCACTAATAAATATTAAATGGCGTATACGTCTAGGAAGCTCGATCTCATAATTTAGCTTAGAAAAAGCATACATTAAAGGTTTATGATCAGTATACACGTTTAACTGCCGTCCCTCGACCATGTACCGAAAATGTTTAATTGCTAAGTAAATGGCTAGTAACTCTCTGTCATAAGTACTATATTTTCGTTCAGTGATTGACATACTTTTCGAATAATAACCTAACGGAACCCACGTATTATTCACACGCTGTTGCAATACGGCGCCTACACATGTATCAGACGCATCGGTCATGAGTGCAAGCGATGCGTTTTTGACCGGTTGCGCTAGGGTGGCCGCCTTGCGGAGACTAAGGTTACATTCCTCGAAAGCTTGCTCAGCAACTGGGGTCCAGTTAATAGGTGTCCTATCCTTCTTTTTTGAACCATGTAAGTAACTATGAAGAATAGATTGAGATGCGACTGCCTTGGGTATGTGAGCTCTATAAAAGTTTATCATACCCAGAAACCTCCTCAATTGTTCTATATTTTCGGGTTTCGGGAACTCAACAATCGCCTTAACCTTATCGTCCAGAGGACATATCCCTTCTGACGTGACACGATATCCTAAGAAATCAATTTCAGACTTTCCAAACGCACACCTTGATATGTTTATAGTAATACCGTATTTAACATAACATAAACATACATAAACTCACGCCTATATCCCCGAAGGGGTAGGCAGAGGTGCTAGCACCCACATTTCGCCAGTTTATGTTTAGGTCCCAATGTAATAGGTGGCGAGCCTATTGCCATTAACCGGGCACTTATAAACCTGCGATAAATACACACATAACTTCGAAAAGCATCGAAAAGTCATTGTTGTGTGCCATGGTAATACCTGGGATCGAACCCGAGACCTTGCCTCAGCAGTCCTTTACCCATACCACTAGGCTACCGCGGTCATCTGAGAATAATTTATAAACTCGAAAATAGCCTTAGGCGCCTGTGTATTTCTTTCGAGTAAAACTCAACAATACTCTACGAATGACTGTTGATATACTGTTGTGTTGAGCAGTTCAACTCGGATAGATCAGGTTAGAAGGTTAAGGCGGAACCGGAGAGAAGCAGAGCTCCCACCTCAGCCTTCGTGGTTATTTTTTGTAACAACGCTAGCGCCCCGTCAGCTTTTTTTTAAGTCCTCGCAGTTTAATATCGATGGATTGGTTATGGATGAATGGATGGATTATGCGTTTGTAATGTTATACTTTGTTATAATATGACATTATCATTATGTGAACTTCCAATCCCAAGAGGAAAGCTTTTACTAGAGTATAGTCTGTCAATTAGGAGGTGTATCATCTTACAGGTGAGGCTGTACTGTACAGTCTTGGCTTCGAGGGTGATATAATACCACTATTCCACTGAGGCCGTCGTACGAACATAGGTACATAAAGTTACCTACTCACAACTATTATAACAAACCTACATAACGGTATTAAAAAACAGGTAGATAATACTTTCAGTTTCATAATTTAAATTAAAATATATTTACCGGCTTTTGTAATCTCACATTATCAGTTCAATAACTTAACCTTTAGAATACTCACGTTTAAATAAATAAATTCGTTGAAACACTACACGACTGGTGCACTAAATTTACCAGTATACACTAACTTAAAACCGGTTTGTTATTGCTTGACTGGGATAGATACCCGATCGTATGAATGATTAATTCAACTATAGTTTTGTACTCTGTCAATATTCATATTACTCTTAAGGCGCTGTCTCCACGTAAACTACCATAATGATGCTTATTTTTTGTCTCTAAGATTATTTCTCTCTCACTTTCTAAGATTACTGATGCTAGACAGTTGATTTTTTTTATATATACAGCTAATTAACTACTGTTCACGCACATTCAAAATCATTTTGGATAAATAGAGCAGTTTCTTGTTAAAAAATTGCTAAGAAACACTCTTTGAAATACATTTTTCGTTTCAATTATCTTAATATTTTTAGCGATGACATATTATATATTTTTTGTTACAAATATAAAGAAAATTTAATCAGCTAGTGGAATATCTACAAATCAATATCCTCAAATCCGTAATATTTTTAAATGAATTATTTATCTGTTTGCCGCCAAACAAATCAAACATTTAATATTGAGATAATTGAAACGAAAAATTTATTACAAGTAAAAAACTAAAAATTTTGCAATTTTTTTAACAAGAAACTGCTCTATTTATCCAAAATGTTTTTGTATGTGCATGAACAGTAGATAATTGGCTGTATATATAAAAAAAAACAACTGTCTACCACCAGTAATCTTAAGAGAGACAGAGAGAGAGAAATAATCTTAGAGACAAAAAATAAGCATAATTATGGTAGTTTACGTGCAGACAGCGCCTTAAAACTGTCTACTAAATAATAAGTGCCAGCGGAATTACTTTCAGAGGAATGCGTCTAATTCAACAGATTAAATCACTAGATAGGTAGACACATGTTATAACACAAAATCCTCGACCGCGTCTGCCTACCTCATGATAAACTCAAAAATAATAAAGCTTATTTTCATGCGATTTTCAGCAATAGAGATGGTGATTAATAAGGAAGGTATGAAGAAAATTTGTGGAAGTATTGTGTAAATTAGTGGCAATGTCAAGCCGCGTGGGAGCTTTCATCGAAAACGCTGCATAATCCTTTGATAGATTGAGTATATGGTCCTGTTTGTTACGCGGGAGGGTTCAGTATAGGTACCACACGGGCGGAGCAGCGGGCAACAGCTATATCTTTACATATAATTTATTACAACACTTTCTGAGCTTTCACGAACATGCTTTCTGAATATCTTGGAGTTCATATCTACGATGAATCGTATATGGTTATTGCTTAGTTACTGAAGAAAATCATAAATGGGCGAGCTTTTCACAATTACGCTGGATGCGAAAGAAAGTTATTTTCGTACTCCAATATTGCATATTGAGAATCGATAGGCAGTAGCCAGTGTTATGGGTGACAGGCATATACGTTACGAGAAATCGTTACGGTGCATTTTGATCGGTGCAGTGCGATCGGAACAATTTCTCCTACTTAACATGTGTGACATTAAATTCACTTTATCGGCGAGTAAAAATAGAATTTAATTTCGCACTAAATTACCGATTCATTTTTTAGGGTTCCGTTGGCAAATGGCAAAAAACGGAACCCTTATAGATTCGTCATGTCTGTCTGTCTGTCCGTCTGTATGTCACAGTCACTTTTTTCCGAAACTATAAGAACTATACTGTTGAAACTTGGTAAGTAGATGTATTCTGTGAACCGCATTAAGATTTTCACACAAAAATAGAAAAAAAACAATAAAGATTTTAGATCGGAAAAAGAGAACATCTAGCACGGGACTTGAACCCGCGACCGATCTAAAATCTTTAGAAAAAAAGTAAGCATACAAAATGCTAAAAATTTAATTGAAAAAACAATAAATTTTGGGGGCTCCCCATACTTAGAACTAAAACTCGGTTTTTTTTTTCATCTAACCCATACTATGTGAGGTATCTATGGATAGGTCTTCAAAAATTATTGAGGTTTCTTATATAATTTTTCTCTAAACTGAGTAGTTTGCGCGAGAGATACTTCCAAAGTGGTAAAATGGGTGTCCCCCCCCCCCTGTAACTTCTAAAATAAGAGAATGATAAAACTAAAAAAAATAAATGATGTACATTACCATGTAAACTTCCACCGATAATTGGTTTGAACGAGATCTAGCTAGTAGTTTTTTTTTAATACGTCATAAATCGTAAAACGCAATTTATCTTTCATTCATTTACTCAAATATAAAATTTAAAAAAAGCATAATTATGTTACTTACTGCTACGGAACCCTTCATGGGCGAGCCCGACTCGCACTTGGCCGCTTTTTTTAGTAATATATAGGATCACTTACGGTGAATAAAAACACAAAAGGCTTTCTTTATTGTAGTCTATGAAAACACTCCACACATTCACACTCTATTTATTTATTTGTGTATGTATCTATATATTTGTATACTAAGTATGTAAATATTATTCATGTGACGAATTCTATTAAATGTTTATAAAACTACACCAACTCTCACTTATATTAAATGTACTCTTCATTCCTGTCCAACCTTTAGGTTGCCTGGAAGAGATCACTTTTAGTGATAGGCCGCCCATTGTGCATTTAACTGTAAATGTTCCAAATTTGTATCCATAATTATTTTGGTGTACAATAAAGAATTATCTATCTATCTATCTTAAATGCTGACAGACTCCGGTGGTCTGAACTCACGCGTAAATAACGTTAAAAATAAAACAAAAACACTAATCGAAAACAAATCGCTTTAATTTTACTTCATCTTTAGTCGTCAGCTAAAATTTCCGGGAGCGTGTCTCTTACACCCAGTATTAGTATATTAATATATAAGGTGTCACAAAATTAGGTCTCTGAATTTGGTGAGATGACTTGGTATCGACAAAATATGTATTTGAAATTAAAAAAAATCGGGTAAAATAAAAAAAAAATAGAAAAATGAAAAAACATAAACACCACCAGCGACCAGCGTCACGTGACGCGACGAGCCAGTGACGCACGTGGTAGGCGTGCAGTCCTTCTCGCAGTATTCTCCAAGCGGATGTGTGGGAAATACCTAAATCGCGACCAGCGCGCGTCACGTGTGCTCGTCGCGTCACGTGACGCTGGTCGCTAGTGGTGTTTTTTTGAAATTTTCATTTTAATTTTTAATTTTACCCGATATTTTTTGGTTTTGTTTCAAATACATATTTTGTCGATACCAAGTCATCTCACCAAATTCAGAGACCTAATTTTGTGACACCTTATATAAATACCAATCTAGGTAATTGCAGTAAGGAAAAATACTTCAACAATTATATCGACCAACCATAAGTGATATTACGATATTACGATTAAGTGACGAGTCATTGTGGCACTCTGTGGCTCACTGAGAGTTTTTGTGCTGTCAGAGGGAAGAGTCTTCCTTCTGACAGCACAAAAACTAAAAAAGAAGGGAGAGGCGGGAGTAGCCTTTGGTCTTCCCGGAAGACTAAAGGCTATTCCTGCTTTGCAATTTCTTTTTTTTAGGGTCGGCAGCGCGAGTGTGACGCCCCTGGTGTTGCACGCGTCCATAGGCCACGGTGACCGCTTCCCATCAGGTGGGCCGTGAGCTTGTCTGCCACCTGAGTGGTATAAAAAAAAAAAAAAAAAAAAAATTGTTAGCTTGCGAGCGATAGCAATATTAACTATCAACGAGAATGAAAAGGACGATAATCGATTGGTGTAAATAAACTAACGTTCCGTTATTAGTTATGACACTTTTGCCCAGGGGATTCCCCAGTAAACGATACGAGTATATGCATACCGACTGCCGGTCGAGGACATTCTTATTTTATTAGAAATCTGATTCGATAATTATTTGGCCCGAATTAGAAATCTTGAAGTAGGTTTTCACGAATGTATCCAGTGCGAAGCTGGGATGGACCGCTAGTTAATTTATATAGGTATTACATTGAACGCGTTGGTTATGCATTAGTTAGATTCCAGAAGGCTTATAACGTCTTGTGACAACATTTCTAACAGATATAATTAAAATAAATTTTGAGAAACACTATACATTTAAAAATAAATAATATGCCTTTGCTGTTTAAAAAATGTTGTTTTTGTGTTGATTTACGACTAGGATGTTTAGTTTTTGGTTATCTTATAGTGGTAAGAAACAAAATTGCTATGAAAAAATATTAAGACTATACTAAAAATAGACCTCTAGAGCCCAGGCCCACCTGCTAAACAACGGACGAGGCCGACATACCAATCAAAAACAATAAGCGAAACCCGAGCTCCGAAGTGCAAACTTTCGCTTGTGGAGTTGATGACTACAAACAGACTTACATAAAACCATTACAGGTTTAAATAGTAGTATGTAAAAATGCGTCTGTGTGGCCATTGTCTAGGCATAGGAGTTTTGGCATTTTATCGGCCTCCGGTGTGGGCGGGAAAACTGAAGGCCAGTAACGTTGCCATCCAGCGATCTGTAGGCCTATCATGAAACATCCACAGTTGCGTACCAAAGTTTCGGTCAATTTTTTATTTATTCCTCAAGAAGAAGAAATCCGAAGTGATTCCATGGTACATATAGCTATGGCTAAATGCTTCGTATTTCGTAAGCGTTTCATGAAGACCCAAAGTTTCGGATGTTTCATGATAGCTCCCCTGATTGGTTTTGAGGATAGTTAATGTCTACTTTGAAGTCGAGAGTTTCCTACCGCATACTTCTCCTAGTTGGGACGCCTCTATTCAACCTTACCGCAACGTGCTGTACGTTGTTTGATTATATTTTTTCAGATGCTCGCTATTATTTCAGCAGTGGTAACGGTAGCAACTTTCGAAGAAACCTATAAACAACATGCTTCCGAGAAAGGCAAAACTATCGCTATTGGCCTGGCGTGCTGTAGTATAGTTATCAATATTTTATGTGTAATTTTCGCCCTCGTGTTGGTTGTTGGTATACATATGGTAATATATTTGTTTTCAATTAAGTAAAATTTATATGCAGATAAAATTCTTAATTCTAACTAATATGTATCATAAATGCGAGGGGCTACTTTTTATCACAGGAATACTATGGTGAGAACCATCGCCTCCGACGGGAACAAGTGGCAAGTCATCGCCTTTTTCTGGAAGCAGGTAATGCGCGCGAAAGAGGCAGCGGAGAGGGACTGGGAGAGAACCCTATCCCCTGAGTTCACAGTTTGTCTACGCCGAATTACCGTGCTTCCTGAAGCGGGCCAACATGGAGGCGTGTCGTGTTAGCCTGCTTCTGTAAGCGTGCCTGCCAAGTCACCGAAGCAGGATCAAACCCGACCCCGTAGGCGAGGCTGCGAGGGTGGTCAAAGTTCGTCGGTAACCCTTTCGAGGGCGCACCTAGGGTGCCCCGCAATAGTCACTTGGGGAGGACACCATGTGGTTTTAGTCAGTTCGATTCCGACACACCCATCTCATCGTTGGCACCGATGGCGGAGCCCGGAGGAGTTTCCACACGTAAAAATAGAAAATTGATCACAGTAAAGTCCAGTATTCTTAAAAGGATTAACTCGTTAAATACCTAGTTCTGAAAATGGGAAATTTATCACTACACACACATACACCTTATTACGCTCTTGCTGTTGTTTCCAGCTCCACCCGCGTTCCAGACTATAATTTATCCCTGTATCAATCGAACCCGCGACATCTGACTTAGCAGTCGAACGTACTACCGCTACGCCACTGAAGAACTCCCTTTAATTTCAGCGCAAACGTGGATTCATCAGAGCGTTCCTTATCTACGCTGCAGTTTTTATCGTGATTGCCTTTATTTTATATATCGCTGGCATCGTATACGGCGCCAATGCTTTCTCAATCATTAGAGACACTATTTTTATAGGTATGTACCATTATTATACCAGAGGGCCAATTCTCATAATAATAAGATAGTCAAAATTAAGTCTCTGAACTTGGTCTTAAACTGAACTGTTTATAAGTCATGATTGAAAGGCCCTAGCTAGTTTCAAACAGAGTGAACCTACCCGTACCCAAAAGTAAACAATAGTGATTCGAGAAATATTTATGATGACGTGTATTTTTTTTTTCAGTGTGCTTTATCTATATCTTCTTAGTAGTCAGAAGCTACTACTATAAGATGGACCAGTACCAGGTGAGGTCAACGCGCGCAACGCAACAGGAGTTCTCATAATTCATAACATGGAATTATTTGATCATGAATTTCATACATAAACGCTAAATACTACTGCTAAATTATTGTTTTACTTTGTTGGGTAGTTTTTCACTGAAATGCTGTAAATTTGTAATAATACCAACACAACAAATATTCAACGCCATCTGTCGAAGTCACTTCGGAATAAGATATTCTGTATCGCACAATGAAATTTCTCTCATTAACATACAAACTGGCGCATAGAGTATCACAATAAATATTTTGCCGAATTGCATTACAATTACAGCTTGCATTTTGAGGGTCTGCTCTTCTACTTCTCCATCTTGGCTTTTACGGAAGCGACTGCCATCTGCTCCTACCTCCTGCCGCCGCCTCCTTCTGCGAGCAAGTAATGCCTGAGAAAGAGGTGGCGGAGCGGGTCCGGGAGAGACCCAGGTCCCTCCCGAACACACCACAGAGCCTGAGATGGGCGGAGGCAACTCAGAGGTCCTCCGTGAGTACAGGCCTGGGGCTAACAGGTGGAGCTGCCTGTCACCCTAGCAGAAGCAGGCCCGGTGATGGCGTTCTGGCCGCCTTTTTCCGGAGCAAGACGGGGACACCGAGGTTCCCAGGAGGCGGGGGGGGGGGGAAGGTATCCGAGGGTATTTCCGCACGGGAAAGAAATAACAATGTTATCATCCAGTGCCAACGCTAACACATTGAGGTTGATATCAACATTGTACATGCAGATAGCGACTGCAATCCGTTCCTGTTGAAATAGTATGTTTTTGTAGTATCTACTTGTACATTACTTGACCTAAAGACAAATACCCAGAAAAAATGTAAATATGGTTCCAAGCGGAGTTATTACCAGTGAGTACTGTTAGTAGTGTTCGGACTCCTTCGAACACTATAGTTAGGTGCCTGGCCATCATGCGTCATCGATATTAAAATAAAAATGTATAAATCAATTTGAATTAAGAGCATATAGAAATAAAAGGTTTGCGGACAGATCGAATCAGGGGGTTTCTAGTATATATATAATAATCTATGTCAGGGGGTGTCCAGGGGCTCCGTCCTTGACCCGCCAGAAGAGAATATCAAGAAGTAAAAGTGTATTAGGCTCCATCACTGAGCAGAGTTCGCGACCCTCTTGTTCGTTTCAGTAAATATAAAGAACCTCGCGTAAATCCCATAAAAACACGTTTAGTAGGGTTATAATTAAGAATAAATACATTAATCATATAAAATCCTTGTCTTATAATTTAAATATCAGTTATCGACAAGAAGCTATGAATTCAAACCCCAGACTCCACAGTACACATGTTTCCTTCCTCCTACAGTCCCGGGCCCTTTAAGCGGGGCGTGAAAAAGCATCCGAAGAGGCCGTCAAGCTAACGCCACCATTATAAAATTGTCGGTGACCGTAATGGTGACCCCCATTCCTGAGATTTTACTTTTAGCTAACCATCAGGCGAGGTAAAGTCACATTGACGTGTCCAATAATAAAAAAAGTAAGTAATTCATTGTTGCGGGCTATATTTGCATGCAATACCAGTACAAATTAGACGTTCTCAGACATTGAAAATTATTATTTAAGTTTATAATAATATTTGTAGGAGTCGATGGAGTATCACGTCCCTCACATTATTTACACTTCACACTATTTTATTATAAGTATCTATATTATTATGATATTTGTACTATAAATGATGTATTTATTTAATATAATTATTCCCAGTTGCTACAACTACACCACTAGTTATTTAGCTCAACCAGATCCATACAAAGGTTGTCTGGAAGAGATCGCTTTAAGCGATAAGACCGCCCATTGTAAATAATTATATTAATACATAAGTACTTGTGAAATTTCTTTGTTGGTGTACAATAAAGTATATTCTATTCTACCTAGTCTATATTTGAATATTAACTCACTGAGTTGTAATTCACTGTACCGAACAGATGCGACACGACACACACAAGTGGTTTGGCCATTTGCACGTTGCCATTCATTCGTAAGAATTTCGCTAATGGCTGTAAGTAGAATGTAAAGGAGAAAATTGGCGTTCTAGGACATGTTCAGGTAGTTCAGTTAGTAACAGTACTTCTCCATACATACAACATATGTGTAGGGACACAGTAGTGCATTGAACAAGGCACGGCGTCGCTTACGCAGCGAATTCCAGTCGCGGCACTTCGTGGTGACCTTTTCAACGTGCGTTAGAGTGACTGTGTCGAAATTGTTTTTTTGCCGGTGTGATAGCGTAATCGTACCTAATTACGCTTAAAAGGGGGTAACTCACGAGGTGGCCAAGCGAACACGCGGTAAGACTTTTACGCGAGCGCCTACATACTTGAACTGTTTTTAGTAATTCTGTAAAAGACTTAAGTGAAGTAAATCAGTGCAATGGCAAATACCGAAGCCGCGCCCGAGCAGAAAATCATGGTGGAAGACGTCGGACTCGCAGCTATCTCTACCGCGTCCCGAATATCTACATTTTGGACCGACCAACCTGGCATTTGGTTCCTCCATGCGGAAGCCGGGTTACGACCTCAGAAGGTGAGCGACGACGCGAGATTCAACATCGTAGTGTCCAAGCTAGGCAAGGAAGTAATCCAACAGGTATCGGACATAATTATTACGCCGCCGAACAAAAAGAAGTATGACCTTTTAAAGCATAGATTACTGCAAATTTACGAAGAGTCCGAGAACCGGAAAGTACAGAAATTAATTGGCGAAATGGTCCTCGGTGATCAAAAACCTTCGCAATTGTTGCGAAAAATGCAAGACCTAGCAAGGGGTAAGGTGGCCGACGACACCCTCAAGGTGCTATGGCAGAATCACCTGTCGACCGCAGCGCGAAGTGTATTAGCCGCAGCGGATACATCGGATTTGGAACGTTTGGCAGCTATAGCGGATAAAATAGTAGAAAACATTCAAACACCACAAGTAGCAGCCATATCCGAAGCCTCGAATGCAGATAGTACATCGATAGTTTTAGCGGAAATTGCAAAATTAAGTGCGAAAATTGCTGAAATAGGGAAGGAAGGAACCGGAAATTACCAGCGTAGAAACGCGCGTTCCCGTTCTCAATCTCGCGATCGCCCAAGACGTAGTAACATCAATAAAAACAACTCGAAGAACCCGAATTGGTTATGTTTCTACCACTATAGATATGGTGAGAAAGCAAACAAGTGCGTCGAGCCCTGCAACTACAAAAACCGGAAAACTAGGAGCAATACAGGTTTCAACGGTGGCTTCCTGTATTCCAGTAGCAAACCATCGACTCTGCGTCACGGAACGTAATAATGGTATGCGATTTTTAATTGACTCTGGTGCAAATATTTCAGTGGTTCCGAAATCTTACAGGTTAGTGCGTAACGTAGTGAAAGAGTGCGAATATAAACTTTATGCAGCAAACGGCACGGAAATCAAAACGTACGGTACTAAGACCTTAGCTTTAAATTTAGGCTTAAGGAGAGTGTTTAACTGGAATTTTATCATTGCCGATGTTAGTCAGCCCATAATTGGGGGAGATTTTTTACAACACTACAATCTGTTAGTGGATTTGAGAGGCAAACGTTTGATTGATAACGAAACTAGCTTACATGTAACTTCCAACGTTGTGAACTGTAAGCAGCAATCAATTAGTACTGTAACTGAGTCGCATCCTTACTATCACTTGCTTAGTAAATACCCTAACTTAACGAAACCCGTATCTTTTAAAGAACCACCAGCTCACCCAGTAGTTCATCATATAGCGACAACAGGTCCACCAGTACACGCCAAGGCCAGACCACTGCCTCCGGATCGCTACAAAAAGGTACGTGAAGAATTTAGGTTAATGCAGGAATTAGGGATTTGTACTCCATCTAACAGCACTTGGGCCAGCCCACTTCACGTGGTACCCAAGAAGGACGGTCAGATACGACCGTGTGGGGATTATCGAGCTTTGAATGCTATCACGAAGTCCGACCGTTATCCCATTCCGAATATTAAAGATTTTACATACATTTTAGCAAATAAGAAAGTTTTTTCACGTATAGATATAAATAGAGCTTATCATTTTATTCCTGTAGCACCTGAAGACGTGGACAAAACTGCTATAATAACAACTTTTGGTCTGTTTTCGTTTCCTAAGATGCAATTTGGTCTTATAGGAGCCTCGAGCACATTTCAGCGTTTTATGAATAACTGTGTATTACAGAATCTAGAAGACGAATTTCAGAAAAATTATTCTGAATTTTCAGAGTACCAACGCGAATTTATTTCATGTTCATGACATCATAGTGGCGTCAGAAAACTCTATCTTGCACGATAAGCATTTAGAAGCATTGTTTCAGCGATTAGAGAAAGTTGGTTTAACTATTAACGTATCAAAAAATAGTTTTAGTCAGAAAAAAATCAAATTTTTAGGACATGAAGTGTCCGCAGAAGGTCTTAAACCTCTGCCGACAAAGGTACAAGCAATTATTGAGTACCCATTACCTAGAACCGTTGACGAATTACGTAGATTTCTAGGTATGATAAATTTTTATAGAAATCATTTACCTAAAGCAGCACAGTATCAAAAAGAATTAAACATTTATCTGTGCGGTGCGAAAAAGAAAGACAAATCGGTTATCGTGTGGTCAGACTCAGCTATCAGAGCATTCGAATAATGTAAGGCAAGCTTACAGGAAGCTGCAACACTAGCGTATCCAATAAAAGGCATACCTATATCGTTAATGACCGATGCCTCGGACAGTTGCGTAGGCACTGTCCTACAACAACAAGTTGACGGAAACTGGGTACCGCTAGCCTATTTTTCTAAACGTATGACCGATACGCAACAAAAGTACAGTACCTACGATAGGGAATTACTTGCGATTTATTTGGCTATACAGTATTTTAGATCTATGTTCGAAGGCCAGGAATTGATTATTTTTACCGATCACAAGCCGTTAACTTTTGCATTAAAAAAATTGAATTCTAGTAACGAAATTCCTAGACGTACACGTCAGTTATTATTTATTAGTGAGTTCACAACCGATATCCGTCACATATGTGGTCCGGATAACGTGGTTGCTGACTCGTTATCGCGAGTAGAAACAATACTCTGTACCAGCATGTTCGACTTCGAAGAATTAGCGTTAGAACAAAACAATGACTCGCAAGCGCAGGAAATGTTACACGATAGTAACAGTAGTATAAAGTTACGAAAGGTAACAATACGTCTTTGTAATAAGCAAATACCTACTTTGTAATGTTTCGGATAGTACAATACGACCTTATTTAACACAAAAGTTTAGACGAATGGCGTTCGATTCAATACATAGCCTTAGTCATCCTGGCATTCGTACTTCTAGAAAATTAGTTAGTAGTAAATATTTTTGGCCAGGAATGAATAAAGACGTAGGCCTATGGGCGAAAACATGTACCCAATGCCAACGTTCAAAAATACAACGCCATACCGTGTTAGAATTAGACAAAATTTCAAAGGTTAATCGGTTCGAACACTTGCATATATTATTGATATTATAGGCCCGTTGCCAACGGCAGAGGAAGGTTATCGTTATTGTCTTACTATGATAGACAGGCAAACCGGATTGCCTGAAGCATTTCCTTTGAAAGACATCTGTGCGAACTCAGTTGCCAAGCTATTGTACGATGGATGGATTACGCGTTATGGATGTCCTATTAAGCTTACGAGTGATCAGGGCAGTCAGTTTGAAAGTAATCTCTTCCAACAACTATTAAAGTTCTTAGGCGTTAGTAAAATTATCACTTCCTTATCATGCACAGGCAAACGAAGCTATTGAACGCTGGCATCGCAATTTTAAAGCTTCATTAATGGCCCGTTTAGGTAATTCTGTATCGTGGATAGACGAGATGTATACTGTCATGCTAGGTTTGCATGCGGCCCCTAGAAGCGACACAGGTGTGTGTGCTGCCGAGCTAACGTTTGGCAGAACGCTAAGACTCCCTGGTGAATATTTCGAGGTAAGTGATCAATCTTTCAGCAACTGCGAGGACTTCGTTAAACAATTGAGACACACTATTAATGATTTAAGACCTAGACCCTTGAGTCATAGTAACTCTAGATCTGTGTTTGTACATCCTGATTTGAAAACGTGTCAAAAAGTTTTTATTCGTAACGATTATGTTAGGAAGTCTCTGCAACCTCCTTTCGATGGACCCTATCGAGTAATTAAAAGATACGATAAAGGATATCTCATACAGTATCCTGATAGGAAGTCATTCGTTTCCATCGATCGGTTAAAACCCGCTTATTTACTTACTTGTGAACAGGAAATTAAGCAATCAGATAGTAATTGCACTAGTAAACAAGTAATCGAGCGTAAGAATGCAACTCAGACTAAAAGTAGTCAAGGTATTGCGAAAGAGTGTAGGGACCACTTTAGCCATCTTCCACTCTGAGGGAAATACACCGCTCCGCAAAGACGTGTTATAAATATTCAAAAGTGGACGGACTAACTCATAGGCACACGCTGCGATGAAGAGGGGTGGAACTCCATCAGGACCGGCTCCCTTTATAATATCTAAGTCTTTCAGTATTTTAATAAGAATATCATGTGTAATAGGTGGACTACTTAAGGACACACTGTGCTTTTGTAATGACTGTATATACTCCATTTGATACTCAGCATCAGTGTCTTGGTCAGAATTGTATACTGAGGCAAAGTAATCTGCGAATAAATGGCAAATTTCCGTACCATCAGATGTCTTATTAAATCCATCCGTCATAGACCTGGGGTACACACTAGATCCTCCTCTTTTAGCTTTCGCAAAAGTCCAGAAAATTTTAGGGTTTTTTTTTAATTCGTCTTCTGTGAGCTTGATATAATTTTTATAACACTCAGTTGACATCTGTTCACAAGTTTTGCTAGTATATTTTAGTTCTATAGCATCAAGCGGGTTTCTATATTTTTTATAACGAATCCTTAATTTGTTTTTATAATTTAATTGTTTAATTAGGTTACGACTGAACTAGGGTGGGTATTTACGGTTTTTTAGTACCTACGTGCTTGGGTATGAATTTCTTTATCACATTATTGAGAGTATTATAAAAGGCCTTAAGCATTCCATTCACATCCCTGCATCCAGAAAACAAACTCTCCCAGTCCAGATTTTTATTGAAGTGTGACGTAGGTTGCCAATCTATATCACGTCGATTGAAGTCGCCAACAATACATATTTCACAGTTTGTGATTTGTTCAAACACAGAATTACAGTTATCTATATAATCTTCCAGAATGGACCGCCCTACGGGCGGAGGTAAGTACACAGCACAAAATACTATTTTGCGAACAGTATTAGTACGTGACCCAGGTATCTCAATAACAATCCAAATATCCTCACTGTTACTTTCCCAATTAACTACGCGCTTAGACTTAATATTATTTTTGACAGCAATCAAGACTCCTCCACCATCTTGTTTAGCAATCTGTGTGCTAGCCGTTTCCCTATCCCTCCTGTATACAGTGTAACGGTCATCGAATAACTCATTGGTAAATACTGAACTATTCAGCCAAGATTCCGTGATAATTATAATATCATAGTTATTACAGCAAATATTACGATAAAAGGTATCAACTTTCGTACGTAAACCTCCACAATTCTGGTAGTAAAGTTGTAAATGTTTGAATTTTACAGTTCGACATAATAACATATGAAGCCGCGATATTAATGACATTATGAATTCTATTAACACTATCACGATTATTAATGACATCCGCAACGTCAGTCTTTTTAACAAAGATTCTTCCATTACGCACCCAGACGTACTTGTAACCCCTCTCTCGTGCCCTCAGCCTCGCCATAGCGTGAAGTTCTTTGTTAGCTGGTGACAAGTGCTCAACAACATAGACTGGAGATCGAGTTCCCGCCAGCCCCAAATCCGCAATGCTGAGCCTATTATCCGGGTTCCTTTTATTATATTTAATGAAAGCACCAAGTACCTGATCGCGTATTCTTGGGGAGATAAATTGAACTACAACGGATCTCGGGCGTTTACTGACACTATGAAGCTTGGCGACCCGCGTGGAGCCAATGATATCGCTGTCCTTTAAATCACACTCGACCACTGAGCAAAGCTGCTGGATAACAGTAAACAAGTTTTCATTCTTTTTTTCTGGTAAACACTGAAGTTCCAAGTTACTCGAACGCGAGTGCTGTTCCAGATGGTTCAATCGCTGTGTTAGGGTTGTCACTGTATTTTTTAAACAATCATTCTCATCCATTAATTTTTTCAATGCAGAGCTAGTTGCAGCTTGTTGCAAATTCCTGAGTATGGAACGTGAGCGAGTTCTTCAGCTCCTGCACATCGCTTTTTATTGGTTGCAACTCCCTATTAATGGTGTCAACTATGGTGGTACTCATTTGCTGGAACAATGTGGCAAGTTCCGTCTTAATGACCTCCTGGATTATGGTGCGCACGTCGTCAGCAGTAACAGCAGAAGACCCCTGAGGGGAGTTTCGTGCCGGTCTCTTACTTCCTCGCACGTTCGAGACATTACGAATGGGTGTGTTATCCTTTTTCGCTGCCTTTGGCAACGCACTCATACATTTCGGGCACTGCCAACGGCTATAAGCCTCCGACTCCTTCGCAATTGCCTTTATCGATAGGCAAAGAAAGTGATACGACAAATTACATACCGACCAGTCAATGAAATCATCACCGGACCCACCATCAACATCAGTGCAACATCCCCATGGATGCGAGGTCGAAAACATTATCACCACTTAAATGATAAATACAAATACCAGGCTCTTTTATATTCTTTTACTGTGTGTAAAAAAAAACTACTAAATTGTTTTATTTATTTACTGTGGCAACATTAGGCCCTCTGGTGGAAAGTATCTGAACCAAAGATTAGTTCGTCTTTTTACCGCATGTATGGCCGATTTGGCGCTAGTAGTGTGGTGCAAAGTTCAAAATTTAAACAAATTTTCACATCGTATTTAAGGCTCTGTTACTTTGAACACATTTGTTGATTAAAGTTAGTAAAACGGCAGAAAATAGTTACAACTTATCACTGTATGACGTATAGTATGTTTTTAACTCACTTCAATCGCTGTGTTTATTATTATATCACTGTTTACACTTTGTGGTATAATTGTATTATTTGCTAGAATACTTATTGAAAGTTCTCACAAACGATACCACTTATATATTACTGGTATATCACTTGGATAGACCACTCCATACACTTAATAAACAACTATTTTATTAATTTATGAATTTAAACTGTGTAGACTATGTAAACAAGGCTAGGCTAGGGTTGCCAGAGAAGTACTAGTAAAAAAAGAAAGCGAATACATAACACTAAATAAATATAAGAGAATGGTAGGGCTATTTGAAAGTTTCAATTATCTTATTTCTAAAGGTACTAGGACGCGTTGTCGCAATATCTATGTCGTTAAAGTTACCATTATATAAGTTGACTAAGCGATGCATCGGGGAACGTGCTCCTGCGTCAGTCCGGCAGCGATATGTTGCCAAAAGTTGGCAAGGATTCCGGCAATGCGTCCTAATAGGTATTCTATGCAATTTTATTAATTAATCAATCCATTGTGGCCCATGAATGGGTCACAATGAATTAGAGTTTTTGAGTTATAGTGGATCGAATGGGTTACTATGAATCATTAGCATTTAGCGAGGACTCGGGGTGCAGACGCTGGCGGTCTGACCGGCATGGGAAGTGCCGAGGCGTGACCTCGTGGCTGCAATCGGGGTGGGAGTCCTCTCGCTCGGCAGCATGATTGCGCCAATGGTGCGGAGCGCGCCCGTGAGAGATTTAGAGCTCTCCTGCCTCTCCGCGTCGCAGGCGACTCAGGCGCCTGATGTCGCTTAACGACCTCCGTCCTCCATGAGCGCAGGCCTGGGGGTGAGAGTTGAGGCCGCCTATCACCCCAGCAGAAGCAGGCCGAGACGTTGGGGCGACTAGCGCCCCTCCCCCAAACCGGGGCAAGACGGGGACACCGTGGTTCCCGAACCCGAGGGGGCCATCTCGAAACCGGAGATGGCCCGGGGTCAGTCGGTGTGCGATTTAAGTCGGTTCAAGCCCGACGTTGGCCGGCAAGAGGGGAAAAAAAGGTAGCCGCGCGGCTCACTACGCAACGGACGTAATCAACGTTGAGTAATTTTTAAGAAATTTTTTTTGTATTAGCACGTTTTTAATTCTTTTCAGAACTACTAAGTGCTTATTACCAAAAGTTCTTATTAGAACTACATATTGTAACCTTCCAGTAAAAAGTTCGTTTGAACTATTTAAACCTTCAGGTTAAAAAGTTAGTTTCAGAGCTACTTAAAAATTAGTTTATTCAAACTTTTCTATAAAAAGAAACTAACAATATGCTTAGAAAAATAAAGTCGCAGCTGTCTCAAAATAGTTATCAAGCGAGATTAGCAAAAAACGTCGTATCGGAAAATCTTCTTCTGAAAATTCGTTCGCATCGTCTCGCATTTCAGAGAGAGTACCTACGTATCGCAGTAGCGAGCCAGAGAATCTAGCGCCGAACGTTCGCAGCGCCTAGCTGAGAATAGAGTTAGGAACTCGCAAACGCGTGCACGGGAACCTAGCGCGGAACGCACGCAGTGTCTTATGGAACAGAGAGATAGGTAACAGTCGTTAAGAACTAGAACGCGCAATAGAATATTTGCCCATAGTAATAGATCGGCATTCAGCTACGATCCACAAATTGATTATGCTATTCAGAAAGGATTCAAATCGGAGCAATGAATGATACCTATTTGTCTGAAATGTTTTGCTAAAAAATGGACTGATGAAACCAACGGTATGTGTATGTCCTGTATTTACTGTACGTTTATGACAAAATGTTTAATAAAATAAATGTCCACCCGTGCAAAGCCGGGACGGGCCGCTAGTTAAAAATATAATGAATATAAAGTAAATCAGTTTTTTAACGACATCTATATTGTTGTCATGACAAGAGGAACTAAAAGTGAGTTTGACTAAATTTGCATAGAATAGGTATACTATTTGATTCTTTTTTCTCAAAGGTAAAGATATTATAATTATACATCCTGACTTATCTACAGTGAACTTCTATTTTGTTATGTTATTTTCAGTATTAGTTATTTTGACAATTTTAACAGAAAGTTAAAAAGTACTTTTTTTTTTATTAGGTTAGGTTGGTGGTGTTTTTTTTTAGCCTGATGCCTGGTTCAAATCGCTCTATGATGTTCTGTTTTTCAGTATTGTTTACTCTTTATTTAGTTTGATGAAGTTAACATTATCAATGTTTCTTATCTGTTACAATCTGTTACAATCTGTTGTGCCGCCTATGCTGTGTGCAGAAACCATTAATACTGGAAACTTTATTTCATCCGTGATATCTGTATTTTCTAGAGTTTTTTTATGGTAACCGGGGTCCACGGCATACGTGCTTTTCGAGGCATTTACCTTGAATAAACGCGTTTTTGCTATAATTAAAAAAAAAACACAAGTTATCACTAGTTGTAGTTACGTATTTGTTAATTTTAATTAAAAATACTTCCTTTTACTAAAATAAAAAGATAAATAGAATCGTTAAAGTTTAAAAAAGTTTAAATAACATCATATCAGGAGATAAAACCTATCAAATGTAGAAACGAATTCACAACAAAAAAAAAACTAAATCAAAATCGGTTCATTCGTTCGGGAGCCACAAACAGAAACACACATAGACACGCCAAACTTACAATATCCCGTCGTTTTTGCATCGGGGATTAAAAATGAGATTGAACTACCTGATAAAGTAGTCCACACATACTGAAGGCATCAAATTTAGGTTACGAGCTCGAAGCTTACGCAATAACACACTTCCGACCCGACTTAGTCTTTAAATAAGCAATTAGCAAAATAGCGTAAACTTAGTTAATGAGACCACTTTGTGTTCTACAAAGTAGTATTCGTGTATTCGTATTCGTGTCGTTAAAAAACCGGTCAAGCGCGAGTCGGATTTACTTAAGGGACAAACTTACCTAGCGCTGCTTTTAGTAAACTGAAGTTACCAATATAACTCGTAGGACACTGAAGTAAAGATGAACGGATGGTGGGATGCTCCCTCATTTTTATTTTTTTACGTGAAAGGGTAGGCACCGGTCGCCAGCGCTGGCGACCCCGACCTCCGATTGTTGAGGATCTAATGCCTGAAATCTAAATGAATCTGAGCCCCATAATTGAAGCGCGCGCGGAAACTCTATGCGCCGACGACGCCCTGGGCCTGCTTCTGCTAGGGTGACGGCTAGCCCCGGCCGTTAACCCCAGGCCGGTGCTCATGGAGGACGGGGATCGTTCTGCGATCTCCGCCGCCCGGTGCATCTTCTACGGCACGGGAGAGTAGAGAGCAGTAGAGCTAGACCTCTCCCGTACCTTTTCTACCGCCACTTTTGCGCGCATCACTGCCTCGCAAAAGAGGGCGGCGGCGTTCCACACATTCTCGCTGCCAACCATGGCCATCACCCGGGTCTGCAGCGTGAGGCTTCCGGCTCCGACAGCTGCTTCAAGTACACGGCGCCTCTCCAACCACTCTGGGCACTCTGCCAGTGTCTGATGCGGCGTGTCCATGCTTTGATTTTTCAATAGCTGTAAGAGTTACCGACTTGATTATTTGATATTGATTACAACTTAATACCTGCAAGCGTTTCTGAAACAAAGGTCTTGATAGATAACCAAGTGATCCATAAGGGCTCCATTTTTTCGTACGACGTACGGACTCCTAAAAATAATTGAAATAGAAACTGCTAAACCACTGAAACTGCTTCCATTATTGACATTCGTACGGATACATAACATACATTCTGTTTTCAGAGGATGCTCTAATTTTCGTATCCTTTTATAAACGGTTAATTAACACAGTCTATACGCGAAGTGATACTGTATGCATTTAAGGAAATTGCTCATACGGCGGCAGAAATTGGCAGGTTGCTTTTTGGAGCAGTTCAAACGAATGTACAATATTATGACCCGGTTTTGCTTAAGAACGCTTTACGTTTATTTTAAGTGGCACTTGCTAATAAATATTATAGAGGTAGATAGGGGAAATAAGTGCCTTACTGTGTTCCTTGAACTCATAAAAGCCTTCGACACCATCACTGCTTTCATCCTTCTGGACAGGTTAGAGTAATACGGTACACGGGAAGTATCAAAAATAAAAAGTTAAGATTTCTGTGTGACCTCACTAGCTGAAGACATTGTAACATTCGATGTTGTTCAGTTCCTTGTCCCAACATTGTTCCCATTCTACATAAACGTCCTCTGTAATATAAAAATTGAAGGAACTCATATTTACTCATATGCAGATGACACTGATATAATCTTCAGGAGCCGAACTTAAAAATTACTTAAACTACCAGAAAAAATTACCAGCAAAATGCAGAAGCTGGTCTTTCTAAAGGTGAATCTCGACTTTAATAACAAATCATGTTGCAACAAAAAGTTATTAACATGTTATTTTAGTTTGGACCATATGCGTTAGTAAAGCAAGTTAGGTAACATATGTTAAATAACAATGTTTAATAATATGGACATGTTATATAGCATAAGTTATACAAGATGTTAATAATCTGGATGCACCTTAAGATAGCAGCCTGGTATGACCTAAATCTAACAACTCTAAATTGGTACATCCAAAACTAAGTTCATTTCTTTACCAAATACCACTGTTCTCAGCCGCCGGAGCTTAATATAACATCACATAAGTGTAAACGTGTGTAAATTAATTGTGTTGAACAGAATTGAAAAGTAAAATATATCAATGATTATAAATATGATGATGATCATAATGATTAAATTTGATCAAAATGTAGCAAACATCATTGGTTACCAATGATGTTTGCTACTTAGCAGTTGCTAAGTTTAAAAAAACCAGCACGTGCGCGTCGGACTCGCCCATGAAGGGTTCAGTAGCAGTAAGGAACATAATATAAAATTCTTGTAGTTCGTTCAAGCCACGCCCCGCGCGAATTATAATATTTAGGCACTTATTACAGATTTATTATTAGAAAATGATGGTTCGCGGTTTATGCATAAGGTTTATGTTTATGAAATTAAATGTTTTGAATTGAAAACTTCTTTAGCGGCGTTGTGCACTTTTTTTGTAATGGGTAAAAAAGATTAAACTCGCGTCAGGACACGTGACTTGATCGAAAATTCGTAAGACGGAGGGATTGGTAAGACGGGACATTATAGATGTAATATTTGTAATATGTTTATACTTTATGGCATTAACCTATATTTTCACAACATCACAATAAGCACATGTGCTACGTTTACCAAAGAAATAATTTCTAATGAAAATAAATGAAATAAGATAGTGTTAAAATTTTAATGTAATATAAATTGTCATGTTTGTGTACGATAGCGCAATAAATGAGTATTGTATGTTAACACATAAATGATAGTACTTTTATACTGATAATTAAAGCAATTTGTGCAAATTATTCTCTAACCATTCCAAAATATCAAAAATGCACGACGTTAATATTCAAATATTCACTTCTGCCGACACTCCCGGAGTCCAACCCGTCGTTCAAATTTTTATATTGGCGTTGTATGAATGAAAGGTAAATTGCGGTTTACGATTTATGAAGTATTAAAAAAAAACTACTTGCTAGATCTCGTTCATACCAATTTTCGGTGGAAGTTTACATGGTAATGAACATCATATATTTTTTTTAGTTTTTTATTTTAGAAGTTACCGGGAGGGGGGGGGGGGGCATTTTACCACTTAGGGAAGGTCACTTGGAAATAATAATACTTTCTAATATCTTCTTTTTCAAAAGATCATTTTTGAAGACCTGTCCATAGATAGGTGTATGGGTTTGATAAAAAAAAAGAATTTTGAGTTTCAGTTCTAAGTATGGGGAAACACCAAAATTTTTTTTCTTCTATTTTTGTGTGAAAATCTTAATGCGGTTCACAAAATACATCTACTTACCAAGTTTCAACAGCATAGTTCTTATAGTTTCGGAAAGTGGCTGTGACATACGGACGGACAGACAGACAGACAGACATGACGAATCTATAAGTGTTCCGTTTTTTGCCAGGCAAAAACAAACTCAACTGCAAAAAGTGCACTGTTGTCCATCGAATGGATTTTCAACATTAATTAATCATTACGATTCAATATCCTTCAATAATTATTGAAACATACTATGGCAACTACAGATTAGTCTATAGGATAGAGCAGAATATAGGACTTTGTATCACAATTTCAGTGTGATACTGGGAGCCTACGTACACGCTATGGATAGAATAATATTTACTGTGAACGGAGATAAGTGTTCCGGTAAGTAACTGAACGATTTAAATACTATCGGCCTGATGACTCAAAAATAGAAAGAGTACTTGCAAAACCAGCGGACTTAAATGTACCTACTTATGCCTCGGATTTTTTTAATAAATTGATAGTTTGGCTATATACTGTTTATAGATTTAGATCGGAAAAAGAACATCTAGGACGGGACTTGAACCCGAGCGTCGTCGCCTTAAGACGTATATAATATATCGGAGAATATGGAATATCTGGGACGTGTCTAGATGGCTCAGTTGGTCAGAGCGTTCCCCCTGTAATGGACTGGTCGCGGGTTCAAATCCCGTCCTAGATGTGCTCTTTTTCCGATCTAAATCTATAGGAAAAGAAAGCATATAAAAGGCTTAAAAATTTAATTGAACATATACTGTTTAAATATTTTCAAATAAAAGTAATTAGTAATAACAAAATAAGGATTTTAAATGTATATCATTTAATATGTAAACATTACTAGCTGTTGTCTGCGGCTTCGTCCGCGTTAAGTTCGGAATGGATCAAAGTATGTTTACTTTAAACTAATTAAGTTAGAACTGCTAATTTAAGATAGTAGGCTCATTTTGTGGGCCGTTTTGTATTTTTGTTAAAATTATCAAAATAGCAAATACTGAAAACTACTGAAAATAACATAACGGAATGGAACTTCAGGACGAAAAGTCAGGATGGATGTATGTATCCTGAAAAAAACTTTTTTTTTATTACTTTATTTCGTAAGTTATAATAGATTTTTAATTATGCAGTGAGCTATTTAAAAACCGAAAAATCAAAGGTCATGAAAATCTGTTCTGCCGTTCTTGAGTTATAAAAAAGTACATTTCTACCCGGTTTTACGACATTAGGGGTTAAATTTAAAAAAATACTATCTTAGTACACCTCCAACCTCCACGTATCAAAACAAAAACACAATCCAAATTTCAAGTCTCTACGACCAGCGGTTTAGGCTGTGCGTTGTCTCTGAGTCAATCATTCAGGACTTGGAAATTTTTACCAGACTACGTCGCGCGTACCTCTGTAGTAAGGTTATGTGTTTACCCTGTCTATGTAAAGTATTGTAGAGTGTTTACTGCAGCTCCTAAGATACTGAACTGATTGTAATGAATGAGGTGTCAATCGATTCAGTATCATACTCTGGATGCAATAGGCTACATTTAATACGAATAATATCAACATAACGGATGTTAGATACAAAAATATGGAGTCACAAAAAAATTTTTGGCCATCGTATCAAGTTTAATATGTATCAAATGAAAAGGGAGAAAATCTCGAGTTCAAAAATATAAATATAGTGTATTATTATGGAGTAAAAATACTACTAGCGCCATCTATCGTTGGAAAGCCGGGCCTATATTTTACTATTCTTAAAAAAATTAATGTGACAAATTTACCTTATTATGTGACAGATTTTTAAACTAGTACTTAAAAGATAATGTTCTAATTTTATTTACCCAGTAAGTTAATAAGAGGAAAACACAATGCTGATCACAGAATTCAGACTAGCTACTAACAGTAAACTGTTCTCATGTTCTTCAGTGGGCCATGAAGTGGATTCGGACACTTCACTTAACGATTACATTCGGAACAATCTGAACAAAAGGGGGACTAAATACATGTGCAAGGAGGGCGGATGCGGTGCCTGCGTAGTAGCTGTTACTGTTGAGGACCCTCATCGTAGAACATTTTCTGTTAATTCGGTAAGTTCTGAACAATCAGGCCCAACGGTTGGTGCAATTTAACATTCGTGGATCCGCCTATGTGGACAACAGTCCACCTAGGTGAAGACGTCGTCGAGCGCACGGACCTAGTTAAAGACCTGGGGATCTATATTTTACGTGACTGGTCACATGGATTTTAACGTTAAGGCACGAATTACTATCGTGAGGGCCAAGTGGCGTGAGATAGGAGGTGTGAACCTAATTAAAATGTTTGTCACTCGTGTGTGCCATTTGGATGACTGCCTAGACTTAATATTTGATTGTTTCTAAACGTAAAAGCGCGTAAAAGCGTACCTTTCAGAAACAAATAATAAAACTTTTTTCGAAAGATTTAGATCGGAAAAAGAGAACATCTAGGACGGGACTTGAACCCGCGACCAGTCCCTTACATGCCACCTAGACACGTCCCAAATATTCGAAATTCTCCGATACATTAATACGTCTTAAGGCGACGTTGGAGCCATCTACCGTATCGACGTATTAATGTATCGGAGAATTTCGAATATCTGGGACGTGTCTAGGTGGCTCAGTTGGTCAGAGCATTCCCCCTGTAAGGGACTGGTCTGGTCGCGGGTTCAAGTCCCGTCCTAGATGTTCTCTTTTTCCGATCTAAATCTTGAGAAAAAAGTAAGCATACAAAATGCATAAAAATTTAATCGAAATAATAAAACTATCATTGGACTTGTCCTTTTATACCGCTGTGAAGCCTGAGTGGTGCTTAAGTGACAATTTGAAACTACGTGTCACGGAAATACTTAAATATACTGCTGTGAATGGATCACGTCAAAAATATACGCTGCAGCCTTCATGTACTTCATATCGCAGGCAAACTGCAGGAGCACCTTTTGAAGCGATCAACTAGCTATAGGGGTAGTGAATGTGTGGCCTTGCCATTTTTGCGTTCGCGTCGGGCCCTGGTTGACTCAGGTAATCTTGGCTTAAGGTCGTAGAAGATGACATGCGTGTCAATAGTCACACTACCAGGGGAAGGTCGTGACAAATGAATGAGAAAAAGTAGAAAAACCGGACCACGGATTCCTTATTGAAAGCTGCGGATGCAACCGGGATTAACATGTGGATCATATTGCGTTGTTGTTAATTATGTATGAAATTTCTTTATTACTAAATATTTTTTCATGCAATCATGCACTATGTACGTCCCTACTTATATTTAGCATTTCTATTACAGTGTTTGGTGTCAATTACATCATGTCACGGCTGGGCGGTTACTACTGTAGAAGGGATTGGGGGTAGGGGCAAGGGATATCACCCCATACAGAAAACGTTAGCTGAATACAATGGCACACAGTGTGGATACTGTTCCCCGGGATTTGTGATGAGCATGTACAGGTAAGTGCCAGGTCCTTTACTTAAATCTACTATTGTAGCCAACTTGTGTGAAGTAGAGCCAGAGCTTTCGACTTCAAAAGTTATGTAAGAGGTCATAGATTTGATTGTTCTTATGTCGCAGCCATCAGGTCAAATTAGCCATTTAACTGTACGCCTATACTAGGCCATTCATAAAACGCCGGCATTCAATCAAATGAGTAGGCTAATAGTTAATTGAATAATAACATTTATGTTTTGCTTTATACAACAGCTTACTAGAATCAAAACATTACGATTTAACACAACATGAAATTGAAAACTCGTTTGGAAGCAATACTTGTAGATGTACAGGGTTGAGACCCATACTCGAAGCTTTTAAAAGTTTTGCTACAGATGGACCAAAACCTCCGCCAGAAATTGAAGATATAGAAGATTTACATATTTGTGTAAATAAAGATAATTGTAAGAAATGTGATAAAAGTTGGTGTTTCGTCAATAAAAGTGATCTGGATGATATTAAGTTTAAAAAAATTGACCTAAAAGATGGTCGTGTGTGGTACAGAGTTCATGAGTTGAAAGATATTTTTAACGTCTTAGACGACGAAGGATACGATTCTTACATGCTGGTGAATGGAAATACAGGAAGAGGTAAGAAAATACTATCTAAACATGAATATTATAGTCACGCTTCTCTGTCTCCGTAGCAAGAAAACAGTCCGTCAGTCCAGTTACCTATGAAATGTGAGACAGTTCACATCATAGATTTTAGTAATAATGAGTAAATATAATAAACTGAAGCGTTTTACCATGGCATTAGGGAATAATATGATGAATGAACTAATACAAATATTTAAATAACACATGGTACTTTTAACATAAATATTTTGATATCAAGAAAATAGTAGATACCATGAAGAATGAACATTTCTGATAGCTTATATATAAATGCAAATCGCATTTTACTTTCAGGAGCTGTTCCCATTTTGGTTCTTCCACGCGTACTCATAGACGTAAGCCAAGTGACAGCTCTTAAAGGATATTACTTCGATCAAAATTTGGTGTTTGGTGCTGGTACAACGCTTACCGATCTAATGGAATTATTTAAAACGGTCGCAAAAGAACGCAATGAATTTAAACATCTGCAGAAGCTTTATGACCATTTGGATCTTGTTGCGCATATACCTGTTAGAAATGTAAGTAATTTTTAGTATTCATTCATATATTACGTACTCTGTCTAAATTACTATATATATTCTGTAAATTATTTTACCCCGCAAATTGTAGAGGGTCCCTAGTATATCACAATTTAATATTTAAACTGGTAAAATGGTAGCCTAGTACCCAATGATATTAATTCTTTATTTCGGTTTGAACCTTAATTTGCCTATAAATTTAATTTTACTGATTGTCAAAATTCTTTCAAAATTTTACGATTCTAGCTCTTCCAGAAGTAACCACTCTTGGTATTGGTATAGACCCTTTAGGTTTTGTTTCCCTTCCGAGTGTCAAAATCTTCTACATTACTAGTAGTCTGTTAATTTTTTTGCAGATTGGTTCCGTTGCTGGTAATCTAATGGTAAAGCACCGAAAGCCAGATTTTAGTTCTGACGTGTTCTTGCTGTTAGAGACAGTTATGGCCACATTAGTTATAGATTAGTCAGTTTGGTAGCTCTTTTTTTATAGCAGGATAAATAACCTGTAGAACAGGATAGAAGTAGTACAGACGTACTCAAAGCGATTATTGCAGCATATATCTGTGGAGGAACGGAGCTAGATGTTAGATAAAGATTTAAATCGGAAAAAGAGAATATCTAGGACGGTACTTGAACCCGCGACCAGTCCTTTACAGGGGGAATGCTCTGACCAACTGAGCCACCTAGACACAGATATTCGAAATTCTCCGATACATTAATACGTCTTAAGGCGACGTTGGAGCCATCTACCGTAATTCTTGCGAACTACGGAAACAATGAATAACTTTACAGTCATTTTTAAACATTGGTTTTTTGATGACTCCGCCTAATTAATTCAATTAAAATTTAAAAAAAAGAACGAACGAAAAAGAAAAAGTAAGCATACAAAATGCTTAAAAAAAAATTATATGCTATAATGTCAAGTAACCTAAATTCATATGACCAATTCATATGTCTAATCTAATATTCCTATAATATAATAACACTTAGTATGACGTTCATTTTATATACTTTTCAATACGTATAATATTCTTTTTATATAAAATTCATTTAACCTTATGTTCTTTTGACCTATAGCTCGACGGAGCCCCGCTTTGCGGGGTTCCTACTTCTGGGTGGTTAATAAAAAAAAACCTCGAAGACTAAGGCGGGAGCGAAGCGAAGCGGAGCTCCCGCCTTAGTCTTCTAACCTAACCCATCCAAGTCGGATTGCTCTGAGTCGGGATATTAACCATAATTGATTTGGACCTTACAATATTATGTATTATTTTCCTTTTAATTTAAAATCCAATTTAATGGTTATATTAAATGTTACTTAGAGATGAATAATTTTCTGAATTAATATTATGTCACATGTGCATTAAAGGAAATGTTCATTATCACATAAGAAATTAGATAAAATGAAATTATATCAACATTTCATTATCTCAATTGATCGCTATAGTAAACAAAAGTATATAAACTGAAATAAGGTCAAGTGAACGTTAGATTTTTTGTTATTATACCAACCGTAAAACATCCGTTCACATCAAAGTGGCGAGATACCTTTTTTTTTTTTTTTTATCGTGCGGAAATCCCTTCGAATACCCCCCCGCGTGCCAGCGGGGGCGGTTATGTCGGGCTTGAACCGACTAAAACCGCACGCCGTCTCGGGTCTACAGACGCCGGGGTGTAAGGTTGCCCATAGAGCATATCCCTCGCACCCCGACTGACCCTGGGCCATCTCCGGTTTCGAGATGGCCCCCTCGGGTTTGGGAACCACGGTGTCCCCGTCTTGCCCCGGTTTGGGGGAGGGGCGCTAGTCGCCCCACCGTCCCGGCCTGCTTCTGCTGGGGTGACAGGTGGCCTCACCCGCCACCCCCAGGCAGTGGCGAGATACCTCAGATTAGTTTCTTCCCGCTTGTATCATTCCCACAGCTCTTTGCATTTCATCAGCGGTCAAATGACGTCGCTCCATAACGTAAAGAATATCTTATCTCTCTGAAAAATCAACTTCCTTGCATAATTTCAACGACTTTTCACCATCATTATTACCAGAACCATCATCGCCAATATATTTTATAAAGTATTCACTCATTTTCTTTCGCTTTTTCTTCGTCACATTTTTCATTAATAGATGTACTTTGTTTAATTTCCATATTATATCAATAGATTTATGGCACAAAATGGAATAAATATTACAAAAAGTCATATGATGACAAGGTTGTTAAGTAGTGTGAAATTAGCGCTTCTATATTTGTCTGCAAACGTCTTACGAATTTTCGAATCAGGACACGTGACCTGCACGTGTCCTGACGCGAGTTTAACGTTTTTTACCTATTACAAAAAAGTGCACAACGCCGCTAAAGAAGTTTTCACTTCAAAAATAATTAATAGTATATATGACGATCTTTTTCAGTTAACAAGCATTCATCAGTGGAAGTGACTCCAGAACAATTTTTATCATTAGATATGAAGGGTAAAGTCATCTCTCAAGTACAAATACCACCGCTGTCTCACAACTATCAATTTGTTTCCTTTAAAGTAAGCTATAAACATCATTATGTAGGTATTCGTATATAACGATAGTGCGGCCGTTAGCACCTTAATCGTCCGATGATGGACGTCACAATATTATATCATTATGCCACCTTTTAAGAACGAAAATAGCAACATTTATATGCTACGTTGCCAGTTGGTTTTTTGCTGCTGATCTCCTCAAGTAATTGCCCTTCAGATCCTACTTCTGATATAGACTTTTACAAGATAGAACTTGGAAGGTAAAACTACTATATGCCCGAATCATTATAATTACTCATTTACAGAAACATGGTCGGTATCCACTTTTCCAAAGTTTAATCTATAGAAAATAACGACGTTCTGCAGACGACGTGTTGCTCAGATAACATTCAAACGTAAAATATTGACATGGCATTCGTGCCAATCCAATGTTTTCTTGTATTGAATGGCTTCTGCAGCAGAATCATCCCAATTTTGTCCATGTCAAATGGCACTCAACCGAATGAACGAATGTGAGCATTCCAGCAGGCACTAGTGTTCTGTATATGTATAGTATGTACATGCATAGTAAATTTAGTTCACTCTAAACACACATAGCAATCACGGCCAGCCTGACAAGTCGCTTGGCTACTTAGACCAGTGATCGATTTTTAATAAAATATACCTTTATTTCCTGACAGAACACGTTCGTCCATCACTTACTCCCATCTTTTCAAACGTATAGTTCCTACAACGAACCGTAATACAGACGTAGTCAGCCTGGGCTACAACTACAGGCAAGTTGAGCCGGGCTACCACTGATTGGTACATAGTTCGATAATTTCAACATAATATAGAAACAAGCATAACAAGCATGAAACATGAAACAAGCATGAATTTTAGTATTTCCGTTAGATAGCCCCTTCTATAACCCGCACCCTTATAATTACGACACACACACTGTATAAAGAAATTAAAAAAAAATTGTCTTGTCTTCTTCTTATGACATTAAATATTGAACTTTTTTCTACATTACATTTTTAGGTAATGCCACGAGCTCAAAATGCTCATGCTCAAGTAAATGCTGCCTTTTTATACGAGTTTGATTCTCACAATACAGGATTAGTAAAGTCAGCCAGGATAGTCATCGGCGGCATATCAGGTAGTTTCGTACATGCTAAAGAAACAGAAAGCTTTCTACAAATGAAGATTATATTCAATAATGAAATACTCCAGCAATCCCTAAAGATATTAGAAGCTGAATTGAAAGCCGAAGAAATAGCTGGGGATATGAAACCGGAGTATCGAAAGAAGTGCGCTCTTGGTTTATTTTTTATGGTAAATAAGGAATCTTTACATAGCAGAATATTATCATATTATGAAATATGTTTTTAAACTTATATTAGGAAGTAGTTGTCACCAAATCTTTTTTTAAGAGCGAGATCATTATCTCTTTTATCTCTTTCAATATCTCTTTTATAGGTAGTTTGCTTATTTGCCCCTATTGTCTCCCATTTGCTAAGGAGGGAAGTGGATGTACTTATTATATTTCTAACTCCTCCAATTTACTTCTGATTAATATCAATACGGGTTCCAAGACAGTTTAACTTTCTCGTTGGCCTGTTGGATGGATGTGTTCGTGGGTCATTACTGTTGATCCTGGTGTACAGGAGTTACAGTAGTGGGAACGAGGGTGGAATTTATAGAATATACTGCTTCTGAGCTGTTTGGCCGTGGTCCATCGGAAACTTGTATTCCAGAGGGTGGAATTAGTCCCAATAAAAAGCCGTATCCTGTATTCGTTCGGTTGGTTAAACTACCAGAGGCATTTCCTTCTTGTGAATGTTTTTTTCCGCAGTTCATGGCAAATTAAAAACATTTAATGAGGTGGTTTCCAATTAAGATTCAGACGGCGTCCACATGCCGCAAACATCTGGGTTCCAGTCGATAACTAGCGCCAAAGTTCATTCTGAGTCCTGGCATATGCTGAACTGGAAACGCATCTGATGCAAGCGTGGGCACACAATAATATATATAAATGAATATATACTAGTAATAAGTAATGAATGTGCCCTACTTGCGCCAAATAAAAGCTTCTTTCTTTCTTTCTTTCTTTTTCTTTCTAAGAATTGTCTTCGTTTGCTATAAGGTTTCCTCACATCGACGTCAGCTTTCATAAGACGATTTAGGAACGATGTTCAGATGAGTAATTCTAATGTGTAATTTTTGTACCAATGTTTTTTTCTTTTTTACCATCAGGTAACTCCTGAGTGTTGTCCGCATAAAATTACATGAGCGCATAGGATTTGCCTGGTAGTGAGTCTGTACCTTTCTTTGTGTAATTTCTACGACCCTTGATCTCCATCTTGATCTCTAAAATGAAGTATGGTAGGGATCCATAGATATCTGTATGTTTAAGAAAAATAATAATAAGGGTCAATAAATGTTGTAAAATAACAATTTTTATTACCCATAATTTTTTTTTCCTAAAATCCAAATTTTTATCATGATATTGTATTTTTAAAAACTTACTCTTTGTAAATTTTGCAGGGTTTACTTGTTTTAATACCACAACAGAAGTTAAAACCATGGTACCGTTCAGGAGCCAGGGATTTAAGAAAAACAAGACCACTGTCCAAAACCATAAATGTTTATGACACCAACCCCATAATATGGCCTATCAATGAACCAATGCCAAAGATTGATGCGTTAATTCAGTGTGCAGGAGAATCCAAATATGTCAACGATGCGCCTACACTGCCAAATGAGGTATTCTGTGCGTTCGTGACTTCAGATATCTGCACGGGTGAATTAGTGAATATTGATCCTGAAGCAGCTTTAGTGAGTTCAACTTTTTTAGTAGATAAAATAAAATAAATAAATAAAAAAATCCGTTCACGCAGGGGGAACGCACAGGTAGATTTCGTGAAGCAATTAATATTATTTTATATAGAAAATACGGACTTTAAACAATATTTCGTTACCGCACTATTTTTTTTTCTTTTTCTCGAAAACGGTAAATTTGAGCAAAAAACGTTTCGGACAATTATTTTAGAGCAGAAAATAACCTATCGGTTAGAAATATTTTTTTACCCCTCTATGACCTATGCTTCTTCTATGACCCACGCCGAGCGCATTTTTAACATGTTTAATTTTTTTTTCTCGAAAACGGTAACTTTTATCGAAAACCTTTTCAGACATTTATTTTAGACTTAAAAATGGCCTATCGATTAAAAATGTTTCTGACGACAAGAATGTTCACCGGTTAGAAGTTATGATTTTTTTCCCGAAAATTTTTGGTTTTTCACCCCTCCACTTTTAGTTAAAGTTTTAATCTTATAGGTTTGTAATTAAAAGTTGTAGGTATTCATGTATACTATGGGATAAAATTAGAACGGTTCGAATATCTTTCATAGAACGTGAAATTTTGAGGAAAAACTGATTTCACAAAAAGTGAGGCCCTACCGTCCCCTTAGGCCGGATTCCACCCGTTCACGAACCTAAACTAAGTTTACACCCAAGCAATTTTTGACCGCAGTTTGAAAGCGATCGGGGCAAAAATGCGACCGTGAGAGTGCCGCAAATTTTGGGAAGTGGAACCATACATACATATATATATATATATATAAACTTTTTGACTAGTGGTCATTTCGGACTCAGGGGGTCATAACTAGACCTCCTATGAAGAATTTTTTTTTAAATTCGACAGTAGTCAAGAAACCAATAGGTAGATCGATTTTCCGAAATCTACCTAATAATTTATTTCTTAAAATCATTTACATATTGAAAAAGTTTCCCTATGATGATGTTATTGAAGGTACTATCTTCTTATGATCTAAAATCATTAATGATCCCACGAAGTATATGTTTGAAGTATATTATCCTTTTCAAAACATTTTCTTTTCAACAGAAAATACCTGGCGTTTTAGCATTCTTCTCAGCAAAAGATATACCTGGAAAAAACTCATTTTTATCTCAAAAAGTGCTGACGCAGTTCTCACCGGAAGAAGTTTTTGCAGAAAAGTTCATTAAGTTCTATGACCAACCCATAGGTCTCATAGTAGCTGAAACAGAAAAGTTAGCTAACAGGGCAGCTCTGCTTGTAAAAGTTAATTATAGACTAGATAAAAAGAAGCCTATTTTGACTATAAACGACGCAAGAGAAAGAGATCCTAGTCGCATCTCACTTTATGATACTTTTCCTGCGAGAGATCGCGGCCTTGATATTCGGAGAATCATGAAAAGTTGTGACAATATATTTTGGCAGTACCACCATTCTATGGAGACTATTTCAGTAGTTTGTTCACCAAGTGAAATCGGCCTGGATGTATCAGCTACCACTCAGTTCTTAGATTCCGTGCACGTTGGTATTTCGGAAGCACTGAATATTCCTCAAAATAGGTTAGAAGTATTGATACTTTAATTTGGTTAGTCATACTGTGAATTCTTCTTTAAATCCATATATTGTAAGGATATCTATAAATACATACATTTTTTACATTATTCTAATTTTTACATCAGTTTATTGGTAATTAAATGGGTTCAGACATTAATTCGGTAACTTTAAAGATATTACAAAATTTTAAAGTGATATGAAATCACTTCCATTATACATCCACGAAACGATGGAAATCCTTTTAAATACTCATTTTGTATACTTCTGTCCAGAATCAATGTTGTGGTACCACGTTGTGGTGGCACGTATGGCTTGAAAATAACACGGACAAGTCTAGTCGCTGTCGCTTGTGCGCTGGCAACCTACCTCTTAGACAGACCTTGTCGGTTTGTTTTGAGTCTCCAAGCTAGTCTGCGAATCATAGGCAAGCGATTACCTTGTACGAGGGATTTTGAGGTAAGGACCTAGGTTTTCGATGAAGAAAGATGAATAAAAATTATATTACTATGGTAACCTTTAAAAAAATCACAAATTCAAATATGATCAACAGGCTGGTGTCAATAGTCGTGGCGAGATTCAGTACTTAGAATACCATATATATGAAGACCATGGATATACAGCCAGCGATTCCGTCGAAAATCTAATTTTAAGTGGTATCAAGAACTGTTATGATAATAGACGTTGGGAGTATAAAATTTACGTCGTACTTACAGACACAGCAACCAATACTTTCGCTAGAGCACCAGGTATTTAAAAAATACAAAAGTAAAAATTGGCTTCCTAATAAATTTCGATTACCTGAACTGGGCCCGAGGTGGCCTCTCTCTTTCCAGGGCTATTCTTCATCCGATAGTAAAAACGCTTATAATCGGGCTGTGTGTGTTTACTATCGGATGAAGATTTTTGATCTCACATTATAATGTGAGATCAAAAATCATAATTGATGAAGTTAGGGTATTAAAATAACTCTGTTTTGGGGATATACGGGTGTGAGTATCCAGGGTCGATTTTTGAGACGTGTCAGGAAGGGCAGATACCTTAACTCATTAATCATTATAGTTTAAGTATTTCATAGGAGACCATCCTTAATTTTTAGGATATTCTGAACTGTATTCACAGATCTTGGAGAAATCTTAGTCAGAAAAAAAAAGCTAAAATAGCATTATTTTTATGCCTATCGATTCTATTTCATGTGAGGATTGCCAAGCACTCTTCCTAAGGGTCAAATTAGTTAAATCATGCATCGCTTGTGGTAGGTATAGATTTCGCGATCCGAGGGATTCTCCTCGAAGCCTGCGGTCGCTTACTCTTTCACCTCCGATTGGCTCATATGCCTGTCATGGGAGCGACTACCATCTGACCTCCCAACCCCTCTAGTATAGCCTGCGCTAGAGCCTCGTTCGTCAATCATTAGGTGATTGCAAGTGTTTGACTTGTCTCCAAAGGTTTTCGTGGGGCCTCACACATTCCACACGTCATGTTAAGAATCACAATAGTGAACGGATAAATATATGTTCACTATTGTGAAAGTTTTAGTAAACCTGCCTTAATATTTATTAAGGCAGGTTTACTAAAACTTTCACAAGTGATAAAAGATTAAAAAATACATTTTTAGGAACGATGGAAGCTGTTGTAATGACTGAACATATAATGGAACAAATATCTTATGAATTACAATTAGATCCTGTTGAAGTAAGACTCAATAATCTAGACCAAACTTACACTATAGTAAGAGAGCTTGTACAAAAACTTCTCGAAGATGGAGAGTATTCAAAACGGAAAGGAGAAATTGAGAATTTTAACAAGCTTAATAGATGGAAGAAACGTGGGTTAAGAGCTGCTTTCATGAATTATCCTATACCACTTATGGTAGACTATAAGGTACTTATGTCAGTGTATCATGGAGATGGGACAGTAGTTGTTATGCATGGAGGAGTAGAAATTGGTCAAGGTATTAACACAATGGTAATACAAACCGTGGCATATACGCTCAATATTTCTATCGATAAAGTGAAATGTAAAGCTCCTGATGTCACAACGAACCCCAATAACTTTACTACGGGAGGTAGTAAAACTACTGAGAGTGTCTGTACGGGTGCTATCAAGTGCTGCCAAATACTTTTAGATAGATTAAGCGCTGTTAGGGATACACTTGATAACCCTTCTTGGGAAACTTTGATAAGTGCAGCGTTTATAAGAGGAATCAACTTACAGACAAGCTATAGTGTTACCAGTAACGATGCGGTAACGTACAGATCTGCTGGCGTTGCACTAACTGAAGTAGAACTAGATATTTTAACCGGAGAACATGAAGTTCTAAGGGTTGACATAATAGAAGATGTTGGTGTAAGTGTGAATCCTGAACTTGACATTGGACAGGTAAGATTATACTTAGAATTTATTTTCTAACTAACGAAGATAATACGACGGTATTACGTTTAAAAAACAGCAATGGAAACGATATATATGATGGAGAATGTGTTTGGTTCGTATTGTTCATTTTTTTTTTATCGTGCGGAAATCCCTTCGGATACCCCCCCCCCCTCCGCCGGCCAGCGGGGGTGGTTATGTCGGGCTTGAACCGACTAAAACCGCACGCTGTCTCGGGTCTACAGACGACGGGGTGTAAGGTTGCCCATGGAGCATATCCCTCGCACACATACATTATGTACCTAAACATGTCAGTTTTACTTACATCGTGTTAATATGATTTTCCCATCAGGTCGAAGGCGCTTTTACAATGGGACTTGGTTATTGGACCCACGAAGAGTTAATTTACGACAAGGAATCTGGCGAACTGCTTACCGATCGTACTTGGTACTATCATGTACCACTGGCAAAAGATATACCTATAGATTTCAGGGTACAGTTGAGAAGGAACTCTTACAACCCAGTAGGGACCTTAGGTGCTAAAGGTATGATATAATACTTACATAATTGCTTGGATACTAATTAATATTAGTAGGTACAAGAACAAAATCAAAACACTCAATCCAAGATAAATAAGTTTACTTTGAGTCCCGATATCGCTGTGTAGTATATCGTAAATCGTATCCTATCGTATTTAGGTGCTGCGCGGTACGTTGCTCGAGGGTGTCAGCATAACATGTTATGCTGACGACACCCTCGTTATGGCGCGGGGAGCAACGCACCGAAGCGCGGCACTAAAGGCCACGGCAGGGGTTGCTCAAGTCGTGGGTCGAATACGGCGGCTGGGACTCGAGGTGGCTCTCCACAAATCCGAGGCTATGTGTTTTCACGGGCCTCGAAGGGGGCCACCTGCGGGAACCAGGTTAACCGTAGGGGGCGTAAGCATCGGCATCGAGCCCACGATGAAGTACCTTGGGCTCGTACTCGATAGCCGATGGGACTCGGACCTCATCTCCGAACTCTCACACAGACTCATCTACGCCCGGGACTACCGACCTCCATGATCGGGGCCTGAGGACGGCAGTTGGCCGACTCGCCGTCCTTACAGAAGCAGGCCGTGGCGGAGGCGTGTCGTGTGGCCCTACACACGCCTGCCAACTCACCGAAGCGGGATAAAACCCGACCCCACCAGGCGAGGCCGCGGTGGCGGCCAAAGTCCGCCGGCAACCCTGGGGTTTTCCTTTCGAGGGCTTACCCGGGGTGCCCCGCAACGGACACTTGGGGAGGACACCGTGCGGTTTTAGTCGAGACATGACATAACCACCCCCGCCGCCCAGCGGGGGTGGTTATGTCGGGCTTGAACCGACTAAAACCGCACGCCGTCTCGGGTCTTAAGACGACGGGCTGTAAGGTTGCCCATAGAGCATATCCCTCGCACCCCGTTTGACCCTGGGCCATCTCCGGTTTCGAGATGGCCCCCTGAGGTTTGGGAACCACGGTGTCCCCGTCTTGCCCCGGTTTGGGGGAGGGGCACTAGTCACCCCACCGTCCCGGGGACCCGTCGTACCTATATTGTAACGCGAGTAGTCAGGTGAGGTCTTTAGGGACGCCAAATATAAACTGCAGGGAATTCGTATTTGACCATTTATTCGAACAATATTTTTTGTTACATCATATAATAAAAATTATTTTTGAAAATTTTAAAGTTACTACTACCATAACTACGACTCGATTGTCGTATTGGGTGAACTTTTAATTATATACCTACAGGTTTGTACGGAACCCTCGGTGTGCGAGTCCAACTCGCACTTGGCCGGTTTTTTTTAATAATTATCTTATATTGTCCTTTAATAAATTGAAATTGAGTAATTTTTAAGACTTATTTTTCCCACAGAAAGTGCATTGTTATCTCAATGGCAATCATTTGTTTTATACTTATTTCGTTTTTGTAATTTCCTAGCCGTAGCGGAACCGCCGATCTGTCTAGCAGTAAGTGTAGCATTTGCACTTCGAGAAGCTATTGCGTCATCTAGAGAAAACAGTGGATATCCAAGAAACAAGTGGTTTAACGTAGGTATGTTGTCATTTTAGGGTCATGGAATAATTTGCGTTTCGTGTAAGGGGACTAAGCGATTGGACTGTTCTACATGTTACATCCAATCCATGAAGAAATACCCGAATGAGGAGAATACTGGCCCCCAATTACGTGGTACTGAAAAATATTGTCGGTAGGTACATATTACACCCCGAGGGGGCCATCTAGAAACCGGAGATGGCCCTGGATCAGCCGGGGCGCGAGGGAAATGCCTTATGGGGCCACCTTACACCCCGGCGTCGGAAGACCCCAGACGGTGTACGGTTTTAGTCGTTTCGAAGCCGAGATAACCATCTCCGCAGGCCGGCGGGGGGGAGGTATAAGGGGGGATTTCCGCACGAAAAAAAAAGTACATATTGCACCCATATTTCGCGGATTTCTACTACTACTACGAAATTAAACGCAGGTACATCCGAGCCTGCACAATACATGAAACCAAAATTGCATTTAACTACCATGAAGTTACTATACGGACTTCTTTCGGCAGAGTTCAGACCGAATAAAATATCACGTGCCATCATTGCTCCCAAAGATGGTCAATTATGAAATGTAATAACACCACGATGAAAACCTATAATTAATTTATTTCCATAAATTTTCAGATGGGCCGTTTACTTTGCAGGCCAATGTTTTGGCAGCTAACGTGAAACTAGAAGAATTTCTCTTTTACTAATACTTTTACCTAACTACAGGATTTTAAAGGCTGCTCAAATTTTTTTATGACATTTATGATAAAAAATGACAAATATTTAAAATCTAATTACATAATTACTGTCATAAGAAAATATTTTAAAAGTAAAAAAAAAAAAAGTATCACGTACTGATTTATGGCGCATAAAGTTGTCATGCAACGCATGGTCATTCATAACCGTTATAATAAACAAATACATGCAGCAGGGGTCAAGGAAGAGGGGGAGGAGAGGGGTTGCACGGCGCTATCGCTAGTTTTGTTTTGTTTTAATTGTTTATTCATAAAAATAGATACAGGCAGTTTGTAGGCGTTCGCTCATACATTTTTATAAACATACCTACTTATGTCTACTTTAAGTCTACCCATCCACCCAATTTATATAATTATATCTTGATACATTCAACATTTAATTATTATCCCTTGCATTAAAATTAATATCTCGAATACATTGTACTATATACCTAACGAAGCTATATTTATCATTTGCATTACAAATAATAATCAGCACAGGCCAGTTATTAATATTATATCATCATTATTACATATATCAATTTATAAACATATTTTTTAATTTTCTTTTAAATGTAGCTTTATTTTTTATTTTTAAATCATTTCTTAATAGCATATACTTGTTATAAACTCTTGGCACTATATATTTCCTTGTTCTTTCGCCATAATAATTATTCACTCTATTTAGAATAAATTTACCTATTTTACTTGACCTGACACTATATTTGTATAACTTCCTAACCCTAAATTCTTCTTTGTAATATGTCTCTACAGCAATTAGATATTTTACCTTTACATGGATTGGCATTAATTTAAATTCTGAGAATAATTTACTGTAGTCATCTTTACATCTGTTAAGTATTTTCTTATTAGCAATGATTTTTAGAAATCTTATTTGGAGCTTTTTTAACTTTTCCAAATACGTTTGAAAAGTTAAGCCATAGCAACTCAATCCATAGCCTATCAGTGACTCTGCTAACAAAATAGCTGCTAGTAAAATATGTAATGTTATGAAGGACACCTGCCTTGGCCACAAGGTCTGAGTTTTAGGTTTTGTAAAAGTTTAACGTTTTGAAAAAGAAAAATGTTATTAATGGATTATTTTTATTTCATTAATCAACTTTACTAGTCTGAGCTTGAGTCTGAACCTTCTGTGCAAATTTAGGCACGCTTTGAAAATCTACCTGTATATTATTAGAATCAGGGAACTTGATAAAATCTTTGGTTACGTTTATGGTCAATGGTTCAATCAATAAATAAAAAGATAAGCTATGTTTTCTTTTTTCGAGTTTAAATCCTCGGGTGTCAAGGACCAAACCTTTTAAAACGTAACGATATCAACATTATACTTTTGACGGTAGAAACAGTTTTAGGGGTAAGTAAGGCCTGCAGACGAAAACTAACAAACAGATGTATCATTATCACAACTATTGGTAGCAGCAGCGGCGGTAGTGCATTCGACTGCACCGTCAAGGGGCACGGGTTCTGTGCCCGCTATAATATGCATATATTTGTATGTATGAAAACGTCTATTGACAGTAGTCTGGGTATAATCTATTAATTCATTTACAAACAAAAATGTCATTCAGTATGTTTACCGGCATTCTGGAGCCTTTCTTTACTTTAGGTCTAGATGGCGCTGTTTAGATGTCGTAGAATATCACACTATCACACTAATATTATCAACGCGAAAGTTTGTATGTATGTTTGTTCCTCTTTCACACAAAAACTACTGAATGGATTTGAATGAAATGGCACAGAGGTAGATTATAATCTGGAATTGGAAATGGGCTACTTTTTTACCCGAGAATAGGTTTGTGTGGGCTGCAGGATAAGTTGTTAACGCTGGCGGAGCAATTATAACAAAAACCAATAAATATCTAACTTACGAGACAGCAGTCATTAACAAGAATATTCACAGGTCTGTAAATTTCAAGTCACTTGAACCAGCTTAGCTTATCATAACTAATGTGACCATATTTTTTATTTTATGCGGGACTCCCTGTTTTTTTTATTCCAAGGTAGTGGACTAACATATTAGGTATCTTCTTGACATATGTTGTTTCGCCAATGGACCACATTCAATAAAGCCAAATACTAGAAAACGGCACATGTATATGTTACCGACAATCTGTATAATTCAGGTATTCTATATAATACCTAGGCAATGTATACTGGTGCGTCCAGGCAATGTATGAAATATTATGAATAATATTTTTGTTCATTACATATTTTACCTAGGTAATAAATACCAATCCTAGGGATTGTATAGAGTACCTGCTATTTCACCGGCTATGTGTAAAATAAAATAGATCTTGGTCCATATTTATCAACCGGACACCGGACACCGTGCGCCCCGACACGGATAGTTATAGGTTAGAACCTAACCTACGGGTTAGGTTAATGCACGCAGCGGAATGAATTGCAAGCAAGTAAACAAGTCACAAGCCGTTTTTTGACAGCCTGCCTGCACGTCCTTTTGCTATTGTCTTTTATATACATTACCAGCTGCGCGTTCGGTATCGTAAAGACTACCTAAGCAAAGTATAAAATAAATAATATTTCATACAATACCTACACGTTTTAGATATTCTATACGTTATTTAGGTATTGTATAGAATACCGGATTATACAGATTGCCAGTAACATATATATCGGGGAAGTTAACTGACGGACGAAATATAAAAAAAATATTAAAAAATTAGGCTGCTTGCTAACCTTGTCAAAGTCATTAAAGTTTGTATTAAAAGACATGGAGTTATGGCGGGGTTGTCAAGCCTCGCTTATCGAAGCAAAACGTTTTTTGGCAACAGTGGTACCACTTAAAAGCGGGACTGTCCCTCTATAAGCGAAACTTTTGGTCACGCTTCTCTTCAAAACATTGAAACGTCCTGTAGATAAGGGTCATAAATTCATAGGATAGAGTTCTGAGAAACAATATTGCTTTTTAGGGTTCCGTTGCCAAATGGCAAAAACAGAACTCTTATAGATTCGTCATGTCTGTCTGTCTGCTCATCCGTATGTCATAGCCACTTTTTCCGAAACTATAAGAAGTATGCTGTTGAAACTTGGTAAGTAGATGTATTCTGTGAACCGCATTTAGATTCTCCAGCAAAAATAGAAAAAAAACAAAAAAAATTGGGGGTTCCCCATACTTAGAACTGAAACTCAAAAATGCTCAAAAATGTTCAATAAACCTATACGTGAATAGGGACGTATGAATAGAGGGCACGCCGCAATAGCGGCGGTAAGGCCCATCATGGAGGATTGGCTAGAGAGGCAACACGGAAGCCTCTCGTACCGACTGACGCAGGTGGTCTCAGGGAAGGGGTGCTTCGGGGACCACCTGCATCGGATCAGGAAGGAGCCAACGCCTGAGTGTCATCACTGCAACGCTAGTGAGGACTCAGGGCTGCGCACGCTGGCGGAATGCCCGGCGTGGGAGGCGCCGAGGCGTCACCTCGTGGCAGCCCTCTCGCTCGGCAGCATGATTGCGGCAATGGTGCGGAGCGCGAGCGCCACCTCCATCTGCGAGCATGTAATGCTCGCGAAGGAGATGGCGGAGCGCGCCCGGGAGAGATTTAGAACTCTCCCGGCCCGCCGAGCCCGCAACTTGCTCGCCGCGCGTCGCAGGTGACTCAGGCACCGGAGGTCGCTTAACGACCTCCGTCCTCCATGAGCGCAGGTCTGGGGGTGGCAGGTGAGGCCGCCTGTCACCCCAGCAGAAGCAGGCCGGGACGTTGGGGCGACTAGCGCCCCTCCCCCAAACCGGGGCAAGACGGGGACACCGTGGTTCCCAAACCCGAGGGGAGCATCTCGAGATGGCCTAGGGTCAGTCGGGGTGCGAGGGATATGCTATGGGCAACCTTACACCCCGGCGTCTTTAGACCCGAGACGGCGTGCGGTTTTTAGTCTATTCAAGCCCGACATAACCGCCCCCGCTGGCCGGCGGGAGGGTATCCGCAGGGATTTCCGCACGAAAAAAAAAAGGGACGTATGAATAGATCTTCAAAAATGATATTGAGGTTTCTAATATCATTTTTTTCTAAACTGACTAGTTTTCGCGAGAGACACTTCCAAAGTGGTAAAGAGTGTCCCCCCCCCCCCCTGTAACTTCTAAAATAAGAGAATTATAAAACTAAATAAAATATATGATGTACATTACCATGTAAACTTCCACCAAACATTGTATTTAATACGTCATAAATCGTAAACCGCAATTTACCTTTAATTCAATCAACTCAATTAAGTATAAACATTTAACTTGCTGCTACGGAACCCTTCATGGGCGAGTCCGACTCGCATTTGACCGGTTTTTTTTACTATGTATAAGAACAAAGCTTAACTCAAACAGTTGAAACTTGAAACAGTTCTACTTGTGCATTGGATCGGAACAGTTATTATTGGTTGGCCGCAAATATTGTTGGAATTTGAGTGGAATTAGAGTGCAGAGTTGTGTGAACTTTTCAGTGTTATCATAAAAGAAACAAGAGGAAGTATTGAGGTAAGTGTACTTATATTTGGAACTGATACATAACTACGGACCTTTTAGGTAGATTTCGATGAAATCGATCTACCTATAGGTTTCTTGACTACTGTCGAATTTAAAAAAAAATTCTTCATAGGTGGTCTAGTTATGACCCCCTGAGTCCGAAATGACCACTGGTCAAAAAGTTTATATATATATATATATGTATGTATGGTTCCACTTCCCAAAATTTGCGGCACTCTCAGGGTCGCATTTTTGCCCCGATCGCTTTCAAACTGCGGTCAAAAATTGCTTGGGTGTAAACTTAGTTTAAGTTCGTTAACGGGTGGAATCCGGCCTAAGGGGACGGTAGGGCCTCACTTTTTGTGAAATCAGTTTTTCCTCAAAATTTCACGTTCCATGAAAGATATTCGAACCGTTCTAATTTTATCCCATAGTATACATGAATACCAACAACTTTTAATTATAAACCTATAAGATTAAAACTTTAACTAAAAGTGGAGGGGGAAAAACCAAAATTTTTCGGGGAAAAAATCATAACTTCTAACCGGTGAACATTCTTGTGGTCGGAAACATTTTTATTCGATAGGCCATTTTTAAGTCTAAAATAAATGTCTGAAAAGTTTTTCGCTAAAAGTTACCGTTTTCGAGAAAAAAAAATTAAACATGTTAACTTCACGAAATATTCTTTGAAGTCCGTAGTTCTCTATATAAAATAATATTAATTGCTTCACGAAATCTACCTGTGCGGGAACGGATTTTTTTTGGTGCGGAAATCCCCTCGGATACCCCCCCCCTCCCCCCGCGCCGGCCAGCGGGGGCGGTTATTGTTGTTGTTATTGTTAGAACCGACTAAAACCGCACGACGTCTCGGGTTGCCCATAGAGCATATCTCTCGCACCCGTACCTTTTTTTTGTTTTTTATCTTTCGTGTGGAAATCCCTTCGGATACCCCCCCGCCGGTCAGCGGGGGCGGTTATGTCGGGCTTGAACCGACTAAAACCGCACGCCGTCTCGGGTATTAAGACGCCGCCGGGGTGTGAGGTTGCCCATAGAGCATATCCCTCGCACCTTGACTGACCCTGGGCCATCTCCGGTTTGGAGATGGCCCCCTCGGGTTTGGGAACCATGGTGTCCCCGTCTTGCCCTGGTTTGGGGGAGGGGCGCTAGTCACCCTACCGTCCCGGCCTGCTTCTGCTGGGGTGACAGGCGGCCTCACCGTCGGGCGTTCCACAGGGTTCGATACTTGGACCATTTTTATTTTTAATTTATATAAATGACCTCCCTTACTACGTAAGGGATAAAAATAGTATTGTTTTGTTTGCTGATGATACTTCCATAATATTTAAAATTAAAAGACAATTAGATAATTATGACGAAGTGAACAACGCAATCTCACGAGTGGTTCATTGGTTTAATATAAATAAGTTTTGCCTTAATGAAAAAAAAACCAAATATATTAAATTCACCTTACCTAATGTTACACAGGTGGAAACCGATGTACAACTTAATGGACAGTTGTTGAGCCTTGTGGAATCAACCGTGTTTTTAGGTTTAAGTATCGATGCTAAATTACAGTGGGGATCACATATTGAAAAAATAGCTAGTAGGTTAAGTTCTGCTTCCTACGCTGTGAAAAAGATTAGGACTTTAACAGACATAGATACCGCTAGAATAGTTTATTTCAGTTATTTCCATAGTATTATGAGCTACGGAATTCTACGGAATTTAGACGACAAACAAGTTTGGATATGAACAGTTTGCTCTCCATCTATGCTACTCAAATGAAATATTCAGCGTTGTGTCCCGATTGCATCCGGAGCCCGGCCTCTGCATTTCTGCTTTGCCTTTGTTTCTTCAAGTGAGGAATATTAATTCAATTCAATTTTATTTGATGACAAGGTATGTCGATATCGACAATTCTGCCAATGTCAGACATGTGATAGAGATTGAGTCTTACGCTATAGAATAAAAGCGGCCAAGTGCGAGTCAGACTCGCCCATTAAGGGTTCCCGAGCAGCAAGTAACATAATGTTTTTTTTTTTAATTTTTATATTTAAGTTGATTGAATGAAAGGTAAATTGCGGTTTACGATTTGAGACGTTTTAAAAAGAAACTACTTACTAGAGCTCGTTCAAACCAATTTTCGTTGGAAGTTTATATCGTAATGTACATCATATATATTTTTTAGTTTTATCGTTCTCTTATTTTAGAAGTTACGGGGGGGGGGGGGGCACATTTTACCACTTTGGAAGTGTCTCTCGCGCAAACTATGCAGTTTAGAAAAAAATGATATTAGAAACCTCAACATCATTTTTGAAGACCTATCTATAGATACCACACACGTATAGGTTTGACGAAAAAAAAATTTCACAGAAAACATCTACTTACCAAGTTTCAACAGCATAGTTCTTATAGTTTCGGAAAAAAGTGGCTGTGACATACGGACGGACAGACAGACAGACATGACGAATCTATAAGGGTTCCGTTTTTTGCCATTTTGCAACGGAACCCTAATAACATAACATAAAACATAACATAAACTCACACCTATATCCCCGAAGGGGTAGGCAGAGGTGCTAGCACCCACATTTCGCCAGTTTATGTTTAGGTCCCAATGATATTATAATATAATATATTAATAATATATATTATATTATTTATAATATATATTATTAATATTAATCCTAATAAGGATTAATATTAATAATATTGAAGTATTTGAAAATTGAACTTGTTGTGGTTGGGGGATATTAGAAGAGGGCAGGCCGTAGTAGTAGCGGTAAGAAGCATCATGGAGGATGGCTAGAGAGACGACAAGGGAGGGATTACACGCTGCTTGTCACAAACGCTATTAGTCATAGGTACACGCAGTTGGGGTGTGTGTTGGGTAACCTCCTCGAGTGTCGCTCCGATTCCGACCCCGCTGCAGTCCGGGGGGAACGGAATCGAAGCGGCCGGTACACCCTGGGCGGCGGTCAATGGCTTCCCCTTCACCCCTTCATAGGGTTGGCATTGATCGTCGGCCAATACCCAACGTGGCGGGAACACATCGCTCTCCGTACTCCTCTGCTTTCTGAGGAGACAGGATGAGCGATGCTGTTAGTGGTGAGATGGCCCAGGGTCAGCCGGGGTGCGAGGGATATGCTCTATGGGTAACCTTACACCCCGGCGTCTGAAGACCCGAGACGGCGTGCGGTTTTAGTCGGTGCAAGCCCGACATAACCGCCCCCGCTGGCCGGCGGGGGGGTATCCGAAGGGATTTCCGCACGATAAAAAAAAAAAAAAAGGTACACGCAGTTGGTCATCAGCGATCTGATTTACTCAGTTAGACACATTCGCTATTAGTCTTATACGCTGTTCGTCACTATTGCCTTTCGTCATACACGCGGTTCATCATACACGCAGTTCGTCTTAAAATCGATTTGTCACGATCCACCTAATGTTGGCTCTGTTGCAAAATGACCACTTCTCAAAATGACTACAGGTAGCAAAATGTCCCTTTCTCAGAATGTCCCTTTAGCAAAATGTCCCCTTCCTCAAACAGGCATTCAATTACTTGTGGGTTAGGTTAGGTTCGCGCTTTGTTGGGGTCACAGATCTAACCTAACCTAACCCACTTTTAATCAATAGCGCCAGCCGAATGTGACATTAACAGTCGAGTGACAAACTGCGTTTATGACAAAATTCGTGTGTGACGAATTGCGTGTAAGACAAACGGCGTTAGTGGCGAACTGCGTTCGTGACTTAATAGCGTTAGTGGCGAACTGCGTTCGTGACCTATACCTAGCGATGGTGTCAAATCGCGTATAATGTCGAACTGCGTATACGACAAATCGCGTTTGTGTCATACAGCGTGTAATCCCACGGGAGCCTCTCGTACCGGCTAACGCAGGCTTAAAGCCTAGTTCGCAGTAGTCTAGTATTTTACTCCAGTAAAGAGTATTAGTCGATTAGGTTAGTAAGTAATTTTTGTCGAGTCGATCCATTTTATTCTGTTTTATCCTTCGAGTAGTAACCCCCACCATGTTTGTCGAGTATCGAGTAATTTAGTAGCTATTAGCTAAAATCACAGTATTAATAATTCAGTGATTATATAGTGCGAACTAAGCATTGAGCCAGTTTTCAACGTTGCAAGTATCAATACATACCTGTTTCAATTTTAAAGTAGTTCTAATTGTGCATTTGATCGGTAAGTATGATGCAAGAAGCGCTGTGAATATATCAGAGTCTAATGAAGTGTTTTGTTTAAGTACTAGTACACAATATTGTAACAGAGGCAAAAGTCAGTTTTTGAGTAAGTGTCACAATATTTGGGATATTAAGCGAAGAATTTTAACGATATTATAAGGTTTTCCACCTTTTCCTCATTTATTGGCCAGCCTGCAGGGTTTGCTCGCGTTGATGTGCCCGAAATAAACTTATTACATACCTACTACTTACGTGTATAATTTATACGATCATTTAATTATAGATGTAATGGTCAATTAAAAATAATGTTTTCTTATATATATATAATAGTTACTTCTAATGGTTGGCAAAGTAACTAAATTGAACACTTAAAATTGGTTCTTATAATAAGAAATAAAATATAATAATCTGCAGCCATTTAAATCAGCAAATTGTGATTCGGATAAAGTGATAAACTGTAAAATTATGTAACCAGCCGCCATCAATGTACCCACGTGTCAAAAAACTATTTTAGTCTCAAAACCAAAATGTAAACATTTGCGGAGCTCGAGCGCGTGGGCCGACGCCGCCTCCTTCTTCGCTTAACTACCTCCGTCCTTCATGAGCGCAGACCTGGGGGTGGCAGGTGAGTCCGCCTGTCACCCCAACAGAAGCAGGCCGGGATGGCGGGGTAACTAGCGCCCCTCCCCCAAACCATTTTAACTGAAGATTGATACGATTTCCCCATCAAGTCCCGGGGGTGCAAAGGCCCAGCCGCGCTAATCTCACCTGTAAGCCGGTAGATTTACTGAATGACGGACGAGGCTCTGATGCAGGCTTTTCTGTCGGGGTTGGTAGTTCAGACGGCAGTTACTCCCGTAAAAGCCGTATAAGCAAATCTAAAGGAGAAAGAGTAAATAAACACCGGGCTGTAATGAATGCCTCAGATAAAATCGAGAACTATAACTTATACGCCTAAGATGATGATTAAGGCAAATTTGGTACCTACTCCTCCGGTCGGGCCGGCACATTCTTGCTGAGATAAGCACATAAAACAATCAACCAACCAACATGACAAACCATATGGCTATCAATGTTTATGAAGTACTACACATATGCCCGTATTGTCCTTCGCATCTGGTCATGTGCTTTATATTATTTATCAAAAGCTTGAGCATCTTGCATACACATTAACATTTTGTGTTTCTGATAGTTATGTGTCTAAACTTATGAGATTCGGGACTCACAAAAAATTATGGAAATGAGAAAAAAAATTACCTTCTGAGAGCACTCCAAATAGCAGGTATCCGTGGAAGTTCCGCATGTGAAAATATATATACTTATAGACAAGCGCTTTAGAAACAAAATTGTGACAAGGTTCCAGGGCTAAGCGGGTAATTTTGCATTTCGAATTTGGTAGGTAGGCATAGATAAGGGTTTAGGGGGGTAGGATTACGAGTTGTTTGGTAGGTTTCTTTGGTGGCAGGCGCGCCAATCAACCAATCATAGATACGTGTATATAACATTAATCACGGTCTCTAAGAACTCGCGTCATTGGTTGAGCAGTCCTATTATTGGCTTTTTGATTGGCCAGTAAGTGCAAATGCGCGAACTTTTTGACGTTTGTTCAAAATTTTTGCCTCCAGCTATATAAGAAAGCGGAGCGCGTCAATCGACTGCTGGGCAGCACTAATTGCATCCTGAGAGTATTGTCCGAGAGGTGGGACCTTCCAGTCCTACAAAGGTGGATGCGACTGCATGCTAGCACATCCCCGCGATTTATTAGGTGATGTGCTGATTTGTTTATGTTTATTAATTTTTATTTTGTGTTTGTAATGAAGAACTAACATAGTTGTAAGATCATTGTTACTAACACATATGGACCTATGTCTCAAATAAATGAATTATTATTATTATCTATTACTATACGAGACGCAGTCTGGGCTGTGCAAGTAGGGTCCGGCCGTTACGGTCCCATTGCGGCATACCCTCGGCCGTAATGCACCTACAATATTAAAAACTTGTTATTCCGCTACTCCCCCGGCCGTAACGTCCCATTGTTTCTTTTTGTAAGATCTTACATGTGAGTATACTTTACTAAGTAGGTGCAGTTAGATGTAAAAACAACGGGGGTATAAAAGCCGGGGGAATACCGGAATAATTTTTTTTCACTGTGGGTGCACACCGGCCGCGGTGAGGGGCGTACCGGAATGAGGTCGTAACAGCCAGACTCAGCAAGCACTTAGTGGTCTTTCGTGATACTAACTTTTTCATAGAAGTCATTGATCTAAACATGCGGAACGACTATGCAGTAGGCAGATATTTAGAGTCTTCGTTACTTTGGTCGAAGTTTAGAGTAGAAGGGTGGTTATATGTAGAATGGATTATATGTATACGATTATATCTTTAGGTCTGAACCAAAATACTCTTCTTCTCGATTCCTTCTTCGAATTGAAAGACGGGAGTTGAAATTTCATAATGTAAACACTACAGCTTATCGCAATACTGAGAAATTTATTCGAAAGTTGATACTTGAAACTTGAAACTTACAAGCTCGAGCTATTTCTTGGAACAATTAAAAGACACACAATAACAATTAAAGCATAGCTTGTCAGATAAACGTTAAAAAATAAATTCAGTTAGGCTCAATACCTAATGTTAATATGTGATACCTATACCTACAAATTCCATGTCAAGTATTCCCTAAAATAAGTAGGAACCTGTAAGTACCTTTTTTTTTGGGGCGGTTATGTCGGGCTTGAACCCGACTAAAACCGCACGCCGTCTCGGGTCTTAAAACGTCGGGGTGTAAGGTACACTATTATACCTATCGTGCATAGTGATACTGCACCGTATCCTTGTATTTACCATTAGTACCATTACCCTCTTTTCGCTCCCTCACGGTAGCCGGTAACCGCTTACTTTGCCACAGTAGTGGAATGGAATGTCATCGAAAAAAAAAACGTATACTTACCACCAAGAAGGTATATATATATACAGAGATACAAAATTCTTGAACAGACATAAGATGATTACACTATTACACTATTACTGATGGTAGAAATTTGATGACCCAAATTTGTCACAAAATCACTACATATTATAAACAAAGTCCTCCGCCGCGTCTGTCGGCTTGTCTGTTCGCGATAAACTTAAAAACTACTGCACCGATTTTCATGCTGTTTTCACCAATGAATAGAGTGGTTCTCGAGGAAGGTTTTAGTATATAATTTATCAAGTTTTTGTATACATTGGCTAAAATATAATTATATTTTTGGACGTGTCGGAAAAAAATAAGCCGTCTGGGAGCCTTCAACGAAAACGCTTAAACCCTTTTAGAAATATCAAAAGAATGTATGGTAGAATTGTTTATCTTGTATAGGTTGTGGCGGTGGTAAAGGGTCCCATGGGTAGCGGGACCGGATCATAATTTCACGCGAGTGAAGCCGCGGGCAATAACTAGTTATAATATCAGAAAAGAAAGGCCTTATATGAATGTAAATGCTCTGGTTTGGAAGTGATACTCACCTGGATTCCAGGGCATACCGGTATTCTGGGCAATGACAAAAAAAATCCTTTTTTTTTCGTGCGGAAATCCCCTCGGATACCCCCCCGCCGGCCAGCGGGGGCGGTTATGTCGGGCTTGAACCGACTAAAACCGGTAAAGAATAATCAGAACGAGCGGTGCGAGCCCTATCTATCACTATTCCACAATCTATGCATTTTTATGGTACACGTTACTAAAAACTATTACAGTTTCAGTTTTGAGCTTTGACTTAATAATTCATATTCATGCCTAGATGTGTTATCTTATCAATCACAAAACAATTCCAGCATTATAAAATTATTCTCTTTAAAAAAATCTGAATTGAAAATTATTGAAAATTAATACTAGCTAAAAGCATCGCTTTTAGCTAGTATTGTTTAAAATTAAATAATACAACACAGAGCTACTCGTTTCTATTTTAATTCCAGTGACCTGCCTAATGTTTTGGATAATAAAATGTTGAATTCTGGCCCTTCTCAATCATTTTTATGAACGTATGCAGTTATTCGTAGAGGTTTTCAGCCTAAGGCTATCCGCACTAGGGTTGCCAACTATACCGTTTTATACTGTTTTTCACTAAATTATACTTTTTACTGTTGAACAAAAATAAAGTATACAAAATACTGTTTTCAGCATCAAAATGCAAACACATTATTATGTGTTATAATTAGACGCTCACACAAATTTATTTTTATTAAGTCAGAGGGCGTTTTTATTTAGTCATAGGGCGCTCACTGCTCAGTGCAGCGCAGTCACACCACAAACAATTCACACTGAGTTTCTGAACGAATATTTATTTTAATTTCAGTTATAATTGTGATGAGGCGTTTGAAGTTTAAAAAAAAGATTATAAATTATACTCCGCACGCCGAATGATGATCCCTATGACGTTTCAACTGACAGGTGTATTAGTTATGCGAAACAATTTCGATAAAATACTGTTTTTTCAGGCAAATGTCATGTCATTCAGCCAGGTCATTCAACATAATAAGCAATATTTATTTATTTTGAAAAAAAGACTACGCGCATTGATGGACATAAAACACTAGATAAAAAAGTAACAGCCTTATTATATTTTATTTTACTATACTTTAATTTTTATTCAAATTGCATAATTTAAAGAATTTAAAATTCTTTTTGAATTGAATTTTAAAGAATTCATAATTAGCTGGCAATTATGGATTACATGGAAAAGTATTTAAAAGGAGGCCATAGACCTACCGTATTTTTTTAATTCAGTCAGGTCATGTCTTGTCAGTCTGTTTTGTCTTCTTGTCACACCGCATCACATCGCGTCATACGAGTGCTCTAACGCCTTGTATGCGCCACGTCTTTCTTTGTTAGCTGAGTTTTGTTTCTGTTTTCGCTGTTTTGTGTTATTTGTTGATTTTCTGTTACCTGTTTGTTGATTTTCGGTTTTGCAAAATGCCGAAAAGACAGCGGAAAACTGTTCTCAACAGTGAAGTTCGCGAGTTTGTAGTTCATTTGCGAGACTATTTTGCTCGTGAACAACAAAATGGCGGACCCTTGTTACCGCTTGACAATGTTCGCGATCGTGTAGCCGATGCTCTAGGAATCGGAAAGGCTACTGTTTCTCGAATAACAAAGTAAAAATTTGGGGAGTCGTCCATGGAAGACAATAAACTATTAACACCAAAGAAGAAAAAGAAAAGGTTATGTCATATAACAGAACCTGATGATTTTGATTTTGATGCTATACGCAATCATATTTATGGTTACTACCTACGAGGTGAACTACCGACCTGCCAGAAGTTATTATCTTCATTAAAAGCTGCAGAACTCTTCAAAGGCGGTGCTACTTCTCTTAGAATTGTTTTGAAAAAATGTGGATTCCGCTATAAAAAATGTGACAAGAGAAAAATATTAATGGAGCGTACTGACATAGCTTTACTACGATGCGATTTTCTTCGCAAAATCAAACAAATTGATAACTGGGAGAAGGTAGTATACCTTGATGAGACATGGCTGAACGCCAATCATACTGTAGGTAAGGCATGGACGGATGACACAGCCAAATCCAGCACAAAAACTCCTGAAGGAAAGGGCCAGCGCTTAATCATTTGCCACGCTGGCACAGCTACAGGTTTTGTGCCGAATTGCCTGTGGGCTTTTAAGTCAGTGAAAACAACGGAGTACCACGAGGAAATGAATTTCGAAAACTTTAAGACATGGTTTGTAAAACTATTATAAAATTTGAATGAGCCTCACTATATTTTAATGGACAATGCTTCATATCAGTCAGTTCAAATTAACAAACCCCCCAGCAGCAATAACAAAAAAGCTGAAATTATAGAGTGGTTACAACGCAATGGTGTAGAAACTGACAGTCAGATGTTAAAAAAAGAGTTGGTTAGACTGTTGAACTTTCACAAACAACAGACGCACCCATCATATTTTTTGGATGAATTGGACAAATCAAATGGACGGACACACGGTAATTCGGTTACCGCTCTATCACTGCCAATATAATGCAATCGAGTTGATATGGGCGCAGATCAAAGGTATCCGATTGACCCTGTATCAGATTCAGATTGATATAAATAAAATACAAACTCAAAGCATTTGTTTTATTTTTCCAACAAATTATCGATATTTTGTTTATCGATGTGTCCCTTCTTAGTCGATAACAGCTTGACGACGTAACTTTTGCAGCACGTACCATGTACATTTGCATTGAGTTTTTTTCTATTATTTCCGAACATTACGTAATAATTTCTTATTATTCATTTTTATAATTTACAATTGTACACAATTATGATTTTTTCGACTTTTTAATGGACCTCTAGAGGATTTGATGTGATAGGACGTCAGTACAATGTTAAGCGCTAACGAACTGTCATAGGGATCATCATTCAGCGTGCGGATTATAGTAATTTGTGCAAGAAGTTCTAAAAAATATGTATTTAAAACATTATATAAGTAAAATACTGTTCATTTTTCTAAAATACTGTTTAATATTCGTCATAGATCTGAATATACTTTACTTCTTAATGGGGTTCTTCAAGAAGTCGGCAGCGCGAGTGTGACGCCCCTGGTGTTGCGCACGTCCATAGGCCACGGTAACCGCTTCCCATCAGGTGGGCCATGAACTTGTCTACCAACTGAATGGTATAAAAAAAAATTCTTGTAAAAAAATGAGTTGTCTGTAAAATCGGTTTACTGACGATAGTTGAACGTGACAACGTCATAAGAAAATACTAATGGAATGGTTGCATTTTTCAAAAGAAAATTTTAATTTTATTTGTTTAACCACTAAGATCGGTTATAAGAAATCACTGCACTTCATACTTGACGAAAACATGTAAATGTATTATTGTATAGCAGCTGTCCACGCGGACGCATTGCTCACTCAAGTAGGAGAGAGACAGATGTCAAACGCTGCCGAACGCGGAGGCCGATTGTGCCTCTTTGTCGCTCATTCCGCGCTCCCGCTTGCACTTCAAGCTTTTAATGGAACGCCTCATTTTTTCGTGCGTGCAGCCGGCTCCATCGAATTATAAGACGTTGTCACGTCAAAAAGTTGGCAACCCTAATCCACACACCAAAGCGGCGGCACACACCGGTGGCATCGCCATTACCCGCCGTTTAAGTGACGCGGGTGTTTCGTTTTGCAAGCCCGGCGGCTCAAACCAGCAGGTTATGCCGCCGGGCCAGCAGCATTAGTGTGTAGATAGCCTTAGTTCGACCCCGTCTGAGCTACATTGCTTAATATGTGGTAAATTTGGGTTCAAAATAAATGAAAAATGTTTGGTCTGTTATGTCTACCACAGAGTCCATAGACAAGTAGAGCAGCAAAGAGAATATAAGCACTACATTTAAAGAGCAGATTGAATCATCTCGGGTACGTTCAAGGAGTTCGCTTTTAGCGCTACTAGCCCAATATTAAATAGTTTGACTCTTGATTTGAACCGTAAAGCGCCCGGTAGACAATGAAATTGGGAAAAGTCTTTGTTGTACTCTGGCCAACCATTTATTTCACTTTTGACAGCGGCTTCAGAACGTAACTGTTACAGTATTCGTAAAAATAAATTTTTAAATACGCGGCCAAAAATGTTTGAAAAATGGCCCAAAATGCTTCAAATGTTTTGGATAAACTATAATAATATATACGATAATTCACAGGCACATTGAAAACAGTAACCTTTTACCGCAATTGCAAGTAATCATTTACACTTATTTGCATTGATGTGGATTATTTTAGCCTTGCGTTTGTAGTTTGGAATTTTGGATTGATGGAATTTTGTACCTAATGAAAAACATCAAAATGTTAAAGATGTGTTGTTTAGGGATTAAAAGTGGTCGTTATATTATAAAATTGGTACTTAAATATTGTCGGGGTGCGAGGGATATGCTCTATGGGTAACCTTACACCCCGGCGTCTGAAGACCCGAGACGGCGTGCGGTTTTAGTCGGTTCAAGCCCGACGTAACCGCCCCCGCTGGCCGGCGGGGGGGGGGGGTATCCGAAGGGATTTCCGCACGAAAAAAATAAATAAAAAAAAAGTACTTCAATATTAATTATTATAAATTAATAGTCGCTAATTATTAGTTTACTCAATAAAACATCTGGTATTAAAATAAGTTTATAAAATAATATAAAATATTGAACAATAATCACATGAATGTATAAAATCGATTGCAATTTTTTCATGAATAAAGTCGGTTGTTTTGAGAAATCGAATAGGCTGCGCATGAGGCACTATATATAACTATTTGATGAAAAATTGAGCTGTCAAAAGTTAAATGGTTTGGTCAGCGACAGAGTATAGTCAAACGTGTTCACGTGTTTTATGTTTTGATTAAAGATGGGTTAATACCGATATTTGTCGGCACTATCTAATCTTAATATATTAGTTTCATGAGATTATAATATTGTCAATAGTGTACAACTTATTACGCTAATAGATTCGTTCTCGTGCTAAATAGACTAGTTGGAAAAATATTGCTACCAATGTAATGATTTTGATTATTATAATCCGCACGCTGAATGATGATCCCTATGACAGTTCGTTAGCGCTTAACATTGCACTGACGTCCTATCACATCAAATCCTTTAGAGGTCCATTAAAAAGTCGAAATAATCATAATTGTGTACAATTGTAAATTATAAAAATGAATATTAAGAAATTATTACGTAATGTTCGGAAATAATAGAAAAAAACTCAATGCAAATGTACATGGTACGTGCTGCAAAAGTTACGTCGTCAAGCTGTTATCGACTAAGAAGGGACACATCGATAAACAAAATATCGATAATTTGTTGGAAAAATAAAACAAATGCTTTGAGTTTGTATTTTATTTATATCAATCTGAATCTGATACAGGGTCAATCGGATCTTCAAAATCTGAGTCTGAACTGCAGCTATCCGTGACGTTTATTATTAACGGTTGGTCAATGATATTGTCGTATTGTACATCTCGATCCCAGTCTTGTAAGCAAATTTTCTTCGTTCTTTCGACCACTTTTCGCCAATCGTCAGCTGTCACTTGAGCGCAAGCTTCTTCCAATAAAACCATCATTTTATTTGCCGTGAATGGCGGAGTTGTGTTATGCCTAGCTGCATGACCTGAAAATATTTGTACATTTAGTAATTATTTTTAGAAATATATGCATATACATAATATTATATAAATAAAAAATATAGATACCTTTGATCTGCGCCCATATCAACTCGATTGCATTATATTGGCAGTGATAGGGCGGTAACCGAATTACCGTGTGTCCATTTGATTTGGCCAATTCATCCAAAAAATATGATGGGTGCGTCTGTTGTTTGTGAAAGTTCAACAGTCTAACCAACTCTTTTTTTAACATCTGACTGTCAGTTTCCACACCATTGCGTTGTAACCACTCTATAATTTCAGCTTTTTTGTTATTGCTGCTGGGGGGTTTGTTAATTTGAACTGACTGATATGAAGCATTGTCCATTAAAATATAGTGAGGCTCATTCAAATTTTATAATAGTTTTACAAACCATGTCTTAAAGTTTTCGAAATTCATTTCCTCGTGGTACTCCGTTGTTTTCACTGACTTAAAAGCCCACAGGCAATTCGGCACAAAACCTGTAGCTGTGCCAGCGTGGCAAATGATTAAGCGCTGGCCCTTTCCTTCAGGAGTTTTTGTGCTGGATTTGGCTGTGTCATCCGTCCATGCCTTACCTACAGTATGATTGGCGTTCAGCCATGTCTCATCAAGGTATACTACCTTCTCCCAGTTATCAATTTGTTTGATTTTGCGAAGAAAATCGCATCGTAGTAAAGCTATGTCAGTACGCTCCATTAATATTTTTCTCTTGTCACATTTTTTATAGCGGAATCCACATTTTTTCAAAACAATTCTAAGAGAAGTAGCACCGCCTTTGAAGAGTTCTGCAGCTTTTAATGAAGATAATAACTTCTGGCAGGTCGGTAGTTCACCTCGTAGGTAGTAACCATAAATATGATTGCGTATAGCATCAAAATCAAAATCATCAGGTTCTGTTATATGACATAACCTTTTCTTTTTCTTCTTTGGTGTTAATAGTTTATTGTCCTCCATGGACGACTCCCCAAATTTTTCCTTTGTTATTCGAGAAACAGTAGCCTTTCCGAGTCCTAGAGCATCGGCTACACGATCGCGAACATTGTCAAGTGGTAACAAGGGTCCGCCATTTTGTTGTTCACGAGCAAAATAGTCTCGCAAACGAACTACAAACTCGCGAACTTCACTGTTGAGAACAGTTTTCCGCTGTCTTATCGGCATTTTGCAAAACCGAAAATCAACAAACAAGTAACAGAAAATCAACAAATCACACAAAACAGCGAAAACAGAAACAAAACTCAGCTAACAAAGAAAGACGTGGCGCATACAAGGCGTTAGAGCACTCGTATGACGCGATGTGATGCGGTGTCACAAGAAGACAGAACAGACTGACAAGTCATGACATGACTGAATTAAAAAAATACGGTAGGTCTATGGCCTACTCCTTTTAAATACTTTTCCATGTAATCCATAATTGCCAGCTAATTATGAATTCTTTAAAATTCAATTCAAAAAGAATTTTAAATTCTTTAAATTATGCAATTTGAATAAAAATTAAAGTATAGTAAAATAAAATATAATAAGGCTGTTAATTTTTTATCTAGTGTTTTATGTCCATCAATGCGCGTAGTCTTTTTTTCAAAATAAATAAATATTGCTTATTATGTTGAATGACCTGGCTGAATGACATGACATTTGCCTGAAAAAACAGTATTTTATCGAAATTGTTTCGCTTATCTAATACAACTGTCAGTTGAAACGTCATAGGGATCATCATTCGGCGTGCGGAGTATAATTGATAGATATCGTAGTTTGGGTCAGAAATAATAATAATGAGATGAGAATGATGCTGGTTGCACTCTTTTGTTATATTTTTAAACATATAGGTACCTTTTTTTTTTTTTTCGTGCAGATATCCCTACCAATTTTATTTCTTTTTGTAAGTATATAAGTTCCCATTTTAAAATGTAAAAACGAGAAAATTTGGAAAAAGAACAATAATTTTGTCTAAAGATTTAGGTCGGAAAAAGAGAACATCTAGGCCGGGACTTGAACCCGCGACCAGTCCCTTACAGGGAGAATGCTCTGACCAACTGAGCCACCTAGACACGTCCCAGATATTCGAAATTCTCCGATACATTTATACGTCCCGTTCTAGATGTTCTCTTTTTCCGATCTAAATCTTTAGAAAAAAGTAAGCATACAAAATGCTTAAAAATTTAATTGAAAGAACAATAATTCCCATTTTAAAATGTAAAAATGAGAAAATTTGGAAAAAGAACAATAATGCTTTATTTCCCTGGAATTACGAAAGATTCATATTAGGTACTAATTGTTCCTGGTTGCAAGCGGATCCGGGGCCGCTTACTCCTAATCCTTCTTAAAAAAATTCTACGGCTTTTATGGGAGCGACGGTCGTTGTGTTTCACTAAACTTAAATATAATCTCTTAATTTTATATTGACATTAGAAATACCAATTCAGTTATTTTTTGCTTCCAAAATTTATAAAAATTATGTATTATGTTAAGTGTAGGCCAAATCATATTGAATAGTTTCAAAAAAAAAAGCAGGAAAAGGCAAAATGAGATATTTAATCGAAATTTAAGTACAGATTTTAGTTTAATGACAATATACAACAGAATTGACACCAATAAATTTGTTTCTTGTCATTCGCGTGTTTATCAAAATATCACTTTATAAATATCAACCAATCAGCAACGCATGAGTTAATACAATCCGAGCGCATGTATCTGTAACAAGTAGAATGTAACTGAAAACAAAATGATATTACTCGACCATGTAAATATGAAATACTACTAATATCAACAATATTAGCATATCATACTTAGTTCGTCGTATTACTAAAATAATGAAATGAAGAAGATTACTAATCTCTTAAGTAATATAAATGTTAGCTTCATCTTTAATTTTGACATAGTATAGCGTTCTTAGATCTTTTACTGGGTGCTAAAAACATTCGAACCGCTAAGAACGCCAATAGCTAGCGCATAAAACTTGCTTTTCAAACGCATCCAATCAACTTCAACCACTTGATTTGAAAAGTGATGAACTCAAAAGTCAACGTACCTACGTAAACTTTTTCGTAGTTTTGTTCAGTTTTGTTCTCTTTATTTCAGGGTGAAAATGGTATTGGAATTAAAAAATTGTTGCTGTTGCGGGGACCTGAGAACTGGGAGTTTGATCATTGGCTATCTGACTCTGGTAAGAAATAAACCTAATATGTAAATAATCAATTTTCAGAATTCATATGTTTTTAAAACTGCAGATTCCGGAAATTCTCAGGAGCGGCCTCAGTAACGCATAGATGATCATGATGATGTAAATAATCAATTTAGGTGCTCTAGTAGGTATTCATTTCGACATGACAAAGTGCCGGAGTTTTACCTCGCAGCCCTTTTCATAATCTCCAGTTCGCGTAAAGACGAAAAATGAACGCTTTATTCGGGATTTCTCCAAAGTCTAAATGCAGCAGTAATGGTTTTGCAAAATGAAAGTTTACATCTAAGCAGAGTTGCTAACAGGATATTATTTATTTTCTTATTGGATTTATTAATATTCAGATGCAGGCGGGATGACAGCCTTTAGCGCAGATTTCGCGCGCGACTACTCAGACATGGCTATTGCCCTCACACAATTTCCATTTATTGCTACTGTTCACATAGATTGCATATTTTATAGATTTATTCCTTTCCAATCACAAATTTGACAAGCTGACTAGGGTTGCAGACTGGGGGTGAGAATACCAGTAGCATTAACTGCCCTGCTTTCCATTTACCCTATGCAGCTGATAAATCTGATGTTGCTAGCATTTAAGGCAACCTCACCCATAGCAGCTTGCTATAAGACAGATATTGACGTTGTGGATATAAAAGTGATAATAATTAAATGTATTGGTTTGTTAACAGACTCGGGATATAATATCTACACTGGTGTCGATTATTATATTGCTTTTGGGTGCCACCAGAGCAATACGGATATATGGAGATTTTATTGCTGTGTTCTCTATCTTATTTTTAATTGGCACCGCAAGTATAATCTTCACCATTGTTATGCTCATCGGAATACATGAGGTAAGAGTCACTCATTATTAACTGGAGATTGTACAAGGGGTATACTTTGACCGTAATTATTATTAAAAATCTAAAATTAAATCCTTAATTAAAGCAGTGAGATCTTTACTTCTTCAATTGAGTGCCTATCCTGATTGCATCCAAAGCTTGCTCTTTGGAGCCTGGGGTCTGCTTATCTAGAATTTTTTTCTTTTCAAAAGACTTAGTAAGAATTTTGGCTTATTATATGGGACTGATTATCATCTGACCTCTACCTTAGAGAGGAAATCCTGTTCAAGAGCCTCATGTAATCAATAGTTTAGGTATAGGCTTGGGTTCACTGCGATGCGAGCGAGGACTCAGGGCTGCACACGCTGGCGGACTGCCCGGCGTGGGAGGCGCCGAGGCGTCACCTCGTGGCAGCCATCGGGTGGGAGTCCTCTCGCTCGGCAGCATGATTGCGGCAATGGTGCGGAGCGCGAGCGCGTGGGCCGCCGCCACCTCCTTCCGCGAGGCGAAGGAGAGCGCGCCCGGGAGAGATTTAGAACTCTCGGCGACTCAGGCGCCCATGAGCGCAGGCCTGGGGGTGACAGGTGAGGCCGCCTGTCACCCCAGCAGAAGCAGACCGGGACGGTGGGGCGACTAGCGCCCTTCCCCCAAACCGGGGCAAGACGGGGACACCGTGGTTCCCAAACCCGATGGGGCCATCTCCAAACCGTAGATGGCCCAGGGTCAGTCGGGGTGCGAGGGATATGCTCTATGGGCAACCTTACACCCCGGCGTCTGTAGACCCGAGACGGCGTGCGGTTTTAGTCGGTTCAAGGCCGACATAACCGCCCCCGCTGGCACGCGGGGCGTATCCGAAGGGATTTCCGCATGAAAAACCAAAAAAAAAAAGGTATAGGCTTGGGTTTGGATCGTTATGGGGCCCCATATACCCAGAAATGTTTGAGATATTGTGGTCACCCGTGAACTGGGATTCGTCCTATTTATTATTTTACAACTTTTAGTCCAGAGAAAAGTAATTATTTAAGAAATAAACAAATTGTATCTATACAAATAAATAAAATGTAACTCTCTGTTCCTAATATTAAAATAACAGATTTTTAATGATTACACATGAATTTATACATGACGATTATAAGAAAAATACAATTTTTAAAATTTTTGTCTGTCTGTCTTTCTGTTTGTTTGAAAGAGGTAATTTCTGGAACGGCTGGGCCGATTTTGACGGGACTTTCGCTGGCAGATAGGTATTTTTTTTTTTTTTAGGCTTTTTTTTTTTAACGTGCGGAAATCCCTTCGGATACCCCCCCCCCGCCGGCCAGCGGGGGTGGTTATGTCGTGTCTCGACTAAAACCGCACGGTGTCCTCCCCAAGTGTCCGTTGCCGGGCACCCCGGGTAAGCCCTCGAAAGGATAACCCAATGGTTGCCGGTGGACTTTGGCCGCCACCGCGGCCTCGCCTGGTGGGGTCGGGTTTTATCCCGCTTCGGTGAGTTGGCAGGCGTGTGTAGGGCACACACGACACGCCTCCGCCACGGCCTGCTTCTGTAAGGACGGCGAGTCGGCCAACTGCCGTCCTCAGGCCCCGATCATGGAGGTCGGTAGCCCCGGGCGTAGATGAGTCTGCGGCGTCCTCGCCGCAGACTGCGAAACTCGGGGGGCAGGGTTCTCTCCCGCTCCCTATCCGCCGTCTCTTTCGCGCGCATTACCTGCTCGCAGAAAGAGGCGGCGGCGTGCCACTTGCTCCCGTCGGAGACTACGGCCCTCACCATGGTCTCCAACGAGAGAACGTCCACGCCCAGGACCGCAACGAGATCCCGGCGTTGACACGCCCACGCAGGGCACTCCACCAACGTGTGGAGCGCCGTGTCTTCGCCAGGATCCTCGCAGTGCTGGCACTGCGGCGTTGTCTCCCGGTGGATGCGCCACAGATACTTACCGAAACACCTGTATCGGGTAACCATCTGGCACATCCGGTAGGAGAGGTCCCCATGGTCCCTCTCCAACCACTCCTTCATGTTCGGTCTCACCGCCGCAATGGTGGATTCCCCCCACCTTGGGTGCTCAAGTCGCAACCTCCATGTCTCCATGAGTTCCTGGCGGAGCAGGGACCGCTGAGCCCTGATTTCTCGAGGCTCCGGCCTATGGCCCCGCTCCAGCGCCTCCTTACGCCACTGGTACAGCAGCGTAAGGGCTCTGGCTTCCAGGTCCCATGGAGGGGTCCCGGCTAGGAGACATGCCACCTCGACGGAGATCGTGCGATACCCCTTGATGACTCTGACGGCCATCGCTTTTAACGGGCTGTTTAATACAGCCACTTTGCGGGCCGCCAGAGATCCCGCCCATACTGGGGCCCCGTACAGGGCCATGCTTCGCACGATCCCCAGGTACAGTCTCCTAGTGGGGGCGTTGGGTCCCTTAACGTTGGGCATCAGCCGCGATAGCGCGGCCGCAGCCCCCCTCAGTTTCGGGACCAGACTTCGGAGATGAGGTCCGAAGTCCCATCGGCTATCGAACGAGTCCAAGGTACTTCATCGTGGGCTCGATGCCGATGCTTACGCCCCCTACGGTTATGCTGGTTCCCGCAGGTGGCCCCCTCCGAGGCCCGTGAAAACACATAGCCTCGGATTTGTGGAGAGCCACCTCGAGTCCCAGCCGCCGTATTCGACCCACGACTTGAGCAAACCCTGCCGTGGCCTTCAGTGCCGCGCTTCGGTACGTTGCTCCCCGCGCCATAACGAGGGTATCGTCAGCATCGCAGTCTATGCTGACACCCTCGAGCAACATACCGCGCAGCACCCAGTCGTATCCGATGTTCCACAGGAGTGGCCCTAGGACCGACCCTGGCCCTAGCCAGCTCGGGTAAACTACGAGGGTCAAACTGAAAGTTCTTAGAACTGGCCACTTATAAACAATATAATAAAAAAATAATTCTAAAATTTGAAAATAGAACTCTTTGCCAATATTACTGAGTATATATTTCATTCATTTATCATTTGTTTTACGATTTGGCGGCAAATTGAAAATTGTCTGTGTCACGTTAACATGAATTTAACACGAGAAAATTTTCGTGCAATGATTTTTTATGACTTTCGATGTCATTTAAGTCAACAAGAAAGTTATGATAGACTACGATTGGCCTTTCACGATGAAGCCCCATCTCGTGCGACTGTTTACAACTGGTTTAATGAGTTTAAACGTGGTCGCACTAATCTCACTGATGATTTACGTGAGGGACGGCCTTCTACGGCGACGACTGAAAATAACATCTGTGTTGTGCGGCGTATGATAGAGACTGACAAAAGAGTGATCTATCAGCAGATTCGGACAAGCTTAGGCATCGGTATGAGTCAAGTGCACAAAATCCTCCACGAACATTTAGCGGTCAGGAAGCTTTGCGCCCGGTGGATACCTCATAATTTGACTGAGGCTCAAAAACTCCATCGTGTGGATTGGTGCCGTAAAATGATTGAAAGATTTAACGGAGGTGACTCTAATGCTGTGTTCGACATACTAACAGGTGACGAAAGCTGGATTTACTGTTATGATCCTGAAACCAAAAGACAATCTGCTCAGTGGGTGTTTCCTTTCGAGGAGTTGCCAACTAAAGTGAAGAGAGATCGAAGTGCGGGAAAAAAAATGGTGGCCTCGTTCTTTGGAAGGATAGGTCATTTCGTAACAATTGTGTTAGAGGATCAAAAAACAGTTTCTGCAGAATGGTACACTACCAATTGTTTGCCACTTGTCTTGGAAAAAGTTCGAGAGAAACGACCTCGCAGTAGGATCCTCCTTCACCACGACAACGCCTCGTCGCACACCGCCAAGCGAACGATCGACTATTTGGCGACATCAAACGTTGAATTACTGGGTCACCCGGCGGCGTATAGCCCCGACCTCGCGCCTTGTGATTTTTATTTATTTCCAAAAATTAAAGAAAAACTTAAAGGAAAGCGGTTTATGAATGCTGAAGAAGCGGTGGCTGCGTATCGCGATGCCATTGAAGAGACCCCTAAGAACGAGTGGGCAAAGTGCTTTTCCCAGTGGTTCCATCGCATGCAGCGGTGTATTGACGTGAATGGACAATATTTTGAAAAGATATAATAAAACTAATAACTGGCTAATGTAATCAGTTTTTGATTTTCTAAGAACTTTCAGTTTGACCCTCGTATGGCCCTCTCGGATAGGTATGCCTCGACAAAACGGCGGAGGTAATGAGGCACTCCGTGATACGCGAGCGCCTCCCGAATGCAGCTCCAGGGTAGGGTGTTGAAGGCGTTAACGATGTCCAGAGACACCGCCACCACCACCCCACCCCGCGAGACTACTTCCTCCGCCAGGCGCCTAACGCGCATGATCGCTTCCACGGTGGAGCGCCCCCGGCGGAAACCAAACTGGTTGTCCGCCAGATCTGGCCCCACATTCGTGAGATGCTCGACGAGGCGCTCTGCAATAATCCGCTCAAAGAGCTTGCACACCTCGTCGAGCAACACGATCGGCCGGTAACCGGAAGGCTGATCCGCCTTCCGGATAAGGACCAGTTTCCCCGTCTTCCAAGCCTTTGGAAAGTGGCCCCTTTCGAGACATGCGCTAAAGAGCGCCACCAGTCGAGGCCCTAGTTCCTCAAGGGCCAGGACCCATGCTCGGCCTGGAATGCCGTCGGGTCCGGGGGCAGTGCATTTCCGGGCTTTAAGCCGGAGCACTGCTACCCCCAGTTCACTCTCCCTGATTTCGGGCACATCGCTCTCGCTATTATCAGCGTCAGGCGCCTGAGGTGGAGCCATGCGCGGAGGAATATGTTCCTCCGCTCTCGCCGGGAACAGGGAGCCCAGGATCCCTTCCAGCCGCTCTGGCTGGAGGCTCTGGGTCAGTAGGGGCGCCCTTGGGCGGATTTTGCCCCTGACCGCAAGGTAAGGGCGCCCCCATGGGTTCTGCTCCAGAGACTCCAGCAGCTCCTCGCGGGCCCGCCGTTTGGCCTGTTTAATGGCTTCCTGGAGGGTCCTCTTGGCCCCCTTGTACGCCTCATATAGCTCCGCCTCTCGGACTGCCGCATCGTCTGGGCGGCGACGCCTCCGGCGAAACCTGGTGTACCGGCGGCTAGCGGTCACGCACGCTGCTCGCAGCTGTGCGATCTCCGCTGACCACCAGTACACCTGTTTCTTGGCCGGGCCGGGCTTAACCCTAGGCAGCGCCGCATCGCAGATATGCGACATGGCTCTCCTGAACCATTCCGCCTCTGCGTCGACATCGGCAGGCCTGGCTCGTGACGGAATCCAGGCCTGCACTATGGATGCCTCCAGGAGAGCCTCCCGATCCAGGCGAGCGCCCAACGTGGATCCGGGGGATTCGCGATTGTCGGCGGCAGGTTAGTTGGAGGGGAGACGTTGAACCGAATGTACTTATGGTCGGAATCCGTCTCCTCCTCTTCCACCACGCCAACCCTGGACGCGGCGGGCGAGAGCAGGGGTCGCGAACGCGACAGCCACGACCGAACTGAGCCCTCGCCGCTCCCAGGTGGCGACACTCCCCCGGTTGAGGACCTCTAGACCACGGGTGTTGGCCCAGTCCTCCAGTACTCGACCCTTGCCATTGTTTCCCGGGAGCCCCAGGCCTGAGACCAGGAGTTGAAGTCTCCCAGGACCAAGACAGGACGAGGACGGCACGCAGCGAGAACAATGTCCAGTTAAGCGAGCCTTAGCTCAAGCTCGTACTGGTCAAGGCTTGGCGAGAAGTAGACGGCCACGACAGCCAAGCCCACATAGTCCGCCGCGACACAGCCTCTGCACCTTGCAATGTGTCCGCGGCCACGACCCTAGACCCCAGCGACCCCCCGAAGACGGTCGCTACGCCGTCCAGGTCCACCGGACTTCCGGGGTGGACCCAGTACGGCTCAGCGACCACGACCACATTGATAGACCACTCCACGATGCTCTGGTACAGAAGATCCTCAGCACCGGTGCAGTGGTTTATGTTCGCCTGCAGGATGCGGATTGGTGTGTCCATTAATGGACGTCCATCTCCGCATCCCGCCGCGAATGTGGCCGCTCTTGAGCGGCACCCCCGCTACCCGTTGCGGACGAACGGGGCTTTGGCCTCGAGACGGCGCAGGTTCTGCTGTCCGCCCGGTGCTCCGCCGGGCAAAGCGGCTCCGCTACGCATTTGTAGCACCGCGGCGGGGCATCACAAGCACTGGCCTTGTGCCCGGGCTGAATACAGCGGAAGCACCGATCCCCCACGGTGTCTCCCGCTGTGCACTGCACTCCCATCATGCCCCACGGCCAGGCACCTGAATCACCTGGTCTCGCGGGGCTGCAGGAGTTGCACCCGCGCCTTTAGGAAGCTCCGAGAGGAGGCTCCGTTCGTCCGCAATTTTCTGCGCCGCTGCGACGGGGCAGTTGACGACTGCCGTGCCGTGACCAGTGGAGCTGAAGCGGATTTCTCCAGCTCTCACCTGATTCCGGGGGCAGCCGCCCGCCTCCACGACGGTGGAGATAACCTCTTCCGTCGTGGCCGCATCATCCAGGCCCGAAATGCGCAACCCTGCGCATTTGTTGGGTCTGATGATGCGGACGGCTTCCGTGTCCAGCGACTCCCTCAGCTTGGCCGCTAGGGTGTCTGCTTTGGGGCCGCTGGTGGCGCCGGAGACCTCGAGAAGGCGAGCTCCGGTGCGAGTCGTCTTGCACCGGAGCCCACCCTCAATCTCGAGGGCCTTGAGGTCCACTGAGGCTTTCACCTGCCTCAGGACCTGGGCGTACCCCACGCCCTTCTCCACACCCTCGGTCGTTACCGTCAGGACGACGGCTGTGGAGCGTGGGGCGCGGAGCCTCTTCAGCGCCTTCGCCGCAGCGGCTTTTGCCGCCTTCTTAGCCGCCTTTTTGGCGGCTTTTTTCGCCTTTTTGGCGGCTCCCGCTACCACCCAACCCACTCCTCTAGAGGGATGTACGAGGGGTAGTTCTGGCGACGGCGGGGGTGCCGCTCCCCTTCGATTTCGCTTGTGGCGTTGGAGCCACTGGGGCGGCGATCTTTTGGCCTTTGAGGCTGGGCTTACCACTGGCAGCAGCCGTGGCGAAAGACGCGGGCCGCGCCAGTGGAGGACGGTAAGCCCGGTCCTCTAACACGCCAAGCCGCCTCTCGATGGCCGCCAGGAGCTGCACCACACTCGGTGCAGGCTCAGGCGCCATCTCGGGTGCCGGATTGGGCACCGGCCTAGGCGCTGTTTTTGGCGCCACCTTTTGTGCCGTCTTTGGCGCCGGCTTAGGTGCCGAATTTGGCGCCGACGACGACGTAGGCGCCCCCCCCCTGCGGCACAAGAGTCCTCGGGTGGTCCGCCACCTCCTGGACTCTTGGGGCCTTGTGGGCCTCCGGGGATCCCCTGACCCATCTGGGTCAGTTGCCTGACCTCCTCCCGGAGGACCCGCTGTTGCTCCAAGGAGTTGGCGAGCTCAGTTTCCAGGCTTGTGACCCGGGCCCTGAGCTTCGCCTCCTCCTCGGAGACGCTCCTATCAAGGAGCTCCTCCAGTGCCGTCCTGGCGACGGCGACTCGTAACATAGGCTACTTTAATTTTAGAAAAATAATCACGGATCCGCCCCGAGAAAAAATAAAATCCACAAAATTGTGAATAAAATCTTATTAACTCTGTAACGGATGGGCCGATTTTGACGAGATTTTCATTGGCAGATAGGTAATATTATAATACGTAACATAGGTTACTTTTATTTTAGAAAAAAAATTGGCTTCCGCGCAAAACAGCTAGTGGGAAATAAAAACACGTATTTCGTAAAATTTATGTATGTATTTCTATTTCCCATACCACTTGTTTATTTGTTGAGTAATTAGTTTTTTCTCTGTCCTATTAAGTTGTTAAATATTTATTTATTTATTTATCCACATACATTGATATTACAGGTCACAAACCCAATGCAGCAATGTAGAAATGAGAGAAAACACATAACAAGCACAAAAAATAAAATGTAAAAACAACCATAACATCCTAACTAAAGCTGAGTGAGGCAATCCAATGCCAACCTCTCAAATTCTGCCAAATTACATGCAAAAATGTCTAACCGCTTCGAGATAAGGTTTAAAAAATGTAAAGCCCGAGTAATTGGAGCAAACTTTTGAATATTAGTGCGAGATGTGGGCACCTCAAACATCTTCATCCGTGGCGCCTGCCGCAGTGTTGTGTTTGGGACAAGCAGCTTCAACGTTTCCAATACTCGAGGATTATTTACCTTACCACGAAACACTAAAAATACGTATTTTGCATATATTTTGCATATATTTTGCATTTAGAATATAGATAGGACCGATTGCCAGAACACAGGCAAATAGACATAAGTATAATATTTAAATGGCTTTTACCTAATTACCAACCATCATCAACATCATCAATATCATCATCATCACATCATTAGTCCAAAGCTTGCAGTTTGGAGCCCAGGTTGCAAGCTCCTTCTTGGGGTGTGTGTTGGGTAACCTCCTCGAGTGTCGCTCCGATTCCGATCCCGCTGCAGTCCGGGGGAACGGAATCGGAGCGGCCGGTACACCCTGGGCGGCGGTCAATGGCTTCCCCTTCATAGGGTTGGCATTGATCGTCGGCCAATACCCAACGTGGCGGGAACACATCGCTCTCCGTACTCCTCTGCTTTCAGAGGAGACAGGATGAGCGATGCTGTTAGTGGTGAGATGGCCCAGGGTCAGTCGGGGTGCGAGTGATATGCTCTATGGGTATAACCTTACACCCCGGCGTTTGAAGACCCGAGACGGCGTGCGGTTTTAGTCGGTTCAAGCCCGACATAACCGCCCCCGCTGGCCGGCGGGGGGGGGGGTAATGCGGGGGGATTTACGCACGAAAAAAAAAAAAAAAAAAGGTTGCAAGCTCCTACTCTTTCTCTCAATTACGTAATTAGTTTGCTTGTTTACTCGCCTGATTACCCAGCAATCTTCGTAGACTTAATATCTAATATTACTGTTGTATTATACTGTTGTATTGACGGCCTCTGTGGCGTAGCGGTAGTGCATTCGACTGCTACGTCAGGGGGCGCGGGTTCGATTCCCGCTCAGTGCAAATATTTGTGTGCATGAATATGTCTATTTGCATTGGTCTGAGTGTTTCTATGTATAATATGTATGTATTTAAAAAAAAAAAGTATATAAGTATGTTTATCCGCATTCTAGAACCCATACCACAAGCTAGTTAAAACTATGCTTACTTTGGGTCTAGAAAGCGCTGTGTAGAATGTCGTAGAATCTTTATTTATTATTATTGTTTCAGTACAAAAATAGATACATGCAGGTTTATCTAATCTTCAATGCAGTGATCATGGTGATAGCAGTCGTGCTGAATCTTATCCTTTGCATTTTGGTTGAGGTACCGGTCTTAATAGTTTTGGGCCTGCTGTTTTTAGGTGAGCGTTATGAATGACCTAGAGTGTCTTCTTTTTATTTATTCATTTTAGCCAGACATGAAGGCCTACCATGAAACAAATATTCACAATTGCGGACTGAAATTTCGGGCAATCGGTACCACGAAACACACTTATCCCGCAATCGGGTTAGAAGATGGCACGTGATTATTCACTTGGTCTAAACCCTACCACGAAACGAACCGAAACCATTTGCGGGTTGTCATAACATAAACATAACATAAACTCACGCCTATATCCCCTAAGGGGTAGGCAGAGGTGCTAGCACCCACATTTCGCCAGTTTATGTTTAGGTCCCAATGTAATAGGTGGCGAGCCTATTGCCATTAACCAGGCACTTATAAACCTGCGGTAAATACACTCATAACTTCGAAAAGCATCGAAAAGTAATTGGTGTGTGCCATGGTAAAACCTGGGATCGAACCCGAGACCTCGTCTCAGCAGTCCATTACCCATACCACTAGGCTACCGCGGTTCTTTTGTTGTCAACCCAACAAATTTTAGCAGCCTGCCAAAAAAAATTCAATAAAAAATGTAAACTATACAACTTATTTCAAAAGGTATCATAATCCAATACCAAGGAATATATTTTTTAATATGTTGGTTTATAATAGTTCATTTTGAATAGAAATATATTGTAAATGAAAACCTCCTTGATATGTTTGATTCAGTCCCGAACATGCTTTATGGTCCCTACCGAAAAATCCGAAGTGACTTAATGGTACCTAAGTGACACTTCTTTCATTCGTGTTTCGTGCGGGCTGGCAATTGCGGATGTAAATTACATGGTAGGCCTACTGATCTAGGCCCATTACCAATTCACTTAGTGGCACCATTTGAGAATTTCCCTTCTTCACATCATAATCATTGCTTTATAACTGTTAGGATCCTGGACCCAGGCTCCAGCCATGGTTTGGCTTATACGGCTTTTGTGGGAGCGACTGACGCCTGACCTTCTAACCTTGAAAGGAAAGCACCTGCCTCATCTGTCTATCAGCAGTGAGCGGTTGCAGCGGTTTGCAGGTGAGGTTGGGTTGGGTCTGTTGGTAGCGTAACGCGACACCTGAAATTCTTGCCTAGATTAGGTTTTAAGTTACCACACTTACTAATTACTTGAAATGAAACTATTTTTTATTATAGTGTTATATATTATTACTGTTATTTAATTATTTCCACTGAACCCGACTATTCGGCAGCATTTCAGAGCTGTAAAGCAACCGAAACGTCGAGTTCAGTGTAAATAATAAAATAACACCAAATAAAGCATGATGGAATTCTTCAATGTGTGTGATATTCGTGCAAACTTCCCAAAATATCCTACTTAACTTAATTTAAAAAAAAACTTTTAATAACAAGTTGTGTTTGCCGAGGAAGTCAGTTCTAGAGTTTTATTATGATTTTCTTTTCAGCGTTCCACACCTACTACTTGCTGGTTATCAGAAGTTATTACTTAAGCATTGACGACCCTTTAAAGCAGCCCGCTATTTTCCGAGTCCCTGAAGGCCCTCCGCTGACTGCTGCACAACTTGCATAGTGTATCATCAAAAGTTTTTAGGGTTAATTCATGCTAGCGCAAAGTCGATATTCTTCGATGGGTTAATCTAAAAGTTAAAGTAACAAATTCACTCTTATCTCAACCATATTCTATGGTAGGGATTAGACAGTTAATAAATATTGCGATATTCGTGGTCCTATCAAATTCATATTGAATAGCATTGATATGCAAACGCGATTCGTACCTACATCAATTAATTATTGAGGACTCGTAACACGCCGCACACCTCTTTACCACTCCGCTCAACCCGTGCAAAGGTGCAAGGGGCGCTACAAAGACATACGTCGACGTCTAGGACACGAGTTCGTTCTGTATGTCCGGCGCCTAAAATTGTGAAGAATTTGCTTCGATGAACATTGATTCTGCACTAGAATGCATTGACCCTTACAATAAAATGAGATAAGTAGATCTCAATACTATCGAGATGTCGAAAGTGTAGTTTATGACAATAGAAGTGTATGTTTTGTTGAGATAAGCGAATACGCCTAGTTTCTAGTGTCCGTTTTCAAGCGCCAGTGCCGTATCTACCTCTTTTTAATATAAGATCATTGACAGAGGTCATTATACTTTTCCTAAGTGTTTTTTTTTTAAATCAGAGGGCCAATTCTCGTAATAGAAAGATGTTCAAAATTAAACCTAAATCTAGTCTCGATCTCATGTCGATAGCCCATATGTTAAAACAGGTGTTCTCATAATAAAATTTGGTTGATAATATGGAAAATTTTGTTACGAGAAAACCTTTTTAGACATTTGGGAGATCAACATGTGATCGAGATTCGGTTGAGGCTGAATTTTGAACATCTTTTTATTACGAGAATTGGCCCTCGGTATCTTAAAAGACTTTATTTAAGTATAAAACTACATTTTAAGGTCAATAGTCGATTATTTGGTCGATTTTTTAAGGTTCATATATTTCAATTTCATTGAAATTTTACTTTCACATGTTAAAATATTTCAATGACATTGAAATTTTACTTTTATATGTTAAAATAATTTTAATTTTATATTCATTCTAGTTCATTGATACTCATAGCAATTAATACTTGAATAATATAGCAGGCGCTACAGATTTATGAGTTTGCAAAATCCAAGGACCGGCAACTGTGCCGGATTCCTATTCCTGAGACGCCAAATAACTACAATACACATCTTGCTGCCAGGTGTGATCGACTTACTCCGCCCTTTAAAAAAATATTAATACTTGCGATTGGTCTACGACGATGACAATATACCAAGATGTAGATAATCGCTTCACAATATTATGAAACCGTTTGAAACCTCATTGTAGGTAATTTTTTAAATTTAATTTGGCTCTTTTACAAAAGTAATTTTTACTTTTGCCTGCGTTACGCGAAAACTTATGGATGAACAAGTCCTCGTATTTTGCAAACTCATAAACCTGTAGCGCCTACTCTATATTGCATACTTATTCACAACCTTCGTGTGCGAAGATGCGGTGTGTAAAATGTATACATGTTTGTGGAATATAACGTATAGTAGGTGCCTCTGGTACTGCTAAAATCGGTTTGCTTCGGTATTGCAAGGCGTTTTCTCTATCGCACAGCGCATGTCTACAGCTTGATATATTTTTAGAGTATTTAAAACCGAAACTAATATTTGAAACTAGTTATTGCCCATGGCTCCGTCCGCTTGGAATTCTGCTCCCGATGGGAACTTTTTCCCGGGATAAAAAGCCTAGGTGCTATTCCAGACTATAATCTATCCCTGTACCACAATTCAGCCACACCATACATCCATCCATCCATCCAAACTTTCATATTTATAACGTTAGTGAGATTTTTCATAAACAGATAATTTTAACTAGACCATAAACGTATTAAACGGTATGACCGATGCGATGTGCAATAAATAAAGAGAACGTTTTACAAACCCGAATCTAGACAATCTTAGCCGGACTATAATAAAATTCTTCTTCTCGATGTGCCAAGTTAAAAATCGGGTACTAACCCAAGTGATATACGATCAAAATAGAGCATGTGAACGTCACACCTATGTCATTGTATATTGGCTGAGTTCTATTTATGTAAATACACAATAGTAGGCAAGAACAAAAGCTAGTTTGAATTTTGGACCGTGGTTTCTTTGGTCCAAGTACCAAAGAAGTATCTAAGTTTCATAGGTACTAACCAAATTTTCAGATATTTTAGTGTACGTACCTTTGGAGGCTATTCCTACAGGGTTACGTGGGAGTGTCTTAATAAAAGATGGCGTACACTTATAACGTTTATTGCCGGTCACACCAAATGTCTCCAATATATAACTTATATGAGTTACTAGAACACTTGATACTAACTAGGAATATCTATAAGTGAGCGAGTTTATATGTGGCTGTCTGTAGCAAGCCTCCAGTATGAACTGGCTTCACAGAGCGCGAGCGCTCCGTCGCCGCCCGGTAAGGAATTTGCTGACATCGCGTCTGTGACGCGACGCCGCTACAGTATTCCCCCCTTATTTAAAAAAAAAATATGTAAAAATTTTTTTAAAGAAAAAACATCTATAACTAAAAAAAGTTTCATCAAAAACAATTGCAATTGTCAAAACTGAAAATATTGAAAATCTCAAAAGTTTTTAGCTTCCCCTTCTAATATACAGGAGGAACATATGAATAATGAAATAGATAATACCTTGGTAAATTCAAAAACAGAACCAATAAAAAATCTTGATGTACCTAAAAATGTTTCGACTACTAATTCGAATGAAGTAGAACAAATGCGTAATGGTGTAGAAGTTACCTCGAAAAACATAAAAAATAAACAAAAGTTTCATCAAAAACAGTACATCATTACAAAGTTCTTATACTATGCATTGCTTACGGTCTCCGTGCGGTATTTGCTGACTTGCACACTCGGGCGCCGCTACTATGTTTACGAAACGCGTCCGGTGTCGCAACACTGCCCTGTTGTAACATTCCGATAATTATGTTTTAACATTACGACCACTTAATATGGGTCAGCAGAGACCTGTACTAATAAAATATAAAGTACTTATTCTAAACACATTCATGCCTATTTAATGGTAGCTGCCGTGATGACCCGCTCTGCTATATTTAATTACATCCCTGGGGGTCCTCAGCGTCCATCACGACAGCGCCTGCAACTCCTTCCATTCATCACTACTCATCATACCTCTCGCTAGCATTCCTGTGATTTTTACTTACATATATGTCCTAGGTGACAACGACTTTGGAGAGTGGAATTGTTCTGGGCCCTTCGGGGGCTCGACCGGCGTTGACTGCTGCTGCTACTGTCATCTGTTTGCCTATCCAGTTTTTTGTTCTTTTGTTACATTTCTTGAACGCACAATAGGCTATCAATACACCTATTATTGCTAGTATTACGAACAGCATTATATTGAATTTTGATATCTGGTACTGAATATCTGAGTTGTTTGCTCCTTCTTGGGCAATGATGACCTGTTCTTTACTTTGATTTTCACCCATGATTATATACATCTATCTTTTAACCGTGACAGAGTGCGAATTAGTGCCTTCTGAACTAAAGTATCAGTAAATTAAGCAATTCCACTATCCAATTACAACATATTATTTCGTAACATCTATGTAAATACATTTGCGCACATGTTATATGTTAAACCTTACTGGCCGCTTGATGGCACGACCGCTGCATCTTAGTTTTTGTAAACAAAAATTATATTATACCGGACGATATATACTAAGAATGCATTTCCTAAACAATTTCGACCCGGAAACATCAGCACGAGAACGACGCAAGATTAATTGCAAAAGCTGAAATCTGTTTCTTCTAGTCGTAAAAGCAAAAGCAAAAGTATATACAATGAGTCTGGTCACATAGCGGAAACGGGTAAAGATTTATGCGACTGCTTAGATGAAAAATGCCCAGGATGTCATTTCCCATGCCCTAAGTGTAGTTCTAGCAAATGTGGACATGAGTCCAAAACAAACAGGAAATGGATGGTCGATAAAATTGAAATAAAAGGTAACGATTTTGTAGTTAAAAATGATTATAAATCTAAACAATAATTCAAGGCATCTACAATATTTTCGTGTTCAATAAAATATAAAAATATCATTCATTAGCTAAAAGTTTGAAGAAATATTCCACCTCTGATTCACCATCTAAAAAATCACAAAAAATCAGCCTTTATACAATGACAAAGGTCTGGCGTTCATAATAACTTAGATACACATACATAGAACATACCGTGCCTCATGTCCTGACACTGGTAGTTTTTTTTTTTAATAATATACGGTATAAAATAGTAGGATTCTGTATTGTTTTGTACAACAATTTTTATTTTTTTTGCAGTTTGAAGATACGATCGGTGTGCTAGAAATAATACTTCCTAGCACGACCACATACCTAGAAATAAATTTATTATTTTTTATGTCTCTAAATGTTGAAATTTTGAATTTCTACTATTTTTATACCAATAGAAGCAATTTTTTTGTTATTTAGGTTTATTATTATGTCTTTAAAATAGTAGCGTGAGTGCTTGAAAAAAATCTAAACACTAGTTTTTATCACACCAAGTTTGGATTTATCGGTGCAGTTGGAATAGCACTTGATACCTTGCAGTCGTAACTCGTAACGTGAGAAGTCGGTGATAACGATTTGATTATGAACAGGCTATTAAGCCTGTTCTTAATTATTTTACTTTTTCATATAACTTAGTATTATCCGACACATTTACGTTGATTTAATATTAATTAAATCAACGTAAATGTGTCGGATAATACGAACGCGTGTGGTACGGTTAGTCAATTCGAATAAGGGGTCAGTATTTAGAGTTTTTTTAGCACACACGTTTCGATTTATCTGTGCAGTTTAAAGGTACAGTGCGATCGTAACGATATCTTTTATTTATTTATTTTTTTTATCGTGCGGAAATCCCTTCGGATACCCCCCCGCCGGCCAGCGGGGGCGGTTATGTCGGGCTTGCACCGACTAAAACCGCACGCCGTCTCGGGTCTTCAGACGCCGGGGTGTAAGGTTACCCATAGAGCATATCCCTCGCACCCCGGCTGACCCTGGGCCATCTCACCACTAACAGCATCGCTCATCCTGTCCCCTCTGAAAGCAGAGGAGTACGGAGAGCGATGTGTTCCCGCCACGTTGGGTATTGGCCGACGATCAATGCCAACCCTATGAAGGGGTGAAGGGGAAGCCATTGACCGCCGCCCAGGGTGTACCAGCCGCTCCGATTCCGTTCCCCCCGGACTGCAGCGGGATCGGAATCGGAGCGACACTCGAGGAGGTTACCCAACACACACCCCCGATCGTAACGATATCTCGTACCCAGTGTGCCACCCATTAGGGACGGTGTTGATGAGAAATGTTTATTTTTATGCGAAATGTGTTAATTTAAAAATTTTAAGTTTTAGTTCCAAGCCTATGTGGTTATAGGTGCTAATGTAATTTCTAAGTTCAAAGAAGTATAAAATATAAAAAAAATATTTTTATTTCATTATACCCATTACCTATGGTGTATGAGGTCTTCGGGGTCCGAGGCAATCTCACCTGCTACGTACACCTATATACTGGTTAACAGACGAGGCTTTCCTCTTGGGGCTTGGAGGTCAGACGGCAGAGGTAAAAGGTAAGATAATTCAAATCAAGGGGAAGGAGGAGAATTATTCAGAGAGCGAACTCTGGGCGTCAAGTTGTAAGTTTTGAATGCGGCCAGGACAGTCGTACTACGAGGTAGATATTATAAAATAAAAATGTATTATATAATCTATTATAAAATTAAAATTTAGTTTTGTCCGTATATTGGATATGTTTGGAAAAAAAACATTTCTGTACATAAGAATTTTTGAAATTCTTGTCCGTGTGTTCACGGTTGATGCAAAAACTAATGAACGGATTTTGATAATAATAATAAATAATAAATATTGTACGACAAAGTACACAACGCCATCTAGACCCAAACTAAGCAGAGCTTGTCATATGGGTTCTAGATTGCGGATAAACATACTTAAATACTTTTTTTTTTGTAAATAAATACATATTATACATAGAAACACCCAGACCAATGCAAATATACATATTTGCACTGAGCGGGAATCGAACCCGCGACCTCGAATGCACTACCGCTACGCCACAGAGGTCGTCGTCGATGCGGTTTATTTTTATTAGAAAGGCCTTGGTCAGACAAAATCTGCTGTATGTTTGATTGCAATTGGTTAATGAGAACCGGAGATATGGCCAAAGAACGATAACCGACTTCCACGCGGGCGGAGCCGCGTGTATAAGCTAGCTAGTTTATATATAAAAACGAAGGAGTGTATTGTGAGACCGTTAATAACTCGAGAACGGGTGGAACGATTTTCATGATCTTTGATTTTTAGATTTATGTCTACCTATACTGTCCGTGTTCTTTTTTTGCGGATATTAATAAATATTCTACGACATGCTACACAGAGCTTTCTAGACCCAAAGTAAGCATAGTTTTAACTAGCTTGTGGTATGGGTGCGGGTGCGAGGGATATGCTCTATGGGTAACCTTACACCCCGGCGTCTGAAGACCCGAGACGGCGTGCGGTTTTAGTCGGTGCAAGCCCGACATAACCGCCCCCGCTGGCCGGCGGGGGGGTATCCGAAGGGATTTCCGCACGATAAAAAAAAAAAAAAAAAAGGTATCTACCGACAATATTTCTGAGTCCTACGTAGGTAATAAGGTACAAATTATTTTATTGGCAATAGGCTCGCGTTTGACCACTATCTCACCTGTTGGTAAGTAATGATGTGGTCGATGGTGGAGCACGCTTGCCTAGTAGTTACCTGTTCACTCTCAGACTTGAAGACTCCCAGGTTATATCATTCCAGGGCCTCCCAGGGCATTCCACTCTTTAGCCGTACGCATAATGAATGTATTGCCAAAACTTTCTGTGCGTATGAGTGGAATATCAACCATGTATCAGTGACGCATCACCGTACGTCTGGTCGTTCGATGATGGAAGGGGCTAGGAGGAATTAAGTTATGAAACTCCATTGCACACTCCCCAAAGTGCATCCGATAAAAAACCGAAAGGCTAGCAAGTCTGCTTCGATTCTCCGAGCTCTGGAACCTAGTCTCTAGTAGCGCATCGCTGTTGACGAGCTTCTTGGCCCGTTTCTCAATCGACTTCAGTGCTTTTGTCTTGCTCCGGACATTTGTCCATGGGCTGCATGTTACTTTTCGATAGATAACAATCCCATTTCCTTGTCGCCTTGTACGACACGCTATTAATATAATACAACTCGACTAAAACAAATACATACCTACGTTAAACCATTTGTTTCTTGGATATCCACTGTTTTCTCTAGATGACGCAATAGCTTCTCGCAGTGCAAATGCTACACTTACTGCTAGACAGATCGGCGGCTCTGATACGACTAGGACATTACAAAAAGGAAAGAATATAAAACAAATGGTTGCCAATGAATGATGGTGAAAATATACTTTTGGTAGCAAAAATAGGTAGGTCTTCGAAAATTACCGCAAATATGACAGTAATAACACTTTATGATCGTCACCATGTCTGTTCTAATCCCGTTTGGCAGCCTTTTAGAGCCCGGGGTTCACTCTTCAACGCCTCTATTATTAATTTATCTTGGAATTTACTTGAGGGACTGAAGTATCAGGATGGGGAGGGGGGGTCCACTCTGATGGGAAAGCCTGCGCCAGAGCCTCATCCTTCAATCAGTAGGTAGGTTACGTACCGGCTTACACTGGCTTACAGGTGAGTTTGATTTGGGTCCAAAAATCCTAGTGATGCTCCACTAATAACCCCAAACACTTGAAGATAAATGATTTCCTAAGTTGACAGATTAATTTCTGGTAAGTACGTTTTGTGCTAAGTACTAACAAAAAAGTGCAAGTGGGCTCAAACCCCTAAATTGCTTTTTGTGTTTTTTCACTTGCAATAAAGTTATCACCTTTTTTCACAGTTTTAAATAAAAATCCTTAGTTATCATAGGATGAGGGGTGCGACTGGTTGGATCACCTCCAAGTTTGGTGCACCCTGGGCAACGTGGGCGATGACGCATCATTGATTGCTCCTCTGGAGTAGCTGGTGTCAACGTCAACGGCCAAGAGTCTGACCAACCGGCCCTTTTCAGGGCCAGCTGACCCCATTGCACGAGGGGGTCGGGATATGGCGGGCCTGCAAGTCCCGCGGGGGGGTGTGGTCGGTCCAGGTACCCCTCTGCTGTTATCAGAGGGTACACTGCGAATGGCCCAGGGTCAGTCGGAGTGCGAGGGATATGCTTTATGGGTAACCTTACGCCCCGGCGTCTATAGACCCGAGACGGCGTGGGGTTTTAGTCGGTTCAAGCCCGACAAAACCGCTGGTCGGCGGGGGGGTATCCGAGGGGATTTCCGCACAATAAAAAAAAAAAAGGTATATTATTTATAGGTATTAATTCAAATCTGAGACATCGATTTCGACATTTATGCGGTAGTTATCCAAACACGACCAAACTACCAAGTTAAATTAATCAGCTCAAAACACCCTCGCTTACAGATGTTTGATAAATTATAAGAGACTGGTCGTGTCTTGCTTGACTATAAGTTAAACCGCACAAATGCAACAATATTGACAAAAAAATACATCATCATAATCTATATCTTATCTCGGAGCCCGGGGTCCGCTTTCCTGTTTTTCCTTCTCCACTTCGCACGATCTTGGGCAACCATGGTAGTGAGACCATTGGCACGCATGTTATTCCTTACGACGTCAGACCAGCGCTTCTTGAGTCTACCCCTCCTACGAGAGCCCGGCGGAGGTGCCATGACCAGATATTTTTTACTCTGCTGCTGCCGCAAAACGTGGCCGCACCAGCAAAGACGACACTCCTGCATTATGTAGCGGATATGTAGTCTGCCGCGGCATTGACAATAAAATGTTTGTGTCCGGCTCGTATTATAGAGTGATATACCCACACACATTATTTCTGACAGTAGGTACGAGTATGTACGCAGGCCTGGGGGTGGCAGGTGAGGCCGCCTGTCACCCCAGCAGAAGCAGGCCGGGACGGTGGGGCGACTAGCGCCCCTCCCCCAAACCGGGGCAAGACGGGGACACCGTGGTTCCCAAACCCGAGGGGGCCATCTCGAAACCGGAGATGGCCCAGGGTCAGTCGGGGTGCGAGGGATATGCTCTATGGGCAACCTTACACCCCGGCGTCTGCAGACCCGAGACGGCGTGCGGTTTTAGTCGGTTCAAGCCCGACATAACCGCCCCCGCTGGCCGGCGGGGGGCTATCCGAAGGGATTTCCGCACGAAAAAACAAAATAAAAAAAAACGAGTACCTTTTTTTTTTTTTTTTTTTATCGTGCGGACATCCCTACCTATGTATTTTATTGTCTAAATTATTCCGTGTATGGGGTTAAACTAAGAGCCACTATCTTGGAATACCGATTTTGCTTACTTTGTTGCTTTGTTGCTTTTGTTGCATCCGAAGTTTGCATTTTGGAGCCCGAGGTTCGCTTATTGTTTTTGTCAGCGATTGATATATTATGTCAGCGGGACCGGGAGCGACAGCGATCTGACCTCCCAACCCTGAATGGAAAGATTGCGTCAGAGTCTCGTCTGTTGTTAAGTATGTGAGGTCGGTTTGTGCCTCATCCCACTACCTACACCACTTACCTTGGAATAAGTATTTATAGTTATTTCGTACTTGTACCAACTAATAATTATTATTAATATTTAATGGATGTCACACACGCTAAGACAAATCGTTAAGATCGCAATGCACCGATAAATATGTGTGTGTTTGAATAAAATCAAAAAACAGTTTTTATCACACACACGCGTCGATTTATCGGCGCAGTTGAACGGTACAGTGCAATTGTAACGATTTCTCGTAGCGTGTGTGCACCTGCAAGCAATTACCTAAATATTAATCTACATACCTTTAGCACCTAAGGTCCCAATTGGATTGAAAGAGTTCCTTCTCAACTGTACTCTGAAATCTATAGGTATATCTTTTGCCAACCAAGTACGATCGGTAAGCAGTTCTCCAGATTCCTTGTCAAAACTGAACTCTTCATGGGTCCAATAACCAAGTCCCATTGTAAAAGCGCCTTCGACCTGGTGGATAAGAAGTGTATATTAAAAAGAACAAAGTACTAACTTACTTATATCCTGTTGTGGCCTATCATGGAATGTACATCCGCAATTGCGCAAAAGTGTCATTTAGTACCATGAAGTTACTTCGGATTTCTGTCTTTTGGTCGGGGCCATAAAGTACCCAAGCAACATGCTCACGTGAATAATGACGTCAATTTTAAGGCATCGAAAGACGTCGCATCACGTCATTAGAGACGTCAATTTTGACGTGAGGATGTCACAAATTAGTGCGTCATTAATGACGTGTTTAACAACGTCTAAATGTCGTCATATTTGTCGTGGCAATCACGTCCTAAATGACGTCTAAATGTCGTGATCAGCTTACGTAATTTCGACGTCAATTATAACGTCTACTATGTCGTCGCATTCGTCGTGATAATCACGTCATAAATGGCTAAATTAAGGTACCATTCGGATCTCGGCAGCTGCGGCCCGGCCGCTGCGGCCGACTGCTGCGCCCGTCGTGGCGCATCGTACCGCTCTATAGGGATTGCGCCGCCAGGCCGCGTGGCACTGCGGCAAGCATCGGACGGTTCTCCATACAAATCCATATAGAGCGGTACGATGCGGCTACGGGCGCAGCAGTCGGCCGCAGCTGCCGAGATCCGAATGGTACCTTTAGAGTTTGGACTTACCTACCTATTAAAAAACAAACAATAGATTAGTAAGAATAAGTTTTTATTAATTGTGGAATTAACAAATCTTAATTACTATGGTGCCAAGCCCGGTTTAACCTACGAAGAACTGTTTTTCTTGTCTACTCGACGCAAGTTTGGGTTTTGAGCCGGTGGTGTTTAATGAAGTTATTCGTATGGCAATGAAATTTCAGTAGAAAATATGAAGAAAAACAGTTCTTACTGGTATACCGAGCTTTACTTATAATCTAACAATAAAATCTCTATTATAAAATCATACACAATGTAACAAAGGAAAAAACACAAATTTATCAAAAATTGGTATAACAAAACACTTACATAATACATCTTGTAAGTCAATTATGGTTAATTGACTAGACATTTCAGAAGCCAAAAGTATGTCTAAATTAGTTGAGTCACAAGGATAATCATAAAACTTTTCATGGTGGCTAAACATGCTCCCAAATAATGCGGGAGTATTACCATGTAACACAATGATATTTGATATTTGCATTACAGTTTTATTTCTTAACATGCAATAACAATCAGCACTAGATTTTATCTGAAGAAGATAGTTTCCAAAGTCTAATTTGCTATATTGTTTTCCTCTATAACAAGGTGGTATTGGTCCTTGAAAATGTTCATGTGAATAGTTTATACCATTACACATTTTACTTGGTTTAAAATCTGTTTCGCTTATCCTGTTACCAACTTGTTGCAACGGTTTGTATGGTGATCTAACTTTTTTTTTTAAGTAACCCAAATAATTTTCAAATTTAAATGCAGAAAAATTGTCTAAAGCTCCATATTTTTCTACGTCGTCTGCAATATGTATAAGAGAGTGGACATTATATATAAGATATTGTTTTCCATATATTCTACTACAATCACTTACAAACAATTTAAGCAATTGCTTTGCATATCTGGAATATGTAGCGCATTTAGAAGAAATCAAAAATGAAATTGCACAGTGTAAAACTAAAAAATGCTCATATGTTTCTTTCTTTAATATTTTGAACAGAACGACTGGTCCCAGATACAATAAAAAGGTGCGGAATTCGGTAGCCTTCCAGCGATCAATTTCATTTACTCCTCTAGGTTTACGATTAAATTCTATTGGTACAAATTTATGCACATAGCTTAGTCTTTCGGTAAGTAAATTAATTGTTTTCGCATCTAGTTTTACATGTTTTACATCACCTTTAGTAGGCTTGACCCATGTGTGAAGTAGTTTTTTCATGACTCCTAAGCAAACGCTGTGCATGTAGTCTATTGGAAAAGCAGAAACCAAATCAATCGGTAAATCCAGTAAAGGGGAATTTTTAATATGGTGATCTTCATCAATTTGCAAACGAAAACTTTGATCTGTTCTTAATGGAGAATGTAATTCATCCAAAATTATACGATGCTCAACGTAACTTCCAGAACAAGTACATTTGTCACAACTTGAGTAGCCATTGTGTGACTTAACGCATTTTAAAAATGCACGAGCAGGCATATCACAAACAAAGTTGTGCAAAGATACTGATATTAATCGACCATCAAATAGTATACCGTCTTGTAAAAGTGTTTTAACTTCACCGATAAATAATTCTAGATAAGATTCTAGTGGATCGGGTTTTGTCGAACCGCAAAAAATACCAATAACAATGATACTATTTGTGAATCCTACAATATCTGCCAAAATTGGCCAGAATTGGACACTGGAGCTGTGAAAGAGTGGCAGTCCGTCAATATTTATGGATAACTTAATGTTGCTTATATTGCTGCAAGATAAAACAGACAAAAATCTACGTATAGAAGGTTCAATACCAAAATGAATATATTCACCGCTATTTAAAATTTTTAAACTGTACTTGTTATCTCCAGTTTTCATTAAGCTTCTGGCATCCGAAACAAGATTACTATGCCGTGATTGTAGGAATTTTAACAAAGAGGATAGTGCTACATGTGATATATTAAATTTATGAGCCCATTCCCGTAAAAACAATGACAAATCGTTGTCAAAAGCTTTCGTTTCTGGTTCAAGACTGCTAGTAGGTCTATAGTTATGAATATTCTGTGCCTCTACTGTACCACTTTGATAATTACTTTGGGACACAATTAAATCGTCTGTAGTACCTAGTAGTGGTCCATTAAACAAATCTGAAACATTACTATTAGTTGGTGCATTCAACAAATCTGTAACATTATTAATGGTATCTGTTTCAATCCCAGTGTCTAAAATTGTAGTATCACAATATGAATAGTCAGATTCTTCAATAGTAACCGATTCAGCATTATTTATATTTTCAGTTAAGATAGTTTTTAAATTCTGAGCTACCTTTCGATATAATTGACGCTTACTTAAAAAAGACATGTTTTTTTTACATTAAAGTGAACCGTGGTACCATAGGTAGGTTGCGTATAGCTAAATTTTAATTTAGGACTAAGTATGTATTAATTGGTCTCTTTCTAGTAAAGGTAGTTTTAGTTTAATTTTTGTGGCTGTAGAATCATACTTATTAAACCGATACTATCTATGAGTACCTATTCTTCTTATACCCGGCTTACATAACGAACGTTAGATTTCTTTTCTTGAATAGCTAATCTTTGAGGTGCATGTTTCAACCATATCTTGATATCGTTTTCAATATCTTTTTCTGTCGGCAGTTTGAACATCCGCTTAACAGTGCCTAGAAAAAAAATACACGGTATTTGTTTGTGACAATAAAACATAGGTAAGTAATTAAAGTGGTATAACAAATAGTTTATAATTACAAAAAGTATAATTGAGAATATTTTAAACTTACGAATGATTGCAGTCCTTAAAGACAACCCTTCAAAGGCAAATTTTCCTTTTTTTCCTCTGTAGCTATATTTAGCAGCTAATTTATTTGTAAGACAATGCTTCAAAATGGTATTAACAGTCCCAGTTCGGGAAACGGATGCAAATGATGTGAAATAGTTACACTGTAAATAAAAATAAAATCAATCAATCATAATAATTTTACATATAAAGCACATACCTATCAATTTACTCGTAATTTATGAATAAAACTATTTAAATAAAAAAATATATACTTAAGTAGATACTTTATCGTATAGTGCGTGTAGCTATGTTTAAATGTTTAGTCTGTGAATACAAGAGCTATACTAGCGGCACGCTACGATGGCCGTTTTGACGTTTGTCTTTATATTAAATAACTACGTTTAAAGGAGCCATGGAACTAATAAGTACTTCTTATTAGTTCCATGAAAGGAGCATATTGCTGTTCTTTATTGTCAATAGTGGTGTGCAGTATAACTGCGTGCCGCTACTACATATAATGTACCTCTCGCTCGCACGTTTCGACATTTTGAAAGATATAGGCCGTTCGTACATTACGATACCTAAATCTCCGATACCAGGCGACTTTAATCTCCATCGCGCGCTCCTGTGTATGAACCTCTATGCATTCGTACACAAGAGCGCGCAATGGAGACTAAAGTCGCCTGGTATCGGAGATTTAGGTATCGTAATGTACGAACGGCCATAAAATCACTGATCCCATTTTTTTAAAATCGCAATCCAACATTTTATGTGCAATCACATTGCACACAGTTTAGTAAAAAAATAATTTTAATCGATACAAGTTTACCTACTCAAAAGTTTGCTTAAGTACTAAAACTAGTAAAGCAAACTTTTGAGTAGCGAGAGGTACATTAGCTCCTGTATTCGCCTTCAACGGGAAGCTAGTTTGGAATTGATTGCAAAAATTGGGTACCAAACAGACAGAAAAGAAAGTGAGTTAATAATGCATAGTCATTCAGTTTTGAGCTGTGTTTCAAGTTATTAAGAATTGATTTTAAAAGTCATGCAATAATTTTATTTAAATTGATAACAAACCAGTTCAGTCAAATTGTTGTCATTTTCAAGGTGAGTTTCCAATGATTTTAATTCATCTTCTTGATGAAGTGGAAACTGTACAGGTAACTCCAAGTCAGTATTTTTTAAATTATTTGTATTAAGTTCATTTTGCTGTCTCATCCAACTTAATATTTGGTTATTTTGCTCCACAATAGTTGCTAGCATTCGAAGCGATTTATGTTCAAAAGCTGTAATTAAATAAGTCGAGATTTAGATACAATTAAGATAAATTATTAATCAATGAGTTTTCTATGGTACAATGTAGTAGTAGTAAAATGATAGCTGATTTTTAACTACAATAAATTGAGTAAATAAATAAGTCAGTATATTCTACCACTCAACACGGGCGTAGTTGCAGAAAAGCCATCTGCAGGCTTAGCACCTCTTAATTCAGTATGAGGCGTCGTGGGAACACTTAATTCTTCAGTATACAAAGGTTGTGATGACCCTAAAACACATAAAAATAGTACAAAGATATAATTTTCTTTTTAACTAAATAACACCCAACAGTCACATACATTGTCCCCAACCCACACACTACAAATTTTGAGTATTTATTTGTTACTCAATCATAGCAAGACAAAAACAATTCAGTGAAAAATAAGGCATAATGTAATGCAATGTAATAACGATAATATTTGTTTTGAGATCAGGCAAACGGGTGGCTGAACTAGCAACCACCACCAGTCACCTAAAGAGTGTCATACAAAATTCAAGGAACCCCAAAATCACATTAAATCAGTTTTATTTCATTTGTTTATTGTTTAAGAAGATTGTGTATATTTTAACTCATCTATTCTCTCAGATCTCCTATGTTTTGGGCAGGCATTGTGGTAGAAGTCATATGCAAACAAAGACTTACCTCTCAATTGTGTAGGAGGTGTAGTAGGAACACTTACTAGTTCTTCAGTAGGCATGAACGGTTGTAATGACACTAAAAACAAATATAATGTTATTAGTAAACACCTATATGAGATTGAAACTAAGCCAATATCAACTTATGTACTAAAACAAAATAATGACAGGTAAATATTACTTTACCTCTATGTGTAGGTGTGATGCTTGTTGTATCACCATCAGTAGACAGAGATGGTTGGACTGAACCTTAAAAAAACAAAGTAAAATAATAATGTAAATTTTTCAAAAGATTTCTAATTATAGGAAATAATCAATTTGCTATAGTAATGACAATGACAGGCGTTTGTAAGTTTTCATTAGATACCTAACCTACCTAAGTACCTATACTCAATTTAGCTATTTAATTTATTGCAAATATTAATGGAACATGCAAGTTATATTGCATGTATATTATGCATACCTACATAACATAAAACAATGTACAGTCGCCCACATTAATATTACACTTTACTATGTACTTACACTTTAAAGTGTATTGTATGTGTTGAGATGTCTTATAATGTAATTTCAAATACAATTCAATGACAATTGTTTGTGAATAGAAAATGGTTTTGTCACATCTGGTAATCTGTCCTTACTTAGTATCATGTCTGGTAGATGCAAAAGTAATGAGATAATTTACCAGACGTGAAATCAAAAGTAATGGTTTAATTTTGAAAATTTACATATATATTATTGCAGACAACTGAACTTACTATGAATACATATTTATTTTACCTTTCAAACTTCATCTTTGACAACCAGACTACACCTAGTGGTAAAACTGTACCATTAAAAATAAAAAATAGGCAGGCTAAGTTTCTGAAAGTTATTTAAAGTTTTACCTGGATTTTCAAATATTTTGACCAATTTGCGAGTATGACTTAGTGATTTATGAACATTAAATATATCATCATCCTCTTCATCGCTAGATAATATCCGCTTTGATGGCCTTGTTTTACGTTTTTCAATTCTTTCCTCTCCATCAGTCACATCGCTGTTTATCTCTGCTTCCTTTGCTTTTTTTCGTGCTAGTAGAATATCATCTAAAATTTAATTAAATAAGGTAAGTATTGTAGAAAAGTTACTTAGGGATGCCCATTAGTCGCCTTAAGAACTGTGAAAATCCTTGCTATATACTTATAGCTATTTTCAATCCATGTTAGATTAGAGCAGCCTAAAAACCCCAACACCAGAGTTGATCACGAGTCCACCAGCACATACAAACTTGCAGTTTTAAGCCATGGTAGATGCCTTATAGCAGCCTGAAAACTCCAACACCAGAGTCACGAGTTCACCAGTACATGCGAACTTGCTTGCTTGCCATGCAGTATTATGTGTATGTGTACACAGCAGGTAGCAGGATAAGTGAGGAAAGTGAGAAGATAGGTGCAATCATATGGGAACCAATGGCCATGCTCACACTACTAGCGCCTTGCAAGGCTAGTATCTTATAACTAGTAAATCACCTTTCCGTAAGAGCCCCACTGACCTTTCATGTAGTTGGACGGCCTGCCATCCATAATATAATATTATACCTTGCTGTCTGCTGACAGTTGACATGCAGGCTTGCAGCAGTAAAATCTGTTACTGTGTACAACCTGCAGTTTGTACACATAACAAAGTCTACGAAAACACTAGAAACATTATTGTGAAGATATACCATTTTACAAAGATAAACATAACCCAACAAATATTTACTGACTCTAACCTAAAATATTTCAGGTGCCAGAAACTGGTGAACAATAAATATGTATCCTACCAACGTCGATAACTCGATCATACTTACCAGTCTCGAAAAATTTCCGCCTCAATTGTATTATAGGCCAATCTTCGGCTGGATGTTCATGTTTAACAAGAAGTTTGTTATATTGAGCAGAAAACTTCGAATTGGGCCAGAAACTTTCTAACTTTCTTGGCGTAAGCCATACTGATGAGACTATGACCACGTTACCAGCAGTCCCCTCATCCTTCGATTCTTCTTCAGCAACCACGTACATCTTAACCCCTAGGATTAAGAAAAACATTTCACTTTACTGACCAATGTAAGAAAATGTCCACCACGAAATTTGCTGCTCTCGTCGGCGTCGTACCTAACCTACTCTTTAACACACACACAGAACAAACAAAACAGGACACAGTTGGCCCAAAACTCAAAAACTAGGCCACTGTGATTATTTATTAGCGTAGGTACCTTACCTAATATAATTAATTGATTTGTGAAATTGTAATCCGCTTATCCGCCTCAGCCTCCGTAGGAGTAATAGGTAGTATTCTGTCACAGAATTTCTGTGGCCTCAGCCGCCGAGTGCAAAGAAAATGTATGTGTAATACTACGAACGAAAGCCGAGTCTACTTGTCTTGTAATTTAGTAATATACTCTCTAATCTGTGAGCCGAGTGCCGGTCGTTTCATAAAAATGCCCGCCAATGCCCGCCTTAAAAAATGTCAAATACTTTTTTTTTTTAATTTTCATTCGACGGATTGGGTAGAGGCTATGATTAAAATAAATTATTTCGTTTGAGCCATGCAATGCAACTTATTAAATTATTGCGAAAAATTACTTACCTCGATTTTTATTTTTATGTTCTAACTTATTAAAAACCTGAAATCAACATTAAAAGTGAATGATTTGACAACGGCTAGACGTGACGTCATACTTTAGTATTTCATACTAAAATGTACCGAACATGCCGTTTTGACGTTTAAAACAAAGGCACTGATTTGTTATTTGACTTGACCACAGACATATAAGAGGACTTGACAGTCACCATCCCCATTGCGATAAAGCCAAAAACGTCTTTTGTTGAAGTTATTTACGGCGAATTAGTCCATTGAAATGTTACAATTTAAGGACCTTATTGCATTTGTTAGAGGACGCAATTTTATTTTTGAGACATGTGGGGGGGTCAATAGAAGCTTAACCCCAAGTTTGTGGGGTTGCCGCCCTTGTCCCCCGGCCGCCATCTTGGACAAAGGGGTGCAAACACCTTTATCGCAATATCTCGGAAACTATGCGTTCTACAAAAAATTCGTAAAGACATAATTTGTAGCAAATCGCTTTGCCTACAAATATGTTCATACAACTTTTGCCCTAAATTTAAAATTAAAGAAGTTATAAGCAAAAAAGTGAGAAAATTTCTATAAAAAAATTCTTTTTTCACAACAACAAATGCAAAGCTCATTTAACATTTCAATGGACTAAATGACGATACACAGCGCAGGTTAACGTCATGTGATGACGTTTTATAAGGCGAAAGACGATGTATAGCTCCGAATCACGTTACTTGATGACGTCTTAAAAAGCAAACGACGACACATAGCTCCGAATCACGTTACTTGATGACGTCTTAAAAAGCAAACGACGACATATAGCTCCGAATCACGTTACTTGATGACGTCTTAAAAAGCAAACGACGACATATAGCTCCGAATCACGTTACTTGATGACGTCTTAAAAAGCAAACGACGACATATAGCTCCGAATCACGTCATTTTAATACGTCATATATGGCGAAGGACGTCATTGTTTCAAAGATGACGTCAGTTTATCGTCATTTATCACGTGAGCATGTTGCTTGGGTATGTTCGGAACTGAATCAAAAATATCAAGTAGGTTTTCGTTTACATATATTTCTATTGGAAAAGAACTATTATAATAAAGCAACATATTGAAAAATGCATTCCTTTGTATAATAAAATGTAAAATAGGTCGTATAGTACCGTATTTTCATATTTTTTTTGCGTTTTCAGTTCGCTTCATGGTGGGGTTTAGGCCGAATGAACTGTCAAGTGCCGTCTTTGAGCCCGATTGCGGAATAAATGAGTTTCATGGTACTGATTGTCCGAAATTTCAGTCCGCGATTGCGGATGTACGTTTCATGGTAGGCCTGCTGTTTATTGTATATTGTAGTTATAATTTATATAGTAGGAAGTTTACGCGAAAGTCACACATTGAAAAAAAAACTATTTTTAACGGATTCTCGCGATTTATTTGATGTTATTTTATATTTTACATTGATCCCGACGTTTCGGTTGCTTTTCAGCAGCCATGTTCACGGGAGTCTCCCGATAAAATATGAAATAACATCAAATAAATCGCGATAGAATCCGTTAAAAATAGTTTTATTCAAATAGTAATAATTGATTAAATTTTATAGCAATTCCCACAATATTATTGCTATGCCTGTATATTTCGGTGGCCCAAGATACATTGCTAGTTGCGTTTGTACCTTACAAACAAATAAATATGATACTAATATAATCTTACCTGTCCAATATCAAGTTCAGGATTCACACTTACACCAACATCTTCTATTATGTCGACCCTTAGAACTTCATGTTCTCCGGTTAAAATATCTAGTTCTACTTCAGTTAGCGCAACACCACCAGCTCTGTAGGTTGCTAGATCGTTACTGGTAACTTTATAGCTCGTTTGTAGGTTAATTCCTCTTATAAAGGCTGCATCTATCAAAGTCTCCCAAGAAGGGTTATCAAGTGTATCCCTAACAGCGCTTAACCTATCTAAAAGTATCTGGCAGCACTTGATGGCACCAGTACAGACACTATTAGTAGTTATAGTACTTCCAGTAGTAAAGCTATTGGGGCTGGTCGTGACATCAGGAGCTTTACATTTCACTTTGTCGATAGAAATGTTAAGCGTATATGCCACGGTTTGTATTACCATTGTATCAATACCTTGACCAATTTCTACGCCTCCATGTACGATAACTACCGTACCATCTCCGTGATACACTGTCATGAGTACATGATAGTCTATCAGAAGTGGTGCTGGGTAATTCATGAAAGCAACTCTTAACCCACGTTTCTTCCATCTGTTAAGCTTGTTAAAATTCTCTATTTCTCCTTTCCGTTTTGAATACTCTCCATCTTCGAGGAGTTTTTGTACAAGCTCTCTTACTATAGTGTAAGTTTGATCTAAATTGTTGAGTCTTACTTCAACAGGGTCTAATTGTAACTCATAAGATATTTGTTCCATTATATGTTCAGTCATCGCAATAGGTTCCAGCACACCTACAAATATAATGTTTTAATCTTTCACCACATCTCTAGTTTTTTTAGCCAAGTCTGCCTCAAAAAATGTACTTTTTTTTATTACACCACTAAGGTGGCAGACAAGCACACGGCCCACCTGATGGGAAGCGGTTACCGCGGCCTATGGAAGTTTGCAATACCAGTGGCGGCACACTCGCGCTGCCGACCCTGTAAAGGAAAGGGGATGGGAAAGGAGTTTGGGAGGGGATGGGAGAGGAGTTTGTAAGGGGATATGGGAAAGGAGTTTGGGCTCCGGCACTCTCTCTCACCAAACGGAACGCAACAGTTCAAATACTGTTACTTGGCGTCGATATTCTGTGAGAGGGTGGTGCTTCGCCGGTCGAGTTGGCCCATTCATGCAACGGCCAAAAAGATTGTTGCTTGACTCTACCACTACTGTAATTATTGTGAGTTATGGTAAAGTTATGTGAATTAACTGACGGCACCACACTTCGCAACAAATCGGCAACAGCTAGTAAATCACTAAAAATGGAGTGGTAAAAAAAATGCATCAGCAGGGTGAAAAATAATTTGCGACCCATTCTCATATACCTACCAAATATACGCAAAATCAAAAATAATCAAAATCGGTCGAGCTGTTTAAGAGTGCTACTAGATAGCTAACTAGAAACACCCACACACATATATTAGATTACTAAAATACTAATACACTGTCGCCTTTATCCCCAGAGGTAGAGGTCAGTTGCATGTGACTGTTTAGGATGTTTATTGCCGTATGGAGAATTTCTCTTTGTATATGGCATCACGCTACGATCTATGATGGAGTTGGGTCCACCAGTAAAATATACAAAAAAACCGGCCAAGTGCGAGTCGGACTCGCCCATGAAGGGTTCCGTAGCAGCAAGTAAAATTTTTATATTTGAGTTGATTGAATGAAAGGTAAATTGCGGTTTCGGATTTATCACGTATTAAAAAAAACTACTAACTAGATCTCGTTCAAACCAATTTTCGGTGGAAGTTAACATGGTGATGTATATCATATATTTTTTTCTTTTCTTTTCTTTAGAAACCTCAATATCATTTTTGATGACCTATCCATAGATACCACACACGTTTGGGTTTAATGAAAAAAAATGCTAGGCCCCTCGTTAGCCACAGCGTTGCCCCGCGCGCCTCACAGAGAGCCTTGTACCATTTAAAGTGAGCCTTACACGGGAGCGGTGCAGTGGTGCACGTACGAACCAGCGGGTTCGTTCGTCAGTTCGCAACAGTAGCTAATATTACTACCTACATTAACAATTTGTTAATTTGTATTGTATAAAAATTGTAATTTAATAAGCGAAATTGTCGTGCATATTCTAACTTAAATTCTCAATGTATAAAGTACAACTACTACAATAGTTGTACACCTAAATATCGGTCGTTAAATTGTTACTTATTAGTAATATATTGCACAACAAAATAAAAATGTAACAAACTTTAATAGGTACTGTGCCTGTGGGGTGTGTGTTGGGTAACCTCCTCGAGTGTCGCTCCGATTCCGATCCCGCTGCAGTCCGGGGGGAACGGAATCGGAGCGGCCGGTACACCCTGGGCGGCGGTCAATGGCTTCCCCTTCACCCCTTCATAGGGTTGGCATTGATCGTCGGCCAATACCCAACCTGGCGGGAACACATCGCTCTCCGTACTCCTCTGCTTTCAGAGGAGACAGGATGAGCGATGCTGTTAGTGGTGAGATGGCCCAGGGTCAGCCGGGGTGCGAGGGATATGCTCTATGGGTAACCTTACACCCCGGCGTCTGAAGACCCGAGACGGCGTGCGGTTTTAGTCGGTGCAAGCCCGACATAACCGCCCCTGCTGGCCGGCGGGGGGGTATCCGAAGGGATTTCCGCACGATAAAAAAAAAAAAAAAAAAAAAAAAGGTACTGTGCCTGTAAGTGACTAACATCTATTGAACTGCTTATCTGTTATAAGGTATGTAAGTGTAATTTATGTTATGTTAATAAAGATATTTATAAAAAAAAAAAAATGAAAAAAAAAATGTTTGAGTTTCAGTTCTAAGTATGGAAACCCCCAAAATTTATTGTTTTTTTCTGTTTTCGTGTGAAAGTCTTAATGCGGTTCACAGAATACATCTACTTACCAAGTTTCAACAGCATACTTCTTATAGTTTCGGAAAAAAAGTGGCTGTGACATACGGACGGACAGACAGACAGACATGACGAATCTATAAGGGTTCCGTTTTTTGCCATTTGGCAACGGAACCCTAAAAATGTATCTGGTGCTCTCTTGTACCTAGATATTAGTTGCTGTATCTGTAAGTAGGATAAATATATTTAGTTAGGTACCTGGTGCTCTAGCATACGTATTGGTCGCTGTATCTGTAAGTACGATATATATTTTATACTGCCATCGTCTATTGTCGTAACAGTTCTTGATACCAGTTAAAACTTGATTTTCGACGGAATCACTGGCTGTATATCCATGGTCTTCATATATATGGTACTCCAAGTACTGAATCTCGCCACGACTATTGACACCAGCCTGTTGATCATATTTTAATTTGTGAAATTGTTAAAGGTTACCATATTATTAGAACTTGTATTCATTCGTTCTTCATCTAAATACCTATCCTTACCTCAAAATCCCTCGTACAAGGTATCCGCTTGCCTATGACTCTCAGACTAGCTTGGATACTCAAAACAAACCGACAAGGTCTGTCTAAGAGGTAGGTTGCCAGCGCACAAGCGACAGCGACTAGACTTGTCCGTGTTATTTTCACGCCATACGTGCCACCACATCGGGGTACCGTAGCATTGATTCTGGACACAGGTGTATAAACATGAGCAGTTAAACTTATTGCTGTCGTTTCATCGGTTACATATCATTACAACTCCGGTTATCTAAACATATAATAAAAGCGTAACGAGGTGAAAACTGTACATTGAATATTTTCCATAAAAATAATTGTTGTTTATTCTAGGAGCGTTACCGATGCCAAAAATGTGATTTTTAGAATTTTGGTCTGTTTGTCTGCTTTTTATTATCGATGTCCGAGCATCACTTGAAAACCGCTTACTGGATTTGGCTGAAATTTTACATGAACATTCTTCTAAGGCCTAATTATTCTTCTAAGGATTAATTCTTTTATGACCATCATAAACTGCGCTATATAGCATCACGCTATTATAGGTATGATAGGAGCTTAGAGCAAAATCGGTTTAAAATATTATTGATAACAACTTCATTATTACACAAGGTAGATTTTTTCAAACTTTTGTAGTTCAGGTGAACTCAGACCTGGTCAAAATCCGGACTATAACTCATCACGCTATACCTGAAAGGTATAATCATTAGTAGTAAAATGTAAAATCTCGAAATTCCACAGAGTTACCCACATACAAAAGATAGTTGAATAGAGACGCATAAACATTTCATAATGAACGTCACGCTATTACTATACCTATATTAAGGAATCGGGCAGAATTGATTTCAATTTATTTTACTTTAAATTTAAATCAGAAAAGAAAAGAAAGAAAAGGAATTTTCTTTCTTTCTTTCTTTAACATTTCATAATGAACGTCACGCTATTACTATACCTATATTAAGGAATCGGGCAGAATTGATTTCAATTTATTTTACTTTAAATTTAAATCACTTGGCCGTGTTGGGTGGGTGGGTTCATGAACTTGACGTTACATATTACTTAGTATTTTTTGTGTGTTTCATAACTGACTTATTTAGTCTACAAAATATTGACCACTGTACCTTACTAAAGTAGCTTAATCGTTCATTATATCAATCAACCGTAGTTAAATAAACCTTATATGAATTGACCGTAGGAGAGTTGAACTTTAGATATTTTGTCTATTAGTTATAACAAACATTTGTCAAACGACCATGGATATTTTAAACCGTAGGTCATACCGTAGTTATTTTGAAAATAGTTAAAACAAATTTAGTTTTATTGATATGTAACAGTTTCATGGGTTTTGATGAAACAATTATTTTTTCTGTTTTATTTAATTTTTAAGAAAAACGGGTTTTTTGGTATATGATCTAATGTAAAGAACTTACATCTTTATGGATGTACACACAATCCTTGATTCAAATAAAAGATAATAGTATGACTAACCACATTAAAATTTCATAATTCTTACCTATTTTGTGGAATATTTAGTGCTTCCGAAATACCAACGTGCACGGAATCCAAGAACTGTGTGGCAGCAGATACATCGAGGCCGATTTCATTTGGTTTACAAACTACTGAAATAGTCTCCATGGAATGGTGGTACTGCCACAATATATTGTCACAACTTTTAATGATTCTCTGAATATCAAGGCCGCGATCTCTCGCAGGAAATGTATCAAAAAGTGATATCCGACTAGGATCTCTTTCTCTTGCGTCGTTTATAGTCAAAATAGGCTTCTTTTTATCTACTCTATAATTAACTTTTACAAGCAGAGCTGCTCTGTTAGCTAACTTTTCTGTTTCAGCTACTATGAGACCTATGGGTTGGTCATAGAACTTAATTAACTTTTCTGCGAAAACTTCTTCCGGTGAGAACTGCGCCACCACTTTTTGAGACAAAAATGAGTTTTTTCCAGGTATATCTTTTGCTGAGAAGAATGCTAAAACACCAGGTATTTTCTGTTAAAAAGAAAATGTTTTTTTTAATTAATATATTTAAAAAATATTCGCCGTGAATTCAGTAATGATTTAAGAAGATAGTACCTTCAATAACAACATTTACAAAAAAATTGAACTCACTAAAGCTGCTTGAGGATCAATGCTCACTAATTCACCCGTACAGATATCTGAAGTCACAAACGCACAGAAAACCTCATTTGGAAGTGTAGGTATATCGTTCACATACTCGGCTTCTCCTGCACATTGAATTAATGCATCAATCTTTGGCATTGGTTCAGTAATTGGCCAAATTATAGGATTAGTGTCATCAACATGTATGCTTTTTGACAGCGGTCTGGTTTTTCTAAGGTCCCTGGCTCCCGAACGGTAGTAAGGTTTTAACTTCTGTAGAGGTATTAATACAAGTAAACCCTGGAAAATGTACAAACAATGATCAAAATTACGATAGCTAAAATGATTATTTGAAAAAAAAAGTAAGTAAGGATCAGTCAAGACGTAAGTCAAACTGACCCTCTTATGAAGAATTTTACTGGCGATATTCAAGGATAACGTGATGGTAATAAAGGAACAGATATCTACATTTCGAAGATTGCATATAACCTGGAAAACGCTTGTCTCAACACGATTCCTGAATTGTTTTATGAAAGCTGAGGTGGATGTGAGGAAATGAAAACAAATTTTAAATATAAAACATAATATAAATATAAATATTCTACGAAATTCTACACAGCGCTTTCTAGACCCAAAGTAAGCATAGTTTAACTAGCTTGTGTTATGGGTTCCAGAATGCGGCTAAACATACTAATAATAAACATAATATAAAAATACTGAATACATACATATTATACATAGAAACACCCAGACCAATGCAAAAGACATATTCATGCATACAAATATTTGCACTGAGCGGGAATCGAATTCTCAATTTGATACCACCTCCTTAAATACACCTAATTTTATGGATTGTTGAAGATCATTCATATGATATGGTAATAGCTTCCAACAGAGGTGAAACTCAAACTTTGTGATATGCGAGGAGGTAGGGATGTAATATGGATTCTGCAACCGTTCTCCTAAGACCGATTCGCCATTGGACTATTCGTCGACAGGATGATTCATTTATTTCCGTTTCCCCAGCAGGATCTTTTACCTGTGGACATTTCGTCAACAGAACCTTTCATATGCGTCACTTTCGACGACAGCCCTTTTCAGCCAACAAGTGTTTCACCGACACGATGATACATTACCAAACTACAAAGCCACTAAAAAGCTACTAGCTTGCTATCGAAATTCCGGACTAGTGGTTCCAGCTCTTCGCCGGCCGCTGCCGCGGCACGCTCGCTACGCTCGCTCGGCTCGCGCTCTGTTATGGTCACAGTTCTAACCTAACCTAACCCAGACAACATCGTAGACCAAACGACCTGACGGCGAATATCCCATAAATGAAAAGTCCTGTCGTCGAAACAAACAAATGCGAACCATTCTGTCGGCGAAACATCCATAGGTGAAACGTTCTATCGACGAATCTCTCAAAAACGAAACTGTCGGCGAACGTTTGCAGACCCTATAATATGTATAGAATAGAGTAAAATGGGGAAAAAGGAAAAGAAGGAAATGCTTCTGGTAGTCTGATCAACGAATTCTATATACAGCTACTTAATGTCTTAACGTTACTAACCATTAATTCCACCTTTATAAGTATGAAATCATTGTTTTATTTACCTTATAAAACAAACCAAGAGCACACTTCTTCCGATACTCCGGTTTTATCTCGCCAGCTATTTCTTTGACTTTCAATTCACATTCTAATATCTTTAAAGATTGCTGGAGTATTTCATTTTTGAATATCATCTTCGTACCAAGAAACTTTTCTGTTTCTTTGGCATGTACGAAACTACCTGATATGCCACCGATAACTATCCTGGCTGACCTTACTAATCCCGTATTGTGAGTATCAAATTCGTACAAAAAAGCAGCATTTACTTGTGCATGAGCATTTTGAGCTCGTGGCATTTTTTTTTTTTTTTACGTGCGGAAATCCCTTCGGATACCCCCCCGCCTGCCAGCGGGGGTGGTTATGTCGTGTCTCGACTAAAACCGCACGGTGTCCTCCCCAAGTGTCCGTTGCCGGGCACCCCGGGTAAGCCCTCGAAAGGATAACCCCAGGGTTACCTAAAAATGTAATGTAGAAAATCAATGTCATAATACATTATCCATGACAATTATGTCGTTGGTATCGAGTGGTTAGTCATCTGATTAAATAATGCTTATTATCTGTCTCGTTTGCTCTTATTGGTCTTAGGAAGAATCATAATGATGTCCGATATGATGTTTAGAGCCGCACCAAAGATTACTCGACATCAATGACCGAGTTTACCTATAATTGTTGAAATTATAAAAGTGTGTGTAAACAGGTTATATGGTTATTTAAGACGATTGCCGCACATGTAGAAGAATATATAAGTAACTAGCTGACCCGGCAGTCTTCGTACTGCCTCCTGCCTCAATCGATAACAGCTTCCGTATTTATTCACCTTTTAAACCTTCTCTGGACTTCCACAAATAATTCAAGACCAAAATTAGCCAAATCGGTCCAGCCGTTCTCGAGTTTTAGAGAGACTAACGAACAGCAAATCATTTTTATATATATAGAAGATTATGTTTATTACTCACTTTAAACGAAACAAAGTGATAGTTGTGAGAAAGCGGTGGTATTTCACTTGAGTGATGACTCTGCCCTTCATATCTAATGATAAAAATCTTTCTGGAGTCAATTCCACTGATGAATCCTTGTTAACTGAAAAAGTTTGCTATATAAATTACTACGTTTCTTTGTCAGCAAAAGTGGGTAGTTTTGTTGAGTGATTTTACAGTAACTTTTTTTTGATCACGAAAATTGCATTAAATGAATAGCTTGTTTACAGTGTTGGACTCCACTTGATCTATACTGAAATAATTGGATACCTAAAGTCAGTCAATCATAGTAGTCCTTGATACTCGTTAGACCAATTGCAACCTATAAATACTGGCATGCTTAAGAGTTCGGTACTCACTGCTAGGCTATTCTTACTAAATGTCAACAATCTACTCAAGCCCGGTACCTTTGGGTACGACAAACGACAGCACAGTGATTGAGAGTTACGAGTCCAACTCACGAGCATCTGGGCCCAGATTCAGTTTTACCGAGCGACCATGGTACAGTATTTGAACTTGTTGAACTTGAAGCTAACTTAGTCTACGTTACTAAGACCCAAAAGTCTTTACTCTGCTAAGCGGAGTAAATTTACTTTTCGAAATTTAAGCTTTTGTAGGCTTCGGTGAAGGCCAAAAAGCAAAGGCTACAATTCTAGATTCCATCATTTAAAAAAATGCTAACTTAGTTAACATAACATAACATAACATAAACTCACGCCTATATCCCCGAAGGGGTAGGCAGAGGTGCTAGCACCCACGTTTCGCCAGTTTATGTTTTAGGTCCCAATGTAATAGGTGGCGAGCCTATTGCCATTAACCGGGCACTTATAAACCTGCGATAAATACACACATAACTTCGAAAAGCATCGAAAAGCATCGAAAAGTCATTGGTGTGTGCCATGGTAATACCTGGGATCGAACCCGAGACCTCGTCTCAGCAGTCCTTAACCCATACCACTAGGCTACCGCGGCACTAGGCTTAGTATGACGTATGAATTCGTATAACGGCCTTGATAGACGCACTTATTCACACCTCGCTTAAGAACCCGGGTTTATATGAAGAAGTAAGCACGCATGTAAGTAGAACATCCCAGTTGTTAATCTTGCTACTAAAAAAAGAGGTACTGAGCTGGCTAACCTATAACTAATGTTGCCATGACTGTCTCTAACAGCAATAACACGTCAGAACTAAAATCTGGCTTTCGGTGCTTGACCATTAGGTTACCAGCAACGGAACCAATCTGAAATGGTATCATACAAACATCATTTATTTAAAAGATTAGTTTTTTTCAACTATTCAACTAATCTAATCATCTGCCGAAGTTTTTAGTATAAGTAATTACCTACCAATCACGATTACTTTGACTACCATCTTACCTGCTTATGTATTGTTGTATTTACACCCCTAATGGGATAACTAGGTGCCTCATGGTGGTTTTCCTCGTGCTTCATGTGAGCCGGTCATTGGAATTGGTCTGCCACCATCGAGGCCGACCTACCGACCGAACATCCGGGCTAGTCGCCTGCGAGAGGTTGGCAGTCCGGAATTTCAAGCGGCATATAGATATTATTAGCAGTCTGAATATTCCAGAGATCATCCACGATAAGCGTACCGTTAAATATACATTATTAAAATGTGGAATACAGGGAAATACTGGGTGGAACCGTTAAAGTATGTCCAGACGACTATTTCGTTAATTTTAAAGGTATTATAAAACTTTTCATTAGTTTTAAAGATATTGTAAAACTTTTAACTGATATGAAATCTGCATCGCTAATATATAAAATTAAAAAGGTTTAACAAAAAATCATCATAATTTAATATTATATTCTAAGTTTGCTTGTACTTTTGTCATAGTCAATTTATTGGGAGGATGAAAAAGTATAAATTATAAACACATGGAACTTCTTTTTAACTTTTTAGTTTTAATTTCTTTCCTTACATTTCTACTTATCAGATTAGTGAATATAGTAAATGTATGGGAACCACAAAGTAAAAATTGCGAACACATGATTTTATTTACTTTTTTATTTATTATTATGTAATTTTATAGACTGGGCGATGCAAATTTCATATCAGTTTAAAGTTCTACGATTACTTTAAAAATGACCAAATAATCGTCAAGACACACCAAAAGTTTCCACCAGAAGGCCAATTCTCGTAATAAAAAGAAGTTCAAAGTTCAGTCTCAATCTAGTTTCGATCTCATGTCTAGAGTCTGGCCATCGGTTCTTTGCACAAGAAAAGAGCGGTAAATTCAAAAAAACAAGGGGTGACAACACCGACTATAGACTGAAGAAATGCGTTTGATACTATTATTTTTTATATTCAATTAAAGTTATTTTATACATTTTTATTTATTACGTGTTATCATACCTGTACATATTATATAACAAACTGAGTCGGATAAGCTGCACAAACTTTAAAATTAGCTTAGATATCATCATTATAGCGTTTAGTCCCGTTTGCGGCCCAAACTTGCACTCCGGTATTTATGAATTATCGGTGACTGTAGCCTAATGGTTATGGCATTGGGCGTACAATGTTGAGGTTACAGTTTCGATCCCCAGTCATTGCACTACCGGTATGAACCCACACAAGCAGTTTTATACTAGTAATTTCTGTTGCTAGTATGCTTTTATTAAAAAATAAATTTCCAACTTACACATAAAGTTAACATACATGCTTGCTCATCATGCAAATAATGATCATGTCCAGGATACAAGAAAAAAAATTACAAGTCATTAATATTTATAATTTTATTATGATTCATAATCAAAGTCTGATTCTATAAATTCAACACCTGAAAATGAACTGTCACTATCGTCATCATCATCACGTACATTTATTATAAATCGTTCCAGTGCTGTTTCTGTGATTCCATCTCTTAATTTGTATTCATTTTCGACGTGAATAACGTGATCTGTGCATTTCTTCCAATCATCAGCCGTTACACTAAGAAATGACTCTTTAATTAAGTTTTCCATTTCTGCCCCTGGTACTCCTATATTTTTGCTAGCCACTTTTCGTTTAGCTAAACTCCATATGAGCTCAATAGCATTTAAATCACAGTGGTATGGAGGTAGTTTAAGCACTTCGTGGCCATGTTGTTTTAGAAGTTCTTCTGCTTTATACAAGGGTTCAGGCTTATTCTCTTTAACGAGGCACATTAATTCATCTTTAGTATAAATTTCTTCAAATGGAATGTCGTTTTCTCTAAGCCATTTCTGTATGTCACTTTTTAAGTTCTGCATTGTTGGTGGTTTATTTATTTGTGTAACATGGTAACTAGCATTGTCCATCACAATCACACTAGGCTCTGTCAAATTTGGAATCAATTTCTCACCTAACCACTTCATAAAATTTTCTGCGTTCATGTCATCATGATAGTCAGCTGTTTTTGATTTGGTACTAAATACTAACAGTGTATTGGGCACAAAACCCTTTTCTGATCCAGCATGTACTATAATATGTCTCTTGCCAGGCGACATTTTGTCTATCACTCCACTAGTGGAAGGACCTTGCCATGATTTTTTTACCTTATAATTTTGGTGAACATAGGTTTCAACAAGATAAACTATTGGTTTCCCTTGTTGTCGTTTCTCAGCAATTGTTCGAAGATATCTGTGTCTCCAAGCAGCTATTTCAAAGTTCTCTATGAGCAAAGACCTTTCATTCTGGTTTTTCTTAAACTCGAAACCATTTTTTTTCAATATCTGCCGTAATGTTTCACGACAGCCGGTGAAGCCAATTGACTCTCTGAGTTCAACAAGTAAATTCCGTAGAGTAGGAACCTGTTTTTTTACACAGTAAAATTCATTAATCTTATTCCTAATAGCCGTTAAATCAAAATCATCCAGATTTGACACCGTGCCCTGACGAGGGCGTTTCTTGCCGGGTGTATTCCATTCTCCTTGGTTTATAGAACCCTCCTTCTTGATTGTTTTAATAGTTCTAATAGATATTTCTGCAAAGGAAAAATATAAAAATGTAATTGAATGTAAAAAATATAAAAGCCTAACAATAATTTAACTGTTCCACTATACTATGAACAAAGGTAAACTTGTATGCAAACATTGAAAATAATCGTACAAAGATTTTAAGACATTTTACAAAACCATAAATTTACCTACCTATGACAGGTAGGTAAATTGTATCCAAATATTTCGTTTCAGAGTTCAACGCTTCCTTTTCCTCAAAACATTTTAACTCTTTCACTAACGTCTTGACTCTCGCCAGGTCACCTTCTAAAACACATACAAGAAAAATAAATAGTAAATAGTATTCACACATGATACCCGGACATAAATATCAAGCCAACTATCAAGAATACTTACCAGCAGCTGTAAGGATTTCGTCTAAGCGATGTATTTTTTCGTTCTGGATTCGTTCATTATCAAGTTTTATGTCTTGATACTTGCCGATCATGGTAAATATCAACTTTCTAACTACGCCTTTGATAGCTTTCGGCATTTTTCAATAATTTCAAAAGAATATTGATTGAAAAACACTATAAACACAAAAACGGGACAATCCGTTTGACAGTGACATGACACTCATGACAGTTCAAAAATATTGCCATGTATAGATTTAAAAAAACAGTCCAGTGCAGAGAACCGATAGCCAGACTCTATCTCCCAAATGTCAAAAAAGACAAAATTCTGTTGAAAATATTAAAAGTCTTTTAGTTACGAGAATTAGCCCTCTGATATTTATGAACAAATTCTAAAAATTCCTAACATTTCTAACAGGTATATGCGCAACAAGATCCAAATGTTCGTAAAGCTTCTGCAGATGTTTAAATTCATTGCGTTCTTTTGCGACCGTTTTAAATAATTCCATTAGATCGGTAAGCGTTGTACCAGCACCAAACACCAAATTTTGATCGAAGTAATATCCTTTAAGAGCTGTCACTTGGCTTACGTCTATGAGTACACGTGGAAGAACCAAAATTGGAACAGCTCCTGAAAGTAAAATAGGAGTTTGAATTTTGCCTTTATTTATTGAGTGGATAGCGTGACTCGGCAAACGTAGTGTAGGACGCCCTCCGGTCAGGTGGATTGACGATCTACGAAAGACTGCGGGCAGATGCTGGATGTGGCAAGCTGAAGGCAGGGCGCTATGGCGCTCATTAGGGGAGACCTATGTCCAGCAGTGGACTAGCATAGGTTGATGATGATGATGATTAGCTATCAGAAATGATCATGTTTTATGGTCATCTTAATCTTAGCGTAGTTCACGATTGCATCAAAGGCCATTGCCTTTGATGCAACATCAGAGCCTGGGGTCCGCTTACGGCTTCTTTTCTTAGATTAGTTTATGAGGGGCGACTACCATCTGACTTCGCAGCCCCGAACATCGAATTCCGGCTTGCATCGGTAGCTTAGTGGTTAAGAAGCCGACCCTACGATCGAGAGGTCCCAGGTTCGAATCCTGGTCATTACACTAGCGACATGAACCCACTTCTAACACAGGCAATTTAGCTTAGCTGAAGGGGTTAGGGGGAATATTAGTAATTTCGGTTACTAATAAAAAAAAATCCAGGTGTCAAAAGTAGATGATGCTACATCTTGCACCCCGGCATCTGATGACCCCAGACGGCGTGCGGTTTAAGTCCTACATAACCATCCTCGCTGGCCGGCGGGGGCTGGGCATCCGGGGGGATTTTCGCACGAAAAAAAAGGTACGTGTAGGTTGATATGTTATTTTCTTACCTCTTCCTGTATTTCCATTCACCAGCATATAAGAATCGTATCCTTCGTCGTCTAAGACGATAAAGATATCTTTCAACTCATTAACTCTGTACCACACACGACCATCTTTTAGGTCAATTTTTTTTAAAATTATTATCTTCCAGGTCACTTTTGTTGATAAAACACCAACTTTTATCACATTTTTTACAATTTTCTTTATTAACACAAATGTGTAAATCTTCTATGTCTGCAATTTCTGGCGGAGGTTTTGGTGCATCTGTAGCGAAACTTTTAAAAGCTTCGAGTATGGGTCTCAACCCTGTACATCTACAAGTATTGCTTCCAAACGAGTTTTCAATTTCATGTTGTGTTAAGTCGTAATGTCTTGATTCTAGTAAGCTGTTGACATAAAGACACTACACACTATAGTTATATAGAACACAAAAGATATAATATAATACATATTATATGCATACAACACAATAAAATGGTATTCTGTAATAATATGCTAGGACATTTTTAATTAAATTTTTAGGCAATTTGTATGCTTACTTTTCGTAGGAATTTAGATCGGAAAATGAGAACATCTAGGACGGGACTTGAACCCGCGACCAGTCACTTACAGGGGGAATGCTCTGACCAACTGAGCCACCTAGACACGGTCTAGACTGGTCACGGGTTCAAGTCCCGTCCTAGATATTCTAATTTTCCGATCTAAATCTATACTAGGACATATTATTACACAGCACTATCAAGATCTAAAATTAGCGTAACTTGTAGTATGAGTTCTAGAATACGGATTTACGAAAGAAAGAAAGAAAGAAACTTTTATTTGGTGCAAGTAGGTCACAATACTTATTACTAGTACAAATTCATTTAATATTATATTATTGTGTGCCTAACGGTTGCATCAAATGATTGACCAGTTGCATATGCCAGGATTCTGAATGAACCTTGGCGCTGGTTTCCGTTTTTTTTTTTACATACTTAGGGCGTCCGCTACCTCATCAGGCCTCCTTCACTCCATATACTTGCGCGCTATAATAACCTACCGCCCGGCCGAGCGGCCTCGGGCCGTTTGCGGACCAAATTCAGTGCGGTTTTCGCTAGCGAAGCGCACGCACGCTGCGCGCTGTTCAATTTTAATCGCTCCGTTCGTACGCGTACCTACGATGCCGTCTGGTGCCTTAAGTGCTGTAGATGGGTGCAAATCAAGTAAAAGAAGGGATAAAAGCCTATCATTTTTCCATTTACCTGTCAATGAAGAAAGGTAAGTGATAAACTATGACTGTTTTTTGTCGTTTCAAAATTATTTTTAATAGGTCTAGTCTAGATGATACATGATTAGCTTGCCTTTCAGACACAGATTTACATATTTTTGTTACATAGAAACGTCATAGGTACTTACCTTAAACACTATTTTAACAACGTTTAAAACGCTATTATTATTAAAATAAAATTGTGCTAATATTTGACGGACAGTCGCGCAAACCTACCTACGAAACTTCCAACACAAGTCGCGCGGCGCGGCAACCTGTCTCAACTTGTCGCGCTGTTAGCGTAAACAAACAAACAAGGATGATTCAGTTTTATGCGATTTGTAAAAAATATATAAGTAAATGTTTATGTAAAGAAAAATTAATTTAAAGATGTTTGAAGTTATAAAAAATAATTATATTGCAAAGGGTTCATTTTCCATGATATCGTCAAATAATTCTTGAGCTCGCCCCGTGTTTTAATTATTAATAAATTGATAAATGTTAATAATCATTCAATGTATTTATTAGTATTATTTATTCATAAAATGAAATTTTAGGATTGCCTAGTTTGGCATCTATTATAAATTCGTCATATCTGTGTGTCTGTCCGTCTGTCTTATCTAGGTACCCATCTCCTTCCTTAGACCTGTCCAATTTTTTATTTTTTTTATTTTTTTAGGCGTGAAACATGGGCTACCAAGGCCAGAAACCAAGCCAAGAAGTCATTATGTGTGTTGTCTTCATTTTGAAAAGTCGGTGATTATTCATAAACCACAGTTACGATTTGACGCTTTGCCTACAAAACTGTTGCCATCTCTACCAACTACTTCAAGTGCCAGTACTGAACCAGAATCTAAGGAAATATCGACACAAACCAAATATTCGAATATTAATATACTATCAGCCATTACCATCAAAGGCGCAGATACAAAATTTATTAGATTCAGGATTTTTTCTACATTAAAATTTCATAACCGAGAATTTAGAAAGGGTAAGAAATTTATAAAAAATTATATAAAATAAAACACATGAAACTTTTAAAGATTTTTTATTTATTTTACCTACACACTGACCTCTATAATTATGTTTTATCTAGATGTATTGCACAGTCAGCACCAATTTATAAAAAAATATTTTATAAACGATACAATTTTAAACTAGGTACCACCTATAGTCAGAAGTAGTCAGAATATATTCACAGTTATCAATAACATAGACACAAAAAGTTATGTTAATTTAATTTTATCAAAGAGGCAGCCCTGCTATTGCTGTGGGATCGCGCGGTGCGAAGCAATCTCAACTGTACGCTTAAGCATTTAGGCACATTTTAGCATGCAGTGGTTGCTGACGCGACGGAGTAGTCTATTATAGCAGTAGGTTTTGGAATTTTTCTACTGAGTAAAGTATCTGTTACGTAGTAACTATTTAGTAATCTGTGACCTCATGCGGGCTCTTGCTTGTGCAAATAATATGGTGCGAATTGCGTGCAAAAAAATACATACATCGCATAAGGCAGCGGACGCTGTTAGATACCTGTTTTATGCATAAAGATACATAATATGACCGAAATTTCAACATACATAGGTAGGGTAGGATAGCAGTTTTAAGTAAAGTGCCAGGTTCTTACCTGTACATGCTCATCACAAATCCCGGGGAACAGTATCCACACTGTGTGTCATTGTATTCAGCTAACGTTTTCTGTATGGGGTGATATCCCTTGCCCCTACCCCCAATCCCTTCTATAGTGGTGACCTTCCAGCCGTGACATGATGTAATTGACACCAAATACTGTAATATAAAAGTGTTCATATCATCATCATCATCATAATATCATCATCTATATACAAATAAATGAAATTGAAGTGTCTGTTTGTAATATTAAAATAACAGATTTTCATTGATTGCATATAAATGTATACACGATAACTACAGCAAAAGTACAATTTATTTAAATAAAATTATGTCTGTTTGACTTAGGTAATCTCTGGAATAGCTGGGCCGATTTTGATGGGACTTTCGCTGGTAGATAGGTAATGTTACAAGGCGTAACATAGGCTACTTTAATTTTAGTAAAAGAATTAGGCTACCGCGCAAAAGAACAGAAGAAGAAATAAATAAACTTAATACAAAATTATCATCATCATCATGCCAACGTTAATCCCGGTTGCATCTGCTTTATTGGGGCCCGGGTTCCGTAAGATCTTATTTTAGAGAACTTACCGAAATAACAGAAAATGTTCTACGATGAGGGTCCTCAACAGTAACAGCTACTACGCAGGCACCGCATCCGCCCTCCTTACACATGTATTTAGTCCCCCTTTTGTTCAGATTGTTCCGAATGTAGTCGTTAAGTGAAGTGTCCGAGTACACTTCATGGCCCACTGGAGAACATCAAAATGCATACATATAAGAATACTTTGTCTTAGCTTTCTATGAATTTACAGTGCAGGTCCACCACGCTTCTGATTGTTCCCCCAATCTTGTTTGTTCCCTTACAACTGCGATAGTGGTTTGGACTTGCTAACCAGATGTAGGTTATGGGAGCACCTTGTGATGCAAGAGCGCTGTTGTATAAGTATGTTTATCCACATTCTGGAACCCATAACACAAGCTAGTAAAACTATATTCTTACTTTGGGTCTAGAAAGCGCTGTGTACAATGTCGTAGAATATTTATTTATTATTTACTAGCGACCCGCCCCGGCTTCGCACGGGTGCAATGGATGTTATTATACATATATAAACCTTCCTCTTCAATCACTCTATCTATTAAAAAAAATCGCATCAAAATCCGTTGCGTAGTTTTAAAGATTTAAGCATACATAGGGACATAGGGACAGAGAAAGCGACTTTGTTTTATACTATGTAGTGATTTTTCATATGCTGGAGGGTTGTAAAAAATTACGTGGGACATCTTAACAGCATTCACAGAAGAGTCAAGTTCATATATAAATTGAAAAGGGAGAGAGCAGTAACGCATCTTTGGATGTCAAAATAGATGTCCAAGAAGATAGTTCCCTGAGTCACACAATGTACAGTCAACGACAAAAGTTGATGTACACTAAAATATTTTCAAACTTTTTATACATTGGTATACATGGACCAATAATTGACGCATAATTAGTTTACAACAATTAATATATTTCCTGTTTTGTCTATTATTTCAGGGAAGGTTTAAGACCTAAAGTGATCAACAAATTTGAATTTATTAAGCTACTTTTGTCGTTGACTGTACAGGAAACCCAATAATACTGGCCGATATCTGCGTGACAACTCGCATCACTGCTCGCGTCAATTGAAGTGTGTAGTGACGTCATTCACTGACCGTACAGTGTTACACAACCCTGAGTCTCTCGGCAGAAAGCCACTATATACCTTTTTGTTTTTTTTTTCCCGTGCGGAAATCCCTTCGGATACCCTTGGATAGCTTCTTATACTAATCTGGGTAACCACGGTTTTAGTCGGTTCAAGCCCGCCATAACCGCCCCCGCTGGCTGGCAGGGGGTATCCGAGGGGATTTCCGCACGAAAAAAAAAAGGTAAGGAACCCAAAAAACTAAATATATGTGTAAATAAAACAAATTTGTAAAAAAAAATCGTTATTTAAAAAAAAGTAGCTTTAGCTCCCATTGCCTAGGGTTGAGGTAATAGGAACCAGTGGATGGGGTAATGATAACCCTTGGGGGCAATTGTGGGCAGACCACAAATACATGTACTAAAACATAAAACATAACATAATATAAGGTATACAAAACGAATGCCGTTTATCCATAAAATATAATTAAAATGAAGCGGCGCAATGAGAGCCAGTTGATTTCCATTATCCTAAATGTCGTTTTCGAATATCGACAATATTGTAGAAATACTTTAAACTAGGAATTCAGTGCAGGGTCCGACTGAAATACATTGAGCTGAGCGAGCAGGACTCTTACTTGGAAATAAGACATCAACAATACGGTCGCGCGCTTAGCTAAGGCCACGCGCTCGTGAAACTGTTATTCGGTGATTATTCCTCAATGGTAAGTACATCGGACATGAACCATCTCGCTTCAAAACACTCCTCAGTGTCCACACTATCACTGTGGTAAATTTGGTCAAGATCGCGCTAGTGGAGGAGTTCAGTCACCAACAAACGGCTATGCCGCGTATAAGAGTAAAAAATATTTACGAAGAATTATCAATTTCAATACAATATTTAATGAAGACTTTATACGCTATACAGGATAAAATTTAAAAGACCATGGCCCAAGCACATATTTCGTCCTCGAAGATCGATAAAATAATAATAAATGGATAATATAATTACGTTATGTTATGTTATTAGAAAGCACAGCCGCCATTAGGAATACACTTGTTGTGGATTAGAGCAGTATTGCTCTTACGTACCTACGCACAATCGATACATATCTCGCTGGGACCTATTACTGCATTTGGGACCTATTGCTGGGACCGTTTTCTGAAGCTAACTTGAATAAGTTTGGATTAAGTCTAACAAAAAGTGCCACTGGCTCCCATTCCCCCCTGTTCCCCTAAGCTCTATGGTTTTGCAAGCATTTTGATAAGTTTTGGTTCCTCAGGGCGGGCCGTTAGTATTGGGATCTATATTAGGTCGTTACATATGAAATTGCCGTTTTTCTTGAAGAAATTGGAGGAAACCCAATTTTCAGTAGGTACTAACATTTTTGCATTTTTTTATGAATGACAAATCCAAATTTTATGCGCGATACAATACACGCGAGACAACACTAAGCTAACAAACAGCAATATTTATTACATTTTTGAAAAGTGACAGCTGTGAATTATCAGAATGGATAGCATTTATTAGAAAGAACTGTTTTTGAAGATCAAATTGATTTATCAAGCGGCCAATAAAAACAAAATTTCATACAGAGTTGTAAAATCTTGAAATCAACTTTCAAACAAAATAGATAGAAATAGTTATTAAATTACAGGAATAACGAACTCATGAATTTGTAAGAAAATTTCGGCAATTTCATAGGTAAAGACCTATTATTATTATTTTTGATAATGGTTTTGCTGAATTACTTACCGGAACACTTCTATCCGTTCACAGTAAATATTATTCTGTCCATAGCATGTAGGTGCAGTTTCAGTTTCACACTGAAAATAAATTACTTTGTTGCCGATCCTTTTGAATATTCTTAAGTCGCAGTACCGTTCTATAACTGATGTTAATAATTAATTCGATGGATAACAGTGCACTTTTTGTAGTTTCGTTTGTTTTTGTTTTTTTTTCCACTTTACAGTGGCGAAGGGTGGAAATTTTCCAAAGGTAAATCGGTGATTTTGAAAAAAATAACACACCTGTAATATTACACCATTCGATAGTATCGCTAGTAAGGAACGAATTCTGAGCAGTAATAACATACTACAAACTTAAGAACTTTAATTTTCAATAAAATATATTTTTGGGACCTCTGTCTTGAAAATTTATCGTATTTTAAGGCGAGGGTATTCGACGACTTTAGATATTTTTGGCATAGTAAAGTTGCCACTTTACGCCACAGCGAGGCGCTTGAGTCCACTGCTCCGCGTCCAGTGTTTTGCGTTAATATACAGAAAAACAACGAAGTTTAACTTAAGGTAGTCTTGTAGTATCAACACTGTAGTAACAATACATAAAAGATATTCTAGTTGCACTTTGGATAAAGGGAATAAAGCTTATAATTATTATGATATTGTAATATAGCTATCAGAAAGTCGCATCCGTAAAAGCTTATATGAACCAAACCAAACTAATAAAAAAATAATGAGATGTAAGCACAGGCCTATGAAGACAGGGTGTAACACGAAAGTTAGAAACCTCCTTTTGCAACTTATTGTAATACAAGGAAATCAATCAATGACCCTGGGCAACCAAAGTGGTAACGCGAATCTCCTTATTTTGAAGAACGCATTGCTGCTTCTAAGTTTTCTTCCAGCTGGGAGTGACCCATATTGGGTTCCTCAGTTTCTTTGTGTATTTCTATGATTAACTGAAAGTACGATGGAGAGAAAAAGGCATAAAATGCAGAGTAATTAACTAATTAAATAACGGCTAAGATGAAGTCAAGTAAAGGCAGGTCATGGTATGATGATGATATACAGTTGAACATCCTCCTTTTTCAACTCAGTAAAAAAAGAAAACAATCTACCATTCTCTTTCGTTGTATCAACAATTTTCCTTAATGTGCACAGTATCTTTCCGTGTATAGACTGTATTAATTGGTTACTTGCAACTAGGTACTAGTTGGTAATCTGTGTAAGTATTCCAAAAGGATAATAAAATTCATGCATCCTCCGTTAACGTAACTTATGTGTATTGCAATGAATATGTATGATAGAAGCAGGTTAAGTGGTTAAGCAGTTTCTATTTCCATTATTCTCTCTAAGTAGAGGAGAAGGTGGTAATGTGGACCGTCTGCTTTATTTTTGAGCCTTCATTTAAAACTACACTTATAAATCAATTAAGTACTTGAGTGTTTCTTACTCACTGCCCTATGCATGGCTTGCTATGTAACAATTAAAATAACAACAGAATAATTAAGAATATATTTTTTCATAGAAATACGTATTTGGCAATGTGAGATCAAGTGAGGATAATATGGCACTCCAGTAATATTACCAGGTTCTAATTGTTGTAATTATTTAATTGCCTTTCTCATTTGATCAGGATTTCATTTTCTTCCTTCATAGTAGACTCAGTCGTGGCATCATCATATAATTCATATGGCCTCCGGGATCTTAAGAGGTATAATGTGAGGGAGCCAAATTACATGTATTAAAAATACTATAACAAGCATTGCTTAACCCAAGATGGATGTGCTCGAACTCTTAACTTTGTGAAAATGATCAATATATACAATTTATTGTAAGATGTACCAAGTGGTTGCTTATGAACTATGATGTTGTACAGCGGCATTAAATAAAAAAATAAATAAAAAAGCTCTAATGCCCATATTTATCTTTTTCTTTTGTATTACGAAATGCATTTATTTAAATTACATTTAAAATCCAGTAGGAAAACTTTTATCAAGCACACTGTATAAATCCCCAAACGTAAAACTTAGGTACGTTTTCCAGTATTATATGAATTTATAGTAGAGTGGTTTTAAAGTTTGCCAGTAACGTTTTTCGACTGGATCAAATAACATCAAAACGCAACTGATCTTACGGATTTGTTGATACTAATTGGATAGCCATCACAAGAGCAAAGAACTTGCAAACAAACTATGGTATATGGCGTATTTCTAAATGATATATTTAAAGGGGCCAACATATCCGCCGGAGCCACATTACCACGTTCTCCTCTAGATTCGCTGTAACTATGGCTTGTATCAAGACTGGTTCGGATTAGTGGTGTATAATACCAAATAATAGATGCCAAAATAAACACTACTATTTAAATTTCATATCTTATACCTTTAAACGGAAACGGTTTCAACTATTTTCATGAAATTTAGTATACAGGGGCTTTTTTTTTTTTTTTTTACGTGCGGAAATCCCTTCGGATACCCCCCCGCCGGCCAGCGGGGGTGGTTATGTCGTGTCTCGACTAAAACCGCACGGTGTCCTCCCTAAGTGTCCGTTGCCGGGCACCCCGGGTAAGCCCTCGAAAGGATAACCCCAGGGTTGCCGGCGGACTTTGGCCGCCACCGCGGCCTCGCCAGGTGGGGTCGGGTTTTATCCCGCTTCGGTGAGTTGGCAGGCGTGTGTAGGGCACACACGACACGCCTCCGCCACGGCCTGCTTCTGTAAGGACGGCGAGTCGGCCAACTGCCGTCCTCAGGCCCCGATCATGGAGGTCGGTAGTCCCGGGCGTAGATGAGTCGCAGTTCGCAGTCTGCGGCGAGGACGCTGCAGACTGCGAAACTCGGGAGGCAGGGTTCTCTCCCGCTCCCTCTCCGCCGTCTCTTTCGCGCGCATTACCTGCTCGCAGAAAGAGGCGGCGGCGTGCCACTTGCTCCCGTCGGAGACCACGGCCCTCACCATGGTCTCCAACGAGAGAACGTCCACGCCCAGGACCGCAACGAGATCCCGGCGTTGACTCGCCCACGCAGGGCACTCCACCAACGTGTGGAGCGCCGTGTCTTCGCCAGGATCCTCGCAGTGCTGGCACTGCGGCGTTGTCTCCCGGTGGATGCGCCACAGATACTTACCGAAAAACCCGTGTCCGGTAACCATCTGGCACATCCGGTAGAAGAGGTCCCCATGGTCCCTCTCCAACCACTCCTTCATGATCGGTCTCACCGCCGCAATGGTGGATTCCCCCCACCTTGGGTGCTCAAGTCGCACCCTCCATGTCTCCATGAGTTCCCGGTGGAGCTGGGACCGTTGAGCCCTGATTTCTCGGGGCTCCGGCCTATGGCCCCGCTCCAGCGCCTCCTTGCGCCACAGGTACAGCAGCGCAAGGGCTCTCGCTTCCAGGTCCCATGGAGGGGTCCCGGCTAGGAGACATGCCGCCTCGACGGAGATCGTGCGATACCCCCTGATGACTCTGACGGCCATCGCTTTTAACGGGCTATTTAATACAGCCACGTTGCGGGCCGCCAGAGTCTCCGCCCATACGGGGGCCCCGTATAGGGCCATGCTTCGCACGATCCCCAGGTACAGTCTCCTAGTGGGGGCGTTGGGTCCCTTAACGTTGGGCATCAGCCGCGATAGCGCGGCCGCAGCCCCCCTCAGTTTCGGGACCAGACTTCGGAGATGAGGTCCGAAGTCCCATCGGCTATCGAGTACGAGCCCAAGGTACTTCATCGTGGGCTCGATGCCGATCCTCACGCCCCTAACGGTTATGCTGGTTCCCGCAGGTGGCCCCCTCCGGGGCCCGTGAAAACACATAGCCTCGGATTTGTGGAGAGCCACCTCGAGTCCCAGCCGCCGTATTCGACCCACGACTTGAGCAACCCCTGCCGTGGCCTTCAGTGCCGCGCTTCGGTACGTTGCTCCCCGCGCCATAACGAGGGTGTCGTCAGCATAGCAGACTATGCTGACACCCTCGAGCAACGTACCGCGCAGCACCCAGTCGTATCCGATGTTCCACAGGAGTGGCCCTAGGACCGACCCCTGCGGAACACCACACGACACTTCTCGCTGCCCTGGCCCTAGCCAGCTCGGGTAAACTATGGCCCTCTCGGATAGGTATGCCTCGACAATGCGGCGGAGGTAAGGAGGCACTCCGTGATACACGAGCGCCTCCCTAACACAGCTCCAGGGTAGGGTGTTGAAGGCGTTGGCGATGTCCAGAGACACTGCCACCACCACCCCACCCCGCGAGACTACTTCCTCCGCCAGGCGCCTAACGCGCATGATCGCTTCCACGGTGGAGCGCCCCCGGCGGAAACCGAACTGGTTGTCCGCCAGGTCTGGCCCCACGTTCGTGAGATGCCCGACGACGCGCTCTGCAATAATCCGCTCAAAGAGCTTGCACACCTCGTCGAGCAACACGATCGGCCGGTAACCGGATGGTAGATCCGCCGGCCGCCTCGCCTTCGGTATTTAAAAAAAATTTAATCATTAAATAAATTTCAGGATAAATACAATTACAACAAAAATAAATTTGATTTCCTATCTAAGCCTTAAATACTTTATTTTAGCCTACATGTATGTCGGAAATACTTTATGGCATGCATACCTTAGTAATATAGACATCAATGTGCACACTTATTTAATATTCATCCATGCAAAACATATAGGCAAATTGATTTAAGCGTGTTAACGATTGCAGAACAAATATTCTGAAAGGTTAATTGGTCGTTTCCAACAATAATTACAAAAGGATACCAATATTTAGGCATCCTTTGTTATCAGAATAATTATTTATATCGACGGTTGAAAAGTTAAATGGTGTAAGCGACAATAAAGAGTTGACAAGGAATTTATTTTCAACATGCTTTTATTAGCTTGATAGATATGTTTGTTTGTATGCTTGTAGGTTTGTATGTAACGGAATCTGTAAACTCGATTTTCAGACTTCAAAACGTCGCGTCGGATTGATTTGAAATTTTGCACACTTATGAAAGACCGCTGACAATAGTATAATTTGAAAATATTGTTTTAGCTTTTTTTTTATTAACACGCCTTCATTAGCTTCATTATGTAGGTACGATTTGTATGCCTGTAGGTTTGTATGTAACGGAATCTGTGAACTCGATTTTAAGGCACTTCAAAACGTCACGGGCGCGGGCGGATTGATTTGAAATTTGGCACACTTATCGAAGACCGCTGACAATACTATAATTTGAAAATGTTGTTTTAACCTTTTTTTATTAACACGCCTTTATTAGCTTCATTATGTAGGTACGAGTATGAAACGGAATCTGTTAACTCAATCGTCGACTGATTTGAAATTTTATACACTTACGGGTATCAATGACAATGACCGGTGACAATACAATAAGTTCAAAGGATTTTTTAACAACATAAGATATAATTTAAAATAAACATTTTTTAATTTAATCCAGGACACACACACACAATGCACATTATAGTAACATAATATATACATTCTCTCAATCTAAGAATATTTAGGCACACGGTGCGCTCCGGTGCGTAAATATGGCTGCCATCTCACCATAATTACTACGCATACCGTTAACTATACTCAGCGCTGGGTTTTCGGATAGGGCTACTCGTGACGTCACGTACCTACGCATAAACAGGATAAATACATACCCCCCACCCCAGCCTGTAAATTTGAGAGACCGATATTCTTAGCAATCCATGGATTCTCCGTGCGGGTGCCGGGTCCATCGCGTTGCTGAGTTGGGAACTCGGGACAGTGCCTGGGACTTGCGACCCAAGTGTAGGTTTAGAAGGGGCCCCTTTTGTTGATGTACATCAACACTCACCTTCACTACCCAAGTTCCCCTCCCTGCCTAACCAAATTTGATACGAACCTACTAGTGCCGCTTTAGACATTCGTCCTAGTAATGAGCTTATTGTAGCTCTCGATAGGCCTAGATCTTTAAGTAGGTTATAGAGAGATTTTGCTGGTATACCTTTCGCTCCCACTTCCACTGCATACAAATTATCCACGTAACCGTTTTTGATTAATTCGTTTGTGAGATCACTCTCAATATCTCTCTCAGAGTAATGGCCTCTATCGAGAAGCACCCTACATCCTACTAATATATGTCTAGCCGTCCCTATTGCCTCACCACAAGTATAACATTGTTTTTCTGTGGCCTTCCCCCACCTTACCAGATTACTCTGGTCTGGGAGGGTCATCTGAAAGGCGTTAAGATAGAATTTTAACAGGGCCGGCGACCAGTCATAGATCAAGGTGCGCCACTTTAAGGCCATCGGTATGCAGAACTCTCCCATTGTCAACCATTCATTTTGGATTTCCAAATTCATCGCGTGCACTCGATATTTATCATTTTCGTCTTGTTTTAGAAAGGACTTAAGTATATCCTGGTCCCTTTCTAGCTCTCGTACTCCCAACCTCACTCTGTTCGACTGGGCCCCTATCATAAATCGTTTATGGAATAGGAGTCTAGATTTAAGCTCGGACGCGTTATTATCTTTCGGGAGTGCCCTGATTGTGACATCTTGGGATTTACCTAAGATGTGGGCTTTGGTAACTCTAAGCTGTTTATAGAGCTCCGATGGTTTCTTAAGTTTCATCCCAAAATTATTTTGATCCCTAAATAGAGCAGAGGAATCAGCAGAGTGCGCTAGTCCAAGAAACGATTTTAGCGATTTTATGACAGTTGCATCTATTTTCGCCAGTAAGGTTTTACCGAATTCATACACCAGAAAAGGCCAAGTCAGACGTGATGTTAAGTAGTTGTCATATATCCAAGCTTTTTTGATATTATTTAGTGGTAGCTGATCTATCTTATTTAGGTCATTTATAAACGTATCGACAACTTCATCTAAGGATGGTGTGCCTCCTGTATAGTCTATCTTTCTCCCAAGAAACTTAAATGGCACCGATTCAGCGACTATGGAAACTGGTTTACCCCCAATGAAGAGTCCCGGGTCGTAGGAGGTAAATTTGGTGTCCCGTCTACCCAGACACAGACAGTGACACTTACTGGGCTTCGGCCTCAATCCATTTGTCCACGAACAGAACTCATCGACTTCCTTTAATTCCTTTAATTCCTTCCTGACATTGTTTTGGATTACGCGTCACTATTGCGAGATCGTCAGCAAAAGCTAAGATGGACTATGAGTATATGTTATTTACTTTAAAACCGATAACCCCATTTCTTTTCGTGACGTATTAACTTGGTAATTAGGATATTAATTACTATGTTAAATGCTATTATTGGTGACAAGCAGCATCCCTGAAACAGTCTCACATTATATCGTAATGGTCCTGTGTGTACTTCTTGGAAGCTGATAGCAAATTTTAGCTGCGAGTAATACGACTCGATTAACTCTATGACCACGGGTGGAAAGTTATACCATTGCAACGCGTATCCCATAAGGTAATGTGGAATTGAGCCAAATGCATTTTCTAGGTCTATCCAACATACCGTTATCTGTCTTACGTATTTTCTGGCATCTTTTAAGCTTTCCGCTAACAGACTATTGAGTTCCAGACAACCAGAAATGCCGGGTAAAAACCCTTTCTGGTGGTTAGGTCCGAAATACCTATTGTTAATCATAAAATGACACATTTTTGTTTGTAGAATTGGGAAAAATATTTTTGAAATTGTGTTAGTTAGTGCTATCGGTCTAGTATCTTTACGATGGGTCACTTCATGTTTTTTTGGAATGAGAACGAAAACCGTTTCGCCAAATGCGACTGGTATATTCTTTTCTGACCAGATTTTACTGAATATGTTTGTGAGATATTTACGAACTGTTGGACATTTTTTATACACTATATATGGAACCCCATCAGGGCCCGGAGCCGATTTAGATGATTTCTTTTTTATTTGTATCTCTATTTCCTCTATGGTAGGTGAATTGTACTAGGTTGTAGGCTCGGAATGCTAAGACGTGTCCGGATATTTATGGACTCCTGGTTACTTTGACACGATGGTTCACCATGCGATGTATGAGGGTCAAGTCTATCCGTAGTGACTGATGAAGTTCTTACCGACGGCTGTCGTGCTTCAACACCATGTGTATTCAAATGTTTGATGTACAGTCACCTCTATAAATATGTATACACGGTAGGGTTCCAGGAACAAGTAACCGGGGTTAACTTCGAATTTTTGTTTACAAAATATATAGCCAAATGATGTAAACTCTTAATATTTCATAAAAATGTAACCATTATACGCCTCATAAAATGTATCAATTAATGCTTGCAAAAATATATCCACAATCAACGGTTCAATTGAATGGAAACATGCTATAATTCATATATATGTAAACACGTACTTTCAAAAAAAATACTTTCAGTGAAGTTCTGTAGTCTGTAGTCTAAAATATGTAGTCGTCTTTCAAGCCATTAATATATAAACAATTATTAAATGTGAAAGGATACAAAAATATTTATTTATGCTACGGAAGAAGTGTTTACTGTACTAAATCGTTTACTGTTGTGGCTGCACGCCTATGGAATGCGCTACCGGTGTCTATTAGGCGAGCTCAAACGTTGGGATCATTCTAAAAGTTGGTGACTGAATAGGTACTATCTGTCAATATAAGTCAGTATATTAATTATACTTCATAACTGTACATGTCTGTACAGGTATATGGTGTATATATATATATATATATATATATATATATATATATATTGTATGTATTGTATGTATTGTATGTATTGTTTGTATTGTATGTATTGTATATATTGTGTATGGGTATTGTACGTACTGTATGTAGGTATTCATGTTCGTTATTATTATTCCATTTCAGTAATTGCTTTCTTACACCAAAAACCCACTTTTCATTACTATACACTCCTGTCCATCCAAAGGTTGCCTGGAAGAGATTGTTGCTTACAATATGGCCGCCCATTGTACATTATTATGTAGACAAATTTCTATTCTTTTTCTTTTTATATTTTTGTGTATTTTGTCGTACAATAAAGAAAATTTTACTTTTACTTTTACTTTTTACTTTCAATTCAGCAAAAACTTTTGCCCGTGATTCTCCAAGGGGTGTCCCTCCTCCATGGGTACCACAAAGAAATAAAACATGATATTATTAATTAATACTATATTTTATATTTAAATCTAACTTAGCTAACACCGCTCACTGAAAACATTATAAACATAAAACAAACTTAGCTTGATCAGTAAAACTTAAAATTCTATTATTAAAGTAATAGGTAAACAAATAAATTGAATTAAAATCTTGTATATCCACCGTTATTATTAATTACGTCCTGTAATCGTTCTGGCATAGAAGAAACCATATTCGAGCATATTGAGGAACCTCTAAAGGAATCCCACAGCTCAAAAACGTGATCTCTTAAATTATTAATATTTCTAGCTCTAGTGGACTCGAAGTCCTGAACCATTAATCCCCACAGATTCTCTATCGGGTTCAAATCAGGACTTTTGGGTGGTAGTTTAATTAATTCTAAATTATCTTGATTATCAATCCATCTTTGTACTAGTCTTGAATTGTGTACAGAAGCACCATCTTGAATAAATGTTATGGGCCTGTTACCCCCGAAGGCTGCGTTGGCCGTTGGAATAAGAACTTCCGATAAAATATCCCGATAATGCAGACTGTTTAAACGTGTGGTTACTTCAATGAGTTCACCAGGACCACTCCAGGACATCCATCCCCAAAAATTAAGCGATAACCTACCGCTTCTGCGGTTAGGTAAAACGTTGTTTTGCAAATATCGTGTGTTATTGGGTCGCCATAATGAGACTCTTCCATCTTGAGATGTACAAAACACTTTTTCATCTAAGAATAACACAGTGCTAAAATCATAATTCAAGTACCTATTGGCAAAGTTCAATCGCTGTAATTTATGCCTTTCAGTTAGAATCGGCTTTCTAGCAGGCTGTCTATGGTGAATACCACTGCTGTGTAATCGGCGACGAATTGTAGACGGTGATACTTCATAATTTGTTGCAATAATAGAAGTGCTAATAAAAGCTCCCTGTCGAATATGATCAATCAAATGCCTCTCTTGATCCGCCGACATTTTACGTGGACGTCCAAATGATACATGATTTTGTATTACTCCCTCATTTTCCCAACGGTTGGACCATAAATAGACAGTTTTTCTCTGTAAAAATAATATACGTAAGTATGATATAAAGAAAACTTCTTACATTCATTTATTTAAACAGGTTAAGAAAAAGGTTGAGTCCACTCTCGACCCCTAATAACTAATATGTCCACTGGACCTCAAACTATGGTCTAATCTCGACCTTGGGGGATAGAAAGTGGTTTTTATTTTCCAGTCCGATTTTAGTTTCTTCTCGACCCTTAATATACACTTCATTGTAAAATCGTCAGTTTACACTATAGTTGCGTAGTATTTTACTAAAATATCAGCGATATAATTTGTATCTAAATCATTTGCCATTTATTCATTTACCCAAAATTTAAATTTTAGGTACACATTTTAAACTAGGGGTTCAAAGTGGACAAGCTATACCTGACTTTTGTATGAAAACCAGTTTCGAACCCTAGGGGTCGAGTGTGGACTATATTTAGGGTTGACAGGAAACAGATAAACAAATCTTTTTTTAGGAGTCGAGAGGACAAGAGTGGACACAACCAAGAAAAAAGAACTTACTGATATTCCCAAGGTTTCAGCTATTTCTGTTATACTTAGCCCCTCTTCCTTCAAACATACAATGCGATGCTTGGTATGGTTGTCTATGCGGTACATGATATTTTTGAAATAAAGTTATAATCGATCTCGTCAATTTTAATGTTGTGAACTGCAGATGATAGCAGATTATAATATATAATATTGAGAATAAATTAAACTAGACATTAAGAATGACATTTGACATCACTTCAATAATAAATCATTACTTACGATCTAGACAAATAGTTTGTATACCTACAATTGTTTAGGTATTAATGGCTTGAAAGACGACTACATATTTTAGACTACAGACTACATAACTTCACTGAAAGTATATTTTATTGAAAGTACGTGTTTACATATATATGAATTATAGCATGTTTCCATTCAATTGAACCGTTGATTGTGGATATATTTTTGCAAGCATTAATTGATACATTTTATGAGGCGTATAATGGTTACATTTTTATGAAATATTAAGAGTTTACATCATTTGGCTATATTTTTTGTGAACAAAAATTTGAAGTTAACCCTGGTTACTTGTTTCTGGAACCCTACCGTGTATACATATTTATAGAGGTGACTGTACCAAGCTCGCCTCTTGTATTGTTTCCCGCACGTGGGGCATTTCAAATCCGTATTATCGCCAGAGTCGTCGTTTTTTCCTTCCGGTGGACAGATCTTCCGCCCCCCCTCTCGGACTGTCCTGGGGGTATTTTTTTATTAAAAAAAAAAACCAATCGACGTATCTTAAATAGCACTTTCCAAAATTATTTATTATTAAAACAGCACCCTCTTAGTTTACGAGTAAAAAATAAATAAAGATACTACATGCTACACCGTCTATATCACTTGAAATACTTCAAATTTCGTACTTTTTGCGCAGTGGAAAAACTGAACCCTACTCGAAACTAACTGCACTATCATTAGAATTTCATAAAATGCAATAGTTATTGCAACAAACAAATAAAACGTAATCAGTCAATTGCCGAAGGCGCTTGTTACGTTTGTTGTGCTATTTAAGATACGTCGATTGGTTTTTTTTTATATCTCAAATTTCTCGATCTGTTCTCTTTGAACATTCGATGTCAATTAGACCCTTTTGCATTTCAACCGCCAATATGCTTGTCAAAGTCAAAGTCAAAGTCAAAAACCATTTATTCTGCATAGACCATTAATACGGCACTTACAAAACGTCATAAAAAAAAAAATAATCTAATGTTTGGCAAATAGACCACCGGTTCGAAACCTGAATTGAATTGAATTACAATAATAAAAGTACCTTTTTTTTTCGTGCGGAATCCCTTCGGATACCCCCCCGCTGGCCAGCGGGGGTGGTTATGTCGAGCTTGAACCGACTAAAACCGCACGCCGTCTCGGGTCTACAGACGCCGGGGTGTAAGGTTGCCCATAGAGTATATCCCTCGCACCCCGACTGACCCTGGGCCATCTCCGGTTTCCAGATGACCCCCTCGGGTTTGGGAACCACGGTGTCCCCGTCTTGCCCCGGTTTGGGGGAGGGGCGCTAGTCGCCCCACCGTCCCGGCCTGCTTCTGCTGGTGTGACAGGCGGCCTCACCTGTCACCCCCAGGCCTGCGCTCATGGAGGACGGAGGTCGTTAAGCGACCTCCGGCGCCTGAGTCGCCTGCGACGCGCCGCGAGCAAGTTGCGGTCTCGGCGGGCCGGGAGAGTTCTAAATCTCTCCCGGGCGCGCTCCGCCATCTCCTTCGCGAAATAATTAAAGTACCAATTGAATTACAAAAACGAAACCAATTAAGTGGTTAAACAGTTTCTATTTCAATTATGATGTAGTGTTCGAACTAGGTGTTCTGTTTGACACGTTTGACGCTAATCTTAAGAAAAATACGTTAACACGTCGAATTGGTGTAAAAGAGTATTCTGAATGCCACTCTACCGTACCGCGGATCGAAATATATCGAAATGCCTGTGAATAGCTTACGTTTGTAAACATCAAATCTAAGGGTGCGCCAAAGTTCACCTAAATTTTCAACTCCGAAAATTGGAACTCCGAAAATGTTCTTCCTAACATTTTTCATCCTAACAATCACAATTCCTAACTACTCTGTCTCTAATGTTTTAATTCCGAATCATTCAACTTCATAATGTCGGTAGCAATAAACATCTATTATACTATTATTTCTTTTCCTATATTTTGTCAACATAACCATCTTTTACACTATTATTGAAAGTCATACCTTTTTTGTTTAGATTTATTTTTATTAATAATAATCAGTATTATATACATTAATTTTGCATAACTTTTCCAGTTTCAGTTATTTAGTTATTTTCACATAACATGTATAACATATAAATATAACAGTACCATGGTACAAGTAGCACTTTACCCACCTTATACCACGGTACTATTTATAGTCGTTTGTTTAGGTTAGGTTAGAACTGTGACCACAACGCACGAGCCGAGCGAGCGTAGCGAGCGTGCCGCGGCAGCGGCCGGCGAAGTGCCAATTACTCGGTAAATATTTCTTTCCGAGTATTAATGACAGTATTATGGTAATTATGTTTAGGGATAAAAACGTTAGGATAAAAAACAGTAGGAGCTTCAATATTGTATGTTAACGATTTTATTGATAACAATTTTCGGAAACATGAGTGTTATGAACATCGACGGTAGCACTACAAATAGTATGAATAAAAACTTTAGGATGAAAATTTTTAGGAGGAGTGATCATTCGGATTACAAATCGTTAGGAAGAACAATTTTGGATAAAGAACTTTAGGTGAGTCAATATGGACCCCAAATCTAATCACACGTTTCGACTGGCGCGTGAGCGTGATACTGTCTTGAATATTTATAAGTAAGATCCCGGACTCATCAGAACTCACTTATTAAATTAATTATATCTACATATAAATGTGTATGCATACCTGTTAGGTTGTCGCGACGGCTCTTTATCAGTAATCAGGTGCAAGACACCGTAGCGTGGCAAGTAACTCATGGTGAAATAAGAGCCCAGTTTAGGTCTGCAAATGAATTGCTACTAAGCGGTCATGGTTAGCCCCTTGGTCGGTGAAGTATACATATCTACTTTGTTTTATTTGAGTTAAAATTTCTTCCCACTAACAACTTTTTTTTTATATTGCAGTAGGTAAAATCTTACTCAGCATTGAGCCCGCTTACTACTTCACCTTCTTTTGATCGGGCTATCTACAGCTTTTCTGGCCGCGGCTGCCAATCCCGATAGGTAAGCCTGCGCCGTCCGTCTATCAGCAGGTTTACCATGTTGCAGAGGCTTATTGATTTTATGTAATGCGTGGATAAATATTATATCCTAGTGCAATAGTAGGCCTCGGCTACCACCTTCAGGAGGGTATTGCGGCCACGAGTACCACTTCAGAGACGGAGATTACCAGATGATGAAAATATTAAATTTGGGCATTATATAAAGAAGATACTTATCCACATTTTTAAGCACGATATAATCTTACCGCTTCTCACCAAAGAGACCTACAACAAGTTCGCAGCCAGAGTAGGGGAACCTGTGTTACGTTAGACAGAGTTATTCCTAGAACTACTCTTATTTAAAAACAAGTTGAATTCCTGAGACGAGCTCAGCCGAATACAAGGGATTTTCGATTTTGCGTTTTTTTTTTTTGCGATTTTTTGCGATTACTTTTTTATCTTGCAATGGTTCACCCCAGCACGAATCTATTACCGAAAACAGCAACTCGATAGCTCATCTCCTTCATACCCAAAACCGTGACAGAAAATTGGCAACGACGACGACGTCGACGACGACGTCGAAGACGACGACGTCGACGACGACGTCGACGACGACGACGTCGACGACAACTCCTTAGCAATAGGGCTTTTCTAAAGAAAATCCCTAAAAACTCCCGTGCTTATATTGAATATTGGCTTCAACATTAATGTGAAGTTAGTTGAAATTCGCCGACGCCGCTTGAGTGCAGATTAGAATTTACGATTTTCTACTCAAACAGTACGTTTTTAAAACTGTACTTATTGCTTATTTATTTAACGTGATATACCCTTCTAATCAGAAAAATCGAAACACCTTGCAAGTTTATGTTTTCTAAGGATCATTATTATCAGGATATCATTATTTTTTCCTTTATTACATTTAAAATACATATAAATTATATTTTTATATACACCCAATTAAAAAACAATCAAATATATTTAAAAAATAAAATATAGTGGCCTACCGGCATCGGGTATAGGGACCAAGATACCAGTGGTTAGGGCTCCAGAGAGAGGAACCTCCTCACAATACGTGCCGTGTCGAGGAGTACTGATTTCTGCATTAAGCCCTTGATCCAACTGCCTAACGTGAGCCTCTTCAGATGTTGGTCGAGGCTCTTGGCAATCAGTCCGTGAACCGATACGACTATCGAAGCAATAATTGCTGAATCCACATCCCGCATGTCGACAATCTCGTGAGCCAAGTCCAAATATTTTATTTGTTTGTCTTTTTCACCTTTTACGAGATTGTCATCATGGGGAATGGTGATGTCAACAATTATTACGAGACGCTCTGATCGATCAATCACCACTATATTAGGCTTATTGGCTACAATAGTCCTTTCAGTGATGATTGATCGATCCCAGTACAACGTGACACGACCATTATCAAGAACTAGGTCGGGCACATACCTTTTTTTTTTTTTTATCGTGCGGAAATCCCTTCGGATACCCCCCCGCCGGCCAGCGGGGGCGGTTATGCGGGCTTGCACTGACTAAAACCGCACGCCGTCTCGGGTCTTCAGACGCCGGGGTGTAAGGTTACCCATAGAGCATATCCCTCGCACCCCGGCTGACCCTGGGCCATCTCACCACTAACAGCATCGCTCATCCTGTCTCCTCTGAAAGCAGAGGAGTACGGAGAGCGATGTGTTCCCGCCACGTTGGGTATTGGCCGACGATCAATGCCAACCCTATGAAGGGGTGAAGGGGAAGCCATTGACCGCCGCCCAGGGTGTACCGGCCGCTCCGATTCCGTTCCCCCCGGACTGCAGCGGGATCGCTGCAGTCCGCTGGACACTCGAGGAGGTTACCCAACACACACCCCGGTCGGGCACATACCTGTAATACGGTACCTCCGAATCTACAAGATCGTACTTCAGAGCAAGTTGTTGATGAACGATTCTGGTCACTTGACCAGAATCGTTCATCAACAACTTGCTGTCTATGCAAATACTCTCGTTTGGCAAGACGAGAACAACCAGAGATAATATGTCTTAGGGATTCTCCGGGACGGTGACACGCCCGACATATGTCAATCGTGCCGTCCCTAAGGACCTTCGATAAATATTCGTCATGACAACTTGATCTGTAATTGCAGACAACACCTTCGGTTTCTCCAAAGAGATCACCGAGGCGTAGCCAGAACACTGATGCTTTTATATCTACATCGGGCCCTTTTAGGGCCCGATATATTTCCATGCGATCAGCGATGCTAAGTATTACCGGTTTGTGCCAGTTCTCTTTAGCCAGAGCGAGAGGGGTCAGTCCGTTGCCTATTGCCACTACATACCCATGGTGCATACCCATGGTGCATACCCATGTCAACGTGTAGGAAATATTCCTTAAGCTTGCATATCTCACGGTTGTGGAGAGTCTTGGCGTTTAAAAAACCGCGACCCCCACACTTCCGTGGGATATACAACCTCATTACTGACGAGCGTGGGTGGTGCATACGATTTGCAGTTAACAACGTACGGACTTTCCTATCCAGGGCATCTAATTTGGTCTGGGTCCATCTTAGTATGCCAAAGGAGTATACTAAGACTGGCATGACTCAGCCGTTGTAGGCTCGTACCTTGTTACCGCCCTGTAAAAGACTCTTCAGTACTTTTTTCAGGCGTCCAAAGAAACGATTCCGCAAACGTCTGTTTCATGGCAGCCTCAGTAATACCTAACACTTGTGACATACCAAGATATTTATAGGTTTCAGTTGCCGAGAGAGATTTCAGTAGTGTAGACTCTGAAAGTTTCTTTCAGATTCCACAACCCCATCCTTCTTAACGTGTATGGCTGCACATTTGTCTACACCAAACTTCATTCTGATAGAATTACTAAAGGTTTCAGTTACCTTAAGTAATTCTACCAGGCTGGAGTCGGTGGTGGCATACAATTTCAAGTCATCCATGTAAAGAAGATGGGATATAACTTGACCTCCTTACTCAGGCTATCACTCTGGAATATACCCCTCTCAATCTTTATCGGTACACCATCCCCAAGGACCTGACGATACCCTGGAGAAAGAAGAACCGTCCTCCATTGCCCCATACATGCCTTTAAGAAGGTGCATAGAGTTGTATCAATTTTATACAACTCCAGCACCCTCAACAGCCATGTATGTGGCACGGAGTCGTAGGCTTTCTTGTAGTCAATCCAGCATGTCGTCAGATTCCTTCGGTTACGACGGACCTGTTGGCTAATGGCCATGTCAAAAATAAGGAGCTCCTTCGTACCACGTGCCCCCCCACTTCTACATTCATTCTAAGAGATAGACATTATAGAGTTACTCTCTATGTGAGATGATATTTTAGCTGTCAGAATGGATGTAAGAAGTTTATATATATATATATATATATCTATATATATATATATTTATACAGGTTATTGGTCTATTATTTTTGGGGTCCGTGGTACTACCTGCTTGTAGAGTAGGTGGGTTATGCCTGTAGTCATAAAAGCTGGAAGCGATCCTGATTCGAGTGATGACTGGAACTGCGATGTCAGACAGGCATGTGAGCTGTGGAGCCATTTTAGTCAGAAATTGTGCAGTCCGTCCGGTCCCACTGATTTCCAGTTTGGCAACGAACGGACTGCACTGGCCACATGATTTTCAGTGATTACTATTGGCTCCATTGCTAGTATATTGACTCATATGACTGCCCGACATCCCGCAGCCATTCACCCTCTGTATGACTAACAGGCACCGACCAAATGCTGCGCCAGAAAGAACTGGTGGCTTCAGTATTCGGCCGGCACATAGCCATATCTGAATTAGGTTGCTCCCATCTTCTATAAACCCACCTCTAATCTCTTTGGAACGAACGATTCAGAGTATATATATCCACTCTCTTCTTCTAACGTCGTATACGGTTTGCCCACGCATAAACTTTCTGCTTCAGGAAGTCAATGCGCTCTGTCACTCGTAGCAAATATTCACGAGGACTAACATAAGTCCCCGAAAATGCACGAATCACAAAGCGGATTAATCTCGGGCGTGTATTGCCCGACCTGAAGCAGCACAGCTTGCCAATGAGTGCCCTAGTCTCCGTGATATGACGCTCAATTCTGCATTGCCAGCCAGGCACGGTAGGTAGGTCGAGTAGCTTTCTCAGTTCCTCAGTTCACGTGGTCGCGGCCGTTGGACGCGGTCTGTTGTTGTTACAAGTGGATCGAAACTCGTGAATCGCCAGCTCCAAAGCGCTCCTTAAATTATCATTGTATTGAGTACTTGCGGTTATAGCCTCGTCATCCGTTACTTCATGATTAGGGGCAGCCTGTGGTGTTTCACTAGTAATAGTATGTCCCACAGGTCGTGACGAAGAAGGGGTGACGAAGCTACACTGCACGTCTGAGCGAAGTCTCTCAATTTCAGCGTCATCCAACAAGCGAGAGCGTTGTATGGCCCGCATGACATTTTCATTTTTGGAGTTAGTCCATCGCATGCGGCCCTATTCGAAGCCGGGGGGCGTCGGGGTCCTAAGCCATTCGGTGGCCGGCCTCTCCCCGGCCGACGTGCAGTTGTTGGCGACGTCGGCGGGGAGAAGAACTCGTCGCTTGAACTGGAGCTCGACGCTTCTGCAATACTCGTTGTCGGAGATGCCGCTGCACGGGGATGGGAGGTGGAGCTGGGCGCGGAGTCCGGAGGTGTAATGCGTGCTATTCTTGCTCTGGATCTGGTCAACATATCTTGATTGTTTCGTAATTTTGTATGATATTTTCAATAGTACGGGTTTGAATCTAGCTGTCACAAGCGTATACTCTTGATTTTTTGGTATTAAGGGTACCTAAGCATTTTATTTTGTTTATTATACAGATATGGTATGAATTTGGGTCACTTTATTGATGGAGTGTGTTGATTAAAAACGTGAAAAAAATATATTTAGTTACGTATCAAGACAAAGATGGGCTTGTTGACGTAGTGTTGCCAGGTTATTATTATTTCCTATATTAAATTTAAAATACATATAAATTATATTTTTAAATACATTCCATGTAAAAAAACAAATAAATTTAAAAATATAAAAAACAGTGACCCACCGGCATCGGGTACAGGGACCAAGCTAACGGTGGTTAGGGCTCCAGAGATAGGAAACTCCTCACAATACGTGCCGTGTCGAGGAGCACTGCCTTCTGCATCAAACCCTTGACCCAACTGCCTAACGCGAGCCTCTTGAGATGTTGATCGAGGCTCTTGGCAATCAGTCCGTGAACCGATACAACTATCGGATCAATAATTGTCGAATCCACACTCCACATGTCGACAACCTCGTAAGCCAAATCCAAATATTTTATTTGTTTCTCTTTTTCGGCTTTCACAAGATTCTCGTCATGTGGAATGGTGATATCGATAATTATTGCGCGGCGCTCTGATCGATAGTCCTGTCAGTGATGATAGCTCGATCCCAGTACAACGTGATATGCCCATTTTCGAGAACTGCGTCGGGCACATACCTATAGTACGGTACCTCTGATTCCACAAGGTTGTACTTTAGAGCAAGTTGTTGATGAACAATCCTGGCTACTTGGTTATGTCTATGCAAATACTCGCCGTTGGCAAGACGAGAACAAACAGAAATTATATGTCTAAGGTATTCCACGGGACGGTGGCACGCCCGACATATGTCAACCGTACCATCCTTTAGAATATACCTCCGATAGTTATTCGTCCTCACAACTTCGTCCATAATTGCAAAAACAAAACCTTCGGTTTCCCCAAATAGGTCACCGAAGCGTAGTCAAGATACAGATGCTGGTAAATCTATATCAGTCCTATGGAGAGCCCGATAGAAACGTCCATGCAACTCCTTGCTCTTTCATACATCCATACGGTCATTAATACTTAATACCACACGTTTGCACCAGTTCTCTTTAGAAAAAGCTAGTTGGGTAAGTTCGTTATCCATCATTACTACATCACGATGCATATCAGCTTCATTGTGTAGGAATTAATCCCTGAGGCATTATTATTCCTCTTTATTAACTTTTAAATACATATAATTAAATTTTTAAATAGATATATTAAAAAAAATACAAATATATTTAAAAATATAAAAACAGTGCTCCACCATGTCGACAATTTCATTGGCCAGGTCCAAATATTTTATTTGTTTTTCTTTTTCTGCCTTCATGAGATTCTCGTCATGGGGGACAGTGATATCAACTATCATTGCACGACGCTCTAATCGATCCATTATCACTATATCAGGCTTATTGGCAACAATAGTCCTGTCAGTGATAATAGATCGATCCCAGTACAATGTGACACGACCGTTTTTGAGAACTGGGTCGGGCACATACTTGTAGTATGGCACCTCCGAAGTCACAAGATTGTATTTAAGGGCAAGTTGCTGATGTACAATCCTGGCCACTTGGTTATGTCTGTGCAAGTACTCGCCGTTGGCAAGACGAGAACAACCGGAAATAATGTGTCTGAGTGATTCTCCGGGGCGTTGACATGCCCGACAGATGTCAACCGTACCGTCCTTCAGAATATACTTCCGGTAGTTGTTCGTCATTACAACTTCGTCCGTAATTGCAAAGATAAAACCTTCGGTTTCTCCAAAAAAATCACCGAACCGTAGCCAAGATACAGACGCTTTTAAATCTATATCGGGCCCATTTAAGGCCTCATTGTGTAGGAAGTATTCCCTGAGGCATTATTATTATTATTATCATTATCAATTAATCAACCAATTATTGATCATTATTGTTTATTTATTTTATGGAGAACTTTGCTCCACTGGAGGTATGACCAATTTAGGTGCTCACGTGCAATGTTAAGGCGTGCTCTTCGATGATCTGCAGTTAATTTCGGCCCATTTACTGGCTTGTGCGGTACCAGTCCACGTTCCTTCAACCTTCTTCTAATGGTTGAGTCACTTACAGCCACTCTACGTACAACATGAAGCTGCTGCTGCAGTTGAAAAGCGTTAAGGCGTCGATTTCGTAAGGAAGTTGTTACAATAAATCTATCATCTCGCCCAGAAGTGACCCGATTTCTGCCAAAGCCTGAACGCGGCGGCTGAACAAACCTGTCTCCCGATAGCGTTCGTAGACTCTATGAATAGAGGACAGACTTAGATGCAATCTTTGAACCACAACACGCTGACTTAGTCCAGTGTCCAGCAATGCCATCACTTGGGCGGCTTCTGCAGGCGAAGTATCCATATATTTTAGAACAAAAGACGTCCGTTTTTTCAGACGTCCTAAAGTCACAGTAAACAAATAAAGAAGAAAAAGTTAAACGCTAATTTTTAGTTTCAAAGGTGAGATTTACTCCAACTCTAAAAACATAATTGTCTCAAAACAATGATTCATTTCTTTTTTAGGATAAACCAATGAAATTCCAATTTAGAATTTAGAATTTTCGCTTACAACTGTCATGGCCAAACTGCCAGCTATATAATCATGTGATTTTTTCATGGAATGAAAACCCTTTTGTGTTAAATTAGGACAGATATCATAAAAACTAAAGTGTTTCAATTTTTCTGATGAAAAGTATATTTTCAAAATTATAGATAGCATTGATGTTCTAAACGTACCTCAACTTTAAGTGTGTATATAAAAGCGGTTGGTTGTGTGTATTTAAAAAATGGTTGTATGGTGAACTTTGACTCCTCCAATTAAGTACGCACACATTGAAAATTGGCCAAGATACATCGCATTTAGATAATAAAATTGAAAACTTTTTCGTAGACATGATTAAAAAATAAACTTTCTAAAGCTTGTTGGTGTCTATCTTTATTTAACAGTAGTATGTCCAAGATAACTGGTAATGTCCAAGGTCCATCAGGTCTGTTGTACCCAGGTCATTTCTTTTTTCTAGGGTCTTCTGAGGCCACTTAATGAATAAAATGCACAGATCTTATTCATGAATTATGTAGTTGAATACCTGATCTTTCTAAGTATATGCCTATTTGACTAGTTTTATTCTCAGTAAAAAACTAGCCTAAATTCAACAGGTTCCCCTGCATTGTCAAAAAGTGTGCAGGTTATACCTGAGATTTTGTACTTCACGCAACTGGAGACATCAATTGCGCGGTCAAGGCACGCATTGTGTCACGTGGGTCAAGTGGCGTGATGTGAATGGTGTCATTTGCGAGCCCAAAAAGTAATAGAACATTTTATTTTAAACTGTACTAAATATTTGCACCACTACGCTATGTAATATATTTGTAATTCACATCTATGATTGAATCCATTGGTTGAAAGCGAACGACATATAATTTTCGAGGGAAATGTCTATAAATAAATCATCATACTTAGGTAATTACTTTTCACTATTTCTACCAAATACCATTGTCGTTTAAAACAATTGGGCCTTCAGCAGTAATGTTATTCATTTCATGACAAAAACGCCCTCTTTAAATGAGGAATGGACACGTAGCCGGAAGATTATTTTAGATAACCATTTCCACATTCGCGAAGGGGGCGGATACGCAAACACAAAGTCTAAATCTAGTTATATATAAACCAAAGTCGTGTTAATGATTACCGCGATGAACTCAAGAACAGGTGGATCGATTTTCATGATCTTTGATTTCTTTCATTTGTCTCCGTCTATACTGTGCCTTTTTGTGTTTTTTTTAAATGTGTGTTACCACGGTTATCCCACCGGCGGCGGCCAGAGTGGGGGTAGTTATATCGGCTTCTAATTGACCAAAACCGCACGCAGTCTCGGGCCTTTAATGCCAGGGTGCAAGGACACATTTACGAAATAAATTCAGCTGATAAGATAACCAACATAACAGTCAGCTAGTATAATATAATATAATTACTATTAATGTTTGTTTGTTACTTATACGTAATTTCTTATTTCATCATCGTTGTCTATTTCTTTTTTATTAAGTTCTGTTACTCTGTTTTCTTCTTTGTCTTCTCTATTCGAGTTTTCAATATTTAGAGAACATCCAGGATCAGGGACGTTGTTCTCGAATCGAAATTGACAACCTTCAGTCAACTTCACGAACTGACTTCTTATTAGCAAAACGATGTAGACTTGTAGGGCTATAAAAAATTGAAGTCATTATTAAAAGTAAATACAATTGTAAATATTTATTAAGTGAACCTATTTGATTAAAAATATTTAACAAAATTATGATAATGATTAATTATGTTGATTATAAAATGTAATTATAAATGAAACCAAAAACTTCAAAACACTTAAATTGAAGTAGATTGTTTAATAGGTATTTAACTAAATGATTGACTTTCTAACCAAAATGGGAATACTGCAGTTATTCCTGTAATACTTACACATATAGGCTAGCAATGAGAAGAAGTCATAGATAGACATATATATGATACCGTCTAGAAGCGAGACTCCATATTTAATCATTAGATATACCATGCTGCCAAAATAATATAACCCGAATGGTATAAATATGATCAACAAAAATATATTATGATAATAGTATTTCCTAATTAACGTAGCATCTTTCTGAAAAATAAAGGATTATTTCAATGTATTTGATCTTATCTTTAGTAAGTATAAAGGTATATAATAAATATAAAGCATATCATAATAACTTTAGTAGCGCCGATTCTGTTGATACACATCATAATAAAATAAACGATTTTGACAGGACTAAAATGCATGTGCATCCCTAAACTTATCTTACCTTCGATAGAAAAAGAGAAATTTAGTAAAGTTTTTGTAATTCCACAATAAGCACAAAATCAATTTTGCGCACATATTAAGTTTTAGATGTTTTAAAACAGTCAAACCCAATAACTGACTGAAAGGAATAAAGAAATTGGTTTATTTTCCAGTACCCTCAACGTATTGTAGCTGTCAAGCAGATGACACCAGAAAAAAAAACACGTTACGCCGATATAAGTGCCAACATTCACTAAATCATTATCTAATCTCTGCGTCCCGTACACGTCCCACATTCCCAACTCACTACCGAACCGTGGCTACATTTTCTTTTCTGAATAGCTTGTTTTGAGTATACCTGCATAAGCCTAAGTATTGTGAAACCAATCAAATAAAGCTTACCTTATAACATCCGACGACAAATACAATTCCCAGAACAATATCTGTGGCTACTACAATTAAAACCAAACTTATAATAACTATTTCGACTATGTTTGGTCTTTTTATCACTTGTTTCATAGCTAAGGAACTGCCAACCAATACGAAACCGGCTAACACCTGGAAAATAATATGTACACTAAGTTTATTCTGAACTTTAAATGATTCTGAACTAGATATAACAGGCAACAAGCAAAAGTAATTCATAACCAGGCTGGCTGATAGGTTAAGTAATACGAGAGTCATGTGGTCTGAAAAAAGAACACACATGGAATGAATGAGTGCTGAACGAATGACACTAACATTGTAAAGCAAATATGTAGGATAATAGGGATAGGTACTAGTTATGGGGGACATGGTACACCCAAAATAACAAATCTAAATAAGGTGAAAAATATCGAATTGATGATTCTAATGCACTTGGTCTTGCCCCCTATTGAGAAGTACCCTTTTTTATGTGCGTAATAGTTATTCTGGACCCCGAATACTCCCCCGCCAGCCAGCGGGGGTGGTCATGTCGGCTTCGAACCGTCGAAACGAAACTTCGAAACGTCTGGGGTCTTCAGACGCCGGGGTGTAATTTAGAAGTAAGTACCTTTTTTTTTTCGTGCGGAAATCCTTTCAAGTACCTAACATTAATTTGTTAATGGTAACAGAGATACTAATCTTCTAGATACAATATATTTTACAAGAAGAAAGTCATTTAAGACGTTTTCTTAAGAATGGAGAAATAGCCCTGTAGGATTCCTATCGTGTCTCTATGATTTTGATAATCAAGGATTTATACGTTCATATTTGCACAGTCAAAAGCCTTGGATAAAACGGAGTAGAATTCTAAGTAAAGAGCTTAAATTACAAACATTTTGTCTATAAATAAACTAAAGATTTGTACTGCAATAGTAGTTTTCAATACAAGTGTGGGATTTCTGTTATTACAACGAGTTCCGACAGATGTTGACCCGAGCCGAAGGCGAGGGTAGACAGTCGGAACGAGTTGGAATAACAGTCCCACACGTTGTATTGAACAACTATATTTAATACAGTTTCGAAAAAATTAAGCAATTTAATAAAATGATAAAATCACAATAAACTCAACTAACTAATCATTTATTTCTTATAAAAGTTATAATTCACATATACATCGAAATTGGTACAGTTTTTTTAACTAACTAGGGAAGTTTTAGGTTGCATATTTACTAATATAATAAGGTTTTAATTTTGCTGAGAGTTCGGAGAAGTATCCCAACATAACATTTTCTGAAAAACTATTTGCTTTTTTCTCTTCTCTCCACGCAATAAATTCGTCGTATGTAGATAAGTAGCGACTTTTTGACTTTTCCGGTAAAATGTTCTCCGAAGCATTTTGTGCAATTATACTGAGTTCCGGTGGTGTTAATTCAAATAAATTCTCGTCGAAATTACTCATTTTGTGCAACAAACAACTAAACTCGCAAAGAAATTTTTTGAAAAATGGCGCCAACCGTATAGGAATATAAGCAGAGACTATGGCACTACTGTATTAAAAAGATTTTTTTAATACAGTAGCTCAAAAAGTGGCGTATTGCAGGGACGTATAGCGTTCGGGATGTGGGCTATAACATACTCGAGCTTTTCTTTACCTTTCCCGAACTCGTGCGTTTTCTTTCCCAACTGTCAAAATAATGTCTATTAAAAAGAAAAAACCAACCACGAAGTTTTTACTAAAAAAAAAACATAGAAGTTTTCATGCTTTATGCAAATATTTCTAAAAAATAGCTACAAATTTTTTTCAATATCAGATTTAAAAGTAATTTTTATTAAAATTTAAACATTAAATTAATATTAGTACCTATCGGCCAAATTAAATTTATATATACAAAAAAGTTGGCTGCATGACGTGCACTGCCATAGTCTCTGCTTATATTCCTTTACGGTTGGCGCCATTTTTCAAAATAATTCTTTGCGAGTTTAGTTGTTTGTTGCACAAAATGAGTAATTTCGAAGAGAATCTATTTGAATTAACACCACCGGACTCAGTATAATTGTACAAAATGCTTCGGAGAACATTTTACCGGAAAAGTCAAAAAGTCGCTACATATCTACATACGACGAATTTATTGCGTGGAGAGAAGAGAGAAAAAAGCATACAGTTTTACAGAAAATGTTATGTTGGAATACTTCTCCGAACTCTCAGGAAATTAAAACCTTCTACGTTCAAACAGTAAATATGCAACCTAAAACTTCCCTAGTAGTCCAATGAAAAGTTACATTTGGGGTTGCGTTTTTTAGAGGACGCAATTTTATTTTTTTGATGTGTAGGGGGGGTCAGTGTAAAGCTAAAACCAAGTTTGTGGGGTCGCCACCCATGTCCCACGGCCGCCATCTTGAGAATATGGTTGAAATGGTTTTTACGATATACCTATCTCTTAAACTATTTATCTGATAAAAAAAAAATGTTACCATTTTTTGTTACAAATTAAATTCTCTACAACTTTGGTCCAGTAACTTTTGTTTTTATTTTTTATTTTGTTATTATAGTTTTAATAATTATTAATTTTGCAATATTATTAATAATAATAAACTGTACTATTTCAATGTATATGTGAATTATAACTTTTATAAGAAATAAATGATTAGTTAGTTGAGTTTATTGTGATTTTATTATTTTATTAAATTGCTTAATTATTGTGCTGTGTTAAAAATAGTTGTTCAATACAACGTGTAGGACTGTTATTTCAACTCGTTCCGACTGTCTACCCTCGCCTTCGGCTCGGGTCAATATCTGTCGGAACTCGTTGTAATAACAGAAATCCCATACTTGTATTGAAAACTACTATTCTCACACAAAATTACAATACGAATGAAATATTTAGGTATTTCGCAAACTAGTGTGTACATTTATACAATTAGCGTCTACAAATCAATAAAAAGTTTTATTTGTATTTTTTCAATAGACAGTTTTATTCGATTTTTTTTAAGCAACCAACATGCATAAATGAGATTTTTACTTGAACTCAAAAACATTAACTTACCAGTCTAAAATACCCCCATGCGATCAAACCATATCGTAACGGTATACAACAACAACACCTTCGAAACGAAAGAACCTCTGTACGCATTTTATTTGGTTTGCCTTCTGGAGAGAAACGTAATTAATCGATAAATATTTCTGGTTATTAAAAATATTTTAGTCGTATAATTAATTGAAATTGTCTTCACACAACAAGTAACTGTCCTTGCTCTCTCTAAACATAAGTGCACTAGCCACAAAACTTAACTACCATACAATGATTAAAATCGTATTATTTTATATATAAATTTAGTAATTGGAGTAAATACGACTATACCTACTGATTGTTGGGCGAATGTGCTTAATAATCGGAAACAATATATTATTTGACCTTCTATTTCAAAGATAATAATTATGTTGTGGTGTTGTTGTGATAAAGATAAATACCAATGCACACATTGCTGCTTCGGATATTAGCCAATTGTTTACTTTTCCGTAGTCGAACGCAACATCAGGCACACATACAGTTTATTTTTGATATTTTTAGTCACTCGATGGAGACGCTGTACTACCGTACAGCGTATGTATGTATGTATGTCTGTATGTCGCTGCGATGTGAATGCCAGTCCTACTTAAGGCGTGAACTATACAAAAAGGCGAGCTGAAGGCAAGCTAGAGGCGAGCTCTAGGTGAAAGGCAAAATCGTGTCAACACATACGATTTTGCTTTGATTTTGCCTCTCGACTTTTCTGTATAGTTCACCTCTTAGATGCTCTTCACTAGTAAATCCTTGGCATCCATGAAACACGGTTCAATATGGCTATTATCTAGACATGATACGATTAACTTCAATAGCAAATTGCCAGACGCTTGTCTATCTCTGTTATAAATATTAATGCATCAATCGTTCTGGGTAACGTGAGGCTGTCTGTGTGTCCAGTGAGATTTGAGATTCTGATTTCGTCTTCTTATTCAGTGGCTGGGGCTTATTACCAGCGATGCTGCTTGTCATATGTTATTTGTTATTCCTTGATTTCAACTTATGCTTAATGCTGCGAGGCCAATGATTCCACGGTCATCCCATCTCCTCAGACTCCTATCTTATACTTATTTTCGAGTTTTAGCTTTTAGCTATTTTGCACGCGGTCTGGGAAGACTCTGGGTCACCTGCTTACAGCGGGTCACTTGGATGTAAATGCTTTGTAACCTATATACTGACCCGCACTTCTTTAAATTTCATGGCACCAGTTGTGTGGTGATGAGATGAGACAGTGGAGCCCCTGGACAGTGCATCACCGACAACACCTGTGATGCCAAAGCTGAGTGCTACTAACAACATCTTAGCACCCGTATCAGTCCAACTCCACAGCAGAATAATTTTGTAATCACTCACTCTCTGAAAGTTTTCAGAGAGTGAGTGATTTATATATAGTTATCCTAATTCCATAAATTCTTATAACTCTCAATGTATTTTAATTGTATTCAATTTAAACACTAAGTATATTCTTTTATTTCTAACTCTTATGTCTCGAGTTAGACCAGACCATTTAATTTATTTTTCCTGGACAGTGACATTCGATGATTTTATTAAGTAGGTATATTAAACATATTAATTTAACTAAACTTCAATTACTACATACTATCCTACTTTTTGCATTATAGTATGATTACAAGTATCTGATACTAAATTGAACACCAAATGTGGTCCAATAATGCAGCCTTATAGAATTCGTACGGTGAAGTAAAGGGCTTGAGTTCTAAACATTTTGTCGTTAAACGAACTCATTTTAGGCATGTTGTTTAAAAATTACGCACAACATTTTTCACTGATTTTGTAGGTAGTATTTACCTCAATAAAAAACTTTAGTCATAATTATTATTATAATTTTTAAAAGACGAAAAATTCATGTACAAAGGTTATTGTTGAGGACTCGAACTCAATAACGATGAATTTTACTTACCAGTCTAAAATATCCTCATGTAAACAAACTATATCGCAAAGGCACTTCCCAAAATGAAAGAACCTGTACGCATTTTGTATAGTTTAGCTTCTGTAAAGAAACGAAATTTTCTCAGTAATATTTTATTAGTGAAGAATTTTAAATTGGTGATTAAAAACGTAATTTAACATTTAAACCCCCCCCCCCCACCTAGCTTTTTCTTTCATAGCTTCTCTTCTTAAGTTGTGTATTTTGGCGAGGTTCTTTTCACCTTCTTCTTACTTCTTTTAGCATTAGTGATTGTGAAAAAAAAAATGTGTATTTTGGCGAGGTTCTTTTCTTCTTCTTCTTCTTCTTACCTCTTTTAGCATAAGTGATTGTAAATAGTTGTCTATTTTGGTGACGTTCTTTTCTTGTTCTTTTTTGGACTATATTTTGGATATACGTTGCTGACAGGCATTGTTCAATTTACTGATCTCACTCCTGACTAGCAGTGTGACGTAAATTAGAATGACTGAAAAAATCAAATAGTTAATGAGATTTTATTGGAAAATAAATACATTTTGGGACTTGTACAACTAATGAATAAGAATTTCTCCGCATCATCATCGACTGGTAATGTTCCCAGAAGACTGGCGACATTGGCTCGTTGAATGCCAATGCTAATTCTTTGTGCAAGATAAAGTCCAGCCTTCTGGTCACGTGTAGCGTCGATCAGCTGCTTTGCCAAATTTTATTACTTCTGCTTCCACTTATTTCTGTTAGTGTTACTCACCGGCTAGTCCAGCTGAGCAACAGAGTATCTTAATCCCAGGGCGCCGTTCACAGAGGTTCTTGGTGGTGCATAGATCAGCTGATCTCCAATGAAACACAATACTCACAGTTGTACATACATATATTTGTACACACAGAAACACAGAGATACAGAGGGTTACACAGAAGTTTTACACATGAAAAATAGACATAGATAGAAACAGAAGTTAGTTTAGAAGATTTGTAGACATTTACACATACAGTTAACAGTTTTCAACATATGAAACACTCTTCTCCACAAGGCAGCATCACCAACTTATTGACACAGTTCAAAAATATGCAATAATAATTATGGCAATTGATACATGACCTTATTCCGTTATAGTTGTCGGTTGACCGTCAGTGGTAGGGTTCCGGCAAAGCTGATTCCGGAGCCTCTCTTTTGATCAGCTCGCCCAAGGTCTCGGCCTCCACGACAGCCCAATCGACACCTCAGAGTATCTGTTCTCGTTGTTATAGTGTATATGGGGTTTCTCCCAAAACTAACGACCCTGTTTAAATATACACAGCATTTATCAACAAGACATCTCAATTATGCTAACAGATTAACAGCAATCAAGAAGGACAACTTACCAGATCAAATCTGGGACCTCACACACACAAATTATAACCTTCAAATTCAATATGACTTTGAAACAAAATCTCAGAGTAGAGGACTAATTACCTCTTAAACAACAAATTTAAAAAAACTGTCACTGCGGTCACTCTTATATACCCAAATATTTCTAGACCTTTTGAGAATAATACCGGTGATGAACTTCGAACTCGAATATTCTATATACCAAAAACTAACCTTGAATGAAATTCGACCGCATAACTTACTACCACTACCGACCGCCGCATCGATTGCAACTTTTGTTGCGCAGACGGGTCAGATAGATGGCGCTAACCACAATTAATCCTAAATAACAATTCATTCCCTATACTTACGACTATAATCGTTACACGATGTGTACTGGGACCGTGCGCGGAAGGCTGGCGGCATTAAAATTAATACTTCAAATTAAACAATGCCATAAAATGAGGTCGTTAAGATGAATAACTGGTAGCCGAAAAGTCATCAACCTCCTCCTAGCGATTTTCCAGTTGCGTCCAAAGCTTGCACCTTAGAGCCTGGGGTCTGCTTATTGTTTTTTATTGGTATGTCGACTTTTCCGGGAGAGACTTCTGACTTTCTAACTCTGAGAGGATAACCTCGCCCTGCACCAGAGTCTCGTCCGTTGTTTAGCAAGTACATCGACTACGTTGATGTGGGGTTGGCTTGGGTCCTAAAGGTTTTGGTTTTGGCTCTGTACACCCTAGTTACAGAAAATAAGTACGTAATTAGACACCGAGAAAACCAACTACCTTGGTAAGTGACTGATGGATGACGAGTTGATGGTAGGGCCACTCTTGCTCTTCTTGTAGTATGACTTTATAGCCTTAAGCTGGTAGTCAATTCAGCATAAATCTAGCCTAATCTTTTCTTAGGGTTAATTAACCCAAAGATAACCTAATTCAAACACCTAACATGAAAGCTATCCTAACTCAAAGTTAACTTTCCGCTACGATAGATATTATGTATTGCTTTCCAAAATTCTAGAGCGACAACATCAGAATACGTTATAGGCTTGAATCTGTCTCCGTTTGGGAGTTTGTACCAACTAGATTATTTGAATTTTATAGAAAAATAATATTATAGAATAATAAATAAATTTCTGATGACCTGAAAATTGAAGTAAGTTTACTAGCAATTATCTTTTCATAATGCGTCAGCCTTGATGGTACAGGACGCATACCTTACGGCTTCGTTATGAAATTTACGGTTATTATATAAATTAAAAAATATATTTTTGTTTACTACCCACATAGGAGAAACATCCGATAAATTCTAAGATAATATTAAGGATCGTAAGTGCTGATGGCATACCAGATCTCACAATAGAATAGACTGTACTTATAAAGTTATATAAACCCTGTGGAAATAGTATGCCTAACAAAAATTGATTATGATGATAGTATTTCTTAATTAACGTTGCATCTTTCTGAAAAAAAAAGGTTTGCAGTTAGTAGAATCTTATAGTACTGAGTTTGTTATTCGTGTTCTTTGCTTGACTAGGGGTAGGCTTCTTAGGCCCTTCAAACCATTTTAACGTTATGTACATGCAATATCTAGTAAGCAAACTTTTTACTTGCTTTAACGTGTTCAGTGGCATTTCTTTTAATTCTTGACTGTTGCTATCATGAGTAGGGATAAACTAAAGTTGGATGTTAGGTTCCCGCTAACCAAACGCCTAAGTATGCGACCTGAGTTGATCTGGTTCGCAGACCGACTGCCTTTGGGTCTGTGTTCTTACGAACGGCAATGTGCGCCTCAGCAAAAATCCCATTGTAATACTTATGTATTACTACAATGGGATTTTTGCTGAAACGCATATTGCCGCTACAAAATTCATATATCAATTCAATCAGTTATTCAATTCATCAACGTCATCTTCTTAGTGGTGATGTCGGTTGCATCCGAGGATCTTTCCGCAATTTCCTTCACACAATCCTTTTTAATTCGATTTACACAATGTAAATTTTCAAAAAATTTTCACGAGAGCAATTGGCATCTTACCTCCCAATCTCAAGAGGAAAGACTACGTCAGAACCTGACTGACGGAGTGACTGACTGAATAGGGCTCGCTATACCCAACGTAACATTTAATCCAATATGCTAAAACTGCTAATTGAAATTGGACCATGCGGAAAAAAACACACATTTTTTTTTTTTTTTTTTTTGATAAGAATAATAGCAACCGAAATTACTAATATTCCCCCTAACCCCTCCAGCTAAGCTTAATTGCTTGTGTTAGCAGTGGGTTCACGTCGGTAGTGTAATGGCCAGGATTCGAACCCGGGACCTCTCGATCATAGGGTCGACTCCTTAACCACTAAGCTACCGAAGCTATCAACACTGTCTAAAGATATTTTACATTAATGGATGTAATTAAAAAACTATCAATTCTAGAATTGCCACGTTTTACAATCTTTTTATTTATTTAATTTAATGTAGATACGTAAACACATTTTATTTTATGAATCATCATCCTCCGAGCTTTTTCACAGCCCAGTTGGGGTCGGCTTTTCAGTCTTCGGCCGAACGACCCAACTTCGACATTATCCGTGAAGCGACTGATCTAACCTCTACAACCAACTGGCGCTGTCGAAGTTTTGTATTTAGACCAGTTGTGGGACTTTTTGTCTTCGTATGTCAACCGGAAGTGACGACTTAAAACCGAAAAAAAAGGATTTAAAAAAATTATTACCCGTGTTAATTATTTAAAGTACTTTAAGTATAATTGAGACAGTGAATGATCATAATTATCCTTGTTGTAAAGCTTACCTTATGACATCCACATCCCACATGTCGACAATCTCATTGGCCAGGTCCAAATATTTTATTTGTTTTTCTTTTTTTGCCTTCATGAGATTCGCGTCATAGGGGACAGTGATATCAACTATCATTGCACTACGCTCTAATCGATCCATTATCACTATATCAGGCTTATTGGCAACAATAGTCCTGTCAGTGATAATAGATCGATCCCAGTACAATGTGACACGACCGTTTTCGAGAACTGGGTCGGGCACATACTTGTAGTATGGCACCTCCGAATTCACAAGATTGTATTTAAGGGCAAGTTGCTGATGTACAATCCTGGCCACTTGGTTATGTCTGTGCAAGTACTCGCCGTTGGCAAGACGAGAACAACCGGAAAAAAATTGTCTGAGTGATTCTCCGGGGCGATGACATGCCCGACAGATGTCAACCGTACCGTCCTTCAGAATATACTTCCGGTAGTTGTTCGTCATTACAACTTCGTCCGTAATAGCAAAGATAAAACCTTCGGTTTCTCCAAAAAGATCACCGAACCGTAGTCAAGATACAGACGCTTTTAAATCTATATCGGGCCCATTTAAGGCCTCATTGTGTAGGAAGTATTCCCTGAGGCATTATTATTATTATTATCATTATCAATTAATCAACCAATTATTGATCATTATTATTTATTTATTTTATGGAGAACTTTGCTCCACTGGAGGTATGACCAATTTAGGTGCTCACGTGCAATGTTAAGGCGGGCTCTTCGATGATCTGCAGTTAATTTCGGCCCATTTACTGGCTTGTGCGGTACCAGTCCACGTTCCTTCAACCTTCTTCTAATGGTTGAGTCACTTACAGCCACTGTACGTACAACATGAAGCTGCTGCTGCAGTTGAAAAGCGTTAAGGCGTCGATTTCGTAAGCAAGTTGTTACAATAAATCTATCATCTCGCTCAGAAGTGACCCGATTTCTGCCAAAGCCTAAACGCGGCGGCTGAACAAACCTGTCTCCCGATAGCGTTCGTAGACTCTATGAACAGAGGACAGACTTAGATGCAATCTTTCAACCACAACACGCTGACTAAGTCCAGTATCCAGCAATGCCACCACTTGGGCGGCTTCTGCAGGCGAAGTATCCATATGTTTTAGAACAAAAGACGTCCGTTTTTTCAGACGTCCTAAAATACAGTAAACAAATAAAGAAGAAAAACTTAGACGCTAATTTTTAGTTTCAAAGGTGAGATGTACTCCAACTCTAAAAACATCATTGTCTCAAAACAATGATTCATTTCTTTTTTAGGATAAAACAATGAAATTCCAATTTAGAATTTTCGCTTACAACTGTAATGGCCAAACTGCCAGCTATATAATCATGTGATTTTTTCATGGAATGAAAACCTTTTTGTGTTAAATTAGGATAGATATCATAAAAACTAAAGTGTTTCAATTTTTCTGATGAAAAGTGTGTTTTCAAAATTAATATTTTATTTTCAATTAAATTTCAGTATATGTAAGTAACAGATAGCATTGATGTTCTAAACGTACCTTTTTTTTTTTTTTTCGTGTGGAAATGCCCTCGGATACCCCCCCGCTGGCCAGCGGGGGCGGTTATGTCGGGCTTGAACCGACTCAACTTTAAGTGTGTATATAAAAGCGATTTAGCGAAATGGTTGTATGGTGAACTTTGTCTCCCCCAATTAAGTACGCACATTGAAAATTGGCGAAGATACATCGCATTTAGGTAATAAAATTGAAAACTTTTTTCGTAGACATGATTAAAAAATAAACTTTCTAAAGCTTGTTGGTGGCATCTTTATTTAACAGTAGTATGTCCAAGATAACTTGTAATGTCCATGGTCCATCAGGTCTGTTGTACCCAGGTCATTTCTTTTTTCTAGGATCTTCTGAGGCCAATTAATGAATAAAATGCACAGATCTTATTCATGAATTATGTAGTTGAATACCTGATCTTTCTAAGTATATGCCTATTTGACTAGTTTTATTCTCAGTAAAAAACTAGCCTAAATTCAACAGGTTCCCCTGCATTGTCAAAAAGTGTGCAGGTTATACCTTTTTTTTTTTTTTTTTTTTTTTTATCGTGCGGAAATCCCTTCGGATACCCCCCCGCGTACCAGCGGGGGCGGTTATACCTGAGATTTTGTACTTCACGCAACTGGAGACATCAATTGCGCGGTCAAGGCATGCATTGTGTCACGTGGGTCAAGTGGCGCGAGGTGAATGGTGTCCTTTGCGAGCCCAAAAAGTAATAGAACATTTTATTTTAAACTGTACTAAATATTTGCACCACTACGCTATGTAATATATTTGTAATTCACATCTATGATTGAATCCATTGGTCGAAAGCGAACGACATATAATTTTCGAAGGAAATGTCCATAAATAAATCATCATACTTAGGTAATTACTTTTCACTATTTCTACCAAATAACATTGTCGTTTAAAACAATTGGGCCTACAGCAGTAATGTTATTCATTTCATGACAAAAACGCCCTCTTTAAATGAGGAACGGACACGTAGCCGGAAGATTATTTTAGATAACCATTTCCACATTCGCGAAGGGGGCGGATACGCAAACACAAAGTCTAAATCTAGTTATATATAAACCAAAGTCGTGTTAATGATTACCGCGATGAACTCAAGAACAGGTGGATCGATTTTCATGATCTTTGATTTCTTTCATTTGTCTCCGTCTATACTGTGCCTTTATGTGTTTTTTTTAAATGTGTGGGTATACCACGGTTATCCCACCGGCGGCGGCCAGAGTGGGGGTAGTTATATCGGCTTCTAATTGACCAAAGCCGCACGCAGTCTCGGGCCTTTAATGCCAGGGTGCAAGAACGCATTTACGAAATAAATTCAGCTGATAAGATAACCAACATAACAGTCAGCTAGTATAATATAATATAATTACTATTAATGTTTGTTTGTTACTTATACGTAATTTCTTATTTCATCATCGTTGTCTATTTCTTTTTTATTATGTTCTGTTACTCTGTTTTCTTCTTTGTCTTCTCTATTCGAGTTTTCAATATTTAGAGAACATCCAGGATTAGGGACGTTGTTCTCGAATCGAAATTGACAACCTTCAGTCAACTTCACGAACTGACTTCTTATTAGCAAAACGATGTAGACTTGTAGGGCTATAAAAATATGAAGTCATTATTAAAAGTAAATACAATTGTAAATATTTATTAAGTGAACCTATTTGATTAAAAATATTTAACAAAATTATGATAATGATTAATTATGTTGATTATAAAATGTAATTATAAATGAAACCAAAAACTTCAAAACACTTAAATTGAAGTAGATTGTTTAATATTTGACTAAATGATAGACTTTCTAACCAAAATGGGAATACTGCAGTTATTCCTGTAATACTTACACATATAGGCTAGCAATGAGAAGAAGTCTAGAGACATATATATGATAGCGTCTAAAAGCGGGACTCCATATTTAATCATTAGATATACCATGCTGCCAAAATAATATAACCCGAATGGTATAAATATGATCAACAAAAATATATTATGATAATAGTATTTCCTAATTAACGTAGCATCTTTCTGAAAAAAAAAAGGATTATTTCAATGTATTTGATCTTATCCTTTAAGTATAAAGGTATATAATACATATAAAGCATATCAAAATTACTTTAGTAGACGATTTTGACAGGACTAAAATGCATGTGTATCCCTAAACTTATCTTACCTTCGATAGAAAAAGAGAAATTTAGTAAAGTTTTTGTAATTTCACAATAAGCACAAAATCAATTTTGCGCACATATTAAGTTTTAGATGTTTTAAAACAGTCAAACCCAATAACTGACTGAAAGGAATAAAGAAATTGGTTTATTTCCCAGTACCCTCAACGTATTGTAGCTGTCAAGCAGATGACACCAGAAAAAAAAACACGTTACGCCGATATAAGTACCAACATTCACTAAATCATTATCTAATCTCTGCGTCCCGTACACGTCCCACATTCCCAACTCACTACCGAACCGTGGCTACATTATCTTTTCTGAATAGCTTGTTTTGAGTATACCTGCATAAGCCTAAGTATTGTGAAACCAATCAAATAAAGCTTACCTTATAACATCCGACGACAAATACAATTCCCAGAACAATATCTGTGGCTACTACAATTAAAACCAAACTTATAATAACTATTTCGACTATGTTTGGTCTTTTTATCACTTGTTTCATAGCTAAGGACATGCCAACCAATACGAAACCGGCTAACACCTGAAAAATAATATGTACACTAACTTTATTCTGAACTTTACAAGATTCTGAACTAGAAATAACAGGAAACAAGCAAAAGTAATTCATAACCAGGCTGGCTGATAGGTTAAGTAATACGAGAGTCATGTGGTCTGAAAAAAGAACACACATAGAATGAATGAGTGCTAAACGAATGACACTAACATTGTAAAGCAAACTTGTAGGATAATAGGGATAGGTACTAGTTATGGGGGACATGGTACACCCAAAATAACAATAATCTAAATAAGGTGAAAAATATCGAGTTGATGATTCTAATGCACATGGTCTTCCCCCCTATTTAAAAGTACCCTTTTTTATGCGCAATAGTTATTCCGGACCCCGGATACTCCCCCGCCGGCCAGCGGGAGTGGTTATGTCGGATTTGAAGCGTCGAAACGAAACTTCGAAACGTCTGGGGTCTTCAGACGCCGGGGTGTAATTTAGAAGTACCTAACATTAATTTGTTAATGGTAACAGAGATAGTAATCTTCTAGATACAATATTTTTAACAAGAAGAAAGTCAATTAAGATGTTTGCTTAAGAATGGAGAAATAACCCTGTAGGATTCCTATCGCGTCTCTATGATTTTTATAATCAAGGATTTATACTTTCATATTTACACAGTCAAAAGCCTTGGATAAAACGGAGTAGAATTCTAAGTCAAGAGCTTAAATTACAAACATTTTGTCTATAACTAAACTAAAGATTTGTACTGCAAAATTCTTTTTTTTTTTTATATATTTAGGACACGTCAATTTGACTTCACTTCGCCTGATACATACACGTACCATGTTAACAATGGTGGCACTCAGCTTGACGGCCTCATCAGACGAGGATTGTCGTCGCAGCACCGCGTGACATCTACTGGTCCCACTAGTGCTGCGACCACAATCACACAAAATTACAATACGAATGAACTATTTAGGTATTTCGCAAACTAGTGTGTACATTTATCCAATTCGCGTCTACAAATCAATAAAAAGTTTTATTTGTATTTTTTCAATAGACAGTTTTATTCGATTTTTTTAAGCAACATGCATAAATGAGATTTTTACTTGAACTCAAAAACATTAACTTACCAGTCTAAAATACCCCCATGCGATCAAACCATATCGTAACGGTATACAACAACAACACCTTCGAAACGAAAGAACCTCTGTACGCATTTTATTTGGTTTGCCTTCTGGAGAGAAACGCAATTAATCAATAAATATTTCAGTTTATTAAAAATATTTTAGTCATTTAATTAATTGAAATTGTCTTCACACAACAAGTAACTATCCTAGCTCTCTCTAAACATAAGTGCACTAGTCACAAAACTTAACTACCATACAATGATTAAAATCGTATTATTTTATATATAAATTTAGTAATTGGAGTAAATACGACTATACCTACTGATTGTTGGGCGAATGTGCTTAATACTCGGAAACAATATATTATTTGACCTTCTATTTCAAAGATAATAATTATGTTGTGGTGTTGTTGTGATAAAGATAAATACCAATGCACACATTGCTGCTTCGGATATTAGCCATTTGTTTACTTTTCCGTAGTCGAACGCAACATCAGGCACACATACAGTTTATTTTTGATATTTTTAGTCGCTCGATGGAGACGCTGTACTACCGTACAGCGTATGTATGTCTGTATGTCTGTATGTCGCTGCGATGTGAATGCCAGTCCTACTTAAGGCGTGAACTATACAAAAAGGCGAGCTGAAGGCAAGCTAGAGCCGAGCTCTAGGTGAAAGGCAAAATCGTGTCAACACATACGATTTTGCTTTGATTTTGCCTCTCGACTTTTCTGTATAGTTCACCTCTTAGATGCTCTTCACTAGTAAATCCTTGGCATCCATGAAACACGGTTCAATATGGCTATTATCTTGACATGATACGACTAACTTCAATAGCAAATTGCCAGACGCTTGTCTATCTCTGTTATAAATGTTAATGCATCAATCGTTCTGGGTAACGTGAGGCTGTCTGTGTGTTCAGGTGAGATTTGAGATTCTGATTTCGTCTTCTTATTCAGTGGCTGGGGCTTATTACCAGCGATGCTGCTTGTCATATGTTATTTGTTATTCCTTGATTTCAGCTTATGCTTAATGCTGCGAGGCCAATGATTCCACGGTCATCCCATCTCCTCAGACTCCTATCTTATACTTATTTTCGAGTTTTAGCTTTTAGCTATTTTGCACGCGGTCTGGGAAGACTCTGGGTCACCTGCTTACAGCGGGTCACTTGGATGTAAATGCTTTGTAACCTATATACTGACCCGCACTTCTTTAAATTTCATGGCACCAGTTGTGTGGTGATGAGATGAGACAGTGGAGCCCCTGGACAGTGCATCACCGACAACACCTGTGATGCCAAAGTTGAGTGCTACTAACAACATCTTAGCACCCGTATCAGTCCAACTCCACAGCAGAATAATTTTGTAATCACTCACTCTCTGAAAGTTTTCAGAGAGTGAGTGATTTATATATATTTATCCTAATTCCATAAATTCTTATAACTCTCAATGTATTTTAATTGTATTCAATTTAAACACTAAGTATATTCTTTTATTTCTAACTCTTATGTCTCGAGTTAGACCAGACCATTTAATTTATTTTTCCTGGACAGTGACATTCGATGATTTTATTAAGTAGGTATATTAAACATATTAATTTAACTAAACTTCAATTACTACATACTATCCTACTTTTTGCATTATAGTATGATTACAAGTATCTGATACTAAATTGAACACCAAATGTGGTCCAATAATGCAGCCTTATAGAATTCGTACGGTGAAGTAAAGGGCTTGAGTTCTAAACATTTTGTCGTTAAACGAACTCATTTTAGGCATGTTGTTTAAAAATTACGCACAACATTTTTCACTGATTTTGTAGGTAGTATTTACCTCAATAAAAAACTTTAGTCATAATTATTATTATAATTTTTAAAAGACGAAAAATTCATGTACAAAGGTTATTGTTGAGGACTCGAACTCAATAACGATGAATTTTACTTACCAGTCTAAAATATCCTGTAAAGAAACGAAATTTTCTCAGTAATATTTTATTAGTGAAGAGACGAGACCGTAATCTTAGCAATCCATGGATTCTCCGTGCGGGTGCCGGGTCCATCGCGTTGCTGAGTTGGGAACTCGGGACAGTGCCTGGGACTTGCGACCCAAGTGTAGGTTTAGAAGGGGCCCCTTTTGTTGATGTACATCAACACTCACCTTCACTACCCAAGTTCCCCTCCCTGCCTAACCAAATTTGATACGAACCTACTAGTGCCGCTTTAGACATTCGTCCTAGTAATGAGCTTATTGTAGCTCTCGATAGGCCTAGATCTTTAAGTAGGTTATAGAGAGATTTTGCTGGTATACCTCTCGCTCCCACTTCCACTGCATACAAATTAACCACGTAACCGTTTTTGATTAATTCGTTTGTGAGATCATAGTATTTATTTTTCTTTATTGTGTGGTCCTTCGGTATATTTGTTTCCCACGGTACAGTAAGTTCCACAAGAACCACATGTTTTAATCTCTTAGAATATAGGAATATGTCAGGTCTAGATGACGAAACCCCAACATCCTCCGGAATTTTGTAGTGCTTTTCATACGTGTCGATTAGGAGAGTCCAATCTGGGGCAGTATCTAAGATTGAATAAGGTTTGTTCCTGGGTGTTATGGATGAACCTTCAGACACAAAGTTGATATGACGTCTGTTAGTAGTCAATCCTTTTTGGGCTCTAGCTACTGCCAGACTCATTGCTTCACGTATGATGATAAGCACCTTATCGTGGCGGCGTGAGTAATGGCCTCTATCGAGAAGCACCCTACATCCTACTAATATGTGTCTAGCCGTCCCTATTGCCTCACCACAAGTATAACATTGTTTTTCTGTGGCCTTCCCCCACCTTACCAGATTACTCTGGTCTGGGAGGGTCATCTGAAAGGCGTTAAGATAAAATTTTAACAGGGCCGGCGACCAGTCATAGATCAAGGTGCGCCACTTTAAGGCCATCGGTATGCAGAACTCTCCCATTGTCAACCATTCATTTTGGATTTCCAAATTCATCGCGTGCACTCGATATTTATCATTTTCGTCTTGTTTTAGAAAGGACTTAAGTATATCCTGGTCCCTTTCTGGCTCTCGTACTCCCAACCCCACTCTGTTTGACTGGGCCCCTATCATAAATCGTTTATGGAATAGAAGTCTAGATTCAAGCTCGGACGCGTTATTATCTTTCGGGAGTGCCCTGATTGTGACATCTTGGGATTTTCCTAAGATGTGGGCTTTGGTAACTCTAAGATGTTTATAGAGCTCCGATGGTTTCTTAAGTTTCATCCCAAAATTATTTTGATCCCTAAATAGAGCAGAGGAATCAGCAGAGTGCGCTAGTCCAAGCCACGATTTTAGCGATTTTATGACAGTTGCATCTATTTTCGCCAGTAAGGTTTTACCGAATTCATACACCAGAAAAGGCCAAGTCAGACGTGATGTTAAGTAGTTGTCATATATCCAAGCTTTTTTGATATTGTTTAGTGGTATCTGATCTATCTTATTTAGGTCATTTATAAACGTATCGACAACTTCATCTAAGGATGGTGTGCGTCCTTTATAGTCTATCTTTCTCCCAAGAAATTTAAATGGCACCGATTCAGCGACTATGGAAACTGGTTTACCCCCAATGAAGAGTCCCGGGTCGTAAGAGGTAAATTTGGTGTCCCGTCTACCCAGACATAGACAGTGACACTTACTGGGCTTCGTCCTCAGTCCATTTGTCCACGAACAGAACTCATCGACTTCCTTTAATAGTTCCTGACATTGTTTTGGATTGCGCGTCAGTATTGCGAGATCGTCAGCAAAAGCTAAGATGGACTCTGAGTATATGTTATTTACTTTAAACCGATAGCCCCATTTATTTTCGTGACGTATTAACTTGGTAATTAAGATATTAATTACTATGTTAAATAGTAATTAATATCTTTATCTTTAAATTATTATTATTATTATATAATTATCTTTAAATTGGTGATTAAAAACGTAATTTAACATTTAAACCCCCCCCCCCACCTAGCTTTTTCTTTCATAGCTTCTCTTCTTAAGTTGTGTATTTTGGCGAGGTTCTTTTCACCTTCTTCTTACTTCTTTTAGCATTAGTGATTGTGAAAAAAAAATGTGTATTTTGGCGAGGTTCTTTTCTTCTTCTTCTTCTTACCTCTTTTAGCATAAGTGATTGTAAATAGTTGTCTATTTTGGTGACGTTCTTTTCTTGTTCTTTTTTGGACTATATTTTGGATATACGTTGCTGACAGGCATTGTTCAATTTACTGATCTCACTCCTGACTAGCAGTGTGACGTAAATTAGAATGACTGAAAAAATCAAATAGTTAATGAGATTTTATTGGAAAATAAATACATTTTGGGACTTGTACAACTAATGAATAAGAATTTCTCCGCATCATCATCGACTGGTAATGTTCCCAGAAGACTGGCAACATTGGCTCGTTGAATGCCAATGCTAATTCTTTGTGCAAGATAAAGTCCAGCCTTCTGGTCACGTGTAGCGTCGATCAGCTGCTTTGCCAAATTTTATTACTTCTGCTTCCACTTATTTCTGTTAGTGTTACTCACCGGCTAGTCCAGCTGAGCAACAGAGTATCTTAATCCCAGGGCGCCGTTCACAGAGGTTCTTGGTGGTGCATAGATCAGCTGATCTCCAATGAAACACAATACTCACAGTTGTACATACATATATTTGTACACACAGAAACACAGAGATACAGAGGGTTACACAGAAGTTTTACACATGAAAAATAGACATAGATAGAAACAGAAGTTAGTTTAGAAGATTTGTAGACATTTACACATATAGTTAACAGTTTTCAACATATGAAACACTCTTCTCCACAAGGCAGCATCACCAACTTATTGACACAGTTCAAAAATATGCAATAATAATTATGGCAATTGATACATGACCTTATTCCGTTATAGTTGTCGGTTGACCGTCAGTGGTAGGGTTCCGGCAAAGCTGATTCCGGAGCCTCTCTTTTGATCAGCTCGCCCAAGGTCTCGGCCTCCACGACAGCCCAATCGACACCTCAGAGTATCTGTTCTCGTTGTTATAGTGTATATGGGGTTTCTCCCAAAACTAACGACCCTGTTTAAATATACACAGCATTTATCAACAAGACATCTCAATTATGCTAACAGATTAACAGCAATCAAGAAGGACAACTTACCAGATCAAATCTGGGACCTCACACACACAAATTATAACCTTCAAATTCAATATGACTTTGAAACAAAATCTCAGAGTAGAGGACTAATTACCTCTTAAACAACAAATTTAAAAAAACTGTCACTGCGGTCACTCTTATATACCCAAATATTTCTAGACCTTTTGAGAATAATACCGGTGATGAACTTCGAACTCGAATATTCTATATACCAAAAACTAACCTTGAATGAAATTCGACCGCATAACTTACTACCACTACCGACCGCCGCATCGATTGCAACTTTTGTTGCGCAGACGGGTCAGATAGATGGCGCTAACCACAATTAATCCTAAATAACAATTCATTCCCTATACTTACGACTATAATCGTTACACGATGTGTACTGGGACCGTGCGCGGAAGGCTGGCGGCATTAAAATTAATACTTCAAATTAAACAATGCCATAAAATGAGGTCGTTAAGATGAATAACTGGTAGCCGAAAAGTCATCAACCTCCTCCTAGCGATTTTCCAGTTGCGTCCAAAGCTTGCACCTTAGAGCCTGGGGTCTGCTTATTGTTTTTTATTGGTATGTCGACTTTTCCGGGAGAGACTTCTGACTTTCTAACTCTGAGAGGATAACCTCGCCCTGCACCAGAGTCTCGTCCGTTGTTTAGCAAGTACATCGACTACGTTGATGTGGGGTTGGCTTGGGTCCTAAAGGTTTTGGTTTTGGCTCTGTACACCCTAGTTACAGAAAATAAGTACGTAATTAGACACCGAGAAAACCAACTACCTTGGTAAGTGACTGATGGATGACGAGTTGATGGTAGGGCCACTCTTGCTCTTCTTGTAGTATGACTTTATAGCCTTAAGCTGGTAGTCAATTCAGCATAAATCTAGCCTAATCTTTTCTTAGGGTTAATTAACCCAAAGATAACCTAATTCAAACACCTAACATGAAAGCTATCCTAACTCAAAGTTAACTTTCCGCTACGATAGATATTATGTATTGCTTTCCAAAATTCTAGAGCGACAACATCAGAATACGTTATAGGCTTGAATCTGTCTCCGTTTGGGAGTTTGTACCAACTAGATTATTTGAATTTTATAGAAAAATAATATTATAGAATAATAAATAAATTTCTGATGACCTGAAAATTGAAGTAAGTTTACTAGCAATTATCTTTTCATAATGCGTCAGCCTTGATGGTACAGGACGCATACCTTACGGCTTCGTTATGAAATTTACGGTTATTATATAAATTAAAAAATATATTTTTGTTTACTACCCACATAGGAGAAACATCCGATAAATTCTAAGATAATATTAAGGATCGTAAGTGCTGATGGCATACCAGATCTCACAATAGAATAGACTGTACTTATAAAGTTATATAAACCCTGTGGAAATAGTATGCCTAACAAAAATTGATTATGATGATAGTATTTCTTAATTAACGTTGCATCTTTCTGAAAAAAAAAGGTTTGCAGTTAGTAGAATCTTATAGTACTGAGTTTGTTATTCGTGTTCTTTGCTTGACTAGGGGTAGGCTTCTTAGGCCCTTCAAACCATTTTAACGTTATGTACATGCAATATCTAGTAAGCAAACTTTTTACTTGCTTTAACGTGTTCAGTGGCATTTCTTTTAATTCTTGACTGTTGCTATCATGAGTAGGGATAAACTAAAGTTGGATGTTAGGTTCCCGCTAACCTAACGCCTAAGTATGCGACCTGAGTTGATCTGGTTCGCAGACCGACTGCCTTTGGGTCTGTGTTCTTACGAACGGCAATGTGCGCCTCAGCAAAAATCCCATTGTAATACTTATGTATTACTACAATGGGATTTTTGCTGAAACGCATATTGCCGCTACAAAATTCATATATCAATTCAATCAGTTATTCAATTCATCAACGTCATCTTCTTAGTGGTGATGTCGGTTGCATCCGAGGATCTTTCCGCAATTTCCTTCACACAATCCTTTTTAATTCGATTTACATTGTTTTTCACGAGAGCAATTGGCATCTTACCTCCCAATCTCAAGAGGAAAGACTACGTCAGAACCTGACTGACGGAGTGACTGACTGAATAGGGCTCGCTATACCCAACGTAACATTTAATCCAATATGCTAAAACTGCTAATTGAAATTGGACCATGCGGAAAAAAACACACATCAACACTGTCTAAAGATATTTTACATTAATGGATGTAATTAAAAAACTATCAATTCTAGAATTGCCACGTTTTACAATCTTTTTATTTATTTAATTTAATGTAGATACGTAAACACATTTTATTTTATGAATCATCATCCTCCGAGCTTTTTCACAGCCCAGTTGGGGTCGGCTTTTCAGTCTTCGGCCGAACGACCCAACTTCGACATTTTCCGTGAAGCGACTGATCTAACCTCTACAACCAACTGGCGATGTCGAAGTTTTGTATTTAGACCAGTTGTGGGACTTTTTGTCTTCGTATGTCAACCGGGAGTGACGACTTAAAACCGAAAAAAAAAGGATTTAAAAAAATTATTACCCGTGTTAATTATTTAAAGTACTTTAAGTATAATTGAGACAGTGAATGATCATAATTATCCTTGTTGTAAAGCTTACCTTATGACATCCACATCCCACATGTCGACAATCTCATTGGCCAGGTCCAAATATTTTATTTGTTTTTCTTTTTTTGCCTTCATGAGATTCGCGTCATAGGGGACAGTGATATCAACTATCATTGCACTACGCTCTAATCGATCCATTATCACTATATCAGGCTTATTGGCAACAATAGTCCTGTCAGTGATAATAGATCGATCCCAGTACAATGTGACACGACCGTTTTCGAGAACTGGGTCGGGCACATACTTGTAGTATGGCACCTCCGAATTCACAAGATTGTATTTAAGGGCAAGTTGCTGATGTACAATCCTGGCCACTTGGTTATGTCTGTGCAAGTACTCGACGTTGGCAAGACGAGAACAACCGGAAATAATGTGTCTGAGTGATTCTCCGGGGCGATGACATGCCCGACAGATGTCAACCGTACCGTCCTTCAGAATATACTTCCGGTAGTTGTTCGTCATTACAACTTCGTCCGTAATAGCAAAGATAAAACCTTCGGTTTCTCCACAAAGATCACCGAACCGTAGTCAAGATACAGACGCTTTTAAATCTATATCGGGCCCATTTAAGGCCTCATTGTGTAGGAAGTATTCCCTGAGGCATTATTATTATTATTATCATTATCAATTAATCAACCAATTATTGATCATTATTATTTATTTATTTTATGGAGAACTTTGCTCCACTGGAGGTATGACCAATTTAGGTGCTCACGTGCAATGTTAAGGCGGGCTCTTCGATGATCTGCAGTTAATTTCGGCCCATTTACTGGCTTGTGCGGTACCAGTCCACGTTCCTTCAACCTTCTTCTAATGGTTGAGTCACTTACAGCCACTGTACGTACAACATGAAGCTGCTGCTGCAGTTGAAAAGCGTTAAGGCGTCGATTTCGTAAGCAAGTTGTTACAATAAATCTATCATCTCGCTCAGAAGTGACCCGATTTCTGCCAAAGCCTAAACGCGGCGGCTGAACAAACCTGTCTCCCGATAGCGTTCGTAGACTCTATGAACAGAGGACAGACTTAGATGCAATCTTTCAACCACAACACGCTGACTAAGTCCAGTATCCAGCAATGCCACCACTTGGGCGGCTTCTGCAGGCGAAGTATCCATATGTTTTAGAACAAAAGACGTCCGTTTTTTCAGACGTCCTAAAATACAGTAAACAAATAAAGAAGAAAAACTTAGACGCTAATTTTTAGTTTCAAAGGTGAGATTTACTCCAACTCTAAAAACATCATTGTCTCAAAACAATGATTCATTTCTTTTTTAGGATAAAACAATGAAATTCCAATTTAGAATTTTCGCTTACAACTGTAATGGCCAAACTGCCAGCTATATAATCATGTGATTTTTTCATGGAATGAAAACCTTTTTGTGTTAAATTAGGATAGATATCATAAAAACTAAAGTGTTTCAATTTTTCTGATGAAAAGTGTGTTTTCAAAATTAATATTTTATTTTCAATTAAATTTCAGTATATGTAAGTAACAGATAGCATTGATGTTCTAAACGTACCTTTTTTTTTTTTTTTCGTGTGGAAATGCCCTCGGATACCCCCCCGCTGGCCAGCGGGGGCGGTTATGTCGGGCTTGAACCGACTCAACTTTAAGTGTGTATATAAAAGCGATTTAGCGAAATGGTTGTATGGTGAACTTTGTCTCCCCCAATTAAGTACGCACATTGAAAATTGGCGAAGATATATCGCATTTAGGTAATAAAATTGAAAACTTTTTTCGTAGACATGATTAAAAAATAAACTTTCTAAAGCTTGTTGGTGGCATCTTTATTTAACAGTAGTATGTCCAAGATAACTGGTAATGTCCAAGGTTCATCAGGTCTGTTGTACCCAGGTCATTTCTTTTTTCTAGGATCTTCTGAGGCCAATTAATGAATAAAATGCACAGATCTTATTCATGAATTATGTAGTTGAATACCTGATCTTTCTAAGTATATGCCTATTTGACTAGTTTTATTCTCAGTAAAAAACTAGCCTAAATTCAACAGGTTCCCCTGCATTGTCAAAAAGTGTGCAGGTTATACCTGAGATTTTGTACTTCACGCAACTGGAGACATCAATTGCGCGGTCAAGGCACGCATTGTGTCACGTGGGTCAAGTGGCGCGAGGTGAATGGTGTCCTTTGCGAGCCCAAAAAGTAATAGAACATTTTATTTTAAACTGTACTAAATATTTGCACCACTACGCTATGTAATATATTTGTAATTCACATCTATGATTGAATCCATTGGTCGAAAGCGAACGACATATAATTTTCGAAGGAAATGTCCATAAATAAATCACCATACTTAGGTAATTACTTTTCACTATTTCTACCAAATACCATTGTCGTTTAAAACAATTGGGCCTACAGCAGTAATGTTATTCATTTCATGACAAAAACGCCCTCTTTAAATGAGGAACGGACACGTAGCCGGAAGATTATTTTAGATAACCATTTCCACATTCGCGAAGGGGGCGGATACGCAAACACAAAGTCAAAATCTAGTTATATATAAACCAAAGTCGTGTTAATGATTACCGCGATGAACTCAAGAACAGGTGGATCGATTTTCATGATCTTTGATTTCTTTCATTTGTCTCCGTCTATACTGTGCCTTTATGTGTTTTTTTTAAATGTGTGGGTATACCACGGTTATCCCACCGGCGGCGGCCAGAGTGGGGGTAGTTATATCGGCTTCTAATTGACCAAAGCCGCACGCAGTCTCGGGCCTTTAATGCCAGGGTGCAAGAACGCATTTACGAAATAAATTCAGCTGATAAGATAACCAACATAACAGTCAGCTAGTATAATATAATATAATTACTATTAATGTTTGTTTGTTACTTATACGTAATTTCTTATTTCATCATCGTTGTCTATTTCTTTTTTATTATGTTCTGTTACTCTGTTATCTTCTTTGTCTTCTCTATTCGAGTTTTCAATATTTAGAGAACATCCAGGATTAGGGACGTTGTTCTCGAATCGAAATTGACAACCTTCAGTCAACTTCACGAACTGACTTCTTATTAGCAAAACGATGTAGACTTGTAGGGCTATAAAAATATGAAGTCATTATTAAAAGTAAATACAATTGTAAATATTTATTAAGTGAACCTATTTGATTAAAAATATTTAACAAAATTATGATAATGATTAATTATGTTGATTATAAAATGTAATTATAAATGAAACCAAAAACTTCAAAACACTTAAATTGAAGTAGATTGTTTAATATTTGACTAAATGATAGACTTTCTAACCAAAATGGGAATACTGCAGTTATTCCTGTAATACTTACACATATAGGCTAGCAATGAGAAGAAGTCTAGAGACATATATATGATAGCGTCTAAAAGCGGGACTCCATATTTAATCATTAGATATACCATGCTGCCAAAATAATATAACCCGAATGGTATAAATATGATCAACAAAAATATATTATGATAATAGTATTTCCTAATTAACGTAGCATCTTTCTGAAAAAAAAAGGATTATTTCAATGTATTTGATCTTATCCTTTAAGTATAAAGGTATATAATACATATAAAGCATATCAAAATTACTTTAGTAGACGATTTTGACAGGACTAAAATGCATGTGTATCCCTAAACTTATCTTACCTTCGATAGAAAAAGAGAAATTTAGTAAAGTTTTTGTAATTTCACAATAAGCACAAAATCAATTTTGCGCACATATTAAGTTTTAGATGTTTTAAAACAGTCAAACCCAATAACTGACTGAAAGGAATAAAGAAATTGGTTTATTTCCCAGTACCCTCAACGTATTGTAGCTTGCAAGCAAATGACACCAGAAAAAAAACACGTTACGCCGATATAGGTACCAACATTCACTAAATCATTATCTAATCTCTGCGTCCCGTACACGTCCCACATTCCCAACTCACTACCGAACCGTGGCTACATTATCTTTTCTGAATAGCTTGTTTTGAGTATACCTGCATAAGCCTAAGTATTGTGAAACCAATCAAATAAAGCTTACCTTATGACATCCGACGACAAATACAATTCCCAGAACAATATCTGTGGCTACTACAATTAAAACCAAACTTATAATAACTATTTCGACTATGTTTGGTCTTTTTATCACTTGTTTCATAGCTAAGGACATGCCAACCAATACGAAACCGGCTAACACCTGGAAAATAATATGTACACTAAGTTTATTCTGAACTTTAAATGATTCTGAACTAGATATAACAGGCAACAAGCAAAAGTAATTCATAACCAGGCTGGCTGATAGGTTAAGTAATACGAGAGTCATGTGGTCTGAAAAAAGAACACACATAGAATTGAATGAGTGCTGAACGAATGACACTAACATTGTAAAGCAAATTTGTAGGATAATAGGGATAGGTACTAGTTATGGGGGACATGGTACACCCAAAATAACAATAATCTAAATAAGGTGAAAAATATCGAGTTGATGATTCTAATGCACTTGGTCTTCCCCCCTATTTAAAAGTACCCTTTTTTATGCGCAATAGTTATTCCGGACCCCGGATAATCCCCCGCCGGCCAGCGGGAGTGGTTATGTCGGATTTGAAGCGTCGAAACGAAACTTCGAAACGTCTGGGGTCTTCAGACGCCGGGGTGTAATTTAGAAGTACCTAACATTAATTTGTTAATGGTAACAGAGATAGTAATCTTCTAGATACAATATTTTTAACAAGAAGAAAGTCAATTAAGATGTTTGCTTAAGAATGGAGAAATAACCCTGTAGGATTCCTATCGCGTCTCTATGATTTTGATAATCAAGGATTTATACTTTCATATTTACACAGTCAAAAGCCTTGGATAAAACGGAGTAGAATTCTAAGTCAAGAGCTTAAATTACAAACATTTTGTCTATAACTAAACTAAAGATTTGTACTGCAAAATCCTTTTTTTTTTTTTATATTTAGGACACGTCAATTTGACTTCACTTCGCCTGATGGTAAGCTAAAGGTAAAGTCTCAGGAAAGAGGGTCACCATTACATACACGAACCATGTTAACAATGGTGGCACTCAGCTTGATGGTCTCATCAGAAGAGGATTGTCGTCGCAGCACCGCGTGACATCCACTGGTCCCACTAGTGCTGCGACCACAATCACACAAAATTACAATACGAATGAACTATTTAGGTAGTGTGTACATTTATCCAATTAGCGTCTACAAATCAATAAAAAGTTTTATTTGTATTTTTTCAATAGACAGTTTTATTCGATTTTTTTAAGCAACATGCATAAATGAGATTTTTACTTGAACTCAAAAACATTAACTTACCAGTCTAAAATACCCCCATGCGATCAAACCATATCGTAACGGTATACAACAACAACACCTTCGAAACGAAAGAACCTCTGTACGCATTTTATTTGGTTTGCCTTCTGGAGAGAAACGCAATTAATCAATAAATATTTCAGTTTATTAAAAATATTTTAGTCATTTAATTAATTGAAATTGTCTTCACACAACAAGTAACTATCCTAGCTCTCTCTAAACATGCACTAGTCACAAAACTTAACTACCATACAATGATTAAAATCGTATTATTTTATATATAAATTTAGTAATTGGAGTAAATACGACTATACCTACTGATTGTTGGGCGAATGTGCTTAATAATCGGAAACAATATATTATTTGACCTTCTATTTCAAAGATAATAATTATGTTGTGGTGTTGTTGTGATAAAGATAAATACCAATGCACACATTGCTGCTTCGGATATTAGCCAATTGTTTACTTTTCCGTAGTCGAACGCAACATCAGGCACACATACAGTTTATTTTTGATATTTTAGTCACTCGATGGAGACGCTGTACTACCGTACAGCGTATGTATGTATGTATGTCTGTATGTCTGTATGTCGCTGCGATGTGGATGCCAGTCCTACTTAAGGTGAACTATACAAAAAGGCGAGCCGAAGGCAAGCTAGAGGTGAGCTCTAGATGAAAGGCATAATCGTGTCGACACATACGATTTTACTTTGATTTTGCCTCTCCCCTTTTCTGTATAATTCACCTCTTAGATGCTCTTCAATAGTACCTCTAGTAAATCCTTCGCATCCATGAAACACGGTTCAGTATGGCTATTATCTAGACATGATACGATTAACTTCAATAGCAAATTGCCAGACGCTTGTCTATCTCTGTTATAAATATTAATGCATCAATCGTTCTGGGTAACGTGAGGCTGTCTGTGTGTCCAGTGAGATTTGAGATTCTGATTTCGTCTTCTTATTCAGTGGCTGGGGCTTATTACCAGCGATGCTGCTTGTCATATGTTATTTTTATTCCTTGATTTCAGCTTATGCTTAATGCTGCGAGGCCAATGATTCCACGGTCATCCCATCTCCTCAGACTCCTATCTTATACTTAATTTCGAGTTTTAGCTTTTAGCTATTTTGCACGCGGTCTGGGAAGACTCTGGGTCACCTGCTTACAGCGGATCACTTGGATGTAAATGCTTTGTAACCTATATACTGACCCGCACTTCTTTAAATTTCATGGCCTTATACTTGGGCTTCGCACCAGTTATGTGCTGATGAGATGAGACAGTGGAGCCCCTGGACAGTGCATCACCGACAACACCTGTGATGCCAAAGCTGAGTGCTACTGACAACATCTTAGCACCCGTATCAGTCCAACTCCACAGCAGAATAATTTTGTAATCACTCACTCTCTGAAAACTATCCTAATTCCATAAATTCTTATAACTCTCAATGTATTTTAATTGTATTCAATTTAAACACTAAGTATATTTTTTATTTCTAACTCATAAGTCTCGAGTTAGACCAGACCATTTAATTTATTTTTCCTGGACAGTCACATTCGATGATTTTATTAAGTAGGTATATTAATACTAATAAATTAACATATTATTTTTAACTAAACTTCAATTACTACATACTATCCTACTTTTTGCACTATAGTATGATTACAAGTATCTGATACTAAATTGAACACCAAATGTGGTCCAATAATGCAGCCTTATAGAATTCGTACGGTTCGTACAGTAAAGGGCTTGAGTTCTAAACATTTTGTCGTTAAACGAACTCATTTTAGGCATGTTGCTTAAAAATTACGCACAACATTTTTCACTGATTTTGTAGGTAGTATTTACCTCAATAAAAAACTTTAGTCATAATTATTATTATAATTTTTAAAAGACGAAAAATTCATGTACAAAAGTTATTTTTGAGGACTCGAACTCAATAACGATGAATTTTACTTACCAGTCTAAAATATCCTCATGTAAACAAACTATATCGCAAAGGCACTTCCCAAAATGAAAGAACCTGTACGCATTTTGTATAGTTTAGCTTCTGTAAAGAAACGAAATTTTCTCAGTAATATTTTATTAGTGAAGAATTTTAAATTGGTGATTAAAATCGTAATTTAACATTTAACCCCCCCCCACCTAGCTTTTTCTTTCATAGCTTCTCTTCTTAAGTTGTGTATTTTGGCGAGGTTCTTTTCTTCTTCTTCTTACTTCTTTTAGCATCAGTGATTGTAAAAAAGTGGTGTATTTTGGCGAGGTTCTTTTCACCTTCTTCTTACTTCTTTTAGCATTAGTGATTGTGAAACAAAATGCGTATTTTGGCGAGGTTCTTTTCTTCTTCTTCTTCTTACCTCTTTTAGCATAAGTGATTGTAAATAGTTGTCTATTTTGGTGACGTTCTTTTCTTGTTCTTTTTTGGATTATATTTTGGATATACGTTGCAAATAACTTTTATTAGCTTACAGTTTGTTAAAAGTCAACAATAGATAGTTGTAATATATATTATTTCCTTATTTTGATCTGGTTTTAATTTTATTTTATTTATTCTCAATAAAATTTTCGTTACACAATTCTTTCTTATTATTGTCTGTAATTTTTTCTTCATTCGAAACTTCAATATTCAGAGAACACTCGGCTGCAGTCATCCTGTTTTCGAATCTAAACTGACAGGCATTGTTCAATTTACTGATCTCACTCCTGACTAGCAGTGTGACGTAAATTAGAATGACTGAAAAAATCAAATAGTAATAATGAGATTTTATTGGAAAATAAATACATTTTGGGACTTGTACAACTAATGAATAAGAATTTCTCCGCATCATCATCGACTGGTAATGTTCCCAGAAAACTGGCAACATTGCCTCGTTGAATGCCAATGCTAATTCTTTGTGCAAGATATAAAGTCCAGCCTTCTGGTGACGTGTAGCGTCGATCAGCTGTTTTGCCAAATTTTTGTAGACAACTAATTATAAATTATATACAAAACTAAAATAAGCAAAATAAATAAGGGGGGAGACTGTAAGCTTAGGCATCGAAAATTCTTCCCCATCGATGTGTACTGGGACCGTGCGCGGAAGGCTGGCGGCATTAAAATTAATACTTCAAATTAAACAATGCCATAAAATGAGGTCGTTAAGATGAATAACTGGTAGCCGAAAAGTCATCAACCTCCTCCTAGCGATTTTCCAGTTGCGTCCAAAGCTTGCACCTTAGAGCCTGGGGTCCGCTTATTGTTTTTGATTGGTATGTCGACTTTTCCGGGAGAGACTTCTGACTTTCTAACTCTGAGAGGATAACCTCGCCCTGCGCCAGAGTCTCGTCCGTTGTTTAGCAAGTACATCGACTACGTTGATGTGGGGTTGGCTTGGGTCCTAAAGGTTTTGGTTTTGGCTCTGTACACCCTAGTTACAGAAAATAAGTACGTAATTAGACACAGAGAAAACCAACTACCTTGGTAAATGACTGATGGATGACGAGTTGATGGTAGGGGCACTCTTCCTCTTCTTGTAGTATGACTTTATAGCCTTAAGCTGGTAGTCAATTCAGCATAAATCTAGCCTTATCTTTTTTTAAGGATTACGTAACCCAAAGATAACCTAATTCAAACACCTAACATTAAAGCTATCCTAACTCAAAGTTAACTTTCCGCTACCATAGATATTAAGTATTGATTTCCAACGTTCTAGAGCGACAACATCAGAATACGTTATAGGCTTGAATCTGTCTCCGTTTGGGAGTTTGTACCAACTAGATTATTTGATTTTTATAGAAAAATAATATTATAGAATAATAAATAAATTTCTTATGACCTGAAAATTGAAGTAAGTTTACTAGCAATTATCTTTTCATAATGCGTCAGCCTTGATGGTACAGGACGCATACCTTACGGCTTCGTTATGAAATTTACTGTTATTATATAAATTAAAAAAATATTTTGTATACTTACCCACATAGGAGAAACATCCGATAAATTCTAAGATAATATTATGGATCGTAAGCGCTGATGGCATACCAGATCTCACAATAGAATAGACTGTACTAATAAAATTATATAAACCCAGTGGGAATAGTATGCCTAACAAAAATTGATTATGGTGATAGTATTTCTTAATTAACGTTGCATCTTTCTGAAAAAAAAAGAGGTTTGCAGTTAGTAGAATCTTATAGTACTGAGTTTGTTATTCGTGTTCTTTGCTTGACTAGGGGTAGGCTTCTTAGGCCCTTCAATCCATTTTAACGTTATGTACATGCAATATCTAGTAAGCAAACTTTTTACTTGTTTTAACGTGTTCAGTAGCATTTCTTTTCATTCTTGACTGTTGCTATCATGAGTAGGCATAAACTAAAGTTGGATGTTAGGTTCCCGCTAACCTAACGCTTAAGTATGCGACCTGAGTTGATCTGGTTCGCAGACCGACTGCCTTTGGGTCTGCGTTCTTACGAACGGCAGTGTGCGCCTCAGCAAAAATCCCATTGTATTACTTATGTATTACTACTATTGTATTACTACAATGGGATTTTTGCTGAAGCGCATATTGCCGCTACAAAATTCATATATCAATTCAATCAGTTATTCAATTCATCAACTTCATCTTCTTAGTGGTGATGTCGGTTGCATCCGAGGATCTTTCCTCAATTTCCTTCACACAATCCTTTTTAATTCGATTTACATTGTTTTTCACGAGAGCAATTGGCATCTTACCTCCCAATCACAAGAGGAAAGACTACGTCAGAACCTGACTGACGGAGTGACTGACTGAATAGGGCTCGCTATACCCAACGTAACATTTAATCCAATATGCTAAAAACTGCTAATTGAAATTGGACCATGCGGAAAAAAATTATGTATGAAAATACACACATCAACACTGTCTAAAGATATTTTACATTAATGGATGTAATTTAAAAACTATCCATTCTAGAATTGCCACGTTTAACAATCTATTTTTTTAATTTTATAAATTTTATTTTATTAATCATCATGCTCCGAGCCTTTTCACAACTCAGTTTTGGTCGGCTTTTCAGTCTTCGGCAGAACTTCGACATTTTCCCTGAAGCGACTGCCATCTAACGTCCAACGACCAACTGGCGATATCGAAGCTCTGTATTTAGATCCGTTGTCGGACTTTTTGTCTTCTTATGTCAACCGGGACCGATGACTAACGTGCTCTCCGAAGCACGGATTTAAAAAAAAATATTATCCTTTGTTAACTATTTAAAGTGCTTTATGAGTAGAAGTTCAAAAAAAGTTTATTGCGGGAAAGAGCACATGACAAGGCCAGGAGTAAGTGAAAAGATTGACACGAAACTGTGTAAGAGAATGGTAATGACATATTGCACAAAGTATAATTGAGACAGTTAATGATCATAATGATCCTTGTTGTAAAGCTTACCTTATGACATCCAACGACAAATATAATTCCTAGTACAATATCTGCGATCACTACAGGAATGGTCAATGATAAAATTACAATGGTAGCTGATGATGGTTTAGTGGGTCTTTGTAATACCCAGATTGTAGCGGAGGATGCACAAAATAATACGAATGCTGCGAAGAGCTGTAAAATAAAATTGTTTAAGACAGCATCATTAATAAGCCTATTGCAGTGCTGTGCTGGACCTCTTATAGACCTCTTCCAAAGTGCGCCACAGTGAAGTAGCATAGGTACTCATAGGTAATTTGACTCTACCTAATATTTCAGTATTCCCTTAGGGATATATATACATACATATAGTCAGGCTTCTTTTTCATTGGGGTTGGTTGAGACAAGATCTTTCCACTTGCTACGATCCTGCTTACCCCTAGGTGGGATAGTAGTAAATTATATATTAAAAAAATATAAAACCAGTGTCACTCAAGATGGTGATGATAAAAAAAATAGTTGCAGTTAATACGTGGACCTTGCACGGTGAACGTCTCGTTCACCGTTTTCGACAAAGGAATTGGAGTTGTATTAGATTAGTTAATTTCGGTTCTATGCGAAGTAGCAATTCATTTGTTCCATTAGGTAGATAGATAACTTTGAAATAAAACTGTTTTTAACGGATTCTATGGCCATTTATTTTATATTTTATATCGGGGAGACCCGTGACCATGGCTGCTGAAAATTAACCGAAACGTCGGGATCAATGTAAAATATAAAATAACATCAAATAAATTGCGATAGAATTCGTTAAAAATAGTTTTATTTCAATGTGTGACATTCGCGTAAACTTCCGACAATATCATGTGGATAGATAACTCTTTATTGTATGCCAAAAAATACAGTAAAGCCATAAATAAGTACGTAGACAGTTGAATGTGTAAATTACAGTACAACGATTTCTTTAAGACAGGTAATTAGAGTCATATTTGATGATGCACTTGTTAGTAGAAACATTCCAGCCGGTTATATAATTATTATTTGAAGACAATTATTTTTAAATGTCTTTCAAACACATTAGAAACATAAAATATTACTTACCAATCTGAAATATCCCCATACGATCAAACCATATCGCAAAGGTAAGCACACACAACACTTTTGAAATACAGGAATATCTGGACGCATTCTGAATAACTCTCTGGCTCTATTGTGAATGTATTACTTGAGAATCCACAAGAAATCTCAAGATCAATGTTAAATAGAATAAAATAATATTATACGTAATACTGGTCCTAATACTGAGTGCACTAGTCATGAAAGCTGCGAAGCATTTATTGAAATTATATTTTTTTATCATTAAGTTCTTGGTACATTTGTTATCTGAGTAAACACGACTATTATAACTAACGGACGCATGTGCACATTAGTCATTCTCAATAATACGCTTATATAAATTCAAAGCGTCTCTTTGTATTATTTTATTGATACGAGCTGTTTGTCCCGGTGTCACCCGATTGCCGACCATTCTCGTGCATTTGCCATAATTTTCGTTCATAAGATCCGTCCATAAGGTCAGGGTTGCCAAGTTTTGCAAGAAGACTTTGCGAAAGGCCCGCTTTGACCATATTAGCCGTATTGGAAACAAACTTGCATTGTATCCAGCGGGCAGTAAAGCGTTTTGGGCCCTAGCAAAGTCGGTTGAGTCCAACTTCTGCCGCCCCCCACTGCCTCCACTGCGGAAGCCTGACGGGACACTGGCCCACTCCGCTGAGGAAAAAGCTAATTTATTTGCTTCACTTTTTGCGGAGTCTTTGCGTCTAGATGCCGGAACGACGAAGCCTCCTGCTCCTCCTGTCGGATGTGGGACGCGCATGGCAGATATCAGCATCCGACAGCGGGATGTACGTAGGGTGCTAAGTAATCTGGACGTGTATAAGGCCAGTCGACCCGATGGGATTCCAGCAATAGTGCTCAGGACTTGTGCACCTGAGTTATCTCCTATTTTGACACGCCTGTTTCGTCTCTCTTATGAGACCGGTCAAGTGCCGAAGGCTTGGAAGCAAGCCAACGTGCAACCTGTGCCCGAAAAGGGCAGCCGGACGGATCCTGTCAATTACAGACCAATTTCGGTTCGCGCAGGTTCGATCCTGTATGGAGTACTGCTCGTATCTGTGTGATGGCTCAGCAAAATACCATCTAGAAGCGCTAGAGACAATAGAGAGACGGGCCAAAAGGCTCATTAACAACGATGCACTCGTCGAGAAAAGGCTACAGAGCCTTGAACATCGACGCAAAGTTGCAGGCCTATCGGTCTTTTATCGGATGCATTTCGGAGAGTGTGCGCTGGAATTGCACAACTTGATACCTACAAGCCCTTTCCACCAACGAACGACCAGACACACAGCGACGCGCCACCGCTACATGGTAGATATTCCACTCATACGCACGAAACGTTTCGGCGACACATTTATTATGCGTACAGCTAAGGAGTGGAATTACCTGCCTGAGTCTGTGTTTCCGGAAAGCTATAACCTTGGAATCTTCAAGTCTCAAGTGAATAGGTTCCTTCTAGGCAAACGTGATCCATCGTAGACCACATTGTCACTTACGATCAGGTGAGATAGAGGTCAAACGTGAGCCTATCATCCAAAAAAAAAAAGAATCTTCTCCTGATAATAATTAACACAAGAAAAACAGAATTAGCGAAATCGGTGCAGCATTTCACGCGTGATGCCGTGGCCACGGGAAATAGGGTTGCATTTTTATGTATAAAGATGGTAGATGGTGTATGAGGGTCCAACCATAAGACTATCAGAGCCGAAACCATTCTCATCTACTAGCCGGTACAGATGCAGACTCTAGCCCAGGTTATACTCTCGGGGTTGAGAGATCAGATGACATTCGCGCCCATGAAAACTAAGATAAGCTAAATCAAGAGAAAGAGTAAGAAACCGGACCCCGGGCTTCAAAATAACAGTTTTGGATGTAACCGGGACTAACGATGTGATTATATTATGATTTATTAAGTATGGTAATTTTTTTTTTTTTTATATTTATGACACTTCAATTTGACTTCACCTCGCCTGATGGTAAGCTGAAGGTAAAGTCTCAGGAAAGAGGGTCACCATTGCATACACGTACCATGTTAACAAATGTTACCAATGGTTGTAGCTTGACGGCCTCATCAGAAGAGGATTGTCATCGCAGCACCGCGTGACACCCACCGGTCCCACTAGTGCTGCGACCACAATCCCCCTGCCCGGCTATGCACTTGCTGACCCCTGAACGCAATCAAACCGAAATTGGATTACTATGGAGGGTTTTTCGCAATCGGGCACGGTGGTACCCACCCGGTCGAATTTTGTGACAATTTTGTGTCATCAAATTTCTACCACTGGCTACCTTTTTTTTGTTTTTCGTGCGTAAATCCCTTCGGATACCCCCCCGCCGGCCAGCGGAAGTAGGTATGTCGGGCTTGAACAGACTAAAACCGCACGCCGCCGTCCCGGGTCTTAACACGCCGGGGTGTAAGGTTGCCTATAGAGCATATCCCTCACATCCCGACTGACCCTGGGCCATCTCCGGTTTCGAGATGGCCCCCTCGTGCCACCCCCAGGCCTGCGCTCATGGAGGACGGAGGTTGTTTAGCGAATACACTGGCTACCTAAGAGCCAGTTTTCACCGAAGCAGGGAGGAGATGCGACAATATTAAGCAATATACAAAAAGATAATATTATTAGATAGATTATATTTATTGTTTATAAAATAACAGATAAAGTTTTCCTGTTTTTGTTATTCGTGTCATTTACTTAGTTTTCTATTTTATTATCAACTAGGTGACCCGGCAAACTTCATTCCGCTCAGAATGAAGTAATTATTCTGGTCACCTTATCAGCTGAATTTATTTCGTGAAAGACTCCTTGCATCACGGTATTACAGACCAAAGACGGAGTGCGGTTTTGATTGGTTCAAGTTCAACATAACCACCCACGCAGGCCGTGGGGATTTCCGTTAAAAAATACCACAAAATGGCACAGTATAGGCCGAGACTATTCTAAAACATAAAAATCATGAAAATCAATCCATCTGTTCTGGAGTTATAAACGTTACGTATCTATTTTTTTGGGCGGAAATCCCCCCGATAGCCCCCCGCCGGCCAGCGGGGGTGGTTATGTCGGGTTCAAATCGACTAAAATCGCACGCTGTTTCGGGTCTTCAGACGCCGGGGTGTAAGTTGGCCCGGCCCATAAGGCATTTCTCTCGCACCCCGGTTGACCCAGGGCCATCTTCGGTTTCGAGATGGCCCCCTCGGGTTTGGGAACCACGGTGTCCCCATCTTTCCCCGGAGCAATTAAAACTATATCACACTTATACCACAACATATTATTGTAACATTAATACAAGAGGTCAGAAATATTGTGCATAGTGATACATATATATTCATATATCAATGATGATGATGATGAGGACGGCCTCTGTGGAGTAGCGGTAGTGTATTCGACTGCTACGACAGGGGGCGCGGGTTCGATTTCCGCTCAGTGTAAATATTTGTATGCATGAATATGTCTATTTGCATTGGTCTGGGTGTTTCTATGTATAATATGTATGTATTTACAAAAAAAAAGTTTATAAGTATGTTTATCCGCATTCTGGAACCCATGACACAAGCTAGTCAAACTATGCTTACTTTGGGTCTAGAGAGCGCTGTGTAGAATATTTATTATTATTATTTATTATGATACTTATTCATAGTTGCTAATATATCTCTGCAGATTTCTGAAGATAGAATAATATTATAAATCTTAAGGCTTTCACGGCCGGCGTTGCATGTTGAATAATACTGCTTCAGACCCCGGCGTCTGTAGACCCGAGACGGCGTGCGGTTTTAGTCGGTTCAAGCCCGACATAACCGCCCCCGCTGGCACGCGGGGGGGTATCCGAAGGGATTTCCGCACGAAAAAAAAAAAAAAAAAAAAAAAAAAAAAAAAAAAAAAAAAAAAAAAGGGCTGTTTGGCCGTGGTCCATATGTCTATCTTTTGTTTTCGTCACTGCTTATAACACTTTACTCACTGGTGATAAATTTGTAATTTTTTTAGATGTCGCTTTTAAATAACTTACTGTGCTCAGTATTCAGTCTGTTTGAATTACTTCGTAATTTAAATAAAAATAACTTTGCTTACTTATTAAACAAATAACTATTTCTATTTGGCTAGAACTGATCGAATACGGAGAACCAAATCACCAAGAGATCAAGATTATTCTCTTAAATACGAAGGAGCTATAACCACTTTGCTTTCACTGTTAGAGTTCCACTGACAAATAATAGCCAATACATACTTGAAGATTAAACTCTGAGCACATTATACAAGTTAAATTAAGACTGAAAACCATTCCATAAAAACTATACATTTAAAATTTTATATCCCACGCTATAAAATATAGCTAATAAAACTCCCGATTAATTTGACTGTACCGTTATTCGAAGCTTATTTAATTGAGATAGGCACTTCCGTTTCCGCCTGACTATACCTTTCCTTTTCCAATATTTCTGTCTCTTTCTGACACGTCACTTCCGCCTGGCAGTGGTGGGGTAGGTACGATCACCATTTTAACTTCATTGGCGTCTTGTTTCCCGCCGTGAACGGTCGTGTGACACTTGGCCACAAGACCATAACTATACCTTCAATATAAATTCTGATTCTTAATAAGAATTTTTTACAAGTAGTTACCCTATATATAATATATAACGATTTTTTCTGTGTGAATAAAGTTTAATAACTTTCGATATGGAAGAATTGTGTAATAATGCCGGTAAGGTTCTTAGCGATGTGCTCCGCGTAGGCAGCGAGCTCGGTCAAGCAGCTCTAGTTCTAGTAGCTCAAGCTCTAAAAGTAGCTCCTCGTCTAGCGGAGGTAATCCGAAAAGGAGTCATCGCAAGGTGAAAAAAAAAATAAAAAAAAAAAGTGGCCATCGTAAGCGTGTCACGTATTTCTTTCGTTAATTTACGTACCTTACGATTAGAAAATCGTAAGGTACGTAAATTAACGAAAGAAATACGTGACCTTCGCAAGCAATTAAGTTATAAGGAAAAAGATCATGTGAGTACAAATTTTGATTACGATTCTATTTCTTTATTGTCGGGTGTCAGTGAAAATAACTACGAACAAAATATTTTGAACGCTGAAAATGATAATAGTGGTTCTCATATTGATCAAGGATTTGGCTTAACATTAGAAACCAAACTAAAGGAGCCGGCAATATCTAAAACTTCCGAAAAATATTTTCAGGCCGGGACGGTGGGGCGACTAGCGCCTCTCCCCCAAACCGGGGCAAGACGGGGACACCGTGGTTCCCAAACCCGAGGGGGCCATCTCGAAACCGGAGATGGCCCAGGGTCAGTCGGGGTGCGAGGGATATGCTCTATGGGCAACCTTACACCCCGGCGCCTGTAGACCCGAGACGGCGTGCGGTTTTAGTCAGTTCAAGCCCGACATAACCGCCCCCGCTGGCCGGCGGGGGGTATCCGAAGGGATTTCCGCACGATAAGGTATACCGATACTCAAAAAATGTATAACCATTCGCCGGGTTATACAGATATCGAAATAAACGAAGAAGTTACGGCATACGATTCTCCACGACACCTTGTATATGCTGATAAAGCGTTTGCAGCCCTGTCCATGTGTGTACTGAAACAACGGGAGGGGTTACAAGAAACCCTTGCGGACCTATTGTTGTGGGCAAGGCGTTGTGATTCGCCTAATTATGATGCCCTGCAGCAAAAAGTTAGTGATATTTTTTCCACAGGGGATTTTAACAAGTGTTCCTCAGATTTAATACAGATGGTTTGTGGGCATCGTGCTGAAATTATACAGATGCGTAGAGACTGTGTCACCAAACTGGCAAAGGACCCTATGTTGAAGGCCAGCTTGAAGAGAATTCCACCAACATGTACCAACCTGTTTAATGCAGAGAAGTTTACGGCTACAGTTGAGAAAGCTGGCGGAATTAGGAAATGTTTTTGGCCGTCACCTGCCTCGCAGGCTGAAGCGAAAAAGGCTCGTGGTCCCTCGCAGGGATCCAGGTTTCACCACAAGCCCTCGCAGGGTTATTCTCGTCTAGCTTCGGCTTGTCAACACAGTAATGCACAAGTGCATTGTGTTGGAAGGGTTCCGCCTTCGCAAGGTGGACACAGCTGCTGTAAACCACCCTCGCAGGGTGTTCATAATATTCATGGTCAAGCAGCCCAGTACAGTTCGGTCGCACCGAATAGTCGCAATTTTCGAGGCCACTCAGGTGCAAAACAAAATAATCAGCCAAGGTACGGGCAAAAGCGTGCATCTTCACCTACCCAACGGAATGACAGAAAACGACGTAAGTATTGACTCGTTTCGAGCAGGCCGTCTCCTTCAGTTTCGGGATCGATGGGAACAAATGAATGCACCAGATTATATCTTAAACATCATAACCGGGTATCGCATACCCTTTTGTCGGAAGCCACCACTTGTTCACCCAGGCGTTATGAGCTCAAATCTAAATATCCCAGAATCTGTTGCAATGACATCTGTCATAGACAACATGATAGAGCAGGGAGTTCTAGAACGAACTGTAGCTTCGCCAAGCTTCCTCTCATCGATGTTTCTCGTTCCGAAAGGCGACGGCTCGGCCCGTCCGATATTCAACCTGAAAGGACTAAACCAGTACATCAAAACAGATGGATTCAAACTAATAAATGCATATCGAATACCAGATTTTCTGCAACCACAGGATTGGCTATGCAAAATCGATCTCTCACAGGCCTATTTTCATCTATCCGTGGCTCGCAGCCACAGGCGATTCCTACGCCTCATCTATCGAAACCAATTGCTCGAGATGACTTGTTTACCTTTTGGTCTAAGCACAGCGCCCAAGACCTTCGCTGCGCTAACAAATTGGATAGCTCAGACTCTCAGACAACAAGGCATCAGGATAATAGTCTATCTCGACGATTTTTTGATAGCAAACCAGGACGAGGGCAATCTTCGGAGTCAGGTAAATATTGTACTCAACACATTAGAAACTAGGGTGGGTGATCAATTACCAAAAGTCTATAACCACCCCGTCGAGAAGCCTAGTGTTTTTAGGAATTCATTGGGATCCATGGTTGAACCGCAAGAGTCTTCCCGACCAGAAAATACCTGGCCTGTTGGATAAAATAAGTCGCATGCTGCGGAAGCAACGAACAACTCTCAAAGAACTTCAAAGCCTCGTAGGCTTCCTGAATTTTGCGAGCTTTGCTGTTCCCAAAGGGAGACTCAATTTCCGGGCGCTTTTGAACTTCCTAAACCAAGTGTTGAGGTCAGATCACAGGATCGGGCACACTCTGCCCCTCGTAGCTCTAGACGACTTGGTGTGGTGGCATCAGAATTGCCAGAACCCGTCGGCCATATATATGCCACCTCCTTCGCACTTCCTGACTACAGATGCATCGGTCATAGCTTGGGGAGCCCGCCTGGACAATCTGGCTCTCTCGGGTCTGTGGTCAGAGGGGGAGAAAAACCTCCATTGCAATCAAAAGGAGATGTTGGCAATCCTAAAAGTGTTACAAAAACATTGTCAGCTCCTGAGTCACCAGACAGTATTGATTCAAAGCGACAACAAGTCTGTAGTCGCATACCTTCGTCACGAAGGAGGTACCAAGTCAGTTCCTCTCCTAGAACTGACCAACAAAGTTTTCTGAATAGCAGAGAGTTGCCACATACATATGAATGCCTTCTATATACCCGGCATATACAACAGCCACTCGGATCACCTGTCCAGGTTTCGTGGACCGCCGGAGTGGCATCTGACTCCAGAGGCTACGAACAAAGTCTTCTCCAGATGGGGAGTTCCACTAATCGACCTGTTTGCATCCAATCGGGCTCATGTTGTGTCGAATTACGCGACTCTGAATCAGCTCAACGACAAAGCCCTGTTTTACGATGCTTTCTCCCAGAGGTGGAACTACAACCTAGCGTGGGTGTTTCCTCCACCATACCTAATTCCGAAAGTGTTGAGGTATCTGAATCAAGCTCAAGGAACGTACCTTCTTGTAGTTCCACGATGGGAGCGAGTGTTCTGGCGTTCCGATACCAAATCGCGTGCCCTAGCAGCTCCATTCACACTTTACCATCTAGAAAAAAGCCTGATCGACATAATGACAGGACTACCGCCCCCGAATGTTCTAGATATGACTCTAGAGGTATGGAAATGTGGGCGTGGACTGGGTCTCTAACAGACTGGAATGATAGCCAACTCCCACTGCTAGCGAAGTCATGGCGTCCATCGACTCGTAAGGTGTATAGTGCAGCGTGGAAGAGATGGGTAGTTTTGTGTCAAAATCATCAAGTTATCCCCTCAACTCCAACATCTAGTTATTTGGCAAGATTTTTATCAGATTTCCATTTAATTCACAAATTATTTTATAATATTATCTTGTTACACAAATCAGTAGTATCAACCGTTTGCAATCCCGAATTATCTGGCCAATTAAGTACTAATGTGCCGGTAAAACAGGTTCTAAAATCTATAGCGTTGCAGGGGCCAGTCCCTCACGCAAAGCCCCCAATTTGGAACATTAACGATTTGGCTAGTTACTTAGAAAATAATCGTATTGATGAAGCTAATTATTTCCAAGTACAAAGGCATACCGCCATTTTACTTCTTCTATGCTCTGGGAGAAGAATACATGATTTAACTTTGCTAAACATTGATTCAAAAAAAAAATTACTCAATTCAAAATAATGCGGTAGTGGTTGGTCGCCAAATGTCCCTTTCGCAGAATGTCCCTTACAGATTTATTTTCGTTTGGCTATGTTTTTAGTCTACTAGGTATAAAACACGCGGGGGGGTATCCGAAGGGATTTCCGCACGATAAAAAAAAAAAAAAAAAAAAAAAAGGTATAAAACACAAATCAAATCAATAACAAATATTTACTAGGGATGCGATGCAGTTAGCCGATCGCAAGAAAATTGAGCTGAGCGAGCAATTATCTTTTATTTCAAAATCTGGAAAATCCAATTTTTGCGCGCGCGAAATTTTTCCTTTAGTTTCAATGGTATATTTGTTTTGCGGTGATAATTCCTCAAAGGTATGTCCAATTTTTAATTTTATGGTCTCAATACATGCCCCTAGATTGTCGTTATGACCATGCCAAATTTGGTTGAAATCAGATTTGTGGTTGCAAAGGAGTATCCGAGTTTGTAAGCGGCTATACCGCGTATAAGATTCAATTAACAAGTTCTAAAAATAAACAGAAATATACATATAATATTTTATTTTTACTTTTGTTAGCAAAAATCGTCAAATATAATTATTGAAAATAAAAAAAACATACATCTACATAGTTATGTCAAAAAAGTCTTTGAAAAAAATTAACGTTGTCGAATTGAAATTGGACCACGTCTTAATACTAAATGATTTGTTTTTTTTTTATACCACTCAGGTGGCAGAGAGGGTCACGACCCACCTGATGGGAAGCGGTTACCGTGGCCTTTGGACGTGTGCAACACCAATGATCAACTAGTTACATAAATAAAGATGTTATAATATTCTTCGATGTGAAAAACAATTTTGTCGAGATTGTTTATCATATTGGCCACGCGAATATCACACATTGAAATAAAACTATTTTATATTTTTTTATCATATATTTTTATCTTTAACTTTTCTTTATACAACATTTTTTAGTTTATCATAATTGTGTACAGCATTAAGCGTATTTTCAGGTTCATTTCTTCCATTTAAGCCTTCAATATTCAGAGAACATTGAGCATTTGTCACGTTGTTAGCAAATTTAAATCGGCAGGCTTTTTCCATCAGTTTGAGAAACTCACTCCTTACCAGTAGAACGATGTAAATTTGTATAACTAGAACAATATCGAGTAATTATAACCTAGAAACTAAATTGAACAAAACACGATAGAAAATATTACTTATTTTTTTATGTGGTTTCGATTTTATTTATGTGGTGTGGTTTATGGGGCAGATCGTCGGGGCCACGCCAATTTCACTTGCAAGCTGGTACATTAGCTGATTGAGGAATGAGGCTCTGACGCCGGCTTTCCTCTTGGGGTTTAGAGGTCGGCAGTCGCTTCTATAAAACTGTGTAAGGCAAATCTAAAGGAAAAGGGTTTAGGGGCCCCCGGGCTCCCAGGTGGAAGCTTAGGGTGTTACCGGATTATTTGGCATATTGAGTACTTACTTCCTAAGTTAATGAACTAAATAAGTCACGACTACTTGAGAGAAATAAACTCTCAAAACTACAAGGAAAAATATGTAAAAAATATTTTCAGATCAAAACAGCCTGTATAAGTTGTTTACTCCAAATTCTTTAACAAAAACTGGTTATAAGTATAACGGTGCACTCTCGATCAACAAATCGTAAAATACCAACCTACCGGTGTTATCGAAACGAATTGATGCTTACTACTATAACGTAAGGTTCAATATTTGAGTGAGTTTTAGTTCAATATATGAGTACCAATACTAACTCTTTCGGTTTACGCACTGTTACAAACAAAAATTGGAAATGTATTTACCTTCTGTATAAATAAAAAAAAGAAGAGTGAATATCCGGCTAAGATCACCTTGCTACGGTTTTGTATAGCGTTATTTCTATCGCACATAGGACAGACGCTGTCATACCTTTATAGAGTAGTGTTGACATTCACTGGATGATACAGAGAATGCTGTACAATTTATTCATTTATTTATATATTGACCAAAAATAATGTTTTGTACATAGTAAATTCTTGAAGACTCCTTATAGGCAAATCAATAATGCCTGTGTTAGGAGCCTCCACTCTTTCTATATTATACATAAATATTCCTATTAATCAGTAAATTGTTTTGTTCAACTTAAAAACTAGTTTTTTCCCCCTATACCCTAAGTAAAATTAAAGACGCGTTAGTAGTAGTTAGTAAAATAGTTATCGCACAGAAAGAACTACACACTCCTTATACAACTCAGCTGTAGAATATAGGATCGGCTTGAAATAACTTATTTTCAAGAGGGCTCTTTGCGCTCTTTTAGCTACTAAATTAAAAGTTTTTAGAGCACCGCCCCAGCATTCAATACAATAGGTGATAACGGATTGACACAACGATAGGTATATTATTTTTATTATTTTAGTGTTTGCTGAATATCTAATCTGTTTGAATATATATATTAGTTTTCTAACTCTGTTTGATAGATTTATTAAATGATTTTTGAGATTAAGATTTTGACCAAAAATAATGCCAAGTTATTTATAGGATTCGGCTACAGACAGAAGTGGACAGGAACAACTCTCATTTACGGTATTACAGGCGTATACGGTTATATTAACACTAAATTATATTAACACAAAATTCTGCACAGATACATGTGTGCAGAATTTTTCTGGTTACGAATACGAATGGCAAATGGAATTTATTTAGTTTTTTCTATGTAGGAACGGAGAGGTAGTTCCGTGCCAGCCAGAGTGTTACTATGTTTAGTCCCTGTTGAGCCTTATCATAAACCTCGCTTTATGTGTAAGCATAGAATGTCAAGGTAGTATCATCAGCATATGATATTATCGTGCAATTCTGAATATTAATGTTTGTAAGCTCATTTATATACATTAAGATTAAGGTAGGTCCTAAGATACTACCCTGAGGAACCCCATGAGTTACAGGAAGCCCACCACTCACTATTCTCCTATCTTTACCTTTTGAATTCTTTCTGTTAGGTAACTTTTGAACAAGTTGAGCTGGCTTCCTCTTACGCCAAAGAAGTGTAGTTTTTTAACAGAGTGGCAACAGAAACCGTGTCGAATGCCTTAGTAAGATCAAGGAATATCGTCAGAAATTTCTTCTTGCCGTCCCAGGCACTCACTATGTTCTCAATACATTTAGATAAGGCATCTGCCGTTGATTTACCAGATCTAAAGACAAATTTAAAAAAATAGGTGAGAGTAGGTTGTTCTTTTCTAAGTAAAAATATGAATACAAATATGAGTAAGTACAAATATGAAGCAACTCAATCTTAACCGGACTCTCATTCTTCACCCGACTAGCCAAATGTGGTTAACTCTCTGGCTGTATTTTACCCCCTTTACTACGGTGAGTGTTCTGATGAACTTTTCCAATTAAACCCACTATATCCCTTCCGATCCAGAATTACACGTGCTGGACTGTGATGCCACCCGCACGCGGTAAAAATACTGTTCAGAACTCAGCGGTTCGGTGCTTCATCTTGTCGCACGATAAAGAGCTGGAATGCTTTACCCGAACACGTGATTCTTTCATCTTATAGTCCCGGGTTCTTCAAGCGGGGCGTGAAAAAGCATCTGTTGAGGTCGTCACCACCATTTTAGAATCGTCAGCATCTGGGATGGTGGCCCGTATTTTCTGGACTATCAGACTGAATATATATAGAAGAAAAAACTTACCTATGTAGGACTAGGAGAATTTCAATATAGGTAGTAGGTTGTGCAGGTGAGATGGCTTCGCTTCACGGAAAATATTGCGGTTTAGCCGTTTCGTAGTTAGACAGCCGATGCCAACTGAGCTGGGAAAAGGCTCGGAGGATACCTTACCTATGTAGGTGACGCATGTCATCACTGTGATAATTGAATACAGGAACATATATGTGACTGAAATTCTGTGTTGCAGTATACGATCTATAGTCCAACCGATGTCATATAAACACAGTGGTATGAACAGGGCCAATAGAAATAAATTATGATAATAGTACTTCTTAATTAGTGCAGCGTTTTTCTGAAATAGAAATTGAACTGTAGTCAGTGCCTATATTGTAAGTAACCAGCACAGAATACAGGGTGTTTGCGGCCACACCTATATCTTCAGGGCCTTCAGGGTCATCTGCAAGACCAACGAGACCACCAAATATGATCGAATAGGGAATTTTAATAATATCAGCACTAACTGTGAAATGATATCGTAAGATCTGTCTGATAATATTGATATGTGTCCGTCCCCCACCACACTGCGCGTTTCAGGGGAGCAGTATAACAGTATCGGTCGGTCTAAAGTTCCAGAGATCAGTGCGCTTAAACAAACAAGCTCTTCAGTTTATATTATTAGTGACTGCAACACCGGGTGATAGTGAAACGCTCCCGAAAACGAAGACAGGCTATATAGTACGGAAGATAAAAAGAGGTTTGAGCGACTTTTCTTTCGACCAGCTTAATTTTTTTTGTTTTTTTTTTTATTTTATTTTTTTTGCATTTTTCACGTTCCATCGTATTAGTACAGCTGTTTGGAACCGCCCGTAGACTCCGGCGGTGCGCGGGGTCAACGACTGTCGACGTTATACCGATATTCTTTGTAATGCATTTTCTTATGAAATTTTCATTTATTTAGCTGCATTTTTACCTTCAGTACGATCGTTTACGTAACAGCCGGTATAAATAAATCATTCATTTGTACATCTTACCTTATGAGATCCAACGATAAATATAATTCCAAATATAATATCTGCTACCAGTATGAGAATAAGAAAACTTAACATGACTATTTCAGTGGTATTATCAACCTGCATGTTTTTCATTAAGGGATGTATATCTTCGTCCAGAAAATAGGATGCGGCGAATAATATAGTGCCTGCAAGTAACTGTGAAATTATAAAATGACATTAGAAAAGGTTTCTTTAAAAAATATATATAAAGAGTTTTATACATACTAGCTAACCCGGCAAACTTCGTTCCGCCTTATAATCAAGTTATGTTGGCTACCTTATTTAATTATCTGATTGCTAGTATAGGCACAGTATCCTGAGGGGGCCATATCATAGCCGCAGATGGCCTAGAGCCAGTCGGGGTGCTAGGGAATTGCCTTATTTGGCTACTCCCCACTCTGGCAGACAGTGGGGTAACAGTAAGGATGGCAGCAAAAAAAAAACTACAAAATGGCACAGTTTAGGCGTAAATAAATTAAAAAAATCTGAGATCATGTTAATCGGTCCACAGACTCGTGTACAGTGTCAATATACTGTACATGGCATTTTGCTGACGATGCGACCGAACGGGCGCGCGTCATTTACTTAATAACTAATATTATAAAATAATAACGTAGAATACTCAGTGCGAACTGTGCAACCACGACGTACAGACATTAGAGAAACGAATTGCCAAACTAGATCTTGTGTTAACGTAATCACTTACATTATACGGTTACTTAGTGCAAGTGTGTCTTTTCTCTTCTCTCCGCACTCAAACTACATTCAAGTGTACGACACAGTACATTTATTGGTCCTTCGAGTCTTTTTATTCAGTGTTTAGTGTCTCTGTTTACGGTAGCGAATCGGTTCAACTGGTCTCCCAGAAGCGGGTCGCCCCAGTTGGATTGAGAACGGCGCACATATCGTAAGTAGAATACGAATACACTGAATATACAGAAGCGACTACCCAGCCGCTACGCTCTTCACTGCTAGAGCTTGGAAGAAAACTTCTATAACTACTAATAACTCAAACAACAACACTCAACATGGATAAACTGGAGCTACAGTCTTCATGTTTTGACAGCATCAAGACCTTGTGTATCAATTATCGAAAGGATTCAGAGTCACGCAAAACTGTGGAATACTTAAAAAAGCGCTTATCGTCACTGGAAGCCCTATGGACGGAATTCGACGCAAGGCATGCTCTCTTGATATTGGAACTAGAAGATAAAACAATCAGTTACTTCGTGGATAACGTCTACGAAAGAACTAAAGAGATGTGCGTGGCAACGAAAACGAACATCACACACAAGCTGGCGGAAAAGACGAATCCAAAACCATCCATCCAATTCGACTTATCCGAGACTTCAGGTATTGGAGAATCAGCTGACACTGCTACTGATGATGTACAACTACTGCTGAACACGCAGCAATGCAATTTTAATGCTATATACCGCACAATTTCAAAACTTGAACACGCATCAATGTCGGAAAAGTGGGAACTAGAAGACAATTTGACAACTTTGAAGTCGAAGTGGGAACCTGTCGATAAAACTCACTGGCAAATAGACTTTCATTTAAAAGGAACGAATGAACAGTATTACGACATGTTCTCGGAAGTGGAGCAAAAGTACTAGGATCTGAAAAGGAAAATCAATACCAGAGTTTGGTCCACCGCGCATTACCAGAAATCGGCACCAAAGATTGAGATTCCCGAGTTTTCAGGAAACTACAAGCAGTGGATTTCTTTTAAGGACTTGTTTTTGGAATCTGTTCATAAAAATCCAGCTATCAACAATGCGCAGAAGATGCAACACCTCAAATCCAAACTGCGAGGAGAAGCTGAAAGATTAGTGCAGCATCTCACAATTAGCTCCGACAATTATAACTCGTGTTGGGATATATTAATTCAACGCTATGACAATCGTCGGTTGCAGTTCACATCTTACATGAACTCCATGCTCCACCTTCCAGTCATACAACAACCCGACGCGTTCCAATTGAAGAGACTCCATGATACTATAACAGAGTGTTTAAACGGAATTTCGAACATAGGCATTGATACAACTGCGTGGGATCCGATTATTGTTCATATTATGTCACAAAAACTAGACTCCAACACACTCAGTGATTATATGAAGGAATTACAGAATCACAGAGAACTGCAAAACTTACAAGATTTCTTGTCTTTCCTCGAGACACAATTTATGGCCCATGAGACAATGAAATCTGCCAAAAAAGGAAATCCAACATATGCTGAAAAATCATCAAATCTGAAATTTAGCAAGCAAACTCAGGTGAAAACAACAAGGTATAATGCCAATAGAAACAATAATTATTACGCCACATATGGAAAATGTCCACTTTGCAACGCAAATCACGTTCTACGGCAATGTGAGAAGTTCATGGAATTAGACACCAGAAAGCGTAATGAAACAGTTACGAAATTGCAGCTATGTAAAAACTGTTTGTACAGCCATGAAAATGGTGAATGCAAATCAAGCAAAACTTGTCGAGAATGCAATCAAAAACATCATACGTTGTTGCATAATGCTGACAAGAAAACGAATACCATTGCTGAACAACGCCCTAAGTCATCATCACAGCAGCCAACATCCAACCATCTGCAAAACGGCAATATTGAGGTTCTCCTGACAACTGTTCAGCTGAAGGTCAAAGCCGTAGATGGCACTTATATAACACTACGTGCACTCCTCGACCAAGGTTCTCAAGTAAACCTTATAACAGAAAACGCTGCACAAATGTTACGGCTGCCACGAAACAAGATCAACGCGTCTGTTACAGGCATCGGTGCTGTTTCAGGCAACTGCAAAGGGCAACTGAAACTTATTTGTTGTTCGATACACTCGGACTACAGTTTCGAAACCCGTGCGCTCGTAATGAAAACGCTCACAAATAACTTGCCCACCTCGTCGTTTGAGAAAGGTGAATGGCCACATCTGAAACATTTGAAACTAGCGGATCCTGAATTTAACATCTCACGACAAGTCGATCTCCTATTAGGGGCCGACGTATATTCGGAAATTATACAGGATGGAGTCTTGAAAGGAGTAAACCAATCGCCCGTTGCACAACAAACGCATATTGGCTGGATCTTATGCGGAAAAATGAAAACGATCTCTTGTCACGTCACACTGATTGATATAGAACAGCTTACAAAATTTTGGGAGACAGAGGACATTCACACCTCTGAGGATATACCAAAAAATGATCGTTGTGAACAATATTACAAGGAAACTGTAAAACGATCGGCAGATGGAAAATACATTGTTAAAATGCCACTCTTTTCGGACTATAAAGAAAAACTAGGCCACTCTAAAATGATTGCTGTATCACAGTTTACGCAATTGGAAAAACGGCTACATAAAGCACAGAAACTTTCGGCCATGTACCGTGAATTCATGAAAGAATATGCTGACCTGGGCCACATGAAACTGTCGCAAAATTCGTCAGCAAATGCATGCTATTTACCGCATCATGGCATTCTGCGAGAAAACGCTATAAGTACAAAGTTGAGAGTAGTGTTCAACGCTTCGCAGAAAACCTCCAATGGGTACAGCCTTAATACCCTAATGGAAAAAGGACCCAACCTACAGAAGGACATCCAGGCCTTGATCCTGAAATGGAGAACTTACAAGTACGCGTTCACTGCTGACATCGAAAAGATGTACCGGTGTATATGGATTTCGGAAGATCAACAGCATCTGCAGCAAATTGTCTGGCGTGATGCGCGTGATGCGCCTTTACGTGATTACAAACTTTGCACGATCACATATGGAATGAAAGCTGCACCTTGGCTAGCCATGAGGACAATGAAACAGCTAGCTATTGACGACGGTCCCAAGTACCCGGAAGCTGCGAAGATTCTACTAACGGAATGCTACGTTGATGACGTCATCTGTGGCCATAACAACCTATTGGCGGCGCAAGAATTACAATATTCCCTCATTCAACTATTAAAGGGAGGGGGTATGAACTTGCGAAAATGGACGAGCAATCATAGAGCCCTACTTGAGAATTTGAACGAAGACCAAATTTCGACCCAAAGTTTGTTTGATTTCAAGACAGAAGAATCATCGAAAACGCTGGGACTCAGTTGGCAACCAGTGAGTGACACCTTTCACTTCAATTGGCCTGTCAAACATTCGAGGAAACTAACGAAGAGATCTCTGCTATCAGATATCTCTAAGTTCTACGACCCACTGGGGTGGCTGTCACCGGTTACCATTGCAGCGAAATTATTATTTCAAACTCTCTGGATGACTAAGCTCAGTTGGGACGACGAAGTTCCTCACAACATCGAAACTGAATGGCTCAAGCTCAAAACTGAACTGCAGTGTGTTAAGAACATGAAGATCAACAGATGGATTGGGGACACACAAAACCAAATAGAGCTACTCGGATTCTGTGATGCAAGCGAGAAGGCATACGCATGTGTAATATATAGCCGAGTGTGGAACGAACACGGTTTGCCAACGATATCTTTACTAGTGTCTAAAACAAGAGTGGCTCCACTGGCACAGAAGACTACTCTGCCCCGTCTCGAACTATGCGGAGCGCTGTTGTTGGCCTGTCTCATGCAAAAAATTCAAGAAGCCCTGTTGGAATACAACATTTCCATACGAGCCTGGTGTGACTCTCAAGTTGTGTTAGCATGGATAAAAGGTGACACATCGAAATGGGAGGCCTATGTGGCAAACAGAGTTACGAGAATCAAACGAGTCATCGCTGCAACAAACTGGCGATTCGTTAAATCCGAACAGAATCCCGCTGACTGTGCGACAAGAGGTTTACCACCAAGCAAATTACTAAACTTCCAATTGTGGTGGCAAGGCCCTGAATTTTTGGCGAAACGAGAAAGCGCAGATGTTTCTTGTTCGTATGAAACAAACTATGGCTGTATAAATCACACGGAGATAACGCAAAAATCAACTAAACATGATGAACATATAATAACAACATTATTACATAAATACAGTTCATTAACATTCATTACAAGAATTGTTGCATGGATACAGCGTTTTACTACAAACTTGCGCAACAAACAGAAACCGAACACCGAGTACCTAACTACGAACGAGTTAGGCGCAGCGAAAACAAGTATCGTGAGGCACGTGCAGCGTACACAGTTCGATCCAGAATACAAACAACTTATTACCAACGGATTTGTATCAAAAAAGAGCAAGATTTTGAAACTAAACGCCTATCTGGATAAGGGCGGAATTATTCGAGTTGGAGGTCGTCTCAAGAACTCTTATTTACCACTTGGGATGAAAAACCCATCGATCATACCACATTCTGGTAGATACACTCAGCTGCTGATCGAACAAGCTCATTGCAGTACGCTACACGGAGGAGCTCGCTTGACGCTAACGTTCCTACGACAACAATATTGGATAATCGGCGGGAATAGAGCTGTCAAGACGCAGCTACAAAAATGTGTACGCTGTCACCGATTCAACAAGATGAATTCACACCAACTGATGGGTGACTTGCCTGGCCAGCGTATTACCCCATGCCGGCCTTTCACGCATACAGGTGTTGACTTTACCGGTCATGTGGACGTAAAACACAGCAAGGGAAGAGGAGTGAAAACAATAAAAGCGTACATAGCGATATTTATATGTATGGCCACCAAAGCCGTCCATATAGAGCTAGTATCAGACCTTAGCACTGAAACATTTATGGCCGCCTTCCAAAGACTTTGTGCCCGGCGTGGAGTGCCTAAACATATGTACTCGGATTGTGGTACAAATTTCATCGGTGCTTCTAAGGTGCTTCGGCAAGAATTTGAAGCATTTAAACTGATATTGAAACCGGAACTGTTTAGTGAACTAGCCAAACTGGAGGTCGAATGGCATTTTAATGCTCCGGCCTGGCCTAGCGCTGGCGGCTTATGGGAAGCCGCGGTCAAATCAATGAAACACCATCTACGACGAGTTTTGGGTGATCAAAAACTTACCTATGAGGAGTTCACCACACTTTTGGCGAAGATAGAAGCCTGTCTCAACTCAAGACCACTGTGCCCTCTCACTGAAGACCCGGAAGAATTCTATCATTGCCTGACTCCTGGTCATTTCCTTACGGGTAGCCCGATACTATCATTACCATTATCGGATTATAATGATATGAACAACATCGATTTACGCCGTAGATGGCAATTGGTGGAACATATGTTCCATCAATATTAGAAAACCTGGTCAAACGATTATCTCAACACATTACAAACACGTAGCAAATGGACCAAACCCACTAGAAACATAACAGAAGGAGACGTCGTTTTGGTGAAAGACGATAACTTACCCCCAGGCAAGTGGGTCATGGGTCGAGTCTTGGAGACGCACCCAGGTTCTGACGGCCTTGTGAGGGTTACCACCATCAAAACTGCAGCCGGAATCATGAAGCGCCCCGTAGTAAAACTCTCACCTTTACCGTTGGATGCTGCGATCGAAATGGACAACATTGACAAACAACCGAACAAACCCAAACGAGAGCATATAAAAAGAGGCAGCAAACCTATTGTATCGGCGTTGTGCTTCGCAATATTATCATTGTTTACATTCGTATCAAGTTGCTACGGTGTAAGTGACAGCACGCGCCAGGTGTTAAATGCTCAGATAACAAGTTTAGAACATGAGCGGCCGATATACTATGACACCGCCGGAAAAATACAAACAATGCATGATGAATGGATTTTGTTAATGTATTATAACTTGACCAATTACTGGGAAGGAACTGAGCGATTAAAATTGTACATTAAAAACGTTAAGACCCTGTGTGACCAAGCACGGCTGAACCTCTGCAAGTCATCAACGGAACAACTTGAACATGAAATGGAAATTTTTTTGCTATTACAACTTTATACTGACAAACCCTCACAAACATCTCAGTAACCGAAGAAGACGAGGATTGGTGGATGGAGTGGGATACTTGGCTAACAGTCTTTTTGGAATATTAGATCAACATTTTGCTACGAAGTATGAAAACGACATACAATCCCTTCAGAACAATGAAAACTACTTGTTGGACCTTATAAAAAACCAAACAAATATTGTAGAACTTGAGAATCAAGTGTTGAAACGAACTGAGGACAACATTCAGCGCCAATCTGAGTTTATTAATAACTTCGTCAATCAAACTAACTCAAATATGGCATCTTTAAAATCTGAAATTGAAATAATTTTGGCCAATACATACATCAACGCAGCTTCCTTGACCGCTTCTTTACTGATCAACAACTTGAAAACGTTCCAGGAAATGCTGTTCAACACACTTACAAATATTTACCAAGGGCACGTGGATGTACACTTGATCACTCCCGTGCATCTTATTCAGCAACTGAGTGGAATATCAGGCAGTCTTCCTAAAAAGGTGTCGTTTCCCGTGGAGAACTACAAGGAAAACATCAAGGACCTTTATAAGCTGATATCTGTGAAAGCACGGGTTACTGAAAATTACTTCTTGTTTGAAGCCCGTATTCCACTGGTATCTGACGAAGATTATATGTTGTACAAGGTCATACCGATACCGGTAAAAATGACTTCGGACATCACGTATGTGTCTGTATCTTCCAAATACATCGCCGTCAATCTGCAGAAAGACAGATATTCCTCGATGACTGAAGATGACTTGCGGCAATGCATACAATATAAACCAACCTATTTTCTTTGCAAGAAAAATATGCCGTCTTACAATCTACATAGTAACAACGCACCGTGTGAAGCAAAATTGCTATCACATCAAAACACCGCGCCTTGTGACGTAGAACACGGCCCCTGTAAAAATGCTTGGACAGCATTGCACTCACCGAACAGCTGGCTAACAACATGCTGTGACGCATGCACATTACGCACAATATGTGGCAGTGAAATAGTGACCTCTACCATAACATCGACGAGCATAGTGACCCTATCACAAGAATGTGTCTTGCAATCAAAGGATTTAACCATTTATGCTCATGGTCAATATAACAGCCGCATGACGATGGATTACCAGTTTACTGTGCCAACTATAGACACATCCATTAACCATCTTGTCAACATAACACACTACTATGGACAAAGCAATCTTCAACCTTTAGCGACAGATTTACAAAGGATTGAAAATAGTTTAGAGTCTCAGAAGGAGAACGAATCCAGACATCAATTATTATCGATTTCTGGGCATGACGTTCATCAGTATGTTATAATCTACTCATTGTTGGCGTCAGCGGCTATAACTTTTGTTGTGGTCGTCGGGAGGAAACTTCTTCGACTGCGGTTAACGAAGAGGCCTGGAACTCTGACGACTGAGCCACGTCCCGAGGACATTGAGCTTCAAGTATACAGTCAGCAACACAGACCCGTCCCGGAGACACCGAGCTGCAACGCTATGCGTCATCTGGAGGTGCAACCTGAGACTTCGCGACGAAGCATTAAAACAGGAAATAAGAACATTACGTTTGATTTCGAGTAAATTCAATGAATTCCTTGCTTTGTAATGGCTTTTCTGTTCTCTTTGTCTGTTACGTTTTAATTTTTTTTATCTTTCTTTGGGGTTGCCAAGATGTCCAGTGTCAATATACTGTACATGGCATTTTGCTGACGATGCGACCGAACGGGCGCGCGTCATTTACTTAATAACTAATATTATAAAATAATAACGTAGAATACTCAGTGCGAACTGTGCAACCACGACGTACAGACATTAGAGAAACGAATTGCCAAACTAGATCTTGTGTTAACGTAATCACTTACATTATACGGTTACTTAGTGCAAGTGTGTCTTTTCTCTTCTCTCCGCACTCAAACTACATTCAAGTGTACGACACAGTACAGACTCGTTCTCGAGTTCATCGTGGTCATCCCTTACCTGACTTTGTTTTATATATATATAGATGATGAGAGTATAGGTAATATACCTACTTCTAAATCGTTGTGCTAAGCATAGTAAAAAAAGCGGACAAGTTCGAGTCGGACTCGCCCATGAAGGGTTCCGAAGCAGCAAGTAACTAAACTAGTAAACTAGTAAATGTTCTTTTGTAATTTTTATATTTGAGTTGAATGAAATGATTGATTGAAATTGCGTTTTACGATTTATGACGTACCTATTAAAAATAAACTACTTCCTAGATCTTGTTCAAACTAATTTCCGGTGGAAGTTTACATGGTAAAATACATGAATTTTTTTTTAGTTTTATCATTCTCTTATTTTAGAAGTTACAGGGGGGGGGGGGGGGCACATTTTACCACTTTAGAAGTGTCTCTTGCGCAAACTATTCAGTTTAGCAAAAAATGATATTCGAAACCTCAATATCATTTTTGAAGACCTATTCATAAATAAACGTATGGGTTTGATGAAAAAAAAACATTGAGTTTCAGTTCTAAGTATGGGGACCCCCAAAATTTTATGGGTTTTTTTTTCTATTTTTGTGTGAAAATGATCACCAGGAAAAGTGATAAATTATATCAATGTCATACAATACGCTGCACTTTGAAAGAGCTTCAAGAAAATCAGACGGGTCAGGTAATTCAGTTGGCAAAATTGTGCTATCTAGACCCAAAAAAGCATAGCTTTATCAGCTTGTAATATGGGTTTAAGATACATTAGGTGTAGTGTTGCCAGTGATGGTAGTCTGATCATGCTGGAACTGGTAGGTACTCGGCTTCACGGTCCAGCTACCTCTTCTCGCAACGCAATAGGTTTCATGTCGAAGTTATCAAAATAATATATTGATGTTTCGTAAATGGAGATTTATTTACCTTAGCATTCCGGCGAAGTCGGATAGTTAATTACTTAAGCTCTGTTCGAAACTGCGAAATATGATCATATTTTCGTAAACCAAATATAAATTTTAGACAGACATTTTGGTAACGCTCAAGCTTTTCCAACTGGTTTTCTGTTAAATCAAGATAGCTGACGTCTGTATCATCAAGAATAGGTAGTGGCAATGTCTGGGGGTGGCAGGTGAGGCCGCCTGTCACCCCGGGACGGTGGGGCGACTTGCGCCCCTCCCCCAAACCGGGCAAGACGGGCTACCGTGGTTCCCCTACCCGAGGGGGCCATCTCGAAACCGAAGATGGCCCAGGGTCAGTCGGGGTGCGATGGATATGCTCTATGGGCAACCTTACACCCGGTCTTAAGACCCGAGACGGCGAGCGGTTTTAGTCGGTTCAAGCCCGACATAACCGCCCCCGCTGCGCCGGCCAGCGGCGTTTCTATTCACTGTCGGGGGGTAACCGAAGGGAAAAAAAGGTAGTAGCAATGTGTTTGTAAGCGAAATTTTAGTTGCAATTGGTGTGTTAAAAGACAAAAAGGCAACACTGAGCTTAAGAGGTTTTTTTAGAATCCACAATTTAATTATTGATGAATTTCCGGCAATATTTTTCTACTTCCTTTCTATTAGTAATTCAAATACTGAAATATTAATTCACTTACCAGTCTAAAATATCCAAATACGATCAAACTGAATCGCAATGGCAAAGACATACAGCACCTTCTAAATTCAGGAATTTCTGTACGCATTTTGTTTAACTAAGATTCTGTGTAACTCAACAATTAGTAGGAATATTTCATAGAGATTCCTTTAATGAGAATCAAAAATCAAGCAGTTACTATTTTTAACACCTTATATTATGAACAATAAACTATTGATTATTAACGAGAATTACTTAATATTACAAAATAATGGTAGCGGTGATAATTTTATAATTGAAGTGGTAGTCAGAACAGACAATAATGTTGTGTACAACTTGTAACCAATTGACCATGTATACATGTCTACATGTGACCTTTTAATTCAACGATAAAATATTGTGATAAATAAAAGGTCAATACCTAGAAATGTTATTGGGGGTGATTTGAGTTTACGTTTTGTTGTATATCTTTAATTGGAACATGGGTTAATGGTTACTCAAAAGTAGGTACCTTTTTTTTTTCGTGCGGATATTCCTTTGGATACCCCCCCGCCGGCCAGCGGGGGCGGTTATGTCGGGCTTGAACAGGTACCTATACAATAAAGTGTTACATTGACGTGTCGCTGCCATTTTGTTTCTTTCTGGTAAATACCGAACGTAGTCCTTTCGGTACACATGAGAGATTTACAAAGACACATTTTACAATCAATGGCTTTACTAGAATGAAAAGTTCACCATCTCAGTAAATATGTTGTATACTAGCAGGCTTATTAATACACGTAGATTACAGCAAGATTAACATTAGTCCAAGATATACGTTTGGCATGGTTAAATGTAGTTTCAATAAACATGGAAAAAGAAGGGAGTTGACTAACTAACTAAATATAATGATATTTAGAGCCTAATTTCTGATAGCACTTCTGAAGTACTTACCAATATTGCAGTTTAATTAAATTGGATTTGTGTTTCTTCGAAGTCGGATTTAGAGTTGATTTCTGGTAATTTTCTGATAGCACTTCTAAAGTGACCAAAATTACAATAATACTAATTTTGATTTGTGTTACTTCCGAAGTCGAGTGCCCAGGCTGGTATCATGCTGTACATCACAATACCGTGGCATTTAGACCTGATTTCTGATAATTTTATCGTAGCACTTCTAAGAATTACCTTATGATTGAGAGGTCGCAGGTTCGTACTCTGGCTATTGTCATATCATGAACCTGTTGTCATGAATTCTTACTTTTGGGCCCTGCCAAAGGAACTGGGTTGTAGGTACAGGGTGATACTAATGTCAGTTGCGGAAACTTTCTAAGTGCTCTTATTAAAGATATTCCAGTTATTGAAAGTTCATTGAGTTATCATTCTATCTATCACGGTTCAGTTTATAAAACATGATTTCATTATTATGTTATTCCCAGATTAGGTACTACTAATTACTTGAAGTTTATTTATGACTAGCGGTGACCCGCGGTTACGTCGGTGACATACTTTACCCCCGTGGTACCCATTTTTTCCCAAACATTCCCTTAATTATTATTAATAATTAATAATTATTTCTTCAATACTAAATGGAAATTTATCCGATTTGTTGACATTTATGATTATTGCTCCGCTTTCCTGAATAGTAGCGTGATTACATACTATATTATAACCTATAACCTTCCTCGGTAAATGGGCTATCTAACATAAAAATATTTTTTTAATTCGGAGCAGAAGTTTCTGAGATTAGCGCTTGAACCAAACAAACAAATAAACTCTTCAGCTTTATATAATGGTTTATAGATTCTACCTAAGTATATGTATTGTTGAAATCGGTATCAGGATATTTTCTTTGGTATATAAAACATGTGTTTATTATTGTTATATAGGTAGTTTGCAAAACATGTTGTTATTGATGTGGTATGCATGGTGGGATGGTAAACAAAGAGAGAGGCCTATGTCCAGCCGTGGACTGCAATAGGCTAATTGATTGATTGATTGAAACATAATACTACTGAAGCGAAGAATTATAATAGAACAAGTCCTAATTTACCTCTGTTACGGTTTTTATTTGTGTTAATGCACGCTCCTACTATTGGATTCCTGGCCGTTACACTTCCCACGGGAACCCACTCCTAACACAAGCAATTTAGCTCAGCTGAAGGGGTTAGTGGTAATACTAGTAATTTCAGTTACTAGTACTCTTTTAATAAATAAACAACCGGCCAAGTGCGAGTCGGACTCGCACACCGAGGGTTCCGTACAAACCTGTAGGTATATAAGAGTATTTGATATGAATTTCAATTAAATACCTCTGCTCGTTCATGAGAAAAGAAGCAGTAACTTTAAAATTTTCAACAATATTTTTTTATTATATGATGTAACTAAAAATTTACGGTTTTCGCAATTTTTTCTTTATCTGTACTATAACACCCTGTAGGTATTGATTCCCGTGCGAGTTTCGAAAATTTGAGGAAATTTGCGGCATAAACGGCTGTATCTTTTGATTGCTTTGGCTTAGAAGTTTGGTTTTTTCACAGCTCCAAGGGACAGTAGATCTGAGTATTAGATATAAATTTCAGTTTGATACCTCCACGCGTTCCTGAGAAAAACGGTCTTGACAGACGGACGGACGGACGGACAACGAAGTGATCCTATAAGCGTTGCGTTTTTTCCTTTTGAGGGTGCGCCGGAAGTCGCTTAACGACCTCCGTCCTCCATGAGCGCAGACCTGGTGGTGGCAGGTGAGGCTGCCTGTCACCCCAGCAGAAGCAGGCAGGGACCGTGGGGCAACTAGCGGCCCTCCCCTAAACCGGGGCAAGACGGGGACACCGTGGTGGAGGGGGCAATCTCGAAACCGGAGAGGGCCCAGGGTCAGTCGGGGTGTGAGGGATATGCTCTATGGGCAACCTTACACCCCGGCGTCTGAAGACCCGAGACGGCGTGCGGTTTTAGTCGGTTCAAGCCCGACATAACCGCCCCCGCTGGCCGGAAACCGGAGAGGGCCCAGGGTCAGTCGGGGTGTGAGGGATATGCTCTATGGGCAACCTTACACCCCGGCGTCTGAAGACCCGAGACGGCGTGCGGTTTTAGTCGGTTCAAGCCCGACATAACCGCCCCCGCTGGCCGGCGGGGGGGTATCCGAGGGGATTTCCGCACGAAAAAAAAAAAAAAAAAAAAAAAGGTACGGAAACTAAAAAATACCTATTTTCGGTACTTTTCTGGTCTAGAAGCTAAATTTTACTGTAAAATACTTGGGGTTATAGGTGTGACTCAGATAGGTATCCTTAATTTGCCGATAGACCTCGACCGCCTTTTGTTCTGCACGCCCGCCGCCGCAGTGTAGCTTCAAAAAGGTTTCATGTAGTTGTTATCATCTAGCTTGTTCTAGAGCAAAGAGCATATTTTTTTGTTTATTCGTCATTAACACTGTTAGTTAGGCGATATGAATGGACAACCTTGATTTGTGAAAGCTTCTTTTGGCGCGTTGACCACTTTTTGGGTGAACAAACATCATGAAACTCGCATCATAGTCACGAGAACAATGTTTAAAAATAGATAGGTGGGGATGGATGGATGGAGGGAGGGTGGGGGAGGGAGGGATTTATGATGACGATTCAAAACTACACACGTAATTGTTAAATTTTCATTTCTGTCGGCACTCCCGGAGTGCCACTGTTTCTTTATTGTTATATTTTTATATTTCCCTTCCCTCTTGCCGGGGCCCGGCGGAAGTGACATGACCAGACATTTGTTACCAACGTAGTCATGCAGTTGCCACAAAACGTGGCCGCACCAGGGAAGGCGACACTCCTGTATTTTATCTGCAATGTAACGGACATGGAGGCTACCGCGGATGCGGAAGTTTTTCATTGTCTAACTCCGCACATCCAACGCAACATATTTATCTCCATGACACGCAGTTCCTGCTCTTGTCACAGGCCTAATGATGGTTTTATAGACCTGCCCCTTCAACTTAACCGGCATGTTGGGGTCACAGATGACACCAGTTATCTCACGCCACTTGACCCATGCAGCTGCAATGCGTGCCTTGACGTAGCAATCAATGTCACTAGTGCGTGAAGTACAGATCCTAAGTACTTAACTTGGTTCGTACGCTCAACCAAGTCATCGCCTATGAGGACGGGTGTGGAATCTGTTAAGTTCAACGCCAAGGTATAATAATAAAATTATCAAATATATATTATGGGTATAACAGTTTACTAAGTTTGATCCAATGCAAAGTGGCAAAAAATCTGTTTTAATTTCACAACTTATTTTAATAATTGTCTTGAATACTACTACTTAACAATATTTATTTTAACACAACCATTAACTCCTCCGTCTCTTCGTAAGACAACTTCTGGAGAACACACTTAAGGATTTGCTTGCAATGGCTAAAATTCAGAGGATAGATGTGTGCTATTATACAGAAGTGGTCCTAAAACAAATAGAATTTACTTGTATATTCGTGCTTTATCGTAATTTCTTGGGTGCATACAATATGTTAAGAAAAGTATCTGGCAATAAAGACTCGTAGCCACTCTTTTCTTGCATATGGGGCCCTATACGTATATATTGTGAATACAATGCGCTAAACAGCAATCTCGACCGGCTGGAAATCTTCCACGACTCGTTTAATGTCTTCAGGAGAAGGGTGTCGAGGTCGCTCACATAATCTTAGTCTCTGCTTTGTCTACTTTCCACTTGAATCCTAACTTTATCCTATAATTAGCACTTAAGTGTATGTCGTCTTATGGTGTGAACTGTACATGCCTCTAATTGGTCTACATATAAGAAATATATTTACTCTGTTTTATATTATCATTACAATTGGGGACACCGGAAGCCGGACGGACAATCCACCCACGAAGCTTGTGGGCCACTTCATCCAAAAGTCTGTTTTATATTAAGACAATGTTGTATATGGAGACTGTTGATATGTCTAAATAAATAAATATATGCACTCCAGGTAAAACCCCATATACAAATAAAATCATTACCATTATCCTCCAAGCCTATTCCCATCGCTGTTGGCTTTCAGTCTAACTAGGAAACGGCCGAATTTCGATACTTTCCATTAGGTGACTGCAATCTGACCTCCCCAACCCACAGGTGATATCAAAGTTCTGTTAATATAATAAAATCGTGAAAATCTTATGTTATTGTAAGTTACGAGATTTATAAGTATTAGAGTTAACGGGATATTTACCATGTGTTTCTAAGAGTGTCCGATATTTCGGCACTGTTGCAAGCGCCATGATCACAGAGGAACTGAAGATAGCGGTTAACGGTGAACGAGTTTAAGAGTAAATATATCGATCTACCCTCTTTCGTACTCGTCACTGACGCGCAACACCACTACCACTGGTCTCACTACACACTCGAACTCGATCACCATCGCGACACACGACGCTTACCGTATCTACTCGCGAATTTGTTTTGGCTTGTTCCCGGTTATTTTTGCACAGACGGACCACTGGATGCCAGACGTTCGGCAATTGAAACCCATTCTCACGATTGAAATTTCTGTGCTTTTTAATTTCTATCGCTTCCCTAACCAATCTTGGTATGTAGTGGCGTTCTGTCGAGATCATCTGAGGGTTATGTAACTCGATCCAGTGGTCGGTACCGGACTCCAATAGGTGTTCAGCGATTGCAGATTTTTGCGGTTCATTGTTTTTGACTGCCCTGATGTGTTCTTTGATTCGGCACGTGACCGTTCTTTTGGTTTGTCCTATATAAGAACTGCCGCAGCTACAGTCAATCTTGTACACTCCCGGCCTGTCCAGTGGAAAACTATCCTTGGGTGTGCGTAGATATTGTGACATCTTTTTAAAAGGAGTGAAGATAGTTTTGACGAAAACCTTCTTCAGGATGTTAGCGACCTTATCTGTCACTCCTTTGATGTAGGGTAAAAAAGCTGGATGTCTTTCCACCTTATAGTCAGGGAGCTTGTTCGAGCGTCTGGGTGGAAGCCGGATGAGACCGCTATCTACATGCCGACTCACATCATCATCCGCGCCAATTGAACTCGGTGGTGACGTCGCTTATTGACAGCGCATATAACCTATGTGACCAGGAACATTTAGACAAGGAGTTGAACCACATAAGCGGCGTTCTACGAAAGAATGGTACAATGGACGGATCAGACCACGAGATTTAAAGCTGAACCCCGTTCTCAGGTAACTAGTATGGTCATCGGTGACCAGATTACTTAGCTGGTTTAACAGAAATTGAAACAAAGATAAACACTATTTTATGTTGGCACTATTTTATTCAGAAGTATTATTCATATAAGTAGCATTAGTTACAAACAAAATACCTAAGTAGGAAACAAGAACACGGCCCATCTGCTCGTAAATGGTTATCGTGGCCTCTGCACGCTTGCAATATCCGAAGAGTTAACACATTACTTTGTGCAGAGTGAAGGTGCAAGGAAACGGGCGAATGAAGAAAGGCTCGAAGGAAAGTAATTTTAGTACAGTTAAAGTAAACTTGTCGGAGTTGACCCTGCGCGCCGGTCGTTGGACCAGAGACGTCATACCAATAGTAAAATAATGCATTTTTATGAAATTATCATTTAATTTAGCTGTACTAACACGATGAAGTGTGAATAACGCTAATAAAAAATAAAAAACCACTGAAAAAAAATCACTCAATTATTTTTCCATCGTGATTACTATGGCCTGTTTTCGTTTTCGTTAGCGTTTTCTAACACCCGGTATTTATTTTATTTGCTCCCGGTGTCCACTTTCCTGGCCCTTCGGCTATCTACGACGACGAACATATGTACCTATCCATAAAAACCTTTTACGTCGCCAAGCCCGTAATTTGCGGGTTTAATCCTCTCCCAATTCGGATAATGGCGGAAACTGTATGGTCACACATTTGTTACTGCTTTCGCATGGCGGTGGCAGCGAAATGTGGCCGCACCAGTAGCAACTCTTCTGCAGCTCAGCCATGATATTACAGACATGAAAGCATTGCCGTTCGTGAATGGACAATAGTGCCCTTATAGCACTACAAGCGTGCTACCTGAGCATATCCTCACAAATCGTATACGAATCGCAGACTTAATATTAAAAATAATTTGACTAAATTTATTAAATTGAAATATGATTTTATTTTATTTCGTAAATACGAAGCTCTCTATTTTGGGTGATATCGCTTTCAATATATTTTCTATGCTGTATGGTGAGTCTGTAAAAGAAAAAGAAAAAGCAGTTTAGGCACAAAACTTTAAGCTATTTCTGGAAGTTACACCCGTTGTTACACGCTTTTATTGAGCGAAGCTCGTCAGAGCTTTGCTCTCTTTTAGACGACTCATGTATTTCATTAGACCATCTTCTCCTCCCAAACGGCTGAACCGATTCTAATGAAATTTCACACAAGCAAAGATGTTACTGATGGGAAGGACATAGGCTATGTAATTAAAAATTCATGTGTACCACGGAGGAATAATTATCGGAAAAAAATATTTAAAATCTAATTTCTCAATGAACAAAAAATACTCATTCACGCGATTGGTATTAAATTATATAAGTTGTTCATATGCATCAGACAAAAAAAGAAGAATGAAAATCGGACTAGCCATTGAGGAATTATCACCGTTAGAAAAAGTCCTGGTGAAATTACTTCGCCCAATTTGCAACAGCAACATGGTCTTTACCTATGAAATGGCCGAAATTTTCTTACAAATTCATGAGTACCTTATTCCTGTAATTTAATTGCTATTTCCATTATTTATATTTTGTTTGAAAGTTGATTTCAAGATTTTACAACTCTGTATTAAAAAAAATTTTATTGGCCGCTTGATAAATTAATTCGATCTTCAAAAACAGTACTTCCTAAATGCTATTTTCATTTTGATGATAAATTTCTTTTTACTTAACAGCTGTCACTTTTCAAAAATATAATAAAAGCTGCCGTTTGTTAGCTTAATGTTGTCTCATTCATACACAAAAAAATCATAAAATTTGGATTTGTCATTCCTAAAAAAATGCAAAAATGTTAGTACTGAAAATTGGGTTTTCTCCAATTTCTTCAAGAAAAACGGCAATTTCATATGTAACGACCTAATATGTTTATTTGTAATAGAAATTTTTGAAGTCGATTTTGGAGCACTTCCAAACGTCCGATTGATTAGAAATTTGATGACACAAATTTGTCACAAATTTCGGCCGGGTAGGTACCACCGTGCACGATTGCGAAAAACCCTCCATAGTAATCCAATTTCGGTTTGATTGCGTTCAGGGGTCAGCAAGTGCATAGCCGGGCAGGGGGATTGTGGACGCAGCACTAGTGGGACCGGTGGGTGTCACGCGGTGCTGCGACGGCAATCCTCTTCTGATGAGGCCGTCAAGCTGAGTGCCACCATTGTTAACATGGTACGTGTATGTAATGGTGACCCTCTTTCCTGAGACTTTACCTTCAGCTTACCATCAGGCGAGGTGAAGTCAAATTGACGTGTCTTAAATATAAAAAAAGTAAAAAAAAAATCGCACACTTATCAAGGACCGAATGACAATACTATAATTAAGAAAAAAAGTTGAATTCCTGAGACGAGCTCAGCCGAATACAAGGGATTTTCAATTTTGCGATTATTTTTTTTTGCGATTTTTTTATATCTTGCAATGGTTCACCCCAGCACGAATCTATTACCGAAAACAGCAACTCGATAGCTCATCTCCTTCATACCCAAAACCGTGACAGAAAATTGGCAACGACGTCGACGACGACGTCGACGACCACGACGACCTCGACGACAACTCCTTAGCAATAGGGCTTTTCTAAAGAAAATCCCTAAAAAACTAAACACCAAAAATAAATAATAAAGTAGTAAAAAGTAGTTAATACAAAATAATTGTTAAAAAGCGAGGGGTGCGTCGATCATAATTTTTGTAAGAACCTCACGCTTCTTAACAATTATTTTTTACCTAACCTAAAACTAGCTATTGCCCGCATCTTTACCCGTGTGGAATTCTGATTCCGTTCCCGCTACCCAAGGGACTCTATTCCATCACCACAACCTATGTGAGATAAACAATTCCAACGTTTATCCTTTTGTTATATATCTCAAAGGGTTTAGGCAGCGTTTTCGTTTAAAGCTCCCAGACGGCTTATATTTTCCGATACCTCTAATTAATATAATTATATTTAAGCCAATGTATACAAGAACTTGAAAAATAATATATTTAAAATCATCAGGTAAAACAGCCTGAATATCGGTGCAGGAGTTTTTTAGGGATTTTCTTTAGAAAAGCCCTATTGCTATCGACTTGTCGTCGTCGATGTCGTCGTTGCCAATTTTCTGTCACGGTTTTGGGTAAAAAGGAGATGAGCTATCGAGTTGCTGTTTTCGGTAATAGATTCGTGCTGGGGTGAACCATTGCAAGATAAAAAAAATAAAAAATATCGCAAAATTGAAAATCCCTTGTAATCGGCTGTGCTCGTCTCAGGAATTCAACTTGTTGAGTCTGTGGTGTAACTCCACAATCACACCGCATTGATAGTTTGTTACCTGTATTAGTATTTGTAAAAGTTGTGCTTACCAACAAACACCCAGTCCTTATCTACATATCCGAACTCCTTTCGTGATTCCAATATGGCGTCATGTAACGCATGGGTCACCACTACGGATAATGTTAGTGCTGGCTCTCCAGTTGCTGCAAAGAAGGGATGTAAATTATTTGCAGATGACGGCCTCTGTGGCGTAACGGTAGTGCATTCGACTGCTACGACAGGGGGGCAAGGACAAGGGGGGGCTCAGTGCAAATATTTGTATGCATGAATATGTCTATTTGCATTGGTTTGGGTGTTTCTATGTAGTTACAAAAAAAAGTATATAAGTATGTTTATCCGCATTCTGGAACCCATAACACAAACTACTTTGGGTCAAGAAAGTGCTGTTAGAATATCGTAGAATATTTATTTATTTAAATCTTCTATACATGGGCTACTTCTAACAATTGTAAGAACTTTTTCTGTATCTTGTAAGGACACATTTCTACGGAGATGGCGACGAGTAATCAGATCAATAGTTGAACATGGGATATTGACACAAATCAAGGAGTACAATGGTTTATTTTGTCATTGCGTGGATTACATACACACATATACTTACACCTTTATACCTCCAGGGTAGGCAGAGACAACAGCTCGCCATATGCGTTTGTCCTTCCTCCTTGCTCGGTGTGGCCACGTGGAGCGAATGAGTACCATTTTTTTTTCGTGCGGAAATTCTTCAGGGAACCCCCCGCCGGCCAGCGAGGGCCGTTATGTCGGGCTCGAACCAACTAAAACCGCACGCTGTCTCGGGTCTTCAGACGCCAGGGTGTAAGGTTGCCCATAATATTTTATTTTGTCTTCTTATCTACGTAAATTGATTATAAAGCATTTCCCTCGCACCCCGACTGACCCTGGGCCATATCCGGTTTCGAGATGGCGCCCTCGGGTTTGGGAACCACGGTGCCCGTCTTGTCCCGATTTAGGGGCGGGGGCGCTAGACGCCCCGCCGTCCTAACGAATGAGTACCTTTTTTTTTTTTTTTTTTTTTCGTGCGGAAATCCCTTCGGATAGCCCCTCGCCGGCCAGCGGGGCCGGTTATTTATTTTTATTTTATTTCGTGCGGAAATCCCTTCAGTTACCCCCCCCCCCGCCAACAGCGGGGGCGGTTATAGCGGGCTTGAACCGATTAAAACCGCACGCCGTCTCGGGTCTTCGACGCCGGGGTGTAAGGTTGCCCATAGAGGCTCGCACCCCAACTTATTCTGGGCCATCTACGGTTTCGAGATGGCCCCCTCGGGTTAGCGAACCACGGTTTCCCCATCTAGCCCCAGTTTGGGGGAGGGGCTCTAGTCACCCCGCCGTCCCGGCCTGTTTCTTTTGGGGTGACAGGCAGCCTCACCTGCCACCCCCAGGCCTGCACTCAAGGAGGACGGACGTCGTTAAGCGACCTCCGGCACCTGAGTCGCCTGCGACGCGCGCCGACCATGTTGCGGGCTCGGCGGGCCGGGAGAGTTCTAAATCTATCCCGGGCGCGCTCCGCCATCTCCTTTTCGCAAAAGGAGGTGGCGGCGGCCCACGCGCTCGCACTCCGCACCATTGTCGCAATCTCCGCATCATTGCCGCAAAATGAATGAGTACCTACTGAGCGAATAACACATACGAATATTTGTGCTGGGGCAAACACTTTGGCATGGGTGTAATGAAGGTTGGAAATAGAATACAACTCTTCACCTGAACGAGCGTAATAATATTCCTGAACACTCTTTCTCTACTAACCTTTAGATCTCAATACTCCGGCAGGATTACTGGAATTTGGTCTAAATTTGACTCTAAAGTCTTCAGGAATATCTTTAGCACCTGGCGGCTTGTATGTCCAGGTCCGATCAGTCAGCAGACGTCCACTTGCTTTGTCGTATTTTAACTCCTCTGATGTCCAGAGGCCTAAGCCCATGACAAAAGCACCTTCAACCTGAACAAGTAAGAGACTAAAGATTACTAAAATCGACGCCCAGCAGGTATAAGAATAGTAAGATTAGTAATACTGGTCTGGATTTCTTTTGCTTGAAGATATGTTTCAATATCTGTCGTAAATTGATTAATTGGTGGGTTTGATTTCAATAAGTTAACAAAGAAAAAAGAACTAGCGTAAAACTAAACCAACTTAAATGTATCAGCTAATAATAGGGGACTAAGTTAGTTTTACCAAAATTATCTGCTTCTTATCCCGTGCCAACCTAAAAGAGGTGTGAAATAGCATAACACCTGTCTATTCGAACTAAGAACCACTTTTTTTTTGCATGTGGAAACAATACCATACGGTTTCCTCCCCAAGTGCCCAACTAAGAACCACTATTATTAAAGTTGTCATATCTTCTGGAATGGTAGCTTTTACTTTCGAACTTCTTTCAAGCTTAACTTAATATTTTAGTTTGTCATTGTCATAGTGCCACCTGACATCACGGCACGAATTCTGCTTCAAGGTCTATCCATACACATCAGGGCCGTGCCCGGGGGGTGTCAGGGCCGTGGTCGGCGTCGCGTCGGCCCCTTTTATTAGCTTTTATAACCATTCTATCTTCCTAGCTGTTGGCTTTTCATAAATGTAAAAATAAAAATAAAATACTAGTAATTTCGGTCATTAATGTTCTTTAGGAAAATAAACTCGGTTGCACAGCGTACCTACATCAAAGGATGGGAACTCCTTATAAGTAGATAATATTATAAATGGTGGCAACTGTTGCCACCATTTACATGTTACATGTTACATGTACGTTATCGACCTTTGTAGGTTGTATAAAGCTTTCCTTCTGTACTCGATGTCGTCGCATTGATATATCGTACAATATTCTGTTGCAATATTTTTGAAGCTGGCGCAGAAGGGAAAAATTATGATAGTAAATTTTTAAGATGCGCGCGCACCCTGTCACGAGAATCTGACACCATGAAGTTAGATAGAAAACCGACACCATGAAGTTAGATAGAAAACCGACACCATGAAGTTGGCTATTCAGAATTTTGTACTTTTAGTACGTTTGCAGAATTTGAGGTTAGTTGACGGTATGTAATATTATTTATTTACATACAATGTAGAAATTTAATGTTCATTGTTAGATTGTTATTTTAATGTTCAAGGATTAAGCTATTGTTTTTTGCACAGAATATTTTAATAATTTTAACTCCATACCATGAGAAGTTAGTAATCTACTGTAGTGGTTAGTACCTACTTCAGTCTACTAGGCACATTAAGGCATAGAGACACTGTCCTGAGAATTTTATGTATCACAACAACCGACTGTTGGAAAAATATTGATGTTAATGCACGTCTGCTGCAGGTATCTGTATGAACTTTCCCCAAATTTACCTGTCCTATATCAATTTCAGGGCTCATACTGATTCCAGTGTCCTCCAGTATATCAAGCCTCCTTAAAATATGGTTGCCAGTCAGCACGTCTAGTTCCACTTCAGCTGCACATATACCGTATACATTATACCCCACTAGCTCGTCGTTTGGTGACATCATGTAGGTTGTTTGTAGATTTATACCTGAAGAAAAAATTGAATACATCGACTACATATGAATACATTTCTGAAGCATTTTTTACTATAGCTCATAAATTGAACTAAATCTCCACCGAGGCGCTTAAATCGCTTCCAGCAGAACCTGTCCAGAAAAAATAATCTACCAAGTTAGCTCCCTGGACCCATCCAAATTCTTAATATTATGTCATTCAACATAATTTTCATGATTTATTTAGGTTGAATGGAATACCTATCTGCGTTAGGTTAATTTGGACTATTTTATTATTACCACGTTTTTCTTAGTTTCACTTCGTGTCTGTGTTTCTGTGTTTCTTTCCCTCTGAAGCCAAAAATTTACACTTAATTTTTGACCACTTCTGATCACCTTAAAGCTCTGAATTTTTTTATCTAGGCTAATGCCACCTTACATTTTCATATTTAATCATCAGAAATAAAAATAAAAGAAATAAAATAAATAAAAAAAATATTTTTAAAAACCACGTTTTCCTTCCGAAATAACAAAAAGAAAATAAATTTCTCAATCACTAAAAACGTGGGGCGGGCGCTTTAATCCCTTAATGTATCGTTTTCCTCAGATATTCAATCATTTAAAAATTTCAAAGCGCCCGCCCCACGTTTTTTAGTGATTGAGATTTTTTTTTCTTTTTGTTATTTCGGCAGGAAAACGTGGTTTTTAAAAAGTTTTTTTTATTTATTTTATTGGATGAGAAATGTTACGTGTCCAAGATGGTAGTTCAGTTGGTGGAAGATTTGTTTATTGTAAATAGTGACAGGACATGTTTGTGCACAGTAAACCTCACTTTTATGATACGTATTGTACAATATTTGTATAATATTTTGAACAGAAACTTAAAATAAAGCAACAAGTACCTACTGCAGGTATTTCATTTTAGTAGCAGTAGTTATTAAGGAAGAATAACAACCAAACATTATATGTCTGTCAACCCACAGCATACCTACTAGGTACTATTTAAAGTCGGTGTGTGTTGGGTAACCTCCTCGAGTGTCGCTCCGATTCCGATCCCGCTGCAGTCCGGGGGGAACGGAATCGGAGCGGCCGGTACACCCTGGGCGGCGGTCAATGGCTTCCCCTTCACCCCTTCATAGGGTTGGCATTGATCGTCGGCCGATACCCAACGTGGCGGGAACACATCGCTCTCCGTACTCCTCTGCTTTCGGAGGGGACAGGATGAGCGATGCTGTTGGTGGTGAGATGGCCCAGGGTCAGCCGGGGTGCGAGGGATATGCTCTATGGGTAACCTTACACCCCGGCGTCTGAAGACCCGAGACGGCGTGCGGTTTTAGTCGGTGCAAGCCCGACATAACCGCCCCCGCTGGCAGGCGGGGGGGTATCCGAAGGGATTTCCGCACGATAAAAAAAAAAAAAAAAAAAAGGTACTATTTAAAGTCTATATTATTTCAGAGAGTTCCAAGTTGCCAACTTGCTTTAAACCTCTTTTTTACCTTTTAATACAAGTATAGTTATACCAAAGAACAACTTTAAGATTATTAAAAACTTACCCTTTTCATACGCCTTTTTTATAAGATCTTCCCATGTCGGCTCATTCATTTCTTTTTTAATAGGTTCCAATGATTTCAATAAGTTCTCACAAGCTTTAACAGTAGCGTACGCTACTGAATCACTTGTTAGAGACCCGTTTGAAGCCATAGCATTTGGAGACACAAAGCTGTCACTGCCTCTGACTGCTACCTTCTCTAGAGGAACCTTCAAGGAGTAAGCGCAAACTTGAGCTATTTTTGTATTAATACCCTGTCCCATTTCTATTCCTCCGTGCGATATGGCTATTGTACCATCACTATGGTAAACGGATAGAGTTACGGGGAAGTTCCAACTGTATCGTATAGGAAAAGATATTAGGGATAGCTTTAGACTCTTTTTATTCCACGCATTTTCGTTATTAAATTTTGTAATCGCATTCCTTCGGTCTTCAAATTCTGTGTCTGTTTTAAAAGATGTGATTAAGTCTTTCATAACGTCATGATCTGGATGAAGATTGGCTATCCGAACATCAATGTGGTCTTTTCTGGTGACGTGTGAAATTCTTTCCATGATATGTTCTGTGAAGGCTATTGCTTCTGTTGTACCTAAAAATTATAAGAGTTCCGATTTAAAATTAAAGTAATGTGAATATTAATTGAAGTAAATGTAATTTACGGCTTCATATAGGTATATGGGTATTCTTAAAGTTCATATAAACAAATTTTTCACTAAGTTATAAGTACTAAGCGCACATTCATGGGAACTCCTCATTTAATGACATTAAAGTCATCATCATCATCTTAGTGATGAGGTTTTTACCTCGGAGCCTGAGGTTAACTTTCCATTTCATTTTTGGAATAGAAAATACGTGGCTATAGCTCATATACTTCGTTCCGGACATGCCTCACTCAATAGGTTTTTGCATCTTATGTGGAAAAGTGCCAGCCCAAATTGCGCAGAGTTCGCCACTTCTGAGGATGTACATCATCTGTTGGTGGTGTGTCCGAACACGGGTATTAAGGGCGGCTTTATTGAAAGTTGCTGATATACGATCGATGGATATTGGGAGGTTCGAGTGAAGCTGCCATTCTAATTTATAAAAAGACATAATGAGATTTTGAAAGCGTAATGTACAACATTAGATAATCTTAAGTCATATGTAAGCTCAGGGTACGATGCAGCTGGCATCGCCTCTTAGGCCGAAATCTCCTAAACAAATAAAGATTTAAAAAAAAAACAAAAGAATATTTTGGCTTATTATGGTTATTACGGCAGCGACTGCCGTCAACCTTCCCAGCCCTGGGAGGGGAACCTGTGCCAAAGCCCAACCATAGATCGGCAGAGCTACCAGTTCGCAGCTAAAGTTGCAATTAGCCTATAAATATATATATATATATAGCCTAGAAGATGTTAATAGGACACCATAAATCTATTTTAATGATCTAAATAGCAGCTAAAGTTGCAATTAGCCTATAAATATATATATATATATATAGCCTAAAAGATGTTAATAGGACACCATAAATCAATTTTAATGATCTTGAAGAAGGTAAGGGTAATTTACGACTACGACTACGACGAGGGGGCGCGGGTTCGATTCCCGCTCAGTGCAAATATTTGTATGCATGAATACGTCTATTTGCATTGGTCTGGGTGTTTCTATGTATAATATGTATGTATTTACAAAAAAAAATATTAAGAATGTTTATCCGCATTCTGGAACCATAACACAAGCTGGTTAAACTATGCTTACTTTGGGTCTAGAAAGCGCTGTGTAGAATGTTGTAGAATATTAATTTATTATTCAAATGACCGGTCTCAGCCTACCTTGGATGTAGAAGGTGTAAGTATATGTACAAAGGTGTAAAAAAGATTGTACAATCCTGACTCACCAGGTGCTCTACACCACGCTCCGGTAGTTTTATCTGTGAGTACACTATATCCAGTGATGTTAAAAGTATCGTTCGAATAGAGCTTAGTTAAAGTGTTTACTATATCAGAAGTTGGAGTATCGTTGTACGAATAGCCACAGTCAGAATAAAAAGTCAGATTGAGGTACTGAATTACGCCTGAATCGTTCACGGCGCACTGAAAGAAAATTATTTAATTTTATTTGTTTACCAGCTGACCCGGCAAACTTCATTCTGCCATAGAATCAAGTTACGTTGGTTAGCTTATCAGCTGAATTGCGGCCGATTAAAGACCCGAGACGGTGTGAGATTATTTAGATTTGTCTTCGCCTATACTGTGCAATTTCGTGGTTGTTTTTTTTTTGCGGAAATCCCCACTGGTACCCCTCCATCGGGCAGCGAGGGCGGTTATATCGAACTCGAACCAACCAAAATCGGGTCTTTAATGCTGGGGTGCAACGAGACAGTCACGAAATAAATTCAGCTGATAAGGTAACCAACAAAACTTGATTCGAAGGCGAAACGAAGTTTGCCGGGCCAGCTAGCTTTCATTAAAGTATAATTAATAATTTTCATGCAGATTTTAAATTTTATAGATCTGAAAATTATCATCTACTTTACATGCTGACTATACATAAAAAAAGTTGCAGTAAGTACCTCATAATCAAAATCACAATAATGCCTCTTGCCTATCGCATTCATGTTGTCTGTGATAGGCAGCACTAACGAGGCTGGTCTGTTTAGTTTATACGCAGCAATGGCGCAAGCGCATGCTACCCAAGCTGAACGTGACGCTTTGGCGCCATACCCACCACCTACTCGAGGTACTTCAACATGAACTCTGAAAGAGGTAAAAAAAAGATAATCGTCTTTAAATTGTATTTGGAACGTTATTATATATTTTAAATTCAACAAAGAGGTATTCATTCTAAGCATTACTTTTTTGAATGTCACCATGTAGGCATGTTGTTTTGTTCGGCTAAAATGTTTTTAGCGCCACTAGCTTGCTATTTCTCTTCACGTTTTTTCGAACTTAAATGATATTTCCGCCTAAAGTGCGTTAGCGTTTATATGTATGAGTGAGATACTCTATATACAGGGTGGAAACTTTAGGGACGTCTAGACGATTATTTAATTAATTTTAAAGATATTACAAGACGTTAAACTGATATGAAATCTGCATCGCTTAATGCATAAAATAGGTATATTGTAAAATATGTATAAATAGGTATATTGAAATTTCCAGTCTGACTAGTAATAATTAGCTGAGTTCTGTATGCGTACTAATACTTGGCTCGCTAATTAATATTCCGGTAATAAATCGTCTCGATTGAAGTTGACGTTGACCTCAACTTTAACTTTGCCTTTATTCTTGCAATTTTTGTCGCTGACTGTATCTACATGTGGATTACATAGTGTAATTCCTTTGACTACTTGTTCCCGTAGCTATATATAAATTATATTAGGTTAGAAAATTTAAATAGTTTTTTTTTCAGCTAGATGGCGTTGATTGTATGATGTCAATGCCTACAAGTCGATTTTAAGATTTTCCAGTGTCTATGTCTCATACATAAGTGTAAGCAATGTCTATATTTTTGTGATTCTTGTGTTCGGTTTACTATAACCGAGATCATTTCTGAACCGACATACGATTCAATTTATCCAATCAGGGTTTTTATTTAGTACCCTGGTGGATATTATCCTAATGTATTTAACTTTGGCTTTATACACTACTACTAAAAACAGACAATTATCAAACCTGTTGTCTTTAACACCAAGAGCTTTGGCCACAGCAACATTGATCAAGTCCATCCATTGTGTAGCAGACCTCACTACTACAGTAGAATCGATGACATTCACGTAGCAGCTCTGAGTCTCCATAGTGAAATGATACTGTGAAGGTATACTGAAGGTTCCAGAGAACACGTGCTTGATGTCAGTACCTCTTGTTTGCGCATCTATTTTGAAGTCTTGCCGTATCTGTGATAAAAACAGTTTAAGATTAACAGATATCGTGATATTATAGAAGTAAATTCATGAAACAGCAGCTTAAATTTTTATTAGTAGTTCCATTTTTGAATCGACAGCATTTAGAATGGTGGTCTATACCTTTTGGACTTTACTTAAGCATAATATGGTCCCACCAGGCGAGGCCGCTGGCGGCAAAGGTCCGCCAGTAAACCTGGGGTTATCCTTTCGATAGCTTACCCGGGGTGCCCGGCAATGGACACTTGGGCAGGACACCGTGCGGTTTTAGTCGATGCACTACATAACCGCCCCCGTGCCGGCGGGGGGGTATCCGAAGGGATTTCCGTACGTAAAAAAAAAGCATAATATGGTCAGGTGGACTGAACGTTGGCTTTGAGCCCAAGATAATATCGACGACCTCTGTGGTGTAGCGGTAGTGCATTCGACTGCTACGACAGGGGGCGCGGGTTCGATTCTTGCTCAATACAAATATTTGTATGCATAACAATGTCTATTTGCATTGGTCTGGGTGTTTCTATGTACAATATGAATGTATTCAAAGTATATAAGTATGTTTATCCGCATTCTAGAAACCCATAACACAAGCTAGTTAAACTATGCTTACTTTGGGTCTAGAAAGCGCTGTATAGAATGTCGTAGTATATTTATTTATTATGAATGGTTTAGGTGAAAGAGGACATAGCAAGGAAAGGGTGACTGAAAACATCACGTCTGACAATTCAAATAATCTGAATGGGAGAGGAAGAAACGTTGCACCGACCGTAAATAATTTTAAAAACTGCGCATTGGCATCGAACGCTAATTCAGCGCTGACTTATAAAGCAGCATGCAGATTCCATGTTTTCACCTCACCACTTTAATAATGTGGAGGAGCGGGCGACCAGGCAAGGTGATCACGCCTGGCGGGCCGCGGCCCAACGGTTGTCGTCGGGATGTTGTATATATGTTATACCAGCGCGCGAACTTCACTTTCGCGATTTGGTAGTGACGTAGTAGTATCGAAGTAGTTCAACTTGTTGTCGCTAGATGGCTCTGGATATATATGGTATCGCCACAGTACATATAGCATCTATGACCTTACCCTATCCACCCCTTGGGTGATCTTACTCATAACATCCATAGACAGGAGACTACTACTGGTACCCATCCACCCACGGCTTTATTGCCGGTAGCAGCACTAGGCGCTCTTTAGTTTGCCTTACATAAATAAGTCAGACTGTTGCAATGTTTTTTAATCGAAAAGACTTCTAATTTCATGGGGTCGTTTCTCTTTGAAGTTAGCATTATGAAACGACGTTATAAAAATAAAATAAGAAGCTCCTCTTACACGTTTATCTTTATCTGGAGCTAGAAGCGCGTCCCGAGGAGTAAGCACCGGTTTCACATCTAGCTTCTTGAAATTGACTCGAACCAATCCCGCTGCAGTCAGCGCCAAGCTTCTATTGGTTGCAACGATAATTCCTAATGGTTGTCCGTAGTAAGAGATGGTGGAAGATGCGAAAATTTCTTCACTTTCAACCATCCCGGGGACATCAGATGGAGTAAACGTGTTGCGTCCAGGAATGTCTTTAGCGGAGAAGAAGCTGATAACACCTGGAGTTTTCTGAAAATATTTTTATTTTATAAATGGTTAGTTAATAATAATAATAATAAATATTCTACGACATTCTACACGGCGCTCTCTAAACCCAAAGTAAGCATAGTTTAACTAGCTTGTATTATGGGTTTGTAAGTATGTATGTAAAGCACAAAATTTCTTCTTGGTCATATCATCCCTCCTACCTTCGGTATATATCATCACGCTCTTAAAGGTCTGATGGGAACTGCATGGCAAAATCGATCTAAACTATTATTAATTATAAGTTTGTTATTACAAAGCATATCTTCACAAAATTTTGCAATTCGGTAAAACACAGTCATGGTCAAAATCCAGACTATAGATCATCACGGTATAGCTAAAAGCCGATTAGCAGTAAAATATAAAATCTTGAAACCCCGCAGTGTTACGTATAAAAGATTGTTGATTAGAGACACATAAAAATTTTTTTTTAGCGTGTGGAAACCCCCACGGGCTTCATCCCATCGGTGCCGACGATGGGGTGGGCGTGTCGGAATCGGACCAACTACAGCCACACGGTGTCCTTCCCAAGTGTCCATTGCCGGGCACCCCGGGTAAGCCCTCGAAAGGATAACCCCAGGGTTACCGGCGGACTTTGGCCGCCACCGCGGCCTCGTCTGGTGGGGTCGGGTTTTATCCCACGTCGGGGAGTGTGGATGGTACCGTCGGAAGGGGAAGACCTAGGCGCACATACCTGGACCAAATCGAGGAAGTGTTAAAAAAGGGGCAGGTCAGGAGTACCCTAAACCGACGAGCATACATGAAGAATGTAATGAGAGTGAATGAAGCGAGAGAAGTATGTCAGGAACGTGGTAAATGGAGATCCGTGATCTCTGCCTACCCCTATGGGAAACACGCGTGATTTTATGTACGTTATGTATGTATGGGGAGTTGGCAGGCGTGTGTAGGACACACACGACACATCTCCGCCACGGCCTGCTTCTGTAAGGACGGCGAGTCGGCCAACTGCCGTCCTCAGGCCCCGATCATGGAGGTCGGTAGTCCCGGGCGTAGACGAGTCAGCGGAACTCGGGAGGCAGGGAGATTCATAAACATTACATAATTATGCTACATTTATACTTCTTAACTATCAAAAATAAATAATATAAATTATAACAATGAAATATCTTAATACATGTTGGAATCGATACCTATTGCATGACGGAAGGTGACCGAGGGCGAGGCGCGCCATTTTTATTATAATCTCTGTTTAATTCGGTGTTTTGATCCAATATAAAAAATGATACTTACAAGAGCTTCAGTAGTGTCAAAGCCAAGAAGTTCTGCACGACACACCTTGGATAGAACGAAAGCGACGTGCACTTCTCGTGGACCAGAGTTAATATCACACACGTATTTAACTTCACCTGAGCACTGAAAATTGCATAAAGACATATTATTCATTTATTCGTTTTGGTATTTTAAGTAGGTACAGATTGTATTTTAGATCTATATTTGAGTAGAGATTTTATGAACGCTCAGGTGATTTACGTGCAAAATCTTGATAAGTTTAGTTCTAGTATACAATTTGTACTTTAAACTAGTTTTAAGTCGAGATTCATGACTGACTATCGCTCTAGACTACAGGCCTCAGTAGCCTATTTGTTCCTGTGTGGGGGAAGTGTGTCTAAAGATGGAGGTAACCAATACTTTTTCAACACTGACCTGTTCAAGACCTTCGATTTTTGGCACCGGTTTGTTTAGTGGCCACAGCGTTTTATCCGTTTCGTAGGTCTGCGAACCTCGGGATACGCCTCGTGATAGTATATTGCCTCCTGACTTGAAGCGAGAGTCAACTCTTGGAGCCAGTGAAAGCATCGCCTGAAACGTGTTAGCAGATTTAATACCATTTGTTTTTATTGGTTATAGTTTCGTGTTTGACCACTATCGCACCTTCGTAAGTGATGATGTGGTCGAGCTAAGTGTAATGAGATGCCAAAGGTAGATATATCCATATCTACCTAAAAATGTACCTGAGTACATTTTTTTAATTCAAATGGTACCAGTAGGTAACCGAAATGACTAGTATTCCGCTAGCTAATATTCACGCATGCGGGAGCCCGCTCGTCGTTGTGCAATTCGTATGTATTCTTTTTTACGATTTGTTAAAATTATCTGCACGAAATTAGCTCAGTATTACTTGCACGAACGGCGCACTATAGTTCAGGGGCGGAAGAAAATCCTTCTTTTCACTTTGTTGAAAACCTCTACAATTTGTTACACACATACTAAAAACATAGGAGAAACAACTCCTGTAAAAAATACGAATAAATTATTATACAGTATTTAATTATATGATGGCAAAGAAGGGTGATAAAGAACTAACAAATCGTGCAAAAAATACTGATGTTTCAAGTACGATTTGAAGCGAAATATTTTATTATTCAACTTTTAGTTTTAGACTAGACTAGTACACTCATTTTACCATTTTAATTATTATATTAGTGATATGCCCGTTCTACCTGCAACACATGGCGGCGCCCGCATGCGTATGCTGCGCAGCACAGGCGCAAAGCTAAATTGCTTGTGTTAGGAGTGTGTTCATGTCGCGCCTCGAAAGTGTAATGACCATGGTACGAACCCGAGGCTTCTCAAGCGTAAGACCGACTCCTTGACTATTAAGCTATTACTAATAAACAATAAAAAACGTAAACCTTCCGATAACCAACCTTATAAAATAATCCCAATGCGATCATCTTCCTACATTCTGGAGAAGGGTCAGGAGCATTGTTTTTAGGTACTAGTTCCTTATCCAATTCGTTTAAACCAGTCTGCAGTCCAATGTTATTAAATATACATCCCACCAATGCTGACTCACTTCTTGAAGCCCTAACGAAAGAAGGGCTGATGTTACCAAAAACTATTTTCACTGACGTTATTATTCCAGCAGTGTCCAGTTCGAAAAGGAAACCAGCGTTGACTATGGCATGTGCGTTTTGAGCGCGAGGCATTATCTAAAAAAAAATATATACATTTTGTAGGGGAAGCTTGTTAAAATAGAATAATTTCACCTTTCTGTCCTTACGGGACAGAAAGTCCTTAACAAATTTCGACTTTCTGTGTTGTAAGCACTCCTGGCCTTAGAATACAGAATATATATGAATAAACTAGCTATACCTACTTAACCAATCACAATTAAACATACGGCCGATTTTAAGTCCGATCAAGAAATTTCTAACAAAAAGGAACCGCATCAAAGTCCGTTCAGTAATTTTTGGATCCATCGCGAACACAAGAATTCCAAAAAAAATAATTTTGTTTTGTTCACATTCGGTCATTTAAGAAAACATAACATAAACTCACGCCTATATCCCCGAAGGGGTAGGCAGAGGTGCTAGCACCCACATTTCGCCAGTTTATGTTTAGGTCCCAATATCTCGAAACCGGAGATGGCCCAGGGTTAGTCGGGGTGCGAGGGATATGCTCTATGGGCAACCTTACACCCCGGCGTCTGTAGACCCGAGACGGCGTGCGGTTTTAGTCGGTTCAAGCCCGACATAACCACCCCCGCTAGCACGCGGGGGGGATCCGAAGGGATTTCCGCACGAAAAAAAAAAAAAAAAAAAAGGTCCCAATGTAATAGGTGGCGAGTCTATTGCCATTAACCGGGCACTTATAAACCTGCGATAAATACACACATAACTTCGAAAAGCATCGAAAAGTCATTGGTGTGTGCCATGGTAATACCTGGTATCGATCCCGAGACCTCGTCTCAGCAGTCCTTTACCCATACCACTAGGCTACCGCGTTTAACCCAAGTATTATTTTTTAATATCTTCAATGTACAGAGACAACCAATTTATAATTTTAAAATAGTATAATACCGCTCTAATGAAACCTCCATTCCGTTGCTCTTCCTATCTTGCGTCACACATAACTATTTCACAGTAATCTTATTTCCACTAATTTGGTTCCACTTTCATATATTTTCTGCTACACCAAACTCTTGACTTACCACAGACTTCTACAGCATTAACTGACATGAAAAGCGCTGTTTCCAAGTTTTTATCGGCGTTCAGTCTTCTTGTCTAATGGGCACCCAATAGACAAGAAGAAGGGGGCCCAAATCAACTTCACCCGCCAGTCGGTGCACCTGCTAAACAACGTTCGAGGCTCTGGTGCAGGCTTTCCTGTCAGGGTTGGAAGGTCAGACGGTATATTCACTCCCGGAATAGCCGACATACATATCAAAAACAATAAGCGGACCTCGGGCTACAAAGTGCCAACTTTGGATGCAACTAGGAAATCGCTATGAGTGATGAGGAGTATACTTGTCCATCTAATAATTCATCATCCTCCGAGCCACTTCCCAATTCAGTTGGGGTCCGCTTTTCAGTCAACTACGAAGCGGCTGAACTTCGATATTTTTCGACTGCCATCTGACTTCCACAACCCATTGGCGATATCGAAATTCTGTAGTTAGACCATTTGTCGGACTCTTTAGGGCTCTAACTATCCTCAAACCCGAGGGGCCATCTCAAAACCTGAGATGGCCCTGGGTCAGTCAGAGTGTGAGGGAAATGCCTTATGGGCCACCTTATACCCTGTCGTCTGAAGACCCAAGACGGCGTGCGGTTTTAGTCGTTTTGCCGTAACGACTGCCATAAAGGTTTGTATGGCAACCGGGACCGACGGCTTAACCTGTTCTTCGAGGCACGCAGGAGCCTCAAGGCGTCAGAGGTTCTAAGACTGCCTTTTTTTTAGCGTGTGGTAACCCCCACGGGCTTCACCCCATCGGTGCCGACGATGGGGTGGGCGTGTCGGAATCGGACCGACTAAAACCACACGGTGTCCTCCCCAAGTGTCCATTGCCGGGCACCCCGGGTAAGCCCTCGAAAGGATAACCCCATGCTTAACTTTACTATCTGATAATTCATATTTAAAAATATAAAGTACCTTGTACGTACGTAGGTGGTAGCTATCGCCTAGAGGGGGTAGTTTAACTTCACTTATAATTTTACCCTTAATGTCGGTGGTCAGAAAATCGTGTAGATTTAGTTCAATCTTGGCCAAGTCCTTATTCACTGAAAACCAAAGTCGCAATAAAAATGTTGCCCAACCAATCCAACTGTCTCCTTTTTCAACACAGTTAAAACGTAATAAATAAATCAGCGGGCTTATATGGGAAGTCTATGATTGTGGAGCATGAAAAGTGAGTGTATTTTGCTCCCGCCTAACCTGGACTGACGAAAGTGTTTCTTTTTAGGGTTCCGTTGCCAAATGGCAAAAAAACGGAACCCTTATAGATTCGTCATGTCTGTCGGTCTGTCCGTCCGTATGTCACGGCCACTTTTTCCGAAACTATAAAACTATGCTATTGAAACTTGGTAAGTAAATGTATTCTGTGAACCGTATTAAGATTTTCACACAAATATAGAAAAAAAAAACAATAAATTTTGGGGGTTCCCCATACTTAGAACTGACACTCGTAATTTTTTTTTCATCAAACCCAATTGATTAAAAAATGATATTGAGGTTTCTAATATAATTTTTTCTAAACTGCATAGTTTGCGCGAGAGACACTTTCAAAGTGGTAAAATGTGTGCCCTGTAACTTCTAAAATAAGAGAATGATAAAACAAAAAAAAAAATATGATGTACTGTACTGTATACTGTCCCTAGCTGTAGGGCAAGAACCTAGGGTGAAGTCCAGAAGATACGGGCCATCGTTACAGATGCTGGACATCCTAAAACCATGGCGTCTACCTTGACAACTTCAAAAGATGCTTTTTCACGCCCCACTAAAGACCCCGGGATTGTAAGAAACACATGGAAGAGTAAAGTGTTATGTATGTATGAAATAAGCAGTTCTAGAACGTTTACGCGTCATCATGTGTCTCTCACCTATAGTAACAGTGGCACCAACAGTCTCCAATAGCAAAAATATGTCCGATGGGAACTCATGATACTGATTCTTAAGAGCTAAATTACCTCCTATCGTGCCAATCTGAAAAAAAAAACATTATTATTCATTTAACTACAGTTGCAATAGTTGTTTTAAGTAAGATCTTATAAGAGAAGAGAACCACAGATACATAAAAACAAAGTATTAATTTTTTGCCTACAATAAATTATACCGAACTAGGTTTTACCCGCGGCTTCGCCTGCGTAGAATTTTGTTCCCGTTCCCATAGGAACCTATTCCAAAGATAAAATGCAGATAACCTGTGTATTATTCCAGACTATAATATATCCCTGTACCAAATTTCAGCCAGATCCGTTCATCCGTTAGAGCCTTTTTTTTTTAATCTTTTCGGATACCCCCCCACCGGCCAGCGGGGGTGCTTATGTCGTGTCTCGACTAAAACCGCACGGTGTCCTCCCCAAGTGTCCGTAGCCTAGCACCCCGGGTAAGCCCTCGAAAGGATAACCCCAGTATTAAAATAGAAGATAGAACGACGCGGACTTTTCTGTAAACCAATTTAACAACACATCATTTTGTTATATCTCAAAGGGTTTAAGGCAGTGTGATCGTTGAAACCTCCTCCTTTTTTACGACATTTCCAACAAATATCATTATATTTTAGCCAATGTATACAAAACTTGACCAATTATATACTAAAACCTTCCTCGAGAACCACTCTATCAAACAGCATTAAAATCGGTTCAGCAGTTTTTGAGTTTAGCGCGAACAGACAGACAGACAAACGCAGCGGAGTACTTTGTTTTATAATATGTAGTTAAGAATAAAAATTTTAGACGAGCTTAAGGCGTAAATCGAGCCGACGACGGTGTAAATAGTACGCATATTGTATAACATTCAACGTGCCTCTAGCGCATCTCTTGCGTGTCGCTCTAGTCTCGCCTGCTAACGACGGGAAACAGGTGACCAAGAGGCATGCCTAGGCCACGCCTTTTCTGTGTAATTTACGTGGCAGCACTTTCGTACATATTACACGAAAACGTTTTAAAGCGCAAGCTTCCGCGCCTTGCCTATAGCTCGCTTTATGTCTCCTGACTGTTCTATATAATTCACATCTTAAATCCCTCATAGCTGGTGAAATAATACACCAAAATACTTACATTTCTAACAGGTACGTGCGCCACTAAATCTAAATGCTTGTACAGTACATTCAAATACTTGAAATCGCCACTCTCCTTACTCTTTTCTTGGAAGTTGGTCATAGTATCTGTGAGCGTCATACCAGCTCCCACTACCAGATTCTGGTCACTATACACTGATTTAAGAGAGTCTATGAAGGAAATGTCTATAAAAACTTGTGGTTTTATAATTTCTGGATATACACCTGCAAAAATAATTGTTGATTTTTTAACAGTAGATAGGGGTGTGAGGGATATGCTTTATCGGCGTCTGAAGACCCGAGACGGTGTGCGGTTTTAGTCGGTTCAAGCCCGACGTAATCGACCCCGCTGGCCGGCGCCTTCCCCCCCCACCCGCCGGCCAGCGGAACCGAAGGAATTTCCGCACGAAAAACAAAAGTACTATTAACCGGAGTTACTAGTATTCCCTCTAAGCCCCTCTACAGCTAAGCTAAATTGCTTGTGTTAAGGATGGATGGGATTCGAACCCGGGACTCCGATCATAAGGCATAACCACTTTATTTTTCGTGCAGATATCCCTTCGGATACCCCCCCGCCAGCCAGCGAGGGCGGTGCCTAGGATAAATTTAAATTAATAAAGGGGTAACGCAATAAGCATGTTAAACCCTTTCTCATTTTAGTTTAATACCAGCACTTATATTCTTAATCATGCCTCAATCCCTTTAGGGTAAGCAAAAGTCACATAATAGTTCTAACTTCGGGCTCCGGTGAATGCTTTGGAAGCAGCAAGAACCTCTATGGTAAAAGGAAACTGTCATATTAGTTCCGACCTTAACAATCTCCCATTATTACTTAGGAATGTGTATATAACATGTACTAAACATATTTTGTGAGCAACACGCATTAACAGATGAAAGAATTCTCAAAAAAAATGTTCAAAATATTTCCAATAGTTACATTTTTATTAAATACATGAAGTAGGCAAAGACAGCATCTGTCCATTTGCCACAATTAATAATAGTAACTTTTTATATGAATGACATTACAGTTATAATGGTTTTTACCGCTTTTCTACTTAGACAGAAAGGATAACCGGTATTTCTATAGCACTGAGCATTTGTATATAGTATATTAAAACAATAAAGCTGTAAGACTAACCTTTTGCCGTATTTCCTGATACAAGTTTGTAGTTATCAGTCCGTACACTTGAAAGTATCTAAAAATATACATAGAAATTAAAAAAATAGTGTTTTTTAAGATAACTGATTAGAAAAACGATTACTGAACTCAATTCATTTAAAAAGTAATCGTTAGCGTTAAGAGTTGAACGTACATCCACACACACACACACCTTCTCAATTCAAACTTACACTATTTTCTTTAGCTAGAGGCCAAAGTCCGCAGGCAACCCTGGGGTTATCCTTTCGAGGGCTTACCCGGGGTGCCCGGCAACGGACACTTGGGAAGGACACCGTGCGGTTTTAGTCGAGACACGACATAACCACCCCCGCTGGCCAGTGGGGGGGTATCCGAAGGGATTTCCGCACGTAAAAAAAAAGCTACTTATTACAAGTTTTTATTTAACTTGCTGTGTTAGTTTATTAGTATGGGTCAAATCTGGGAATCCCAATTTGAACCACTTCCTGACGTCAGCTCGGACTCAAACCATGCAATGCGATAACATGATACTATGAAGCTGGTCTGATGATGGAGTCAGAAGTTGTTGAAACCAATCGAGTTTGGGCTCATTTGTTTTGTCTTAGCAAATACTCTGATTCTATATGATATCCATGGTCTTAATATGGAGACGGTAGGTGGTCATAGGAACTTCTGAACTAAACAAGATAACCCCCTTATGTTTGGGCTCATTTGATTTGTCTTGTTATACACTTACTAGATATAAAAAAATATATTTAAATTGATAATTTATTTATTTAGTTCAATTTATAAATTTTTACGTTTTAGAAAATACGTAAAATAACTAGGACGGTTACCAGCTTCGCAATCAACCCAAACTTAAGTGTAGCGAGATTTGCCTATCCAACAATAGGTCAACGTGGCCGGTCGACTTCTTCCATTGATTTGGTTTTTCGGTGATTATTCCTCGATGGTAAGACCGATCTGGACATTCGACCCCTTACGACACTCAGTAATGTCTACTTGATCACCGTGACAAATTTGGTCGAGATCGGTCAAACGGTCTCGGAGGAGTATCATATGTTTGAAATGCAACTTTGAAACCCAAGACGCTTCGCTCGCCTTCGGCTCGCTACGCTTAATTATTGTCAATTTTCTAAATTTGTATTTTTACGATTTTAATTTTTTGCACTTCACAGAAACATAAATCATTTTTTGTTATTAATTCTATAATACGGGACTTGCCTTTATATAATAATATTACATAAAATCGCTTACCGAAAAGACATCTGATACCGTCTTAGCCCTGTACCACTGACCGTCAGTGGCACTAATTTCCATCAAAGATTCCGCTTTATCATCTATAAGGCACCAGCCGTCTTCTTCTACACTGCATTTGCGGTCGCATTTCTTTGCACATTTTGTTAAGTGCAAATCTTCAAGGTCCTTAAGATTTACAAAATTATCTTAAACAATAACATAACATAACTTCACGCCTGTATCCCCGAAGGGGTAGGCGGAGGTGTATTACACACCCACGATTCGCCAGTTATGTTAAGGTCCCAATGTAATAGGGGGCGAGCCTATTTCCATCTACCGGGCACATTATTAAGCCAGCAATAATTAACATTTATTAATACACATAACTACGAAAAGTCAGAGGTGTGTGCCGGGGCGACTGGGGATCGAACTCGAGACCTCGTCTCAGCAGTCCGTTACGTACTCCACTGGGCTATCGCTGCCTTTTTATTTATTTTTTATACCACTAAGGTGGCAGACAAGCCCACGGCCCACCTGATGGGAAGCGGTTACCGCGGCCTATGGACGTGTGCAACACCAGTGGCGTCACACTCGCGCTGCCGACCCTGTAAAGGAAAGAGGATGGGAAAGGAGTTTGGGAGGGGATGGGAAAGGAGTTTGGGAGGGGATGGGAAAGGAGTTTGGGCTCCGGCACTCTCACTCACCAAACGGAACGCAACAGTTCAAATCCTGTTACTTGGCGTCGATATTCTGTGAGAGGGTGGTGCTTCCCCTGTCGAGTCAGCCTATTCATGCAACGGCCAAAATGACTGTTGCTTGACTCTAAAAGTTCTGCTGCATAAGCAATAAAACATACTAAGAAAACACAGTACAGTTTACACACAGTCATTAAGGCACGGTTGAATGAATGGCGCTAAACTAATTAGTTTGAATTCTTTAAGTTAATAAGTTCTACATGTTTTATTTTTTTCGAATCAATCAAAAAGTGAAGCATTAGTATGCTAAGTTTTTCCGACTTAAATCTATAGAAAAAATAACGAGATCATCTTAAGGTTAAAGTAGTAGGCACGATTACTTAAAAGTTACGTACTAGTAGCAGATCGACGGATTAGTAATATTATTGGCTAGCTGACGTTAGGGATACAAATTTTTAGGGTCACTAGTCCGAGTTGACACTTCTTAATTTTAATTACTTTTTTTGTAATAATTCGGACACCATCTAACTATTAAAGTTATTTTGTGCTATAATTTTGATGATGATTATTGATGATGACATTAGGGATACAAATTTCTAGGGTCACTTGTCCGAATTGACACTTTATAATTTGAATATATTTTTTAGCTTCATCCGGAAAAAAAGTGTACATCCAGGGCATACTACTAATAGCTTTAAAATTTCACTAAATGATTTTTTTTTCTGGCAATTTGGACACCCATCAAAATATTAAAGCTATTTTGTACAGTTATCATAGTGCAAAATAACTTTAATACTTTGGTGGTATCTGAATTGTCAGTAAAAATTTGTGTCCCTAACATCGGCTAGCCAAATTATTGATATAAATAAATATAAGAAATTAAATAAAGAAAAGATCCGAGAATAGATTCTTGGGGTAATCCCATAGCGGCGAGTGCTTCAGAAAACCTTGTTTCATTAACACAACACTAACATTATTCAATATTGAAAAAATTGTTTTTCAAATTTTACCATCAAGACAACTAGACTTGTGAGCTGTATCTCTGATAAAGGAATGCCTGAATTACATTACGTTCAAGTATAGTATCGTATATGCATCGCAGTCAAAGGCTTTTGTAAAATAGTGAAATACCTAGTTTACATTTTATCTAAATTTGTTTGGAAGAAGTTACACCTACATTTGTAGTTTCTTGATGTCAAAATTAAATATTGTGCTTATAATATTTTAGCTAAAATTAGGCTACGATTTATTCTATAATTTATTACATTACTATTTCTAACATTTACACAATTAGTATTTTAATATCCTACCTGAAGTTTGTTCTGTAGTTCAAGTTCCACTTCGCTGGCGAAGGTTTTGAAGGTGTCAAGAATAGGTCGGTATCCTGTACAACGGCATAGGTTGCCTCCAAACGAATTTTCTACTTGCTTCATCGTTAACTTATTATTTGATTGTTGGAGGCTGTAGACATAAAACATCATAGGTTTTATCAAACAATTATGGAACCCTAATGGAAAGATCTTTAAGTATCAAATACATAAAAGTTTCCTACCTATACATATTCATGACCCATCCAGGTGTGCAGTACCCGCATTGGCTACCATTAAATGTGGCAAGAGTGGTCTGGATTGGGTTATATCCATCCTTGCGGTTACCGACGCTTTCCACAGTCTTAATATCCCATTCATGGCAGGACAGAATGTAGACTAGACACTGGAAAGTAGAAATACATTTGTGCACCTGGGTCTCATTATGGTATTATGGTGAACCCACTGGTTGTGGGTAGAGGAAATATCGAAAACCGTTATTCAGCCGTTTCGTAATCACACTGAAAGTTGACCCCAACTGAATTGGAAAAAGGCTTGGTGGCGATAGCGGCTGTTCTTTATCCAGGATCTTAGCAAGTGTAAATATGGAGGAATGTTATCTCTGCCTACCCAATGGAAAATAAGCGTGACTGTATGTTTGTATTAATCAATAGGTGTGAGTACTAATAGTATTTTGTAACAAAATACCTACAATTTTCAATATTTTTCTTATCATGGTTGCTAAAATCACGCATTATCTTTCTAATTTTGGTCGAGCATTATTAATTTTTATATGTACCTATTGATTATGTACACATTGTGTTGTTTTTTATCATTTCCAATCCGCACGTCCAATAATCCTCAAATTATAACAAATACAGCAACATGAAGAAAGGACAGGTTAAAAGCACTCGAAACCAGCAGGCTTGCGTCAAAGGTCGCTCATGACTGTCGTCTAACCCAAATCCCAGAAGAAAACCCTGCGCCAGAGCCTCGTCTGTTAACCAACAGGGTTGGCATGGGCACCGAAGATCTTAGTGGGCCCCATTCACCTAAATTAGTGGAACTGTAATCCCCTCTTGATAATTTTCCTTTAGTATTTTTTCAAGAAACAAAACGTCAACCTTGGCTTAACAATTTTTTCAATCAAGCCCCATTTTTTACCATTGCAGTAACTGGTTTGAAAACAACATATCATGTTTATGTATCTGTCATACTTACTTATACACCAAAGACCAACAGACTGTATCTCCTTGAACTTATAGAACTATTCGGTGACAACGACCTAATAGGAATCTTGTAAGGTTTTTTGTTCCGTATAATGATGGATCGTACGGACATTTTGAGTACTATTTCACTATTTAGCCAGACGGAAATGTCTTCATCATTAATAAATATGTTAACTCATGAAGACACTTTAAATGACTGGGTGTAAAACGTGTATATGTTTGTAAGTTTGTATTGTAACGGAATCATGGAACTCAATTTTGGAGCACCTTAAAACATCGTATTGATTTGAAATTTTGTACATTAATCAAGGAAAGATATACAGTAAATTGAATAACAACAATTAAATAAACAAAAATAAATTATAGTTTAAAAAACAAAAAACAAACACGCTTTAATACAAGATCATGCTAAAAAAATATTGTTTATAAATGTTGAAAAAGCGCGGGGTGTTTACAACATTTAGCCTCGAACATTCCACGCCTTTTTTAACATTAACAATTTTTTTATCAGCTTCACCAGTTAAACAAAGGAGACAGGTATTCTTGGACCCTGCTGTTAATTCATTAAAATATATTTTAATGATAGGGTCCCGTTACACTTTGGACACAGAAACTAAAAATGAAGTTATACTTACAGAATTAACAGCAAACACATGTTTCTCTTTGGTTAAGGGGTGGGTTTTCGTGACGGACACGACGCACGCGCCGCACCCGCCTTCATGGCACATAGCTTTCGTGCCATAGAGCTGCAAATGGTTGCGCAGGTACTCGTTCAAGGTAGTCTGCAGATCTACTTCAGCACCCGCTGAAAGAAAAGTAAGAAAGATGTAGTTAGACGTGAAAGGCAAGAAGCATAAGTCGCAAGGTATTCAAAGTAAAATGTACAATCGACGCGCTTTTGATCTGCGCTCGCGTCGAAACGTATGATTTTGCTTTGATTATTCAATTCAAATTGATTTTATTTATTCTAAATAAAATCAATTTGATTTGGAATAAATAAATATTATGTATGTATTAATAATAAGTATTAGCCTGATGTCCCATGCTTCTCACCTTTTCTGTTTCATTCACCCCTGAGAACTTTCGCCTGATTTAAATTCGATCATTATTGAAAACCTTGCCACCTGGGAAAGCCTATGCACCTGATTGTTCGCGTGGCACTGAACTATATTATGTTAAATTTAACATACTGTCACCCATCATTTTAATGGTCCCGGAGTTTCCTGCGTCTGCGTGGTGTGGCACGCTGAACCTCGGCTAACTTCATATATATTTTTGTCTCAGATTCAATTTTATTTTCAAGTTTTGACTGTATTTGAATTATTTGATTTAACAACCTTTTTTATCATTCTTTCTTCAAATCGTCCGCGATCTGATTGGCATACGTACGTCTTTATCGGGTTGCCCAGTAGCCCTCGCCTCATAAATCTGTTTCGTTAATCTCCTTTCGTACAAGTCATCCTATCTACGTGTCGGATCTAGCTATACTTCTCAGACTTCTCTTTTTTAATAAAAGCTTGTTTTAACAAAAATATTTTTTATTAATTATACATATATATATATATATAAAACGAAGTCGTGTTAGTGATGACCAGGATAAACTCAAGAACGGGAGGTCCAATTTTCATGATCTTTGGTTTTATGATTTGTTTCCTGATTGTGCGGTTTGGAGTTCTTTTTCAAGTGAAAACTTGAAAGCACTTTTTAGGTGAACAAAAATCATGGAACTCGTGTTATCGGCACTGTGAATTTTTCCATATTTTTGTTGTTACTGGATTGATGGGTGGATGTATAGTTGAAGAGGGTGGGAGGAGTGAGAGAGGTAGCAAGTAAGGGAGGGAGGTGAGAGGGTGGGAGGATAGATGGAGAGAGGGGGGAGGATAGAAAGAGAGAGGTGAGAAAGTGGGATGGGTGATGACGATTTAAAAGACACATCGTATGTGTTTTTTAAATCATCATCACCCATCCCACCCTTCCTCTCTTCTGCCTCCTTCCCTCTCTACCCCCCTCTCTCCATCTATCCTCTCACCCTCTCACCTCCCTCCCTTACTTGCTCCCTCTCTCACTCCTCCCCCCTCTTCAACTATACATCCACCCATCCATCCAGTTCAAGTTTTTACTTCTGTCGATACTCCCGGAGCGCCACTGTTTTTTTTTTGCGGAAATCGTCACGGTTACCCCTTGATGGTTATATCGCACTCGAACCGACCAAAACTTCATCGTCTCAGGTCTTTAATACCGGAGTGCAAGGAGACCGTCACGAAATAAATTCAACTGATGAAGTAACCAACATAACTTGGTTCTAAGGCGGAATGAAGTTTGCCGGGTCGGCAAGTAATGTATTTATAGGAGCAGGTAGGACATGACGGTATCTCCCGTCCTAATTGAGCAGTCCGACTGGGGTAGTACCTCCGCCCTACAGAAGACCGCGGCTATAATAACCCTTGTGTTGTGTTCCCGGCGGTGAGTAGGGTAGCCAGAGCTCACTGGAGGGGTTTTGTGCTGTCAGCGGGGAGACCAGAGATTTTAGTAATCGTCACCGACTTGTATGGGCGTGAAATGCTGGCGTGGCGGTCAGGGAGACCCGGTGAAACGGCTTTCCGCTGGCCGCCCGCAGGCTTGAATGGATCCCAAACCTGGGGACTACATAATCTCCGCCCCAGGAGGCTGAACCAGCTGCCTGTGAAAAGTGCCTGATACTGTGGTCGTGCCGGAGGAGGAGACCGGAGTGGACCCGACTACAGTATTCAGGAGGGGACCGGGGGCCCTTCCGCCCGCCTCGCCAGTCAGTCACACAACCCTAACTTGTCGGTGGTCGCATAGAGTCTTGCTTTGTCTCCTGCACTGTCAGCACAGAATCTCTCTTAACCTTCTCCCCCACCTACCCTTCTCAAAATGACCAGAAATAAAAGGAAAAATATTTCGACAGCGGCATCCTCATCCACATTACAAGTGGACTTTTGCAACATCAGGGGATTGCATACCAACCTCAACGCGGTCCACCAATACCTTGAAACCGCTCAGCTGACCTTGTTTTTCCTAACGGAGACACAAATATCATCCCCTGCCGATGCAGCCTACCTAATGTACCCTGGGTACAAACTCAAGCACAATTTTTTGAGGCGTGCCGGGGTATGCTTGTACGTCCGGGATGATATTTGTTGCCGCCGTCTTAATGGCCTTGAAGACAGGGGCCTGTCTATTTTGTGGGTACGTATAGATCACGGGGTCACACCCGTATCTATGCGTGCCTTTACAGGTCTCATAGCGGTGACTTGGGAACGACTCAACTGTTTGAGTACCTGCAGCGGTCGGCAGACAAGGCTATTGAGCAGTACCCCACCGCGGACTTAGTGTTCTTGGAAGACTTCAACGCTCATCACATTGAGTGGCTGGGGTCCTCGAGCACTGATTTTGCGGGAAGGGCTGCTCACAAATTTGCCCTGACCTATGGGTTCTCGCAAGTGGTTCATTCTATCACTAGAATACCAGATATCGAGACCCATAGAAGCTCTCTACTGGACCTTCTGCTGACTACGCGCCCGGATGAATACTCCATAACTGTGGAAGCACCATTTGGCAAGTCAGACCATTACCTCGTCCGGGCGCAAGTGCCTCTCGCACGGCCACAACCACCTCGGCCACCCGAATGGCGGCATGTTTGGCACTATAAGTCGGCAGACTGGGATGGATTGCGAGAATTCTTCGCTTCGTACCCGTGGAGGCGGCTCTGCTTCACTTCTGAAGATCCAAGTTCCTGTGCAACAGCAGTCACTGAGGCGATTCTAGCGGGCATGGAATGCTACATTCCCAACCGCTGGATCGCAACAGGAGCAAGTAAGCGCCCGTGGTTTAATCGGCCTTGCAGAGAAGCAAGACTTCACAAGCAATCTGCTTATAAGGCTTGGACCACGGCACTTGCTAACAAGGATCCTAATATCACTGAGGTGAAGCAGAAATTAAATGCCGCCTCGAGATCCAGTAAAAGAGCAACGGCCAGGGCTAAATTTGAATTCATCGGCAGAATTGGTGAACGGCTGGCGCGGTACCCATCTGGTAGTCGTGCATTCTGGTCGCTTGCCAAAGCTGCCGAGGGAAATTTTTGTCGGTCTTGTCTGCCACCGCTGCAAAAACCCGACGGCAATCTGGCCCATGGCGCAAGGGAGAAAGCCTGTCTTTTAGGTGACCTCTTTGCGTCAAACTCGACCATGAATGATGGGAATGCCGAGCCACGCACTATCCCCTGGTGTGGTGTTTCTATGCCAGAAATCAAAATCACACAACGGGTGGTCCGGCGGGAATTGAAGTCCCTAGATGTTCGCAAGTCGGGTGGGCCTGACGGCATATCGGCGATGGTGCTTAAGCAGTGTGCTCCAGAGTTGTGCCCTGTTCTTACACAGCTTTTTGCGCTCTCTTACTCCACGAGACAAGTCCCAGCTTCGTGGAAGACTGCATTCGTGCAACCTGTGCCTAAGAAAGGCGATAGGACAGATCCGTCCAATTACAGGCCTATCGCTATCACCTCCCTTCTCTCGAAGGTAATGGAGCGTGTCATTAACACACAGCTCCTGAGATACCTTGAAGGAAACGATCTATTGAGCGACCGACAGTACGGCTTCCGCCAAAGTCGCTCTACCGGTGACCTTCTTGTGTATCTCACACACCGCTGGGCGCAAGCCATCGAGAGTCAAGGTGAGGCACTAGCGGTCAGCCTCGATATAGCGAAGGCCTTCGATCGGGTCTGGCACAGAGGTCTTCTTTCGAAGTTGCCGTCTTATGGACTGCCCGAGGGACTTTGCGAATGGATCGCCAGCTTTTTGTCCAATAGAAGCATCCAAGCCGTCGTTGACGGCAGCTGCTCGGACCACATGGACATAAACGCTGGTGTTCCACAAGGCTCCGTGCTGTCTCCGACCCTGTTCCTCCTGCATATCAATGACATGCTGTCTGATGACTCCATTCATTGCTATGCGGACGACAGTACCGGGGACGCATTTTACACGGGCCGAGCTAACATCCCTCGGTCCACAGTGGAAGAAAGTCGCGAACAACTTGTGTCTGAAATCGAGACTACTCTCACAAGAGTGTCCGATTGGGGTGGACTAAACCTGGTCCAATTCAACCCCACTAAGACACAAGTATGTGCATTCACCGCTAAGAAAATCCCATTTATTGTAGCGCCACAATTCCTGGACACACCACTTAATATTTCTAAAAGTATCGGGATCCTCGGTGTCGACATCTCCAGCGAGGTCCAGTACCGTAGTCACCTGGAAGACAAAGTCAAGTTGGCATCTAAGAAACTTGGAGTGCTCAACAGGGCGAAGCAGTACTTCACTGCGGAGCAAAGACTTCTTCTTTATAAGTCGCAAGTCCGGCCCCAGATGGAGTACTGCTGTCACCGTTTTTGCCGGAGCACCTAGATACCAACTTGACCCGTTCGACTCGGTGCAAAGACGGGCGCTGAGGATCATCGACGATCCCATACTTACAGGCAGTGTGGAACCGCTTAACCTTAGGAGAGATTTCGCCTCCCTATGCGTTTTCTACCGCCTTTATAACGGGGTGTGTTCAGAAGAATTGTTTGATATGATGCCCACGGCCACATTCTATCATCGCACCGCTCACCACAGACAGGGAATTCATCCTCACACGTTGCGACCGGAAACGGTGCGTACAGTTAGATATGAAAGGCACTTCATTCCGCGCACCCTCAGGCTGTGGAATGATCTCCCTGCTGTGGTTTCCCCAAGCGACTACAATATGGGGTTCTTCAAGAAGGGCATTAGAAGGTTTTTACAGGGTCGGCAGCGCGAGTGTGACGCCCCTGGTGTTGCACACGTCCATAGGCCGCGGTAACCACTTCCCATCAGGTGGGCTGTGAGCTTGTCTGCCACCTGAGTGGTATAAAAAAAAAAAGTATAATACTGAGTTAAAGGAACATAATGCGGTTTATTTATTTGGCAAAGTCGTTGCTTAGCCAGAGATCTTAAATCGATCGATCATAAATTCATTTGATATCTGAACTGGTTATTATCAGTATTGACTTATAGAGACCTGACCCTAAACTGCGGCTGTCAAATTGCACCTTATAAATTATTTAGACTATGAGGACTCGTATCCTAAATTAGTTAAAATATACTCAAATACCCAAATTTTAACCCTTGGCATAGCGACATACTTGTTGCGAATGTACATTACGTCTTTAATGGTTGCTGGTTTAACGCAATTTATAAAGTATGTAATTAAAAGGCATATTTGCTTTTTTGTTGACATGATAAGGTATAATTTCCATTTTGTTATCAATCACCAGTTCTCCGTCAGCAAAATAAGATTACGCCAAATAAATTAATTGCCCTCGATAACGAAGGTTGTATACTATTTTGTAATATGCAACCAATTCATTATGGAACAATCCCTTTTACTTATTCGCTTAAGAATTCACGTAAATAAGGTACAATCGCACTCAGAAGTTTCTGAGCACTAGATTTACAAATGATCGTTACATTGAAATAAATCAATAAATGTATATTTATTTTTAACAGACTTTGAACTGTATGTTTGTCCGCGATTTTCTCCCGTTTGTTTGAACCGTTTGATGCGGTTTTCAGAAAGGTATTTTTTACATTCTGTAGAAGGTTTTAATATACGTAACTGCCTTCAGTCGGTTCTATTTTTTCTTAGACAATTTTATTGTAATCGTCAGAGGACAAATTAAAGATTTTGCAAATTTTGTTTATTGTGTGTAAAATTTTAGAGATAATGTGTTTGGTAACTTGAAATATGTTAGGCTAATAACGATGGCGACTGTACGTATTGTACAAGGCCCTGTCGAAAATAAACTTGTCAATTCCGATTTGTACTACTTTCTCTTTATTTTAAATGATTTAAAGTTCAAGAAAGATATGTATATATTTGATGTATAGAACCTACACCACTCACCGGTAAGCCGGTACATCTTCTGATTGACCGACGAGGATTGCCTCTCGGGGTCACACAGTTCAGACCAATCTGAATAATTATTTAGATGGGTCTGATGTGGTGCAGGTAGTTGTTAATTAACAACTACTACTCTTCAAATGTGCGTCATAGCACCCGATCCTTCACCTTCTGCATCTAGTGGTGATTGATCGACCAGAGCGTCTCGCAGTAATTGTTGACATCACCATCCCCCATGATGACAATCTCGTCAAAGCCGAAAACGACAAACAAATAAAATATTTAGACTTGGCTGACGAGATTGTCGACATGTGGGATGTGGATTCAGCAATTATTATTCCGATAGTCGTATCGGTTCATGGACTGATTGCCATGAGCCTCGACCCACATCTAAAGAGGCTCGCGTTAGGCAGTTGGATCAAGGGCTTGATGCAGAAAGCGGTACTCCTCGACACGGCACGTATTGTGAGGAGGTTCCTCTCTCTGGAGCCCTAACCACCGGTATCTTGGTCCCTATATGTATTTTAAATGTAATAAAGGAAATAATAATAATAAGAATTTATTAGCATGATATTTGGTTTGGTGATTTGGTTAAACATGTTTGGCCCTGACTCCAGAGCTAGGTATTAATTACCTGTATTTCAGAAGTCAGTGTCCATTCCAACGTCTATACATTTTTATGCAACAATTTAAATTAATACACTAGAACTACCGTGGGGCCCTCTCCGACTTCGCCTGTGGCGCATTTCGAGCCCCCGTTGCACCCTTTTCACCTATATGTAATTTATTAGTTTTCATATAATGTATGTGAATCTGCCAGATTTGTTGACATTTATGGCTGTTCCACACCCTTAGTTTAGCGTAATGATAGCCTATGACACTCGCTAATAATGTGCCTTTCTATTGTGAAGAATTCGAATTTTCAAAATCGGTTCAGTAGATCCAAAAGTCACAACATCACAAACTCACAAACTTTATTCCTTTACAATAGAGTTTAGAAAGAGATAGAGACATTTCACGCCCGTGCATTATCTATTCTGTGACGTCAGTTAAGCATGAAGGAGTTTCGCCATAATGTTCGTGTGTACCTGACACCTGACAGCGCGACAGCGGATGGACATTGGACGACATAAAATGATAGTATCGCTAAGACTCTTAAATGCCGTATCATCATGACGACTCTGAGAAAATGTGTAAATAATTACACAGCATAAAGGTAAATTATAAAGACCAAGTGGCGACTTAAATGCATATAATATAATTTTTCCTCGTGCGCAAATCCCCTCGTATTCCCCCCCCGCCGGGAGAGGTTACGTAGGACTCGAACCGACTAAAATCACACGCCATCTCGTGTCTTCAGACGCCTGGATGTGAGGTGCCCCATGAGGCATTGCCCTCGCACCCTGATTGACCTTTGTATGCTCTCGGGTTTGGGAACCACGGTGTCCCCGTCTTGCCCCTAGAAAATGCTGCTTCTGCTAGGGTGACAGGGGGCTCCATCTGTCTCCCCCAGGCCAGCGCTTATGAAGGACGGAGATCGTAGAGCGACCTCCGACTTCATACATTTTCGAAAACTCGATTGCCACACTCGGTTGTTGAACCGGCTAAAACCCGTAAAAATAACAGTCTGTACTTTTATGGCATCAATCGATAGGGTCAATCATAACAATCAAAATCCCGTAAAAATAACAGTCTGTACTTTTATGGCATCAATCGATAGAGTCAATCATAACAATCAAAAGCCCGTAAAAATAACAGTCTGTACTTTTATGGCATCAATCGATAGGGTCAATCATAACAATCAAATCTCTCTAATAAACATAAATTCAATGGGACAAATACCTTACTAATACTAATACCATATTAACAAACTTTTACGTCATTTTAGTCCATTGAAATGTTACATTTTGTATACTTAGCATACAAAATTCAGAGAACGGATTTTTTTTTTGCTATCTAGTGAGTGGAGGTGTAAAGTTAAATCCTCCCTTAAACCCTTAAACCCTTATCCTGCGGTCGCCATCTTGAAAAACAGGTGCGAATGGTTACTAGCTATTAGCTATGCTATAACGGGCAAACTATGCATCGCACAGAAAATTTGTAAAAACAGTTTTACTGCAAATAAAATTTTCTACAGGTTTGGTTGTGTACCTTTTAGCCTGAGAACCAAAGATAACAAAGTAATTAACGAAAATATATATAAATTTGTCCTGCCATGTAGTCCTAAGCCTCGTGCAATGTACCTACTGATTGTCGATGGTTAATAGCACGTTATTGTTTCTTCTGTTGCTTTTCTTCCCTATAATTTTTTTTTGCTTTAATTACCACGGTTACCCCACCGCTGGCCAAAGTGAGGGAAGTTATGTCGAACTGGAACCGACGCGAACCACACGCCATATCATGTTTTTAATTGCGGTTTTAGTCGATACACGACATAACCACCCCCGCTGACCGGCGGGGGGGCGGGGGGGTATCCGAAGAGATTTCCGCACGAAAAAAAAAAAAAATGCGTGCAAGGAGACATTGACGGAATAAAAAAAGGTAAAATGCATTACTTGATTCTAAGGTGGAACGAAGACATTTTATCAAAACATTAGTTTAAAAATAATGTGGAACGCAATGGTATCTTCATGCCTTCAGACCTAGACTTTCCAGTGATCTTAAGAATCTAGAATAGGTATGCTCGAAAATCTTTTGTATGTTTCAAATTTGTGACTTTATGACATACTAGACATAAAAACAATCTTGTAGTTTGCGATAGTCGACTCCATAAGATCAGTTATTCCTTCCAGGGTAACTGTATACTCTTTTACAACAACCTCCCTAATGATATTAAAAATTTGTTCACGACCTTCGGTATCCAGTGTGAAAGCAAGCTTGTGGGATCCTTGCACAAATCAATAAAAATCAAAGCAGTTTTCTTAGAAAAAGAAAAAGAAATGGGCAAGCAATGAAAATGCATCGGAAAACACGAAAAGAGTGAGCTATGAAAGCATTTGGCAGTCAAATCCTTTTTTTTTAGGGATTTTCTTTAGAAAAGCCCTATTGCTATCGAGTCGTCGTTGCCAATTTTCTGTCACGGTTTTGGGTATGAAGGAGATGAGCTATCGAGTTGCTGTTTTCGGTAATAGATTCGTGCTGGGGTGAACCATTGCAAGATAAAGAAAAAATTGCAAAAATGGCAAAAAAAAAAACGCAAAATCGAAAATTCCTTGTATTCGGCTGAGCTCGTCTCAGGAATTCAACTTGTTTTTTAATGTCAGTAGATACTAAAAACGTTGACTGATTTTGCTTATGGATGAGAATTGGATTATTATTATATTAGATTTTCCTTTATTCATTAATAATTTATATGTTAATATCGTTATAATTAAATGCACTGTAGTTATGTGTGTTTTAAAAATGTTAATTATCGCTCGCTTAGTAATGTGCCCGGTAGATGGCAACACTCTCGGCCCCAATTACATTGGGACCTAAACATAACTGGCGAATTGTGGGTGTGTAACACGCCTCTGCCTACCCCTTTGGGGATACAGGCACGAAGTTATGTTATATATGATTTTAAATTGACATGGTCATTTACATTAAAATTAGAATGATAAACGGGATATTTACCATGTTTAGTATCTTTTTCGAGAATCCGATATTTCGGCACTGTTACAAGTACCATGATCACGGATGTACTAAAGTTCTGCAAGCTAGTTGTTACTCGGCAAACCGTATCGGTCTACCCTCTTCCTCACTCGTTTCTGACGCGCGTCACCACTACCACTGTCCGCGTTCTCACTACGCACTCGATCACGTTCACGACACACAACACTCACAGTATCGGCTGGCACGGTTTTTGGAATTGTAGTTTGTTTGGGCCTTGTGAACATACGGATCACTGGATGCCAGACACTCGACAGTTGAAACCCATCCTCCCGGTTGAAGTTCTTGTACTTTTTAATTTCAATTGCTTCTTTCACAATTCTGGGTATGTAGTGGCGGTAGATACTAAACATGGTAAATATCCCGTTTATCATTCTAATTTTAACGAAGTTACATATGTTGTTTGTTGTACTGTATATATATACATAAACTCACACCTATATCCCCGAAGGGGTAGGCAGAGGTGCTAGCACCCACATTTCGCCAGTTTATGTTTAGGTCCCAATGTAATAGTTGGGGAGTTAACGGTAACCGGGCACTTATAAACCTGCGATAAATACACACATAACTTGGAAAAGCATCGAAAAGTCATTGGTGTGCGCCATGGTAAAACCTGGGATCGAACCCGAGACCTCGTCTCAGCAGTCCATTACCCATACCACTAGGCTACCGCGTATACGTGTATACCGTGTATTTAATTACTTTGGGTTAAATACCTTTTTTTTTCGTGGTGTGGAAGTCCAATCGGATACGTTGTACGCCGCGCCGTCTCGGGTCTTCAGACACCGGGTGTAAGGTGGCGCACCCCGACTGACCCAGGGCCAACCTGGGTTAAATACCTTTTTTTTTCGTGCGGAAATCCCTTCGGATGCCCCCGGCGGCCAGCGGGGGTGGTTATGTCGGGCTTGAACCGACTAAAACCGCACGCTGTCTCGGGTCCACAGACGCAAGGCTGTAAGGTTGCCCATAGAGCATATCCCTCAATGGGTTAAATACCTAGAGCAGTTTTCTTTTAATAATTATCGTGTGTTCGATTCCGCATCTATTCGATAATCTCATGAAGACTATCTTCCTTCTTTCTCATATTTCTCCGCTGCAAGACTCAAGATTGAGCTAACTTTATATATTTTAAGATAAAAAAATATGTCAATATTTTTAGATTACATCTCAACTCTCAAACTCTCAACTCTTTACACCCATGGCTCACAATTTTCCATCTCCTTTGAAAAATGAAAATATAAAAAAAGAACACGTACTTAATGAATACCGGTCTCCATTAACGGTAAACGTTATTTTATCCATATTCCTTTTAATTCTCAACACTGCGTCACTTTTTAAATCACATTTGAGCATTCAAAGCGCGTAAACGCAAACAAGACTTCATCAACGTAAGACGCGATATGTACTGAACACAAACGCGCCGTGTATCGCCGGCAGTCCATACCAAAACAATCTGGTTTGAGTTTTGGGTTCAGCACGACGAGAATTAATCACGAGAACTGCATAGTTTAGATTATTCCTCATGTTAATGTGGTGGAATGAAAAACATGGAAAAATTCTTTAACCATTTCAAAGATACATTATCCCCGATGGACATAGGATATATATCTGTAAATACAAAACCAAGTCGTCGATAAACTCAAGAATGGGTGGACCGATTTTCACGATCTTTTGAGATTTAGGGTTCCGTTGCAGAATGGCAAAAATCGGAACCCTATAGATTCGTCATGTCTGTCTGTCTATCCGTCGGTATGTCACAGCCACTTTTTTCCGAAACTACAAGAACTATGCTGTTGAAACTTGGTAAATAGATGTATTCTGTAAACCAGATTAAGATTTTCACATAAAAATAGAAAAAAAACAAGAAATTTTGGGGGCTCTCCCCATACTTAGAACTGCAACTCGAAATTTTTTTTTTCATCTAATTCATACGTGTGTGGTGGTACCTATGGATAGGTGGTATTCAAAAATTATATTTAGGTTTCTAATATAATTTTCTCTAAACTGAATAGTTTGCGCGAGAGATACGTCCAAAGTGGTAAAATGTGTGCAACGTAACTTCTAAAATAAGAGAATGATAAAACTAAAAAAAATATATGATGTACATTACCATGTAAACTTTCACCGAAAATTGGTTTGAATGAGATCTAGTAAGTAGTTTTTTTTTAATTCCTCATCAATCGTAAAACGCAATTTACCTTTCATTCAATCAACTCAAATATAAAATTTAAAAAAAAAGCATTAATAAGTTACTTACTGCTACGGAACCCTTCAACCCTTTTTTTTTGTTTTTGCGGAAATATCTACAATTGAAGCAACCACTAGTCAAACAGGTTATGTCGGAGTCGAACCGGCCAAAACCTCACACCGTCTCGGGTCTTTAATGCCAGGGTGCAAGGAGACATTCACGAAATAATAATAAGGTAACCAACATAACTTGATTCTAATGCGGAACGAAGTTTGCCGGGTTAGCTGGTTATATGTTAATTACTTTGACTTGAGTTAAAAAAACTCATTTAACCCGAAGTCAATCGAAGGCGGGTTTTTGTAAGGTTTTTTTTTTTTGACGTGTGGAAACCTCCACGGGCTTCACCCCATCGGTACCGTCGATGGGGTGGGCGTGTCGGAATCGGACCGACTAAAACCACACGGTGTCCTCCCAAGTGTTCATTGCCGGGCACCCCGGGTAAGCCCTCGAAAGGGTCGGCCAAAGTCGGATCGCCTGATGGGGTCGGGTTCTATCCCGCGTCGGTGAGTTGGCAGGCGTGTGAGGACACACACGACACGCCTCCGCCACGGCCTGCTTCTGTAAGGACGGCGAGTCGGCCAACTGCCGTCCTAGGCCTAGGCCCTGATCATGGAGGTTTTTAGTAGGGATGATATAAAAGTGCAGGAATATAATAAAGCAAATTGAAATAATATGAGAAAGAGAGTCCACTTCATCATCACACCATTAGTCCCGGTTGCATCCGAAGCTTGCACTTCGGAGCCCAGGGTCTGCTCTTCTTCTCTTCCTTAGATCTCATTCGTCCGTTATCGCTATCATGAAAAATGATGAGAATACATTTTTACGTTGCGCGTGCGGAAATCCCCTCGGCGCCGGCCAGCGGGGGCGCTTGTACATTTTTTTTTTTTTTTTTTTCATGCGGAAATCCCTTCGGATACCCCCCGCCAGCCAGCGGGGGCGGTTATGTCGGGCTTGCATCGACTAAAACCGCACGCCGTCTCGGGTCTTAAGACGCCGGGGTGTAAGGTTACCCATAGAGCATATCCCTCGCACCCCGACTGACCCTGGGCCATCTCCGGTTTCGAGATGGCCCCCTTACTTGCTCTCCACTGTGCCATCTGCTAGTCAGAGGGACACGTGGAAAGCTTCCGAACAGCCCTCAACAGGGCCGTCCTCGCCTCGGTCGGAGTTGGCCGTAGGCGGCAGCGTCTCTCCCACCCTAGGAGAGAGGCGCTGCCGTCTCCGTTGCCCAGGGTGCACCGCGTGGAGGTCCCCAACCAAGCACCCCGGGGGCGCTTGTACCTATTAATTTAGTATTCAATGAAAGCTTTAAGCAATTAGTATGTATGTTATAGATCGGAAAAAGGGAATATCTAGGACGGGACTTGAACCCGCAATTAATCCCTTACAGGGGAAATGCTCTGACCAACTGAGCTACCTAGAGACGTCACAAATATACGAAATTCTCCAATATATTATACAAGTCTCGGGGCGACGCTGGAGCCATCTCCTGTAATTCTTGCGAATTACGGAAACAATGAATGAATTTACAATAATTTATAAACGCTGTTTTTTGATTACTCCGTCACATTAATTCAATGAAATTTTTAAGCAAATAGTATGCTTACTTTTCCTATATATCTAGATCGGAAAAAGAGATCATCTAGGACGGGATCCTGTCCTAGATGTTCTCTTTTTCCGATCTTACATTTATTACATTATGACATCTGACATAATTACATACACATAGGAGCATTGCTTGATTGGTTTATTTCCTTTTTTTCTGTATAAACTCAGATTCTAGACGCATTAATGCAAAAATATTAGGTACCTATGCCACATATATGTATTACGTGTCTATGCATGCAAAGTATTTTATAATTGACTTAAGTGGCTGGCTGACCTTTAAAAGAGTTACGATGAGGTCTGAATAAATTTCATTCATTTTATATCTGATAGCCTGATTCGAATACTTTATTTTGTATATTGTCGGATATGTCTCTCGTCTTAAGGTCAGTCGGGATGCGACGGAAATGGAAATGCCTTGTGTCTGAAGGCCCGAGACGCCGCGCGGTTTTAGTCGGTTCGAATCCGACATAACCACCCCCGCTGGCAGGCGGGGGGAGGGGGGAGATTCGGGGGAGATTTCCGCATGAAAAAAAATGTTTCGCAAGGTCGAACGAAGATAAACGACAAGTGAGACTCCGGTGAGTAAGAGAGTGAGCCAATCTTAGCGGCTTGCGGCGCATGAACTGATTTTGAAGCGGATTTTTTAGTTCAAAAACCTATATGATCCAGATGGTTCTTAGCTGTAAATAAATATCGATCCGTTTCACAGTGATTATCAAACTCAATTCATCTTATAAAAAAATCTATTATAAACGGGGAATGTCAGATCAAATAAATAATAAGAACTGCTATGCAATTCCTTAAGAATGTTTAATCAAAACAAGCACTGTATTATTGGCAGAATGTTTAAAATAAGACATGCTTTAATCTACGTTTTAATTTATTTGAGTACTGTGTGTGAATCATAAATATCATTTTAGGGTTCCGTATCTCAAAATAAAAACGGATTCCTTATAGGATCACTTCGATGTCCGTCTGTCTGTCTGTCTGTCTGTCCGTCCGTCTGCGTGCCTATCTGTCTTTCATGATTTTTTCTCAGGAACGCGTGGAGGTAATAAGTTGAAATACCAAATACTCAGAACTGAAACACCTTGAAACTGTGTAAAAGTCAAACTTCTAATTCAATGTAATCAAATGGAAGATACAGCAAATTTATTATTTATTTCTTAGATTACTTCCCGTTGAACTAGAATCATGAAATTTGGCAAGAAGCAAGATCTCATAGCACAAGTTGTTTGTCTATCAAGACGTTTTTCTCAGAAATGCATGGAGGTATCAAGTTGAAACTGATATAAAATATTCAGGTTGGTAACGTTTTCTAAGTTCGTCCCTCGATCCAGTTTTATACGGAACCCTCAGTGCGCGAGTTCGACTCGCATTTGACCGTTTTTTTATTGCTTTTCATGTCATAGAACTAACATATAAATGTTTTAATAACTCTTTATTACGTTATCGTGAATTAGTTACACCTTAGAGCACTCTTAGTTCAATTATGAAAATATAAAGTGATAACTTTTTAGCATTTCTGACAATTATTAACGTTCAATTAATTTTGAGTTAATAAGGCAATTAACTCCATTACTCAAGAAGGTACCTATGCTTTTTTCCCGTGTGATACCCTCCCATGTACCACCTCGCGATGAATGACTCTATATCAGTGTTTCTCAAATTTATAGATGCCCGTATCCCACCGTCGTCTACCCAAGTATGACCGGTCTAGGTCGGCGTGAGATGTCGTGCGGTGTTCCGCAGGGGTCGGTGTTAGGGCCGCTCCTATGGAACATCGGCATCTGCTGGGTGCTTCGCGGTGACCTCATAGGCGGTGTCGCCGTCACATGCTACGCGGATGACACGCTCGTGACGGCGTGTGGCAGGACGTACCGTGAAGCAACCCTAAAGGCCACGGCCGCGGTTGCCCAAGTCGTGGGGCCACCTTACACCCCGGCATTTGAAGACCCGAGACGGCGTGCGGTTTTAGTCGGTTCAAGCCCGACATAATCATCCCCGCTGGCCGGCGGGGGGTATCCGAAGGGATTTCTGCACGAAAAAAAAAAGATGAGACTCCTCTCCATACTTGGACATCCCTCCACTGGTCCTGGCCGTTTTAAGAGATAATTAAAATGAACGCAAAGAGTAACTGTAAGAGTAACTGTAAGAGAATTAACGTATTTAGCTGTTAGTAGTATATATTTTGGCTGTCCTAGTCAAAATATATGCAACAAACCGTTCAATACCTTAATTTAGGTTACTTTCCTCACATGCTTTTCTCGCACGCCTGTGCGATTGAATAAATGTAAAGTATAAAGTTCAGTAAAGAATAAGTGTAAAGTTCAGTTTACAAGATAAGACTCGTTTTCGTACCGTAAAGATTTTAAATACAATCTTCCATTTACCATAAATTGCATTTGTGCTTCAGCCACTCTTCAATGCAGACTACGTCGGGAATCGAACCACGAGTCCTCCAAAGTTATGACGTTTTGTCATACCTTTGGATGACTTTTATTGTTGTAATAACTTATACGACAGTGGATAACAGTCTCGGCACGTTAGCTTGCTCTGAATTCATTCATACTTGTAGATTGCTTCACTTATAGACTATAGGGCAAATATCGTCAACAGCCCGTGGCTACTCCATAGGGTAACCAGGGGCCTCAGTGTATACAAAAGCCTGGTCTACCTTCTAGCACGTTACATGTGACTCTCAATCATGCATCTCTATCTTAGGTACCGATAACCAATATTAACGCAGGGTCGATTCAAACAATTCCTAAACTTTACCACTAATTAATACGCAAGTACTCTGGGTATTCTATTACACAACCGCGGATAGCAATACATAATACATATATAGAACATGAACTATGATAATAGAAAAGAATAGGGATTTGACTGAAAAAGTCTCGCATAACTCGCTCAGTGCTTCACTCAAAAGTGTAACTCAAGATGGACGGGCAATGTTGCCCTTGTTTGGGTTTTACATTTGTAAAGACTTGGTGTAAGTATAGCAAAACAATAACTCTTACAAAATATAGACCGTCAATTGAATGCACCCCAATGGACGGTGAGGTGCTGGGGTGAACTCCGGTAGATACAGGTCATCATCCCAGACGCCAAAATTAAAACAAGAACCAATAGCCATCTAAGTAAGTTCTCGGTAGTTTAAATTAGGTTATACCTACTTATTTATTTACTAAGATAAAGCGAGTTTATTTAGAATGTGGTTAGTCCGAGAATACCTAATTTATACCTATTCAAAATAAATGATGAGGTTATTTTGTTTAATAATATTCAAAATCCAGTAGATAGGTACCTACCTATATCTCTGAATGAGTGTACACCTTTGCATTATTTAAGCCCGAATTAGAATCGATTATATTATTAAAGGTTTACCTAAACGTTAAAAAGTGATAAGGAAAACTTTTAATAACCGGTTTTGGTCAACGAGAATTAATGACCGGCCGTGTATCACCGTAGTTCAGTGTCAAAATAGGGTACATGGGGCCTCTCACCAACACAAGGACTTCTATGTATATAAGTAATGTAATCGTCAGTAAGCATTTTGTCCTTTACGGGTTCTCGATCGTTGAGACAAAGGGCTCGCATGATTGGTTGCGTGTTAAGGTCAAATGGTTAAGATTTTTGGCGTGGACTATAGGTACTAATTCAATTTAATTTTTAGGCATTTTGTATGCTTACTTTTTCTAAAGATTTGGATCGGAAAAAGAGAACATCTAGAACGGGACTTGAACCCGCGACCAGTCCCTTACAGGGAGAATGCTCTGACCAGCTGAGCTATCTAGACACGTCCCAGATATTCGAAATTCTCCGATATATATTATATACTTCTTAAGGCGACGGTGGAGTCATCTGCCGTAATTCTTGCGAACTACGGAAACAATGAATAACTTTACAGTCTTTTTAAACATTGTTTTTTGATGACTTCGCCTAATTAATTCAATTAATTTCTTAAGCATTTTGTGGACTATACTATACAAGCAGTTCAAAACAAAAAGTACGTCACATTTTGAGGGTGAGCCGGGAATGGGGAGGAGTACGGGACGCCTCATCATAGATTCATAATTTTGGCACCCTTACACTACTTTGCCGATGTCAGGTGATGGTATGGTATGGTATCACGGGCTGGTATCCGCAACTCCACGACAAGGCGCGGTTTTTGCGTGGATGTCAGGTGATGGCTCTCATATAAAATCGTACAAAATAAATATAATAAACTCTGTGGCTAGCAACAAAAAGTGGCGTCAAAGTTGTGTACAGTCCAGAAATATTTTTTCGTTCCGAACAGCCTCTAGTATACATACTTGCACCAAGACCGTCGGTGTCAGCCAACCTCATCTCTAAGCCGGTACATCTGCTGATTAACGGACGGACGAGGTCTTGTAATGTCCTACGGCATACCGCGCGAGGCGGGGAGGCCGCGCGGTTATGTGGGACTCTCACAAACTAGAACCCCTGTGGTGTGCCATACTCTGCGCCTTGTCGGGGGGGGGGGGGGAGGCTGAAACTATACAAGAGTACTTCCATGCGTGCCCGCAGTGTGCCACGGGCATCTGACCAAAGAACTCTCAATTAGAGGACGTCCTAGCACACACGGACGTCGCCTCTTCGCAGGTGGCTAGAACGGCGGACGGGGTTAGCCCGTCCCTTCCACCCGTAGCCACATTCCGGGCGGTATGAGGCGCAAATACTCGCGGATCAGATCAACAAGGGGATCTACCTCCCTGATCCGCACCGTGCCTTCCTTCTGCGAGATGACGTCCTTGCGGTTGTGACCGCGGTGAAGTCTTTATTCCTTTTAGGGTTAATAGTTCAGACGAAAAGCATCGAAAAGTCATTGGTGTGTGCCATGGTAATACCTGGGATCGAACCCGAGACCTCGTCTCAGCAGTCCTTTACCCATACCACTAGGCTTCCAATACCTTTGGGATGCATTTCTTATTTGACTTCTTGATGACCTAGACCTTTACATTTAGTTCAGTAGTAGCAAGTTCTCGGCAAACCTACACAACTTGGGTGACAGGCAGCGTCGTACAATGCACATATATACGTAGACCGCGTGACTGAGAGGTTAATGTCCTGTTAATGATTATACAGTATGTGACAAAACTAGTGTCCGATCAGTAAACATAACCATATAGAATATGAGTTTTTTTTTAAATCTTCATTTTAATTAGGGCTTTTTATCCAAGAATGTCAACCCCATCATACCTTTAAACATTATATAATATCACTACGCAAAGTAAGCACTTCACACGAGGCGATTCACTGCAGAACCAACACATCTAAACGATATACCTTCTTAGCACTTAAGATCTTGGTCTTGATAAGATGGTTTGAATGAGACCTACATCTAGGTTATTCAAGCCCGTTACAAACGTAGCTATAATATATGTTAATATGCCGTGTTATAATACAAATTATAGTAAGCTACCACACACGGAGACGATGCTTTAATATATATTTTGCCTTCATTTCTTTGATGATCGGCCTATATGCACGCGTTTTGTAATAAAGGGTGTTTTGATTACTAATTTGGTTATTATGAATTCAACAAGTACATACCTATTGGATTTCATTTACAGTTCTTCAGAAGACGATTCTGATGCTGCTTTTCATATATTAGTTGCTCTATCAGGCACAAAAAATTGAACGAAGTGAATTGAATCGCATATAAAGAATAAAAAAAGTCATGGCGAATTTAATCTGTATCGTGAACTATCCTCAAAAAAATTCTTTGAATTGCATAAAGGATGTTTTGATTACTAATTTGGTTATTATGAATTCAACAAGTACATAGCTATTGGATTTAATTGACAGTTCTTCAGAAGACGATTCTGATGCTGCTTTTCATATGTTTGTTGCTCTATCAGGCACAAAAAATAGAACGAAGTGAATTGAATCGCATATAAAGAATAAAAAAAGTCATGGCAAATTTAATCTGTATCGTGAACTATCCTCAAAAAAAATCGTTGAATTGTAATAAAGGGTGTTTTGATTACTAATTTGGTTATTATGAATTCAACAAGTACATACCTATTGGATTTAATTTACAGTTCTTCAGAAGACGATTCTGATGCTGCTTTTCATATATTAGTTGCTCTATCAGGCACAAAAAATAGAACGAAGTGAATTGAATCGCACATAAAGAATAAAAAAAGTCATGGCGAATTTAATCTGTATCGTGAACTATCCTCAAAAAAATTCGTTGAATTGTAATAAAGGGTGTTTTGATTACTAATTTGGTTATTATGAATTCAACAAGTACATAGCTATTGGATTTAATTGACAGTTCTTCAGAAGACGATTCTGATGCTGCTTTTCATATGTTAGTTGCTCTATCAGGCACAAAAAATAGAACGAAGTGAATTGAATCGCATATAAAGAATAAAAATAGTCATGGCGAATTTAATCTGTATCGTGAACTATCCTCAAAAAAATTCGTTGAATTGTAATAAAGGGTGTTTTGATTACTAATTTGGTTATTATGAATTCAACAAGTACATACCTATTGGATTTAATTTACAGTTCTTCAGAAGACGATTCTGATGCTGCTTTTCATATATTAGTTGCTCTATCAGGCACAAAAAATAGAACGAAGTGAATTGAATCGCACATAAAGAATAAAAAAAGTCATGGCGAATTTAATCTGTATCGTGAACTATCCTCAAAAAAATTCGTTGAATTGTAATAAAGGATGTTTTGATTACTAATTTGGTTATTATGAATTCAACAAGTACATAGCTATTGGATTTAATTGACAGTTCTTCAGAAGACGATTCTGATTCTGCTTTTCATATGTTAGTTGCTCTATCAGGCACAAAAAATAGAACGAAGTGGATTGAATCGCATATCTTCTTCTTCTTCTCTTATATATAAAAATGAATTGTTGTTCGTTAGTCTCGCTAAAACTGGAGAACGGCTGGACCAATTTGGCTAATTTTGGTATTGAATTATTTGTGGAGGTCCAGAGAAGGTTTAAAAGGTGCTATCGATTGAGGCAGTACGAAGTCTGTCGGGTCAGCTAGTAAAGAATAAAAAAAGTCATGGCGAATTTAATCTGTATCGTGAACTATCCTCAAAAAAATTCGCTCGATATTTAAGGAGTTCAAAATCATCATGAAGCGGAGCGGGAGCGTCAGGCAAGAAAGGGACACGTTGGAACATGCTGTATATTCAAAATATGTCGTAATATATAATAATATAATATTCAATATATTCAAGCACATATCACAGATCGTCTTCTAGACCCAAACTAAGCAGAGCTTGTCACATGGGTTCTAGAATGCGGATAAACATACGTAGATACTTTTTTTTTGTAAATAAATACATATTATACATAGAAACACCCAGACCAATGCAAATATACATATTTGCAATGAGCGGGAATCGAACCCGCTACCTCTGACTTAGCAGTCTAATGCTTTACCGCTACGCCACAGAGGTCGTCATATATGTCTTGCTATACCATAATATGCAATAATATATATTACTATGCGATAATATACAGTACGGTATAAGTTAGTGCCGTCATAGAAATATATATTATAGCTGCGTGTGCGGTCACTTGAAAATTTGTATTGAAAAGATATAGGTATTAATATGCCCTGCTATGAGTCATATTAATATAAATAAAGCTGCGTCTGTGACGGGCTATAGATTTAGTTCGCTCAGCAGCGAGTCGCGTTCATCTTTATTCCGGACACATTCCATCAGCAAATGTTGTATATCTCCAAATAGATTAATGAAAATAAGTATATTATTTTAAATATCGTGTACAGGTTGTAAGATCTTGAAAGTATTGGTATAAATATGTAGAATTGTAAACAGGTAAGTATTTGAGTTACAAGAGAAAGACATAACATAACATAACATAAACTCACGCCTATATCCCCGAAGGGGTAGGCAGAGGTGCTAGCACCCACGTTTCGCCGGTTTATGTTTTAGGTCCCAATGTAATAGGTGGCGAGCCTATTGCTATTAACCGGGCACTTATAAACCTGCGATAAATACACACATAACTTCGAAAAGCATTGAAAAGTCATTGGTGTGTGCCATGGTAATACCTGGGATCGAACCCGAGACCTCGTCTCAGCAGTCCTTTACCCATACCACTAGGCTACCGCGCTACAAGAGAAAGAGACGTGAGAAATTTGGTCAGTTCGAGCTTACATATCCATCCAAATGCCAATACCAGTCGCATGCAAGGCTCGCACTTTAGAGCCCGGGGTCCGTACACTTGCTTCTCCTTTTATTGATTTGTTTTGACTTTTATGGGCGCGACTGAGCTTGAACCTGAGGAATTTTTATATTTTTATTGTTTTATTTTATATTCACAAAGAATAAACGATACCATTTAAGATTAGACTCTTTCTTCTCCTTTCTATTCTTTTATATTTTAACCAGTTTTTCTTCTGATTTCATCTACAGACCGGTTCTATTACTATACTACTATGTACTTTGTTTGATGGCCTCTGTGGCGTAGCGGTAATGCATTCAACTGCCGCGACATGGGGCGCGGGTTCGATTCCCGCTCAGTGCACATATTTGTATGCATGAATATAAATATTTGCATTAGGCTGGGTGTTTCTATGTATAATATTTATGTATTTACAAAAAAAAGATATAACTATGTTTATCTGCATTCTGGAAGCCATGACACAAGCTAGTTAAACTATGCTTACTTTGGGTCTAAAAAGCGCTGTGTAGAATGTCGTAGAATATTAATTAATTAATTTATTTATGTTGACTATGTATTAAGTATATAACACTTGTTCCAGTATATAGAATAATATCAAACTGTCTGTCTGATATACTATAAAGAAAACGCTCTACAAAATCGAACGGTTGCTTCGACTCTCAGAAAAATAAAAAAGTACCACCTTGCTTCGGTTGTGTAGAGCGTTCTCTTTATAGTATATCCAGTGAACGAAAAAATATCGGACTGACAGTGCTTTTTAGGGTTCCGTACCCAAAGGGTAACACGGGGCCCTTATACTAAGGATTCGCTGTCCACCAGCGAATCCGTTAACCCTGGGGTTATCCTTTCGAGGGCTTACCCGGGTTGCCCGGCAATGGACACTTGGGCAGGACAACGTGCGGTTTTAGTCGATGCACGACATGACCGCCCCCGCTGGCCGGCGAGGGGGGTATCCGAAGGGATTTCCGCACGTAAAAAAAAGGCTTCGCTGTCCGTACGTCCGTCTGTCACCAGGCTGTATCTCATGAACCGTGATAGCTAGACAGTTGAAATTGTCACAGATTATGTATTTCTGTTGCCGCAATAACAACAAATAAAAACAGAAAGCGGCGATAGTCCATTGGCGTACGTAACGGACTGCTGAGACGCCCCGGGCATAAATGTGGCGGTAATAAATGTTAATTATCGCTCGCTTAACAATGTGCCCGGTACATGGCAATAGGCTCGCCCCCTATTACATTGGGACCTTAACATAACTGGCGAATCGTGGGTATATAATACACCTCTGCCTACCCCTTCGGGGATACAGGTGTGAAGTTATGTTATGTAAAAACCGATTAACATAAATATTTAAGGGGGCTCTAATACAAACACATGATTTGCCCCTTTTTGCTCGAACGATTTTAAATGAATCGAAAGAGTTTACTTTTACTAACTTTCTAATTACTGCCAACCGGAACATGATAACTGAAGCAAAAAGTATACACAGCTCTGGTAACAAAACGTTCGCGATTACGCGGTTAGAAAAAAAAACGAATGTTCAACAATACTACACAAAAACCAGCTGTTGTTACTCAGCAGAGCAATATCGGTTATTTATACCGGCCATTCAATTCGAAAGTCATAAATAAACGTTCTAAACTTTTGTTATACCTTATGCTCTGCGTGGGCGAGTCAACGCAGGGATCTCGTTGCGGTCCTGGGCGAGGACGTTCTCTCGCTGGAGACCATGGTGAGGGCCGTGGTCTCCGACGGGAGCAAGTGGCACGCCGCCGCCTCTTTCTGCCAGCAGGTAATGCGCGCGAAAGAGGCGGCGGAGAGGGAGAGGGAGAGAACCATGCCCCCCAAGTTCTGCAGTCTGCGGCGAGGAGGCCGCAGACTCGTCTACGCCCGGGACTACCGACCTCCATGATCGGGGCCTGAGGACGGCAGTTGGCCGACTTGCCGTTCTTACAGAAGCAGGCCGTGGCGGAGGCGTGTCGTGTGTGTCCTCACACGCCTGCCAACTCACCGACGCGGGATAAAATCCGACCCCACCAGGCGAGGACGCGGTGGCGGCCAAAGTCTGTCGGTAACCCTGGGGTTATCTTTTCGAGGGCTTACCCGGGGTGCCCGCCATTGGACGCTGAATGGAGGACACCGTGTGGTTTTAGTCGGTCTGATTCCGACACGCCCACTCCATCGTCGGAACTGAAAGGTTGAAGCCCGTGGGGGTCTCCACACGCTAAAAAAAAATAAAAAAAAATACCTTATTCTCTTCTCTATAAACCTCCGTACTCCGACTTCGTACGGACTTCATTTACACGTTATTAAACTCTTGAAGAGTTCAACTAATTTATCATCGTGGCTAAGTGGTTAACACATTGTAAATTTAAGAAACACTAGCCAAGGCAGTCTTAGGATGGGGACCAATCTTCTGTCACATTGAGACACCTCCGAGCCTCGGAGAGTACGTTAACCGTTGGTTTGCTATACCTTTTTTTATTTATTTTTTTTTCGTGCGAAAATCCCTTCGGATACCCCCCGCCGGCCAGCGGGGGCGGTTATGTCGGGCTTGAACCGACTAAAACCGCACGCCGTCTCGGGTCTGCAGACGCCGAGGTGTAAGGTTGCCCATAGAGCATATCCCTCGCACCCCGACTGACCCTGGGCCATCTCCGGTTTCGAGATGGCCCCCTCGGGTTTGAGAACCACGGTGTCCCCGTCTTGCCCCGGTTTGGGGGAGGGGCGCTAGTCGCCCCACCGTCCCGGCCTGCTTCTGCTGGGGTGACAGGCGGCCTCACCTGCCACCCCCAGGCCTGCGCTCATGGAGGACGGAGGTCGTTGGTTGTCATACCTATGACCCTCAAACCGCCGACAAGAGGTCTAACTCTAACTACAGGACTTCGATATCACCAATGGGTTCTGAAGGTCAGATGGCAATCGCTTCATGGAAAATTTCGAAGTTCGTCCGCTTCGTAGTTGACTGAAAAGCCGACCCCAACTGAGTTGGGAAAAGCCTCGGGGGATGAAGCTTTAATGGACCAATATAACTACATATTGGTTGATAAAAGCATCATCCTCCGTTAAACTGAGTACGTATGGAGTCTTCTCCGCTCGCAGTGGAAATAAGACTTATACACCTTATTCAAAATGTGCGGCCGTTTCGTTACACAAAGACTTATTGGCATCACGTTAAATATAAATAAATATTCTACGACATTCTACACAGCGCTTTCTAGACCCAAAGTAAGCATAGTTTAACTAGCTTGTGTTATGGGTTACAGAATGCGGATAAACATACTTATACACTTTTTGTTGTAAATACATAAATATTATACATAGAAACACCTAGACCAATGCAAATAAACATATTCATTCATACAAATATTTGCATTCAGTGGGCATCGAACCAGCGCCCCTGACGTATTAGTCGAATGCACTACCGTTTCGTGCTACCGGGAGGAGGTTATAAGGGGGGATCCCTTATTCCCCCCCCACCAGTCAGCGGAGGTAGTTATGTCGGATTCGAACCGACTAAAACCGACCGGAAGAAACCGGATCGGAAGAGACCTGAGTCTCGCCCGGACCCGTTCCGCCGCCCCCTTCTCGAGCAATTACTTACGCGCTCACGCTCCGCACCATCGCTGAGAGTAAGACGCCGAGTGAGAGGATTCCCACTCCAAGGGCCTCCACGAGGGTCTGCCTCGGCGCCTGCCACGCCGGGCTCTCCATCAGCGTGTGCAGCCCTGAGTCCTCGCTTGCATGACTGTGATGGCACTTATATTTAACATAACCCAAGTTTTTATTTAAATTTTTCCAATGTACCTACAGACAGACACAACTTTGAATACACATTGAAATAAAACAATTTTAACGGATTTTATCACGGTTTATTTGATGTTATTTTATATTTTACATTGATCCCGACGTTTCGGTTGCTTTTCAGCAGCCATGGTCACGGGGAGACTAAAGATGGTTGTTGTCTTGTAGTTTGAAATGAAAGTTATCTCAAAGTACCCGATAAATCCGTTAAAAATAGTTTTATTTCAATATGTAACACAGACAGACAGTATCAAATAGTTTATTTAATTAAAAATACCTTAGTTTTTACTAAAGTGCTCTGTAGATGTAAACTGATACACCGTGTAGGGGAAGTCCCTGAATCGTTAAGTCTTGTTCGGACTAAGCGTTCCAAAGTACGCGTAGTCGGTGACGCGTACTTTGGAATGTTTAGTCTGTATAGATCTACGGTACGTGTATACAATTCGTGAACGCTGGTCGATTCCCGCCTGCACGCGTATTCAACATACACAGAACGCTAAGTCAGTACTAGGCTTTAGGAAGCGAATATGGTGTGTTGTTATTAATTACATGGATCTGATAGTCCGCAGTAATGATATGAAAGCTAAAACCTCATTCTATCCCTCTTCCACTTATGTCCTTATATTTGATAATAAGCAGGGTCGGACTTAGATGAAACGAGAGTACCATTCCTGTCCACCTGACATTCCTCTCTAAGTAGGTAGTATGTATACAATCATTTCACACACCCACCTCGGGTTTATGGGGTTCTAATTAAAAATAGAAATCTACGCGGACAAAGTCGCGGGCACAGCTAGTTTACTATAAAATTTATAAACTCAATTTATAAAATTTATTAATTAATAATAAATTTGAATTTTATTTCCTTTCTATTGAAATCACACACACTCACACACCCACGGGCTTCATTCACCCCAACGGTGCCGACGATGGGGTGGGCGTGTCGGAATCGAACCGACTAAAACCACACGTTGTCCTCCCCAAGTATTCGGCTAGAAAAATATTTTTTTAAGCCTCACAAAGTTGGATCTTACCTCCGTTGTATTGATGAATTTTTGCATACGATCCTATGGTTTACACCTTAGTAGCCCGTAGAAAACGTGATATGACACAGAACTGCGCTAGCAGCTCACCAATATTACCTACCGTCTGGGTCCAAGACTATATAACATACCTTTTTTTTTTTTTTTTTTTTTTTATCGTGCGGAAATCCCTTCGGATACCCCCCCGCCGGCCAGCGGGGGCGGTTATGTCGGGCTTGCACCGACTAAAACCGCACGCCGTCTCGGGTCTTCAGACGCCGGGGTGTAAGGTTACCCATAGAGCATATCCCTCGCACCCCGGCTGACCCTGGGCCATCTCACCACTAACAGCATCGCTCATCCTGTCTCCTCTGAAAGCAGAGGAGTACGGAGAGCGATGTGTTCCCGCCACGTTGGGTATTGCCGACGATCAATGCCAACCCTATGAAGGGGTGAAGGGGAAGCCATTGACCGCCGCCCAGGGTGTACCGGCCGCTCCGATTCCGTTCCCCCCGGACTGCAGCGGGATCGGAATCGGAGCGACACTCGGGGAGGTTACCCAACACACACCCCACTATATAACATACCTAGTAGAAGTAGTAGTAGTAAATATTGTTGCAAAAAAATGCTTACAGATTGGTTGCAGCACCTAAATTATGATGAAATAGAAAATTCATTCCTAGTTCTTAATTAACTTAGGTCATATTATCTCTGTAATGCTAACTTATTTTTGCTCAAATTAATTAGTTGTACTCTTTGTTGTTAAGAGGCAATCTCTGGAAAGGTTAGGCCGACGGGACTTTCACTGGCAGATAGGTAATGTTACAAGGCTGTTACGTTACTTTAATTTTAGAAAAATAATTAGGGATCCGCCCAAAATAATTAAATCCCACAAAATTGTGAATAAAATCTGATTTACTCTGGAACGGCTGGGGCGATTTTAACGGGATTTTCACTGGCAGATAGGTAATATTATAATGCGTAACATAGGCCCATTTTAATTTAGAAACACATAGGGTTCCGCGCAAAAGAACATAAACCCTAAACCACACAGCTACTACCACTACAGCCACTATATTATGATGAAACAGAAAATTTATTCCTAGTTCAAAGTTAGTTGTCATATAATCTCAATGTTAACTTATTTTTGCTCAAATTAATTAGTTGTTCTCGTTGCTATTTACATTTCTTAATCTTTTGGTTTAAATATATTGCGGTAATTATTTTGTTCTGTTTACTGGTTGCGAGGGTTCTGGCGACCTATAAATACAGATTGTATTTAGTTTAGGCACAAGTCTCAGAATTAAATTATACAATAAGCAGTTTTGTATACTTATAAAGCGACGCTAAGAAAAATTGTTTTTATTGTTTGAGAGAATGACACCGTAATCTGGTAAAAAGCAAAAGAAAGATGTCAGGTAGTCCAACAAATATTGTCCCATGTGAAAGCAATAAGCATTATCTTACACAGCTGTTTGCACTAAGACTTAGTTATATTATTTAACTGCTCAGTACTGTATGGACGTTTTTATTTCTATTTTGTACGGTTAACCGTTTGAAATATTGAATCTATTTTATAAAGTTAGGTTTATTTTTTATTTAAAAAGATTTTTTTCCATATTTTATACCATTACTATGTAGGATTGACGACCTCTGTGGCGTAGCGGTAGTGCATTCGACTGCTAAGCCAAAGGTCGCGGGTTCGATTCCCGCTCAGTGCAAACATATATATTTGAATTGGTCTGGGTGTTTCTATGTATAATATGTATTTATTTACAAGAAAAAAAGTATTTAAGTATGTTTATCCGCATTCTAGAACCCATATGACAAGCTCTGCTTAGTTTGGGTCTAGATGGCGTTGTGTACTTTGTCCTACAATATTTATTTTATTTATTTATTATTCTACATAGTAATGGAATCCCTAAAAACGATATCGCCAAGGTCTTCTACTTCTCCCCCTTCTCCTCATTTAGTGGCATTTATGGGAACGACTGCTGTCTGACCTGCCAAATTCGAAAGGAAAGCCTACGCCAGAACCTCTAGGTACCGTTATTGAGGATATGTTCCTGATCACAAGCGAGGTTGACTTAGCCCCGAGGGTCTTGATGGGCACATCCAGGACCACTTTTACCTCCCCAGCTCTTTGCATACACCCAGATTAATCTTGTAGTATTTCAGTTTATTTATCACAAAGAAAGTACAAGCTTAAAACCAATGATGTATTTTTGTACTTTTCTTACTTTCTTAACATTTATCTTTATTTTTATTATTTACTTTTTCATTACTTTTTTATGTTCACTAAGCAAAATGTTGGTGATTCTCTCCTATTTTTAATTTGCAATTTTAGAGTGCGGACATCGCATCTATTTGTTTTTTATATATCATTGCTTACAACACAGCACAGATGTTTATCATAAAACTTTGCTCATAGAATTCTTGTTGATAAAATGCAATAATTTATGTCAAGTATTCCTCTAAAAGTTAACACTTCAAGGGTCTCTTGGAGTGGCCTCTTTGTTTAAACAGTCACTAACTCAACCAGCCCTTGAATTGTATGTCATAATATTATTAACCTCTGGTGCCCATTTCAAGAGCTCTACGAACAAATCTTTGCGTATCTTAAACGCTTTGCTTATCTTGCCCACCGATGCAAATTATATAAAAACAACTACTTAGAAAACAGGGCTGCATTCGACGTCTCAATATATTTTGTAAATATTGGCCTTATTATAATAGTCCATCATTGTCTTTAGACGTGAATCGTACGCGATTTGCTCTGGAATTACATCGATTATGCCTTACACTTTTCTGTATATTTCTCGCCTTAGAGACTTTGGGCGTAAATATTTTGATTCAAACGATTGTGTTCACGTGGTTTGTGTCTTTGTTGAAGCATGCGAACAAAATAATTTTCTGTCTTTTTAAAGTAACTACAAGTACCACCACTCGTCCGTACGAGGCTGTCTGTAAGATATGATGGTAAACAAAAATTTCGGCAACAAAAGTGTACATATTCTAGGATATTCTATAGAGCGCTATGTAGACCCAAAATAAACATAGCTTAACTAGCTTGTGTTATGGGATTTAGAATGCAGATAAACATAAAAGGTTAAACAAATTATAAGGAAAAGGAAAATAGTTTATAATATTATTAGTGTTATTCGGAGAAATTGTCACTGGCATTTAGTTATCTTAGATTATTCTGACAATGATTCATTTTACAAATGAGGAAACGGCATTTGAAAATGCCACATTGTGAATCTGTGGTCAATTTGGTAACCACCGTAAGTTAGTCTAATTATTTTTATTCGTCATGTCTGTCTGTCTGTCCGTATGTCACAGCCACTTTTTTTGCCGAAACTATAAGAGCTGCTGTTGAAACTTGGTAAGTAGATGTATTCTGTGAAGTGCATTAAAATTTTCACACAAAATGAAAAAAAAACAATAAATTTTATTTATACATTTATACTTAGAACTGAAACTAAAATTTTTAGGTCTTCAAAAATGATATTGAGCTTTCTAATCAATTTTTTTCGAAAGTGAATAGTTTGCGCGGGAGACACTTTCAAAGTGGGAAAATGTGTGCCCCCCCCCCCCTGTAACTTATAAAAGAATGATAAAACTAAAAAAAATATATAATGTACATTACCATGTAAACTTCCACCGAAAATTGGTTTGAACGAGATCTAGTAAGTAATTTTTTTAATACGTCATAAATCGTAAACCACAATTTGCCTTTCATTCATTCAGGAACCCGGAATATTAAATTATCAAGTTGTTTGGCGACTATTATAATATGTCACTGGTTTAACTTCAATTATAGTATACGTAACAGTATATTATGAATTTGAAAACAAACTTTCAAGAAAGTGTATAACATGAAAAATCAAATGAGCCCAAACATCTCGGGTGTATCTTGTTTAGTTCTCCATTTTCAGACCAAGAATATCATGTAGCATTAGAATATTTCCCAAGACAAAACAAATGAGCGCAAACTCGATTTATTTATCTTGCTTAGTTCATGAGTTCCTAAGGACCAACTTGCAACTTGCAACTCCAACATCAGACTAGCTTCATACCACCATATTATCGCCAAAGATACGCAAGTATACCGAATTTGAGACCAAGTAACGTCAGGAAGTTGTTCTAATTGGGCATCCAAGATTTGAACCAAACTAATAAACTATCAGAGCAAGTTGAATAAAAGCTTTTAAAAGTACTCGTGTTCATTGTTAGCCACCAGAGTGTATGAGGTCCAATGGAGTCACTCGGAATGAAGCCAATCTCACCTGCAAGCACCGGCTTGTGTATACTTGCTGTTTAGGTGGTGTTCTCACGTGCCCTCAGTGTACACGAGAGTTCACCGCGAAGATCGGCTATGTTAGCCATCTTCGAGCGCATCAGCGCCGAGCCGACTAGGAGTCGAAGTGGTCGCCATGGCCGGAATCGGTCGGAGGCATCATCATCATGTTTAGGGGACGAGGCTCTTGCGTTCTTTCCTCTCCAGGTTGTGCTCAGATGGCAGACGGCAGTTGCTATCATTAAAGCCCCATAAGCCTAATATTAGGTCGTTACATATGAAATTGCCGTTTTTCTTTAAGAAATTGGAGGAAACCCAATTTTCAGTACCAACATTTATGAATTTTTTTTAGGAATGACAAATTCAAATTTAATGTTTTTTTTTTGTGTATGAATGAAATGACATTAGGCTAACAAACAGAAACTTTTATTACATTTTTGAAAAGTGACAACTGTTAAGTAATACGTAATTTATCATCAAAATGGATAGCATTTAGGAAGTACTGTTTTTGAAGATCGAATTAATTTGTCAAGCGGCCAATAAAAACAAAATTTAAGACAGAGTTGTAAAATCTCATCTTTCAAACAAATAATGGACAACATAAATAATGGAAATAGCTATTAAATTACAGGACCTACTATAAAGGAGAAGGAGTAAATAGACCCAAATCTATGAGCGAATGCAATGATGTTAGCGAAAGGAGAAGGATTCGTTAGATTATCATCATCATCCTAACGTTAATCCCGGTTGCACCCAAAACCCTCCTCTTTTCTATAATGGAGCCGTCTGACCCGCGGACATTGAGAGGAGAGCCATCGTCCGTTAAACATCAGGTGTACTGGCTTTTTTTTTACGTGCGGAAATACCTTCGGATACACCCCCGCCGGCTCGCGGGGGTGTTATGTCGTGTGTCGACTAAAACCGCACGGTGTCCTCCCCAAGTGTCCGTTGTCGGGCACCCCGGGTAAGCCCTCGAAAGGATAACCCCAGGGTTACCGGCGGACTTTGGCCCCCACCGCGGCCTCGCCTGGTGGGAGCGGGTTTTATCCCGCGTCGGTGAGTTGGCAGGCGTGTGTAGGGCACACACGACACGCCTCCGCCACGGCCTGCTTCTGTAAGGACGGTGAGTCGGCCAACTGCCGTCCTCAGGCCCCGATCATGGAGGTCGGTAGTCCCGGGCGTAGATGAGTCTGCGATACTCGAGGGACAGGGTTCTCTCCCGCTCCCTCTCGCAGCATTACCTGCTCGCAGAAAGAGGCGACGGCGGCGTGCCACTTGCTCCCGTCGGAGACCATGACTCTCACCATGGTCTCCAACGAGAGAACATCCACGCCCAGGACCGCAACGAGATCCCGGCGTTGACTCGCCCACGCAGCCAAACTCTCCACCAACGTGTGGAGAGTTTGGCTCGGCCCCCGATGATCTTGCTGCTCCCTATATCCTAGAGTCAATTGAGAGTAGACCTAAGACAACGGGAAAGTAATCTACTACTATGTATATATCACGTAATAGGAGGCGAGCCTGTATTGCCTTCAACCTTACACTTTTTTTCGTAAACAAAAGCCCAATAACACTTTGTTAAAACCGAAAATCAAACCCGAAACTCGCACAACATTTATTCAATAAAAAAGTAACGTCCTAAATTCATCCCTGTATACATTTTTAACCCAGTAATCATAACAAACTTAGTTTCAGGAACACATTCATTTATTTACAATAAAGGTACCTACAATAACTCGGTGTCGATGTGTTTCGGTAGTGGGGGAGAAACTCGGGATGTAGCGTGGGTTTATCCATTACAGACCATAGCAGACATATATCAGTTCCTCTTAAGTCCCACAGGCTACAGCCTAGTGTAAAACAAGGACGAATTTGTGTACAAAAATAAATTATTTGAAAATGTGTTGGGCTGAAAAGTGTTGTTACTGTGTACCGCTGAAATTAGCGTGTATTATTCTCGGTGTTTATAATTTAGTGAGTATTCTATAACATATTTAAATATTAAGTATATTGTTTAGGTATTTCTTACTTTAGGTCATTTTCTTATTTTTTACGTTTAAAAATTGAGTTAAACTAATTACAAGAACACCAATTTATAATCGGTTGATAATGACATTCTATGCAGTGCTAAAAAAAACAATAATTAATAATTGATCTTTATTTAATTAGAACTTATTACGTTTTTACCTTTAAAACACCCTGGTTTAAAATTTACATATAATAATAATAATAAAGCCTCTTTATTCCATATTTCTGAGATACATTTCAAATGTTAGTAAAAATGTTAATAAAAATATAGTATCTTAGGGTTAGTTTATTTTTTATTAGTTTTCATTGTGCGAAATATGGATCCCTTTTTGGGTATAGGCCTTCTCCTGCCTTTTCCATAACTCCCCGTCCTTGCCCACTTTAATCCAGTCGCTTCCCGCAGTCTGCACAATATCATCAGTCCACCGTTTTATAGGTCTACTAACCTTCCTTTTACCATCTGGTCCTTTTCACTATGCTGTTTCTGGGTATGTAACGGTTGATATAATAACAAAAAATCTAACGTTCACTTGACTTAATTCAGTTAATATACTTTTGTTTACTATAGCGATCAATTGAGATATTGAATTGTTGATATAATTTCATTTTATCTCATTTCTTATGATATAATGAACATTTCCTTTAATGCACATTTGGCATAATATTAATTCAGAATATTATTCATTTACTATAATACTCATAATCTCTAAGTAACATTTAATATAATTTATTTATATATATATTTAATATAATTTATTTAATATAAAATCTGATACAATTTTAAACGGTTTACACGACTTATGTCCAAAAGGAATAAGAATGTCCAACAATAAGAATGTCCAATTATAAGAAAGTCCAATTAATTAATTAATTTATTTTCTGGACTATAGTGAAAAAAAAAAGTATATAAGTATGTTTATCCGCATAACACAAGATAGTTAAACTATGCTTACTTCGGGACTATACCGACCTCCATGTCCGGGCCTGAGGACGGCAGTTGGCCGACTCGCCGTCCTTACACAAGCAGGCCGTGGCGGAGGCGTGTCGTGTGAGTCCTACACACGCCATCCCTGCTCACCGACGCGGGATAAAACCCCCCGACCCCACCAGGCGAGGCCGCGCTAGCGGCCAAGGTCCGCCGGTAACCCAGGGGTTATCCTTTTGAGGGCTTCCCGGGGTGCCCGGCAATTGACACTTGGGCACTTGGACACCGTGCGGTTTTAGTCGATGCACGACATAACCGCAGGGAATCGAAGGGATTTCCGCACGTAAAAAAAAAATTGCTTACTTCGAGTCTAGTGAGCGCTGTGTAGAATGTCGTAGAATATTTATTTATTTATTTTCCAGGTAGTGTTTCATCTGTACCAACTATTAGGTAATTTCTGCTCATACTTCCTATTACAGTAGGTACCCACTTAACTAATTGCGTGCCGGTTATCTACAGATCTTATTATAGAATAGAATATTATTTATCAACAAGATTATACATATAAAACTGATTTTATATAATATATATACTTCAATTTAAATATTTACACACCTGAATAAACGTAAAATAATTTTAGACGTAGACAGAAGTCGGTATTTTTTTATGTATATTTTGAAAATAATATACTGTCGACTTCTGTGGGCTAGCGGTAGAGCAATAATTAAAGTCCGAAGTCACGTGTTAGATTCTCGCTCATTGCAAATATGTTTATTTGCGTTGGTCTGGGTGTTTCTATGTATAATATGTATGTATTTAAAATCAAAAAAAGTTTTTATATGTTTATTCGTATTCTAGAACCTACATGACAAGTTCTGTTTAGTTTAGTTCTAGATGTCGCTGTGTAATAATTATGTCTTAGAATATTGTTTTGTTTAATACCCATTTACGAACTGAAAATAATTAAAACAAAATATTTTTTGCTTTGCAATTTTTGTTTTTTTTTAGCCTTATGCAACATTGCTGTGAATAAACTTGAAACTTAAACATGTACCCATTGTCCGTGGGTTCGTAATTACTTTCAGACCGCTAATTTATGGGTAGATTTGATTTGCATAAGCGGCGATAGCCCAGTGGTGTACGTCACGGACTGCCGAGACGAGGTCTCGAGTTCGATCCCCAGGCGCCCCGGGCACACACCTGACTTTTCGTAGTTATGTGTGTATTCAAAATGTTAATTATCGCTCGCTTAGTAATGTACCCGGTAGATGGCAATAGGCTCGCCCCCTGTTATATTGGGACCTAAACATAACTGACAAATCGTAGGTGTGTAATTAACTGCCGCGCTAACTAAGAGTGCAATAACTCGATTTTTGTCGATTTTGAGTTAAATATATATTCGGAATCAGCGAATCGAGATCTACAATTCTCTCTAAGAAACTTTTCATGAAACCTTCAGGAACCTGAAATTTCAGTAAGCAAGAATACAATAACTATTTTACATTACAAAATTTAGTAATGAAAAATACTTTGATTATATAAATGTCGAAAAATACAATAATCGTACTTGTGGTGTTGCTCGTCATAAATACAATATCTTAGACTTATAGTAGTTATGATTGGTGTATCCCAAGCATTTACAGAGATAATACTTATGCTTCACAAATACCTAAATAGAGTTATTGTATTTATGATGAGGAAACTGATTCAAAATAAAGTTATAATGCAATTCTAATTGAATTAACATTATGAGTTATTGTATTTATTATTAGTCAAGACTATGCAACGGGGGGGGGGGGGGGGATAAGGGGAAGTGAAACACGAGACAACTTTTAGCAATAACAATTAGAGAAGCCTACAAAACCGATGCAAGTGCAGCTTCGACTGATAAAGAAACCGTTTACTAGTCCGGTCACTGTAAAATCTTTCGAGCCCGGACACTCTTTTATGTCAGCCGATCATTTCCCCCATCAGGTGGAAATGTCATTAAATTTTGCCGTTCAGAATGCAAATTCACGAAAAAAAAAAGTGCACATTATGTCAGTACCTAGCTGATTTTTTTATTTTTGAAGACATCGCAGCATAAACTTAGAAATTTCGAGCCAAGGGTTTAGGGACATAATATCTGTAAAAGCCGAGAAAGAGAATTACACTATTAAATTCAAAGAAAATCTGGAATCAGAGCGGAAAGAACTTGACTTTCTACAAGTTTAAGTTAAAAAGAGCAAGATCTTTCCAAACGCTGTTTCGAAGTCCGTGCCTCGAGGGATAGCCAAAGAAAGAAAGCAGGAAATAATTTCTAAGTTAGTTCCTCTGATGCCTGAGAACCGAAGACTTTTCTGGACCACGCTACCAGAATCAACAAAGACCCTTCCCAATTTACACATTGAATAAGAACTAAGAAATACTGATCTCTAATTTAACAGTGCCATTTTAGTTATTTAAGCTAGCTTTTAAGTGTTTGTCAAAGTGATATTATGTGCCTTTTACGCTGATTGTGAACAATATTAGTGCATAGAGCATTTATTAGTGTAATTGTTAAATTTTAGTAAACATTTATTAGTGTAAACCTTAAATAATAACTTTATAAGACTTATTGCTTTGCAAGTGATCTCTGATTAGATTTTTGATTTAAAATATCCAATATTATGCTGTGATGACCTAAAAAAACAGGTTGTGATTGTCTGAAAGACAACTTTAGTTATAAGAAGTAATATTTTATTATTATTTATGGTTTCATACCAATTCCTGAAAAATGCGATTTTTTTGTAATGAACATTTATGTTTTTTTAAATAAATACTTAATAAACAAAGATTAATATTCTTTTTTTCATTGGGTTTCTTGATTAGTCGTGTTTACATAATAGTACTTCAATTTGTAGGTTTACCAAAAAAGAATACATTAAGTAACATTACATATTGTATATATCTAGATCTAATTAAATGGCCAACCTACCATTACTGGTCATAAATACAAGAACTACATTAGTTATCGTATTTATGACAAGTAAGGATAGACTGATTCTTTACTTAAAACTAAAATAAGTGCCTTTAAGTAAGTTAAGTTCCGTACCATTATCTACCCTTCCCCCCCCCCCCTTTATTTTAATTTAATTATTTATTTTTTAAGTGAATATACAACTGTGTCTCCGTTATTAATATCGGGCAAAAAACAGCAAAAATATCACCTTTATTTTAACCCCACTTAAATATTTATTTTATTCTGTATTCAGTATTTTTGTTTTAGCACTAAGTAACACAAATACATCAGCTATGAAAATCCGCAGGTGACTTGGGCCTCAATGATCTTGATGAACAACCAAACCAAGACCCTGCATAAGATCTCAGGTTCAATTTCCAAAATGAACTAATTGAAATTAACCCTTAACTTTCTATTTGACTACAAGATGGGTTCTAGTTGTGGGCCCCACGAACCTAAGAAATCATAATAACATATATTATTAGTAACCAAAGTTCTTTTACAATTTCAGATCACAGCGGCAACCTTCCTAATAATTTCCTTAGTTTATTACTTCAAAGAAGATAGTAAAGATCAGCTGTCTAAGGAGCAGCCTCATTTCATTGCCATGTCCCTAGGCTTGAATCTGAAGATGGAGACGGTGAACATTATCCTGAGTATCGTGATTATTGTGTCTATATTCTGGATGTTTTTCTCTGCGTTATTAATTGTGGGCGTTAAAAAGGTAATTTTTTTTTGTTGTGTAATTGATTTGAGGCTTCACCAAGATCTTTGGGGCTGAAGCCAACCTCACCTGGAAGCTGATACACCTGCTGAATGACAGACGAGGCTCTGGCTAGTCGCTGCTATAAAATCAAAAATCAATAAAAGGGAGAGCAAGATTTTTTTGGTTGCGACTGGGATCGGCGAATGAATGAAGTAGAAAGTCTCTACTCTCGTGATGCAATTCGAGACTACTACACTAGTTTGTGATTTAACCTCCGATCACAAAGCACAGTGTATTATTTTGCCTCAGTAGCGGTCATCCTCTTTTTATAGCAAATTTCGATGGATATAATCGATATACAGCATAATATGACACACCAGATTAAAAATATTGCTTGATTTTTAAATTATGTAGCTTTTCTTGAAAGGTCATTGAACTTTGACTAAAAGATTTTTACAGATTTAGAGCTAAATTACTAAAATTGATCTTAGTTAAAATGACTAATGAATGGCGGAATATATACATAATTGAGTGTAAAAATCACAAGTCTGTCAATGCCCTGGAGTACGGAAAAAAAATTTTTTTACAAATTTCAGAAAAATTAAAATACGGAATTTTCTAGATGACGGTCGCATTTTTTTTTCACTTGCAAAATATACCCTTTTTTTTTTTTTTTTTTTATCGTGCGGAAATCCCTTCGGATACCCCCCCGCGTGCCAGCGGGGGCGGTTATGTCGGGCTTGAACCGACTAAAACCGCACGCCGTCTCGGGTCTACAGACGCCGGGGTGTAAGGTTGCCCATAGAGCATATCCCTCGCACCCCGACTGACCCTGGGCCATCTCCGGTTTCGAGATGGCCCCCTCGGGGAGATGGCCCCCTCCTAGCATTGTAGCTTCCTATATACAAATTTTTGATTATTTTCGATTCAGGACAGCTGAGGTATGACGTTTCTAAGTTTTTTATAATTTTCTATGGAAATAGGGTTGTCACAAAAAATATAATTATTCGAAATTTATAATATGTAGATTGACGATACGAATGAGATAGAATTAGATTGACTTAAACATTTTGGCTTCATTTAGTGATACAGCACTAGTATTGCTGCTGAGATATTGCTGAACTCTATAATTTTCGCTTAAATTTTGTAAGACGTTTCAGACATATGTATGTATGTCACTCATGAATGGCAACCTGTTAATAATAACATAAGCTGGGAGTACCTCCACGCGGTGAAGGCGGTAACAGTTTTTGCTGGCTAAAACTCCCAATAATATGTACATATTATGTAGGTACATATTACTTTATGTACTTAATTGTAGAAGTATTACTTCTATATATTTTAATGTTTTCAGGTTTATGTTGTTTTCGTTCTCTTTTTGTATAAATTTATTTGGCGGCACAGTAGCCTACCCGGTAACGCAGGGGAGCAGCCGCCATCTAATAGTTTGTATTATTGTGTTATTTGACTGTTCTACAGCGTTTTCATTTGTAATCATGGAGTCGGACAAGTCGCATGCTGTACTTGAGCAGAGCCTGATCTGCTTTGCTGAAGGACGTCCTTCTGGGCCTCAAACGGAGGGCTTAATGCATGAGGGTTATGAGGGTGCCAACTCTGATACTGGTCAGCGGTTGGTAGCTTCTAACGACCAAGGCATGAATGTGAATCCGATCAAGGTTACGAAACGGGAAATGTATGAAGTTTTAGTGAAACAAGCGCGTTTATATGGTCTTAAAAAAAGACCCTTAGACCTCGACAAAGAAGAACGGACTGTGACTGTTTTAAGGACGTTATATCCAACACAAACATAGAATTTGGATAGTAAAAATAAAATTACTGTGGATACTCTAAATTATAAAAAGGAATATTAAGTAATATTATAAAGAGGAAAGATTTGTACTTTTGGATTTTTGTATGTAACGAATAAACTTGAAAACTACTGAACCGATTTAAAAAATTCTATCACCGTTGGTTACCTATTCTATCCCCGGGTGACATAGGATATATTATATTTTCAAAAAAAATAGGGATCCTTACTAAAACTCCAATAATGTAACCCAAGGCGTAAAATATTGACCTAACAAATTCCTTACATGCGCTGCGAAAACTACTGATGATAGAACCAAATAATGTCCTACGACTTTGCAGAACACATCATTATGTACTAAAAGTGTCGCGACGCCACATGTCTAGCTATTATAATTATGTCACAATAAGATTTTTTTATTTTAAAAATTTAATTGTAATGTCGGCGAAAATGCTCTTTATATGTCCTAATTTAAACAAATAAAATAAAGATTTAAAATAAATCTAGCGATCAATAATTCAATATATGTTGAGTTCGAAACTGCAGAAGTAAACAAACCTTGATTTATTCCGAATTTACCGCGGACGAAGTCGCGGGCAACTAGCTGTTTAATTTAATTTAATATTTTTATAATGTTTATGGGGATAATTGTAAAATTGTGACGTTTATATGTGCTCTCTATGGGCCTAAGCGGAATAAACGAAATTGATTCTTTGATTCAAACTTCAGAGGTGGTCTATTCAATTTATCAACCTCAGGTTCAGAACTTTTGAAGTAACGACCAAAATATTTACACCATTGAAAGCGTTACTTCTTGTTTTTTAATAAACGATTTTTTATTTTTTAATATAAATGTAGAAACTTTCTCTTTATTCATTTTAAAATACATCTCAATTACAATTTTAAATGCATTTAATTTTTTTTTATTAATAATTAATATTTTTATTATTTTAGTGAAATTTAGTATACTTGTCATATTAGTAAGTAGATAAGTAATGCAAACTAAAAAATAAAAAATAATGACGAAAACTGAACTATACCATAGACTTGAGAGACAACCCTAACTAAAAGCTTAAAGACTGAATATTACAGCTGTCTTGTGTTCGTAGCGTCTAATTATTTTTGTGGTAGTAGCAATGACTGCCATTAACAATTAGGCACTACAGAATAATGCGACCGGCAAGGGATGCGTCTTTAAAAAAATAAATGAAATAATAATAAAATAAAATATTCTCGCTAAAATAGACCAGATTAGGTCACATTTTTTTTATAAATCGGTGCCTAAATTATAACAGAATCATGCAAAAAAAAATCCGTGAATAAAAACGAGTAACAAAGGAGATGAATGTTTTTTATGGTTTCTATGGACTTTTCTCGATTTCTGCAATTTCTCAAACTCTCTAAAACTATGAGAGATAAAAATTTAGGAGTTTTACTATATATTTAGTTTGGTAGTTATCTATCGTAAAACATAACAAAATGAGGATGACCGCTACTGAGGCAAAATAATACACTGTGTAAAGATACGATGGAAATTGCTTATATTTAATACAAATAATAATATTAAGCTAAACATCTTTCGAAGAGAGAACAAAATATAGGTATTTAAACTATCATGGTCACTTACATAAGTATTAGAATTAACGGGATATTTACCATGTGTTTTTAAGAGTGTCCGATATTTCGGCACTATTGTAAGCGCCATGATCACGGAGGAACTGAAGAGGCGGTTAACGGTGAACGAGTTTAAGAGTAAATATATCGATCTACCCTCTTTCGTACTCGTTTCTGCCGCGCAACACCACTACCACTGGTGTCACTACACACTCGAACTCGATCACGATCGCGACACACGACGCTTACCGTATCTTACCGTATAGATACGGTAAGCGTCGTGTGTCGCGTCAGTTCCTCCGTGATCATGGCGCTTGCAACAGTGCGGAAATATCGGACACTCTTAAAAACACATGTTAAATATCCCGTTAACTCTAATACTTAGAGAACAAAATGTCCAACTTTTTTTAAAAGTTCATATATTGTATCTCTTCTAATTGTAATATGGGAATATACTACCGTACTGTTCCATTAACCATTATATTAGTAAAATACGAATTTATCAAAAACGGTTACGTGGTTTATTTGTATGCAGTGAAAATGGGAGCGAGAGGTATACGAGCAAATTCTTTCTATAAACTATACTGAAAGATCTAGGCCTATCGAGAGCTACAATAAGCTCATTACTGAACGAATGTCTAAAGCGGCACTAGTAGGTTCACAATAAATTTGGTTAGGCAGGGAGGGGAACTTGGGTAGTGAAGGTGAGTGTTGATGTACATCAACAAAAGGGGCCCCTTCTAAACCTACACTTGGGTCGCAAGTCCTAAGCACTGTCCCGAGTTCCCAACTCCCCGGAGAATGAATTCTTGCTAAGAATATCGGTCTCTCTTTTCTTTATTATTTATTAGTGTTCTGTGACAAAAATTAGATTACCTATATTTGGTGTACCTCAAGACCCCGCGCGACGACTCGCATCACACAATAAGCGCGACGGGTCGCGGGTTAAAGTCGGCAAGCATAGCAAAAAATATTTTGCACACTTGTTGAACAATACTTTTTTTTTTCAGCACGACCCTAGCTTGCTTCTCAGTTACTTTTCATTTGGTATAATCTTGACGATCCTCGGACACCTGGCCGCGCTGTTGGCGCTTCTAAATAAGTGCTGGTTGCTGACTTTCCTAATCTTCATACCTTCGGGTAAGTACCTATTTACGTAGCACTCTCCATTTGAGCGCGGGTGCACAAATTACAATACAAATTTACAAAAATAATACCTCTTTCTATAACCCTATCGTAAGAATGTGTCGCACAAATAACGAACTGAATCAGGTTGACGATGTAGATGTATTTAATGGTAGATTCTCCCAGTACAAGAGGGTAATAACACATATAATAAATGTACAATGTTCATAGTTGTTGTTTTTTCTTGTTGCTTTTTTTTAATACAAACATGGTTTTAATGTAGGTAGATTTCGATGAAATCGATCTACCTATTGGTTTCTTGACTACTGTCGAATTTAAAAAAAAATTCTTCATAGGAGGTCTCTGGTCAAAAAGTTTATATATATATATATATGTATGTATGGTTCTACTTCCCAAAATTTGCGGCACTCTCACGGTCGCATTTTTGCCCCGATCGCTTTCAAACAGCGGTCAAAAATTGCTTGGGTGTAAACTTAGTTTAAGTTCGTAAACGGGTGGAATCCGGCCTAAGGGGACGGTAGGGCCTCACTTTTTGTGAAATCAGTTTTCCTCAAAATTTCACGTCGTTGAGGCGTCAATTTCGATGCAAGGGTGCGTGATGAAGATCAGGAGATAATTAAAACTTGACTCAAACTTTACAATATATAATCAAAAAAAAGGTACATGAGAGTACATAGGTAGGTATGTGTGATAGGTGCGACGTCGTAAAGCCGAGTGAGGCGCTCGGTGTTTTTCGCATGCCCGAGCGCTTTGCATAAAGTTTATACGGCGTTAACACACGTTACATGAAAGATATTCGAACCTTTCTAATTTTATCCCATAGTATACATGAATACCAACAACTTTTAATTATAAACCTATAAGATTAAAACTTTAACTAAAAGTGGAGGGGGGGAAAACTAAAATGTTTCGGGATAAAATCATAACTCCTAACCGGTGAACATTCTTGCGGTCGGAAACATTTTTAATCGATAGGCCATTTTTAAGTCTAAAATAAATGTGATAATTCTTTTTTTTTATACCACTCAGGTGACAGACAAGCTCACGGCCCACCTGATGGGAAGCGGTCACCGTGGTCGCGCTGCCGACCCTAAAAAAAAACAAATTGCAAAGCAGGAATAGCCTTATCTTCCGGGAAGACTAAAGGCTACTCCCGCCTCTCCCTTCTTTTTTAGTTTTTGTGCTGTCAGAAGAAAGACTCTTCCCTCTGACAGCACAAAAACATTCAGTGAGCTCTGGCTACGCTACTCACCGCCGGGAACACAACACGAGGTTATTATGGCTGCGGTATTCTGTAGGGCGGAGGTACTTCCCCAATTGGGGTGCGACTGGTTGGATCACCTCCAAGTTTGGTGCACCCTGGGCAACGTGGGCGATGACGCATCATTGATTGCTCCTCTGGAGTAGCTGGCGTCAACGTCAACGGCCAAGAGTCTGACCAACCGGCCCTTTTCAGGGCCAGCTGACCCCATTGCACGAGGGGGTCGGGGCATGGCGGGCCTGCAAGGCCCGCGGGGAGGGGTGGTCGCTCCAGGTACCCCTCTGCTGTTATCAGAGGGGACACTGCGAATGGCCCAGGGTCAGTCGGAGTGCGAGGGAACGCGAGAGAACCTTACACCCCGGCGTCTGTAGACCCGAGACGGCGTGCGGTTTTAGTCGGTTCAAGCCCGACATAACCGCCCCCGCTGATCGGCGGGGGGGTATCCGAAGGGATTTCCGCACAATAAAAAAAAAAAGGTACTTCCCCAATTAAACATGTTAAAAATGCGCTCGGTGTGGGTCATAGAAGAATCATAGGTGATCAAGATATTTCCACGGGCGATAAAGGAGTTGAAAAACTCCAATTCATTTCTTTCAGTTATTTCAGAGTTTTTAGAAGCACACATTTAGTTCTCTATATAAAATAATATTAATTGCTTCACGAAATCTACCTATGCGTTCCCCCTGCGGGAACGGATTTTTTATGTATTTGAGTGGCAAACACTTTTATCACGCTGTGTATGCTATATTTGGATTACTATCTACACTTAATAAGTAACTGTTTCCAAATGTTTACCATGCCATGGCAGTAATCTGTAAGCGTACCTTTTTTTTTTGTTTTTTTTTTTCGTGCGGAAATCCCCTCGGATACCCCCCCGCCGGCCAGCGGGGGCGGTTATGTCGGGCTTAAACCGACTAAAACCGCACGCCGTCTCGGGTCTGCAGACGCCGGTGTGTAAGGTTGCCCATAGAGCATATCCCTCGCACCTCGAACTGTAAGCGTACCTTCCAGAAACAAATCTATACTACAAATAAATAAAATAGAAGAGTCTATTTTTAATATTAAAATAACAGATTTTTTCAGATTGCATATGAATGTATTCACGATATTTATAAGAAAAATAGTTTTTTTTTAGTTTGTCTGTCTATCATTTTGTCTGTTTGAAAGAGGTAATCTCTGCTCATCTCATCTCAATAATGTAATATTATAAGGCGGAACGTTGGCTATTTATTTAAGAAAATAAATTGGCATTCGTGTCCGTTATGTTAGCGTACACAAGAGCTATATTGTGTTGGTTACTATGCCATTAAACTCTGTGTAAATACTGCCTAATTAGTGTAAAAATAAAAAAAACTCTTCCTCTTTAGTCTAGGAAATAAACACCAATTTCACTGTGTACGCTGGCGTCACGATCAAGCTAGCGTACACATGGCCGTACTCGAAAACGGCTAATTGTAAAGCAACAGAGTTTACACACAAAAATAGTGCTCTAATACTTCTCCCGCTATGCAAAATTTCATAACGTTTGCTCTTGTAGGAACAGAGATATTGAACAAGACTTTTCAACGACATTCGGAGCTGGCGTTATGGCAGCGTACACATAATAGTTCTTATAGAAACGAAACTTTTCTTTTAATAAATGCTATATGTATAAATAGTGCGTGAAATTCTGCCTCTGTTAGTGTAAATACTTTATGCGAATTCGCAGTGGAATAATTAAAAAATCCATGTTAATTTCTGTTCATAGTATAGGTACAGATATGCTCAATAGTGATTTGTCAAGTTTTTTAAAATACAGAACTAAAACTAACGTGAAAACTGAAAGTGAACGACCCTGAGAGCTGCCATAAGACGTGCAAGCGCGAGGGAGAAAGTATTATAGTGTATTTACCATTAGCATTTGAAAATGTTCCATTCCACACAAACCAACTTTTTACAGTCCAGCTCATAAATAGGTAATCGTTTTAATTTAATTTATGTCAAAACACATCATGCTAACTTATATTAGAAAATAACGCTATATCTGTTTATAATTTCACTAATAATTCATTTTGTTCGCGACTGTACGTCAATACATTTGTTCCTAGAACTTAACACAGATTTTTTTAAATTATTCCACTGCGAATTCGCATAAAGCATTTACACTAATAGAGGCAGAATTTCACGCACTATTTATACATATAGCATTTATTAAAAGAAAAGTTCCCTTTCTATAAGAACTATTATGTGTACGCTGCCATAACGCCAGCTCCGAATGTCATTGAAAAGTCTTGTTCAATATCTCTGTTCCTACAAGAGCAATCGTTATGAAATTTTGCAATAGTGGGAGAAGTATTAGAGCACTATTTTTGTGTGTAAGCTCTGTTGCTTTACAATTAGCAGTTTTCGAGTACGGCCATGTGTACGCTAGCTTGATCGTGACGCCAGCGTACACAGTGAAATTGGTGTTTATTTCCTAGACTAAAGAGGAAGAGTTTTTTTTATTTTTACACTAATTAGGCAGTATTTACACAGAGTTTAATGGCATAGTAACCAACTTGATATAGCTCTTGTGTACGCTAACATAACGGACACTTGGCATTCCGCACAAAAGAACTTAAACCCTAAGAAGCTAAATCATCGCAGGCACAGCTAGTAAATAAATAAAATAACTTGCACCTTGGAGCCTGGGGTCAGGGGTCAGCATTTTACTCTTCCTTTCCTTATATATTTTTTCATCTCGACTTTCACCAGATGACTACTTTTTTAAACCACTTAGGTGGCAGGCAAGCACACGGCCCATCTGATGGGCAGCGGTAACCACTGCCTATGGACAAGTATAACACCAGGCGTCAGCCGTGCAGACCCTATTTTTTTTTACGTGAGGAAATCCCTTCGTATACCCCACCCTCCGGCCAGCGGGGGCGGTTATGTCGTGCATCGACTAAAACCGCACGATGTCCTGCCCAAGTGTCCTTTGCCGGGCACCCCGGGGGGTAAGCCCTCGAACGGATAATAACCTCAGGGCGAAAGGATAACCCCAGGGGCGCTGCTGACCCTTTTTTTTTTTTATTTACATGCGGAAATTCCTTCGGATACCCCCCCGCTGGCCAGCGAGGGTGGTTATGTCGTGTCTCGACTAAAACCGCACGGTGTCCTCCCCAAGAGTCCGTTGCCGGGCACCCCGGGTAAGCCCTCGAAAGGATAACCCCAGGGTTGCCGGCGGACTTTGGCCGCTACCGCGGCCTCGCCTGGTGGGCTCGGATTTTATCCCGCTTCGGTGAGTTGGCAGGCGTGTGTAGGGCACACAGGACACGCCTCCGCCACGGCCTGCTTCTGTAAGGACGGCAAGTCGGCCAACTGCCGTCCTCAGGCCCCGATCATGGAGGTCGGTAGTCCCGGGCGTAGATGAGTCTACGGCGACCTCGCCGCAGACTGCGGAACTCGGGGGGCAGGGTTCTCTCCCGCTCCCTCTCCACCGTCTCTTTCGCGCGCATTACCTGATCGCAGTAAGAGGCGGTGGCGTGCCACTTACTCCCGTCGGAGACCACGGCCCTCACCATGGTCTCCAACGAGAGAACGTCCACGCCCAGGACCACAACGAGATCCCGGCGTTGACTCGCCCACGCAGGGCACTCCACCAACGTGTGGAGCGCCGTGTCTTCGCCAGGATCCTCGCAGTGCTGGCACTGCGGCGTTGTCTCCCGGTGGATGCGCTATAGATACTTACCGAAACACCCGTGTCCGGTAAATATCTGGCACATCCGGTAGGAAACGTCCCCATGATCCCTCTCCAACCACTCCTTCATAATGGGTCTCACCGCCGCAATGGTGGATTCCCCCACCTTGGATGATCAAGTTGCACCCTCCATGTCTCCATGAGTTCCTGGCGGAGCAGGGACCGCTGAGCCCTGATTTCTTGGGGCTCCGGCTTATGGCCCCGCTCCAGCGCCTCCTTGCGCCACTGGTACTGGAGATCGTGCGATACCCTCTGATGACTCTGACGGCCATCGCCTTTAACGGGCTGTTTAGAACAGTCACGTTGCGGGCCGCCAGAGTCTCAGAGGGCATATAGCGGCCCCGTATAGGGCCATGCTTCGCACGATCCCCAGGTACAGTCTCCTAGTGGGGGCGTTGGGTTCCTTAACGTTGGGCATCAGCCGCAATAGCGCGGCCGCAGCCCCCCTCAGTTTCGGGACCAGACTTCGGAGATGAGGTCCGAAGTCCCATCGGCTATCGAGTACGAGCCCAAGGTACTTCATCGTGGGCTCGACGCCGATGCTTACGCCCCCTACGGTTATACTGGTTCCCGCAGGTGGCCCCCTCCGAGGCCCGTGAAAACACATAGCCACCTCGAGTCCCAGCCGCCGTATTCGACCCACGACTTGAGCAACCACTGCCGTGGCCTTTAGTGCCGCGCTTCGGTACGTTACTCCTCGCGCCATCACGAGGGTGTCGTCAGCAGAACAAGTTATGCTGACACCCTCGAGCAACGAACCGCGCAGCACCCAGTCGTATCCAATGTTCCACAGGAGTGGCCCGAGGACCGACCCCTGTGGAACACCGCACGACACTTCTCGCCGCCCTGGCCATAGCCAGCTTGGGTAAACTACGGCCCTCTCAGATAGGTATGCCTCGACAATGTGGCGGAGGTAAGGAGGCACTCCGTGATACGCGAGAGCCTCCCTAACGCAGCTCCAGGGTAGGGTGTTGAAGGCGTTGGCGATGTCAAGAGACACCGCCACCACCACCCCACCCCGCGAGACTACTTCCTCCGCCAGGCGCCTAACGCGCATGATCGCTTCCACTGTGGAGCGCCCCCGGCGGAAACCGAACTGGTTATCCGCCAGATCTGGCCCCACGTTCGTGAGATGCTCGACGAGGCGCTCTGCAATAATCCGCTCAAAGAGCTTGCACACCTCGTCGAGCAACACGATCGGCCAGTTAACGGGTGGCTGATCCGCCGGCCGCCCCGCCTTCCGGATAAGGACCAGTTTCCCCGTCTACCAAGCCTTTAGAAACTGGCCCCTTTCGAGGCATGCGCTAAAGAGCGCCACCAGTCGAGGCCCTAGTTCCTCAAGGGCCAGGACCCATGCTCGGCTTTGAATGCCATCGGGTCCGGGGGCAGTGCATTTCCGAGCTTTAAGCCGGAGCACTGCTACCCCCAGTTCACTCTCCCTGACTTCGGGCACATCGCTCTCGCTATTATCAGCGTCAGGCGCCTGAGGCGGAGCCATGCGCGGAGGAACATGTTCCTCCGCTCTCACTGGGAACAGGGAGCCCAGGATCCCCTCCAGTCACTCCGGCTGGAGGCTCTGGGTCAGTAGGGGCGCCCTTGGGCGGATTTTGCCCCTGACCGCAAGGTAAGGGCGCCCCCATGGGTTCTGCTCCAGAGACTCGCAGCTGTGCGATCTCCGCCGACCACCAGTACACCTGTTTCTTGGCCGGGCCGGGCTTAACCCTAGGCATCGCCGCATCGCAGATATGCGACATGGCTCTCCTGAACCATTCCGCCTCTGCGTCGACATCGGCAGGCCTGGCCGGTGACGGAATCCAGGCCTGCACTATGGATGCCTCCAGGAGAGCATCCCGATCCAGTTGTCTGAGTGCCCAACGTGGATCCGGGGGATTCGCAATAGTCGGCGGCAGGTTAGGTGGAGGGGAGAGAGGTGGAGTACCTATGGTCGGACGACGTCTCCTCCTCCTCCACCATGCGCCAACCGAACCGGCCACATCCACGACCGAACTGAGCCCCCGCCGCTCCCAGGTGGCGACATTCCCCCGGTTGAGGACCTCTAGGCCACGGGTGTCGGCCCAGTCCTCCAGAACTCGCCCCTTGGCATTGGTTTCCCGGGAGCCCCAAGCCAGAGACCAGGCATTGAAGTCTCCCAGGACCAAGCCAGGGCGAGGACGGCACGCAGCGAGAACGATGTCCAGACCAGCGAGCCATAGCTCAAGCTCATACTGGTCAAGGCTTGGCGAGAAGTAGACGGCCACGACAGCTAATCCCTCATAGTCCGCCGCGACATAGCCTCGGCCCCTTGCAATAACTGCAAGGCGCGAGGTGTCCGCGGCGGAACCCCCGGAGACGGTCGCTACGCCGTCCAGGTCCACCGGGCTTGCCCATAGAGCATACCCCTCGCACCCCGACTGACCCTGGGCCATCTCCGGTTTCGAGATGGCCCTCTCGGGTTTGGGAACCACGGTGTCCCCGTCTTGCCCCGGTTTGGGGGAGGGGCGCTAGTCGCCCCACCGTCGCGGCCTGCTTCTGCTGAGGTGACAGGCGGCCTCACCTGCCAACCCCAGGCCGGCGCTCATGGAGGACGGAGGTCGTTAAGCGACCTACGGCGCCTGTGTTGCCTGCGACGCGCGGCGAGCATGTTGCGGGCTCGACTGCCCGAGAGAGTTCTAAATCTCTCCCGGGCGCGCTCCGCCATCTTCTTCGCGAGCATTACATGCTCCCAGAAGGAGGTGGCGGCGGCCCACGCGCTCGCGTTCCGCACCATTACCGCAATCATGCTGCCGAGCGGGAGGACTCCCACCCCAATGGCTGCCACGAGGTCACGCCTCGGCGGCTCCCACGCCGGGTGTATACCTAGTACATTGCAATAATATGTGTTTGTAATCTAGTCTGTTACATTATATGACTACGTTAGTCTCTATTTTTTCCTATTACACCAATAACTACCCAATGTACGATTTAGCTCATTTAGAATTCATGTCCATCCAAAGGTTGCCTGTAAGATATTGCTTTTAGCGATAAGGCTGCCATTTGTATGTATTAATTGAGTTTCCGTATATGTATATTCTGATTGGTGTACAATAAAGTTTATATCTATCTATCTATCTAATATTAATGGTGGATAAAGTATAGTAACTTTGTTTAAATAATATTAAATCTCAGCAACCAGTTGCTTGTCAGGTTGTCCTTCGACATAGGCCTCCCCCAGTTCCTTCCATACTTCTCTATCGCGAGCTAATCTTCTCCCCTTCGTCAGATTATTTTCCCATCTCTTTATTTGACGTCCTCTTTGTCTTTTCCCGTTTTTGGGGATTTATGTCTTTCGTCCATTTTTCTCTGTTTGTTCTCATAATGTGTCCAGTCCAGTTCCATTTTAATTTTAAATTTTTTTTTGGAAACGTCTTCTTCTACTTACCCTTCACTTAATATAAATTATAAAAGACCTTTACTGTTAAGAGCTGAGAAACTGGGTTAAAGTTAGAGCTCCTATAACTGTCCTTAAATTACCTGATCACATTAAAGCTAGCAAAAATGTTCAGGAATTTAAATCTTTTTTTAATTTTGACTAATTAACTCAAACTTTTCAAACTTTTAAGTAGCAGACCATATTATTGTATACGAGAGTACCTAGACGATCACCTCTAATAAATAATTAATTATACTTATAATGTATAATACATTTCTGATAATACTTTACCATTTTTTGACATCCATACATTTTGATAATTTTATTTATGACATAATATAATACAGTCATATACTATTGTTTGTGTTATTTTTAATTATATATGGCTGACCCCGTGACCATGGCTACTGAAAAGCAACCGAAACTTCGGGTTCAATGTAAATAATAACTAGGAATTCAGTGCAGGGTGCGACTGAAATAAATTGAGCTGAGCGAGCAGGACTCTTACTTGAAAATAAGACATCTTACTACGGACGCGCGCTCAGCTAAGGCCGCGCGTTCGTGAAACTGTTTTTCGGTGATTATTCCTCAATAGTGCATCGGACATGAACTATCTCGCTTCAAAACACTCCTCAGTATTCACACTATCACCGTGTTAACTTTGATCAAGATGCGCGAGTGGTTACGGAGGAGCTCAGCCACCAACAAACGGCTATGCCGCGTATAAGAGTTAAAGATAAAACATCAAAAAAATCGCGATAGAATCCGTTAAATATAGTTTCATTTCAATTATAATTAAAACTTGAGTTTAGCTACACACTATTGGAAATTTTCCACATCAAAAATTTTATTTTTCTATTATGGAAGTGTAACGGTGTTTTGTTTTTTTAGTGGGTTAGGTGAGGTATAAACCTTTCGACGGTCATCGATTGAGTTTGGACTTATCAATAAGTATATTTTTATATTTGTTTAAGTATGTAATATATTTAAGTATGTGCCTATGTTTATGACTATGTCTACATACAAGTATGTTTATAATATAATTATTCAATTGAACGCTAACAAATACCGAGCACTCCAACCATTGGCGTACAATAAAGTATAATATTATAAACTAGGTCTGCAAGGCGAATCGCTACTTGCAATGTTGAGCTGAGTGAGACATCGTGAATCAGATTTTGAAAATTTTGTACAGTGATCATTCCTCCGTGGCAAGTCCGATTTTGAAAATTCTTTTTGAAAGTCACAACTCTGGACATGCTTTCTGAGCGTGTAAAGTTTGGTCACAGTGTCTCGAGCGGTTATTATGTAATTCCATCTGGAATTTTTTTAACGGTGATCATTCCTCTGTGGTAGCATTAATTTTTTTTCAAAATATATCCATAAACCTTCTTCTGATTGACCTCTTTAATCATGCCAAATTTGGTTCTGATTGTATTAGTAGTTTAGGAGGAGACCTGTGACAAAGAAAATCCTGAAGTCTAGTATGAGGAGCTTTCGCTCGACTTCGTCTCACTCAGCTCAATAAATTATTATGTCCCAACCTGTAACATCCACTCAGGGAAGGCCTAAGAAATATTAGCTGATGTAGGTATTAATTACAATACACTTGAAATAAGATATGGTCACCTTGGATGTTGAGGATAAACAATTGAACCTGGTAGAAAGTGCTGCAATTGGGTTTAAATTGTGTTATGATTTTTTTTATTGGTCAAGACGCAGTTTGTCGTGTCCACTACTTGTTATATAAAAATACTAGCTAGGAATTCTGATCCCGTTCTCGCTACCCATGGGAACCTATTCCCGGGATTAAATGTAGCCCATGTGTTATTCCGGTCTGTAGTCTATCCCTGTACCTACCAAGTTTCGGCCAGATCCGGTGAGCCGTTTTTGCGTGAAAGAGTAACAAACATACATACATACATACTAACAAACTTTCGCGTTTATAGTATTAGTAGGATAAACATTACCATCATACATTACATAGGTATGTGTAACACTAGCGGTTTTGTCAGCGCACGCTAGAATAACTCGCAGATGGTAGATTTTTTCCTACTTGCTTGATACTTATCGTCATATTTTTTGGAAAATGCATACAATAATATATATTTTTTTTAATATATATTAATTGTATCCTATGTTATTCTGACGTATTCCGCTCAACCGCGCACCGATTAATTTAATACCACTCAATCGCGCAGGTGCTTAATCACATGACGTCATTCCGCGCCCGCGCGGGTTGAGTTACGAAACAAAAAATAATTTATGGCTTTACAAGTGGTATGAGACGCTGAAGTGTTATTTTTTGTTAAGGTTATGAGTCATGCTTGCATATCGCTTGATTTATTATATGTGACTGTAAACATTGACGACAGTTGAAAATGTTACTATGTGAACTTTAAGTGTGTTTATTTCAAAAAGTAAATCGATAACCTATGTATTTTATAATTTTAAATTGTCTACAGGTTCCTACTACATACGAGTATATAAAAAAAAGCGTATGTAATAGTAAAAAAATATTTATTTACAGGCCTATGACTAGGACGAAACATTTGCTGGCGGCGAACAATTTTTCGGCAAAATTAAATGATTTATTTTATTTTTATCGACCTACGTAACCTAAAAATATGTTTACTACCTGAAAGCTTAATTCATATTGTAACAGAAAGTGTAAACATTATAACGATGGCCGGCGGGGGGGTATCCGAGGGGATTTCCGCATGAAAAAAAAAAAAAAAAAAAAAGGTATTTCTTTTGCAAAAAAATATGGGATTCAATGTAGGTATTACCACTTTCGTAAAAACACGTGGTACCTTACTTGTTTTTATTTGTTCAGTAAAGTTTGAGTAAAGGAAATAAATCATACGTATCTATTTTCTACAAAAAATATTATTATTGTATTGTAAAGTTTCATTAAAATCCATTCAATACTTTTTACGTGAAAGAGTCACAAACATCCATCCATCCATACTTACAAACTTTCGCGTTTACAATATTAGTAGGATCCTCAGAACGTTATCGAACGTAGAATAATAGATGTTTTTTTCTTTATTTCCAGTGATCAACGTACACTTCCTAGTGGTTACACACACACTTTACGAACAAATGCAAAAGGGTAACTTCAGTTACCGTCGGCATTCTGATGCGGACGGTGATCCACTTAATGAATGCTTTGACGATAGTCTGGGCAACTAGTTTGACTACTGCCTGAAGATGACATTCGATTGGTATACAAGTGCTATTCTGTAATATTGATAGTGAAGATAAGGGTCAATCTATATTATTCAAAGAATTTACGAAAACTACTAAGAGTTCGTTCAACCGTGCTACCCATTGATGTCTAAATTACCTCAACCGATTTCCTTCATTTTTTTATGTGATATTGTAGCATAGATTAGTTAAGATCTCTAAAACTTCCTAACTTTCAGCCTATTGGAGTACAACATGAATAATTTTAATAGTTATTTTTTTGGTTTTCATTTGCTAATGCATATGTAATTAGTTTTAACAGATATATTTGTGATGTCCCTAAACAAAAATTATAAAATATTCAATGTTTTGTGTGAATATTGTTATGTAAGTTTATTGACACTAGTTACCGTGCGGATTCCTTAAACATTTCATATTTCGTGATATTAACCATAAGATTGTTCTGGTGGTATTAGCACCAAATATAGTATATATTCACTTATTTTTTTTATGACTTTTTTTGTAAAATATATACCTAAGTTACGAATCCTATCCTTCAGAGAAACTCCGAGCAAAGCTCTTTCCATAGCTCGCTGAGCGACTTTGAACTGGTGGACCAGCCCTACCGTGAGTGTCCACGTCTCAGCTCCGTAGGTCATCACGGGTAGGACGCACTGATTGAAAACTTTCGTTTTCAAACACTGCGGTATGGATGACGAGAAGACCCGACGTAGTTTCCCAAACGCTGCCCAGCGGCAAACGTAGTGTAGGACGCCCTCCGGCCAGGTGGGATGACGATCTGCGAAAGACTGCGGGTAGATGCTGGATGCGGCAAGCTGAAGACAGGGCGCTATGGCGCTCATTAGGGGAGACCTATGTCCAGCAGTGGACTAGAATAGGTTGTTGGATGGATGGATGGATACCTAAGTAGAGTTTAAAAGACTAACAAGAATTATTTTTAATAAAAATAAGCGCTTTTGCCTAACCCCGGCTTTCGAGCCTCCTAGGTCATAATGAAGTGAAGTAACATTAACGACAAAACTTGCTTAGTACAAACCTTTTTTAACACTAGAATATAATATTATACATTGGGGTTATCTTTTCGAGGGCTGACCCGGGGTGCCCGGCAATGGACACTTGGGAAGGACACCGTGTGTTTTTAGTCGGTCCGAATCCGACATGCCCACCCCATCGTCGGCACCGATGTGGTGAACCCCTTGGGGGTTTCCACACGATAAAAAAAACATTTATGTATTAGTATAAAAATAATCAGCAGGAGCAGTAATCATAAATATCAACAAATTCGATGGATTCCCATACATTATATGAAAACTAATAAATTACGGGTAATTATGGGTTAAAGAGGTGCAACGGATGTTCGAAATATGCCACAGGCGAAGCCAGGGAGAGCCAGATATAGTCAATACGCAAAGAAGTTAATTGCTATAAAGTTTTTCACAGGCGCTTTAACACCTGTGGCTCATGACCAAGATGTGGCATTACGCCACATACGTCTATATTCTAATGATGGACAATAATAAAAAATAAATATTATAAATAATTGTTATTTTTTATCCTCAGGATACTTGAATAAAAATGGGTCTGGCCGTTACGGTTCCATTCCGGTGCGCCCCCGGCTGGAATGCACCCAAAGTGAAGAACTTGTTATTACGCTACTCCCCCTTGTTTATTTTTCTTACAACTAACTGTACTTAGTACAGTTGATTAGATAATAGTTGAAAAATGAAATTAAAGACTCAGTTATAGAAGTTTTTGAGTGTTGCGGCACTGCACACGTCAGCAACAATGCACTTGTAATATTTACGGAGCAGATAGTTACGCCGTCTACCTTCCCGGTGCATGACTCATGTAGAATGTAATGTAACGTTACATAAATATATAGGTGAACTATTGAATTATAAACATCAAGTGTACTATTGTGGCAAATGTAATAAATAGTCAGTGCAAATTTATCTTTAATTTTACTTGCCCAACATCCCACTTTTAAGTAGGTACTTTATAAAGTTAGTTGCAACTATCATGTCAGAATAAGGAACAACGGGGACGATACGACCGGGGGAGTAGCGGAATAACAAGTTTTTCATTGTGAGTGCATTCCGGACCTATTAAAATAACAACTATTATTTTTATTTTCCCTTTACCGGAAATGTACGAATACCATTGCTTTTAAATTTTATTTAATTATTTTTTCTGCCATTAAAGTTTCATGCAAGCATGCCGGTTTCAAGAGCTTCTTATCAAATTCAAATTTAAATAAAAGTTGTAGCAAATATTATTAATATTTTATTAATATGTTATAAATAATAATACAATATATTATGTAGGTAATAATTTATGAGTTATGACACATATCTCATAATAGAATAAAGCATAACATCATATAGGACGAAATTTATAAATTTATTTAATCAATTTTATTCATCAACATAGTGACTTAATTTCAAGAAAACTAACATCAACAGTGTAATTTTGAAATTGGTTCTTTGGCTTAGAGGGGCCCCTATGTATATAGCTACTACGTTTAACGAATTCGCCTCCCGGATATGCCTGGAATAGCACATTTAAGCCGTTATTACCACGGTTATCATTGTAAAACCATAACTACCATAGAAAAATGGAGGCCAACTTTGATATTGACGGGATGATGGAATCCACTCTATTTACTAGCAGATTGGATGTTAAACAATAATACACACTAATAATACACACTAAAACGGTGTACCTACATAATAAATAAAAAGGTATTAATTAACCTGTTCAAACTCAATCTATTAAAAACAAATAATGGTACAACGCTGCTTTAGTTTGTATAAATACTTTGTATAATACTTTACTTTACATAACATTACATCACTTAATAGTATACATGTGTTAGTGCGACTAAGTGTGACGTTATCAAACATTACAATTTTATATATATTTCAATTATGTGCTAAATGTCGCTTTCATAATCCTTGATTACATTATTGTTGGTATCTGTTTTTCTCATGGCGTCATTATTATTTGATGTACGGTTTCACTTTTTAACGATTTTGAAGTTGAAACTTATTAAGTATTCATTAGATTATATATAATTTCTGAGTGAAACGAAATGTATTGTCCTGTTTATCATTATAACTCACTGTTCATTACAAAAACATCATCATTAATCTACATTCATTATAATATCTAAACTCGAATAAACATTTTCACAACAAGATAGTAGATAAATTATTTATTATTTAATAATTTGACACATTTTTTGAGGCATTACATTGAGATTATAAGATATTACAAAGTAAAGCATAAGGTACCTTAAACTATATAAGTAATAATACTGCATAATACTACTACATAATAATGAATACTCAGTGTCTTCATGATTGGTGTCATAGCCGTAAAATCCTTTTCTCCTAACTCGTTCGAAGTTAGACTGAAAACCGACCCCAACTGAGTTGGAAAAAGGCGCGAAGGTGTATCAAACAGGTAACAGTTCACAGCTCCTGACATTTACAAATTCATTGGAGTAAATGTTAGTATTGCCATCACAGTTTTTACAGGCGTTTTAGGAAACCTTTTGCACATCTATTCTTGACAATCAAGTGTTGTTACAGTAATGAAAAAAAAAACAACTCAATAAAATAAAACTGAAAAGAGAATATAAGTCCCTATAAAGACCATAGGTAACAGTCGTGACCCATTATTGAAGATAATTCAGATGGTCCAGTCTTTATTGGGTCCCGACCTGACCGTAAGGCTGCGTTTCCACCAGAGATGTGCTAGGCCGCTGTGCGCGAATGAGCGGTGCGAGGATGTGCGACTGCTATTCTTTCGTTCGTGTTCGTCCCTAGCACACATTCCTCGCAACAGATCCCTGGCACACAATCCTCGCAACACATCCGTAGCACACAGTCTTCCCTGGTTTTGCATGTACAAAAACTTCTCTTCGCTGAACCGTTTCCACTAGAGCTGCGCAGAGCGAGTCTGAAAATGAAGTGATTCTATTGTTCTTAAGAAACACATCCCTTGCTGCGCATCCTCGGATATCTCTTATGGAAATGCAGCGGCCTAATGGTTTGCATCGGACTTACTAAAATCTTGTTCATTTCGATTCCATGATTTTAATTTTTGCAATGTGCGTTCTCTCTGCTCATCTTTTTGATTTGTTAAATAATTTTTATTTTAATATAATATTCCTTTGTCCATCTTAGTATGTAGTTATTTTCTTTTTTTATAGATCTATTAGCCCATTTAAACTTCTTCTCTGCAGTTTAGCTGCTTGTAGAAACTGTGGCTCAGCAGAATTGTGTAAACGTTGTGAGCTATAAGAAAACACTATTTTTAATAATATAATTATGAAGGGAAAGATCGAAAATGAAGAATAGATGGTTTGAACACGTAGAGTGGATGATTGTAAGATAATTGACAGGTGGTAGAAATTTGATGACACAAATTTGTCACAAAATTCAGCCGGGTTGACGTATTCTAATTGACGTGTCCTAAATATAAAAAAATTGTGGAGGAACGGGTTGTGATGTTCCTTTAACACAAAGGGAGAATCCCCCAACCAGGCAAGGTGACCACACCCGCGGCCCAATGGTTGCCGTTGGGAAGTTATATATATGTTCCCAGCGCGCGAACGTCAATTTCGCGATTCATAATCGGTAGTGACGTAGTAGTAACGTAGTAGTTTATCTTGTTATCTCTAGATGGCGCTGGGTATATGTGGTATCGCCACAAATTTAATATAATAAATATTAATATTCTAACACATTCTTAACAGCCCTATCTGCGACAACCTCCGTGACGTGGCTGTAGAATGTTCGATTGTTGTGTCGGAGATTGTCGGTTTATTTCCCGCTTAGTGCAAATATTTGTATGTATTTGCATTGGTAGGTGTTTTTATAAATAATAATATGTTTTAACAAAAAAAATGTATCTAAGCATGTTTATCCGCATTCTAGAACCCATAACACAAACTAGTTAAGGTATGTTCACTTTTGGTCTAGATAGCGTTGAGTAGAATGTCCTAGGAAGAATATTTATCTAGACCCAAAGTAAGCATAACTCAACAAGTCTCTGCACTACTTTTTCCATTTTTGTATTTTTATGTCTGATTGTGTGTGTACATATTTAAATAAATAACAAGCTTGTATTATGGATCCTTGGATGCGAGCATTCAGTAAAAGGCTCAAAGTATTAAGGCTGGAATAGACTTAAGTTCGTTGACTAGATTCTAAACAATTTTACGAAGATACCTTTAGGCCGTCCGCTTCTTCACGCGTCGTGCAAATCGTATGTATTTTTTGCACAACTTATGTTAAATTATTTGCACGAATAATCGTGCTCCATATTATGTACGAAATAGGCATCCGCATGCGTGCACATGCACGAGGCAGCGGACGGCCTTAGCATGTTACTGAATGTTGTGTGTATTCGCTAAAATTATGGAAAAAATCGTTTACACACAAGTATATTCGGCACTGAAACCGGACTTGAGTGAATACCAACACGGTTTTCTAAAAGGTCGGTCGACTACGTCAAATTTGATCCTCTGTAGCGACTTCCTATCAGATTCTATGGCTCAGAGATCCCAGGTGGATGTTATATACACAGACTTCAGCAAATGTTTCGACAAAATTGACCACAACATACTTTTAAGCAAGTTATCATCCATGGGTATACGGGGTAATCTCTTCAGATGGTTCTCATCGTATGTAGAGAATAGATGTCAGACTGTGGTGCGGAATGGATACTCGTCAAGAACTAGATATATACCTTCAGGAGTTCCACAAGGATCGCTTTTGGGCCCACTTCTCTTTAATATCTTTGTCAACGACATCACGCATTATTTTCAGTCGTCCAAAATTTTACTGTATGCAGACGACATGAAAATCATGAAACAGATTAACTCTGTCGCTGATGCACTCTCTTTACAAGAAGATCTGGACCGCTTTCAAAATTATTGTGTTCTGAACGAGCTCGACTTAAATGTATCTAAGTGTTACATTTGTATATTTACTCGCAAACCCCACCCTATTGCCTTTCCCTATAAACTTCAAGATTCTATTTTAGTTAGAGTTGGATCTGTCAAAGATCTTGGAGTTATATTTGACAGCAAACTTCTCTTTGATCTGCATATTGAGAGCATCATTAAGAAGGCCACGAAAGCGTTAGGTTTCATTCTAAGAATCTCTTCCGACTTTCAGGAAATTAAAACCATTAAAATATTATATTGCTCTTTCGTTCGTAGTCACCTCGAATATGCCTCACAGGTATGGAACCCAATATACAACATTTATATAGACCGCCTTGAAAGTATACAAAGAAAATTCTTAAGGTACATTCAATTTAAATCTAACTGTTATCTGCCTGACTATCATACACGCTGCAAAAAATTTCATATTTTGCCTTTAGCTGAGCGTAGAAAAATATCGGACATAACGTTTCTAATGTCTTTATTTAATGGTACAGCTGAGTTGCCGGAACTGGTATCTGAGGTGGGCCTATACGCACCATCATTGTTTCTGCGCAGGCCGAACTTATTGTACGTCCCTATAGCAAGAACTATATATAGACAAAATTCATACCTATTGCGAGCATGTCGTTCTTTTAATGTGGCATGTCGGGAGGTTGAATTAGATTTATTTTGCACTAGTGTTACTAGAATGAAGAAAGCCCTATGTGGTCAATACTTTGAATGATTTTCATTATCTCTAATATAGTTTCCTAATTTCTTAAAAAACTTAATTTTTCTTGAGATTTTTTTTTTTTTTTTGAGCATTAGTATTTAAAGATGTAATAATAGCTAAATGTGGAAACTGATAATTGGCCTTCATCATATTAATTATATAATATTGATCCTTTTTTAGCTGTAAGTTTCCCTAAAATTGTAAAATAAAATAAAATAAAATAAAATAAAACATGCTATAACATAATGAATACTGACCAATATAGAATACTTCAGAAACGATAGTTCCGGTGGTGAAATGGGGTGAGTTGAGGAAAAATATGAACATCGAGAGTAAAAAAAACACAATCCACATGATCATGTATGCCTTGATGACTCCCGGGCGCTCCTGAAATGTAAAAAAAAACAAATTTAATTAAATTTTTAAGCAGTTTCTTTTCCTACAGATTTTATATCGGAAAAAGAGAACATCTAGGACGGGACTTGACCCACAACAAGTCCCTTACAGGGGGAATGCTCTGACCAACTGACCTAGACACGTCTCAGATATTTGAAATTCTCCGATATATATTAGTCTTAAGGCGACACTGGAGCCATCTACGGTAATTCTTGCGAACTACGGGAACAATGAATGACTTTAGTCATTTTTAAACACATTAATTCAATTCAATTTTTAAGCAACTAGTATGCTGACTTTTCCTATAGATTTTAGATCGAAAAAAGAAAACACCTAGGACAGGACTTGAGTCCCGTTCTAGATATGCTCAAAAACTAAAAAAACAGATAGGGATTTCCGCACGATAAAAAAAAAAAAAAAAAGATATAAATAAACCTTTTTATTATGATTCAACTGACTGAAATTGCCGCGGTACCCTAGTGGTATGGGTAAAGGACTGCTGAGACGAGGTCTCGGGTTCGATCCCAGGTATTACCATGGCACACACCAATGACTTTTCGATGCTTTTCGAAGTTATGTGTGCATTTATCGCAGGTTTATAAGTGTCCGGTTAATGGCAATAGGCTCGCCACCTATTACATTGGGATCTAAACATAAACTGGCGAAATGTGGGTGCTAGCACCTCTGCCTGCCCCTTCGGGGATATCGGCGTGAGTTTATGTTATGTTATGTTATGTTAAAAACCATACAGGAATTTAATTTAACGTCGGGATGACAATGACCGCCTCATCTTTCATTAAGTACCACCTGTGGCCGCGACTTCCTCACCGTTGATTCAGATCTGGATTTTAATTATTAGGTTGGGGAAAAAGAAATCCATTATTTTTACGTGAACTTCAAGACTTTATTTAAAACTGTTTTGTGGTCGATTTTTAACTCCTGGGCGATGCTACGACTACTAACATGCCGGTCCACTTCGATGATTTCAGTGACTTTGTCGACATTTTCGACGACGGGCCTGCCTGTGCGAGGGGCATCCTTAACGTCAAAAATACCCGAACGGAATCGACGAAACCAAAATTGCGCGTAATTAGCTGTTACAGTATCGGGACCATAAACACTATTCACATTTTCAGCCGCCTGACTTGCATTTTCGCCCTTATCAAAGAAAAACTGTAAAATGTACCGAATTTTCTCTTTGTTGACTTCCATCTTTAACGCCGTGTAACTCAGAACTGAATGGACAAAACAAAAAACTGCAAACGAATTCTTTTAGTGCGAACTGTTACCTTGACAACGAGCATAAATTTGAAATTGTTTGATCGATAATTTACGAGATATCGATCACTACAGCCATCTACCGAAAAAATAATGGATTTCTTTTTCCCCAACCTGTTATTTTGCGCGGAATCATTACTAGTTTCCCAAAAAAGCCTTATAGCGTCGCTCATTATGCTGTAAAAATATCTTCCAAATCGGCTCAGTAAGGTTGGGAGTTTGCCCAGAAGAGATAGATATACACAATAGTTTTTTTTTAATTGCTTTTGTTATAAGTATCACACAGTGATATGCATTTATTAAAGAATACTGTCATTTTAACGTCACAAACAGACACTTCAATTGTATTAGCTGTATGTAATCCAACTAATATCATAGTTAACTAATATGAAAGTTTGAATGGATGGATGGATGTGTGGATAGATGTTTGTTACTCAATCATGCCTTAACGGCTGAACGGACCTGGCTGAAATTTGGTATAGGGATAGATTAAAGTCTGGAATAGGATATAGGCTACTTATTATACCTGGAATAGGCTACCATGGGAAGCGGGAATGGGACCAGAATTCCACGTGGGCAGAGCCGCTGCCAGCAGCTATTTAAAATTTATTATATACTAGCTTTTGCCCGCGGCTCCGCCCGCGTAGATGACGGTTATCGCGACAAAACATAGCCTATGTCCTTTCCCAAGGTCTAATCTACCCCTGTACTAAATTTCAGCAAAATCGTTTCAGTGGTTTTTGCGTGAAAGCGTAACAAACAAACTTACATTCGCATTTATAATAGTAAGGGATATTTAATATTTAAAATTAACTTACACTATGAACACCCCATATGAAGACGACATCAAAACAGAACTTGATTAGGAACATCAAAATTAGTATGATACACATAGCGAATAAGCCCGTAATGGCGGCTTGCATCTCGACGTCATCCGGATACAAGGTGCTTGTGTCAATCGACCCTATCGCTGTAGCAAACACTATCATTACACATAACATGATGAATGACAACACCTGAAATAGAAAAAATTAAATTATTTTTTCCTAAAATTTAAGTCGGAAAAAGTCGTAATAATCTTTACAGCTTGATATGTTGTTAGAGTAATTAAAAGAAAAGGTTAAATACTGCCAAATCGGTTTAACTACTCTATAAAGGTATCAGAATGTCAGTCCGGTGAGACAACGCTTTACAAAACCGAAGTAAACCGATCCTTTTTTAGGGTTTCGTTGCCAAATGGCAAAAAACGGAACCCTTATAGATTCGTCATGTCTGTTTGTCTGTCCGTCCGTATGTCACAGCCACTTTTTCCCTAAACTATAAGATCTATGCTGTTGAAACTTGGTAAGTAGATGTATTCTGTGAACCGCATTAATATTTTCATACAAAAATAGAAAAAAAAAAAAAATTGGGGTCCCCATACCACTGATTACTAGAACTGAAACTCAAAATTTTTTTTTTATCAAACCCATACGTGTGTAGTATCTATGGATAGGTCTTCAAAAATGATATTGAGGCTTCTAATATCATTTTTTTCTAAACTGAATAGTTTGCGCGAGAGACACTACCAAAGTGGTAAAATGTGTCCCCCCCCTGTAACTTCTAAAATAAGAGAATGATAAAACTAAAAAAAATATATGATGTACATTACCATGTAAACTTCCAACGATAATTGGTTTGAACGAGATCTAGTAAGTAGTTTTTTTTAATACGTCATAAATCATAAACTGCAATTTACCTTTCATTCAATGAACTCAAATATAAAAATTAAAAAAAAAACATTATTATGTTACTTGCTGCTACGGAACCCTGAATGGGTCTGTTTATCTGTTTGTCTGTTAGTTTGCGATGGACGCTAAAAGAACTTAATGGATTTGAAGCGGTTTTTTCTATTTTTTTTGTGATTGTAATTAAGTAGAACCAGAGATATGACCAAAAAACGTAAACCGACCATCGCGCGGGTGGAGCCGCGGACATCAGCTAGTCCCTATATATAATACAAAGTCGTGTTGGTGGTGACCGTTTATAACTCGAGAACGGATGGAGAGATTATCATGATTTTAGAGTTTTTAGACTTGTCGCCGCCTATACTGTGCCATTTTGTGTTTTTTTTTTCAGTAATTATGTCGACTCGCGTCGATCAAAACCCCAAGTGTCCATTGCGGGTTACCCCGGGTAAGCACTCGTAAGAATAACCCCGGTTACCGGACTTTAGTCGCCATCGCGGTTTCGCCTGTGGGTCCGGGTTTGAACCCGCTTCGGTGAGTTGCAAGGCGCGTGTAGAACACACATGACACGCCTCTGCCTTGGTCTGCTTCTGGTAGGACGGCGAGTTGGCTGACTGCCGTCCCGGGCGTAGACAACTCGGAGGACAGGGTTCTCCCCCACTCCCTCTCCGCCGTCTCTTTCGCGCGCATTACCTGCTCCCAAGAAGAGGCGGCGGCGTGCCACTTGCTTCCGTCGGAGACCACGGCTCTCACCATGGTTTACAGCGAGAGAACGTCCACGTCAAGTACTGCACCGAGATCCCGGTGTTGATTAACCTACGCTGGGTACTCCACCAATGTGTGGAGCGCCGTGTTTTCGCCGGGATCCTTGCACTGCGGCGTTATTGTCTCCCGGCAGACGCACACAGATCTCACAGGTTACACACAGGTCTCACAGATCACAGATCTTGCGCCACAGATATTTAACGAAGCACCCGTGTCCGGTAACCATCTGGGGTACGAGAGGTCACCGTGGTGCCTCTCCAACCACTCTTCCATGACAACCTGTCTAAAGTCCGGAAAATTAGGTAGCAAAAATATTTAGAGGGTACAATGCAAGAACGAAATAACATCTTCATTAGTATTCGTTATTATATATGTTGTTTTCCTCAAGAATTAGATTATTGAAATATTAAACTATTAAATATTGAGCAATTAGCACTACCCGGAATAATAATAACATTAAACCGGTCAAGTTTAAAGCGGACTCGTGCACCAATATTTCCGTACCATTATCTATACAATGGAAGCCCCCGTTCATTTATTTTATTTTAATTATTTATTTATGAAGTGAATATACAACTAAATAATCTGTGAATATTTCAAGCGTCTACCTATTGCCGCTATTAACATCAGAATCACGTTAGTAAAAAAATAAAAATATTTTATTCTGGTTTTAGTATATGCTGTTGGCTTCAAGGCTTTGGATGTAACCGAGATTGGCGCTCGGATGATAATGATGGTGGATATCAGCTATCTTAGTCACCTTGTTCGATACCCACACGTAGAGATGTGGTGAAAATTAGGTACAGTCAACGACAGAAGTCGATTAACAAATTCTAATCTATTGATTACCTTAGCTTTGGCAAAGCGACTGATCGACGCTACACGTGACCAGAAGGCTGACTTTATCTTGCACAAAGAATTAGCATTGCTATTCAACGTGGCAATGCTGCCAGTCTTCTGGGAACATTAACAGTAGGTGATGATGCGGAGGAATTTTATGACGCATGTATGCAAATATTTTTCTATCTTTTAGGTTTAGTTTTCTTTACATTTATTTATAATTAGCCTTAAATTGTATTTATGTTATAAGTACCATCTTTCAGTTTGTTAATTAATAAATCTACCTTAGCTTTTAACCCATAAATAACACAGGAATAATATTAACTTTGTCCTCTGAAGATTTTAAAACTACGTTAACATCGACTATTGGTTCATGCATTCCTATGTTAAAAAAAGATTTGAACATATTTTAGTTTGAACCAACTTTTATCGTTGACTGTAGTTACTTACAGGCCTCTCAGACTTAGGGAAGGTTTTGCTTCTCTGTGCATGTTCTACCTCACCTACAAAGGTGAGTGTTTAGAAAAAAATTTTGACATGATGCCCACGGCCACATTCTGTCAATTAAAGTCACAGAAAGGGAATCCATCCTCACACGCTGCAACTGAAAACGGTGCTAACAGTGAGGTATGAAAGGTATTTCATCACGCGCACCCTGAGGTTATGGAATGATCTCCCTGCTGTGGTTTTCCCAATCGCCTACAATATGGGGTTCTTCAAGAAGGGCATTAGAAGGTTTTTGCAGGGTCGGAAGCGCGAGAGTGACACGTCTCTGGTGTTGCACACTTCCATGAGCCTCGATAGCCATGGACTTGTCTGCCACCTAAGTACTGTAAAAAAAACTTGTGTTCGTCTTTGACGGATGTCGGGAACCACGTAGTTTTATTCGTTGTATTAGGCAGCAGTTGTTCCGACTCAAAGTGAGTGAACCTCAACGCGTCTCATATTATTTTAACACTCGTATAAACAAAATCTTAAACAGCAAGCTTTTGTTTATATTACAATTATTTGAACGTGAATCATGTTGGGAGTATTGGAGCAAGAAATAGGTAGAGCTATAATGAATATTTCAAATGCTACCGAGCGCCGGTACTCATTCCTTTTCTATATATTCTCGTCCCATTTCACACCTATCTTGACATTCACATCTCCGATGAAAGTCAACTGTATGTAGACAGTTGACTTTCATCCGTTGATTTTGAAGGTAAACATGATGATGTAATAGATATACATAATATAAAAAAAAATTAAAAATTGTTCCGATAGTTGCATAAGTCCACGGACTGATTGCCAAGAGCCTCGATCAACATCTCAAGAGGCTCGCGTTAGGCAGTTGGGTTAAGGGATTGATGCAGAAGGCTCGACACGACACGTATTGTGAGAAGATTCCTTTCTCTGGAGCCCTAACCACCGGTAGGTTGGTCCCTGTACCCGGTGCCGGTGGGCAACTACTTTTTTTTTTTTTGAAAAATTGGAATATGGAATGTATTTAAAAATATAATTTATTTCTATGTATGTAAAGTTTAATAAAGGAAATAATAATAACATCTCTTTATTGTACACCAAGAACACCAAAAACACGAACCCTAAATACGATTTGTGGTACATACAATTGGCGGCCTTATCGCTCTGAAGCAATATTATGTGACGTAAAGACTAGGACTACTCACACCTTCTATGTATCCAGCGTTGTATATGGCACGTTGGGAAGGAGGAAACGTTTTTTTTTTGTGTGAAAGAGCAACACACAATGATACAAACAAATAAGCAGGCAAGTAAAACAAACGAAATAACCAACGGAAACAAACTCACTTTTGCATTTATAATATTAAGTAGTTACAATGACTTATGTTTTCTACTAAAATGTCTGTACGGAACAAAAAGAGCAGTGGCACTCGGGGAGTGCCGACAGAAGTGAAAACTTGAAAAATTACGTGTGTAATACGTGTGTATAAATAATATATACACGTAATTAATATAAATAATATAATGTATAAACGACCTCTTTGGCGTAGCGGTAGTGCGTTCGACTGCTAAGCCAGAGGTCGTGGGTTCGATTCTCGCTCAGTGCAAATATGTATATTTGCATTGGTCTGGGTGTTTCTATGTATTTATTTACATTTTCTGTGTATTTATTTACAAAAAAAAGTATTTAAGTATGTTTATGCGCATTCTAGAACCCATAATACAAGCTCTGCTTAGTTCGGGTCTAGATGGCGTTGTGTACTTTGTCCTACAATATTTATTTATATTTATTATATTTTATATCCCTATACCTATACCTTAATCCCTCCCTCTCATCTTAATCCATCCATCCTTATATTTTTGAAAGGAAAGCAAAAACGTGACATGACTTGATGTGACGATGACGATGAGGCGAGTTCCATGATTTTTGTTTACCCAAAAAGTGCGCAACGCGCCTAAAGAAGTTTTCACTTCAAAATTTGGTATCGATTTAAGACCACAACCTGACCACTAACGTTTTTAGCTGTCATATAATGATTTTAAAAAAGACATCGTCTGCTGATGCAGATAGGTGACAAAATGTATAATTCATTTATCTAGTTTCTCCGCCTTGTTCCAAACTCCAAATTCAAAATTCATTCCCGACTCACCCAGGAACCGTGACACTTTTTTTTTTACAAAACTCGTTTTCTAGTAGTAGGTATGCTATAGAATAGGTAGTGGACTAGTTTAGCAAGTTCATAATAATAGGAACTTTCATGAATTCGCCTTGCTATTTTCCCATCTAAACCGTTTATTGAAAGTAGTCCATGCGTGCAATCGGTGCAAAATCCATAACAACATGCGGTTACAACATAACCAGTTTTTTTTTTTGTAAGTTGTTTTTCCTTGGTTGGTTAGTGACTGTATGAGGCCTCACCAAGATTCATAGCCGAAACCAATCTCACTTGTAAGTCGGTACACGTGTTGATGTTACAGACGAGGCTATGGTGCAGGCTATTTTCTAGAGTTTGGTGGCTGAGACGGCAGTCACTTTCTTAAGAATCAAAATAAATCAATAGGAAAGTAGGCAAAAATGAAATATCTATTTTTCTTGCGGAATGCCCCCCGGATACTCTCCCGCCGGCTGGCGAGGGTGGTTATGTCGACTGAAACAGACTGAAACACTGAGACAGCGTGCGTCTCGTTCTTCAGATGCCGGGGTGAAAGGTAAGGCATTTCCCTCGCACCCCGGCTGACCCAGGGCCATCTCAGTCTCGAAAACAGACCCGGGGCTCCAAAGCTCAACCTGGATTAGCATTTAGGTGATGATGAGGGTTGGATTCATGAGAATACTAGCACTATGTGGTCCACACTTCTCGAACAGATCTCAAGAAAGAATGAAAGAAACTCAAAAAACCCCCGATATAGCTGGGAACACTAAAAATTAACACAAGCAAATTACACGCATGTCACAATGACTTTTATCACAGATTACATAATATTATTCTAATCTTTTATGTACCTACGTATATACGTACGTACGTACGACTTACTGTACGGAACACAAAATTTGGTAAGACCTTGACCAGCAAAAAGCACCACTTTTTGTTGCTGTCTTACAGACACAGAATAATTCTACTACGTATCATACAGATAACATCACAAGAAAGCGCGATGTGCTTATACTGATAGTGTCAAAATTTATTAAAACATTAATCTAAATTTCGTGTCTCGTTCCAGATTCGAAAAATTCAAAATTCACTCCCAACTCACCCAGGAACCCTTTTTTTGTGATGGAATCCCCCGGATGCTCCCCCGCTGTCGAGCGGGGTGGTTGTCGGATTCGAACCAACTAAAACCGTACGCCGTCACGGGTCTTCAGACGCCGGTGTGTATAACATTTGCCTTTTTTTAGTTATAAGCGCCCACGGACTCCACCCCGTCGGAGTAAAAGTCTTGGATGTGGATGATGATGAACGCATACCAATCAAGGAGAAAGCAAATGGACTCACGGCGTTAATAGTGCCCATGATGGTGCATCCTGTCTTCAGGTCGAATACGAAACAGCATGTTGTCAACTCCGGTAGTCCCATTGTGATCTGAAATATATAAACGAAATATTTGACCAGAGAAGTATAAGATTGAATATCTACCTAAAATCGTAAGATATTTGCTCAAGATATCTATGTTTTTCTTTACGACCAAATTAATTTTGTTATCTATACTGTTATAAAGTTGTTAATTAGTTGTGTCTGTACATTGGAGATATTAAAAAAAAATTTAGGTTGTGTTGAATTCAAAAACTGAACCGAGTCTGAATTCAAAAACAAAAATTTATGGAATTCCTGTCTGTTTGTTCGTGATACACGCAAAATCTACTAAGCGGATTGTGATGCTGTTTTTCTATTAGAAATGTCTTGGTCAGACTTTTTTTTTTTATTTGCCGTATGCTTTATTCCAATTGGTCAAATAGAAACGGAGACATTACCATAAAACGATGATCGACCTGACAGAGCCGCGAGCATCAGCTAACATCAACTATATTATAATAAAATTGTATACCACCTTTTTCTATATTTATGAAACTGGCCCTTCAAAAATTGTTCTAAGTTAAACGGTTGTATTTATTTACAAGTTTATATTTTTTATTTGATTGGCCATATTGGATTTGGATATTATTTCATTTCTTCATTCTTTATCTACTATCAAGCCTTTTCTTTTTTGGGTTTTTGAAAAAAAAATGGAATCCGCCATTTTGTAGCGGCGGCCACCTTGATTTACAATAATACTGAGAGGGAGTTTTGGCGCCAACACGGGAAAAGACGCATCGAGGCAGTGTTTCATTTTCTAAAATTTGTGTAATTTCGAGTTTTTATGTGTAAAAATTGTGGGTTTTTACACATAACGTCTTCGACAACATGCACAAGTGTAGGAAAGTGGCATATTTACCGTGAATTGTGATTATCCATGTTGTTTCCAAAACTCCAAAGAACCCCACTACTTTACTAGGGCAAGACTAAGTGTTTCCATGTTTAGGGTTAGGCTGAAGGCCTTGCGCCAAAGCCCTATTATAATAATAAAAAAAAATACTGAGATATTCTTTTAATTCTCAGTCTACGTTCTGACTATATAAAACTGTATTATCATTAGAACTAAAGGTGTGTACATACCTATCAGTGAGCAGGAAGCTCAGGGTAAAATTGCAATTACTAAACTTGAACCAAACCAAACAAACGAAAAACAACCATAGCAAACTATACAAAACCGTTTAAAAACACCAAGCAATGTAAGACTCACTTGTTCCTGATTTTGAGAAATGTATTCCCGATAGCGCAACGACCAAAAACTATTCATTTGGAGAGCTAGCATGGCGCTTCCTGAAAGATACTTTAGGGCTATAGAAAGTGCTCTAATTCTATTTCATAGTAGCTGATGCCCGCTGCTTCGCCCGCCTCGAATTCTGGTCCTTTCGCTACCTATGGGAACCTATTTCAGAGACAAAAAGCCTTTGTGTTATTCCAGACCATAATCTATCCCTGTACAGAATTTCAGCCCAATCCGTTCAGCTGTTAGAGTGTTATTGGCTAGCAAACATCCAAACATACAATTTATAAACTATACCTACTTCTCTTTGATTATATAAATAACTAGGACGGTTGCCAGCTTGGCAATCAACCCAAACTTAAGCGTAGCGAGATTTGCCTATCCAACGTGACCGGTCGACTTTTTCCATTGATATGGTTTTTCAGTGATTATTCCTCGATGCTAAGACCGATCTGGACATTCGACCTCTTACGACACTCAGTAATGTCTACTTGATCACCGTGGCAAATTTGGTCGAGATCGGTCAAACGGTCTCGGAAGAGTATCATTTGTTTGAAATGCAACTTTGAAACCAAAGACGCTTCGCTCGCCTTCGGCTCGCTACGCTTAATCAAAGCTACTTCTATACTATAATAGAAAGCTAAAGAGTTTGTTTGTTTGGTTGAACGCGCTAATCTCAGGAACTACTGGTCCGAACTTAAAAATTCGGGGTAAATGGGTGCCACGGGGGTGACGTATGCCAAGGGCGAAGCCGCGGGGCACAGCTAGTAAAGCTACTTTAAGGTAGTGCTATTCTTGAACCGTTACACAATTTTTGTTCTAAACAGTTAGTGTAATCGTATTAGAAGTCATTGAGTACCCTCAACCTGTCCTCCGCTAACATGTTCGATGCACTATGGTCGTCTCATTAGAATACAAAATGTATCATTGTATTGTAGGTACTCTAATAGCACTTATCGTGCACTTGGCTGCAATTCGCTTGCTGCTTTATTTGGTACCATGTTATAGTAGGGGAGCCATCAAACACGCTGTTCAGAATTGAACGATGGTAAAAACTGTTGTATGCTGGAAAGGGAAGGTTAAATGGAGCTCATCATTATCCTCCTAGCGGTTTTCTAGTTGCGTCCAAAGTTTAGACTTTGCAGGCCGATATCCGCTTACAGTTTTTGAATGGTATATCGGCTTTTCCGGGAGTGAGAGCCGTCTGACGTCTCAATATTGTGGAGTCTGGGGTTTGACTACACAGCTTCTTGTTGATCACTAATGGTATTTAAATTACAACACAAGGATTGTATATGACTTAACAGATTTATTCATTAATATAACTCTACTTAACGTGTTTAAGGGGCTTTACGCGAGATTGTTTATATTTACTGAACGAACTAGGGAGGGACGCGAACTCTGCTCAGTGTTTGAGCCTAATCCACTTTTACTTCTTGATATTCTCTTCTCAGGATCAAGGTCGGTGCCCCTCGTCATCCACCGACTCGATCTGCCCGCAAACACTTTTATTTTTTCCTATTCTCTAAATTCAAAACCATTTATACATTTTGTTTGTTAATATCGCTGACACATGATGGCCAGGCAACTAACTATAGTGTTCGAAGGAGTCCGAACACTACAATACCGAGAGATGCGCCTGCGCCAGAACTTCGTCCCTTGTTTAGTAGGTGTAACGAGTTGCAGGTGAGGTTGGCTTGGGTCTCAAGGATGTTAGAAGAGCCCTGTAAGTACACCCTACGATTGAAAGGAGATTGAATGATTGAGAAGTGTACTAGTCACGAAATATAAACTTAAGATGAAAGATTGACGGCCTCTGTGACGTAGCGGTAATGCATTCGACTGCTACGACAGGGGGCGCGGGTTCGATTCCCGCTCGGTACAAATATTTGTATGCATGGTCTGGGTGTTTCTATGTATAATATGTATTTATTTCCAAAAAAAAAAGTATCCGCATTCTGGGTCTTCTGTAGTACCTTTGGGTCTAGAATGTGCTGTCTAGAATGTCGTTGAATATTTATTATTTATTTATCGCTTGATTGCCGCAATGATGTGAAGAAAAATAAAATGTTCAGCATAATTTGCGACGCGATTGGCTTCTTAGACACTTGAACTTTTTTTAAATGACGTCCATGTCCTGGGTATATAGGGCCCAAGCCAAGCTCACCAATAAGCCGATGACGTGCTGATTGACCAACGAGGCTCTAGCGCAGCTTTCCGCTTAAAAGCCGTATAAACCAAATTAAAGGTAGAAGAAAGAGTAGTGGGCTGCGAGCTGAAAGCCCTTTTTTTACGTCCGGAAATCCCTTCGGATACCCCCCCCGCCGGCCAGCGGGGGCTGTTATGTCGTGCATCGACTAAAACCGCACGGTGTCCTTGTGTCCATTGCCGGGCACCCCGGGTAAGCCCTTGAAAGGATAACCCCAGGGTTACCGGTGGACCTTGGCCGCCAGCGTGGTCTCGCCTGGTGGGGTCGGGTTTTATCCCGCGTCGGTGAGTAGGCAGGCGTGTGTAGGACACACACGACACACCTCCGCCACGGCCAAGCTGAAAGCCTTGAATACAATCAGGAATATCGTTAAGATGATGATTATATAAAAAAAAACTACTTGCGTGAGACTGAGAGTTCCACAGTTCTATTCAATCATATTTTCCCCCAAACTGTACCACCTGTAATGTACTTGACGATCTGTACCATATTTTTATGAAGTGTGTGCGGAATGAGATGCACAGAGATCCTCTGTTGAAGGGTAGTTAAATGGTTGATAGTTGTAACAGTGTCTGGCTGATCTGGTATCGGATACAGCCCGGGCACTGTGCAACTTAATTAAGTTTAGAGGCTAAGTATTTTGTTAAACTTGTTTTTCAATATCTGTATTTTTAATATGGGCAACATAATCGCTTTAGCGACAAAGCCCTTTAAATAAAGAGGAAAAAAAAACATATTTTCATGGAATTCAGAAATATCGTAGCAATGGGGTGCGTAGTCCATTCATACCATGAATTATTCGTACGTCAACGACAGAAGTCGCTTAGCAAATTCTAATCTATTGATCACCTTAGCTCTTGGCTCTTTTATAAAACAATAAATAAAACATGAATAATATGGACTTTGTCCTCTGGGGATAATAAAACTACTTAAACATTCACTATTGGTTCATGTTTTCCTATGTGAAAAAGGTTTGTAAATATTTTAGTGTTAACCAACTGTTCTGTCACGACTCGGTTTGTTAGAGACCTGGCATCATTGTACTAACTACTGCCGGCGCTGTGCGTTTAACAGCTCTCTGGTGTAATTTCTTGTAACAAGTTTACTTAATAAAAGTTCAGTTTATTACTAAATGAACCTCGTGTTATTTCCTCAATAACACAACATGCTGGCAGCGGTGAACCGGTGGAAGCCCTGTATGTCGAGAAACTTTGTGCATTGTTGTTAAAGTGTTCTTTAACGTAATCTTCTCAATTTTAAAATGGCCACAACCGCACCCGCGGGAGCGGGTATAGAAACCGTATCAGTAGTTCAATCTCTGTCAATTCCGGTGTCTCCACCAAGTAAATTCGATTTTACGATGCCCCAGGCGTGGCCCCAGTGGCGATAAAGGTTTGAGCGCTTTATGTCCGTGTCTGGACAGAGCATTAAATCAGACGAACTAAAGATCAACATTCTAATGTATGTACTAGGCGATGAAGCCGAAGAGGTTATGTTACAGTTTAATTCTCAGCCGCTAATATATGCAGAAACATTGACTGCATTTGAAAGTCATTTTATACCCCGTCGAAATATTATATTTGAACGGTATAAGTTTAATAGCCGAACCCAACAGCCCGGTGAGTAGATCGAAAATTTCTTAACAAATTTGCATTCACTAGCAGAACACTGGCAATACGGTATGTTAAAAGAAGAATTGATCAGGGACAGAATCGTTGTAGGGATGCAAGATCGCAGAACCAGCGAGAGACTTCAGTTAAAAGCAACGTTAACCCTCAGTGAGTGCGTTCTTGAAGCAAAACAAGCCGAGCTCCAGGCAAATCAAAACAAGGAATTGCAGAATTCGATTTCGAGGGGAACTGGGAACGGACTGACATCAGCTGTGGCCGGCGTGTTAGCGAGCATTTCGAAAAATCGAGATAATTGTCAGAGCAGCATTACTAAACAGAACTTTACTTCCATAAATGAAGGCAAAAAGTGTCACTTTTGTGGATTAGTGTTTCATCCAAGGGATCAATGTCCTGCAAATAGATCGATGTGCAGATGCTGCAAAAACAAAGCCATTGGGCAGTTGTGTGTCGCCGCAATAAGGTTAGATCTATCCAAGTTGGTGATTTAAATAATACCAACAGTACTAATACTAATGATCAGGCTAATGAGAGTTGCTTAAATTGTAATAGTTATAATGACCTGTCTAATAACTATTTGGGTTCAATTCACTTAAATTATCTTTCAGAAAAAGAGTGGTTTATACCTCTCAAAGTTCTGGAAATTAATAAAACATTTAGTTTTATGGTCGATTCTGGAGCCGATATAACTTGTGTGCCAGTTAAATTGTTAACTGAAGATGTACTTCAGTCTCTTTCTGAAACAAATAAAAATGTAACGGGCCCTTCAGGCGAACCTCTAAATGTATTGGGTGCTTTAAATGCTACTTTATGTGGGTTTAATAAAAAGTGTCAATCTAATATCTATGTTATAAAACAACTCTGTAAACCTATTTTAGGTAGACCAGATATTAAAAAGTTAGGAGTTCTGCAGTTTGGTGATAACTTTGACTTAAATTTAAATATTATTCACTTAAATTCTGAGCAGGAAGAGAAAAGATTCTCTAATATTTTTCAAAACATTGGTATGTTTAAAATTGAGATGGATATTAAAAAAAATGTGCAACATTATATTCAGTCAGTACCTCGAGTAGTACCTTTTTTTTTTTTTTTTTTTTTTCGTGCGGATATCCCTTCGGATACCGCCCCCGCTGGAGAGCGGGGGCGGTTATGTCGGGCTTGCACCGACTAAAACCGCACGCCGTCTCGGGTCTTAAGACGCCGGGATGTAAGGTTACCCATAGAGGATATCCCTCGCACCCCGACTGACCCTGGGCCATCTCCGGTTTCGAGATGGCCCCCTTACTTGCTTTCCACTGTGCCCTCTGCTAATCAGAGGGACACGTGGAAAGCTTCCGAACAGCCCTCAAGAGGGCCGTCCTCGCCTCGGTCGGAGTTGGCCGTAGGCGGCAGCGTCTCGCCCACACTAGGAGAGAGGCGCTGCCGTCTCCGTTGCCCAGGGTGCACCGCGTGGAGGTCCCCAACCAAGCACCCCGGGACCTCGAGTAGTACCTATACCACTTTTAAAACCACTCAAAGAGGAGCTCGAGAGATTAGAAAAACTCGATATAATAAAGTCAGTCGATTATTACACACTTTGGGTAAGTCCAATACTGATAGTTCGCAAAGGTGATAAAATACGCTTATGTGTAGATTACACTAAGTTAAATCAAGCCGTTTTACCACGCATTTTCCGATAGGTAAAGTTGAGAGGATTCTTGCGCAAGTTCAAGTTGTCTAAATATTTCACTCGTTTAGATACCACTTCAGGGTTTTATCAGATCCGTTTGAATAAAGAATGTCCTGACTTAACATGCTTTATTACACCCTTTGGTCGCTATATTTTTAAAAGACTACCTTTCGGTATCACTTGCGCTCCAGAGTATTTCTCTATGCTTTTAAGTAAAATATTAAATGGTCTGGAAGGAGTAATTTTTCACATAGATCATATTTTGATACATGCACCTTCTATGGAAAAACATAATGAGATTCTCCTTGAGGTTCTCAGCCGTATTCAGGCAGAAGGGATAACGTTAAATAAACAAAAGTGTCTTTTTGGAGTGCAGTCCCTGGAGTTTTTAGGACATTCAATATCTGGCAGTGGTATATCTATAGACCAAGAAAGAATAAAAAGTAGGTATAGTAAGTTTCCCTGAGCCAAAGAACAAAAATGAACTGTTAAGATTTTTAGGCATGGTAAACTTTTCCAGCAGATTTATAAATAATCGGTCTCATGTTTTGGAACCTTTGACATCTTTGTTAAAGAAATGTGTAGATTTTTGTTGGGGCGCAGCACAGAAACAATTTTTTTTTTAAATCAAACAGTTGTTACAGGAAAGTCCTTGTTTGGATTATTTTGATCCTTCAAAAAAAAACAATAGTTTCCGCAGATGCTTCGTCTTTTGGTATTGGAAGTTGCCTACTTCAGGAGGACCAAAATGGGGTAAAGAGAATAATAAGCTATGCTTCCAGATTATTGTCTAAAACAGAACAACGATACGCGCAGATTGAGCGGGAGAGTCTTGCTCTAACGTGGGCCTGTGAGAAATTTTCGGAATATATCTCTGAAATTAAAATTTTGATCGAGACTGATCATAAGCCCTTAGTTCAAGTACTCAAAACTAATCCGATTGACGAACTAACTCCGAGATTGCAGAGGTTTCGATTAAGACTTATGCGTTATGAGTACGAAGTTTATTATGTTCCGGGCAAGGATTTAGTTGTAGCCGATGCGCTATCCAGATGTTTTCCAAATAAAACTGACCTTCCTGATGAGTTAGTGCTCGAGACTGATATCTTTGTGAAATTAATAACCTCTTCATTTGAGGTCAAACCATATTTATTAGATGAGATTAAACAAGTGCAAAATAAAGATTTCATTTGTCAAAAATTGCGAGAGTATACCAGAGATGGGTGGCCTTCAAATAAAAATTTAATAAATCCAGAACTTTCACCCTACTTTCAATTTCGCTGTGATATCTCGGAATGTGATGGTTATTTGTTACGTGGCACGCGGTTGATAATTCCTAAACCCTTGCAAGCCAAGATTATTGGATTTGTACACCAAGGTCATCAAGGAATAGTGAAGTGTCGAGCACGTGCTAAATTAGCTGTTTGGTGGCTAGGTTTATCAAGCGAAATTGAGAATTTAGTACGGAATTGTCCGCAATGTGTAGAACACCGTATAAATAAAAGAGAGCCATTTCTTAAAGATTCTTTTCCAGAAAGAGCATGGCAAAAAGTTGCAATAGATTTATTAAATCTTGAAGGGTATTGGTACATGATTGTGGTGGACCACTTCTCGAGATACTTTGAAATCATTAAGCTTACATCTCTTACCTCTAATGTACCAAGCTGAAAGAATTATTCGCAAGATTTGGCATTCCAGAAATCTTTAGGTCAGATAATGGTTCCCAATTTAGACACGAATTTCAGGAATTTGCAAAAAATTTTGATTTCAAGTTCATCACAAGTAGTCCCACTTTTCTCAGTCAAATGGTTGTGTAGAAGCCTCTGTTAAAACTGCAAAAAACTTAAAAAAGGGTGGGGATATGTATTTGTCTTTGTTAGCTTACCGAACTACACCACTGGAAAATGGGTTTAGTCCAGCCGAATTAATTTTTAATCACAAGATTCGTTCACACTTGAACATACATAAAGTTTTAAACCAAAATGTGGACACAAGCCCAATTTTGAAGAGGGAGGAAAAATATAGGAATAACATATCATTTAATTATAACAAACGCCATCGTGTTAAACAGCTACTAGATTTAGAAATCAGAGATAGTTTTGGGTGACAGATCTAAAAATGTATGGAAAGATTATCCAAAAATTAGATCAACCGAGATCCTATTTAGTAGAAACTAATTCAGGGTTATTCAGACGAAATCGGTGGCATCTTATTTTAGCTAGATATCATAACTTTGTTCAAAATAATTTTGAATATCATTCTAATCAATCTCAACCAGTCACTCCGGCGTTGTCAGATGTTACTAACCACACTAACCCTTCAGTTACTAGTGATTCTGAATTTGAGGTACTTACAGGTGATAAACTGGTGAATCATAGATTAAGTAGTGATATCGCTAAAAGTGAAAGTGTTCCTAAAAAGGTAGAAAATAGTGTTGTGGAAAGTCGTGAAAATATTGATGTGCGTTCACGACCTGTGAGAAATACAAAAAAACAGATTATCTAAATGACTATATTACAGACTTTTAGCTTCTTTATAAAGGGGAGGATGTTCTGTTAGGACTCGGTTTGTTAGAGACCTGGCAAAATTGTACTAACTACTGCCGGCGCTGTGCGTTTGACAAATCTCTGGTGTAATTTTCTTGTAACAAGTTTACTTAATTAAAGTTCAGTTTATTACTAAATGAACCTCGTGTTATTTCCTCAATAACGCAACACCAACTTTTGTCGTTCACTGTACCACGGTTCTAATAACTCAAAGGGCATGTGTAGACAGTCAGTATATATTGTGACAGGATCGCAATATTATTAATAATAATGCTGTGTAAATGCATAATTATTGATGTACAATCAAACATGATTAGTCCCTACGCCCGATCACGATATTGGATCTCAATATATTGACTTTCTCCTCGCGCTGAAAGACATTTTTTACGTTCGATGTTTCGAACCATTGTATAAAATGCCCAATGAGCTTTTATACTGGGGCGATTCAGGCCGTGGTACGACGTAGTTGATTCGAACCATGATTATCCTTTGATTTAATTATCAAAGCCGTCTGTTGGCTCAATTAGGTTCAAGGTTTACCGGGATATCTCTTTCAAATTTATAGCTTATTCACTAGGCAACTAAGTTTATTTCCGTACAGCAGCTTAACATCCCATGTATTGTTATTATCTATTGGTTCGGTTGGTTAGTGACGTCACGAAAATTATTTGCGGAAACGCATGGGGATAAATCCTTAACACTCATTTGAAGTATGTTAAATAATTGCCAATTAAACTTAATTGATACTACCGTTCACTATCTTTGTGCTTATTTGCCCCATAACTTAAAAGAAACTGCTGTGCTTAAATTGATGTCTGATTCTTTTATAACTTCTTTGACTTGTGTTAGTACTTGCACTTTTTTTTTCGTGCGGTAATCCCCTCGGGTATAATCGCCCCCGTTGGCCGGTGGGGGGGCCACCGGCCAACGGGGGCGATTATGTCGGGCTTGAACCGACTAAAACCGCACGCCGTCTCGGGTCTTCAGACGCTGGGGTGTAAGGTTGCCCATAGAGCAACCACTCCCACCACCGTTCAGCCGTTAGAGCGTTATTGACTATCAAACATCTAAACATACAATTTATAAACTATACTACTTCTATACTATGTATTTATATAAAGCTACAGAGTTTGTTTGGTAGCCTAGTGGTTAAGGAGTCGGCTTTACGATCAAGAGGTCCCGGGTTCGAATACTGGTCATTACACTACTGACGTGAACCCACTCCTAAAACAAGCAATTGAGCTTAGCTGGAGGGGTTAGGGGGCATACTAGTAATTTCGGTTCTAGAAAAAAAAGAATCGAAAAGCATAGTTCGGTCTCAAGAATTCAACATCATAACAGTGTCCCAGCTGCTTCCAAAGCTTGCACCTTGGAGTCCCGGGTCTCCTACTCTTTCTCTGGATCTGGTTTAGATATCTTGACTTTTACGGGAGCGACATCCATCTGACCTTCGAACCCCGAGGGGAAAACCTGCGTAGATCAGCCACCCCAAGAGTTCGGTCCCAAGAAATATGATAAAAATCTCACGATCCTTATTAATTATATAATTCTATTCTAGCACAAAAATTCACACACGTCTGAAAAGAGTCACAAAAATCTCACTTCAAAAAAAAAAACAAAAATTTGAATTAGCGTAACCACCTTTTTTTTTAATCTGGGAGGAGATAATGATAATTAAGACCGATATTCTCAGCAATCCATGGGTTCTCCGTGCGGGTGATGGGTCCATCGCGTTGCTGAGTTGGGAACTCGGGACAGTGCCTGGGACTTGCGACCCAAGTGTAGATTTAGAAGGGGCCCCTTTTGTTGATGTACATCAACACACACCTTCACTACCCAAGTTCCCCTCCCTGCCTAACCAAATTTGATAAGAACCTGCTAGTGCCACTTTAGACATTCGTCCCAGTAACGAGCTTATTGTAGCTCTCGATAGGGATAGATTATATGAAATTAAAAATTATGAAATTACATACCTCGTAAGCTCCAAGAGGAGTTCACACCGCCTATAGAGTCGGATGGTAACTGTGACCCAAAGTGAACGGGGGTTGTATGGCAGTGGCAAAGATTATTCACACAGATGGCTAGATAGGTAAATTACTCGGATCTTAAAGAGAAAACACGACTAAAGTATTTTTTTGAAACATTTTACATACAAACTTAATAATTAATTTAATTTCTGTATGTATTACTTATAATTAATTATTTTTAATTAATGTAAAATTTAATAATTAATAGCTTATTTGATATCTGATATAATTGAATAATTTATAATTTTATAAGTTTCATCAGTGTACAATTCAATTTATTATGATAATAATTTATTCGTTTGATTTTATTTTATTGTTATTTTTATTTAATGTGAATGAAGGGAATTATAGTATTTTTTATAAACGCTAACATAATTTAAGCCTTCAATTGTACATACCTTCTAATAAATATTGGATCTTTGTCATCTTAATAAATAAACTTATTATTATTATTATTCCCATGAAAGTACTTCACGCCTCCCCCCTAGTTTAGGAGAGACGGCAAGATAACCCCTGCGAGGTGGGCAACAGTCGGCCGGGGCATTAGGGCAATTGTCAGAGGAACCGCCGGACTATTCGGGCAGTGTCGAGCAAGACTGCTTTCTGCATCTTGGCCGCCACCAACTTCCCATTATTATTATTATGATACAGAACGAAAAATTATGCAATAAATAATTATTAAAACAGCGCATTGATACATATTACATAGAGTATACTGGGGTCTACCAACACCTTTGGGGTCCAAATCGACTTCCTTCGCTATTCCATGCACTTGTTAAACAACAAAATGGGGTTCTGGCGCAGGCTTTCATCTCGGGGTTGGGAGGTTAGTCACTCACAGAAAAGCTGATATTCCAATCAAAAACAACATCGGACCCGGGCTGAAAAGTGCTGGACGATACCTTCTGGGAAATTACTATGATGATGATAACCGCTACTGATATGTATAACTTGGACGATAATTCGAAGAAAACCAGTACGAGCCGCTCAGTTTAGCAGAGTCCAAGTATTTTTATGATTATAATATATATGATATATATGATTGTCATTCTGCATAACTTTAGCTTTGAAAAATGTAAATTGAAAAACAAAGGGTATTCGATAAAGGTTAATCAATACTAAGAAACAGGTTTTTCATAAAAGGGAATGTTGATCATATTTTGAGTGCCATTTAACCTTCGTATACTTGCGCATTGGTCTATCTGACCCCACGATATAGGTACGTTGGCCCGGCTTCTCCTCCTGCGCTTCGTCCGGTCTACGGCGCCCATGACAGTGAGACCAATGCAGCAATGGCATGTGATCATTGACGACGTCAAGATGGCTTTTCTTGGTTATACCCCGGAGATCCGAATCCAGTTTTTAGGCGCATAGTTGTGCGTACCGAAACTAAATACTTATTAAAAAAAAAAAAACATAATTTAGTATGGCATACTTTCATTTCTCCTAACGATAACGGCATATATTGTAAGGCATATTTTTTTTAGCATAAATACTGTTAGCATAGCTATTTACAACCATAATATGTTAAAATCATAACATTATAATCTCATAACGATATAGGAATGTTGAATGAAAAACGGTCTATCGTAAACTGATTGCTTGTAGATAAGCACAATTACATTTATTAAAGATCTGCCCACACATTTTCCCCCTCTTAATTTACTCATAAGTAGCTAGAAAAGAGAACAATACATATACAATACCTACCTAGTTTAATGTATATACAAGAATAGTAACACGCAAGCAACTTTTACTAATCTTAACTAGGTACTGTTTTAAGAAATATTTATCATAAATAATAATTATTTAGGCACACGGAGCCTTAACACCATGGCATGAGGTGGGCATGTCCGGGGCTGGCACTTAAGTACTTTGCGAACTGTTATGCGATTAAAATTTAGCCCAAAATATATTAGTCTAAATAATAGTTATGCCTAAACAAACAGTATGCCATAATATCGTTATGCCTTTAAATCTTATGCCAAACATGTTATGCAAAAATAAATTACGACAATAAATATTATGCGTTCCAAGGGGTTCCCGTTTACGTCAGTGGTTAGTCATTTCCATTATCAATACTTTCGGACTCACATACCGTGCGCAGTTGTATGTGCTTCACTATTTGACGCAGATATGGGAGAGTTAACAACAATTTTATAAAGAAGATCTATTAAACATGCAGCATTAGAATGCATATCACGAAACAATTTAAAACTTAATAGTTTTTTTGTGTTGCATATCCACTGAATAAGTTAATAACATTTTCTGTCTCTATTTAAACTTAATGATCCCATATTTATTAACAATTTATGGACCTCATAAGATCTTTAGAGCCAAAGACAATATCCGCTCGGTTAGACTGTTCGTACGTGGCCCATTGCTGCCAGCTACACGTTACACACAGCGCCTGAATTAGTATTAGAATATTGACATAATATTTATTTATTTAACATAATTTTAATCATTCATATTAATTTCAATTCGAATAATGTAATAATTGTTATACTAACATAGCTTTAAGTAAAACAAATGTTACTAACATAATTGAGTCACGGTTACTTGAATAAAATAATTATTATTAATAATATCAACTGCAAACCGGTACACCTGGTGATTGACGGACGACACTCTTGCGCAGGCTTTCCTCTTGGAGTGGCGGGGTCTTTTTTTTTTTTTTTTTTTACGTGCGGAAATCCCTTCGGATACCCCCCCGCTACGGAAATTTCTTCCACAAGAGTCTAGATACGCCAAATTAATTTAAAGAGTAGGAGATTGGACCATAGGCTCCCAATTGAAAGCTTTAATGTTGATAATGACATTTATTGTGAATCTGTTTTAAGCGGTCTATTGTATCTTTGTTATAATATTTTTCTCTAGCATCTACTTGTATATATTTATTCTCTGTTATCAACGCATAGCATTTACTGTTTGTACAGTTATTTAATGCTTAATAAGTGTTCTGTGGGATTCCCGGACAACAATATATTGATGTGCGTCCGTTTCATTTTCAGTGATAACATTTAATTTTCCTTGAAGTCAAATAGTTTGTTTTTGAGTTTCAGATCTTATGATATTTTATACCATGGTAAATAAATGGACATGAGCTGAGTTAGCAGAAATTAAGCACTCCCCCTGATTGTAAGTGTTTACCAGTTTCAAGTCATACGAGAGGTTTTTTTTTAGTGTTTTTTTATATTTAGGACACGTCAATTTGACTTCACCTCGCCTGATGGTAAGCTGAAGGTAAAGTCTCAGGAAACAGGGTCACCATTACATACACGAACCATGTTAACAATGGTGGCACTCAGCTTGACGGCATCATCAGAAGAGGATTGTGGTCGCAGCACCGCGTGACACCCACCGGTCCCACTAGTGCTGCGACCACAATCCCCCTGCCCGGCTATGTACTTGCTGAACCCTGAATGCATTCAAACCAAAATTGGATTACTATGGAGGGTTTTTCGCAATCGTGCACGGCCGATGGGACTTCGGAGAGCACATCCGAAGTCTGGCCCCCAAACTGAAGGGTACAGCTCTCGCACTGGCGCGGCTGCTGCCCAACATGAGGAGGCCCGATGACTCCTGCAGGAGTCATCGGGCCCCATCTGGTAGGCTGTATTAGTATTTTAAAAGTTATTACGTGAACATAAATATGTAGTATATTTAACCTTGAACAGGTACCAGTTTTATACAATTACCGGTTTATTAATAACACATATATTTTTAAGCGAAATATTGGCAAAATAAACAGTGCTTTTGGCAAGTGATCAGACCTAATCCAAGTAAAAGCATTTTGACTATGATTCGAGACCAAAAGGAGGACAATGACACCTGGTGAGGTTTGACTAATTGGAGCAACATCGATCCAAACCAAGGATCCAGAGGCACAATTAATGTTAGATAACAGGGTGTTCTTGGGGTCCCACAGAACAACAGAAGGACTATAAGGCCTGGTGAGGTTGGACTAATTGGAGCAACATCGATCCAGACAAGGATTCAGAGGCATAATTGAGGTTGGATAACAAGATATTTATGGGGCCCCGCCAATATCTTCAGGGCCCAAGCGAACCTCATTTGCAAGTCAGAACACCTGCTGATTGACGAACGAGGCTCTGGCGAAGGCTCAACTTTTTTAGTTGGGAGTTAAGAGTAGAAGAGTGGACCTCGGGCTCCGAATTGCAAGCTTTGGATGCAACCGGGACTAACGCTGTGATCATAATGTACATGGATAACATGGATCCGTTTCCTCACGTGTTCCTTTGATTAGTAGATGATACAAAACATAGCGTAACTAAGGAAGCAGCATCACCTATCCCAAAGAAAGCATCACCTATCCCAAAAAAAGAAAATACTGTGACTGCTATTGGCTAAGATGCACCATGAAGAGGATGTTTCACCAAGCATCCCGTTTTTAATTTAAATGTATAATATCACTACATAGTAGGTTACTTTTTAATCAAACCGTGTTTGTTACTCAATCACGCTCTAACGGCTGAACGGGTCTGGTTGAGATTTGGTACATGGATCGATTATAGTCTGAAATAACACAAAGGCTACTTTTTATCGTTGAAAAGGTTCTCATGGGAAGCGGGAAAGGGGATCAGAATTCCACACGGGCGGCGCCACGGGCAACAGCTAGTCCCATATAATTGGAATAAGGACAGGCAGATGATGATGATGCGAATATATTGCGTAAGATAACGTGAACCAGTACCAAACCAAAGTATTTATTATATTTATATTTTTTTAATACAGATTTATTTAAACAAATGCCTAGCTAATGCTTGCCGGACACTAAACCGGTTCCCCTAAATCTTAATAAAAATCAGTGAACAAGTTAAACTACGTCAGTACTAATTCTTTAGTAAAACTTGTAGCGAATTTATAACACGTGTCCCAAATGTATGTTTTAAGGTCATTTAAAGAATATTTAACACATAATGCTAATGAATAAAACAAAAACGCACACACTCGTTGACACTTAATTACTTACCAGAATCTCAACTCACTTTAATCTTCTCGTCAGTTGCGGGTTTGACGATATACGAGTACATTGTATTTCAGTACAAAGATTGGTTAGTGTTTTAGTTTTATATGAAATCTAGCTGACCCGGCAAAGTACGTGCCGCCTTAGAATCAAGTCATATTGGCTACATTATTAGCTGATATTCATAAATGTCTCAAATTTTTAACTATCCTAATTGCTAGTATAGGCACAGTATCCCGAGGGGATGATCTCAAAGTCGTAGATGGCCCAGGATCAGCCGGATTACGAGGGAATTGCCTTATTTGGCCATCTTACACCTTAATTAGAGACCCAATATATATATAGAGGGGCAATTCTCGTAATAAAATGATGTTCAATCTCAAATCCCCCATATCAAAAATGGTGTTCTCGTAACAAAAATTCTTGTTGAAAATATCGAAAAAAAATCCTTTAAGGAAAAGGAGTTTTCGTAACAAAATTTTCAATACTTTCTACAAAATTTTGTTCGAGAAATAGAGACTAGATTGAGACCGAATTCTGATCATCTTTTTATTACGCGAATTGACCCTCAGATAAATGAGTAATTAATATAGCGCTCCGTTTTGTGATATCGTCGATATGATAGCTATAAAATGTCAAGTACACGTAGTTGATAGCTGGTTGATGGCTATTGCCAAACCAAGTTGCTTGTTCCATGAAGTCAGTCTTCGTCAAAAAAAGAAGAAAAGAAAGTGAGCGTAAAACCATCTAAGTGTTCTGTCTGCGACGTTGCTCTTTGCTTCATCTGGCGTCGTCGAGTCTGCATCTGTAATCAATAAATAGTATGTGGGACAAGAATGGTTGAAGTTGTCTTCTTAAGATTGATTTTATTCTCACCTACTTGCAATAATACTGTAGGCGTATGAGTGGGGGCAGTTATTGATGGAAATAAGAAGAAAATGTAAACAAAAGTTAAAAATTTTACTTTTGTAGACCTACACAGACTTCCATGCCTGTAAATCACCAAAGGTGTAGTGTTATAAGTGTTATTATAATATTGACGAATTTTTTTTATGATACATTTTAATACTGACATTAATAATTGAATTGTGAAAGCGGCGATAGCCCAGTCGTGTACGTAACGGACTGCCGAGACGAGGTATTGAGATCGATTCCCAATCGCCCCGCACACATCTCTGACTTTTCGTAGTTATGTGTGTATTAAAAATGTTGATTTTCGCTCGCTTAGTAATGTGCCCGGTAGACGGCAATAGGCTCGCCCGCTATTAAATTGGACCTAAACATAACTGGCGAATCGTGGGGGTGTAATACACCTCTGCCTACCCCTTCGGGGATACAGGCGTATAGTTATGTAATAATTGAATTGTTTTGCATGGACTTATTTGTCTTTCATTTTTATATTGTAAAAAATAATTCAGTACCAGAATAGGCCAATTATGAGATCTGACATTACAATGTAAACATCACTTTTGTACCATGTACAACAATAAATAACTTGAACTTGAGGAATATCAAGACCAGGTTTTTTGGTTCCGCATAAAAAGCGGCGATCCCGTTACTGTTATCCTGTCACGCGTTTTTTGTTCACCCATTAGCACAAATAAATTAGCACCGTTGAATGTTTTTTGTGCCACGGTTTGCACAAATAAACTCACTCTATTTTGTCATTGGATATAATCGGACATTTTTTCATAGGCTGACATGTTTACCGTCGGATAAAGAACAGCACTATCCCTTAATCGGCTTTCGCAACACCCATGGGAAGAGACGGAATTATTCTCTGAGTCTTTTTCCAACTCAGTTGGTGACGGCTTTCACACCAACAACGAAGCGGAAGAACTTCAATATTTTTCAAAAGGCGACTGCGATCTAACCTCCACAACCCACTGGTGATATCGAAATTCTGTAGTTAGAATAGGTTGTCGGACTTTTAAGGGTTTGAAGTAGTCGTAACGCATGCCACATATGTTCGTATGGCAACCAGGGCACATTATTATACGCTTTTTATTAGCTTCACCTGTATATTTTTTGACGTGACAACGTACTACTTATAATTCGATAGAGTCGGCTGCACGCACGAAAACTAAAATATTTACAACAAATATTTTTTTGAATTTGGAAATATAATTCCTTAATATAAACCCCCCGTTTTTGCACCTAAAAATTAAAAATGGCCAGATCTTAATAAAATGTGGCGGAGCGTCAAGAATAGGCCAGTTTTGCTATTTGTCCGAAAAACACTTAAAGTTTAATATTTCCGGAAGGGATAATGATAAAAGTGTACAAAATTTTTGAAAAATATTATAAATCAGGCTCAAGCAGAGACAGGGAAAAACACAATAAAATAATAACAATAAAACAATAAAAAATACTAAAATGTTAAAAAGTCAGTTTGTTAATTCTGGCGTCCGGAGTTTAAGTGCAAAAAATCTGCAAAATTCCAGCCGCGGTCCTCTTGCAAGCGCGCAACTGATAGTAGTTGCGGATTTCCAAATAGTTGCTCCAGTCAAAAGTTATTAGAGGCCAAAGTTGGCAACTTCTAATAATAATAAAAAAGGCTGTGTTGGCCTTAAAAATCCAAACTTTTCGGCGTCCTGATGGTGTTGAAAGGTGCTATATCCCTGCAAATTTTGAGCGCTCTCCGACTGCTGGAACCGGTTCCTGGTCACCACGTGGGACTTGTTTTTCTGGCTTTCCCGGCGAAACCTGAGTTTTCCGGGAAAAGCTGACCCCCGTGGGAGGTGGAGCTCCACTGCCCGCAGCCGAAGATACTTACAGCACTGTAATCCGTTCACAACACACTGAGGAATTTCACTTTTAGTGGTCGACCACGTGAAAGGTCGAGCCAAAAAGTCACTATTTTGACTATGGTAGTCACACCCGTTAAGACCGCGAGCTGCGCGATGTACCGGCAGATGGGCGTCAGTGACACGCAACTTTTGATGCACGTTTTGTTGAAATCGGGCTAGAAAAACTCACCCTTTCACAATTAAAACCGCGGAGTGAGGTTAAAAACGATCCAGTCTGTGTGATAGTTCCGTCGGATGTCCGATTCGCCGATTAAGGAAAAGGCGAGACATCTTTGACTTGTAATAGTCGCCAAGAGTTGGCTAAATCATATAAAGAGGAGTGGCTCTAATGGGAGTAGCCCTCTACAAACCCATAATACTTCACAACATCTGTTCATAGTCAAACGACTGATTGCAAGATTCTAAAGGTAACACAAAAAAAAAAAAAAACGTTCAACTATCGTCTGTAAACCGACCAGTTTCTAGTATATATATAATAATGTATGAAACCGACTTTTCAGACAACCGATTTTTTTTAATGAAATTTTTTTTTTTCATTTACACTATTATTAATTTATATTTATTGACTTTTTTAACACTATTCTTAATTTGAATTTATTAAAACTCATTTTCTATTTTTTTACTTCAGTTTTCTATAAAAAGCGTGTTTTTTAGTTTTTTTAATACTAGTGGAATCGCGTCGAAGCGAACCTTCAAAAGTTCGAAATGTATGAGTGTGACATTATTTGTTACACGTGAGATGTCAACAAATAATGTCACTCCCATATATTTCGGACATCTGAAGGTTCGCTTCGAAGCGATTCCACTATTATAGTAGAATATCCCTTTGTCCGAGCATGGAGAGGAAAGACGTAGTGACCTGTGTATTCATCTACGATGGGACCTACCTACAAGGCGTTTAAAGTTGTACGTGTCTCGCTTTATGTTGTCTGAGGACTTTCCTCAAATATTTTACTAATTTGTAATCTGGGTTCTAGGATGCGGATAAACATACTTAGATACACTACTTATACATAAGAAAACCCAGAACAATGCAAATATACATTTTCATGCATACACATATTAGCACTGGGCGAAAATCGAACCCATGACGTCTGATTTAGCAGGCAAACGCTACAGAAATCATCAAATTGCCGATGTATATTATACATTTATACGCATCGACCTGAAAACCAATTCTCGTAATACAAAGATGTTTTTCTACGACCATTTGGTAATTTGCTTAATACATAACGACAAGTAATATCTCAATAGTATTCATTCCTGCCAAGTCGTGTTACAATGACCATGACCATTTCCACACGGGTAAACCGTTCTACAATGAATCTTATTTTCAGGTAGATTTCGATGAAATCGATCTACCTATTGGTTTCTTGACTACTGTCGAATTTAAAAAAAATTTCTTCATAGGAGGTCTAGTTATGACCCCCTGAGTCCGAAATGACCACTGGTCAAAAAGTTTATATATATATATATATATATGTATGTATGGTTCCACTTCCCAAAATTTGCGGCACTCTCACGGTCGCATTTTTGCCCCGATCGCTTTCAAACTGCGGTCAAAAATTGCTTGGGTGTAAACTTAGTTTAAGTTCGTGAACGGGTGGAATCCGGCCTAAGGGGACGGTAGGGCCTCACTTTTTGTGAAATCAGTTTTTCCTCAAAATTTCACGTTCCATGAAAGATATTCGAACCGTTCTAATTTTATCCCATAGAATACATGAATACCAACAACTTTTAATAATAAACCTATAAGATTAAAACTATAACTAAAAGTAGAGGGGGGAAAAACCAAAATTTTTCGGGAAAAAAATCATAACTTCTAACCGGTGAACATTCTTGCCGTAGGAAACATTTTTAATCGATAGGCCATTTTTAAGTCTACAATAAATATCTGAAAAGTTTTTCGCTAAAAGTTACCGTTTTCGAGAAAAAAAAATTAAACTGTTTAAAGTCCGTAGTTCTCTATATAAAATAATATTAATTGCTTCACGAAATCTACCTGTGCATTCCTGCGGGAACGGATTTTTTTTTATGGCTATGGCATCAAAAAATCAAGATATGATTATGCCAAAAAGCGCGCGTATTTGCGTCACGACTAAAACATCGCATGTAATTAGGCTGTATGGATGAATTGCCTTTGCCTTTCACTTGTGGGATTATAACAACAAAACATTGCGCGCGCCGCGCTATTTTCGCGCCATTGTTAACTTTTATCTGCACTTATAAATAAAATTGTTTTCAAAATGAGTGATATCAGTGATAATAGCGAAATGGACAATACCTTAACACCTCCTGAAATGAGAGAAATAGCTATGGAGACCACAAAAGAATTGCTACCACATAAATCAAGGAAAAAATATGAAAAGTGTTACCAAAATTTCATGGAATGGAGAGCAACCAAAAATTCTACTTCATTTTCTGAAAATGTAATGTTGGTGTATTTTACCGATTTATCAAATAAATTTAATTCTTCGACACTGTGGTCAACGTACTCTATATTGAGATCTGCCTTAATTATAAACCATCAAATTGACTTGGCAAAACATTCCAAATAATATGCTTTTTAGAAAGAAAATCAGAAGGATTTAAAGGAAAGAAATCAAAGATATTTTCACCGGCTGAACTAAACACATTCATAAATGAAGCGCCTGATAAACTATACCTTCTAACAAAGGTAAGGTTTTAATGAATTCTAATCGACGAGTGCATTAATGTCTAAAATTTGTTTGTATGCTTAACTAAATACTATTTATATTTTGTTACAGACCGCTTTGATTTTAGGTATAATGGGGAGGGGTGCTTGGTTGGGGACCTCCACGCGGTGCACCCTGGGCAACGGAGACGGCAGCGCCTCTCTCCTAGCGTGGGAGAGACGCTGCCGCCTACGGCCAACTCCGACCGAGGCGAGGACGGCCCTGTTGAGGGCTGTTCGGAAGCTTTCCACGTTTGCACAACACGAAAACAAAACAAGACCGCTCCTTTACTATCATTAGAAAATATTCCGAGTTATGTAGGAAAGCAATATATGAAATTGCGTCCAAACCCCTGCAGAAATCCTTTTTTTTTTCCTAAATTATACTTTATACAGGGCACTACGTTGCCGGACCTCAGCAACTTTATTAATCGATGCTGGCGGCGATATCACTAGCTTAAAACGCACGGCGGGTGGAGGTCCACAACTACTGTGGCCGAGGGTTATATTGACGATTCAGTTCAAAGAAAAGTTCAAGTATCTAATCAGATATTAAATGCAATAGAAAACAAAAGCATCACCGAAGTGAACATCAATGTCCCGTGCAACTCCACCAATACTCCAGGAAATTCTTCTACGCCCGTTATAAACTTTAATAGTTGTACCATCCAGAATGTAAATTACTATAATTCCTAATAAAGTTCAACATTGACGGTTTTTTGTATTTATTTATTTCATGGTCGTAGAAAAAGTTTTGTATGCCACTGCCGCAAACAGCTATTGTAATACTCGTGCTGATCTATTGTGCCACTCAGCTAGCACTCGTGTTACAATAGCTATCATTGCTTGACAGTTTCATAAATAACTATCAAGATCCAGTCTCAATCTAGTCGCAATCTTCCAAATGTCAAAAAAGCGGTCAAGTGCGAGTCGGACTTGCCCATTAAGGGTTCCGTAGCAGTAAGTAACATAATAATTCCTTTTTTTTTAAATTTTTATATTTGAGTTGATTGAATGAAAGGTAAATTGCGGTTTACGACTTATGACGTATTAAAAAAAACTACAGGAAGTAGTTTTTTTATCTCGTTCAAACCAATTATCGTTGGAAGTTTACATGGTAGTGTACATCATATATTTTTTTTAGTTTTATCATTCTCTTATTTTAGAAGTTACAGGGGGGGGGGGACACATTTTACCACTTTGGGAGTGTCTCCCGCGCACACTATTCAATTTAGAAAAAAATTATATTACAAACCTAAATATCATTTTTGAAGAGCTATCCATAGATCCTCACACATATGGCTTCGATGAAAAAAAAAATGTTTGAGTTTCAGTTCTAAGTATGGAGACCCCCAAAATTTATTGTTTTTTTTTATCCTAATGCGGTTCACAGAATACATCTACTTACCAAGTTTCAAAAGCATAGTTCTTACAGTTTCGGAAAAAAGTGGCTCTGATATACGGACGGACAGACAGACAGACATGACGAATCTAGGGCTCCGTTTTTTGCCATTTGGCAACGGAACCCTAAAAAGGTGTTCTCCCAACAACATTTTCAAATTTTTAAACAAAATTTTGTTACGAAATCATGTTTTCTTTGAAAAAAAAAGCTGTTCTCGTAACAAAATTTTCAATATTTTCAACAAAATTTTGTTACGAGATCACCTTTTTTGACATTTGGGAGGTCGAGATTGAGATAAAGAATATAGAGATCGAATTTAAAACACCTTTTTGTTACGAGAATTGGCCCTCTGTACAATACTTGTATTGTCATCCATCGCTGGAATAACACGGTGCCTGAACCAATTGATTTATCATTGACAATTATGGCGTTGACTAACAAGGATTACCTAATTGAATTCGCCCAAACGACATGCGACGCCAGAGATCAAACAAATGTCTATCCAATTAATTTGCACTGATACCACATGACCATTAGGGCTTGCGGTATTTATATCGTATATAATAGATACATACATTTATTAAATTTATTGTTATATTTATTATGTCTTTACTGCGACCGTGGTCCCGGTAAATTTTTTACCGATTCTAACACGGTTCAAGGCATTCCCGGGACTTTCAATACTTTCGATACTGCCTTGATTTTTTTAACAATAAAGCAAAACTTCGATGTTTTTCGGTGAAAACCTACTAGACCGACAATTCATAACAAAAATTGTATCCCAGTTCAGAAGTCCGCTATAATATATTAGGTTGGGGAAAAAGAAATCCATTATTTTTACGTGAACTTCAAGACTTTATTTAAAACTGTTTTGTGGTCGATCTTTAACTCCTGGGCGATGCTACGACTACTAACATGCCGGTCCACTTCGATGATTTCAGTGACTTTGTCGACATTTTCGACGACGGGCCTGCCTGTGCGAGGGGCATCCTTAACGTCAAAAATACCCGAACGGAATCGACGAAACCAAAATTGCGCGTAATTAGCTGTTACAGTATCGGGACCATAAACACTATTCACATTTTCAGCCGCCTGACTTGCATTTTCGCCCTTATCAAAGAAAAACTGTAAAATGTACCGAATTTTCTCTTTGTTGACTTCCATCTTTAACGCCGTGTAACTCAGAACTGAATGGACAAAACAAAAAACTGCAAACGAATTCTTTTAGTGCGAACTGTTACCTTGACAACGAGCATAAATTTGAAATTGTTTGATCGATAATTTACGAGATATCGATCACTACAGCCATCTACCGAAAAAATAATGGATTTCTTTTTCCCCAACCTGTTATGTAGTAGCCGCGGTAGCGTAGTGGTATGGGTAATGGACTGCTGAGACGCGGTCTCGGGTTCGATCCCAGGTTTTACCATGGCACACACCAATGACTTTTCGATGCTTTTCGAAGTTATGTGTGTATTTATCGCAGGTTTATAAGTGCCCGGTTAATGGCAATAGGCTCGCCACCTATTACATTGGGACCTAAACATAAACTGGCGAAATGTGGGTGCTAGCACCTCTGCCTACCCCTTCGGGTATATAGGCGTGAGTTTATACATACATATCTTATTGTTAGTACTGTGTTAATATATATGCAGATGTGACAATTAAATTTAATGAGCATCTATTATAGTTTAATTAATTTGAAAATAAACTTTTATTACCCGCTTTGTACACAATACGGGTAAATTTCGTAAAAGCGTCGATAAAAATATGCAAATTTATATATAAAAGTCTTGGAGTGTAAATCATTATTATTTGGTCATAGATTGAAACAACTAATTTATTCATTACCTCTATAATTGTATTTGGTAGAGGTGTTACAGCCACATACATTTCAAACAACTCTGTTTTTCAGTCGATACTTTTCACAGAATTTATGTTAAATATCGAATGAATAACAACCCTATCACTTAGTCACCTTGAACGACACCAAATATTCCAGTTGGGGGTTGACCTTGTATTTTTACTTGGGCGGGAAACAGGCCGTCCGCTCCCTTATGCGTTCGCATTGCGTGCTATTTCGGTCAAATATGTAGAGCAGTGTATATATTTGCATAAAGCAACAAGTAGTGCAGGCGCACATATGTGTGTGCCTGGTCGCGCACATGACTATGTGAGTGAGTTTAAACAGCAGTAGGCTAACAATGGCGTGCTCATAGCAGTGCAGTTCACTTCAGCGACGCTGAGGGAGAGCGATGAAGCTATACACCGTGTATAGCTCCTTCTTTCTCCCTCCCTCCTCGATCATGGTGGGCCACATACACCCCTGGTGAGGGGCCCATACATAAATAAGTAAAAATACACAATATAATATCGAATCGTGATTGTATATGCCGAACGCGAGACCTTGGAGTGATTACGTCATCAAACGAATATAGTTCAACGAGAATGTTTTGAATTATAGCGTCGTCGTTCGGTCATAGTAGGATCAAAATCAAATGTAATCAAAAAATATATATTCATATATTGATTGACTGATGAACGTCTCCCGAGCTCTCTCTATGCTACTCAAACGAAATATTGTACTTAGGTTAAGTAAATATGTTTGTAAATAGACCAAAAAAAAACAGTCCGCTGAGTTTCTTGCCGGAGTCTTCTCAGGACAGGGCCGCGTTTCGAACCGGTGGTCCATTTGCCAAACATTAGATTTTTTGACGTTTTGTAAGTACCGTATTAATGGTCGATACAGCATAAATGGTTTTTGACTTGACTTGACGTCAAGATTATTGCTAAGTCACTCGTGGCAAGTGTTCACCGAGTTAACACATTGCAAAGTTGAACATTAAATTTTTAAATAAAGAAAAAATTAATATAACGATAAGATTAGTATATAAAATAAATGTTAAAATAATATTTTTATTTAGAAGAATTATTTATAAGGAATTCGGCAAATATAAACTATAAATAAAAACACACACTCGTTTATCGAAAACATGTCTTTTTGAAAACAATATAAAGTCTAATCTGCCCACTGATAATAAATTAAAGGGTTACAGTATTTTGACTGTACAAAGGTAGCATAACCATTAGTAATTTAATTGATGACTTGTATGAAGGATTGGCAATGAAGGCAGTATTAGGATGGGTGATCACTCTTCTGACACATTAAGACCCTTTGTGCCTCAGAGAGCACAAAGGGCAAAGGGCAAAGGCAAAAGCAACATGAATATGTCTATTTGCATTGGTCTGGGTGTTTCTATGTATAATATGTATGTATTTACAAAAAAAGAAGTATATAAATATGTTTATCCGCATTCTGGAACCCATAACACAAGCTAGTTAAACTATGCTTACTTTGGGTCTAGAAAGCGCTGTGTAGAGTGTCGTAGAATATTTATTTATCTATGGCAGTCATTACGGGTAGTTGGAGCCCTAAAACGTCCGACAAATGGTCTAACTACAGGACTTCGATATCGCCAATGGGTCGTGAAGATCAGATGGCAGCCGCTTCACAGAAAATAGCGAAGTTCAGCCGCTTCATAGTTAAACTGAAAAGACAACCCACAATTGAGTTGGGAGAAGGCTCAGAGGATAACATTTACATTTACTGCCGGATTCGTAAAGCAATAGGCTGTATTTAGCCTGTGAGAAAAGAACCTGCCATTAAAAACACACGGCCACTCTTTTCTAATCGCCAATAATAATTACATTGGTTTTCTTTACAAAGTGTATTAAGTACTAGCTGCGCACGCGCGAAGTTGGTTATCGTTTTTTGGTCATATTTCGGGTTCTACTAAACCAATTGTAATCAAACATAAGGCAGATTTTAAGTCTGATCTGAGACCTTCCTATATAATAGATAAAATCGCATCGATTTCCGTTCAGTCGTTTTCGCGTCCATTCCGAATAAACAGACAAGAATTAAAAAAACATAAACCGCTGATTTAACATAAACCAAGTTTTGGAACGCAGTTCCTTATCGCGCGTTATGAAAGGGGCCTAGACGGAAAAAATTAAGATTGTAACGACACTTTTCACTTTTGTAACTTCTGCGCACCGATCCGCGCATTGTTGTCACGGTACTACGGAAACGTATGGTGTCATTGTCAAACTGTAAAAATAAACTATGATTTGATTCGAATACGACGAGGAGTTTCAGTTTCTGAAGAACTTTATGATCAGTAAGAAAAAATAATAAAAAATAACAATTATGAATCCTGACAGTGTTTCATAAAATGTGTGTGACATAACATTTTATTAGAATTCCTTCACAATACAGATTATTTTGAATTATAACTACAACAAGTACTTATTACAAAATATTATTTAAATTCATTATTTAAATACTAGCTAACTAAACTAAACTAAATAAATCTAAAATAAAATAAATAATTAAAAGAAACTTAAACCTAAAATGCATCGTGGAATTCCTCCGCATCGCATGCCTCCTGTGGTAACGTGCCCAGAAGACTGGCAGCATTGCCACGTTGTATGGCAATACTTATTCTCTGTGCTAAAAAGAAGCCAGCCTTTTGGTCACGAGAAGCGTCGATTATACGTGTTGCAATCTCCCTGAAGAGACTGCAAGCACTCGGACCGCATGCCCCTAACGTTTCGACTCCAAACGGCACAAATTCATAATCTCCAATTAAATTTGAGTATTTGCGCCGTTTGAGAGTCTCCGCAGAAGCAGCAGCAGAAGTAGGAGCAATGGTATCGACGCATGTTGCGTCCCAAACCAGAGTCCTACCCGTTTTCCATGGCATTAATGACATACCGTCCGGTCTCTTGCCATCGTCGCGTGCCAAACCATTTGGTTCAAGTACAGCTGGCACACCGGCAATGACAAGAGCACGTCGGATTATGTCATTGAGGCTGGCGTGCCGTGGTATTCGCCCAGCGCTCCAGCGCTTCCTTCACTAATTAATTAGTATAGTATATTTCCACAAAACGGCACAGGGTACAGGTAGTGTTGCGTTAATCGAAATGAACTTCGTTCCATCCGGGTGTCCCTTGACACCTCTCAAGTTTTTTTTTTTAAATATCTCCCTTATCCAGATACAGGTAATTCACAATTTTATAAAAGTATCCAAGATGCTGCAAATAATACACCATACGTATAGTAATATTTTAGTAGTGTAGCATTAGTATTACATAGTATCGTAGTAGTATCATATTGTTAACCGTGTTCACATGACGTATCGTTAGGTACAATAATAATTTCACCAGTGAAATCCTTTTAGATAAACTGAATTTTCAAGATTTTCAATGATATTCATTAAGCAAGATGTGCTAACGCAATTGAAATTGTTATAACGCGTTTATCTTCATCGGTGTAATCAAGCCTATGGGTAAGAGCATAATATGGCTGTTCGCTTTACCGTTTGTCATCCATCCATCCATCCATCCATCGAGACGTTTGACATGCAGTCGTGAGACTCAATATTCTAGGACATACCTACCTACTACAAAGAGACATCTAGACCAAAACTAAACTTAGCTTGTAATAACAATTTCAAGCTATGTTTAGTTTGGGCTCTACTTATAGCGGACAAATATATATTTTTTTTGTTAATACCTACCTACATACAAAAATGAAAAAAGAAATAAAAAAATATTATACATTGAAATAAAACTATTTTTAACGGATTCTATCGCGATTTAACTTATTTTTATTTTATCTTTCATTTAAATTTTCACGTAAACTTCCGACAATATCAAATTATTATACGTAAAAATACCCAGACGAATGAGAATGCATTCATACAAAAATATTTGCAGTGAGTGGGAATCGAACCATTGATTTAGCAGTCCTACGCTCTACCGCCACGTCATATAGGTACTTACTCCTAACACAAACAAAATAGGAGCTTAGCAATGTAGAGTAATTTATAGATCGATTATTCAGCCAAGCATTGTTTTGAATCGATTCATTTCATTGCGATTTTCAAGTAAAGCGATTCAAAATTTATCGTTCTGATTTTTAGGGATTTTCTTTAGAAAAGCCTTATTGCTAAGGAGTTGTCGTCGACGTCGTCGTTGTTGCCAATTTTCTGTCACGGTTTTAGGTATGAAAGAGATGAGCTATCGAGTTGCTGTTTTCGGTAATAGATTCGTGCTGGGGTGAACCATTGCAAGATAAAAATCGCAAAAAAAAAAACGCAAAATCGAAAATCCCTTGTATTCGGCTGAGCTCGTCTCAGGAATTCAACTTGTTTAAGAGATTGATTAAAGAGTGTCCGATCCGATCCTAGGATCGAAATAGAAACATTATAATCCTAAATCGATTCAAACCATTATGTCGCGCATCTCTAATTCAGTCTCATAAAATAAAATAAAAATGTTAAGTAGTTTGCTGGTTTTTTTTTTCTTAATATTTAGGACACGTCAATTTGAATTCATCTCGCCTGATGGTAAGCTGAAGGTAAAGTCTCAGAAAAGAGGGTCACCATTACATACACGTACCATGTTAACAATGGTGGCACTCAGCTTGATGGCGTCCTCAAAAGAGGATTGTCGTCGCAGCACCGCGTGAACCCACCGGTCCCACCAGTGCTGTACAAATTTGTGTCATCAAATTTCTACCACCAGTACTTAGATTAGTATTTATATATTATAATGAAAAAATAATAATGATAATAAATTATACACATCACACACATACACATAACTTCACGCCTGTATCCAGATGGGGTAGGCAGAGGTGTATTGCACACCCACGATTCGCCAGTTATGTTAAGGTCCCAATGTAATAGGGGGCGAGCCTATTGCCATCTACCGGGCACATTACTTAGCGAGCGATAATAAACATTATTAATACACACATAACTACGAAAAGTCAAAGGTGTGTGCGCGGGGCGACTGGGGATCGAACTCCGTTACGTACACCACTGGGCTATCGCCGCTTTATAATAAATTATAATGATTTAATATTTATATATTCGCACATCTATACATCAGACAGAAGCACGCTTAACAAAGCTCAAAATAGAAGAACGTCGCCACGCGGTGACATCATTCCTGTTTTAGGACGCGACCTCGCTATTAAGGCCTGTCGCTCACACAAGCAAAAGAGCAAGATATTATGTACTATTGTCGCGGTGGAGTGGACGCGGGTTCGAAGCGAGGGGACGCGGCGAAAGGAAGATGCAGGACTCCGCTACTATTGAACCGACTTCAAAAGGAATGTCTTATGAGCGATTTTTTCTTTTGAATGAAATATATAAGTCACTTTTGTCTCTTCTTGGTTTCGTTCGGTACTATTTGTAATTTTTTTAATTTATTTAACGCTAATGACATGATTTGGAAGCAATGTAAAATCCATCAAAATTATACTAACAAACCCTTGTATTTATAACCAAATGCAATCTGACTTCAAAGTTTATTAATGTGTATTTTTACAAGAATAAAGGGGATGCATAATGTGGAATTCCATAAAACTTCTGAATTTGTAAGGTAATTCCATTAAACCGAAGTAGTAACCGAGTAGGTTTACAAAATTACAAAGTTAAGCAACATTAGCCACAAATAAATAAATATTCTAAGACATTCTACACAGCTTTTTCTAGACCCAAAGTAAGCATAGTTTTACTAGCTTGTGTTATGGGTTCCAGAATGCGGATAAATATACTTATATGCTTTTTTTTTTGCAAATACATACATAGTATACATAGAAACACCCAGACCAATGCAAATAGACATATTCATGCATACAAATATTTGCAACGAGCGGGAATCGAACCCGCGCCCCCTGTCGTAGCAGTTACGCTACAGAGGCTGTCAAAGTCATAAAAGTCTTAGGATGGTCCGTGCCTCATTAGAGAGCACTTTAAGCCGTCGTTGGCCCCGGTTTGCGATACAAACATCCAGTGGTTACGCGTAGTTGGTGCCCTAAAAAGTCGACAACTAGTCATACTACAGAATTTCGATATCGTCAATGGGTTGTGGAGGTCAGATGGCAGTATCTTCATGGAAAATATCAAACTTCAGTCGCTTCAGAGTTAGACCGAAAAGCCAACCCCAACTAAGTTGGGCAAAGGCTCAGAGGATGATTCCAATAAACCACGTGTAACCTACGAGACTTAAAGTAATATCCCGACTTATTTTGGTCATAATTTCCCAATTATTAATGTACCCAAAATCTCCTCCAATTATTTAAATTAAGAAAGCACAAGTACGTCACCATCTTCTGACGACAACATGTTGAGTGAACTAGAAAGTGTAAAGGAATCCCTCTATTCCTCCTTAGACACAACGCTGCGACTACGCATCGATGACGTACAACCGCGGCACCGCGCCGACACGCGACGGCTACGTCCCGTTGTCGCCTAGCGTCTAGTGAGCGACGCGCGTAACGCACCGACCCAAAACAGCTTAATCTTGTTAACTTTTTGTAATGATCAAGATAATTATTGTTAGTAGTCGAATTAAATATACTGTTATTATTTGGAATGAGGTTTACGAAGCTAAGTTTTAATTTTAAAAAAGTCATACACTAACAGATTCACAAACGATCTTGAAATTGAAATAGAAAGTAAGTAGGTTGTAGTAAGTAGGAATATTTTTTCGGACCAACCGGCCCTTTTCAGGGCCAGCTGACCCCATTGCACGAGGGGGTCGGGGTATGGCGGGCCTGCAAGGCCCGCGGGGGTGGGGGGTCGCTCCAGGTACCCCTCTGCTCTTATCAGAGGGGACACTGCGAATGGCCCAGGGTCAGTCGGAGTGCGAGGAATATGCTCTATGGGTAACCTTACACCCCGGCGTCTGTAGACCCGAGACGGCGTGCAGTTTTAGTCGGTTCAAGCCCGACATAACCGCCCCCGCTCGCCGGCGGGGGGGTATCCGAAGGGATTTCCGCACAAAAAAAAAGGGTACATGGGATCTAACTCACCATATGGCGCCCAAGCGAACCTCACTTGTTAGCCGGTACACGTGCTGGTTAGTGCCCATTAACGCATGAGACTCTTGCGCAGGCTTGCTCATCGGGGTTGGAGGAAAATCTAAAAAATCGAAGATCATGAAAATTGGTCTACCGAATTCTCGAATTATAAATGGTTATCACTAACACGACTTTGTTTGATATTTATAGATTTGAAAGTCAAGCTGATCTTTATATATTTGCATAGCCGGGCAGGGGGATTGTGGTCGCAGCACTAGTGGGACCGGTGCGTGTCACGCGGTGCTGCGACGACAATCCTCTTCTGGTGGGGCCGTCAAGCTGAGAGCCACCATTGTTAACATGGTACGTGTATGTAATGGTGACCCTCTTTCCTGAGACTTTACCTTCAGCTTACCATCAGGCGAGGTGAAGTCAAATTGACGTGTCCTAAATAAAAAAAAAATTTGACAAGCTACTTCGTTCGCTCATTGTACAATGTACTGAATGAAACGCGTCAAAAACGCAATTTTTTTTTTTTTAATTTAATTTAATTTATTTAAACAGGGTTTAGCCCCGGGGTGCCCGGCAACGGACACTTGGGGAGGACACCGTGCGGTTTTAGTCGAGACACGACATAACCACCCCCGCTGGCCAGCGGGGGGGTATCCGAAGGGATTTCCGCACGTAAAAAAAAAAAAAAGGGTTTAAAGTCTTTAAGTTGTTTTGTGTCTGGGCAAATTAATATCGAGAACAGTCGAAACCTCTGATGACGTCAGTCACCACATGGCGAGTTAGTTCTATTCCTAGCTTTGTTTGGTATACACATTGTACTGTTGAATACCTTTTTAAATAAATTTTACACACGGTTACAATCACGCCTGTTGAACTTGCTACAAGAATTCAGATGGATTGTTTATTTTTATTATTTCTCTTTGTATATGGCATCACGCTACGATCTATGATGGAGTTGGGTCCACCGGTAAAATACACAAAAAAACCGGCCAAGTGCGAGTCGGACTCGCCCATGAAGGGTTCCGTAGCAGCAAGTAAATTTTTATATTTGAGTTGATTGAATGAAAGGTAAATTGCGGTTTACGATTTATGACGTATTAAAAAAAACTGCATACTTACTAGATCTCGTTCAAACCAATTTTCGGTGGAAGTTTACATGGTAATGTACATCGTATATTTTGTTAGTTTTATCATTCCCTTCCATTTTTTGAAACATTTTTTGAGTTTCAGTTTTATGTATGAGGAACCCCCAAAATGTATTTGTCTTTTTTTCTATTTTTGTGTGAAAATCTTAATGCGGTTCACAGAATACATCTACTTATTAAGTTTCAACAGCATAGTTCTTATAGTTTCGGAAAAAAAGTGACTGTGACATACGGACGGACAGACAGACAAACATGACGAATCTAAAAGGGTTCCGTTTTTTGCAATTTGGCAACGGAACCCTAATAATGATATACTTCACCTATAACTCCACTACATAAGAACACAGGAATAACGAACTCATGAATTTGTAAGAAAATTTCGGCAATTTCATATGTAAGGACCTAATATTTTTTTATTGATTTTATTCTTATGTAGTGGAGTTATAGGTGAACTATATCATAATTAGGGTTCCGTTGCCAAATGGCAAAAAACGCAACCATTATAGATTCGACATGTCTGTCTATTACCTTTTTTTTTTTTTTTATCGTGCGGAAATCCCTTCGGATACCCCCCCGCGTGCCAGCGGGGGCGGTTATGTCGGGCTTGAACCGACTAAAACCGCACGCCGTCTCGGGTCTACAGACGCCGGGGTGTAAGGTTGCCCATAGAGCATATCCCTCGCACCTCGCCTGACCCTGGGCCATCTCCGGTTTTGAGATGGCCCCCTCTTGTCCCCGTCTTGCCCCGGTTTGGGGGAGGGGCGCTAGTCGCCCCACCGTCCCGGCCTGCTTCTGCTGGGGTGACAGGTGGCCTCACCCGCCACCCCCAGGCCTGCGCTCATGGAGGACGGAGGTCGTTAAGCGACCTCCGGCGCCTGAGTCGCCTGCGACGCGCGGCGAGCAAGTTGCGGGCTCGGCGGACCGGGAGAGTTCTAAGTCTCTCCCGGGCGCGCTCCGCCACCTCCTTCGCGAGCATTACATGCTCGCAGAAGGAGGTGGCGGCGGCCCACGCGCTCGCGCTCCGCACCATTGCCGCAATCATGCTACCGAGCGAGAGGACTCCCACCCCGATGGCTGCCACGAGGTCACGCCTCGGCGCCTCCCACGCCGGGCAGTCCGCCAGCGTGTGCAGCCCTGAGTCCTCAATCGCGTCGCAGTGATGACACTCAGGCGTTGGCTCCTTCCTGATCCGATGCAGGTGGTCCCCGAAGCACCCCTTCCCGGAGATCACCTGCGTCAGTCGGTACGAGAGACTTCCGTGTCGCCTCTCCAGCCAATCCTCCATGATGGGCCTTACCGCCGCTATTGCGGCGTGCCCTGCGCTTGGTCGCCCAAGTCGTTCCTTCCACTCCACCACGATGGCCTGGCGGAGCTGGGACTGCACGGCCTAGATTTCTCGAGGCTCGGGGTTCCATCCCTGCTCCCGCGCCTCCTTTCGCCACTGGTACAGTTGCGAAAGGGCTCTCGCTTCCAGGTCCCATGGCGGAGTTCCGGCAAGGAGACTCGCCGCCTCGAAGGAGATCGTGCGGTACCCTCGGATGACCCTGATGGCCAGAACTCGCTGCGGAGCGCGCAGCATCTGCACAGTTCTGGTCCTCAGGGCCTCCCCTCCGCCCATATTGGGCACCCATACAGGGCCATGAACCGCACGATCCCCGCGTAGAGTCTCCTGCAGGAGTCATCGGGCCCCCTCATGTTGGGCAACAGCCGAGCCAGAGCAAGAGCTGTGCCCTTCAATTTGGGGGCCAGGTCCACTAAAGCCTCCAACCGACTCATCATCCTCTCCTCCAGCGTTCGAGTAGCAGCTACCCAGGGCTCCTCCGGTGGTGATTGGGCCGGCCGCCGCACCGATTGCGTCGGCTGCTCCGCCTGCGATGACTTCGCCGGCATCGGCTGCGTCGACCGCGTCGATCGCGTCACCCGCGCCGGCGGCTCTGGTTGCGCCAATTGCGCTAGCTGTGCCGGCTGGGCGGAGCTCGCCACCAACCTCTTCAGCTCCTCCAGAGCTGCAGCTAGCCGAGCTGTCTCTCGACGGGACTCGGCCAGCTGTGCCGCGAGAGCCTCGTTTTCGGAGGCGATGCCGAACACAATGTTCAGCATCTCCTCCTGCTGAGGGTCTGGGGACCCCTGGGACGACGCAGCCACCTTCTGGAGTCTCTCCAGAAGTGACCGCGTCTTCCCGCACGGCTCCGACACCGACACCGCCGAGGTGGAAGGCCTCGGCGGTGAGTGTAGACGAGAGGTGCGGGGTTCTAATGAACTATGAAGTAAGCAGCAAAACAGCAGACACACTTTTATCAATATATTTGAATTGCACACAAACTAGAGCTATGATATAACACAAACTAGGAACATGAGTACAATGGTTACACAATTACCATGTGCTGTTAAGACTGCCTATGCGTGGCAACTGCGTAACCTACTTGGTCAAGAGTTTGTGCAGGACTGCCGAGGAGCGGGTCACACGCCAACACCAGCACAACCCCCCGCCGCACCGCGCGCGGGCCCTTCCTTCATTACGGTGCGCTGGCGTTGACCACATCTGTTAATACAATGGACCCATCCCTCGGCCACTAACAATAGGAACTTACCTAGGCCCGAGGAGCGGGTCTCCAGCCAACACTAAAACGGCCCCGACGCACAGCGTTTACGACCTTTTCCTTAATTACGGTGCGTTTGCGTTGGCCACATCTGGTAGTACAATGGAGACCCATCCCTCGGTTACAACAATGGAATCTTACCTACTTAACTTACTATTAAACAAAATATTCTTAAATACTACGTAGGTACATTTCTTAAAATACCATGATTAGTCGTGCTCCTTAACACCACCCCCCAGTTGGAGGCTTCAACCGATAACTGAACCGGTAGTAGGTAGCACGGCTACTCGAGTTACGGGACGACGCAGCATCCCTGTACTTGTTTTTATGTCAACTACACGCACATGTCCGCCACTTCCCGGATACACTTTGTCTATTACGCCGCGGGGCCACACATTACGCGGTTGTTTACCGTCACATATAAACACTATATCACCCACTTTCACTGAGTTGCTTGCCGTAGTCCACTTTGATCGTCTCTGAAGAGTGGGCAAGTATTCTTTGGCCCATCGTCTCCAGAACATTTCTGCAAGCCCATTCGCCTTCTTCCACAAGCGACGAGCGTCGATATCAGCGGGATCATACGTTGTCAAGCGGGTGTCCCCTGCCGCCGTACCGAGCAGCAGGTGATTCGGCGTGAGTACTACTGGCTCTTCGGGATCCGATACCACATATGAAATGGGGCGACTATTCACGATAAGCTCTGCTTCCAAAAGGACGGTGTGAAGTACTTCCTCTGATGGTGCTCGCTGTTTCAGAATGGCGTGTAGAGCATTCTTAACAGAGCGGACGAGCCGCTCCCAGGCGCCACCCATGTGCGGTGCGGCAGGTGCATTAAATCGCCACTCAATGCCTTTGGCTAATGCCTCGTCTTGTAGTCGTTCGGTGTTCAAATTTCGCAGAGCGGCACGGAGTTCCTTATTCGCTCCTATGAAGTTCGTACCGCAATCGCTCAAAATAATCGAAGGTTGCCCACGGCGCGCTATCATGCGGCGCAAGGCAAGTATAGCAGAGTCACTGTTTAGCGTTGCGGCTAACTCCAGATGAATGGCGCGTGTAGCCAGGCATGTAAACAACACACCCCAGCGTTTCTCCCGGCGCCGTCCTATAGTAATCTCCATGGGACCGAAATAATCGATCCCACAATTTACAAATGCTCGCCGGGTGGTGCTGAGCCTCACAAGTGGTAGGTCACCCATCTTTGGAGGTTGGGGTCGCGCGCGCAGGACTTTACAATGCTGGCAGCGCGCAACGACCGCCTTTACAGTAGGGCGAATGGATGTCACCCAGAATCTTTCTCGAAGATTGTTAATGACAGACTCGTGGTTGGCATGCAGCGCACGCGCATGATAATGCTGCACAAGTAGTCGCGTGATGTAGCAACTGCCATCGAGGATCACGGGATGTTTCTCGTCGAAGGATAGTTCCGTCGCAGCTCCCAGGCGTCCTCCGACCCGAAGCAACTCGTCGTTGTATAATATTGGATCGAGCTTCAACAGGCGGCACGCGTTAGGTAGTGCGCGCTTAGCTCGTAGCGCGCTTAGTTCTTCGGGAAACGATCGTTCCTGCGACTGCTTTAGTAAAATGCGCTCTGCCTCCCGCAGGTGGCTTATTGTAAGCGTACTTACCGTAGTCCCCTGCTTGCGTCTGCATGCACTGATAAAGAGAAGGACGCGCGCAGTAACACGCAAAACTCGCGTCCACGTAGAATAGCGCGTCACGTCGATCAGGGGTTGGGTGTTGTCACCCATTGCCAGTACTCTCTCGATGCGGTCTGTATCATCAGCGGGTAACTCCTCACAGCTGTAGCTCGGCCACGGTACCTGGGGATCACAGAGAAACGGAGGACCCGAAAGCCACATGCCTTTATTATTAGGCCAGTCCATCCTGGTTGCTTCGTCAGCAGGGTTGGACTCGGAAGGCACCCAGTACCAGTTGCTCCTCTTGCTTAAACTGTCGATTTCGGCTAACCTATGAGAGACGTATTTTTGATAGTCTCGCGCGTAAGAGTTAATCCACATAAGAACTGTTTTTGAATCAGTCCAGAGGTAGAGGTTCTCTATATTGAGATCAATTTCGCCTTTTACTGTCACTGCCAGTCTGCATGCTAAAACTGCTGCCTGCAACTCGAGACGTGGGATGGATACTACTTTAACAGGTGCAACGCGCGCTTTTCCGGCTACCATCGAACATACTCTATTGCCCTCAATATCGGTACCCACTAGAAAGGCTACAGCGGCGTAAGCTTTCTCACTAGCGTCCCCAAAAACATGCAGATCCACCGCTGTCCGTTCCAAACCGTGCCAGCGAGGTACAGCCACATTTGATAAGGCTTTTAATTTGGAAAGCCACTGGAACCAAATAGCGGCCTCGGAGTCCTTGATGCACTCATCCCACAATATGCCCGACTGCCAAATACGTTGCATAAGGACTCGAGATTGTATAATGCACGGGTACACGAACCCGAGCGGATCAAAAATGCTCATTATGAACCTGAGAAACTCGCGCTTGGTAGGCTTAATCTGACCTTCTACTAATTCCGTTGAAAGACGCTTAAATGAGAGATTGAATCTCATACAGTCACTTGACGGGCACCATATCATTCCTAAAGTGCGTGCGCTGTCAGATTTATCTAGCTTGACTCGGCCTGGAACAACATCTGGTAACATTTCACGTAATTCGGGTGAATTCGTCACCCACCCCCTGATATCAAAACCACCGGCTCGGTGTATGTGGGTGACGTCCGCGATCAGCTGTTGTGCCGTGTCAATAGAGTCTACACTGTCTATATAATCGTCTACATAGTGCCTTTTCCGTATGGCTTCAACCGCGGCGGGATGTGAATCTTTGTATTGCTCTGCATTTTTATTCAACACGTAAATGGCTGAAGTGGGAGAGGAAGCCGCGCCGAAGATCATCGAGGTCATGACATAAATTGAAGGTTCTTCAATTCTGTCTTGACCGCGCCACAGAAACAATTGAGCCCCCTGATCTGCTTCGCGGATTTTCACTCGCAGAAACATATCCTCTATGTCGGCAGTGAAGGCTATACGGCCGGTCCGGAATCTAATAAGAATTCCTAACAAGGAATTCATCAAATCTGGCCCACTAAGTAAATTACAGTTCAGCGATGCGCCTTTATACGAAGCGGCTGCTTCAAAGACTAGCCGCAGTTTACCTGGCTTGTTGGGGTTTGAGACTCCAAAGTGAGGTAAATACCATACCGGACTTGCCCTAATGCCTTCAACTTTGCGTGCGTACCCCGAAGTCAACAATCGGGCTACCTGTTTTGCATAAGCATCCCCAAATTCAGGATCACGATCCATCTTTCTCTCTATCCCAGCGAGGCGTTTGCGCGCATATTCGTAATTATCGGGCATTTCGACGTTATTACGGGACCACAACAAGCCTACTTCCCACTGCTGGACGTTATCGGGGGAGCGGCGACACGTTGTATTTAGTGTTTCCAACGCACGTTCCGAATTACAATCTTTGCGAAGTACATGCGAAATGCCTATTGCCTCTAACTCAAACTGACTTTTCACTAACGCATGTAAATCGTCATGAGGTACGGACATGCAGTTGGCAGAATGGAACTCGCTGCTATTAACCCTTCCACCTAGCGGGCCATGGACGACCCAACCTAACCTGGTAAGTGAAGCAACTGGACGACCAGATTTACCTTGACGAATCTCCTCTCCAACGATGAGCTTCCAGTTGTCCTGTCCCAACAATAGCATAGGCTTCGCGTCCTTCATCTCGCTGCAATCCAGACCCCGTAGGTGAGCGTTGTCTCTGATCACTCGCGCTGGTAGCGTCTGAGACGGCAAGTTCACGTTACGTAGAGTACGCACTACAATTTTATGGTTCGCTCCGTTCGGTCCGCGCACTATAACCTTAACACTACGTGAGTTGTTGTCGGTCACACAATGACCGCGGGCCGTCATCAACTTAAGAGGCACTATTGGTCCGTCTACATCACTTGTGAATTTGTCATCTAAAATGGATACGGATGCGCCGTCGTCCAATAATGCGTACGTTGATTGTTCGACCCCATAATTAGTCACAATAGTTACCGGTAACACTTTTAACAAGGCCCGCGCACGACTCTCACCAACATTTGTCAGAGTTTCATATCTAACCTGCGGGGGTGAGGTCTCAAGCGGCGATGTTGCATCAGGCGGCGGCGGTACGTTAGACGGTGGCTCCACTTCGGACGGCGGTGCCACGTTGCGATCTTTATGCAGTAACTCATGGTGTGGCCCATTACACTTACTGCAACGTTGCGCGCGACAATATCTTCTTGCGTGACACTTAACAATACACTTACCGCATATTCTATTTTGTACGAGCAAGTCCCAACGTTCATTTACAGAAATATTCTTAAAGTCTCTACATTCACTTAAATTATGGTTCCCTTTACACTTAACACAAGTAACCTTATTTTTACTGGTCTCAGTCCTCGTAAATGCGGCGATTGACTCTACCTGCGTATGCACACGATGATTTGCTCCACTGGTTCGCACTGGCGCTAAACCCTTATCTCTGTCGCGGCGAGCGGCCGCCAACGATCCGAATGCCGGGTCGCTGCGGGCGCCGAATTTTCTATTCGCGTCGGTGTAACTTGCGTCGTTTAAGCTCATCGGAACATGATATGAGGACGCACGAGTTAATTCACTGAGGAAGTCCACTAAAATATTTAAGTTTGGAGACACTCTTAGATCAATGCCACTGTTATTATCCAAACGCATCGCAAATTGTCCGTACTGAGAGCGTTGGTATGGTGTTAACTTGTTTAATAGTTCAGTCACTAATTGTGGATTATTTATATATCCGTCCGCACGTATACTTCTTAGCACTGCTACACAATTTCGAACCGTACTCGTGAATTTACGAAGTTCATGTCCATTTTCGGAAACTTTCGGTAAATCCCGCACTTTCTTTATAGCACACTCTAACAATCGAATAGGGTCTCCGAACTCGTCTTGAAGGGCCTCAAGCACTTCTTCAGGATCTGATGATGTTCTCAGTAGGTCCCGAACTGCAGCTTTCGCCTCACCGACGAGCGCCACCCTTAGGCGCGCCATATTCTCCAGCGGTCGAAAATCATGCATCATACTGGTGCTACGATATGCTTGCTGAAAACTCAGCCAATCTGCGGCATTACCATCGTATTGTGGTATCTCGTACACTTGTCGCGGTACATTTCGCCCCTGCCCTAGCTTGCTGATAGCCTCTGCTAGCCGATCAATATCTGTTAGAGCCTGGTTCTTCGGCGGCATAGGCGACGCTTCGGATGGCGGATGTAATGGAGAGGGCGCACGTGTCGTGGTTGGAGGCACCACGTGCATCGTAGAGACAGGCGCGTGGGTGGCAGCATATGCCACGTGTGTCGAAGCGTCGGGTGCGTGAGGGGCAAGTGGCGCCAAGTGTATCGAAGCGTCGTGTACGTGGGCGGCAGAAGACGCCACGCGCATTGGAGTGTTGGTCGCATGGGCGGCCGCGGATGCCACGTGCATCGTAGCGTCGGTTGCGTGAGGGGCAGCGGACACCACGTGCATTGAAGCGTCGGTCACGTGGGGGGCAGCGGATGTCACATACCTTGAAGCATCGTTGCCAGGCGCGGAACGCTCGTTCATGCGGGGGCCGGCGGATGCGTCGTCTAGCCAGCGCGTCATGCGTTCCGATATCTCATCGCTTGCCACGCTTCTCGGTGCTCCATTTCGCTTCATGAGTTCTTCTTGTGCTGCTATTTCCGCCATATCGAGTGCGAGTTTCTTTTTTGCCAGACCTTCTTGTATCCGCGCAAACTTCAGCTCCGCTTCATATTCAGCGCGCATTCGTAGCGCGTCGCGGCCTGCCTGGCTCATCCTTGACGATGCGTGGCTGACGCTATACGGCGCACGAACTGTGCGTACTGAAGCCGGTGTTAGCTCCGATGGCGGTAATTCCCTATGGTCACTTAGACCACCTACCACGGAGCTCCTAGCGGGCTGCTGCGGCGCTCTTACCTGAAGATCCGGGGGTGATGAAGCTCGTAATCCCGATTCTGAGCCTGTTAAATTATTCATTGCTTTTGTTGCACTCCGTGTCTGTCGCTTTCCACTGTAACTCATGGTTACTTACTTCAATCCGGCTCGAAGGACCAGTTATGTAGACGAGAGGTGCGGGGTTCTAATGAACTATGAAGTAAGCAGCAAAACAGCAGACACACTTTTATCAATATATTTGAATTGCACACAAACTAGAGCTATGATATAATACAAACTAGGAACATGAGTACAATGGTTACACAATTACCATGTGCTGTTAAGACTGCCTATGCGTGGCAACTGCGTAACCTACTTGGTCAAGAGTTTGTGCAGGACTGCCGAGGAGCGGGTCACACGCCAACACCAGCACAACCCCCCGCCGCACCGCGCGCGGGCCCTTCCTTCATTACGGTGCGCTGGCGTTGACCACATCTGTTAATACAATGGACCCATCCCTCGGCCACTAACAATAGGAACTTACCTAGGCCCGAGGAGCGGGTCTCCAACCAACACTAAAACGGCCCCGACGCACAGCGTTTACGACCTTTTCCTTAATTACGGTGCGTTTGCGTTGGCCACATCTGGTAGTACAATGGAGACCCATCCCTCGGTTACAACAATGGAATCTTACCTACTTAACTTACTATTACACAAAATATTCTTAAATACTACGTAGGTACATTTCTTAAAATACCATGATTAGTCGTGCTCCTTAACAGTGAGTTTCCCACGGCTCTTCCAAGAGCAGAGGGAGCTCGGGTGGATTGTCCAGCCCTCACGCCACCCCGCGCCCCTCGGCGGCCCGCAGCCACCTTGGACGCCGGCTTCGACGCCTCGTCGCTGCTGGAGGAGGAGGTCGTCCCGGTGAGGGTAAAGTCCTCATCCAACACGTCCTCTCCCGCCCGAGCCTATGCGCGCCTCCTGCGCTTGCGGGTCCGCTGCACGCCCAGACCCACTGGGCTGCTCGCCCGGCTTCGCTCGTTGGCGGTGTCGAAACTCTCCGACACCGCCGAGGTATTTAGCGTCACCTCCACGCATGACTGCTGCGCGATTTCCGCGCAGACTCCGTCTTTCTCATTTTCCATATTAATGCCGATTTCATTGTTTTTTGTTTTCCTGTCCGGTTTATTTATATTATTGTTGATATTGTTCATAACATATCCCACGAGTATGGGGGAAAGGTGGTCCATCCAGGCGGTGCCCCCTGCACCTGGATAAGCCTATATACTATGGAGGTCGGCTGGTATCCATAGGTTTTTACGACTTTGCTGTCGGGTGTTATAGACTTTTCCTTGTCGTGGGCCGGCCAATAAAGGCAAGCCCTCCGGTCAGCAAGATCACAGCGTACCCTTCTGTAGCCACCAGTTAGGTCGTTGCTGATCACCTACCGATTACGGAACGCGAGAGGATGGCTAGTCCTCTCTCACCGGCGGCGGCACAAGTGCCCGTCGGCCCCTGCGTTAGCAGTGGGCCAACCCGCCCCTGGATCCCACAGGATCCTATGGTGGCCTCAGCTACTAACACCATCGCTCGTCCTGTCTCCTCTGAAAGCAGAGGAGTACGGAGAGCGATGTGTTCCCGCCACGTTGGGTATTAGCCGACGATCAATGCCAACCCCATGAAGGGGAAGCCATTGACAGCCGCCCAGGGTGTACCGGCCGCTCCGATTCCGCTCCCCCCGGACTGCAGCGGGATCGGAATCGGAACGACACTCGAAGAGGCTACCCAACACACACCCCTGTCTGTCTATTACCTACCTATTAATTATTATAATCATCATTCGAGTTCCTTGCAGCCTGAGGACCGCTCTCCTGCTTGTCTTTTCTTCATGGATTGGTTTCATCTTACCTTTATAGGAGCGTCTGCCCCGAGGAGGAATCCTAAGCCAAAACCTCATCAATCGCCTTGCAGGTGAGGTTGAGGTTCTAAGATTATGGTGGAACCCCATAATTATCAAGAAAAAATTAGAAATATAGAAGTTAAACTATGTTTTATCGTACTGTACAATTTTAACTATTGTCGTAATGATCGCAATTACAGTTAATAAAACTACCGCCATTTTAATGCTATGTGTGAACTAATTAACGCATTTGTTCATGGTAGTCCTGGTCAAGGATATGTCATATTAATATCAGGCTGGAATACTACATTATGTGGGCTTACTCGTGTTCATGAAACTGAATTATAGTAATATCTAGATTTAAAAATTAAATTTTCTTTTTTAGAAAATTAATATGCAATCTATGTTATAAAAAATAGGCCGAAGCACATGAACAAAGACTTCTCCAACATGTTTATTTCGAGGCCATCCAGCTCTTTGACACCACGGACATAGTAAGGAGACTAAAAAGGACTAAGCCTTTTGAGTAGGGACCCAAACTGTTACCGTAATAAAGTGTTTTAACACTGTTTTTTGAAACTGTTTTAGAAGAAACCCCTTTTATAAATGTAACAGATACGAAAGTGTACCATATTCAAGGTACGTAGGTAAGGTACGTTTTATATGTGTGAATAAGTGTAACAGAAATAATCTCCTAAAGTACTTGGGAGTGTACAAAATACCTTTATTTAAAATATTAGATTATAAATATGATAGGATAGTAAATTTGGCAATGTAGCATTTCGGTTAACACTTATTAACACTGTTAACAGATTGATATCTGTTACAGATATACAACTGTTACACAACTGAAAATGGTAACGATTAACAGATTCAATACCAAATTTATAAATGTTAGACCTTCATTCTGTAACCTTTTCATAGTTTAACCCATATAATTATGTAACCTTTATGAATGTGTTTTTAAGTCTCTGCTTTTGAGTTAGTTTAATGAAATTAGAGTAACGTGTGCAGTGAGTGCTGCCCTTGATGAATGCAAAAACAACATAATCTTCCATTATAATAACCATAAGAAAAGTGTCGATTCACACACATTCTTTACTCTGTAAGCTTTTGGTAAAGTAAGTTAAATTTAATTAGGTACTTATTAGTCTCAAGGCTAGATTGTAATTGTTATGAGCTAACTATTTAGTTGGGTACATCATAATGAATAAAAATAGCAATTACTATCATCTACCATCACCAAAAAACATTCAAAATGTCTTGGCATTCCACAATGTTTCTTGATGATTTATTAACTTTTCGAGTAACACACTTATGGAATGCAATGTATCGCTGCACAAATATTAGATACACTCAAACTTTAATCACGATTTAACTCAACTGTAACTGATATCATGTGTAAAAATATACAATAATAACTTTATTGTACTTATGTTTAAGCTATATCTATATTTGTATCTTTACTGGTATATTTTGTATGATAATTTTATGTACTTATGTAAATGTTTATATAATTATCTCCTCACTATACAATAGCTTAGAGTTTCTTTGAAGGATAAAATTTGCATCAAAGCATCGGATATAAAGACCTATAGTAACATCTGCTGAAGGACTGATGACCGTATTGGAGCAAAGGAGTCCTAAAGTGAGTGTGGGACTGCGAAAACGAAAGATGAAACGACCTCCCGCCAGATGGACTGGCTACCAAAAAGGTAGCTGGGACGTACTGGAAGGCGAGGGATAGTATGCCCGATTGCATCCAAAGATTGAACTAAGAGCCCAGGGTCCGGTCTGTAAATGCCTCAGGGCCCACTTACACTCTGGCATCTGGCTGACTCTGGGCCATCTACGGCTTTGAGATGGTCTCCTTTGAAATAAATTCAGCTGATAAGGTAACCTACATTACTTGATTCCAAGGCGGAACGGAGTTTGCCGGGTCATCTAGTGATATTATAAGGCAGTATGATATACGGCTATCATTGGCCAACTCGAACTAAGAATAAATTCATCTACAGGCTATCGAACAAAGATTGCTTTTAACTTTATGAACACCCATATTTTACTCGTAGAAATAAAGGAAACGGTCAAGTGCGAGTCGGACTCAAGCACTGAGGGTTCCCTACACAACTGGATTACCCTTTACTTGTGCTACAAGACCTTGCTTCCTGCTAAATTTCGTTATTCTAGCTCAACGGGAAGTACCCTATAGTTTTGATTCTTACGATTGTCTATATATTTATGCTGCTTAAATGTCTACATATTTTAATTGCTTGCGTAAACTTAGAAGTCTGATTTATTCACAACTTAAGAGGTTTTTAATTCTTCTATGCGTTCCTGCGTAAAAGCTCTTGACAGACAGACACAGAAGTAATCGTATTAGGATTCCGTTTTTCTTTTTAAGGTACGGAGCCCTAAAAAATAATTGAATGGTGATGTCGTAATGAAAAGAATGGCAGGTCAAGAGCACTGCAAACTGGGCTTATATGTGAGATTTATGTTGGGTTTTACCGAACCATATAACGTTATTCAATGCAAACGAAAACCAAACTCGCGACCGCAGCTCACGTAACATGTGAACACTGAAGCAGCACGCCAAACGAGTTCAATGCTCTTTTCGGCCAAAAAGTTATTTTGGTTTTTCTATTAAGAAATTCTTAATAGCAGTAGGTGGGAAAAAATGCGAGGTCGACGGCTGTAACCCTCTCCCCGCTTCTTCCCGTATTCCATGACACTAAAAATAGTTGTCGCAATGTGTTGGTTTTAAACATAAACGTCTTTTAGAGAAATACAGGTAAGAGCACTTTCTTAATGCGAAAACGTGTTGTTATGTTTGTTACCAAGTGTCTTCGTAACTACTTAACTACTTTCGATCAAATTTAGAATGTGGAAAGCTTAACTTCCGAAATAACATATAGGCTAATCTAATTTTCAAACTTCTTTTTTATCGCTTTTTTTAAAGCATATTAGTAACCGAAAATAAATAGTATTCCTCATAACCCCTCTAGCTAAGTTAAATTGCTAGTGTTAGAAGTGTAAAATGCCCAGAAATCAAAACCGGAACCTCTCCACTAAGCTACCAACTTTAAAGCTTAGGGGGATTAAACAGGGTGGTATGAGCATGTCCGGGACTACAGAATGGTTTACAAATGAATGTTGATGTGTTTTATCTCAATACATCATAAAAAATAGATGTGAGATGAGGCGAAACACGTTTCCATGTCGAAAATATATTTCAATAAAGCTTTTAGAGAGAGACAGTATGAGTATGAAAGGAACAAAACAACAACTCGATGCCAGAGGCCACTAAGGTTTACAATATAAGACAGTTATAATTAGAAATCTATCAATTGTCGGTAGACCAAGGTTATAAAAGAAATTAGATTTAACCTCCGAGGCTTTTCTCAGATCAGTTGTCAGTTTAAATACGAAACCGCTGAACTACAATATTTTCTGGGAAGCGAGTTTCTGATCCTATCGGCAAGATTGAAATTCTGTTGCTAGATCGGTTGTTGGACTTTCTAGGGCTGTAAGGACTGCCATATATGCTTGTATGGCAACCGGCTGAACATGCTCTCTGAGGCACGGAAGGGTCTCAATGTGTCAGAAGAATGGTCACGCATCCTAAGATTACCTTAGCTACTGTTGCTTAACTTTGCAATGTCCTCGGTTATACTTAGCCACGAGATTAACAATTGGAATTAGATACGACCGTTAAGGTGGAGGGTCGAATGATGTCTGTGCTGGACTGCGGTGTTACCCACATACGGTAGAAAGAATTCCATCTCGAACCAAGCGGTTCAGAACTTTATTTCCTTGTCACACGATAAAGAACTGGAAAGCTCTACCCGCACGCGTGTTTCCTTCTTCCACAATCCAGGGTTCTTCAAGCGGGGCGTGAAAAAGCATCTTTCGAAGCCGTCAAGGTAGGGGCCACACCATTTTAGGATCTTGAGCTTCTGGAATAATGGCAAGTATCTTCTGGATAATAATTTGCTTGCTGGTAATAGTCAAAATAAGCTAAAAATGATTAAAAAATCTAAAATCTGACTACCGAAACAAGATTGATAGCAGGCTAATTGCAAATCATTAACCGAAAGAATATTAATGAGTCCCGCCTGCTATCAAACCTGCTTCAGTATTCGGTATTTTCTGCGGCAGTCGGGTTTTTTATTTTTATATCATTTATTTTATTCTATACTTTTATACTTCTACTCTACCCTACTTAGTTTGAGTGAAAAATTTTTTTGTCCAACATATATTTTGGAGCCAAAAATCTACCCTAAAGTTTTTCTTCCAATTTTATATACCCAATAACACTCGGGAGATGAATTCCTTTCATTTGAGACCACATTTATCGAAATCCAACCAGCCTCGCCAAGCGAACCCTTGGCTCTGAGGTAATAGCCACGTATGCAACCGAAATCATTGCAATTATGATAATGATGACGTCACAAATAAACAGCTACGTGTTTGGTAATATTTTTTTTTCTATTATCTATAGGCCGAATTTTGTGACTTTCTTTATATGTTGGGGGTAATCTTTGAAACCAAGTCAACATCCAAAACGGGACTTGAATCTTTGACCAGTCCCTTTCTAGGGAGAGTACTCCGACCAACTGTATAGCCCAGTTAGTTCAGTTATATAATTCAGTTATTAAATGTGGCGGAGCAATCTAAAAACAATGTTTAAAAATTATTGTAATATCATACATCATTCATGTTAGTACGCAAAAATTCCGGCAGTTGGCTACAGGGTCGCTCTAAGACGTACTTATGGGAGAATTTCTAATATCCAAGACGAGTCCAAGCTCCGTTGGTCAAGTCCCATCCATGATGTTGAATTTTCCCGATTTTGAAAGGAAAATTTAGCATAGTACTAATTACATCAAACTTTCAGTTATTTAACTGAATGGTTGACAATGGGAGAGTTCTGCATACCGGTGGTCTTAAAGTGGCGCACCTTGAATCATGATTTATGAGTGGTCGCCGGCCCTGTTAAAATCCTATCTCAACGCCTTTCAGATGACCCTCCCAGACCAGAGTAACCTAGTAAGGTGAGGGAAGGTTCGTATCAAATTTGGTTAGGCAGGGAGGGTAACTTGGGTAGTGAAGGTGAGTGTTGATGTACATCAACAAAAGGGGCCCCTTCTAAACCTACACTTGGGTCGCAAGTCCCAGGCACTGTCCCGAGTTCCCAACTCAGCAAGGCGATGGACCCGGCACCCGCACGGAGAATCCATGGATTGCTAAGAATATCGGTCTGATTATTATCAACCAATATAAAATGCAACAAAATGACTAAAATGTGTTAATTAGGTACTAATGTCTTGTTTTTGTATTACAGTAATCAGAAATAACTTTATGACCCACAGATAATGGAGAGCTCGTAGTTCATCTGGTCTTATCTCTATAAACTCCAACAACAACATTTAGGTATAGACAACTATAACTGCTATCAACTTAATCATAATAACCTATTAACTTCTCCAAATACTGATAACCGAAACGAAATTTACAGTGGCACTAGTAAGAAACCAATCCTTTTCCGTGCTACAAATGCTACTTCATATTATGCTACAAATATTATCAATGTGAAAGTTTGTGAAGATGTAACTCAATTACGATTAAAACGGCCAAACGGATCTGACTGAAATTTGGTAGCTTTTTATGGAGATTATGGTTACATTATAATCTGTAATAAAATAACACTTAGGCTACTTTTCATTACTGAAATATGCCCCGATGGGTTGCGGGAAAGGGATCAAAATTGCACATGGGTATCAGCTAGTAATGTATGTTTAAGTAAAAGCAACGTAAACATACATTATGATTTGTGTATTTGTTGAGCTCTCAAAAAACTGTTTCGTTTTGATGGCTTGCGAACTCGAGCTCAGAGAATCATTATGGCCTTTACGTGTTGTATTGTAACTTGAGACTGCGTACTAGCGGCCCGGGTCCCTGCTTTGCCGGGGAATAAATTCACAAAAAAGTCTATAACTTACCGGGTCCATTTGTGAATATAAACAAAAAGAAGCTTTAATATTGAATTTCATGCTTCTGACTCCAAAAGTGAAGCCGTTTTCATATAACGAACTTCCATAGAACCTTATCCGTTATTTGCCCCCTTAGGGATGAAATTTTAAAAAACGCCAATACACGTGTACATCTGTTTCTAACCAGAACTAGCTATATTAAATTTCGTGCTTCTAACTTGGAAAATGACGGAACTTTCCATACAACCGTCTGATGCCTATTTAACCCCCTTAGTAGTAAATAGTTGAAAACGCAGATGCAGGTGTACATTATTTCTAACCAGACAGCTACATGTAAATCCAACTAATGCCCACGGCTTCACCTGCGCGGAGGTCGGTTGTCGTTTTTGGCCATATCTCGGGTCCCTCGTAACCAATTGTAGTCAAACATACGGCAGGTTTTAAGTCTGACCGAGGCCTTTCTAGGAGAAAAAACCGCAACAAAATCCGTTCTGTAGTTTTTGCATCCATAGCGAACCAACAGATAAGTATTCCAAAAAACATAATTTTGTGTTCAGAATGGCTCATTTAACATAACCCAAGTTTTTTTTATAAATTCAATGTACAGACAAAACTAATTTACAATGTTATTATAGTATAGATAGATAATAGAATATAGAATGTAGAATATACAGATAGCTGCTAACTGGTAGTAAGTGGGTACAATTTCACCATATTTCACCATAATAGCCATACAAATTTTTACAAACTAAATCGGGAACAAAATATCTAACGCATCCGGACAGTTTGATATCAAGCTGTTGACAAACGCTGTACAATTGAGAGAACATACACGAAACCGACGCAAGCCGGTCTTAAATGGACTGTCACTTTCTTCCCAATGACGAGGCCTTTTTTTAAATGTGTGGAAACCCCCATAGGTTTCACCCCATCGGTGCCAACGATGGGATGGGTGTGTCGAAATCGGACCGACTAAAACCACATGGTGTCCCCCCCCCCAGTATCCATTACCGGGCAGCCCGGGTAAGCCCTCGAAAGGATAACCCCAGGTTTACCGGCGGACTTTGGCCGCCACCGCGGTCTCGCGTGGTGGTTTTGATAACTTTTTTTTTGTTTTTTTTTTTTTGCGGAAATCCCTTCGGATACCCCCCGCCGGCCAGCGGGGGGGGTTATGTCGGGCTTTGATACCTACCCGGTAAACAATCTAACGCTTTTGTCTAATAATCCTACCCTTTTTTTTTTTTTAACGTGCGGAAATCCCTTCGGATACCCCCCCGCCGGCCAGCGGGGGTGGTTATGTCGTGTCTCGACTAAAACCGCACGGTGTCCTCCCAAAGTGTCCGTTGCCGGGCACCCCGGGTAAGCCCTCGAAAGGATAACCCCAGGGTTGCCGGCGGACTTTGGCCGCCACCGCGTCAATATGTCTACTTTTTAACTCATATAATACGTATAAAGCATAATTATATATATATAATTTTTCCAATAAGTAGAGTGGTTCGCCAGATTACGCCAAATATAAACAAACTCACAAAAATCGGCCTCTCTTTATAATATTAAGCATGCATTTACCGTCTTATATGTTACATTCTTTGCTATATTGTGTTTTTAATAGTAATAGAACGATAGAATTGGTTTTCAATCGTTAAGCACCCGGTAAATGATCAAACGCATTTGTGAAAATAGTAGTCCGTACTACGGTAATGATATCTCATTACCGTGTCAGCACCAACTTTAGTCAGTACCCGACGTTTTGTTAGGCACCTCGTCTGCCACCCCAGCAGAAGCAGACCGGGACGGTGGGGCGACTAGCGCCCCTCCCCCAAAACGGGGCAAGACGGGGACACCGTGGTTCTCAAACCCGAGGGGGCCATCTCGAAACCGGAGATGGCTTAGGGTCAGTCGGGGTGCGAGGGATATGCTCTATGGGCAACCTTACACCCCGGCGTCTCTAGACCCGAGACGGCGTGCGGTTTTAGTCGGTTCAAGCCCGACATAACCGCCCCCGCTGCCCGGCTGGGGGGGGGGGGGGTTTCGAAGGGATTTCAGTACGAAAAATAAAGGTACGCAACGGTTCAAAACCAGTTCGATTATTCTATTAGTATTTATAACACAACGCTGTAAATAATGTAACATAATGTTCTACCCATGAAATTGCCGAAATTTTCTTACAAATTCATGAGTTCGATATTCCTGTAATTTAATAGCTATTTCCATTATTTATATTTCAAGATTTTACAACTCTGTATTAAATTTTGCTTTTATTGGCCGCTTGATAAATTAATTCGATCTTCAAAAACAGAACTTCCTAATTGGATAGCATTTTGATGATAAATTTCGTATTACTTAACAGCTGTCACTTTTAAAAAATGTAATAAGAGTTGCTGTTTGTTAGTTTAATGTTGTCCATTCATACACAAAAAAAAATATCATAAAATTTGGATTTGTCATTCCTAAAAAAAATGCAAAAATGTTAGTACTGAAAATTGGGTTTCCTCCAATGTCTTCAAGAAAAATGGCAATTACTTCGGGCCACCAACCAGGTGGACACCGAAGTCTTAAAATCACGCAAAAAAAATCAAAATCTTACACCCACTTTTTATCACTTTTCTCGACGTTTCACATGAGTCTAAGTCTAATTAGGCAAAAAAAAAATTTGGTCTGGATGTCTGTTTACGCAATAACTCAAGAACCACTTATCCGATTTAAAAAATTCTTTCGCCAATCATCTTGTTTGGTTAATGGGAAGAATTGATTAGATTTTGGCGTTTGTACGTTCAAGGTTTCGGGTACCTACCATACAAATTGTCCCTAAAAATCATTTTTTTGTGTTTTTGACGTCGAAGACGTTTGATTTGATTTCATTTTCTTCATATTTATTGCTTATTGAGATAGGATTAGTGGGTATGTGGGAGGGATACGACTACTTATTTATAAAAACATTTTTGAATTCAAATTCAAATTCAAATTCATTTTATTTAGGATAAAGAACAGTTTTATACAGTACAATGTAACGATGATATCTACAGTAGTATAAACTGTGACGCAGATATCAACGCCCTCTCCCTAGTTACAATAAGAAGCCAAAAAATACTGCAACAAAAATATCTAAGTTTGGCCCGAAGTTTGACAATCACTGTGTGATTTCCGCCCCACTAGATTTTTTTTTTCATATGTAACGACCTAATATAAACAGTCAATGATATAACCTCAGACATACTTAGTTTTTCGATGTGGGATTTTCTACACTTTCGAGGGCTTACCCGGGGTGCCCGGCAATGGACACTTGGGCAGGATACCGTGCGGTTTTGGTCGATAGCCCCCTCCCCCCGCTGGCGGGGGGGGGGGGATATCCGAAGGGATTTCCGCACGTAAAAAAAAAGGCCAACAAGCGACGCACATTATGATGTAAAATCCGGGGTAACCTATTGAAATATCGAATTTCTGTTACCCGAATCTTAAAACCCCGAAAACGGTTAGTAGAACTTTTAAAAGACAGATGTAATGAATGACAACTTTCTATAATTCCGTTTTTCATTTCCCAGATGAATTAATTTCCAGGTGCACTAAAACCATCCCAGCGCGGGCGGTGGAACATGTTCCACCGCGGATGACTCCGCCTCGGTTGCGCATGGCGCCCGACGTGGAAGACGACGACGTGCCCGAGGTCACTTGGGTAGAACTAGAGCTGGCGGTGAGAAGGCTAAGAGCCAAACACACCGCCCCGGGACCCGACGGCATTCCAGGCCGAGCGTGGGTCCTAGCTCTAGTCGACGACGCTCTCGAGCCCCGACTGAGAGGGCTTCTCAGCGCATGTTTGGAGCGGGGCCAGTTTCCGAAATTGTGGAAGACGGGGAAACTGGTCCTCATCCGAAAGGAGGGGCGCCCGGCGGACTCGCCGTCCGCCTACCGGCCCATAGTGTTGCTCGACGAGGTGTGCAAGCTCTTTGAAAGAGTAATTGCGAAGCGCCTCGTCGAGCACCTCTCAAGAGTGGGGCCGGACCTGGCGGATGGCCAATATGGCTTCCGCCAGAGGCGCTCCACCGTGGATGCCATCATGCGCGTGAAGGCTCTGGCGGAGGATGCAGTGGCCCGGGGTGAGGTGATGTTGGCGGTGTCCCTGGACATCGCCAACGCGTTCAACACCTTGCCCTGGAGTTGCATTAGGGAGGCGCTCGTGTATCACGAAGTGCCTCTCTACCTCCGCCGCATAGTCGGGGCGTATTTGACGGAGAGAGCCGTCATCTACCCAACCGTGACCGGTCTCGGTCGGCGTGACATGTCGTGCGGTGTTCCACAGGGATCGGTCCTGGGGCCGCTCCTGTGGAACATCGGATACGACTGGGTGCTTCGCGGTGAGCTCGTAGGCGGTGCCGCCGTCACGTGCTACGCGGACGACACGCTCGTGACGGCGTGCGGGGCGACGTACCGCGAAGCGACCCGAAAGGCCACGACCGCGGTTGCCCAAGTCGTTAGGCGGATCCGGCGGCTGGGTCTCGAGGTGGCCCTGCACAAAACCGAGGCCCTGTTCTTCCATGGGCCTCGGAGCAAGCCACCCGAGGGATCCAGTCTCATCGTGGGAGGAAATCGCATCGGCATCAAGCCCCAAATGAAATATTTGGGGCTCGTGCTCGACGGCCGATGGGACTTCGGAGAGCACATCCGAAGTCTGGCCCCCAAATTGAAGGGCACAGCTCTTGCTCTGGCTCGGCTGTTGCCCAACATGAGGGGGCCCGATGACTCCTGCAGGAGACTCTACGCGGGGATCGTGCGGTCCATGGCCCTGTATGGGTGCCCAATATGGGCGGAGGCCCTGAGGACCAGAACTGTGCAGATGCTGCGCGCTCCGCAGCGAGTTCTGGCCATCAGGGTCATCCGAGGGTACCGCACGATCTCCTTCGAGGCGGCGAGTCTCCTTGCCGGAACTCCGCCATGGGACCTGGAAGCGAGAGCCCTTTCGCAACTGTACCAGTGGCGAAAGGAGGCGCGGGAGCAGGGATGGAACCCCGAGCCTCGAGAAATCGAGGCCGTGCAGTCCCAGCTCCGCCAGGCCATCGTGGTGGAGTGGAAGGAACGACTTGGGCAACCAAGCGCAGGGCACGCCGCAATAGCGGCGGTAAGGCCCATCATGGAGGATTGGCTGGAGAGGCGACACGGAAGCCTCTCCTACCGACTGACGCAGGTGATCTCAGGGAAGGGGTGCTTCGGGGACCACCTGCATCGGATCAGGAAGGAGCCAACGCCTGAGTGTCATCACTGCGACGCGAGCGAGGACTCAGGGCTGCACACGCTGGCGGACTGCCCGGCGTGGGAGGCGTCGAGGCGTGACCTCGTGGCAGCCATCGGGGTGGGAGTCCTCTCGCTCGGCAGCATGATTGCGGCAATGGTGCGGAGCGCGAGCGCGTGGGCCGCCGCCGCCTCCTTCTGCGAGCATGTAATGCTCGCGAAGGAGGTGGCGGAGCGCGCCCGGGAGAGACTTAGAACTCTCCCGGTCCGCCGAGCCCGCAACTTGCTCGCCGCGCGTCGCAGGCAACTCAGGCGCCGGAGGTCGCTTAACGACCTCCGTCCTCCATGAGCGCAGGCCTGGGGGTGGCGGGTGAGGCCACCTGTCACCCCAGCAGAAGCAGGCCGGGACGGTGGGGCGACTAGCGCCCCTCCCCCAAACCGGGGCAAGACGGGGACACCGTGGTTCCCAAACCCGAGGGGGCCATCTCGAAACCGGAGATGGCCCAGGGTCAGTCGGGGTGCGAGGGATATGCTCTATGGGCAACCTTACACCCCGGCGTCTGTAGACCCGAGACGGCGTGCGGTTTTAGTCGGTTCAAGCCCGACATAACCGCCCCCGCTGGCACGCGGGGGGGTATCCGAAGGGATTTCCGCACGAAAAAAAAAAAAAAAAAAAAAAAGGTGCACTAAAACCAAATTTTCAAATAGTATTTTTTTGTTTTCCATAGTGTCATAATCCAAATATAGTTATACCAGATTCTCAGAATATTTTTTTTTGTTTCCCATCGTACCATTTTCCAAATAAACTATTACCAAATTTTCATAATCTTTTTATTTGGTTCCCATACAATCGTTTTCCATCTAAACTATATACAGGTATAGTAAAACTCAGTAAATTTATACGATTCATTTATTAGGTAGGTACCTACAGCAAGTAATTTAGAAATTCACATTAATTTAGAAATTTCTTTTAAATATTTAATTTCACTTAAATTTTCTTTTATTTTTATAAGATTCTGCAGTTTTTCCTCTTTTTGTATGTACTTTTTCCTCCTTTTCACTTGTGGTTCACCTAGTATCATTTTTTCTATATCAGATTCTATTATAATAGTTTCTTTAATTAATTCACGAAGAAGCAGGTAAAAACCTGGCGTTTTCTTGTCTATTACCACAGATTACTAAATAGTTACTACGTAACAGATACTTTACTCAGTAGAAAAATTCCAAAACCTACTGCTATAATAGACTACTCCGTCTCGTCAGCAACCACTGCATGCTAAAATGTGCCTAAATGCTTAAGCGTACAGTTGAGATTGCTTCGCACCGCGCGATCCCACAGCAATCGCAGGGCTGCCTCTTTTTTTGGGGTGTGTGTTGGGTAACCTCCTCGAGTGTCGCTCCGATTCCGATCCCGCTGCAGTCCGGGGGGAACGGAATCGGAGCGGCCGGTACACCCTGGGCGGCGGTCAATGGCTTCCCCTTCACCCCTTCATAGGGTTGGCATTGATCGTCGGCCAATACCCAACGTGGCGGGAACACATCGCTCTCCGTACTCCTCTGCTTTCAGAGGAGACAGGATGAGCGATGCTGTTAGTGGTGAGATGGCCCAGGGTAAGTCGAGGTGCGAGGGATATGCTCTGTGGGTAACCTTACACCCCGGCGTCTGAAGACCCGAGACGGCGTGCGGTTTTAGTCGGTGCAAGCCCGACATAACCGCCCCCGCTGGCCGGCGGGGGGGTATCCGAAGGGATTTCCGCACGATAAAAAAAAAAAAAAAAAAGGGCTGCCTCTTTGATAAAATTAAATTAACATAACTTTTTGTGTCTATGTTATTGATAACAGTGAATATATTCTGACTACTTCTGACTATAGGTGGTACCTTTTTTTTTTTTTTTTTTTTTTTTTCGTGCGGAAATCCCTTCGGATACCCCCCCGCGTGCCAGCGGGGGCGGTTATGTCGGGCTTGAACCGACTAAAACCGCACGCCGTCTCGGGTCTACAGACGCCGGGGTGTAAGGTTGCCCATAGAGCATATCCCTCGCACCCCGACTGACCCTGGGCCATCTCCGGTTTCGAGATGGCCCCCTCGGGTTTGGGAACCACGGTGTCCCCGTCTTGCCCCGGTTTGGGGGAGGGGCGCTAGTCGCCCCACCGTCCCGGCCTGCTTCTGCTGGGGTGGCAGGTGGCCTCACCCGCCACCCCCAGGCCTGCGCTCATGGAGGACGGAGGTCGTTAAGCGACCTCCGGCGCCTGAGTTGCCTGCGACGCGCGGCGAGCAAGTTGCGGGCTCGGCGGACCGGGAGAGTTCTAAGTCTCTCCCGGGCGCGCTCCGCCACCTCCTTCGCGAGCATTACATGCTCGCAGAAGGAGGCGGCGGCGGCCCACGCGCTCGCGCTCCGCACCATTGCCGCAATCATGCTGCCGAGCGAGAGGACTCCCACCCCGATGGCTGCCACGAGGTCACGCCTCGGCGCCTCCCACGCCGGGCAGTCCGCCAGCGTGTGCAGCCCTGAGTCCTCGCTCGCGTCGCAGTGATGACACTCAGGCGTTGGCTCCTTCCTGATCCGATGCAGGTGGTCCCCGAAGCACCCCTTCCCTGAGATCACCTGCGTCAGTCGGTAGGAGAGGCTTCCGTGTCGCCTCTCCAGCCAATCCTCCATGATGGGCCTTACCGCCGCTATTGCGGCGTGCCCTGCGCTTGGTTGCCCAAGTCGTTCCTTCCACTCCACCACGATGGCCTGGCGGAGCTGGGACTGCACGGCCTCGATTTCTCGAGGCTCGGGGTTCCATCCCTGCTCCCGCGCCTCCTTTCGCCACTGGTACAGTTGCGAAAGGGCTCTCGCTTCCAGGTCCCATGGCGGAGTTCCGGCAAGGAGACTCGCCGCCTCGAAGGAGATCGTGCGGTACCCTCGGATGACCCTGATGGCCAGAACTCGCTGCGGAGCGCGCAGCATCTGCACAGTTCTGGTCCTCAGGGCCTCCGCCCATATTGGGCACCCATACAGGGCCATGGACCGCACGATCCCCGCGTAGAGTCTCCTGCAGGAGTCATCGGGCCCCCTCATGTTGGGCAACAGCCGAGCCAGAGCAAGAGCTGTGCCCTTCAATTTGGGGGCCAGACTTCGGATGTGCTCTCCGAAGTCCCATCGGCCGTCGAGCACGAGCCCCAAATATTTCATTTGGGGCTTGATGCCGATGCGATTTCCTCCCACGATGAGACTGGATCCCTCGGGTGGCTTGCTCCGAGGCCCATGGAAGAACAGGGCCTCGGTTTTATGCAGGGCCACCTCGAGACCCAGCCGCCGGATCCGCCTAACGACTTGGGCAACCGCGGTCGTGGCCTTTCGGGTCGCTTCGCGGTACGTCGCCCCGCACGCCGTCACGAGCGTGTCGTCCGCGTAGCACGTGACGGCGGCACCGCCTACGAGCTCACCGCGAAGCACCCAGTCGTATCCGATGTTCCACAGGAGCGGCCCCAGGACCGATCCCTGTGGAACACCGCACGACATTTCACGCCGACCGAGACCGGTCACTGTTGGGTAGATGACGGCTCTCTCCGTCAAATACGCCCCGACTATGCGGCGGAGGTAGAGAGGCACTTCGTGATACACGAGCGCCTCCCTAATGCAACTCCAGGGCAAGGTGTTGAACGCGTTGGCGATGTCCAGGGACACCGCCAACATCACCTCACCCCGGGCTACTGCATCCTCCGCCAGAGCCCTCACGCGCATGATGGCATCCACGGTGGAGCGCCTCTGGCGGAAGCCATATTGGCCATCCGCCAGGTCCGGCCCCACTCTTGAGAGGTGCTCGACGAGGCGCTTCGCAATTACTCTTTCAAAGAGCTTGCACACCTCGTCGAGCAACACTATGGGCCGGTAGGCGGACGGCGAGTCCGCCGGGCGCCCCTCCTTTCGGATGAGGACCAGTTTCCCCGTCTTCCACAATTTCGGAAACTGGCCCCGCTCCAAACATGCGCTGAGAAGCCCTCTCAGTCGGGGCTCGAGAGCGTCGTCGACTAGAGCTAGGACCCACGCTCGGCCTGGAATGCCGTCGGGTCCCGGGGCGGTGTGTTTGGCTCTTAGCCTTCTCACCGCCAGCTCTAGTTCTACCCAAGTGACCTCGGGCACGTCGTCGTCTTCCACGTCGGGCGCCATGCGCAACCGAGGCGGAGTCATCCGCGGTGGAACATGTTCCACCGCCCGCGCTGGGAACAGGGAGCCAACAATTCCTCCGAGCAGATCCGGCTGGAGACACCGGGTTAACGGCGGGGCCTTGGGGCGCAGCTTGCCCCTCACCATCCGGTAGGGCCGCCCCCAAGGGTCCCGCTCCAGTGTCGCCAGCAGCTCGCGGAAGGCGTCCCGTTTGGAACGCCTTATCTCCGCTCGGAGGGCTCGTCTGGCCTCCCTATATCCCTCGTACAACTCCGCCTCTCGGGCCTCCGCATCTGCGGGGCGGCGACGCCTCCTACGGAATCGGGCCCACCGGCGGTGCGTGATCACACAGCCCCGTCTGAGCTGCGCGATCTCCGACGACCACCAGTAGACCTGACCCCTCGGGTTATAGGGCGGAGCCCTAGGCATCGCCGCGTCACAGACACGGGTCATGGCCTCCCGGAACCACTCCGCCTCATCGTCTATGCTGACAGGCCTGTCCGGCGCAGGGGCCCAGGCCTGTACGATGGCGGCTTCCAGGAGGAGCTCCCGATCAAGTCGCTTAAGCGCCCAACGTGGCTCGGGTGGAGCCGGTGCAGCCGGCGCGTCGCTCGCAGGGGGGGACACGTCAAACCGAATGTATCGGTGATCCGAACTTGTGTCCTCCCCCACTATAGGTGGTACCTAGTTTAAAATTGTATTGTTTATAAATTTTTTTTTATAAATTGGTGCTGACTGTGCAATACATCTAGATAAAACATAAGTGTAGAGGTCAGTGTGTAGGTAAAATAAATAAAAAATCTTTAAAAGTTACATGTGTTTTATTTTCTATAATTTTTTATAAATTTCTTACCCTTCTAAATTCTCGGTTATGAAATTTTAATGTAGAAAAAAATCTGAATCTAGTAAATTTTGTGTCTGCACCTTTGATGGTAATGGCTGATAGTATATTAATATTCGACTATTTGGTTTGTGTCGATATTTCCTTAGATTCAAGTTCAGTACTGGCACTTGAAGTAGTTGGTAGAGATGGCAGCAGTTTTGTAGGCAAAGCGTCAAATCGTAATTGTGGTTTATGAATAATCACCGACTTTTCAAAATGAAGACAACACACATAATGGCTTATTGGCTTGGTGTCTGGCCTTGCTAAATCGGGCCTGCCAATCAATTCAGCCCATGTTTCACGCCTATAAAAATAAAAAAATAAGGAAGGAGATGGGTACCTAGATACGACAGACGGACAGACACACAGACATGACGAATTTATAATAGATCCCAAACTTGGCAATACTAAAATTTTATATTATGAATAAATAATACTAATAAATACATTGAATGATTATTAACATTTATTAATTTATTAATAACTATAACACGGGGAGAGCTCAAGAATTATTTGACGATATCATGGAAAATGAACCCTTTGCAATATAATTATTTTTTATAACTTCAAACATCTTTAAATTAATTTTTCTTTACATAAACATTTACTTATATATTCGCATAAAACCGAATCATCCTTGTTTGTTTGTTTACGCTAACAGCGCGACAAGTTGAGATAGGTTGCCGCGCCGCGTGACTTGTGTTGGAAGTTTCGTCAAATATTATCACAATTTTATTTTAATAATAATAGCGTTTTAAACGTTGTTAAAATAGTGATTAAGGTAAATATGACGTTCCTATGGAACAAAAATATGTAAATATGTGTCTGAAAGGCAAGTCTAGTCTAGATGATACATGATTGTATCATCTAGACTAGACCAATTAAAAAGAATTTTGAAACGACAAAAAACAGTAATAGTTTATCACTTACCTTTCTTCATTGACAGGTAAATGGAAAAATGTTAGGTGTTTATCCCTTCTTTTACTTGATTTGCACCCATCTACAGCACATAAGGCACCAGACGGCATCGTAGGTACGCGTATGAACGAACGGAGCGATTAAAATTAAACAGCGTGCGTGCGCTTCGCTAGCGAAAACCGCACTGGAATTTGGTCCGCAAACGGCCCGAGGCCGCTCGGCCGGGCGGTAGGTAATTGTAGCGCGCAAGTATATGGAGTGAAGGAGGCCTGCTATTACTTGATTTATATGATGGTGCCATGCTTCTGCTGAATTTTGAGTTCGGGGAATTTCCATTCTATTTACTATTTCGCAACTCCAAAACTCAGGCTTATATTTTGCTGGTGTGCTGCAAGTGTCAGATACATAGTTTTCGTCGAACCAGTTTGCTATATTTTTACTATCGCCTGAAAATAAAAATTGCCAGTCAGTAAATTTATTGTATTAGTTGCCTATTACAGATAGGTTTAAGTGTCAAATTCGACTCAGTAGGTTAGGTTAGGTTAGAACTGCGACCCCCGCACGAGCCGAGCGAGCGAAGCGAGCGTGCCGCGGCAGCGGCCGGCGAGTGCTAGAAAAATTAGACTCCGTAGGTTAGGTTAGGTTAGAACTGCCAGAACCGACTCGCTATTGTTTTACTTGCCCATTACAGTCAGGTTAAGGTTAAGTACCTACCTTGTAATTTTACCAATAGTTTATGGAAATTTTGTGGAATTTCATTAGCTGATAAGAAACTAAGTGCTAGAATACACTTAACTTCATCTCTGAAAGTTAAGTCTGTTGCGTATCTTTGTGCCAATCCTCGAGTTTGTATTTGACGATACAAAATTTGTCCCAGGTGAAAGTGACAACCGTGTAATATGACATTTTCATAAATATTTTTCAAACTCTGAATCGATGCCTTTTCGAAGTCTAAAATACATATTTTGGGACTAAATGTCATATCATTCTCAGTTCCATACTCGTTAAGTAATTCGAACATAACATCATACGCCTTTCTGTTTTTGTTTGTACACAAACAGTACAAAAGAGGAAATGTTTTTGTTTTATTTCCTGTTATTGCAATATTTCCGTGTTTGGTATAAAGTTGTTGGAAAATCGTTGGAACTATCTTAAAAGTACCATCAAGTACCCAGTAGTCTGCGGCTTCTAATAACTTCATTAGCTTTTTATTTGATAACAATATAATTCTTTTATTTGTGTCATAAATTTTATCTTTTATTATGAATTTTTCGTTGTTTATTGTGGCTTCATTTTCATCTATTTCAAAAAATATGTCCTTTGGTTCAATCTTTGAAGGTACTTTGGATTTCGCTCTATAGATAATTTGCTTGAGCTCTCAAGCGGCTTTGACGGCAAATTGTCTAACACATATTTACTGCAACTAGCTACATTATAAACTTATACACTGCACTGCACTACACTTAAAAATTTCATGTTTCCTAAATTCACAGTTCCAGTAGAAACGATTCTTAAATAGCTTATTTTTTTTGTAGCTATATCCCTGATAGAACAATTTTAAACCACCTTTGTTTGATTTAAATAAATCTGCCAATTTATCAGACATTTTAAACAAAAGTATCTATAAATTGTAAATGAGTTCAATTGACACGCACTTCAGTTATAATATAATATTATAATATAATGCATGATCCCCGTGACACCGTGTAATTAATTAATTATTAAGGAAAATGTAGGTAGTAATGTGGGTAAAAGCTACCTCCTTTTTCTAGATAATTTTAATACACAAAATCAAATCAAAAAATCAAAATCAACTTATTTTCATTTTCTTACGTGCTACATAAAACAGTGGTTGAGGCACTTCTTTTAGGTAGATAATACCTGTGTCAGAAGGCCTCGCTCTTCACATTCCATAAAAAAAGAAGCTAGTCAGGTAAGTACCTAATTGATTTTATATAACATTATAATAACAGTTTGAAGTGTGTGCGTATGAGTGTGTGTGATTGTATGCGAGCGTGTTTGTGTGGGTGAGTGTGTGTGTGTGTGTGTGTTTGTGTGTATAAACGTAGAAACGTATAAATAAGTGTCATAAAATCATAAAACTATTACTATTAAATTACTAGATTAAGTGTATAGATATATCTGTATATCATATATATATATATATATATATATATATATATATATATATATATATATATATATATATATATATATAAACAATAGATACTATATAAACATTTAAAGCGGACAGACCATTACAAAGCATGTCAGGAAATTATATGCATGAGCTCTTCAGTATTTGTATAATTCAGACTTTTTAACCATGAGACTAAGGCTTTTTTACAGTCATGGAAGACCATAGGGTAAATACACAATATTCTGTTATTTTTATTATATAAATAGGCCGACTGTCTATTAAATTGCTTACTCGCAAATGTGGTAGCAAAAGTGCTAGCGGGAGCTACATTATGATTAACTCTTTTCTTAAGAAGTTTGGGGTCGAAGTTCAGTTTCACGTGTACTTTTAGGACAGTAAGAAGAATATAAAGTTGCCTAACTGTTAGTACATTACATAATTTGTAAAGTTCAGTAGTGGGGTATTTGTATGGTTTAAAATACATAACTTTGATAACAGACCTTTGAGCCCTTTCCAGTTCAATGAATTTAGTTTTATTAGCACCCCCCCACACTGGTATGCAATATGATAGTACGGATTGTACTAGTGAAATATATATTTTCATTAATGTTTCAGGTGTTGTAACTTGTAACATGTCGTAAATTTTTAAAGACCCACTTAAATTTTCTAACCCGATTTGCGAGTAATTCTAGATAAGAGTGCCATGAGAGTCTTTGATCAAACATGACACCGAGATACTTTAAATTATCTACTTTCGCAATTGGGTCACAGTTGCAGTCATTTATTAGCGAATTACTACACTTATGCATTCGGAGCTCAAAGCCCACTGGAGGCTGGTAAGAATCATAAATTGAGAAACACATGTAATTAGTTTTAGTAGTATTTAAAGTAAGAATATTTTTACTAAGCCAATCGGCCACAACAGACAAACCAGCCTCCGCGTGCCTCTGAACTTCAATCCATGATCCCCCAGTAAACACAATTGCTGTATCATCGGCATATGAAAATATACGTCCGGAAGTAACATTTAAATTGCATAAATCATTGATATAGATCAAGAAGAGGGTGGGACCAATGACACTGCCTTGGGGCACCCCGTAGACAACATCTTCATGCTCACTAACGTGCGTGCCTAATTTCACTTGCTGTTGACGTTCTGAAAGATAGCTTGTGAAAAGCGAGAGAGACTCACCCCGGATGCCAATGCATTGAAGCTTTTTTAAGAGGGTGGGTACAGATACGGTGTCAAATGCTTTTTTTATGTCCAGGAAGGCAGCTAAGCATTTCTTACCCCTATCTAGGCTGGTAACGATATGGGAACTAATTGAAAAAACGGCGCCTTCAGTTGAAAGCCCCTTACGGAAACCGTATTGTGAGGGTGATAGGATGTTGTGATCACTTAGGTAGCTGATTAACCTTTTGTTAAGCAATCTTTCCAATATTTTAGAAATCACAGGCAACACTGAGATGGGTCGTTAATTATTGACGTCATTCCTGTCTCCACCCTTATATACAGGGGTTACTAAGGATCTTTTCAGAGCTTTAGGAAATATGCCAGTACTAAAACAAATATTGACCAGGTAGCTGATTATAGGGACCAGTATGGGGTCTGACAATTTTAGGAATCGGGTGGGAATGTTATCCACTCCTGGGGAACTATTTGAGTCTAGGCTCATCAGTACACATTCCACTTCTGAAGGATCTGTCTCAAGTAGAACAAATGATGTCAACATAGTGCTTTTTAGTGTGGTCGTGTAATCACGACAGTATCCACTACTATTCATTACACTTTCCGTCAGATGTTGACCGACATTCACAAAGAATTTGTTTACAGAGTTTACAGACTCATTAGGGGAAGTAAAGTTATTTAATAAATTTAAATTCGATACTTATGTGGGTTTATAATGCGTAATATCATTAATAGTTTGCCATAAAAGTTTATTATTGTGAGTAGACTCCGATAGCTTTCTTTTATCATATTGACGTCTTAATTTCTTTATAAGATTGTTACAAAAATTTCGGTAGCGTCGATATGTAAGCCTAAGAATTTCATTACCCTGATCATTTTTTAGAGCTCTCTGCATACGGTTCCTATTTCTCATACACCTGAGAACTCCTTCAGTAATCCAGGGTTTGACGATACGCTTAGAATACGGGATAGTTATGTTTTTTGTATGCGTAGCAAGGGAATCTGTGATTTTCTTAATTAGCGCATCAGTAAACGAGTTAGGATCTTCATGAAAGTATAGTTCCTGAAGATTAGAGTTTTGTAACATATTAAGTGCCTTTTCATAATCTACAATAACTTTATATTTAGAGGGGGAAGGTGAAAATGACTTCGTTACATGTGATAGACTTAGTACAACAGAGTGATGGTCCGTGATGGTAGTATCGAGCACAGCAACAGACGCAGTGGTATTACATTTATTTATTTTTAAAATAAAATGGTCTATGCATCTACACTCTCTTGTAGAGAAACAATGTGCTGAAAGTAAACCATGATGGGACATCATGTTTAGGTAATATTCTCTATTATTCTTATCATAGGTGGTATAATTTGTACTCTCTATTAAATTAATGTTTATGTCTCCAGTAATAATTATACGGCTATGCGTCGTGTGTCGTAGAATATTTATTATTTATTTATTTATTATTATATTTTCAAGATGGGTGTCAACCGATTTTATAAAATTATCCGCTACAAGGTTGGAGGGAGAGCAATAAATACCTAGTATAGTAAAGTCAGAGGTAGTTATTTGCAGACATGAAGCGTGCTGTTAAATAATTTCCTGTACATTTATTCATAAACTATTTTTTACGTAGGCCACCACTCCATCATTTTGGTTCAGCAAGTTTGTTGTGTGATATGAATTATAATTAGTTATGTTCGGAATTTGTTTATTGGGATCTAATCGGCATTCAGTAAAAACCATTATATCTATGTCAAGCTGCAATTTGGATAACGAAGTTAGAAAATCATCTAAGTTACTATAAATACTTCTTATATTTTGAGATATAATGTTTAAGTTAGAGTTAAAGAAATGAGGAAAATACTTTTTTGTCAAATTTTGTGCCGAGCATTCCACAGCGTACGCAATTTCCATATCATCTAATTCTTGAAAAGTTCTTAGAGAGCTAGCCATGTCGAGCGAATAATATTGCCATAAGATTTATGTTGCCAGATGACTAAAATACCGAATTTTCTGGATATCGTTTATTTTGATTTAAAAAACTTTGTTTTTAAAAATCTGGATATTGTTTGTCTGGATATCAATAAACTGCATTTCAAAAATTTGTGTTTTAAAAATTCGGCTTTCGTGCATATGGATTACGGTCATCTGGATTTTGTGCATTTAGATTTCGTGTGTCTGGAATTCGTTCGTCTGGATTATAAAACGTCGTACAAATGAATAAATAGGAAAATGAAATTCGGAGTTGCGATTATATGGCAAATAAAACTTCGGAATTTGGAAAACCGGGATTATGAATAAATGGCCAAACGTTTTCTGGATTATGATATTCGGAATATTAAAATTCGGGATTAAGATAGGTAACCAAAATCCGGTCTAAATTATTTAGTGAATTATTTAATAATAAAACATAGTAATATGATTTACTATAATTTTTAATTATTATAAAAGTACATTAATCCTAAAAAAATTTTTTTCAACTTCAGTGCTTAAAATGATTTAATTCTCGTTTTCTTCATCATCGTTTTTCCTCTATATTTTCCCTGCTGATATTATTTTCTGTCAAGTTGATGGTAAAGATGGCAGTGCAATTGTTAACACCAGATATAGCACCTCTTTTACAAAAAAATATCTTATCAATTGCGGTTTTAGTCCCACGGAAGTTTTAATAACAATCTGTTAGCATCGCATATCAACATGGCGTACGTAGCGCGGCTTTGTATTGCTGAATTTAGTAATACATACCCTAAACATCATGTTAATTATTAAATAATGGGTGGCCAAGCGCTGATAAATAAACAAAAAACACGATTAAATCAATAATTTCATACAATTAACTTCAAATTTTCGATTCATCTTTTAGATTTCTTTTAAACACATAAATGAAACATAAAGTACTTAATTGTTATGTTTAAATACACCAATATAACTTGTTCTTTCATATTCACAAACTATTTTTTGCACTGTTTCACATCAATGTACAGTTTCAACTCCAATGCAGTGCAAATTTAATATTAAACGCCGAAAACAAAAACCTGCGGTTTAGACGACTAGGCTCCGACTTCTTGTACCAAAACGGGCTTACTATCTGAGTTACAAAATAATATGTTCCTTTTTTTCAATGGACCGGTTACTAACCTGCAAAAATGTGTGGATAATAGATTTTTATGTAACTTCGTAAATTCGACTCTTGACCTGTTTTGCAATCATAATACTCCTATGTGCGACGCCGCAATAAAAAGAACTGGTTTGAGAATAGTGTGTCTCGTTATCTCACTCAATGATGAACTCAATGATGTAGGTACTACTTATATTGGGGACACCGTGGTTCCCAAACCCGAGGGGGCCATCTCGAAACCGGAGATGGCCCAGGGTCAGTCGGGGTGCGAGGGCTATGCTCTATGGGCAACCTTACACCCCGGCGTCTGAAGACCCGAGACGGCGTGCGGTTTTAGTCGGTTCAAGCCCGATATAATCATCCCCGCTGGCCGGCGGGGGGGTATCCGAAGGGATTTCCGCAGAAAAAAAAAGGTACTAATATAATGCCCAATCTATTTATTATGAAAATGAGTCCCTGTCTCCCTTGGTCACGGCATCACACGTTCCACTGATTCTTCTTTTTTTGTTGTGTTTATTATTGTCAAATGAAGGTTCTTATGAAAGACATCAGGGGGGCCACAGACAGGGAATTCATCCTCACACGTTGCGACCGGAAACGGTGCGTACAGTTAGATATGAAAGGCACTTCATTCCGCGCACCCTCAGGCTGTGGAATGATCTCCCTGCTGTGGTTTTCCCAAGCGACTACAATATGGGGTTCTTCAAGAAGGGCATTAGAAGGTTTTTACAGGGTCGGCAGCGTGAGTGTGACGCCCCTGGTGTTGCACACGTCCATAGGCCGCGGTAACCACTTCCCATCAGGTGGGCCGTGAGCTTGTATGCCACCTGAGTGGTATAAAAAAATAAAAAAAATAAGAAAATGTTGAGAAAGTAGCACGGAAAATTTAACACGATCCAGAGAGAGAGAGAGAGAGTATAGCTCCATCCCTCTCCCTCTAGATCGCGGCCCAAAACACGATCGCTTGTTATAATTGGCAATGATGGCAGTAATGAAATAGAAATAATAAATATACAATTAATTATAGTAATACTGATACTTATTGGCATTTAAGTACATTTTTATCGATATTTCATAATAGTCCAGTCATTAGTGTCTATTTGGCTTAAGTGACTGCACTAATAGTATTTTGTCATTGTATGACATTCTTTATTATTCGAATTCATTTATTTTGTATGAGAATAAATCACGTAAAAAAGAATGTGAATACAAATTTGAATAATCGTATCACGTGCCAGCGATGGTGACTATGAAGAAGCAATTTACTGTTTATGTTACCTGGTGATAACGATAAATCGCAACCTTATCCCTTATTGGTACACAGGCTGGGTGTTCAGTACCCAAGACAACCCTATCTGGTAGTCCCTGCAAACAACTAACAAAGCTCTGGTGAAGTTTTCTATCAGGTTTGGTGGTCAGACAGCTGTAGCTCTCATAAAAGTAAATAAACCAATCAAAAAACAATAAGCGAAAATCGGGTTCCAACGCAACCGTGAAATCGCTAGGAGAATGATCGTTTATCGGTACACAAACAATATGGTTATGGAATATTTTTTTATTTTTATAGAATCTATACATATAATGAAATAGAAACGAGGGCTCTCAAACTCTTCTACCCGGGACCGGCAGTGGCATCATATCCAGACGTTTATTACCCACGAAGTCAGGCTTTCACCGCATAACCTAGTCAAACCATCAACTCGGTTTTGGGGGACAAAGAATGTACTGTTGTTATGTATATATCTATACATATAATGAAATCGAAACGACGTCAAAACTCTACGTTGAATATATATAAAAAAAAAACCGAAACGATACTGATGCTGAAAATGTGATTTTTAGTTTTATTTGTCTGCTTGACTATTTATCTGTTTGTGTGCTTTTTATTATCAATGTTCGAGCATCGCTCGAAAACCGCTGAACAGATTCAGCTGAAATTTGGTATACCAATTCTTCTAGGATATGGTCATAAACTGCGCCGAAGCAGCAGGGTTAACTCGACCAAATCTATTATTGATCATTCCTTTATTGATACAAAGCAGATCATCACGCAATTCTGCAGTTCGATAGAACTCGGACATGATCAACGTTCGGACTATAAATCATCACAAAAAACAGTAAAAAACAGTAAAATATGAAATCTCGAAACTACAGAGTTACCCACGTGTAAAAGATAGTTGATTATAGACTTAACCTTTGATAATAAATATCATCAAGCTATTATATTAGGGAACCGGATAGAATTTATTTTGATGTTACATGTACACATCTGTTTCTACATGATAAATGATTGAAAATGTAACGATGAAATAGGTAACCTAATACATGTTGGGTTCGAAACTGCAGAAGTAAACATACCTTGATCTATTCCGAACTTCACACGGACGAAGTCGCGGGCTACAGCTAGTATGGAATATGGACAGTACACATTCTATCATCGCACCACTCGCCACAGACAGGGAATTCATCCTCACACGTTGCGACGGAACCGGTGCGTTCAGTGAGGTAACGAAGGCACTTTATCCCGCACACCCTCAGGCTATGGAATGATCTCCCTACTGTGGTTTTTCCAAGCGACTACAAAATGGGGTTCTTCAAGAAGGGCATTAGAAGGTTTATAAAATTCGATAGCGCGAGTGTGACGCACCTGGTGTTGCACACATCCAGAGGCCGCGGTAACCGCTTCCCATCAGGTGGGCCGTATGCTTGTCTGCCACCTTAGTGGTATAAAAAAATATATGTTAAAAATTGGTGTGTTTCTTGGTGTGCCAATAAATGATTTGAGTAGTGCCACCCCTGATGTTACAAACGTCATTATTGTCATCTTAGTGATGACCCCTGTTGCATCCGAGGTTTTCACCCTACTCGGCAGCCTACTCGGCAATCCTACCTTGGTTTTATAAAGCGTATTTGACTATTACGGGACCGACTGAGAGGAAAGCAGGCCAGAGCCGTCAATCGACAAAATCGAGTTGATCTTATAACATAGTACGGTCAGAGTATGGATGGTGAAAGTCGTATTGTGGCCTATTTAATATAGTTAGGTGGCAGATAATCACACGGCCTACCTGAAGGGAAGCGGTTACCGTGGCCTATAGATCACAACACCAGGGGTGTTACACTGCCTGCCGACCCCCCAGTACTAACCTCGATAACACTCTTAGTAGGTCCATTGAACAAATGCCCTTCTTGTAGAACCCCATATTGTAGTTACTTGGAAAAACCACAGCACGGACATCTTTAGTTTTTACGAGTCCCAAACTACATTTTTTAGTCTTTAAAGTATTGTCATTATTAATAACATAGGAACTTAGCGGCGATAGCCCAGTGGTGTACGTAACGGACTGCCGAGACAAGGTCTCGAGTTCTATCCCAGGTCGCCCCGGGCACACACCTCTGACTTTTCGTAGTTATGTGTGCATTAATAATTGTTGATTATCGCTTGCTTAGTAATAATGTGCCCGGTAGATGGCAATAGGCTCGCCCCCTATTACATTGGGACCTAAACATAACTGGCGAATCGTGGGTGTAGTAACGCAGTAACTTCACGCCTGTATAGGCGTGAAGTTATGTATGATGTGTTGGAACTCACAGGATAAATTAATATAAATATACATTTTCTATTAAAAGCAAACGACACCTCCTTATAGTATTGGCTGTAACTACAGAACTTCTAATTATATTATTAAGAGTATATTATTATTATAACCATTGATGTCTATATAACATTCAATAATATTTATCCTTATAACTCACAACTTACGACTGTTTTATTTTATAGATATAGGTATCTGGCTGGTAACACTGCAAACCATTTTTCTTCTGTATTTATGTAGTTTCTGTTAAACATTTTAATAAATCATAAAACTTGAGTTTGATAAACAAAAAAAACGTATACCTACTAGTTTAATCACGTTGTGCACTGCAGTTTCAAAAATTGGTCGCTTCTCAGCTCAACACTGTGATGCAGTGTTCAAGCGCCGCTTTTCGTTAACGGCCATTTTTTGAAGTGACGCATCACGCAATGGCGCCGTGTCCGGCGGATAGAGCGTCGGCGCGTATTGAATCTAATTTCAAAACTTATTTAACTTATGCTACAATACAAATACATTGGGCAGAGTGCATCGGTATACCCATAGAAATTGCGTATATTGTATTAAGTATATTACGTACACATTAATCCTCCGTTGTATGAATGGAATGTTACGACTGTTACGTGAAACTAAAAAATATATTGGAGAAGATTTTCAGTAACGCTTTCAAAGGACGCTCTGTTAGCTCAGGGCAGGATTCTCACAATACAAGCATCACGTATAGAGAATACAAGTCCAAGCATGTTTTTCAATCCCGTGATTACGGGATTTTTGATGCGTAAACCCGAGACCGCGGGACTATCCATTGATTAGACTATGTGGTTTCTAATTGGGCTCAAATTAAAAACAAAAAGTAATTAACAAACAAAACAAAACCTTTTCAGAATTTCCAAAATACAATCGCAGAAATATCAAAGCATGTAATGTTTGACTTCCAAGCCTGCTTCGTAGTTTATTGCCAACATAAGCAGCAACTGAAAACGCTCGCCCAGATTCTACGTTGGTTGTAGAAATAGATAATAAATACTTATAAACTGCTGTTATTATCGGGATCCCGAGATTTAATCACGTAGCACGAATAGGTATATGCACAACGCAAAGAGTCGACAATGATTAACCTTTGAATTCAATTCCGGGCATGTCCTCAATAAGTTTGCATATCATACCTATAGCTGGTTTTAATGTGTATTACGAACAAAGTTCCGGACATGCGCACAAGCGTAGTCATTTGACCCGTGACGGCTTTTGGCGCCTTGATGACGGGGATAATGAAGAAGTACATTTTTCCATATATCTATAAGAGTAGACTTATATTTCACCCGCTGCGTTCAAAGCGAACTTTGTTCACTATTATTTAGCCCTCCTGCAGGGAAAAGTACTACAACCACGTTAGTCTACGTCGACGTTACTGTAGTCTAGTTACATTATGGAACTACAATATAACTTTCCCCAACACGCGTAACTACTAGGAATAAAAAAAGTCTCACCAGTTACATTAAAATTGAATTTCAAAGTAATGGAACTACTTGAAATGATAATTATAAAAAAAAAAAACAAAAAACCCAACTGCCCTAAAAGTTTTGATCTACAAGTTTGATAGCAGGCGGGAACCATAATTCTTTCGGTTTATGATTTGCATGGGTTCCGCCTGGTATCAAAGTTGTTTCGGTCTTTTTAGGGGATGCAGTCGGGTTTTTTTTTATTTTTTATTAATACCTCTTCATTTTAATATCCTACTCGATAAGTTTGAGTGAAAACATTTTTAACAACATACATTTTAGCGCCAAAAATCCACCGTTTTGTTTTTTTATTATTTTGATATACTCAGTAGCACTTGAGAGTGCCATAATGCAGTACTATAATTACACATTAGAAGCTAAAATCCATCGCGCTGTTCAGAATGTAGAGCGTGCCAGACAATTATTCATACAAACTCATTAATTCCATTAAAATCAAATTTCTGAACAATGTAACAACTTGGGAAAAAAAGTCTCATTAGTTCCATTAAAATCAAATATCTGAATAATGGAACTACTTGGACTCAAAGTGTCCAAATAGTTACATCAACATAACTCCAATGTAAATAAGTGGAATAGACCTAGTCTAGTCTAATCAACGTTAGTCTAGGTGTACTTTTTCCGCCACTTGTACTTTATAGCCGCTCATCTAACTCCTTTCTTTATGGATTGGTTATTGACTTTTTCGACTGCCATCTGACATACCAAGCCCTAGAAAAGTCTGCGCCAGAGCCTCGTCCATCAATCAGTATATGTACTGGTTTGCTGGTGAGGTTGGAGTGGGCCCCAAAGAGCTTTATGGGTATACAAACAACCCAATACTCTAGGTATCATTTCAGTCAGTTAATACATTATACATGTAAATAATTAATGAATATAATAAATGTTGTTAAAAAGGTACTTTATTTACTGTGGCTGGCAGGTGACTGGGGATGGCAGGTGAGGCCGCCTGTCACCCCAGCAGAAGTAGGCCGGAACGGCGGTGGGGCGACTAGCGCCCCTCCCCCAAACCGGGCAAGACGGGGACACCCGATCTCGAAACCGGAGATGGCCCAGGGTCAGTCGGGGTGCGAGGGATCTGCTCTATGGGCAAACTTACACCCGGCGTCATAAGACCCGAGACGGCGTGAACCAGCGGGGGGGTATCCGAAGGGATTTCCGCACGAAAAAAAAAGGTACTTTGTTTACAGAGGTAGACCTAAGAAAAGATGGATGGAATGCGTGCAAGAGGATATGGTAAGGAAGGGACTGAGAAGAGGGTATCTGACAGGAATGTATGGAGGAGAATGACATGTAACGACCACCCCAAATAATTGGGATAAGAGCAGGGTGATGATGATGATGAATACATGAGTATTGTTAAGCTGATGCCCGCGTCACCACCCGCATGGAGGTTGCTAATGGTTTTTGGTCATATTTTAACGGGAAAATAGCCTTAAATTATGGTTATCTTCGTCACTAGCTTGGGTATCAGGTAGTATTTTTTTTGAGAAATGACCTACGCATTAGATCTTTCTTGTACTTAAAATAGCATGCCAATATTATTTTTAAACAAACATCTTAACTAGTTCAAATTAAGCATATTTTAATTATATACACACCATTAACCTTAAATTACTAGCATTCCATGCAACATGCTACGTTTAATATTTAACTCCCAATCTACGTAATACACACTCATTGTCAGCCAAAGCATAGCGACATTCAATCGAGCAAAACTTGGTAAACGCGTTCGTTTACTAACCAACAGTCTCGTATCAAAGCTTGACAAAGAAATCAAATTACATCTTATTTGGTTCTTAAAACCCTTTATAAATTATTTTAATACGCATTAACCAATGAGATAATGTAGACGTCCATAGAGTTCATTTTGCAATTATTAACACGTGTTAATATTTCTTTATTTCAAATACGTCGTGAAGACGAATAATTTTTTATGTTGTATGAATGGTATTTGTATTGTTAACAGATGTGAGGTAAAAGCGTTGTTTCGCCATCGTGGCGATATAAATAATACCATTTCAATATCTCCGGTTCTAGTGAAGCAATTACAATCAAACATACGGCAGATCTAAGTCTGACCAAGAACTGTCTAATAGAAAAATCATATCAAAACCCTTTAAGTAGTTTTTGCGTCCATCGCAAACAAACATAAATAGACAAACAGACAAGGATCCCAAAAAAAAAATTGTGTTTAGAATCGTTTATTTAACATAACCCAAGTTGTTTTTTAATATCACTAATGTACAGACAACTAATTTACAATTTTAGAATAGTATAGATAATGCAGTAGTTACCTTTTTTTTTCGTGCGGAAATCCTTTCGGATACCCCCCCGCCGGCCAGCGGGGGCGGTTATGTCGGGCTTGAACCGACTAAAATTAAAAATTTAAATAAATCACAAGCTTTTAAAATTGGAACACGAAATTTCGCGTGTGAGCTGTTCACCGTTGAAGACTCCGTTATCTGGAGTCTATCATCCTCTAATTCTAGATATCAATTTAGTTCATGCATTGTCATCTGCGAAAGACTGCGGACAGATGCTGGATGCGGCAAGCTGAAGACAGGGCGCTATGGCGCTCATTGGGGGAGACCTATGTCCAGCAGTGGACTAGAATAGGTCGACGATGATTGTCATAAGTAGCGCCTTGCATGCCGCCTAGTTGGGCATAAGTGCGAGCAACTGGACCAAAATATAAAAGTTTGAAATCAGTAGGCTAACGGGAAGTGATTCTAACAAACCTTGACCTTAAGGAGCTAATACACAAACATTACAAGCGGTTAAACTTGTTACGCTTGTATACGTAATGTAAAAAATACGGACTCATATTATTTAATCAATATTTCGAAGAGAAACACTTCATCATCGCAACGATCTCTGTGTCTTACCGGTAGAGTGTTCGACGGCTAAATCACTTAAATCAGTGGCCGCGAGTTTTTTTTTTTCATATTTAGGACACGTCAATTTGACTCCACCTCGCCCTATGGCAAACTGAAGGCAAAGTCTCAGGAAAGAGGGTCACTATTACATACACGTACCATGTTAACAATGGTGGCACCCAGCTTGACGGCCTCATCAGAAGAGGATTGTCGTCGCAGCACCGCGTGACACCCACCGGTCCCACTAGTGCTGCGACCACAATCCCCCTACCCGGCTATGCACTTGAGTTTGATTCCCGCTCAGTGCAAATATTTGTATGATTTCATATTATTGGATAATTATGTATTGTACACCCAATTTGGTTCAGTCTTTCGGAAAGTATACACGTACATACATTTCAACAATTCATATTTCTTTTTTGTACAGATATTTTACAGCTATGTAATCTCTATTTATTTAGGGTCTAGATAGAGCGGTGTAGTGTCTTCTAGAATCTTATTATTGTATGTTTTATCAACAAATGTCTCTCAATCTGTTCTCATCTCCTACTGGGTCCACTGTGTGTTGTTAATATTTTTACTGGCTAATCATTTTCTTAACTTGTCTCAAAGCAAAAAAATAATACAAAAACTAAAAGGTCATACTTATAATTATTATCTTAGAGGCTACGGTGCGCGTTGTCCTAATACTAATAAAATTAACTTGACCTTGCCACACTCGTGTAATTCTTTTGTAGTGTTAAAACGTGCCACATGCAAAACGATGACAGTTTTTCTTCACCTATCATGCTTACCTTTTCATCATCATCCTATAAGCCTTTTCCTAACTCAATTGGGGTTGGCTATCAGTCTAACTAGAGGTGCTATTTAAATTTGCAATGTAATGATTCCCGCCTATTGAGTCTTCTGCCGTTTAAGTTTAAAGAAATAATAAAATATATTCTGAAAAGCAACTGAAACGTCGGGATCAATGTAAGGTCAAATAAATCGCGATAGAATCCGTTAAAAATAGTTTTTTTTGAATGTGTGACATCCGCGTAAACTTCCGACAATGTCATTCTAACTACAGTTAGAATGTTTATTTTTTTAAACTTCACAATATATTGCCGGAAATTTCCGAAATTTGAAATTTCGGAAAAACATTTCAATTCAAGAAATTCATTTCAAGATTTTGTGATATACATAGGTACAGATACTAGATATAGGTACATCAAAAGAATCTTGTAGTTTGTGATAGTCGACTCTACAAGATTACTTATTAATTCCCGGGTAAACTATATACGCTTCTACAGCTGGCCTCCTAATAAAATAAGGATTTACCACTTAATAAATTTAAGTCAGAAAGAAAGTCAGATTTAAAAGTCAAAGAGGTAGGACATGACGGTACTCCCATCCAACTGAGCAGTCCGACTGGGGAAGTACCTCCGCCCTACAGAATACCGCGGCCTTATTAACCTCGTGTTGTGTTCCCGGCGGTGAGTAGGGTAGCCAGAGCTCACTGAGAGTTTTTGTGCTGTCAGAGGGAAGAGTCTTCCTTCTGACAGCACAAAAACTAAAAAAGAAGGGAGAGGCGGGAGTAGACTAAAGGCTATTCCTGCTTTGCAATTTCGTTTTTTTAGGATCGGCAGCGCCAGTGTGACGCCCCTGGTGTTGCACACGTCCATAGGCCACGGTGACCGCTTCCCATCAGGTGGGCCGTGAGCTTGTCTGCCACCTGAGTGGTATAAAAAAAAAGTCTAATCAAATCTGGTTTGTTTGGGTCTAGATGGCATTGTGTAATTTGCCCTAGAATATTTATTTAATATTTATTTTATTTATTTACATTGAAATACAAGTATTTTTATAAAAAAATTATATAAATTAATTTTATTTCAATGTGTGATGTTCGCGTAAAGAATCAAGAATATTTTGAGACCAACAAACTTGAAAATTAACTGTTTGTTCCTACATGCTACTCAAACAAAACATTGTACCTAATTAGATTAATACTCATGTTATCAAATAGACCACAAAAAGCCCGTTGACTGCAGAGATTCTTGCCAGAGTCTTCTCAGGACGGAGCTGCGTTTGAAACCGGTCGGTGGTCCTTTTGCTAAACATTTAGTCTACCTTTTTTTTTTTTTTTTTTTTTTATCGTGCGGAAATCCCTTCGGATACCCCCCCGCGGGCCAGCGGGGGCGGTTATGTCGGGCTTGCACCGACTAAAACCGCACGCCGTCTCGGGTCTTCAGACGCCGGGGTGTAAGGTTACCCATAGAGCATATCCCTCGCACCCCGGCTGACCCTGGGCCATCTCACCACTAACAGCATCGCTCATCCTGTCTCCTCTGAAAGCAGAGGAGTACGGAGAGCGATGTGTTCCCGCCACGTTGGGTATTGGCCGACGATCAATGCCAACCCTATGAAGGGGTGAAGGGGAAGCCATTGACCGCCGCCCAGGGTGTACCGGCCGCTCCGATTCCGTTCCCCCCGGACTGCAGCGGGATCGAAATCGGAGCGACACTCGAGGAGGTTACCCAACACACACCCCAACATTTAGTCTACCTAGTTTTTTTTTTGACGTTTTGGTAAGTTCCGTTTTAATGGTCCAAACAGAACAAATGATTTTGACTGACTTTTACTAACTGCTTGGTATGGTATGGTATGGTATCACGGGCTGGTATCCGTAACTCCATGACAAGGCGCGGTTTTTGCGTGAGGGTGGGCATTTTATTCGATCCACCCCAGCTCATTGAAGAACGCTAGCAAGCTATTCACGCTGCCGGCGATCTCCCGGAGCGTACCTGTGTTTCCGAAGTACTTAACCCTGTATGTGGCAGTTGCAGGGCAGTGTAGGAGCACGTGTGCCGCTGTTTCTTCCTCTCTCATGCAGGCTCTGCAGAGAGGGCTGTCGGTGATTCCTAAAATAAAAAGGTGTTTATTGAAGGAGCCATGCCCCGTGATTGCAGCTGTGGCCGTGCGCAGTACGTACTAACTGCTTATAGTTAAATCATTGGTTAAGTGTTATACTGTCTTGCGATGTCACAATGTTTGTTAGCGAACTCCTCCGAAATCTTTTAGATAATTATTATAACACGCACTTTGTTCATTTGGATATTTTCGCACTTTCACACAATGAATTTAAAAAGCAAACTCTTTCGTTACTTCTTTAATTCGAAAATAACAATAAGGCAAACTTTTTTTTCTTCTTAATGTATGATACATTGTAAAACGGTTTTATCTCCCACTAAAAGAAAAATAAAATGGATTGACCGATTCTGTTGAAATTTTATGTGTATATTTGGTAGGTATGAGAATAGGTCTAGAATAGGGCTAGAATTCACATAAAATACCATTAAATGTCATTGTGACCTGCACCACGAATAGGAGTATAACTGGGTGCACCTGTTTACTTCATTTTATTACTAAATATTTTTGCTTCGCAGGCAGGTTTTTTATTTTTTTATTATATTCTCGTCCACTACATTTTGTTTAGTGTATTTTACTTTTATAAATTAACAGCGGTGCTTACAGTGTCTAAGTCTTGATGGTACTAATAACTACGCCCAGCATGGGTGTGCCCGCCATTTGCGCGAACTAATGGTACATAATAATATTTATCTGCGTATTAGTGAAGACCCAACGACCCACGAGGTAGTGAGCCCCAGTTCGTTTGAGTCAGTCAGTCAACTCAGTCGTTCCGCAACTTCTTAGTGCCATTCAGTGCGACGCCTGTTCTATTTTTGTGTTTGTTAGTTCCAGGTACTACCAAAACTGTAAGTATTAAAGTTAATAATTATTTGAAAGTTTTTTTAGGTCAAAACTTTTTTTAATATTTTTGTTTACCTTTTTTAGTAGTTTTTAAATTTTTGAATATATTATATTAAAACTTTTTTTGTATTTTGATGAAAAAAGTCATTTGTGGCGTTTTTTGGTTTGTTGAAAAAATATTAAGCATTTTGTACTTATTTTATCAAAATTATTTTATTTATTAATATATTATTTTATGTTTTTTTACATTTTCACATTAATAGTTTTTTTAAATTATTTTTCGTGTTATTTAATTCTTTTAATAAATTATATTAATGGAAAACTTTAAACCATACATATTAATTTTCCTATAGTATGACTTTTGTTATGATTTACCAATTAATATGAATTATTTTATTTTATATTAGTTATTATTTAAATATTATAGCAATTATATTTTTATTACCTAAGGAATGTAGTATTATGTAAAATATTTTTCAATTTATTTATTTCTATTTTCGCTTTAATTTCTCTGAAGGGACAAACAGAGGTGTCCTATGCCACATAATGTTACAATGAGGAATGATACTATAATTATATATGTAAAAGTAATAAAAAAAATACAACATGTAATAAGTAATAAGTATATAATATTATTTACATATTATTATTATTATTTTAATTTCATACATAGTTATGTTTTAATTTCATATTCAGGATACCTTTTTTCTTTTATTTCGTGCGGAAATCCCTTCGGATACCCCCCCACCGGCCAGCGGGGGCAGTTATGTCGGGCTTGATCCGACTAAAACCGCACGCTGTCTCGGGTCTTCAGATACGGGGTGTAAGGTTGCCCATAGAGCATATCCCTCGCACCCCGAATGTTCAGGATACCTATGTGCCACTTGTTGATCGGACACTAGTTTTGTTACATACTGTAAAACAGCTCTAATATTACCTATACATAAACACAATTTAAAATAAAGAAAGTTAAAACGCCTCTTTCCCATTGGCGTTGGTTCCTGACATACGGCCAGGAACCAACGCCAGTGGAAAAGAGGCGTGGCTTTATTTATATATAATACATAGGTACAATGTACCTATGTGTTATATAAAATGTGAAGCAAACGGGCGCACCTCCTTTTTCGGAGTATCACGGGTTAAAGCACTCCTCAAGGTTAGAGTACGCTTGGGTTGGTAACAACCCACACTACTACTTACTACGCAACATCGCGCTCTCAACTAGGCATGAAAAGGCTTCAATTTGAATATCGACGATGAACCATTTGAGAGACATAATGCAATCCAGATATATGTATATGAAAAACACGTATTAGAGGTTATGGCTTCCTACTTCCTTCATTATACAACACTTTGAATAAGATTTTTTGCGAGGTTTTTTTTGCAAGAAATCTTATTCAAAGTGTTATTTATTCAAAGTTTAGATAAGATGTTTAAATGAATTTGCTGATATTCAAAGGTAAATTAAACTAGTTCGTTCAGGGTAGGCGGGGCAAATAAGTATTATTAAGATCTCGTTTAATAGAGAGACAATATATGATTTAATTTAGTGTGGGAGGTATATACGGGGGCCCCACCAAGACTTACGGGGCCTAGCCAACGTCACCTTCAAGCTGGTGTACCTGCAGATTGATGGACGAGGTTCGCTCCCATAAAAGCAATATACAGAATTTTCATTTAAGGGGGATGGTATCTATATACCAAATTGGAATAATGGTAGGGGGGCAATATACAAAATTATGTTTAAGCGGGAAGGGGTGGGGGGCGATATACTGGATTGTGTTTAAGGCAGAGGGGGTGGAGGACAATATACAGGATTATGTTTAAAGAGGGGGGGGGGAGCAATATGAAGAATTTCGTTTACTAGAAAGAGGGAGCTTTATAAAAGACTACATTAATTGAGGGAGGGGTGTCCTGTGCTTAAGTGAGAGGGGTTATTATTACTATTTCCTTTATTTCATTTAAATTATTATATTTGTATTATATTATATTTGTAAATACGTTCTATAAAAAAAATATTATTAAATAAAGTTGCAATTTCAAAATTATAGAAATTAAATATTTGAAGTATTCACTCTTTCTTGGTTACAAGTTGAATAGGGCGTTACTCCGTCTCCGTCTGTTCCGCGTCGGAATGGTAACACATGTTATTACGTAAATATATAATAGTAACAGAAATCCTACGCGGAAGATAACATGAACTTATTGGCATTTCGAAAACACAGATGAGAAGTGACGGAATTTCCATCGAGTGTGGCGCTGACCTAATTCTCAGATGATCTAATAAAATTAATGATCACCATGACATCACTTTAACGAAAGAGCCTACAAGACGTACGACACTAAGAAGGGTGAATACATTGTCTTTAGGGCCGTCGGTGGATGCTTTAATGTTATAACACCTAGATCACCCTTAACGGCCTGAATGTTAAACGGTTTACAAAAGTCTAATATCTATGGCCTTTCCTTACCGGCGACTTTAGAGACAATTTGGATATAGAAACGGAGCGTAAAACGCTAGCGGTCCGAGGTAATATGCTGGCCCGTAGATTCTCTCGTTGTAGTACACAAGTAAAGTTAACTCTGTTTAAAGCCTATTGCCAGGGCCTTTCGACGAGGGGTCTGTGGGTCAGCTACACCAATACGCGAGATACGACGATGAGCTGCGCGTCCAATATGATAATGTCTTTAGGGTGCTGTTGGGACTACCACGGCTCTGCAGCGCCTCAGAAATGTTCGTTCAAAACAGAACTGACGGCTTCCACGCCGTCATTCGCAAAAAACTGCATCACTATTACGCAGGGTACGGGATAGTGACAACAGCATCTTAAAGACAGTGGCACTCTCCTATTAATAAATTTCTTGTGAGAAGAGCGATCAGTTAGGTCTGTTTCCCGGGCTGAAGTCCTTCTCAAAACCACGAGGAATGTATAAATTATCTAATCAAATTTTATGTGCAAACTAACACTTAATATAAGTTCGCACTAACACAATGCATCATTTTTGTTATCTGACAATAAATGCAATTATTATTATTTAAATAAACAATGTTAATTAACAACAATATTGCAGCTATATTCTAAGACTGGTTTCCTCCTAATACAAGTATTATTATCTCTCGCTTAATAATGTGCCCGGTAGATGGCAATAGGCTCGCCCCTTATTACATTGGTACCACCTTAACATAACTGGCGAATCGTGGGTGTGTAATACACCTCTGCCTACCTCTTCGGGGATACAGGCGTGAAGTTATGTTATTATGTTACAAGTGTTATTAGCTTAAAAGGTTTTTCACATTTGTATTGTGGTTACCTACTTATTACTTGTAAGTTTATTTACAATTCTTGGGTGTATGGGGTCATACTGACATCTTCGGGGCCCAAGTCAACCATACCTGCAACCAGTTCACTTCAACAGATCAACAGAAGAGGCTCTGGCGCAGACTTCCCTTTTTATGCTTGGACGGTCAGACGGCAGTTGCGTACATAAAAGGTTTATAAGCAGAACCAATAGGAGGAGAAGGAGTAAACAGACCCAGGGCTCCGAGGTGCACCCCTAACCTTAACGGGGGCGACACGGGGCACCGTAGTTTCCAAACCCGAGGGAGTCATCTCGGATGGCACTGGGTCAGCCGGGGTGCGAGGGAAATGCCTTATGGGCCACCTAACACCCCAACGTCTCAAGACCCGAAACGGCGTGAGGTTTTAGCCGTTTCGAATCCGACTTAACCACCCCGCTGGCCGGCCGGAGGGGGTTAGGGGGGATTTCCGCACGAAAAAAAAAGGTCTCCGAGATGAACGCTTCGGTGGCAACTTGGAACAACGCTAAGATGATAAAGATGAAGCTGATGCAATGGCTGCTATGCCAGGACTGGCTGTTCGGAACAAAAAAAATGGTACAGCTTTATGACCACTACTGGACCCACAATATTGCGCCGTTTTTTCGCTGTCATAGCCACAGAGTACGTTAAATTTGTTTTATATCCTGTCGTCAGCTGTCATCTGTCAAGTAGTGTAAAGGTGCCAAAATTCAAATCGATTTATGAAAGAAAATGGAAATATACTTAATAATTGTTTAAAACCGAGTGTTAAGTGTGTTGAAGGTTTCTTTTACATATTTACCGTTGATCGAGATTGACATAAATATACGCGGAGATAATTATTAGTCTATGGCGAGGAGGTCCGTACCTCTCCCCCTTTCCCGCCTCACCCCCGAAGTGTGTTACACTTTTTGTTCTGAACAACTTGTCTAGTATACATAATAAGCCATAGTGATGATGACGTGTGAAGTTGATAAAAATATGTTATTTTTGGTAATGTTTTGTGAAATACTGAAACTGAGAATAGAATAGATAATAATCGGAAAATAACTTGACAATGTACTCTAGCTACACAGAAAGTGTAGAAAACCATAGATAGATTAATCATTGGCTCAAAGGGCTCGCGTCATTGGTTATACGGTCCTTTTATTGCTTTTTTAGTTGGTCCGTGTAGTGCACGTGTGCGAACTTTGCGACTTTTGTTCAAAATATTGGCCGGCACTTAATACCCGTAACGCGCTATTATTCTTAATTCAAAAAAGTGTTTTGTAAGTAGGTTGAAGGTTGAACAAAATACAAACTATACATTTCCGGCATTTTTTTCTGCGGTCGCTGTCAGACAACTTAATGATTGTATCGTGCGGCACCATGAGGCACATTTGCTTGCTATTTTTTGCGTCGGCGTGAATTGTATAGCCTACTCCCACAGTTGTTATTAGACATTCTTAGCCACAGATGGTATATTTCTATGCACAAAATATTCACGTAGTTTAATATGTGTTACTAACTGCGGTTCCACATTAATGATCGGGTCCTGTCACTGACGGGAACCTCTTCCCGGAATATAAAGTTGTATGTACTATATATCTATCTATTTTTGTGCCAAATTTCATCTAGATTTGTTCAGCCACTCTGGCGTGATTGATTAACAAACAATCATACCTCCATCCAAATTTCGCATTTACAATAGTAGTTAGACTACTACCTATACTGTCAGGTCTAAATCACCGATAATCTTCTTCTTCTTCTTTCTTCTTCTTCTTCTTCTTCTTCTTCTTCTTATATATAAAAATGAATTGCTGTTCGTTAGTCTCGCTAAAACTCGGGAACGGCTGGACCGATTTGGCTAATTTTGGTCTTGAATTAATTGTGAAGGTCCAGAGAAGGTTTAAAAGGTGCTATCGATTGAGGCAGTACGAAGTCTGCCGGGTCAGCTAGTACCCAATAAATTTAACTAAAAATACTCACACCATTCTCCCTCTGTGGTATGCAGACTAGAAACACAGATTACAATAATTAGAACGGTTACTTCATATTTTCCTGTAGGCTGTGGGCTTCGTACAAACCGTCTAAGCTCAGATTTCATCAGTGGAAATAATTGTGATGAAGTCCACTGTAAAATTTCGACATTTGATGCAATTATTGCTTGACAAACGTATGTGCTTATAGTCCAAGAACCCGGACTTCCTAGATCTCACTAATTTGTACAAAGATAAAATGTATGGGGTATGTAGTGATGTAGTGTTGGTGACACACCTTGAGTGTATGCATATTTACAAGCTTGTCCCGGCGGCCATTTGGCAGTAATCAGGAGCTAAAAAGCTAAAACTTTTTGGCCCGATATTACCACGGGATCAGGGCTTACGTGGGTGAGACCGCGTGTCGATGTTAGTCACATAATTATAAATCATCGGGATATTATTAATAAGTATCAAATAAGAAGCTTTGTATCTATTAAGCGACTTCATTATTATATGTTTGTTCAAATAATTGCATCATCAAATTAATCGAAAATGATAATTAAAAAATTTCACTTACAAAGTGAAATTAGTAAGCGATGTCGACGGAGTTCTGCTTTGCGGGCTGCTATTTCTCATTAAAATCAGTGTGTTTTGTAAAAATATAATTTAAAACAGGATTCAACAAGTTAGGTCGTTGGAATATTATAACCACAACAAACTTTCATGTACAAATCGACGTTCGAATTAGGCCACCATTTTAGTACACCATTAACGTTAACTGGTACAGTTTATACTTGTTGATGGGGGGCTAAATATAGAAACAATAAAATGAGTGAGGAATGTGGTGCTAAGATTAATGAAATTGTGTAAGTACCAACTGCAGACTTCGTTCTAATGGTACGGCTCGGAACATTTAAACAATAAAAACTAATGAAAGAATTACTATGAGGTTGTCGAGCGGTTTTCTCAACCAGATATAACTATAGATTTAGATCGGAAAAAGAAAACATCTAGGAAGGGACTTGAACCCGTTGAAAACCTGTCCCTTACAGTACCCCTGTAAGGGACTGGTCGCGGGTTCAAGTACCCTTACAGTCCGCCTGTAAGGTACTGGTTGCGGGTTCAAGTCCCGTCCTAGATGTTCTCTTTTTCCGATCTAAATCTATAGGAAAAGTTAGCATACAAATTGTTTCTGCTTAATTGGACAGATATAACTACATATAAAAAAGCGGAGACTTGAAGCTTGGGTGTTTCGCGGCCAAGGTCTTGCGCCCACCTCGCGTGCAAGCCGGTTCACCAGTTGATTGACGTACGAGGCCCTGGCGCAGGCTTTCCTTTCGGGGCTGGGAGATCAGACCGCAGTCGCTCCCATAAAATCTGTATAAGCGAAACTAAGACGAGTAGTAGTTTTAAAATAATGTTCGTTTCTTTCTAATATTTCATCTTGCAATTTCCGCAGGGATATGCTCTATGGGCAACCTTACACCCCGACGTCTGTAGACCAGAGATGGCGTGCGGTTTTAGTCGGTTCAAGCCCGACATAACCGACCCCGCTGTCCGGCGGGGGGTATCCGAAGGGATTTCTTCACGAAAAAAAAAGGTATCCGAAGGGATTCCCGCGCGAAAAAAAAAAAGGTACACATATAGAGGTACACAAAACCGACACATAACAAACTATTCTTACCACAATATCGTTTAAAGCAAGGGAGTCTATATGAAATTATATACTGCACTATATAGTTGAAATTACTGTTACAAAGCAGGTCAGGCCAAGGAAATAGGTCAAAAGCAGTTACTACATAAACCACGCCCAAATGGGATGTTTGTATTTTAGTAGTTAGAAGACACGAACCATGTCAGATTTTTCACAGTAATTGATTATTAGCCATTTATGAAGCACTGATTTGAAGAAAAACCCTGGTTTTCACATTTGGTAACGAATTTTGTGTTTGGTATAAGAAGAAAGAAAGTAAATCTGAAGTAAAGTATCTAAAAGTAGCATCTTTTGAGGCCGTCAAGGTAGGGGCTACCATTTTAGGATCGTCAGCTTCTAGGATGGTGACCCATATCTACTGGACTTCACCCTAGCATCTCACCATCCAGCGGGGTGCAGTCAATTGACGTGACGGAACGAATATAATAAAAAGAAACAAAAAAGAAAGAAAGTAAATTGAATGTAGTGAAAATGAAAGTCTGAGGAGTATAGATAGAAAGGTTTTGATGGCGAAGAAAAGCGTGTTAGAGAACATCTGTATCGTGAAAAATATAGTAACCAAGAAAGAAAAAGAGATGGTGAGTTGATTAGAATATAGAGAGAGTGGGTGAGAAAATTTTAATGAAACAGATTGTTACGCTAGTGTAAATGAGCAAGATTGAAATTTTATTTTGAATCTGAAGTATTAGCATCACCACACCGCCGCGATTGAGTTATAAACATCCATCGATACATTCATCCAAACTTTTTTTACGCAAACATTTATGATATTAGTGGGATTAATATAGACAAACGCACAAATCTTTCCTCTTTAGATATGAACGAGGAAGAATAAAAATCTACAATTTGTTGTAGTAATGGCCTTATGTAAACTCATTAGTCGCAAATGATTACAATGAATTTAAAATTAAAATACCATTAAAATCTCATTTTAAATCATTTGACATTCCTAAAGTCGAGTTTTGAGAACTTGTTATATACACGTTCCTGTTACTTCAGTAATGTCGAAATGGATACCGGTTTTGTAATCATACACTCATACTAAGGCTATACTTGTAAGACACCTGTTAAATATAAGTAGGTGATAGAAAAAGTTAGAGAATAATATGTTAGTTAACGGAAACTGCAATGCAGTTGGGTAGAGGAAAAATTATGAGTGTAATTTTTTTATAAATATGAATAAAGCTTTCATTTCATTAACCAGATTCACTAGGATCATAACTTCCATAGATCAATCAATCAATTAATTAGTCTATTGCAGATCACTGCTGGACATAGGACTCTCCATTTTACGCCATAGCACCCGATCCTCCGCCTTGCGCATCCAGTCTATCCCAGCTACATTTTTCAGGTCGTCCGTCCATCTTGCTGTAGGACGTCCTACCTTCCGTTTAACGTTTCGTAGTCTTCTACTACTTCCATAGAGACTTGTAAAAATTCTTAGGCTTAAAATAGTTTTTTACAGCCGCAGCCGGCTTCAATATACGTTGGAGCACTCACACGCTGGCACTCAGTTACGAGTTATACACGTTGTATTATATGGAGATAGTGTATGCTCCATCCCGCTCCCTCAGCGCTGCTGAATTGAGCAGGGGCCTTACCACGACTGACGCCCGTATAGCAATTCCAAAACAATGCAGTTCAGCTGAGGGAGAGATATGTTTTTTGTTTGTTAGATGGCTGTCTGTTTTTTTTAAAGCTGAATTTTTTCATGTTGTTAGGCTCCAGTACCCGGTTGTTAATGTGACAAGTTCGGGCAGAAGAGTGAGTGTCCGATTTAGATCGCCTTGTTTCGGTTTTGTAGAGCATTCTCTCTATTCGTGTAATCACTACATATTATAAAACTAAGTCCTCTGCCGCGTTTCTTTGTTCGCGATAAATTCAAGAACTACTGCACCGATTTTCATGCTGTTTTCAATAATGGATAGAGTGGTTCTCGAGGAAGTGTACGATTTGTCAAATTTTGTGTGCATTGGGTAAAATTTGTTGGAGGTGGCAGAAAAAAAAATCGTCTGTGAGCTTTCAACAAAATCGCTGCCAAAACCCTTTGAGATATAACAAAATGATGTATCATGGAATTGCGTATCTTATATAGGGTGATGGCATAGGGTCTCACGGGTGGCGAGAACGGAATCAGAATTCCACGTGGGTGGAGCCGCGGGAAACAGCTGGTTATATTTTAAAAAGCATAAAAGTGTGAATGCTCATTGTTATGTTCAAAGGTGTGACTTGCGATTGCAAATGGTGGCAAACATTATGTCACAGTTAACATAAATCACTATGATATCTGCCGACTCAGCCTTAATTGTGGTACTAAACACGCACACTAAGGCGCATAGGGCTGTCAACCACGTTTTTTTAAACTTTTATACAGAATATTTACTGTATATACATCCATGTAGTCACGCCTTTCTCCCTCCAGGATAGGCAGAACGCTAAAAAAGAGTTCTCTTAGCTACAACAATTTTTTAAAACCAATACGTGACAGTTCTCTTAAGAGCGTGCCTGAATCGTCTGACCCGTGGGTCAAACTAACCATTCTTATTCTAATTTTAAACTCACACAAGACACAATATAACGTTCAAAATAATACACGGCTTCTTAAAACTCCACGGTATATAAAATAATATAAATAGTGACAATGTGATAACTTCGTTTATTGGTTTTTGAATAAATAGCCTGCTAATAGTGCCACTCACTACTAGCGACCGGGTTTAATAACGAAACGTTTTCAAAACGCGTGATTTCAATTCAATAAGGAAGAATAACTTTTAAAAAAATCAAATCACGGTCAAAATCCCTACTCCGTTGTCAAAATAAAACCTATCTACGTTTTCGTGAAGTTATTCCATTCAGAATCATTCATAGTTTGATTGCGTTTTCAATTTGACATTTCAGTTTTACAAGTTTTAATTAATTACAAACGTAATTTCCTAATAGAAATAATAATGGAAACGAGTGACGCACCCCTCACGTCTCGGCAATCAACTGTCAATTTCAAGGACATTTAGGAGCGATATGTTGTATTCTATTGACACAGATGTATATTTTGCATTTAAAATAGTGCTGATTGAATATAACTTGCTAGTACAATAATGAACCCAATACTTCAGTACGAAAGTTTAAATTGGAATATTTAGACAAACATATGGTTTCGCGTCTCCGAGGATTTTTTATGAGAAAATGGCAGTCCACATACATTATACAAAATATAGGTACTTACATAATACACATATTATACCTCTGCATTTCATTATATAAACGTGTTATCCACACGTGTTAGTATAAAAAATATCGTCCACCAAAAAAAAGATAGATTATTCTATTATTATGAAGAGAGGTCGAATTTTGTGGGTTGGTTGTATGTTTGGGGTAATCTTTGGAACAACTGCACTTGTCGGAAAAATTGTTGCACCATTCGAAAGGTACATTATTCCTCGGGGTGCGAGGGAAATGCCCTATGGGCAACCTTACGTCCCGGCGTCTGAAGACCCGAGACGGCGTGCGGTTTTAGTCGGTTCAAACCCGGCATAACCGCCCCCGCTGGCCGGCGGAGGGGTATCCGAGGGAACGAAAAAAAGGTACATTATCCCTGACGGACATAGGCTAATATTATGAGTCAATTACGATGGTTTGAGATAAAAAAACTCTCATATAAACTGAAGCGAAGCAAGGGCGAGTTGCTAGCATCTAATAAAATGTAATACAGTTTAGGTCACATGCCGGGTATGGAGCTAATATGTAAATTTATTCAGTAAATTCTAGCGATACGCAGTTGTAAGTATATTTTGGACAATAGACTGAATTCAAGAGCCGTGACAATACATTTACGAAGGTCATATGGAAATAGTTCCACAAACAAGCCACCACTGAAGTGAATCAACATGTGGAGCATTTATTTTGCAAACACTTTCTTACACGTGTAAACAGGAAAATGACAACTATTAGTCCAGTGCAAAATAAATGCTACACATGTTGATTCACTTCAGTGATGGCTTGTTTGTGGAACTATTTCCATATGACCTTTTCGCACCCAGCTCAAAGTTGGTAGGATTGTTCGAAACACCATCATAAATGAAATCTAAAAAGTCCTTATCGATCCGATAGGCTTTTTTTTGCTCTGGGACAAAGGTCACAAAAAAGGGATTTTTGCAATTTTCAGTATTTAATTCAGGGTCTTAAAAAAAAAGGTTAAAACATAAAAGCAAAAGAACGTTAATTTTCGTTAAAGACATTTTACCTCACAGATAAGCAACAATTTGGTTTTTACTTATCGTCGCTAATTGACCTCTGCGACTCTACTATCAATGAATATTTAAAAACATTCCTAGGAAATATTAAACATTGGTTGATTGTAGTTCTAAATTTAATGAATCGCGGTATAATAACTCAGAAAACAATCAAGCAATACTAAAATATTTAGTTATAATATTAAAAAAGATTATATACCTATTACTAAATAATAATCTCATTAGATGAACCAAACAAACAGGTAAATTTATATTTACCATACTACTCCGCCATCCTCATCCCCATAACTTTGCACTTTTGAGGCCAGATTCCGTTAATTGTTTTTTATTGGTATGTTGACTTTTCCGGGAGCTATTGCCATCTCATTTCCCAACACTGAGAGGATAGCCTAAACTGCTCAAAACTGTCTAAGGATATTTTACATTAATGGATGTAATTAAAAAATATCAATTCAAGAATTGCCACGTTTTACAATCTTTATTTTTTAATTTAAATTTGATATCTAAAATAAAAATGTGCCATCAACAATAAGGGTATTAAAAACATTTTTATAGAATTCATAACATAACATAACTTCACGCCTGTATCCTCGAAGGGGTAGGCAGAGGTGTATTACACACCCACGATTCGCCAGTTATGTTAAGGTCCCAATGTAATAGGGGGCGAGCCTATTGCCATCTACCGGGCACATTATTAAGCGAGCGATAATTAACATTTATTAATGCACACATAACTACGAAAAGTCAGAGGTGTGTGCCCGGGACGACGGGGGATCGAACTCGAGACCTCGTCTCAGCAATCCAATTCATATTTGTTTTAATTAGGTATGTACATCTATAAATGTTAAATATCACTACACTGGGGCCTCGTCCGTTGTATAGCAGGGGCACAGACTTGCAGCTGAGGTTAGTTTAGGCGTCAATGATGTTTGTAGAGCCCTCTACAGCCTTGACTGTACTACTCCATGGCTTAATAGTTCTTACAAACTCAACAACAATTTGATATTTTCATTAATAAATTACGATGAAAAGAGAAGTGAACTTTGAATTTTGACAACAATGGCAATCAAATTTCATTACCGTCAGCACAGATTCGTACCATCTAACTACCCACATTCCACTATCAAGTAGTTATGACTCAAGTGACTTTTCCTTATCTAATTAAACATTCCATTGCGCTTCCAGTTAAAACATTTTTATATGTAACAATTTGGTATGTTTCTTTCTTGTTTGTTAGTTTAGGCGTCAATGATGTTTGTAGAGCCCTCTACAGCCTTGACTGTACTACTCCATGGCTTAATAGTTCTTACAAACTCAACAACAATTTGATATTTTCATTAATAAATTACGATGAAAAGAGAAGTGAACTTTGAATTTTGACAACAATGGCAATCAAATTTCATTACCGTCAGCACAGATTCGTACCATCTAACTACCCACATTCCACTATCAAGTAGTTATGACTCAAGTGACTTTTCCTTATCTAATTAAACATTCCATTGCGCTTCCAGTTAAAACATTTTTATATGAAACAATTTGGTATGTTTCTTTCTTGTTTGTTAGTTTAGGCGCCAATGATGTTTGTAGAGCCCTCTACAGCCTTGACTGTACTACTCCATGGCTTAATAGTTCTTACAAACTCAACAACAATTTGATATTTTCATTAATAAATTACGATGAAAAGAGAAGTGAACTTTGAATTTTGACAACAATGGCAATCAAATTTCATTACCGTCAGCACAGATTCGTACCATCTAACTACCCACATTCCACTATCAAGTAGTTATGACTCAAGTGACTTTTCCTTATCTAATTAAACATTCCATTGCGCTTCCAGTTAAAACATTTTTATATGAAACAATTTGGTATGTTTCTTTCTTGTTTGTTAGTTTAGGCGTCAATGATGTTTGTAGAGCCCTCTACAGCCTTGACTGTACTACTCCATGGCTTAATAGTTCTTACAAACCCAACAACAATTTGATATTTTCATTAATAAATTACGATGAAAGGAGAAGTGAACTTTGAATTTTGACAACAATGGCAATCAAATTTCATTACCGTCAGCACAGATTCGTACCATCTAACTACCCAGATTCCACTATCAAGTAGTTATGACTCAAGTGACTTTTCCTTATCTAATTAAACATTCCATTGCGCTTCCAGTTAAAACATTTTTATATGAAACAATTTGGTATGTTTCTTTACTAAATTACAACAAATGGGAATTAAACCTTGAATTTTGTCAACAATGGTATTCAAATTACCGTCAGCACCAATCCGTACAATTTAACTACCTACATTTCACTCTCTTGTAGTTGTGACTGTCAAGTAACCTTTCCTTGTCTAGCTAAAACATTCCATTGATCTTCCAGTTATAATATTTTTATACGAAACAATTTATTGCTATACTAACTTGTTAGGCGGACTTAGTTTTCGCATACCACATATTCAGGTTTCAAAATGAAGCCAAAACTGGTCACACCGGTTTCGTTAGAGGGTATAACAATAACAAATTCTCATCAGTTGAACATTTCAAGGTTACTAGCTGTTCAGACTAAAAGAATTTAGTCTGAGACTAGCTGTTGCTCGCGGCTTCGCTCGCGTGAAATTTTCATCCCGCTCCCGCAACCCATGGAAACCTATTCCAGGGATGAAAAGTAGCCTGTTATGCCAGACTATAATCTATCCTTGTACCAAATTTCAGCCAGATCAGTTCAGATTTGATTTAGTAATAAACACATGTTTCTTTCTTCTTACAATACCGGGTTCTTTCGAGACTGAAAAAGCATCCGTCTTGGCCGTCAAGGTAGGGACCACCATTTTTAGATCATCAGCAACTGGAACGATGGCCCGTGTCTTCTAGACTTAACCGTAGTTTCTTACCATCCAGGTTTTTTTAATATTCACTATAAAATACTGTTACATTTATAATGTTAGTAGGATAGAGTATTCGACAGTATTCACTAGAATAAAACAAAATATAGGGGCAAACTTGAACACGGCGGGCGTGTATACGCCATTATAACCTTGACACTGCCGCTGGGCGAGGCGCCGATGCCGAGATCGCTATCATGTTCTGACGGGGCCCCAACTTCTGTCTGTATTAAGTTAAAAATTAAAATTGCATTGATTGAACACGGTTATCTGAATATTTTACTAGTTAAAACTGTAATGTAGGAAACAGAGCAAAGAAAAATGACATTAAGTACAAGAATAATTCGTAAGTAATTAAAAAAATTATAAGAACAATAAAATTTATTCACACTACTACAATAAAATTTTACAGTCCAAGATTTTCTATTTATTAATTTATTAATCAAATATTTTTAGCTTTTGATAATATTATTAATATGCTGAACAAAAGTTATATTTCCGTTCAAGTACCTACTTATACTTGAATAAACATACCTACTGTAAAAATACACAATTTTGTATCCCACTATCACCTACTATAAAAACAAAACCTATTTATACTGTGCTACGTATTTTGATAAATACACTAAAGTTGTTAATTATCAATCCGAAGCAATTTATTGTTATCGTTTCAGCAGTAAAACGTTTTTGCTATCTGGAATTTTTCAACCAGCAATTGCTGGATTTATATTAAACTACAATAAAAACAATTGTATAACAATTATCACAACTTATTAAACACGATCAATTACAACGTAACGAACGCGTACGCATTTAAACATTAGCTTGGCCAATTTCAGTAAATTTACGAACATATTTCTTGAGTCTTTTGTGAATAATAATAATTTGTTTTCCAATATGGATAACTAGCATCGCCACGTTGTTTTATGCACGTAACTACTGATCCCTTGGCAATACCGGGATATAAACAGCCTATATTACTCAGAAGTAATGTATATTCACTCACTCACGTTTTATTCAGTCTAGCGTGATGGGCGCGGCTAGGCTTTAAGGTGATCTCGTTTCTCGTCATTGGTGGTATCCGCTCTGGGTTGTTCTAAGATAATTACTAAGAAATATTAAACCTTTTATAATGTAAACAAATGTATATGTAATTTTATTGTGGGAGACAATAAAAGCATATTATTTTTATACTCTAATGGTGTATGAATTTTTGAAATCGGTTCGGTAGCTTCAGAATTTTTCGATTACAAAAAAAAACAATTCTTCCCTCTTTATAATTTTAGTATAGATAGTATAGACTAAGAAAAGAAGAGGAAGAAGTTACAAATATGAAAGCAGACTCTGTGCTCCGAGGTGAAGGCTTCGGAATCAAGGGGAACCAACTAAGGTTAATAAAAGTCCCAACAAATTTGATTACCATTCCATTAAAGTTTTAATATAGTTATGAAATGTACAAAAAAGTGTCCGTTTTAGTCACATCCTTTTAGCACATTTGTGAATCAGAGATTAAAATAGTAAATGGACGGAAATAATTGCTGCTATTTGCGTGACCATCCACAGTTTGTAACGCTTCCGCGTGTTTTGAACGGAAATCACAAACGGTTTTTGTTATAGTAGTATAATTGTTATAGTATAGAAACCGTCTCCTTTAAAACCGTCTCGTCGTGGGGATGGGAAAATTAAAAAAAATATAGACCCAAATTAATAAATAAGACATAGCTTAAGTTAATTAAATCAATTGTAAAATAAACAAGCACTGGATTATTGGTAAAATGTTTTTAAAACGTAACACACGCTCCAATGTAGGTATATATTTATTTATTGTTTACTAACTGCACCACAGAATAAATAATAGTAACTGCACTTATTGGCTTCGCAGAGGTGCGATTAAAGCACCATCCATACCCAAGGATTTTTCAAAACAAACCTTGTCCTGACAATAGCAAAAAAAAAACAAAAAATCAAGAATTATCCATTTTGGTGCAAAAATATATTTTAAAACAAATTATGCATTTTTGATATTGATTTTCATATCTTAGAACTAGGTAACAAACATCTTCTCTTTATTACGTTATCGGTGAGTTGATTAAACTTCTAAGCATTCTTCATCCAATTATGTTAATAAATAGATTACTCGTTTTAGTATTACTTACAATTGGCCTACAGTCAATGAAATCAATTGCAAATTAAACAAACACCAGATAAAATGATTGATATTGCTTTTCATGTAATATAAATAACAGAAATAAATTTAAAACATTTATACTTCATTATTTTTTTGTGTTAATTAGTTAGACTTTTAGGCATTCATTGAATGAAGAATGTCTAAAAGTGTCATCAATGATGACGGTTTTTAGTATTTCTAACGATGACCGTGCCCTAAATTTTAATGGCCTAAAATAAATTAAATTATTATTTTTAGGCCACTAAGTCTAAATGTTGGTATAATATTTTGTTGCTATGAAAAAAAACAGCCTTTAATAGCAATTACAGACATCCTATGCTCGTAGTTGTATTTCTGAACTATTCAAACTTGTTTGGTGTGTACAAAGTCATTTTGTCCCAAGGTCTCAACGCCCCATAAACAAAGAGATACGTAATGTCTAAACTCGCAGATGGCATAATAATGCCACTTTTTACCATTTTATTGTTTAGTCTATCTAAATGTATGGTAATTTTTAGATGTTGGTGTTTAAACTTATCTGTTATGGGTATCATTTGTTTCGTGGCTATTAAAAATTCAAATTAAAAATCGTTTATCAGTTCTACATGGGCAGTATTTTTTTTTATAAAATACTAGCTGAGTCATCCCAGGTTCACATATTCGTGGCGATATTTCGTGACAAAATATAACCCGATTTTTGTTAGATAATAACAACAGTTACTATGGTAACCTTATTATAACCAATTATGAGTCATGCCATTTTCACGTGGTGTATCCAAAAAATGTACCTTCACAATAGATCTCTTAATTAATAATAAGACATCTTAATTAATAATAAAACTCATAATTAATAATAAAAGTCTTAATTAATAATAAGGGAGTCTTATTATTAAAAGTTCTATGACTTTCACGAAAGTGGAAGCTTCATGTAGGTAGGTCATCATCGGTACCAGAAAGGTATCAGAACGGTACGACGGCGCATAAAGTACGAACTAACATTGTTTTTTGTAGTGAAAAATTCTTTAAGCGCGTTGGGCATTTTTGAGGTGGGATTTTTTTTTTCAATTCGCAGCGCGGTTACCGTTACCGTTACCGACACTTCTGTAAATATTTCCTGACGATTAAATAATAATTGTTGAAGTTTTCACTTTAAGACTAACCCGCGTGGAGGTCGTTTATGGTTTTTTGATCGTATCTCCGGTTTTACCTAACCAATTGCAATCAAACAAAACTCAACAACAAAATTCAAACAAACAAACTCTTCATCAAACGAATTAGTTTTGCATTTCAATAAATATTATAATTTTATGTATTTTTCTTTCAGAACCAAAATGGCGTTGGAAGTCAACAACTGCTGCTTTTGCGTTGAGCTGAGAACTGGATCTCTGATCATTGGTTATGTGAACTTGGTAAGAAGAAGCTCAATTCATCATCTCATCTTAGTGTTGTTGCCGGTTTGATCCAAGGCCTTCACCTCTGATCCCGGGTTCCGTTTATTCGGTATCGGACTTTTTAACCGACTAGCTGATACCAAACTAGAATTAAGTATTTTGCCACTGACTAATAGGTAGACAACATATGACAGACATAGTTATTTATGTCTATTTGTAAGTGCATGATCAACTTGATTTCAAGATTTGTGTGCCTAAATGGTAGAATGTATCAGGGACCCTTTTAATTTTCGTGTGGAAATCGAGCGAGAGGGTTATCTCGAATTCGAACCGACTAAATCCGCACGCCGTCTCGGGTCGGACGCCGGGGTGTAAGGTAGCCCTAAGGCATTTCCCTAGCACCCCGGCTGACCCAGGACCATTTCCGGTTTCGAGATGGCCCCCTCGGGTTTGGGAACCGCGGTGTCCCCGTCTCGCCCCCGGAGAGGGGGGGGGGGGTTGCGCAACGTGCCAGAGCCCCGGCCTGCTTCTGCTAGGGTGAAAGGCTTGAAGTTCGGTTGTTGTATTGTAATATTCTTTATAAAAAAAAAGTCTATTGTCCATGTTAAATATTGCATTCATAATCTTGTTTTTCTTTTTTACAGATTTGGAACCTCATCGTCACATTGTTGTTGATTTTGGGTATGGCTGCGGCTGGAGTCCTTATTTCTAGTAAGGAAGCAGAACAAGCACATACAGCGGGAGCTGTTGCTATGGCCATTTTAGGTATCGGTCTACTGTTCGTGGTCTTGAACCTTATCTTCATCATCGTACTCCTCGTTGGTTTACATCAGGTAATTTCTCTTTGCAAGGTTATCTATATATACCAATATTATAAAGAGGATAGATTTCTTTGTTTGTAACTCTGACTTCTGAAACTAATTAAATTTATTTAAAAAAAATATTATTCCACTGTTAGAATGCTACATTATCCCTGAGAAATATAGGCTACTTTTTATCCAGATTTTCTCACAGGATCAGGACTAACGCGGATAAAACGACAAGGTTATGCTAGTTGAGCTTTTGATAAACTTATGCTAGATTTAAATTTAAAGACGTATAAGGAGAAACAAGTATGATTTTTTTCAATAAGTCACCTTATAAATATGTGATCAGATACGGTTTGTTTCTGATTGACAATAAATAAATAGGGTCTAGAGTGAACGAAAATCTTATCAATCACAATGACGGTGCAAAAACGAAAAGTAGTGTTTTATATTAATCTTAAATCATCTGCGAATATGAAATTTGAACAGCTGGCGTAAGAAATTAAAAATGTATGATATTTTATCTTTCAGTATAAACGTGGACACCTCAAGGCCTACCTCATCTACGCTGGCATTTACATAGTATTTTCCCTCATTTTGTTCATCCTCACCATCGCCCAGGGTGCTCCTGCCGGTGATATAGTCAAGAATTTAATCAACCTGTGTAAGTAGTACCTGCATATTCTGTTTCTTAGTGTAAACTTTGTAAACTACTAGCTTCCGTTCAACAATTAACATTAACAACATTAACAACAACAATGATGCAATCGAGAAGGTATTCTCGATTGTCTCATTGGATTTTTTTACTTTTTATTCAACATATTTTATCCTTTGAAACGGCCCGACCGATTTTAATGTTTTTATGGGTATATTTACTTTATAATTTAACGTGAAGTCAGTTACGACATATTTTATTCTATATTTTTATACTAATGTTTGACTTTTTTAATAATTTATATAGCAGAACAATGTATGCTGGGTTGCCTAGTATATTATATATTTTTATTAATTTAATTGAAGTAACTGCTTACCGTGTTTTTCTTAGATGCATTAATAATAGTAAAGTAGGTAGTAAAAGATTATAGAATACCAAAACATAATTAACTCATCGTTATCCATTCTGAGTTTTCTTCAACTCCTTATCACGGGATTACCTACTATTTTAAAGAATTTTTATTTTCGTTTCTTTTTCAGTACTCAGCATATACTTCATCGTGGTCATCAGAAGCTATTATTTGAAGATGAACGACGCTGCTGCTAAACCAGCAGTTTACAACACAGCATAAGAAATTTTGTAATCTATTGCATTTTTGAGAGGGGAATACAATATTGATTATATAATGCACATTGAAAAATATTACATCTTCAATTTGACTTTGACTTTTACTATCAGTGGCCTTGAATAACGTTAAAACTTCGATTTGACTATGACCATTGCTATTAGTGGCCTTAAATAATGTTAAAACTTGTACAGTGTGTATCAAGATAGTGAACATATTGTATTAAATAGACAGGTAGTAAGTTTAGTTTGAGCCCAAATTATCTGAATGATTATTCAACTGTTTTCATAAACTTGTAATGTTTTTAATTGAAAGAATCTCATTGAAAAACAAATAACTGACTTCGGATAACTTAAACAAAAACAGGTAGGTATACATTTTCAAATTTTATTTTGCCGATATCTTTCAAACCTAAATAGCGTCTGATTTTCTCATGGATTCGTGGTCAGATCTCAAAATTTATCAACTTTGTCGTGAAACCGACCAGAACTTTTTTGAATTTGGTAAAACTATTTTCGTAAATTTTCGCAGTTCTAGTTGGTTAATCACTAGTCGTTAAAAGTCAAAGTAGCTCTCTAAATGTTGTAATGATTTTATTAACTTGTATAGATAAGTGTATTTTTTCAATTTGCTTATAAAAGGGTGTTTAGTCACATAAAATATTCTCAATTGAAAAGTGAAGAAAGATTTTGTTACCATAACCTTTAATGACTGTCGACATAAAGACAATTTATTTCGAACATATTTTATCGAATTCAAAATAATTTTACGAATTTTTTTTTTTGACTGTTTGTAACAATTTGTTGGTAAAAAAAACTATGGCTTTATGTGTGCCCTTAAAGTTTATATTGCGCATGATAAATGTTGTTTTAGATATTTAGATGTTGTTTCTATTTTAAGTACACAAGTATATTGTAAGAGTCTCTATACATGTCATCATAGTTTATTAAGTTGATTTAAGTTCTTTTTTAACAAAGCATTTAGGTACTTATTTAAGTGAATTTATTCCATTTTTTGTAAAGTTTAATATTTTTACAAGCAACTCGAAAATTTTACCGCCTTATAATAATTCGTCTTAAATAGATAAAAGTTTGTGAAGTTTCCTACGTGTTCAAGAGAAGACCTAAAAGATAGAATTATTAAAACAATTTTTTTTGCTGCCACCCTTATTATATTGTAGGCTATTTTTTTAATATAATAAATAATTTGTAATAGTATCATACCGCTAAGAATAACTTAGAATATATTGTTTATATTTCAAAAACAGAAAAATACAACAATAATTTCATATTAATGTTTAAGAGTTTCAGTTATGATATTTTTATATTGTGTCATCATATACCTCAAACATCTATATAGTTTATAATTAAAATGAAATGCATTATTGAAATAAACAATAACTACAATTAGTTTTTTCAATCTTCAGCGAATGACCTTATGTTTACTTGTTAAAGTTCACCAAGTTTTGTTGCTGACGGTATGTCTATTCCGGCTCGAAACCAGAGATTTTTGTACACTTAGCAAACTATACATATTATCATCGTCAAGATAAAATTATCTTAATTCATGTTATTATGAATTCTCTGGTGAGAATAAATTTAATGAGAAGGCCCCGAGAAAAACAAAAATTGAAAGATATACCTATTGAAAGTTCAGCAGGAAGTTTTTTTAAAAGTTAGTTTAGAAATATAGTCTGGTCTGCGATCTAACAAAAAGCCTGATGAATCCAGCGCAGAATACGTACTTAATAGTCTTGACTCAAGGGGCAACATAAGAACAGCCATTAATTGGTAGACATCAAAAGATGTCAACCAATTAATGGTTGCCTCTGGGTGGTTGTCTGGCCTCTGAAACTTAATCAAGGTTGATAGTGAAGGGAAAATTGTCAAATTATGAGAAATTAGAGTTTTAACGTATTAAATAGATGTTTGCATCCTTGTCTATGTATTTTTTTTGTAAATACTACGACTTGGAAATCCCTTGATGGTGTATCCAACTGCCACACAGCTCAACAGTTTCGCGGGTTACGCTACATTTCAGACGATTCATGTCTGTCAACGGATTTAGGTAATTGAGCTTATTTAGGTCGCCAATTTAAAATGATAAACTAGTGTCGAGCTCATCTGTGAGATATAAACACACATATGATAAATTTATAGAATGAATCCCGTTGAAATGTTTCTTTTTTAATATTATATTTACTAGTGTTATCGCAAATGATATAAGCGATTCCACAATTGAATATCAGGTACTGAATTGAATTAATCTAATATACCTGTCCTTATGTGCACCATAGCAACTGATTCTCCGCCTTCCGCATCCAGTCGGTCCCAGTTTCCTTTTTTTTTCAGTTTATCACTCCATTTGGTCCTTCGGTTTGTCAATTTGCGATATCCGCTCTAGGACTCACCTGCTCCAATGGCATTTGGTTCTTCAGCAGATGCAGCCGGCCCACTGCCACTTCAGCTTGCTTATTCTACGAACTATGTTGGATTCTTGGTCGAATAACCTCATCATAAATTTCATTCTGCAAAGAAACTCCAAGCAAAACAATTTCATGTTTGAAAAATAAGGGATATTTTCGTCTTACTAGGATAAATAAGACTATTGCAAATACAAAAAAAAAACATTTTTATTAAAATTTGAAACAAGTAGGTATGCTTAGTTACAGATTTAATAATATATTATTTTATTTATTTATTGTCTGCACCTAGTACGACTACTTATTTAAAAACGTAAAAGATATATCGTTATCAGTTTGTTCGTGCTTTTGAGCTAGATTAAATTTGATTAGTTTTTATACTGAATCATAGAATAAATAATACTAATAATACTACTATTGCGCAAATATGATGACGTTTCTGACTTCCGTAAAATTCTCAAGTGGTTGCGGATCCGCCTTCGCCGGAATACTCATACACTTACTTTTCTGTACTAAGTATATTTTATTTAATCCGTTGACTCCTAGCTATCTTAAAGAACGGTTTAAGTTCTTAAAGATCATCGGAAAATTTGAGACTGGAAATGCCAGCTCATTCTACCAACTTCTCGGATCAGTCATTTATTGTAGAAGCTGTACGTCTATGGAATGCACTACCAGTAAACATTAGGAAAGCGCAATCCATTAATATTTTTATAAGATGTTACATGCTGAGCAGTTTCTATCACTGTAGCACGAAGTACATTTTTGTTTATGAATAACACACTTTATTTATATACATATAATGTATATAGTCATATCGTATCATATTTATGTAGGTATCTTACTATGTATGTAATTTAAGTATATATATATTTAGTTTGTACCTGTCAAGGTATAATTAATTAAGTAGGTTCAAATATTTTTATATGTATTTAATTGAAATATTGTTTTCATCTCTCGTGTTCGGAAAGTTTAATTTTCATGGGTAGATAGCCGGTGGAAAGTAGCTTATTTCATCCCTAGGGCGGAAAGTATTTTTTATTTTATTTTAGGGTTGGCCATATAGTCCATGATAATTAAGTTACGTCATAATGCCTTGATATCATGACGCTTTTTTTTTTATATGGCCGCCTAGATACTCGATTTCGACAATGAAACCAATAAATTCGATTTTCAAAACTTTTCTAATGTTGGCAGTATGTACGTGAATTATAACTTTTTTCCAGAATTAAAAAGAAACAATTTAAGTTTGCTAAATAATTAGTGGGAATACGGGAATATAAATAAATATACCTTGTGTTAATTGTGGTTTAAAATGGTTTCGGAAAGTGATTCCAGTGTCATGGATATTAATTTAACTCCCGATGAGATTGAAGAACAGGCAAAAGCTGTTGTTAATAATCCATTTTCAAATTGTTCTAATTTTACTTTAAATTTTAACTGTTAGTCGATATACCGGTTTCATTAAATGTGTGTGTAGTATTTTAATTTCCTCACATAGTCGAAATGAAAAGTAGAGTGTTTACCTCGGGTGAATGTCACCATTTCAGCCTCGAACTATTGGCGCTCTCACTTCGTTCGAGCACCAGAAATATCTCGGGTGAAATGGCTGACTTTCAACCCTTGTGTAACAATCTACTATTGCTAATTCCTTATGCTACACCAACTATTACCCCTGTTTGTGAAAATATTCCAGTCCATCCTAAGGTTGCCTGGAAGAAATCGCGTTTAGCGATAAGGCCGCCCTTTGTACATTGCAATAACCTTATTAATAATAATAAATGTGCTACTTGTGGATATAATGGTGTACATATAAAGTGTTATCTATCTATCTATCTACTAAATCAATACTGAATCTACTTGATAAACATGTAACCATCATGCAACGTGTAATGATGGCCACAGATGGCCGTTGACTTCATGGTCAACTTGTACAAATTCCTTTTTAAAGTGATGGTGTTCAGAATTTACCCCATTTTCGAATAAAATACGTCTAAAAATACCATTACTTTCCGACCCTTAGCTTTAGCGTTTCTAATCTACTACTCATTAATTTCAACAATAACTGGGCCGTTAATCTCGTTATTTTTTGTTTATTTATAGCGTGTCAATGTGATATAGTGATTATTCGTATATGACTTCGATAAACTGTGAGGGCTAACAATGTTAGAATGGTCTTCAGTCTGAAAGATGTTTTTACAGGTTTTTGTTTCGAACCTAGGAATATATGCAGACATAGGAAGCCATACATATGTGTTTGTAAAGAATTCCAAGTCTATAAATTGCAAAGAAAAGTACTGCTGCACCATTTAGATTTATAATAAAGTGTAAAAAAAATAATAATAAAATTGATATAAGCGCCATCTAGTGCAGTGAAGCTGAACTTCTACAAAACTATCGATCTTGCATCGTGCAATGAAAGTTCTCATGCTGGTTATCATCCGAATATTAAATACATATACAAAATTCCAACATCAACCGTTGGATTGCCAGGTGTGGTCATATAACCTGACCGGAGGATGCTCCTTTTTTTATTAACTGAATCTATATTTTCTTCAAATAAAGGCCAGTAGTTTAAGTTTAGTACATAAAAGAGTTCGTAATAATAATTTCATACTTATCATATCAGTATCCGGCCGGGGGCGTACCTACGCGTACCGGAATGGGTCCGTAACGGCCGGACCCGTACTATCAGCTCGCTAAAGTGCACTTGAATATAAATAAGCCAGTGGCCCTTATTTTGTTTTGAGTCTATTGAGAATACAACTAAAGATTGTTATTAGATGTTTTAACTATGTTAGTTATTTAGTATTTAAGACGTGACTACTTAGAACCTTAATTAAATTACGATGTTTTACTCACAGAACTATAATAGGTTAGATAGTGATAGTAAGAACTCTTTACAAAACCGAAGAAAGCAGATCTTAACCCGGCGTCATTGAGGCAGGGTCAATATGACCCTTTAGATATTTAATTTGAAATATCTCTCAGATCTAATTACCGCATAATATAGCCGTAAGTCTCAGTAGCTGCAGTTAAGTATCAACTTTATCCGTTGTCCATCTCACTTCCGGCTTCTGGTGCCAGTGCAAGGAGCAACACTTGCGTTAACCAGCGACTGGGTATTTATAACCCAGCTCAACAACGACGTTGCTATTTTCTGCAGCATTTTATGCAAAACATAAAACCTCAAACTAAAGCGTTTTACTTATTCACGCAATGTACTCGAAAAGAGTGAGCGTCGTTGATTCATGGCCAAAAGAAAAGAAAAGTAAAGAGACTTCAGAGACAGACGATAATGATTATTTTCTTTTGATAGTGAAAATGAAGAAAATGGCAGTGTGAAAAAGCAAAAGACAGTTGAGACGAAATTTTAATGCTTTTTGGCAAAATATACAAACTCCTATGGAGAATATCATTAAACAGCATCCCAGAGTGACTCAAGAGGCCATAGGCAGCAATTTAAAACGACGTCGTTTTTCAAAAAAGTTGGGGTCTGGCACTTGTAAACCTTTCTTTACGCAAAGGTTTTTCAAACGCTTCTTCAGTAAATGCGCAAACGAAAGAAAACAAATCCTGGAGAAACATCTGGAGAACCCCTGCAAAGCTTACTGATTTTCCTATATTTACCTACAAACATCTTATTCCATATTTATAATAATATAGTAGGAAGTAGGATATAAACAATTAAAAATGTTTATTTTTTTAATACCAGGTGAAATTGTAATTGTAAGAATAAAGTGGCGATATTTCAGTGACATACGTAACGGACTGCTGAGACGAGGTCTCGAGTTCGATCCCCAGTCGCCCTGGGCACCCACCTCTGACTTTACGTAGTTATGTGTGCATTAATAAATGTTAATTATCGCTCGCTCAATAATGTGCCCGATAGATGGCTATAGGCCCGCCCCCTTTTACGTTTTAACCTTAACATAACTAGCGAATCGTGGGTGTGTAATACACCTCTGCCTACCCCTTTGGAGGATACAGGCGTGAAGTTATTTTATGTTATGAAATTGTAAGAGGGTCATTATAGACCCACCATTTTTCCGCCACGATGACGCCGGGTCAACCAAGCTATCCCATTGTTCTCCATGGACCAAACATTCACTGACAAAGTCAAAATAATGAAGTCGTAATAATTTTCACATGACATAATAATGTAGATTATTATTATTTTCTTTATTACATTTGAAATACATATAAATAAAATTATATTTTATATTAAATAAAAAAGAGTAGCCCACCGGCATCGGGTACAGGGACCAAGCTACTATTGGTCAGGGCTCTGGGAAGATGACCCTCACTCCCTATACGTATTCCTCACTATGCTTGCCGTGTCGAGGAGTAGCGCCTTCTGTATCAAGCCCTTGATCCAGCTGCACAACGCGAGCCTCTTCTGGTGTTGGTTGAGGCTCTTGGCTATAACTCCGTTAATGGTGACGACTATCAGAACAATGACTACCGTATCCACTTCCCACGTATCGTCAATCTCGTGAGCTAAATCCAAATTTTTTATTGTTTGTCTTTCTAAGCTTTCAAGAGATTCTCGTCATGGAGGATTGTGACATCGACAAACATTTCGTGCCACTCAGACCAATCTATCACCACAATGTCAAGTTTTTGGCAACAACAGTCCTGTCTGTGATGATATATCGGTCCCAGTGTTATTTGATATGACCATTTTCCAGAACTGGCTCAGCAACATACCTACGGTACTACAGCGTCCACTAGGTGGTACATTAGAGCAAGCTGCTGATGGATAATTCTAGCTACTTGGTTGTGTCTCTGCAAGTACTTGCTGTTAGCAAGACGCGACGAGAACAACCGAAATTCTTGAGGCGCCGGATAAACAGAACGGACGCGCGTTCTTGACGAGTCTTTGTCTAACCTTTTTTTTTTTTTTTTTTTTTTTTTCGTGCGGAAATCCCTTCGGATACCCCCCCGCGTGCCAGCGGGGGCGGTTATGTCGGGCTTGAACCGACTAAAACCGCACGCCGTCTCGGGTCTACAGACGCCGGGGTGTAAGGTTGCCCATAGAGCATATCCCTCGCACCCCGACTATCTCTCCGCTCACCCCGCGCAACCTTGCGTGGGGTGAGCGAAGAGGTTAAGGGGTGCGCGGGGTGTTACAAAGACACGACAAGGACGCGCGTACGTTCAGTTTGTCAGGTGCCTGAGGGACTCACCGATTATTATTATATGACATTATTATTACTATGTCCTTAAACCTTATCTTGAACTTCTGGCTTGATAGAATTGTCGTTAAGGTTCCAATATCAGCTTCTGATGTGGTCCTGTAAAAACCAACATTTATTCATCAATACATATGTTTTTGTTTGATGTCATAAATCTGACAATTTCGATATGTGCGGCCTTTTTAACACGCTTTTATGCACCATACTCCCTGGGGCTTCACCTTACTGGAGCTAATGGTGTAGTGGGTTTATCCAGTTCAAACCGACAAAAACCGCACATTGCCTGTCACGTCATCCTAATTTACATGAACCAGGTGTGCCCTAGAAAGGAATTTCCTTGAACCCCAACCAGGAGCAATTTGTACATATTTTTATTCGGAATTCCATGTACATATTATTGAGCTGAGTGAGACGAAGTCGAGCGAAAGCTCCTCATATCAGACTTCAGGATTTTCTTTGTCACAGGTCTCCTCCTAAACTACTAATCCAATCAGAACCAAATTTGGCTTGATTAAAGAGGTCAATCAGAGGAAGGTTTATGGATATATTTTGAAAAAATTAATGCTACCACAGAGGAATGATCACCGTTAAAAAAAATCCGGATGGAATTACATAAAAACTGCTCGTGAGTTGTGACTTTCAAAAAGAATTTTCAAAATCGGACTTGCCACGGAGGAATGATCACTGTTCAAAATTTTCAAAATCTGATTTACGATGTCTCACTCAGCTCAACATTGCAAGCAGCGATTCGCCTTGCAGACCTAGTGTATATTTTTGTTGGTGTACAATAAAACGTTATTTTCATCATTATTATCATCAGCTTTGCCCAGGTCGACTCTCCTGTTCCTCCTATCCAAAATGAGTGGTTAAAAACCAAGATGCTTTTTCCTATTTATTTTAGGGCTTGTAGTATGGGGTGACGTCGCGTTGCACGCGTTCCCAAACCCGATGAGGCCATCTCGAAACTGTAGATGGCCCTGGGTCAGTCGGGGTGCGAGGAAAATGCCTTATGCGGCCACCTTACACCCCGGACCTGAGCACCGAGACGGTCCGCTGGCCAGCGGGGGAGGGGGTTACCGAGGGGTGTACCGCACGAAAAAAATAATTAAAGAAGGGTTTGTCTATTATGCTATTCTATTTTATTATTCTAATACCTACACAACTTACCCAGGTGGGCCAAGTATAAGATATAAACACAGACTTCGGGAAATCCTCCTACAGCCATTATGATGCCCCAAATTATTGTAAGAACAATGTAAACATAAGCGCAGCAGAATAAACTCTAACTGGTTTGTTCTAAAACATGAAATTAACCTCATCAGATAGGTACAAGATACATGACATTTAATTAGCTGTTTCTAATATTAAACAACAGCTATTAATTAACTTTTAATTCGAACTCAGTTATTCTTAAATGGAGTGACTCTCCTTAATACTTAATACAAGAAGTACTCTACTTAAGAAGTCATCATATAATAGGTATTTACCTATGAAATTGCCGAAATTTTCTTACAAATTCATGAGTTCGTTATTCCTGTAATTTAATAGCTACTTCCAAGAACTCCAGGGTTTTGAGGCAAAATATTTTAATGAAATAAAAAACATACATACATGTTTTATACATGACTGAAAAGCTCACATTTTCAATTTTTTTTAACACTTAGTAAAGTTTTATATGAGCCCCGTTAGTGGCACGGCAGATGTCTAAACGGTATTCTACCTCTTCCCATGTCCTGGCGAGCATGTCTGGGGGGACGGTTGCCACTCAATTGACTATTTGTTCCCTGAGATGTTGAACATCACGAATTTTCTCTGCATACACAAGATTCTTGATATGCCCCCAGAAGTACACACTCGGCCTACCCGGCGACTTTTGCTTCAAAACACTTCCTGTTTCCTTAAATGCACTGAACCATTGACGAATGGTTTTGTCAGTAGGCGGGTAACACCATAGTTACGTCGAAAGTTTCTTTGTACGGTAACTACAAACTTTGTTTCTATGAGCCAAATAACACATTGAGCCTTTTGTTGTGGAGTCGCCATCATTTCAAATTTCGCGACGTCATTTCAAGGTCAACGCCCTGCAGCGCCGCCAATAGTTGATACAAACATTCCCAATTGGTATGAGTAAAACTTTTTGAGCTACTCTTTTCAGAGAAATCGACTAAATTTTGCTATCTTTTATAGTTAGTGAGATATGAATTTTTAAAACCCCGGAGTTCTTTTATAGACAGCCTGTATTATATTTGAAAGTTGATTTCAAGATTTTACAACTCGGTATTAAATTTTGTTTTTATTGGCCGCTTGATAAATTAATTCGATCTTCAAAAACAGTACTTCGTAAATGCTATCCATTTTGATGATAAATTTCGTATTACTTAACAGCTGTCACTTTTCAAAAATGTAATAAAAGTTGCTGTTTGTTAGCTTAATGTTGTCTCATTCATACACAAAAAATTTGATAAAATTTGGATTTGTCATTTCTAAAAAAAATGCAAAAATGTTAGTACTGAAAATTTGGTTTCCTCCAATTTCTTCAAGAAAAACGGCAATTTCATATGTAACGACCTAATATTATTCGTCGTTGTACTTAAGAATTCTTCATCATCATCCGAGCGCGACTCCCAGTTGCATCGTAAGCTTGCACTTTGAAGCCAATCTTCTGTTCCACCTTTCTTCAAATGATTTAAATTTAAATGATAGAGCCTCCTCCGTCAATTAGCAGGTATTCCAGTTGAAGGTGGCTTGGTTAACGGGTATATATAGACATACATAAAAACATAACATAACTTCACGCCTGTATCCCAGAAGGGGTAGGCAGAGGTGTATTACACACCCACGATTCGCCAGTTATGTTTTAGGTCCCAATGTAATAGGAGGCGAGCCTATTGCCATCTACCGGGTAATTACATTGCACCTATAAATAAAATGAAAGGTTCTCTATCAAGGGGCTCTGCCAAAATCTTCTGGGCCCAATCCACCTTACTTGCAAACTGGGATACCTGTTCTTTTTCGTTTTTCATGCGGAAATCCCCCCGCTGGCCGGCGGGGGTGGTTAATTCGAATTAGAACTGACTAAAACCGCACGCTGACTCGGATCTTTACACGCCGGGGTATAAGGTGGCTCAAAAGGCATTTCTGTCGCATTGGCAATACTAGCTGTTGCCCGCAGCTCCGCCTTCGTGGACTTCTGATCCCGTTCCCACTACCTATGTGAACCTATTCCATGGATAAAAGGTAGCCTATGTGTTATTTTTCACTTTTTTGTATCAAAGAATCTAGACTATAATTTTTTGTAGTGAAATATTATTTAGCGGCGTTGTGCACTTTTTTGTAATTGTGTAAAAAAGGTTAAACTCGCGTCAGTAAACACGTGACCTGAACGTAAGACAACAAATATAGAAGCGCTAATTTCACACTGTACTTAACAAACTTGGTGGCGCGTTTATCTAATGAGTGTCGTTGACTTCGTCAAGACTGAGATCGATTCTGACCGAGGCCCAAGAAACATTTTTTGTTATCATATAACTTTTTGTAATATTTATTCTATTTTGTGCCATAAATCTATTGATGTAAAATGGAAATTAAACAAAGTGCATCTATTAATGAAAAAAGTGACGAAGAAATTGCGAAAGAAATGAGTGAGTACTTTAAAAATGTATCGGCGATGATGGTTCTGGTAATAATGATCGTGAAAAAGTCGTTGAAATTATGGATGGAAGTTGATGTTTCTGAGAGATAAACTCTTTAATGTAAAATAATTGTAATAGTTCTGAAGTGTTACATTTTTAATGCAATATAAATTGTCATGTTTGTGTACGATAGCGCAATAAATGAATATTGTATGTTACCACATAAATGATAGTACTTTTATACTGATAATTAAAGCAATTCGTGCAAAATTCGTGAGAAAAAACCAATCCAAAATTTCAAAAATGCACAACGGATATATTCAAGTTTTCACTTCTGCCGTACTCCCGGAGTGCAACCCGTCGTTGTTTTTTGTTAGCTAGATCCGTCCAACCGTTTGTGCGTGATTGAGTAACAAACATCCAAGCATCTTCAAAAACTTTCACATTTATAATATTAGTTAGATAGGATAAGAAGCAGGATATATTTACCATATGTAATCCAATGAGAAGCAAAATGTCAAACATTAGGTTTATCAGCACGAATAGTAGAACGATGCAGAAGATGGTTAACAATATATAAGCAACTGTTTGTCCGAGACGGTCGTCAGTAGGTTTCAGATACTCAATTATCACCACAACACCAAAGACAGACACCAAAGTAGCAGCGATGTCATTGTGAGGTTTAAGATCTGTAAAGATAAAATATTCGTTGTTAATAGTTGGATAGATCACCATCACCAAGATCTTTTGACATCAAGACAACCTCATCTACTTGCTGGTACACCTTCTGATTAACAGACGAAGCTCTGGTGTAGACTTCCTCTCAAGGTTAAGCGGTCAGAGGGCAGTCACTCCCTGAAAGTCAAATCGAATGGGGAAGAAAGAGTACGTGGATCTCGCGCTTCGAGGTAAAGACTGACGTGCAATGTGGAATAACGCTAGGTCCACTTTCCTAGTCTTTCTCTTGAGTTGGTTACTTGAGTGACTATCGTCTTACCCCAGGACCCCGAAAGGAAAGTCCGTTATAGAGCCTCAACCATAAAGGTGGGATTCAGACCTCGTATACTCAATATTGAGTAATATAAGATAATTGGAGACCAGTAGTTAAGGCCAATTTGAGCGATCAACTAAATAATACGAAAAATTTCAAGTGACAATAAGATTTGGATAAGGTTGTTACAATTATCTTCTGACATAAGGGTAATCCCATATTTATTTGGTGTCGACGCTTCGTGGGTGCTTTTTTTCTATTCATCTCTGATTGCAGTAATCTCAACATACACTCCTCCACCGTATCCACCTTATCAACTTTCACACAGTCCATCGATGTTCGATTAGGTCTTCCACTCCCTTTGTAACCCACCACATTAATACTTAATGCTTTGTTTACGACATTACTTTCATCCCTACGCATCACATGGTAAGCACCATGTAGATTATCAAGCTTGTTTTACAATAAATATCTAATATTATTATCATAATGATTGTCTACATTATTTTTCCATTTAATAATGGTGTAGGACACCCTTAATATGAAACTCGAGAGTGGAATTCATCGTATTCTTTATCTTTTAATTGATAAATGCAACTTTGGATTATTTCAAGCCAATCTAAATATATAAGAAAAGTACGCAGACTAGGTAGTTGCTTCAGGGGTGTGTGTTGGGTAACCTCCTCGAGTGTCGCTCCGATTCCGATCCCGCTGCAGTCCGGGGGGAACGGAATCGGAGCGGCCGGTACACCCTGGGCGGCGGTCAATGGCTTCCCCTTCACCCCTTCATAGGGTTGGCATTGATCGTCGGCCAATACCCAACGTGGCGGGAACACATCGCTCTCCATACTCCTCTGCTTTCAGAGGAGACAGGATGAGCGATGCTGTTAGTGGTGAGATGGCCCAGGGTCAGCCGGGGTGCGAGGGATATGCTCTATGGGTAACCTTACACCCCGGCGTCTGAAGACCCGAGACGGCGTGCGGTTTTAGTCGGTGCAAGCCCGACATAACCGCCCCCGCTGGCCGGCGGAGGGGTATCACGATAAAAAAAAAAAAAAAAAAAAAAAAAAGGTAGTTGCTTCAAAATTTCATGAACAGACAAAACTTACGATACGTGCATGTAACATTTTTTTGACATGTGAAATTAACACCATGACATTAACACTACACGTGAAATTAACATTTTTGAAATTAAGATATCAGATACAAAGTTATAAGCAGTTTTTAGTCTCTACGCACAATTCATTACAAATCACATTACTCTAAATATCCTTATCAACATTTACTTAAGGAGTACAACTTGATGAGCTTGGAGTCTAGACGCAAGCTTCTTATGTCCATGATGTTGCATGGTACATGCCATAACAAGTTTGACTGTAGTAGCATCACTAACCAATTATGTTACGCGGTGCCCAGAACTGTACTGCAGCGAGAGGTTCGCGTACGGCGGCTGTTCTACACTGGAAGGTGCAGAACGAACACGGGCACGCGGGCACCTATTCGGCATCTTTTAGAGACGTACAACACACACCTAGCCGATGTTGACATATTCGCAAACTCACACTTCAAATTTAAAGCTAGAGCAATTCAAATTTTAAAAACTTCGAAATAATCTACTGTCTATATTTATATACTTGTTTCTTATAAACACAAAACTCGCATGCATTTTCCTCACTTGCATATAATATTACTTTGCGGACATTGGTGTGGGTTATGTGTTTACCTAACAGACACATTTACTGTATACTTCTAATATCAATGTATAACGCATAACTGTTGAATGTTCCAATAAATAAATAAATAATATAGAGCCGATGAAAATACGATGATGGACTTACCTAATAGGTGACTTATGAACAGATTTATTTCTTACCAAGTTCATATAACCGATAATCAGAGATCCCGGCCTTAAACCAACAAAAAAGCAACAGTTTTTGAGTTCCAGAAGCATTTTCGTGCTAAAACAAAAATTACAGACAAAATTCATTCAGTCAGTAGTAGGTTTAGTAAGTAGGTTTGATAAATAGCAGGACATTACTGTATAAACTGGTGGGAGTGCTAGGTATAACGTCGTCCTGAGCATGATTCACCATGTGATAATAGCACCAAGTGGGCCGGACAGCGAGAGATGTTGTGCGATGTTCCACAGGGATCAGTGCTAGAGCGGAACATAGCTTGTGAGAGGGCCTGGGTAGTATGCTCTTGGAAGGTATCATCGTGACGTGCAACACAGAAAACACTTTCATGGTGGCACGAGGCATGATACACCGTGAGACGACCTTAAAGGCCACGGCTGGGGTCGCCCAAGTTGTTGGAAAGAAACAGCGGCTGAGTCTTGGCCCTACATAAATCTGAGGTCTACGGAATCCTGATATTACTGAACTCCATTTTATTCTATAGATTTAGATGGAAAAAAAAGGAATATTCAGGACGGGACTTGAATCTTGCTTACAGGGGGAATACTGTGACTAAGTGAGCTTCCTGGACACGTCCTACTCATTCGGAATTCTCTGATATATTAAAAAAATCGCATCTAAAAACAATGTTTAAAAATGATTGTAACATCATTCATTGTTTCCGTAGTTCCCAAGAAATATGGTAGATGGCTCCAGCGTCGCTCCAAGCCGTATAATATATCAGAGAATTTCGAATATCTAGAACGTGTCCAAGTAGCTCAGTTCGTCAGAGTATTCCCCCTGTGAGGGACTGGTCGCGGGTTCAAGTTCCGTCCTGGATGTTCTCTTTTTGCGATCTAAATCTACAGGAAAAGTGAGCATACTAATTGCCTGAAAATTTGATTGAATCAATTTTATTTATTTCATTTTTTTTTATTCCGGCATAGTCAAAAGCTTTCGTTTCCAGTTCAATAATTGTTAATTAAATTATTTCACTGGGAAATGTACGTCCAAGTACTAAGACATGGATATTATTTAATAAATAAAATAATTAGCACAATGTTTAAAAATAACACTTAATTAGGTACCTATTTCAATTTACAGTATTTATTTATTTGTTATGTATATACTGCCAGTGGGGACGCCGTTTGACCAGACGGGTGATCAGCCCTTCTATGTGGGGCTATTTCACCCATTTCCCCTATAACGACTGTCATACATATTCGTATGGCAACCGGGACCGACATCTTAACGTGCTCTCCGAGGCACGACCAGACCAATGCAAATACTCATATTCATGCATACAAATATTTGCACTGAGCGGGGATCGAACCCGCGCCTCCTGCGTAGCGGCCGCTTTCAATACCGCCACACCACGGAGGCTGTTGTTTTTTTTTATTTATTTTTATTTATTTGTTATGTATGGTCATAAATTAAATATAAATAATATTGAACATATTAACTCTTTATTACGTTAATTATCGTCAATCAATTACACTTTTATACATTCTTCATCAATGGTGATTATAAATTGATTACCTTTTTAGCATTTCTAACAATTACTATTGTTGAGAGGCCTAATGCCTAAAATTAATTTATTTTAGTTTTTTTTTAACATAGTTCATGTACATATTCTTACGCTATCAATGTATCGTATTGACAAAATTTTAAAATATTGTTAAGCGCTTAGATTGTTTATTTACTTTTGCATTTGCAAACAAGCGCTTGGGATTTGTTTTCTCTTCATCTCACAATTTACATACATAACTGCATCGCTGTCGTTATACCAACTATTTTTCATCCTTATTCTTTCACGCCACACTGGGTACTTTACTAATAAATATGTTTAATTTATGTGATTATATTGAAAAAGAAACAGCACCATGTTGTATTTTTAGATTTAACAGATTTGCATAATAATTTTCTTTTCACCTCAAAATTCAAATAAAATGTTACATAACTAACCTTAACCTTAAAACTTGTTTAAAAGAAAAATATTCACTGCGCAGCAACACGCACTGTCTATACGCGCATCGTCGAGTTACTGTGCGTTGGGCGCCAAGAAGCTTACATTTGGTTGGGCGCCAATACTAGGGATGAGCGTTGTTTAACGCAATCGATTTCTGAAACTATGTAGGTACTTATTGGCTTCGTTGTTGCATATTTGGCTGGAATCCGTAAATAAACAGATTTCTCACGTTTTACATATTCCTTCACTTAGTAAAACATGATAACGCAATTAAGTTTTCATTGATTTCGTTTCTTATACTATAGCTTTCCTATGAACTAGTTATTTTTCGTAAGCGGTACAGAGCAAAGGAACAGTAGCACAGCTCGAAACGTTACACGTTATAAGGTTATTAAACGATATCTATACTAATACTAATATTATCATATTTTATTCAATAAATTTCATCTTTATGAATTTGCGATTATGAAGGTGTGAAGTTAGTATCCAGGCCGCTAAGACTCTAAACTGGACAAAATTGCTCTTTATTTCCAAGTAAAAGTTCCAAGTGACTGAACTAATAGTTAAATAAAGCTGTGCGGTCATAACGGCCTTCAGTAAGGCGTTATCGACAGCTTTATGAAACCAGGGCCAGAACTGTACTTAACTGGCAAATGGGCGTCACATTGATTCAAAAAATAATTTAGTAATAATCGGCTGATATGAATTGATTGAATTGACAAATTTTAATGATTTTTTAATAAAGTATTAGAAACACCACGTCACTATTGTTTTCAATGTGTTTTCAAGCTGTTGCTTGCCACTACGTCCACGTCCTGTTCCCATGACCCACAGGAACGTATTCCCGGTATGAAATTCAGCTACCTACATTTCAAACTAATCTATCTATCTAGACCTTTAATTTACAAACCACATTGGTTTGTGAATAAGTCGTATGGTATCGTGTTTTAATATATTTTTCGTGTGCCATAACCACTGTTGACCACAATTTTGTATTGTTCATCAACAGCAATCTGCTTGTGCCCCAATTGGGGATCTCCCACAAGCCAAGCTCACGATTGAGAGGTCACACGACAGTCGCTACCATAAAAGGTGTATAAACTAAATTAAAAGGAGAGGAATGAGTAAGCAGAACCTGGATGCCGAAGTAAAAACCTCAGATGCTTCAGAAAATAACGTAAGATGATGACGTCTTCAGCTTATATATAAACATATAACGTAAACATAACTTCACGCCTGTATCTCCGAAGGGGTAGGCAGAGATGTACACACCCACGATTCGCCAGTTGTTTAGGTCCCAATGTAATAGGGGGCGAGCCTATTGCCATCTACCGGGCACATTACTAAACACGCGCGCTAAATCTTTTGACTACCGCTAAACGCAGTTGCTTCAACATTTTTTGTATGTCGCGAATCAATATTCATATCTATTGTAAACATATGCGAACAACATATAAATGTTGATACTAGTTCACCAATGATTGTTTGTAGATAAGATTAGTAGGGAACATCAGTTAGATAAGCTAATATAAAAAAGAGGGATGTCAATTCTATATTTTTAGTAGTAGTCAGTAGGGTCTATAAAATTAGAGAAATTTATTTATTTACTATCTGTGCCCGCAACTTCGTCCGCGTGGATTTAGATTTTTAGGGTTTTAACTTTTTTGCTCGGAATCCTAGTTATTTTTCTATAATTAAAGTAACCTAGGTTACGCCTTGTAATATAACCTATCTGCCAGTGAAAGTCCCACCAAAATCGGCCCAGCCATTCCAGAGATTACCTCTTCCAAAAACTGAATGACAGACAGACAGACAAAACATTTAAAAATTGTAATTTTATTATCGGTATCGTGTTTACATTCCTGTGCAATCATTAAAAATCTGTTATTTTAATATTACAAACAGTAACACTTCAATTTTATTTATTTGTATAGAAGATTAAAAAAAGAAAATCTAAAAAAAAAAATATTCTACACAGTGCTAATCTAGATCCAAAGTAAGCAATGCTTAACTAGCTTGTGTTATGGGTTCTAGAATGCGAATAAACAGGATCCTAAATAGTGCTAGTACCACTTCTCTAACAATGTAATGTACTTCTTTTTAAAGAAATACTACTAGTCGTATACTAGTAGTATATTAGCAGAATACTAGTAATATACTAGCAGAATACTAGTAGCATATTAGCAGAATACTAGTAGTATTCGAAATCACTAGTATTCCCGTTAACCCGGAGGGATTAACGGGAATACTAGTGATTTCGAATTGATTTCGAAAACGAAAGGTTAAGACGAAGTGGTAAGTCCAGAAGCGTAAAGGAGGTGTCTTAGAAACAGTTTTTGGGTATCAAACGCTAAAATGCATGAAATGATATTCCTACCGTCGTAAAGGTAAAGAAATGCTTTATATTGTTATACAATTCGAAACACGATTAGAGTGATTTGCCTCGATAGAAAAAAATCGTGAATATCGTAAAAAATCGTAATTTTGTTAGAATTTTACAATTTGATGGCGATTGTAAATAAAAAACAAGTGCAAAATTTCTATTTTCATAAACCTTACATCAAATCCCATATGGTAGTACAGATGGTTTTCTCTTAAATAGAAGTTAATAATTTTAACTATATAAAACATAGCGCTCGCGTGCAAACTCAGTCGGCCGCGGGGCCTCGCCGCGAGTACACACGTACTGCTTCGTCGCGCTCGCTCGCTCGCTAGTGATTGCATTTTTATGTAAAATGGGCAATAAAAGCCTTAGAGGAATGAAAATATCCCGTTGGCGGAAAAGCAGGATCGCCCAAAACAATCTATCTCAGTGAGTATCAACGTACCACATAATTATATTTGTTAATTTCTTAGTTCGAGTGGAAATGTTAATAAAGGTCACCGTACACTTGACCGGATATCGGCATTGTTTTGTGTCGATACCATTTTATTTTCTCAGTATGAGTGGGAATGACAAGACCATCTTCACATTATAAGAAATTTAAAGTGACACGTATTAGATCTATTGAAAAAGTTTAATATATATAAAATAATAGTTAGTGATAGTAAATTATTGCACCAAATATTCCTGGCTCCTGGACCCGTCAGGAACGGTGGGAACCAGGAACAGTGGGAGTCAAGACCAATCCTTCACGAAGGATAGTTGAGAAGATGACGTTTCTAGATTAGAATTCTTGTGTCTTATCGGACATCAGAAAGAATTTCTTGTAATGTGTACGGTCTCATACAACCACCAATTTAACTGGATTTCTTGTGTCTGACAAGAAAAAATTCTTATAGTGTGATAATGGTTTAAGGGTATATACTATCTTTTGTTATGGTGATTAGAATAGGTATTTGGAAATTACTTATGTTTGATAAACTGAAAAAAAAAATTAGAAGACTTACTGTTTTGCAGATTACGAGCATTGGCTGAGCAAACAAATTCGAAAAAATTGAGTTCAGAGACTCCTGTTCAGGTGTCATCTACGTCTATTGTACATTTAACAGAGTAAGGCATAACCATTTATCAAATCATAAATTGCAGTTGTCGAGTGGAAATAAACATTATGAAGTAATTTTTTTTTAAGAAATGATAATAAGTGCACTTATATTGGAGAACTAGACCAAAGTGCACCAACGGAACTGACTCCTGTGTATGCTGACCTATCAGCCACTTCTAATGCCTTACGTTCAGAAACTCCATTACAGTGAGTGTCAAAGCTATTTATTTTACAACTTATATTCATTATTTATATTCATTCGTTGGTGGCTGAACTCCTCCATAACCACTCGCGCGATCCTGACCAAATTTACTGCGGTGCTAGTGTGGACACTGAGGAGTGTTTTGAAGATGGTTCATGGCCGATGTACCATTGAGGAATAATCAACGAAAAACAGTTTCACGAGCGCGCGGCCTTAGCTAAGCGCGCGACCGTAGTAAGACGTCTTATTTTCAAGTAAGAGTCCTGCTCGTTCAGCTCAATTTATTTCAGTCGCACCCTGTACTGAATTCCTAGTATAGTTATTAGTACATACATCGTTATTTGTACATACAACATAGTAATTAAATAATCATTGAGAGATTTGTAATATGCATTTTTACCTTTCAGGTCCATAGATAATTATTGACTGTGAGTCATCTTCCTGAAGATACATCGAACTTTGAGAAAATTACTGGCAGGAGAATAGTGGACATCGGCTATTTTTTGAAACAATTAAAAGAAATGGAGCATGAATTTGTATTTAAATGCAACTACAGTCATTTCAATTTACTACGGGATTATTTTATATATATTAAAAATTTTCAATAGATCTAATAAGTGTCACTTTATTTTGGAACTCCCTTTTTACGTTTTAGAAAAAATTTAAATAAAAGCATTAAAATAAATAGATAACTTAGATTTTTTTGTCCGCTATACCTACATTGACTTGTATGAAATTGAACCCAAAACTTGTGGCAATCAACTGTCTTTCGACGACTTGCGGAAGACAAGAATTTTCCTGGATGCATTCACATTATAAGAAATATCTGATCAGACATTTCTAATCGGACACAACAAATTTTCTTATAGTGTGAAGATGGTCTAATTGATTTCATTTCAAAAAAAAAGTCAGAATTACTTTTCTTGTGTAAATTACATACTTATAATACATATAGAAACGTGTATTAAAGACCAGAAACAAATATCTGTGGTCCACACAAATATTTGGTCCCAGCGGGAATCGTACCCGTAACCTCCTGCATCGTAAGCTGGCGCTCGCCCGACCACGCTACAGAGGCTGTTACGTACGTACAAATATACGGTGATCATTTCACTTCTACTCATACTGGTGAAAAATAAATTGGTATCTTTACATAACAATACCGATATTACCGATACCCGGTCAAATGTACGGTGACCCTCAATTTCACGTCAACTCATCATACTGATGAAAAAAAAAATTGGTATTCGTAAAAGACAATACCGATAGCCGGTGAAGTGTACGGTGACCCTTATGGTCCGCGAACATAAATCGCGGGGGGAAGATGGTTGCCCCGCGCATGCTCCCGCCGCACTTCATACCTCACCCCCTCACAAACGCGATGCGCGAGTTCCCACTTCATCTTAATTGCGGTTTACGATTAGTGACGTATTAAAAAATACTACTTACTAGATCTCGCTCAAACCAATTTTCGTTGGCAGTTTACATGGTAATGTACATCATATATTTTTTTAGCTTTATCATTTTCTTATTTTAGAAGTTACAGGGGGGGACACACATTTTACCACTTTGGAAGTGTCTCTCGCGCAAACTATACAGTTAAGAAAAAAATGATATTAGAAACCTCAATATCATTTTTGAAGACCTATCCATAGATACCACACACGTATGGGTTAGATGACCCCCATAATAAATTTTTTTTTTCTATTTTTGTATGAAAATATTAATGCGGTTCACAGAATACATCTACTTACCAAGTTTCAACAGCATAGTTCTTATAGTTTCGGAAAAAAATGGCTGTGACATACGGACGGACAGACAGACAAACATGACGAATCTATAAGGGTTCCGTTTTTTGCCATTTGGCAACGTAACCCTAAAAAGCATTATTATGTTACTTACTGCTACGGAACCTTTCATGGGCGAATCCGACTCGCACTTGGCCGCTTTTTAAGATAAAGTGAGTGGTGTTTACAGTTCCTGTCCTAGCCAATTAGTCTGTAACCCGATACACTATAAGTAGGTTCGCTAGCCCTACTCCACTAATTGCAAGGTACTAATTTTACGGTGTTCATCATCATCATCTTAGCATTAATCCCGGTCGCATCCGAGGCTCTCACCTCGAAGTCCGGATTCCGCCTACCGGCTTTTTACCCGTCTGCGCCGGAAGGAGGGTTAGGTTTTTCTAGAGTATGTATGTATAAATATGCCAGTGACTCGGGCCTCTACATCAGTCACAGAGAAGCCGCCGCTGAGGAAGGTTCTCTGCACTCGACGGCGTCCGACTGAAGATGTCGACCGCAGTGATCGACAAAACGTCTGGAATACAAGTTACTGATGAAACACGGCCAAACAGCCCGGAAGCAGTATATTCTACAATTTTGTATTGTTTATCGACAGCAATACGGGTGTATTGGGGCACCATCAAGATCTTCAGGCCACGAGCCAAGCTCACGATTTTGAGGTCACACGACAGTCGCTTCCATAAAAGGTGTATAAACTTAATCAAAAGGAGGGGGAGGAGTAAGCAGAACCCGGATTCCGAAGTAAAAACCTCAGATGCTGCAGAAAATTACGTTAAAATAATGACGTCTACAGCAAATTTATGAACACGCGTACTAAATCTTTTGACTAACGCTAAACACAGTCATACAAAAACATGTTGATGTAAACATGTTTTTGTATGTCAAGAATCAATATTCAGATCTGTTGTAGACATATGCGAACATAGATATAAATGTTGATACTATGTACGCCAATTTTTTGTTTGTAGATAACATTTGTAGCGTACATCATATAGATAAGCTAAAATAAAAAAGACGGATTAAAATGGTGTATTTTTAGTATTAGTCAGTAGGGTCAATAAAATTAGTGAAATCTATTTATTTATTTAAAAAAACGTCTAAGAAAAATAATTATTCTACACAGTGCTATCTAGACCCCAAGTAAGCAAAGCTTAACTAGCTTGTGTTATCGGTTCTAGAATGCGGATAAACATATGCAAGAATGCAATGTCCTTCTTTTTAAAGAAAAACTACTAGTAGAACACCAGTAGTATATTAGTAGAATTCTAGTAGTATACTAGTAGAATACTAGTAGAATACTAGTAGTAAGTAGAATACTAGTAGTATTCGAAATTAATATATAATATATTAATTATAAATTAGTATTCCCGTTCACCCCTCCAGCTAAGCTAAATTACTTGTTAGGAGTGAGTTCACACAGAAATGAGTTCGTTCATAGGTATACTATTGTGCAATATGCTATCGATCTCAAAACTTACCCATTTTCAAGATAAAGTGAGTGGTGTTTACAGTTCCGTGTCCTAGACAATTAGTCTGTGACCCGATACACACAAGTAGGTCCTCTAGCCCTACTTCATTAATATTGCAAGGTACTAATTTCGGTTCGGTTCGGTTTTCATCGTCCTCATCTTAGCCTAGCCTTCCGGCTTGATGGAGTTTAACTTGAGATGTGTCGTTGGATTCGTATTTACTATGGCGTGCTATTGGGTGTATATAAACTAGGGATGCGATGCAGTTAGCCGATCGCAAGAAAATTGAGCTGAGCGAGCATTTATTTATTTATTTCAAAATCTGAAAAATTCAATTTTTGCGCGCGCGAACTTTTTCCATTAGTTTCCATGTTAAATTTGTTTTTCAGTGATAATTCCTCAATGGTATGTCCGATTTTTAATTCTATGGTCTCAAAACATGCCCCTAGATTGTCGTTATGACCATGCCAAATTTGGTTGAAATCAGATTTGTGGTTGCAAAGGAGTAGCCGAGTTTGTAAGCGGCTATCCCGCGTATAAGGGTAGGTATATACTAGGATACTAGGTAAAATAAGCCATCTGGGAGCTTTCAACGAAAACACTGCCTAAACACTTTGAGATATAACAAAATGATGTATTTTGGAATTGTGTATCTTATATAGGTTCTGGTGCTGGAATAGGGTTTGATGGGTGGCGGAACGGGATCAGAATTCCACGCGGGTGAAGCCGTTGGCAACATCTAGTATTATAATAAAATTCATCTATTTTCATGTTGAAGTGCAAAACTTGACACCCCTATTCAGAAACACATACACTGAAAGAATGAGTAAAATACTTTATCAACTCACACATGTCCACCGCGGTTCGTTAGTCGAAGGCTTGACTTGTCACACACACTTCTGTTACAAAGCGAAGTGGTATCGAGAAGTGTGTTATTATAGAATTAAAATTAGTATTAGTATTATTGTTTTAACATATTGAGGGCATTGACATCCTCAGAGTGAGTTCGCGTATACGGTCAATTACAAGAGAAGTTAACTAACTTCTGAAGCTGAAATATAATTCAAGCAAATCTGTGTAAAATCTCCTATTAAAAAAAAAGTTAAATCTTTATTTCTTAAGTGACATATCAAATGTGAGTAAAAGTTTATTTTTAAGTTTTTAAAACAAGTTTTGAGTGGATTGCTTATATTGAGCACGTATAGAGGAAAATGAAACTAAATTTGTATGCATGAAAATACTTTTAGACTCGTTAAAATTGAAGGTGTAGTTTTAATACTTTTATTTTATCTATTTCATTTCATCAAGATTAAAGGATGATTCATTTTATAACTACCTTTTTTTTTTTTTTATCGTGCGGAAATCCCTTCGGATACCCCCCCGCCGGCCAGCGGGGGCGGTTATGTCGGGCTTGCACCGACTAAAACCGCATGCCGTCTCGGGTCTTCAGACGCCGGGGTGTAAGGTTACCCATAGAGCATATCCCTTGCACCCCGGCTGACCCTGGGCCATCTCACCACTAACAGCATCGCTCATCCTGTCTCCCCTGAAAGCAGAGGAGTACGGAGAGCGATGTGTTCCCGCCACGTTGGGTATTGGCCGACGATCAATGCCAACCCTATGACTACCCTACTTATTGGACGCACTAACTCATTATGTAGTAAAATAGCCATAGCCCGTGGCTTTGCTTGCGCAAAATATTGATCCAGTTTTTACGGCCCACAGGGATCTATTCTCGGGATAAAAGGTACAGTCAACGACAAAAGAAGCTTTACAAATTCCAATTTCTTGATCACCTTAGCTCTTAAACCTTTAATAAATTATAAACAAAACACGAAATATATTAACTTTGTCTTCGAATGTATAAAAGGTTTATAAATATTTTAGTGTTAATCAACTTTTGTCGTTGACTGTACATAGCCTATGTGCTTATCTAGAATATAATACGTTCAGCGGTTGTCTGAGACTCCATCCACTTTGAATACTGATTCCATACAGGAATTTATTCTCGAGAAAAAAGCCCTTGTACTAACATAACATAAAATAACATAAACTCACGCCTATATCCCTGATAGGGGTAGGCAGAGGTGCTAGCACCCACATTTCGCCAGTTTATGTTTAAGTCCCAATGTAGGTAATAGGTGGCGAGTCTATTGCGATTAACCGGGCACTTATAAACCTGCGATAAATACACACATAACTTCGAAAAGCATCGAAAAGTCATTGGTGTGTGCCATGGTAAAACCTGGGATCGAACCCGAGACCTCGTCTCAGCAGTCCATTACCCATACCACTAGGCTACCGCTTGTACTATTCAGACTATATCTATCTCAGCGACAAATTTTATCCAGATTCGTAGAGTCGTTCTGGCGTGATAAAGTAACAAACATCCAAACTTTGGTATTCATAATAATAGAAAGATTACGTCACTATGACTTCACTTCACTTCAAAAATGGAGTCTCAGGAATGGGGGTCACCATTATAGACACCAATAGTGCAATGTTGACCTTCAGTTTGACTCAATGATTTTGAATTAAACACAATGTCATATTGTTCTTATGTTTAATATTCATACATTGTCGAGCAGCTGTACGAGTATTAGCTTAGCCTTGTATCCTCTGAGTCTTTTGACCACTCAATTAGAGTCGGTTTTTCAGTGTAACTACAAAGCGACCGAATTTCAATATTTTACTATATATTTTACTGGTGGTAGAAATTTGATGACACAAATTTGTCACAAAATTCGGCCGGGTAGGTACCACCGTGCACGATTGCGAAAAACCCTCCATAGTAATCCAATTTCGGTTTGATTGCGTTCAGGGGTCAGCAAGTGCATAGCCGGGCAGGGGGATTGTGGTCGCAGCACTTGCACTAGTGGGACTGGTGGGTGTCACGCGGTGCTGCGACGACAATCCTCATCTGATGAGGCCGTCAAGCTGAGTGTCACCATTGTTAACATGATACGTGTATGTAATGGTGACCCTCTTTCCTGAGACTTTACCTTCAGCTTACCATCAGGCGAGGTGAAGTCAAATTGACGTGTCCTAAATATAAAAAAAAAAAAAACCGTGAAGCGACTGCCGTCTCACCTTCATAACCCACTTGTGATATCTAAGTTATGTAGTAAGACCTAAGACCCAAAAATGTCCAACAACTGGACATTTTTGGGCTCTAACTATCCGTAACGACTGCCATAGATCTTTGTATGGCAATCGGGTCCGACAGCTCATCGTTCTCTCTGAGGCACGGAGGGGTCTTAATGTGATCCCATCCCGAGACTGACCTGGTTAGTATTGCTTAACTTTGTAATGTGTTAACGTAATCGGTTACACACATTACAAAGTACAAGTACAACACTTAGCGACGAGCTTCTTAGCTTAATCTTTCATTAATATTGACGGCCTCTGTGGCGTAGCGGTAGTGCATTCGACTGCAACGATAGGAGCGCGGGGTCGATTCCCACTCAGTGTAAATATTTGTATGTATGAATATGTCTATTTGCATTGGTCTAGGTGTTACTATGTATAATATGTATGTATTTATAAAAAAAACAAGTATATAAGTATGTTTATCCGCATTCTGGAACCCATAACCCGAGCTAGTTAAACTATTCTTACTTTGGGTCTAGAAAGCGCTGTGTAGAAAGTCGTAGAATATTTATTTTTTATTTTATAGAAATTAAAACACAGTCATACTTGGCCCAGTTACAAACGCGCTATATTTTTAATTTTGCTAAGACTTCCGGAGGTTGTTTTAGCAGATTTTACTCCTAAATAACCGATCAGTTGTCCCTAGGTAAGAACTCTAAGGTTTGCATACGGCATAAATGACACTGATTGAATTATAAGCTGTCTGAAGCAATGTGCCTCAAAATGAATCATCCTTGGTACATTCTTCAATAAGTCCGTATAAAGTGTTTCAAAAAAGTCCCTTGACAAGGAAAACTGAGCGGAACATGTCATAAGCAACATAATATACAGGGCGTTTAAAATCTTAAATTTTTAATTCAATTGGACTAATTATATTATTAAAAATCTTTGACGTCATTTACTCCATTGTAATGTTACGTTTTTAGGGTTCCGTTGCCAAATGGCAAAAACGGAACCCTTATAGATTCGTCATGTCTGTCTGTTTGTCCGTCCGTATGCATAGTCACTTTTTCCGAAACTATAAGAACTATGCCATTGAAACTTGGTAAGCAGATGTATTCTGTGAACCGCATTAAGATTGTTCACACAAAAATAGAAGAAAACAATAAATTTTGGGGGCTTCCCATACTTAGAACTAAAAGTAAAATTTTTTTTTTCTTCTAACTAAATCTATGGATAGGTTCAAAAATGATGGGGTGTGTGTTGGGTAACCTCCTCGAGTGTCGCTCCGATTCCGATCCCGCTGCAGTCCGGGGGGAACGGAATCGGAGCAGCCGGTACACCCTGGGCGGCGGTCAATGGCTTCCCCTTCACCCCTTCATAGGGTTGGCATTGATCGTCGGCCAATACCCAACGTGGCGGGAACACATCGGTCTCCGTACTCCTCTGTTTTCAGAGGAGACAGGATGAGCGATGCTGTTAGTGGTGAGATGGCCCAGGGTCAGTCGAGGTGCGAGGGATATGCTCTATGGGTAACCTTACACCCCGGCGTCTGAAGACCCGAGACGGCGTGCGGTTTTAGTCGGTGCAAGCCCGACATAACCGCCCCCGCTAGCCGGCGGGGGGGTATCCGAAGGGATTTCCGCACGATAAAAAAAAAAAAAAAAGGTTCAAAAATGATATTGAGGTTTCTAATATAATTTTTCTCTAAACTGCGTAGTTTGCGCGAGAGATACTTCCAAAGTGGTAAAATGTGTAACTTCTAAAAAAGAGAATCATAAAACTAAAAAAATATATATGATGTACATTACTATGTAAACTTCCACCGATATTTGGTTTGAACGAGATCTAGCAAGTAGTTTTTTTTTAATACGTCATAAATCGTAAAACGCAATGTACCTTTCATTCAAACAACTCAAATGTAGAATTTTAAAAAAAGTATCATGGGCGAGTCCGACTCGCACTTGGCCGCTTTTTTAGGCTTAGCGTACAAAAGTCCGAAAACATAATTTCGTTTTTGGATGTCAAGAGAGGGTTATTATAAAGTTAAACACAATTTTGTGGGGTGAGGACCATGGAAAGCAATGATAACAAAGTTATAAAAGAAAATAGATAATTCAATTAAATTTTAAGCATTTTGTATGCTAACTTTTTTTTTTTTTTTTAGATGTTCTCTTTTTCCGATCTAAATCTTTAGAAAATAGATAATTGATAAACAAATTAGATGTCTTGGATTTTCTTTCATTTAATTTACCATTTTGCTAGAGAGATTTGATCCTTATAATTGACTCTTCTGATTGATGCCATAAAAGTACAGGATATTTTTTTTTTCGAATTTTAACCGTGTCGATTGGCGAGTATGGCAAGCGATTTTCTGATCCGTCGGGGATTCTGGGCTTATCCTTTCGAGGGCGTACCCGGAGTGCCTGGCCATGGGCGCTTTTAATGGACAACGTGTGGCTTTAGTCGGTTCGATTCTGACATACCCACCTCATCGCTGGCACCTGCTGGTGGGGTGAAGCCCACAGGTAAAAAAAATATTTTTTTTTTCAAATCAAAATTAAGTCATCTTATATTAAGATTGTCTATTTACATTATTTAACATACTTTCCTTCCATGTGGCATAGCCGTAGAACACCCTGTATATCTATTTTATAATATAAATTACTATTGTATTTTGTACCTAAGTAACAGAAACTGCTAATAGTCCTGCTAGGTACTTATTGGAACCTTAATTAGTTCTGGGAATCCCCGATCAACAGCTACCAGAGCAGTGTTTATTTATGTAACACGCGGCTCAAGATTGTAATCTTAGAATGCGTTATATAAGTCTATGATCGTAATCAAAATTATCAGCGATCTACAATTCTAAGAAAATGTTATATTTACTTAATATATATTTAAATTAAATATTCTACAACATTCAACACAACGCTATCTGGACCCAAAGTAAGCATAGCTTGTGTTATAGGTTCTAGAATGCGTATATACGTACTTACTTATATACTTTTTTTTGTAAATACATACATGTCATACATAGAAATATCCAGACCAATGCAAATTATTCATATACATGCACACAAATATTTACATTGCGCGGAAAACGTTCAATACTAAAAGTTTAATGAATTATGGTTGAATTTCGATCGCCTGAGGCTAAAGCTAAGTTGTTTCTGAAGTCGTTTTTTTTAATCATTACTTTTTTATTTATACATAGATTGAGTCAAGCCACTCCCATAAAATGCGATTCTAAGTGCAAATAAAAAAAATGAATACGCAGAATTTCGTTGTCACTTGCACTATCGTGTTATCACACTTGTCAATACACGATATTGGTGCTGTTATCGCATATGGCTCATCGATTAAATGTAAAAAAGGTGCGCGTTGAACTTTTTAGCCGGGTAACTATTTTTGTTTAGTGGTACTTTTCATAAAATAATAAAGAAAACATGAAATAAATATTTTAAAAATGACGTCAGAATATCATTAATCGATTCATTTTATGTATCGTATTTTAATTAACCAATTTGTGCCGTAATAGGCACACAGGTTTACTGGTAGACAAACTGCACCACAGCGCCCAATTCTCCGTATTCGACATCCAGTCTAACTCAGCTTCCTTCTTCGGGTCATCAGATCGTCTGGGCTTCCCACCATTTTTTGCAGCCTCCACTCTAGGACTCGTTTGCAGCCATCGGTCATACAGCATGTGCCAGCCAATTGTCAGTTCAGTTTGCTAATTCTGCGATCTGTATTGTTAACTCCAGTTTTTCAAAGTATGTTCCTCAATTCAAGTTTGTACGGAACCCCTCAGTGCGCGAATCCGACTCGCATTTGACCGGTGTTTTCTGGTGACCTCGGTTAGACAGAGATAAAACAGTTCACGAACTTCCTCTACTGTTACTAAACCTTTTATCCAAACTTGTATGTACTTATTTTATCTGTTTCCATTTCAGAGTAAACATGCCGCTAGAAGTAGACAAATGTTGCTTTTTTGTAGAGCTGAAGACTGGTTCCCTGATCATAGGATACCTGAACTTGGTAAGACAACAAAAAATTATATTAAAAATTTTAAAGACTAATTTACCTTACAAACCAAAAAAAAAATCGGTTCTGAAGCCACAGACTAATATGCCGAGAATAGTAAGTGCATGTAGTATTATTACCGTCACAGGTTCTGTGACAGTAATACATGCACTAACAATTTCGCTCTAATATTCTTTGTTCTGTGATTACCGCACGCCCATACAGTTTTCTCTACCGCAACGATAGCCAATACCACTTAGGTTTGAATAGGCCTTAAAGAACATACAGTGGTCCAACACCTTGAATAAGGCTGCCTCTGTCTAGACATATACACAACTAGCTGCTGCCGGTGGCTCCGCCCAAGTTTATGTTTATGTCAAATTTCATACAAATTCCTCAGCCGTTTCTGCGTGAAGGAGTAACAAACATTCATACCATAAAAGGTCGCCATAAATTTTTTAAGTGTTTACATTTTTACATTTTATTAGCACCTGTTAACTCTATTTATAATGTACACCAAGCTACATTTATGCAGGTGTAAATATGCTTAATTTACTTACTTATATTTTGTCATAATTGTAAAATAATTAATAATAAAATGAACAGCCATTTTGAGGAATAAATAAATTTATTATTATTATTGTACATCCTAGCTTTCAAATTTATAATATTAGTAGGATTTTCACAGGGTTGTCACATTTATTTATTTTCTAAGTACCTACTTAATATGTGCAATGTTTACCTAACTCTTTATTAGGACCCCTTTATGACTTCGCCATATCGCATTCCTGCAGGGCTATTACGTATCTTTATCAGTGCCAATGGTTTATGGCCTTCAGAAGTACACTGGTCTCCAATGACACCGCTGTAACACACTGCTCACTCAAGGCCTATCAACTCATACTAATGTAATCAAAGCGTCGCATCGCGCGCCGAATTTAAACATGTTCAAGTTGTCATGAGAGCTAGGTATCGTATTCGACCTCACCTTACAGTCCTTAGAGATCCAAGACGGCATGCGGCTTTGGTCGGTTCGAATCCGACCCCCACTGGCCGGCAGGGGGATAACCGCAGGGATTTTGAAAAAAAGGGTAATCCGGGCTATTCTCCTATCCTATCCTACTTCAAACTAATACTATAAATGTAAAAGTTTGTAAGTATGTTTGGATGTTTGTTACTCAATCAAATTTGGTACAGGGATATAATTATAGTCGGGAATAAGACACAGGTTTTTATCCTGGAAATAGGTTCCCATGGGTTGCGGGAATGGGATCCAAATTCGGCGCGGGCGAAGCCGCGGGCAACAGCTCTTTTAACTCTCAGCTCTTTTTTTTTGCAGATATGGAACATTGTGGTCACAGGGACATTGATTGCAGCCTTGGTCGTAACTGCAGGAATGGCTGCTGACGCAAAGGATCCGGACACCGAGAAAGCAGCGAATATCGCGATTGCTATACTGGCTATTGCTCTAATTTTTGTGGTTGCTAACATCATTTTCAACATCTTACTACTCTTCGGTATTCATAAGGTAACACGATATGAATCTTTTTGTTTTTCTAGATTTTAATGTTTTTTTTTTTTTGCACGGTACCCTAATTCTTTTTCTGAAATAAAAGTAGTCTCTGTCACGCCTTATAATATTACCTATCATTCAATGAAAGTCCCATCAAAATCAGCCCAGCCTTTTTACATATTACCTAATTAAAACAGACAGAAAGACAGACAATGATAAAAAAAAATTACAAATTACTTTTTGTTATATGTATCGTACAAACACTCATATGCATTTATTTAAGACCTGTTGTTTTAATATTACAAACAGACACTTCAATTGTATTTATTTGCACATTTATATAGAAAATATAGAAGATATATAGGTTGGGGAACTGACGGCGCTTGATGGTAAGCTGAGCTGAAGTTTAGAAAGTGATTCCAGATGATATCTCTAAAATGGTGGTCCGAGGATCTTAGTGGGTGTATACTGGGCCTATATAGACAATCCTACCCGCAATCGAAGGTGGTTGCAGTACAAGATATTGGAATTCTACATGTTCTCATTAAATATAGAAGAGGAATAAAAGTATAATAAATACCGAAATATTGGCATTCCATTTACCCTGGCTGAACACTACAACAATTTAAAATGGTTTAATCAACATGAACTCACAAATTCATGTCCATGAAAGTCGGGCTTTCCGATGATATGTGTCAGCCGGTAGAAGAGGCTTCCATGTCATCTCTTCGATCACTTCTCTACGAAGAATTTATTTCCATAATTTTAGCATGTCCTTTGACTTCTTGAAGTGAAACTTCTTGAGCACTTTTTGGGTGCACCAACAAAAATCATGGAACTCGCGTCATCGTCACGATGTCATGACGCTTTCCATTTTTTTATGGTAACGCCATCTTTGTTTGTAGCTGATGAACTATTTTATTCTGACCTTGCTGAATTTTATGATATTAATATATTTTAATGACGATTAGAACAGTGTGGTAGTGGCCGTGAGTTATTATTGCTAGATTCTTTTCAAACAGGCTTTTAAGGTTATGTTTATTTTTATTCTAGAATAAACGCGAATTCGTGAAGGCATACCTCATCTTCACTAGCGTTTTCGTTGTGTTCTCCGTTGTTTCCTTTGGTATCAGCATTGCACAAGGTTCTGCAGCCGCTGCTATCGTAAGAAACTTCTTCAGCTTGAGTAAGTACCATTTTTTATATAATTAAGAGCAATAGTCCTATTTTTAAACATTCATCCGAAGTTTCGGGCAATTGATACCATGTAATGCATTTATCCCGATATCGGGATGGACGACGGTACGTAATGTTTCGTTCGACCGAAACCCAGAGGAAATAGTGGTATTTATAAACTTCACTATATTTTAAGGAATGTTAATAACTGAAATTACTTGTAGTTTATTTACATTGAAATAAATAATTATTTTCTAAGGGTATTCTCTCTCGCTCCTTCTTCTTATTGACCCGTTTTGACCTTTATGAGAGCAACTACCGCCTGACCTCCCAACCCCGTAAGGAAAACCTATACCAGAGCCTCATCAGTCAATCAGTAGATGTACCGGCTCGCAGGTGACGTTGGCTTGAGTATCAAAGATCTAGGGCCCCATATATACCCTTTAGGCATCCATTATCTATTTGAATTTTCTGAAAATGAGTGAAGCTCTTCAGATATTCTAGGCTACGGAAATCGTAGCACGTGATATAATCGTAGCAGGTGATATAATCGTAGCTGGTGATATAATCGTAGCAGGTGATATAACCGTAGCAGGTGATATAATCGTAGCAGGTGATATGATTGTAATCGGCTTTTACTCGGTACAACGGGACGAAGAGTTAGAGTACGGCTAGGATTGGTTTACTTCGGTTTTATAGAGCGTTCTCTCTATCACACATTAGAGTAAGCAAAGCACAAGCTATAATTAGAAACACTGTGTTTATTATGAACACAAGCAGTTTGAACTACTCTATAAAGTTATCAAACTGTCAGTCGACGCGATGGACACTCCAACAGAGAACGCTCTACAAAACCGAGCACGCCGATCTAAGACGGCTCTCACTCTTCTCCCCTACAAAACTGAAGCAAGCAAATGGTTCTCACTTCTCTTCCCGACGACATGCGATATCAAACGCTGGGTGCGTTCTGTAGATAGCCGGGGTGCGAGGGAAATGCATTATGAACCACCTTCCACCCCGGCGTTGGAAGCCCCGAGACGGCTTGCGGTTTGAGTGGGTTCAAGTCGGCGGGGTGGTATCCGAAGGGATTTCCGCACGGAACAGAAAAAAAAGGATACCTTCTGTAGATAGTAATATATAATCAAGTTAGTACCTAAGTGTGTGTGTGATGGAATTTTACATCAAGGAAGCTATAACACTTGTTATTAATATAATCTTATCGTATCTCTCATATAGTCGGCATTCAGCCGAAATTATTTCAGTGTAAATACTAGCACCGACTTACTATCTGTTAACCTTGAGAGCACCCGCAGACTACAAACTTTTTATTTGCCAAACTTGATTGATTTGGGCTGTTAAACGCTTTTACTGACACAACTAAACTATGATAATAGGTCTGTTTGAAGACCGTGAAGTCCATCAAACCTATTTATCGGCCGATACCGATTGGTGTAATTTAGGTACTTTCATACATGTTCGTACTGTATAAGCAACTCATGGCAAATGACGCATATATACGTCTAAAATATTTCCAGCTAGGTCAATGACGTCAAAAACAATTGTATATGACGCATATATATATAAAAAATAATCCCCGATGACGTATATAAGCGTCAACAATAATCCCCCATCCAGACCAATTACGAAAATTTACGTTATTTGAACAATCTTTGTGGAAAGTGGTAGTTATTTGAACAAATAATGGTGGCAGTGAATTGGTTAACAACCCAATTAAACTATCGGCCGATAAAAAGTCTGTAGTCTGCGGGTTGTTTATCGGCCAGTCTCAATAATCTACCTACAGTTAAAGGTAGAAGCTATCCCAGATAAACAGTCAACATTAATCTCTCTGTAACTGCGGTTTCAATATTGTCAGAGTCATTTTCTGTTTATCTTTGTTTATTGAAACAAAAAAAATCCCCGATGGATACTAATGGTAGCTATTTTAACTGCTAGTAAAGGACAGGTGGATTATTGAAACCGGCCGTAAATAAACTGACAGGTGCTTCGCGCTTCACTTTTCTATACCTCTTATTTATTAAATTCTGTGGTTCATACCCGCAAACTTAGGACTGGCCTCTTTCTTAACGATACAATACATGTGGCGTAGCGGTAAAGTATTCGAATACTAAATCAGAGATCGTTATTTCGAGTCTCGCTCAGTGCAAATATTTCTTTGCATGAATATTTTTATTGTTCTGGGTGTTTCTATGTATGATATGTTATTATTATTATTTTTTTTTATATTTCGGACACGTCAATTTGGCTTCACCTCGCCTGATGGTAAGCTGAAGGTAAAGTCTCAGGAAAGAGGGTCACCATTACATACACGTACCATGTTAACAATGGTGGCACTCAGCTTGACGGCCTCATCAGAAGAGGATTGTCGTCGTAGCACCGCGTGACACCCACCGGTCCCACTAGTGCTGCGACCACAATCCCCCTGCCCGGCTATGCACTTGCTGACCCCTGAACGCAATCCAACCGAAATTGGATTACTATGGAGGGTTTTTCGCAATCGTGCACGGTGGTACCTACCCGGCCGAATTTTGTGACAAATTTGTGTCATCAAATTTCTACCACCAGTAAAGTATTTCTAAAAATGTATCTACATACTAAATAATCTATTGCGCTACCTTTTGTACCAGGGGATTGACAGAAGCTAGACACACAAGTCGCAACGTAAACCTTGCACGGTTTGAACGTAAAATTAGAAGTTTTTAGTCAAACATTTTTTTTTATAAGTGATAGTTGAAGGAATGTACCTTTTTTTTTTCGTGCCGATATCCCTTCGGATACCCCCCGCCGGCCAGCGGGGGCGGTTATGTCGGGCTTGAACCGACTAAAACCAAATACGACATTATTTCATTTAAAATTTCTACAATTAATTCGAAATATTATAATAATATTATTCGGGATTTTTTATTTCTGCGAGACGTCCTAAAAAGTTTACGTTCTACCATTTTCATTTTGGAATATTAATGTTGTTACATTTAAAACGTTACGGTGGTTCATATGACAAAATAGTAATTTAGCAAGCGAGTTGCTAAACCTGAGATCATAAATAGATTTATCATAATTTCAATTGTTATCTAAAATCGGTTATGCTCACAATCGATTTGTAGACAGCCAACACTAAATGACAGCTGTCAAATGGTACCTTTTAAATTATTTAGACTGTAAGAATATTTATTCGCATTTTAGAACTCATAATTTATTGAAGTCAGTTAAGCTAAACTTACCTAGTTTAGGTCGAGTTAGCGCTGCGTATGTCCTAGAATATCAAATCTATTTATTTAAAATATGTTATCTATTTATTTCAAATTAGCTATTATCTGCAGCTTCGACTGCGTGAATTGTGGTTATCGCGACCAAACATATCCTACGTCCTTTTCCAAGATCTAGTCCATCTCTGAACTGAATTTCATCGAAATCGGATCAGTGGTTTAGACGTGAAAGTGTAACAGACAGACCGTTCAAACTAATTTCTAACTCAAATATTACACTGGTCAAACTGATTTTTTATTTATTTCTCTCCTTTCAGTGCTCAGCATCTACTACTTGATTGTCATCAGAAGTTATTACTTGAAGATGGATTACGCTCCCCCTACGATGCAAGCGTAAAGAACTTGATATTGGATACAGTAATTTATGATAATATTTTTACATATTGAATTTTACGTCTATTTTTGTTTCTGTAAACGCTTTTTGAATAAAATGTGCGTGAATAATATTTTAATAGCTATTTACTTTAGGCCCTGAACAGTGCGACGCGGATCACACATACGGACGTTACCAGTCTCAACCGAGATCCGCTGCAAACTGAATGCACTGGACAGCATCCGCTCACCCACTCGCGAAACTCCGCATCGCATTGTATAGGCCCTTAGCCTGTCTACATACCAAAGTCACCGGCTCGAAAGCGGAACCTGCCGACTTGTGTCGCAGGGCTTGTATTGAATTTTGTTCCGGTATGATTAAACGCAAAACAAGCCCAGAGGCACAAGCCGTAATACCGCCGGCTTCTGCCGCCGGCTTTGGCGTATATATACAGCCGTTTAAGTCTGGCTATTATTAGCGGTGATGTGTATGGGAACCCCAGGATATAAAACCAAGAGTAAGTGCCATAAAATCTCGTTAGTGTCGCCAATAATGTACATAATTATGACCAATGACGGCAAAAGGAACAGTTACATTGGAACATTGGTTATAATTTTGAATAGAGAAGAGGCCTAAAGTTAATGTCAGTTAGTAGCCCTGGGAATTCTGATCCCGTTCCTGCTTCCCTTAGGAACCTATTTCAGGGATAAAAACTCTAAAAGTTATTCCGAGCTATAATCTATTCGTGTACCGTATTTCAGCGAGATCCGTTCAGCCTATTTAACGTGAAGTAGTAACATACATCCATACATATAAGCATTACATATTCGTACATTAAATATTGAGTGAATTCCATGCAAATAACTTTTGGTAAAAAAAGAATGAAAACATAACTGTGGTGTTTAACAGATTGAATACTTTTTTCTTTTTTTTCTTTCTTCTTTCTTTCTTCTTTGTGGAAAAATACATACGTTTACCACGAAACAGTACGCAAAGTGGGCGCCCGTCAAGGCATGCGGTTCTTTCCCACCGTCTAACTTCGCAGACCACCTAGGTGTACCGTGGTAATTTTTTTTTTACCAGTTGTACAACTATATCCATGTGGGTGCGCAGTGGGAAATATTAAAGTTCCCCGGTACACCTTCCCCGGAATCCAAGATGCTAAATGGGCATTTACTCGAGCGTCGTCGTGGGGACCTATTGGATTGTGAAGGTTAGATGCTAAGAAGGAAAAAAAGACTAATGATATATTTCACTGATTAATAAATAAATCGAGTAAATCCTCATTTAGGTAGCATCTTGGACTCCCCTACTACAAGGTGTACCGTGGAAATTTAATATTTCCCATCGTACACCCACGTGGACAGAGCTGCTTCGACTTGCTTCGATTTTGTGGAGCGTTCTCATCTTTCCGACGTGCTATGTGACTGTACTCAGTTAAAAAACACTGGCTAGTTGTAATCATGCAACCGCATGCAACCAATAAGAGAATTTATAATATTTTTTTAAGCACTTTAGCATTATAATTTCAAAATCATGTAATATCATCTACACTACTATTAGATAATAATAAGTTTTCTCAAATTATTATTGTTGTGTACAAGTAGATAAATAATTAGTTACTACGCATTCCGATTTTAGCTTCTATTTTAAGTTTTTTGTGTTCATGCCTGTTATTATTAAATATTGTAAAACTAATTACATAAAAATTACAGACAAAAACTATGGGTTATTATTTCATTAGATGGGTTTGGTTAAGGCACGGTCGTTCCTACTTCCATTCGACAAGTGGTGTCATAGAAATTAAAATGCATCACTTTTGTTATATCGGTCCGATGGATGACCGTTTTTCTTTGATTTTGTTGGTTTATACGAATAATATAAGTATGTAGTTAACCTGAATACGGTAGAAATGGGAGTGAGAGGTATACCAGCTAAATCTCTCTACACCCTATTGAAAGATCTTGGCCTGTCCAGAACTACAATAAGTGCTATACTAGAACGAGTATCTTAAACTGCATTAGCAGGTTCATACCAGATTTGGCTGGGCAGGGAGATTAACGCGAGCTGAAGCTGAGTGTTGATCTAAGTCAGAAAAACTTTAGTGTCATAGGTGTCGGCAGTTTTTTCTCTTAGCCACATGATGGACTCGGTACCCTCACAAGTTTGTCTCCTACTCTTCAAATCCCAAAATACCTTAACTACTTAACCTATACAATCCTTGAAAGTAAATAATATTTATCATTAAAAATACAGAGAACTTGGAAGCCAAAATTTTATTTTTATAATGTTGAATATAGCCTAGTGGTAGCTGCGGTAGCCTAGTGGTATGGGTAATGGACTGCTGAGACGAGGTCTCGGGTTCGATCCCAGGTTTTACCATGGCACACACCAATGACTTTTTGATGCTTTTCGAAGTTATGTGTGTATTTATCGCAGGTTTATAAGTGCCCGGTTAATGGCAATAGGCTTGCCACCTATTACATTGGGACCTAAACATAAACTGGCGAAATGTGGGTGCTAGCACCTCTGCCTACCCCTTCGGGGATATAGGCGTGAGTTTATGTATGTATGTATGTATGAATATGCCTATGTATCACCATCGTGTTTGAAAATTAGACGTCTTGTTGATTTTGAGGATACACTTCGCCTTAATTAGTTTATATGAAAACACGATAAGTCTAAACTAAATAAATCGAAATATGAAGAAATGTGCTACAGAATCGCACGCTTTGAACCTTGGATACCATTCCACCTTCGGACAACGAGACGTACTACATATTACCTACATCATTCCAAACAACTAGACATTCAAAATTATATAGGTATTTAAACTATCATGGTCACTAACATAAGTATTAGAGTTAACGGGATATTTACCATGTGTAAAGATGTTGTAAAAGATGTGTTGTAAAAAGATGTCACAATATCTACGCACACCCAAGGATTGTTTTTCACTGGACAGGCCGGGAGTGTACAAGATTGACTGTAGCTGCGGCAGTTCTTATATAGGACAAACCAAAAGAAAGGTCACGTGCCGAATCAAAGAACACATCAGGGCAGTCAAAAACAATGAACCGTAAAAATCTGCAATCGCTGAACACCTATTGGAGTCCGGTACCGACCACTGGATCGAGTTACATAACCCTCAGATGCTCTCGACAAAACGCCACTACATACCAAGATTGGTTAGGGAAGCGATAGAAATTAAAAAGCACAAAAATTTCCATGGGTTTCCATTGCCGTACGTCTGGCATCCAGTGGTCCGTCTGGGCAAAAATAACCGGGAACAAGCCAAAACTAAATCGCGAGTAGATACGGTAAGCGTCGTGTGTCGCGATCGTGATCGAGTTCGAGTGTGTAGTGAGACCAGTGGTAGTGGTGTTGCGCGTCGGAGACAAGTACGAAAGAGGGTAGATCGATATATTTACTCTTAAACTCTATCACGGTTAACCGCCATCTTCAGTTCCTCCGTGATCATGTCGCTTGCAGCAGTGCCGAAATATCGGACACTCTCAAAAACACATGGTAAATATCCCGTTAACTCTAATACTTATTCAAAATTATATATCCGCTTCACCTGCCATATATTTGTTAAATTCTATAACCCGAAATCAGCGCCATCTACCTACGCGAAAACTAAACAAAACAAAATTGTTTGAAGCGAGTTGTACTTATATCGTGTCAAATTTTTTTGAGTTTATTTCAAGGAGTGCTTGGATGTTTTCAAAACACAATTGGACCCGGTACATTGCGCTGCTGTCGATATGTAACCAAATTTGATTAATGTGTTGCTGATTTGCCGAGCAGGACAACGTCTACCGAATAGGCTAGTTTATATTTAAATATAGATATACCTACGTACTTCCACTTCGACCGGTCTGTAGCGGCCTGCTTCCACCAAGTCCCTGCGCTCTTTACTAGGTCGTCTGTCCACCTTGTGGGAGACCTTCCTACGCTGCGCTTGCCGTCACGTGGTCTCCACTCAAGAACCTTTCTGCCCCATCGACCATCGGTTCTCCGAGCGTAGCTCTGCCTGCCCACTGCCACTTCAGCTTGCTGACTCGCTCTGCTATGTTGGTAACTCTAGTTCGTCTACGGATCTCCTCATTTCTGATTCGAAATTCCTATGATCAGCAGTGGACTTCCTACGGCTGATATGATGATGATGATACCTACGTACATAATATATTACAAATTAACAGATTATAAGTATAAGTATAATTTTTTTTTGTATAATTTATTAATCTGATTAAATGTGTTACAATTTGATTTTCCACTGTTTTACATAGATATGTACATACAAATAGTTACAAGTAATTTTACAGTAGAAAAGATCTCCTGTCTCCTGTACTAGTTAAAAAACTGTATCACAGGCTACAGGGTCTCTCGTCCAGTGCAGTTGCTGTATTAGTGACCAGACATAAAATAAAAACAAATAAAAGAATAGTAGACCGATGATGATGATGAGGCCTGATATGTCAGGCCTTCTGATTCCATCTGATAAACTGATATAAAAACAAAATAAAAAAATAAGTGTGAGTATTTTAAGTATGTGTGAGTGAGTGTGTTATGAGCGAGCGTGTTGTGAGTGTGTGTTGTGGGTATGTGTTGAGAGTGTGTGTTGTGAGTGTGTGTTATGAGTGAGTGTGTGAGGTGAGATTATATAGACGTTTAGGTTTTGTGGTTGACGAATTATAATCGCATGTTGAGTGTTGTCACGAAAGCTAAATAGACTGGATAAGTAGGTTCTCTGTGTCCTTGTAGGATAGTGTTAAGAGCCAGTTTTTAACTAAGTTTTTGCATTGGAAGATAGGGGCAGAGTATATATTTTTGTGTTTACATGCTAATTTATATAAACGAGGGCCGAAAACGAAAAAGTGTCTACTAGCTAACGAGGTTCTGTGACGCACAACATAGCACACATTGTGTTTTCTGCGTTTGTCTCTAATTGTGTCAGGAAAATATCCCGTGGATGCGTGTTGTCGTAAAATTACCTGAGAGATAAATATTTGCCTGACCGAAAGAACCCCAATGTCGTTGTATAAAGCTACAGTAGGGTATCTTCGTGGCCTTTTAAGCATGACCTTTAACACTGCTCTCTGTGCTCTCTCAGCCTTCAGCATTGAAGTTATAAAGGTTCCACCCCAAACAGCAATACAATAGCAGAAAAGAGATTGGACTAAGGCGTAGTAAACTGTTAAGAGTGATTTACACTGTAGTGTTGATCTTAGTCTTTTGAAGACACAAATGAGTTTTCTGATTCTTCCTACGAGTATCTTGAGGTGTGGTTGCCAGCTCAGGGTAGAATCTACGTAAACACCGAGATATTTTATAACATTCACACGTTCTATATGTTTACAAGTGCAAGTGGAGCTTGTTGGACTAGTACAAACGTGAGCCCGAATGGAGATGGAGTCAGGATTTGGTAGGAATTGGGTGCCAGGAGCAAAGGTAACATACTTGGTTTTGCAGAGATTGAGTGTCAGTAAGTTTTTTTCATAACTACTTTTAGGGCGTTCTCGGCATTAAGTTGCACATGATGCCAAGACCTACCCTGAATTAGTAAGGCCGTGTCATCAGCATAAGAAAATATTTGGCAATGAGGTATTTCTAGTTGACAGAGCTCGTTCACATAAATGAGAAAGAGTGTAGGGCCAAGAACGCTACCCTGTGGCACGCCAAAGCCACCAAGGGAAGCATCATCACTTACAAAGGATTGTATTTTCACACGTTGAAATTATGCTTAAAAAGTTCAAGAGCTACTCCTCTTATTCCTATATTCTCCATGTTTCCTACTAGAGTAGTAACAGAAACAGTGTCGAAGGCACGAGACAGATCTAGAAAGATACAAAGGCATTTGATTCTGTCGTCTATGGCTTTCACTATACAGTTTGTAAGCCCCAAAACCGCATCTTCTGTAGATTTATTTTTTTGAAATCCAAATTGATTCTTAGCGAGTAAATTATTTTGTTCTAGATACTTCATCAATCGAGAATTCAAGGCAATTTCAAAAACTTTAGATAGTGTAGTAAGCACCGATATTGGCCTGTAATTGGTAACACTGTATCTGTCACCCCCTTTATGAATAGGATGAACTAATGCACTTTTGAAGACTTTGGGAAATACACCACTTGACAAGCAAGGAATTAAAAATATGTTTAAGTGGGGCAGTAATAAAGGGTGCAATCGCCTTTCCAAAAGTTACTGGGATTTTATCAGTTCCAGTAGCGCTATCGCTACGAAGGTTCATAATGATAGAGTTGATCTCAGCATCGTCTAGTGGTATCAGAGCCATGGAATTACCCAAGGGATTGAGAATTATGTTACCGTAATGGGTTGTACTCTCGCTCTCGGTCTGCTTGATTCTAGATGCCAGTTCTTTACCTATGCTTGCAAAGTAGCTGTTAACATGATTTATAGAAAGTATAGGATCTGCTGCAGTGTTCAAGAGCTCCGTGGGAGGTTGCAAACTTTTTTTCATATTAGCAATATTTTTGATGATGTTCCAAGTAGCTTTAGGGTTGTGCTTGTATTTTTCCAATTCTATTTGGTAAAATTTACATTTAGTTTTCTTTAGTAAGTTATTGCAGAAATTACGATATCTGTTGTAAGTTATTGCGGATTAATAAAAAAGTGTTTACTCGTTAGGACTCATTGATCTATTTATTATTTACATACGCTTATATACTAGTTGTTTTGCCATTAGTTAGAGAGGGGCTGGTGCTTGTAGCTGCTTTCTGCTGACGCCTTCCTTTGTTGCTATGGCAGCGGACGTGATTCCTTATTTGGTGATTACGTGTGTATTTACTTCCTTGTAGAAATCACGCCGCTTGTTCATGGCTGCCATAGAACTCCCCCCTTAATTTCCTTGTGCTGCTTCTTGTTTCCGGTGTTAAGCATTATTGAGGTTTGCTATTCTTTTGTCGATTTTTCTGTTTATTGATTTTGTTATTTTTCTTATTGCAAATGCTGCGGTCACGATTATAGCTAATGTTATAATAATCGCGACTAGTGCTGTCATCCAAGTTTTAATATGTTCGATTTCACTTGTTACGTGAACTTGGCCATTTTCCTTGAGGTTGTTTGTTTGCACCATGCTGATCTGCTCCTTTTCATGAGTAGCGCTGTTTCCCATGTTTTTCGTTGGTAATGACTATTGTGTGACTGATGTTCCTTTTTTCTGTCACCCTTTTATATTATATTTTAAAACGAACGGTAGGGCGTGATGCTCGTCCGGAACGTGAGATTTTTATATCTAAGTTCTTGCCTGTTTTATCTTGATCTTCGGGTTGTTTCTTATCTTCCTCGCTAATCAAGAATGCTGGTTTCAATCTTTCTATTGACACGTTTGTTTCCTTGCCGTTTCGCTGAATCGTGAATACCTTGTCGCTACGTTTTATCACTTGAAACTGTCCGTCAAACGGTGTCAATGTAGGACGTAGCTTATCGCAGCGTAAAAACACGTGTGTACAGTCGGCTAATCTTGGATGGACGAATGTTTTTGTAATTGAGCTCTGCCTTTGTGGTATTGACGTCATGTGTACGATGTTCTCTTTAATTTTCTCTACGAATTCTGCGTAGCGCTTTTAGAACAGTCGCCAAAATATGCTGCTGGTAATTTTGTTGTTGTTCCCTAGACCAGTTCGGCTGCTGAGTATCCAGTATCTTGTCGAATACTGGTACGCAGTCCAAATAATACCGATGGTAATTCTTTTGTCCAGTTTACGGTATTTCCTCTTGCCATCAAAGCTGCTTTCATGGTCCTGTGTAGTCTTTCTACTTTGGAGTTTGCTTGAGGGTGATATGGCGTAGTACGGATTTTTTCAATTCCCAGGAATTTGGTTAGGCTTCTGCATAGCTCAGACTCAAATTGTCGTCCTTGATCCGTTGTGATATAATTGGGACATTCAAAACGTGTGATCCAGCCTTCGTATAGGGTTTTCGCTATAGTTTCGGCTGTGATGTCCGAAAACGGTCGATCATGGTTACAATGTATCTTTTATTTTGTGATGTCGATAGGGGACCCACAATGTCTATGTGAATATGGCTAAATCGTTCTGCTGGCATGAATTTTCCCAGGGGTGATACTGTGTGACGATGAACCTTTGATTGCTGGCACTGTAGACATGTTTTACACATTTCGTATATGTCTTTGTGCATGTTTGTCCAGACGTATTGTGAGGTTATCAGCTTTTTCCTTGTATTTTTCCCCGGGTGACTCATGTTGTGAAAACTATCAAAAATTGTTTTTCTGAACTTTTGTGGTAGGTATGGCCTTGTTGTACCGGTAGATATATCACAATAAATTTTGGTATTATTGTTTTGTACTGGTACCAGTGCCATTGTTAGTGACCTGTTTTCTTTCAGTTTTGCTAACTCCGGGTCACTGTCTTGGTTTTTTCTTACTTCCTGCCAGTTGAAGATTTGAGGTAGATATATAGTTTCAATTACTCGTGATAGTGCGTCGGCTACCACTTTTTCGATGCCTGTGACGTGCCTTATGTCTGTGCAAAATTGTGCAATATATTCTAGGTATCTTATTCTTCTAGGGGACTCGTCCACTGATGCCTTCTTGTCGAATGCGTGAATCAATGGCTTATGGTCCGTGTAAATTGTAAATATGCGACCTTCTATTAGCCGTCTAAAGTGTTTTATCGCCAAGTAAATGCCCAATAGCTCTCGATCGTATGTGAAATATTTTGTCTGTGCTTCGCTCAACCCCTTTGAAAAGAATGATATCGGTTTCCATTTTCCTTGAACTTTTTGTTGAAGGACGGCGCCTACACATTTTAAACTAGCATCCGTCATGATGGCTAGTGGTGTGTCCATTTCCGGGAACGCGAGGGTTGCGACATCTCTTATGTCCTGTTTACAGGTTTCAAATGCTTGGTTAGCTTCCGTATTCCACTCGATTGGCGTATTGTCGTTTTTCTTGGAGTTTATCAGGTATTTGTTGAGCGGAGCTTGGTGTCTTGCTGCGTGTGGAATGCTATTTCTGTAGAAGTTCATCATTCCCAAAAATCGACGTAGCTCCTTTACTACCTTTGGTTTAGGGTATTCGCTTATTGCTCGTACTTTCTCAGACGTAGGAGTGATTCCTTGGCTCGTTATATGATAACCTAGGAAGTCTATCTCTGTCTTTTCGAATTCGCACTTGCTTATATTAATTGAAAGTCCGTTTTTGCTTAAACGGGCGAACACTTCTTCTAATTGAACGTAATGTTGTTCGGCATTCTGGCTTGCAAAGAGTATGTCGTCCACAAAAACATATATATAGTCCAGATCTCGGAACAGGGAGTCCATAAATCTCTGGAACGTTTGCCCACTTCCGGAGAGCCCAAATGGCATGGTCTTCCACTGGAACAGCCCTAGGGGCGTGATTATTGCTGTCTTTTCTGGTTCAGCAACCCTGATTTGGTGGAAAGCCTTTTTTATGTCAATTTTGCTAAAGACTGTTTTTTTACTTGCGACGTATGTAAAATCTAATAGTCTTGGTAAGGGGTATCTGTCGGGAACTGTAATTTTATTTAACGCGCGATAATCTCCGCATGGTCTCCATTCCCCATTCTTTTTCTTCACCATGTGTAGCGGAGATGCCCATGGACTACTTGACGGTTCCAGTATTCCTAAGTTTATTAGCTCTTGAAATTCCTTTTTTGCTGCTTTATATTTGTCGGGCGGTAGAGGGCGCGCACGTGCGTATACGGGAGGACCTTTGGTTATGATGTGATGCTGTATTCCATGTTCTGGAGGTTTTTTAAACGAAGTCATTCGTGTTACACTTTCGTGTTTTTCTAACAGGCGCTTTATACGTACTGGTAAGTTCGCATCGATCGATCTGACTGAAGGTACTTTTGCTGTTACGTTTTTGGCAGGCGTTTTTAATTTGGTTTCTTGGTCGATCAATCGTTTCCCGTGCAAATCCACTAGTAATTTGTGGTGCTCTAGGAAGTCAGCTCCTAAAATAGGCATTTTGACATCTGCGATTATGAACGTCCAGGTAAAAGGTCTGCGTAACCCCAGGTCCAATGTTAACGTGCGTTCGCCGTTTGTTTCTTTTATTGACCCATTTGCAGCATACAATTTGTAGTTGGTTGGGTTTTTCTTGCCCTGTGCGTTTTGTACTACCGAAATATTTGCCCCTGTGTCTATTAAAAATCTATAACCACTGTTTGAGTCAGTTATAGTCAGACGGTTGGCGGGGTGTATGGCACAGAGTCCCGTCTCATTCTGCGCTATTGCTCGTTTCCCGAATTTTGATCGGGTTTATTTTTCCATGAGCACGGCTGTTCGCATTTATACGCTTTTGTTTTGAACCTTTTGTGGTAATAACATAGCCGTGTCCGTGACCGTGATCGTGATTGCGACCTTGCTCGGAATTTGCTGCGTTGCAAAGGTCGGCGATTACTCATACCACGGAGCTCGTTGATTTCAACTCGCATAGCTGCAATTTGCGACGTCAGCACAGTTATCAAGTTTACGTCGGCGGATTCTTGTGACAAGTTATTTGTTTTGGTTTTGTATCGCATATTTTCATAGATTCGATCTGCCATTTCGCATAATTTTATTAGGTCGAGGTTGTCGGAGACTGCCAGTATGGAGGTGATTGAAACCGGAAGCTGTCTAAACCATAATAATCGAATGGTGTCGTCGGTCATTTTGCCGCAGCTGGCTTCTTTCATTTTTCTCAACAGCTGTGATGGTGTCGAGTCACCTAGGTCCATCTCCGCCAGTAATTTGTGGAAGGGTCGCTGCTCACTTTCCTCGTAGCACGCAATTAATCTTTCCTTAATTGTGGCATATTTGTCTGCGTCAGGCGGTTTTGTCAGGATGTCACTAATCTGATGTATGACCTCCTTTGGTAGTTTTGCGATGACACTATTATACTTGTACTCGTCACCTTGTTTTTGCGAGGCTACGATGGCTTCAAATTGGGCGAACCATAGGCGCGGTGAATCTGTCCAAAATTGTGGTATTTTCTCCGCAATGCTAATTGCAGCCACCACCTGGCTGTCGCTGGTTGACTCAGCTGATGTGCCGGGGTTTTTTGACGGTGTCCCGGCTGGAATTATGGGTGCCATGATTGCGTCTAGCCTCTTAAAATTTCAGCTGGTTAGACCCGCTTGTGGGAAGCCAACTGAAATGTGCTTGTTCGCTGGTGGTGGTGGTCGGTAGGCTGGTGGGCTGTTGGGTTAATATTCCCAAATATGCGGATTAATAAAAAAGTGTTTACTCGTTAGGACTCATTGATTTATTTATTATTTACATACGCTTATATACTAGTTGTTTTGCCATTAGTTAGAGAGGGGCTACAAAGCTGCTTTCTGCTGACGCCTTCCTTTGTTGCTATGGCAGCGGACGTGATTTCTTATTTGGTGATTACGTGTGTATTTACTTCCTTGTAGAAATCACGCCGCTTGTTCATGGCTGCCATATAAGTTATTTTTAAAGTTGCATTATGTGGATCTTTTTTGAGTAACTTGTGTAAGGTATGTCTGTTTTTTATGCATTTTAGTAAACCTGGTGTAATAAATGGGGTTGTAATCCTTTTTCGGTGCAAAATTTTTGTTATTTGAGTATTCGTTCTTACCACTGAAGCAAGAGTACTCACAAACAATTCCGAGGCCTCAATAGGGTCTGTACTACACATTATACTAGAAAAATTGGTAACTTTAATATCTTCTACTGCTTTGATTAAGTCAATCCTTTCTGTGCATGTCTTGGGCATAAGTTGAATAATAGTATTACGAGTCTATTACCAGTAGAACAATGTTCTTATAATACATAAGAACATTTCTTCTACTTACTCTCACAAAAATACCATACTTTTCCGGTTAGGAATCCTCCTAACCGGATGGGGGTAGGTTCTTACTTACTTAACTATCTTTCTGATTTTTAACAACACGTCATCTTGACCTAACTTTGGCTAGTGGTAAGCTTGGGTGTGTCATTTTTACAGCTGGCTATAGATAGATAACGCCTTATTGGACACCAAATGAATTTATGAGTGGGTTAATAGCTAAGGATCATATATATCGGCATTAGTGAGAAACAAGCAATATAGGACATGGTATTACGCATATTGATAAAAAGTCCAGATTCAAGTTAGCCGCCATTTTTCGAAGACGATAATTGTCGAACAAGTAAAGTATTTTAACTTGGCTCACGAGATTGTCGACATGCTAGATGTACAATCGGCTACTATTGTACCGATAGTTGTATCAGTTCATGGACTCATTGCCAAGAGTCTCGACCAACATCTTAGGTAAATCTAATCTGATAATTTTCTTTCAATAACTAATTGTAATTTTACAAGTTTGTGCTACTTATGATTCCTTAAAAACGATTATTAAATGCTATCACTGATGTCAATATCCGCTGCATATCCAATATCTTATTTTGATAAATAGTTCTGATTCGATATCGCAATTGGATAGCTATATTTATATACCGCAATTAATGCTATCATTGCAGGTAAAGGTATAATAATAAATTTGCTTGACGTTTCTATTAAATTATACCAGCCATGGTTACAGACTAAGGAGTAAGCACGTTCTCCGACTGCAGTTTAATCCGTTATAATTTCATGACCTAGTGCGTGTTTCATACACCCTATGTCATCAACATCTTCAAGGTCCAATCAAACCTCACCTGTGACCGGTACACCAGCTAATTGACGGACGAGGCTCTGGCGCGGGCTTTCAGTTGTCACTTCCATAAAAGTTAAGATAAACCAATCGAAATAGAATACGATTCTATATACGAGTCGCTGTAATTATTTGATGAGGCGATACACGCCGTAGAGTTAAACAATCTCCAGCCTTTATTAGTGTAGAGTTTGTTCTGACAAACTAGCAGAAGCAGGCCAGTGGACGTGGTGTATAGTTTTCCCCACATTCCTCTAATCTATAAAATAATCTAAATTTTAATACGAAGGTTAAATAAAATAAAAAGTATAATAATATTTTTTATTGTAATAAAATAAATTATTTAGATACGAAACTTAGCAAAGGACAATGCCCATGTCAGTATGGAAATCGGTTGCACACTTTTTTTTGCTATGTCACATAAGTATAAACTGCATTAAATAGCCTGCATTAAGTATTATCTAAAATATAAACGCATATTGTAACAGAACTTGGGGTTATTGAGAAATTAAATTATTACAACGAGAAAAACAACAAACAAGAAAATATTGTGACACAGACTGTTGAACTGACGTTTTAATAAGACAGGGATACCATGTATAAATTAAGAGAAAACTACCACTGAAGCACACAATATTTTACTACTTTAACTGATTATCACTAATAATTTACGAATACATATACGAAATATTAAGATTTCATAACTGCAATATATTTGAATGTCACATTGCGAATTATTATCACGTATTATTATTTAACCATTTTATTTTAAAAAGATTGGTATATTTGCATTCTACCGCCAATGGTTTATTTTATATAATGGTAACAATTAAATTAAAATGGAAACGATTATTCATTCAATTTTCATATCTTTAAAAGTTACATTCAAAGCCCAAGTTCTTTAGAAGCGATTTAGTGTTGAAAAGTCATACTATAATCAATATTATTTTTTAACATTTGAAATATTGACGCGTATGTCTAAAAGCGCAACCAAGAATGGGCATTCTCCTTTAAATCTATATACAATTTTTTTTTTACATTAACATTTATTTACTGCTTAAAACTTATTTTAAACTAAAATTTAATTAGGTACTTATATCAGGGGTGCGACTGGTTGGAGGGGTGCGACTGGTTGGATCACCTCCAAGTTTGGTGCACCCTGGGCAACGTGGGCGATGACGCATCATTGATTGCTCCTCTGGAGTAGCTGGCGTCAATGTCAACGGCCAAGAGTCTGACCAACCGGCCCTTTTCAGGGCCAGCTGACCCCATTGCACGAGGGGGTCGGGGTATGGCGGGCTTGCAAGGCCCGCGGGAGGGGTGGTCGCTCCAGGTACCCCTCTGCTCTTATCAGAGGGGACACTGCGAATGGCCCAGGGTCAGTCGGAGTGCGAGGGATATGCTCTATGGGTAACCTGTGTAAGGTTACCCATACCCGGCGTCTGTAGACCCTAGACGGCGTGCGGTTTTAGTCGGTTCAAGCCCGACATAACCGCCCCCGCTGGCCGGCGGGTGGGTATCCGAAGGGATTTCCGCACAAAAAAAAGGTACTTATATCAATTGATTATTTTGAACAAAAGTTACCATTATAAAATTATTTATTGGATTTGGTCGCAACAATCGTAATACTTATGATATATTTCCTGAAAATGTAATTAAGAAAGAAACACATTTCAATTTAAAACATTTTGAGAGTACAAATGACTGTTTGTACAGAGAATAAAATAAAATGAATGAAACATGAACTAATACAGTAAAAAATACAATACAAGTCGGCTTGTGATTTAATGAAAATTGTTAATAATATAGTTTGATTTCACAATCAGCACTTTAATTGCGTACTTATGAAATATTTGTTTAGTAATATAATGTTACAATCACAGAAGTCTAGTCCCATTGGGTATATTTAAGTATTCATACAACGAAAGATCTGGCATAATCAAAGCACAATCACACCCGGGTATTGGTTTACGCGACGAACAGGCATAGATTTTGCTTTGATTAGGTATGCCTTATGGCGTTTTGAAATGCCACGCATTAGGGCGAAGTCACAACACTACGCTACGACAACGCATAGTAAATGTTATGGCTGTTATGGCTTCGCTCTACGTATTTAAAAATGTAAGTCCATTACTAGTATTCTTATTTAGGGAATGGAATTTATTTCAATAAATGTTAGGCAGGGATCGAAGTCATCTGCACGCCGTGCTTGTGTTGCTGGGGGACGCCAGGTTGAAGCTGTCCAACATATTGTGGCTGTCCAACATATTGTGGCTGTCCAAAATATTGCGGCTGTCCAACATATTGCGGCTGTTGCATAGGAACCATGTTCGGCTGGTACATCATTGGTGGATTGGCAGGCTGATTCATTTTCAAATAATAGCTTCTGATAACCACCAAAAAGTAAATGCCTAACACTAAAAATTAAACGTAAATACATTATTAATGATTATTATTAATCAAATACCACTTACTTTAAATATTGGCATCATCATCATCATCGTAGCGATAATCCGAGGCTCTGCTGATTCATTTTTTATTTTCTTATTTTGACTAATACGCGAGCGCATCATATAACGCTTAACTTTGGGAGGGAAGCCTGTGCCGGCGCCTCGTCTCAAGATTACGAGGGGTTATAAAGATAAGTAGGCCATTGACATGACAGATTGGTACACAAGACAAGATAAAAGAAAGAAAGTAAGACATAGGTGGGAAAACCACATTAAAAGTATAACAGGTAAGGTGGAGAAGTGAAACACATCACACCAAAAACAATTTCATGTTAAATACAGCCAAGACGAGTATTTGTTTGCACTGTAACAAAGTTATCAGATCCTATGAAGAACTAAGTTTCTAATTTAACACACTACTGTTCTGCGTGAATTCTAGTCTTAAGTTCTATACAAATCTCACACCTTAGTCAAAATGTGTGGCCTGGTCGTTTCGACTGACTGACGTAGACACTTCCATGGGTTCATGAACAGAAAGTAATTTACTAACTAGTCGTTAATTTTTCCAATAGATTATTAACATTTCGACTAAGGTGTAGGATTTGCAGAGAACTTTAGACTAGAATTGAAGCAGAGGACTATACGCTATGATGAGATTTAGAGTGTCCGGTTAGGGCGTGTGGAGTTGCTTGGCTCTCCGTAGGATCTGATAACTTTTTTAGAGTGCAAGCAAAGGACTCGTCTTGCCGAATTTAACATGAACATTATTTTGGTGTGATTCTTCGTGAGGCATTTCTTTTTGTAATTCCAGATAATCGCACACTGTGGCAATCTTAAGGGGAGTTATACTTATTAAAATCATAAAGTAATGTAGGATTGTTAAAAAAAAATATTAAAAGAGACTAAGATAAAGATAATTCTGATTAACGGTTCAACATGTGTTTTAATTATATTTATCAATTGTTTTCAATAGCAATGCCTACCTCAGTAAAATACCTTTTTTTTTTCTTCGTGCGGAAATCCCTTTGGATACCCCCCCCCCCCCCCGGCGGCCAGCGGAGGCGGTTACGTCGGGCTTGCATCGACTAAAACCGCACGCCGTCTCTGGTCTTAAGACGCCGGGGTGTAAGGTTACCCATAGAGCATATCCCTCGCACCCCGACTGACTCTGGGCCATCTCCGGTTTCGAGATGGCCCCCTTATTTGCTCTCCACTGTGCCATCTGCTAATCAGAGGGACACGTGGAAAGCTTCCGAACAGCCCTCAACAGGGCCATCCTCGCCTCGGTCGGAGTTGGCCGTAGGCGGCAGCGTCTCTCCCACCCTAGGAGAGAGGCGCTGCCGTCTCCGTTGCCCACTGTGCACCGCGTGGAGGTCCCCAACCAAGCACCCCACCTCAATACCTTTAATTTGGGTAATACCCAAATTATTGAAATAAGCTCAAGCAATAATGTGGTGGCGCATTGTGATTCCGCGCACACCCCTCTAAAGGGGGGTATTGTTCCCCAAAACAAAGACGGGGTCACCAACATGGTGGTCAAAACCGGTCAGGGCCTCAGGAATATCCTACCTAGGGCACAGGCAGATGCGATGAAACACTATGCAGAGTCCAATATATCCCCTCTTTATGCCTTAGAGCCCTTTGATGCTGTACTACTCTTCGTTTGCATAATTTGGTTTAGTGAGCTCATGAGCAGACTGCCGTCTGACTCTCCAAATTCAAGAGGAAAGCCTTCGCCAGTGCGATGTTCGTGAATCAGCAGGTGTACCAGCTTGTGGGTAAAGTTGCCGGGACCCAAAGATCTTACGCCTTTATTATTTTTATTTTTTTACGTGTGGAAACCCCAACGGGCTTCACCCCATCGGGGTCAACGATGGAATGGGCGTGTCGGAATCGGACCGACTGAAAATACGCGGTGTCCTCCCAAAGTGTCCATTGCCGGCACCCTCGAAAGGATAAACCCAGGTAGATCTTACGCCTAATAAAATGTTGTATCTACATAGATAAAAAACAAATAAAAAAAATTACTTACATATGTCCAATATAGTGATTATTATGTCAAGGATTGTAGTAAAAATAAAAAATTGAATTATGAACATGTTGAAGGATAGCGCGACGAAAACAAAACTGAAGATCAGGTAGCAATAAACAAATCGAGGTTTATACTGAAATAAAATAAAGTGTTTGTTTAAGCAATTTTTTTATATATTGGACACGTCAATATGCCCTGAAAGTAAGCTGAAGGTTAAGTCTCATGAATTGGGGTCACCATTAAAGACACCGATAATGTTACAATGGTGGCCGTCTGGAGCCTGACGGACTCATTAGATGCTTTTTCACGCCCCGCTTAAAGGACCCGGGACCGTAGGAAGAAGGAAACACGTGTGCTGGTAAAGATTCCAAATCTTAATATTATTTTCTTGTAGGTATTGTATTTTCTTATTCATTTATTTGTACTTCTAATGTTATTTTATTCTTGTTTCTAACATAATGTAATAGGTACACCCCCCGCCGGCCAGCGGGGAAATTAACATGGCACAATGTAACTATAGAACTCATTTATTCTGAAATAAATATTCTATTATTATTTGGTACACATACATCACACCGCCCCAAGACTTAGGGAGAAGCGGCCAGGTATCTCCGGTGAGATGAGCAACCCCCTCAGGGCTCTTGGCAAAGGGACCAACAAACTTGCTTTCTCTAATAATAAAGTTTCAATCTTACACTTAAAGTTTCACATTTGTAGATGCACGAATAGATGTTTGAATTTCGGTATTCTTTATTAACAATTCCACGATACTATATCGTGGAATTGTTAATTTAGGTTCTAATCTAAACTTATAAATTCAATGGGACAAATACCTTGCTAATAATAATAATACCTTCTTAACAATTATGTTTGAAGGCGCCATTTATTTATTTATAGTTGTAAAGTGAACATTATAGATAAGAAGATTGCAGTCTGCACGTTTTTGTAATGTAGATATATATGTATAAATATATACATATATTCATACAAGAATTGCTCGTTTAAAGGTGTTAGATAGATTATCTTGTCATTCTTGTCCCATTGAATTGTTATTTCAATATTTCATGGATTTCCTTTTATTAAATTTAACTATTTGTTAAAAAAATCGATCCTTATTATTGACCCTGTCGATTGATGCCATACAATTGGATCAATCGACAGGCTCGGCGGGCCGGGAGAGTTCTAAATCTCTCCCGGGCGCGCTCCGCCATCTCCTTCACGAACATTACATGCTCGCTGAAGGAAGTGGCGGCGGCCCACGCACTCGCGCTCTGCACCATTGCCGCAATCATGCTGAGGAGCGAGAGGACTCCCACTCCGATGGCTGCCACGAGGTCACGCCTCGGCGCCTCCCACGCCGGGCATTCCGCCAGTGTGTGCAGCCCTGAGTCTTTGCTCGCTTCGCAGTGATGACACTCAGGCGTTGGCTCCTTCCTGATCCGATGCAGGTGGTCCCCGAAGCACACCTTCCCGGAGATCACCTGCGTCAGTCGGTACGAGAGGCTTCCGTGTCGCCTCTCTAGCCAATCCTCCATGATGGGCCTTACCGCCGCTATTGCGGCGTGCCCTGCGCTTGGTCGCCCAAGTCGTTCCTTCCACTCCACCACGATGGCCTGGCGGAGCTGGGACTGCACGGCCTCGATTTCACGAGGCTCGGGGTTCCGTCCCTGCTCCCGCGCCTCCTTTCGCCACTGGTACAGTTGCGAAAGGGCTCTCGCCTCCAGGTCCCATGGCGGAGTTCCGGCAAGGAGACTCGCCGCCTCGATGGAGATCGTGCGGTACCCGCGGATGACCCTGATGGTCATAACTCGCTGTTCAGTCCGGTTCACAGTTCTGGTCCTCAAGGCCTCCGCCCATATTGGGCAGTTGGGCACCCATACAGGGCCATGGACCGCACGATCCCCGCGTAGAGTCTCGTGCATTAGTCATCGGGCCCCCTTATGTTGGGCAACAGCCGAGCCAGAGCAAGAGCTGTGCCCTTCAATTTGGGGGCCAGACTTTGGATGTGCTCTCCGAAGTCCCATCGGCCGTCGAGCACGATTTATACACACGAGCACGAATATTTAATTTGGGGCTTGATGCCGATGCGATTTCCTCCCACGATGAGACTGGATCCCTCGGGTGGCTTGCTCCGAGGCCCATGAAAGAACAGGGCCTCGGTTTCATGCAGAGCCACCTCGAGACCCAGCCGCCGGATCCGCTCAACGACTTGAGCAGCTGCGGTCGTGGCCTTTGGGGTCGCTTCGCGGTACGTCGCCCCGCACGCCGTCACGAGCGTGTCGTCCGCGTAGCACGTAACGGCGGCACCGTCTACGAGCTCACCGCGAAGCACCCAGTCGTATCCGATGTTCCACAGAAGCGGCCCCAGGACCGATCCCTGTGGAACACCGCACGACATTTCACGCCGACCGAGACCGTTTACGGTTGGGTAGATGACGGCTCTCTCCGTCAAATACACCCCGACTATGCGGCGGAGGTAGAGAGGCACTTCGTGATACACGAGCGCCTCCCTAATGCAACTCCAGGGCAAGGTGTTGAACGCGTTGGCGATGTCCAGGGACACCGCCAACATCACCTCACCCCGGGCTACTGCATCCTCCGCCAGAGCCCTCACGCGCATGATGGCATCCACGGTGGAGCGCCACTTCATCGGGCCCCTGTATAGATTTGTACTTACCTGGTGTAGACCAACGACGAACAGGATTATAAAAATCACGCGTAACAGACTTATGGCAAGTAAGACACCCACGACTCCGATGGCTCCCCCAAACGCCAAATCGATAGCTACAATCAGCGTCCAAACATAAATCGCTGTGACCACCAAACTCCACACCTGTAAAAAATTTAAATAAATAAATACTCTACGACATTCTACACAGCGCTTTCTTGACCCCAAGTAAGCATAGTTTAACTAGTTTGTGTTATGGGTTCCAGAATGATGATAAACATACTTTTATACTTTTTTTTGAAAATTCATACGTATGACGGCCTCTGTGGCGTAGCGGTAGTGCATTCGACTGCTACGACAGAGGGCGCGGGTTCGATCCCCGCTCAGTGTATTTGTAGGCATGAATATGTCTATTCGCATTGGTCTGGGTGTTTCTATGTATAATATGTATGTATTTACAAAAAAAAAGTATATAAGTATGTTTATCCGCATTCTGGAACCCATAACACAAGCTAGTTAAACTATACTTACTTTGGGTCTAGAAAGCGCTGTGTAGAATGTTGTAGGATATATATATGAAAAAAATATTATACATAGAATTACCCAGACCAATGCAAACGCGCCCCCTGTCGTAGCAGTCGAATACACTGCTCCGCTACGCCACAGAGGCCGTAAAGTAAAGTAAAGTGATTTATTTCTTACCAGATTCAAGTAACCAATGATGAACGAGCCAGTCCGTAGGTCCACACAAAAGCAACAATTATTGACCACACAATTGGTTCCCGTCCTGAAACAAGAGTATTCTATTAACCCACTTGTCCAATTTACCTTATAAATGAAATCGTGAACAGGGAGGCATTTGGGCTTTTATATTAAACTATGACTAATATCATAACCCTCGTCCTCTTAGCGATTGCGTCCACAATTAGCACTATGCAACTTGGGGTTCACCGGTGTCGGTTTTACCAGGACCGATTGTCATCTGACCAACCAACCCCTAGACGAAAGCTGGCGCCAGAGCCTCGTCTGTTGTTCAGATGGTGCTACTAGCAGAAGAGGTTGGGTTAAAGCCTAAAAGTTTTGGTAGGGTTACCATAGCCTTTCCATGGGGGAACATGTTAACAACTTTAACATTCATGAAAATTGTAAACCTGTCCAAATCACTACATTTTATAAAAAAAAGTCCACCATCGCATCTGTCTGTTCGCGATAAACTTTAAAACTACTGTCGCGGTCGGGGGGCAGTAGCATCTGTGGCACCGACCCTTAAACACGGTGCCTACTACAGAACGATTCAACGATTCTTTTATTTTTAATTCTATCACCTACAATGGCACAATCATCATCATTCCTTAACACAGATTATGCACGTAGTCTAAATAGGAAAAGAGCGTCCCAACCACAACTTTGTGCAACGTTATGGTGTAAATTATTGTAGGTGTACTTAAACACATGACACAAATTTGTCACAAAAATCCGTGCACGATTGCGAAAAACCCTCCATAGTAAACCAATTTCGGTTTGATTGCGTTCAGGGGTCAGCAAGTGCATAGCCGGGCAGGGGGATTGTGGTCGCAGCACTAGTGGGACCAGTGGGAGTCACGCGGTGCTGCGACGACAATCCTCTTCTGATGAGGTTGTCAAGCTGAGTGCCACCATTGTGAACATGGTGCGTGTATGTAATGGTGACCCTCTTTCCTGAGACTTTACCTTCAGCTTACCATCAGGCGAGGTGAAGTCAAATTGCCGTGTCCTAATTATAAAAAGAAAAAAAAAACAGTGTACAAAGACAAATGAAACTTTTTTGGAAATAAATATTATTATAATACATACATAACATAACTTCACGCCTGTATCCCCGAAGGGGTAGGCAGAGGTGTATTACACACCCACGATTCGCCAGTTATATTAAGGTCCCAATGTAATAGGGGGCGAGCCTATTGCCATCTACCGGGCACATTATTAAGCGAGCGATAATTAACATTTATTAATGCACACATAACTATGAAAAGTCAGAGGTGTGTGCCCGGGGCGACTGGGGATCGAACTCGAGACCTCGTCTCAGCAGTCGGTTACGTACGCCACTGGGCTATCGCCGCTTTATTATTATAATATCCTTTATTAAACTTTACATACATATAAATAATATTTTTAAATACTTTCTATAAAAAAAAAATAAGATCTTTAAAAATATAAAAAATAGTAGCCCATCGGCATCGGGTACAGGGACCAAGCTACCGGTGGTTAGGGCTCCAGAGGAATCTCCTCACAATACGTGTCGTGTCAAGGAGCACTGCCTTCTGCATCAAGCCCTTGACCCAACTGCCTAACGCGAGCCTCTTGAGATGTTAATCGCGGCTCTTGGCAATCAGTCCGTGAACTGTGTTGTGTATACTATGTGGGTATGTAATAAACCAGTCTGCATTGAGCTGTCGTGTTTCATTGACGTGCCCCTAGATACAACACTGGCGACGAGGAATAAAGATACTTACGCGTGTGATCGTGAAATTCATAAAAATGCCTATCGGACGTGTGGAACCCTATAATGTAGGAAATGGCAATTGGGACGCTTACGTTCGACGACTAGATCAATTTATTAAGTTGAACAACATAGATGACGCGTTAAAAGTAGCTACGTTAGTGACGGTAGTAGGCGCGGAGTGCTACGATTTAATGTGTGACTTGTGCGCTCCCAGTACTCCAGAATCAAAATCTTACGATGACCTTGTGAAATTTGTGAAGGAACATTTGGAACCAGATCGTTCGGAGATAGCAGAGAGGCACCTTTTTCGTCAACGTGTTCAACGACAAGGTGAAAGTATTCGCGAGTACCTACAAGCACTCAAACATTTAGCGAAAACTTGCAATTTCGGCGCCTGCTTGGAGGTGTGTTTGCGAGATCAATTCGTTTCGGGGCTCTTCGATGAGGACATAAGATCAAGAATCTTCGCAGAACAAAGTAAATTGGATTACAAGCGCACGGTGGAATTGGCACTGGCGCGGCGAGGCGGCGGAAAGGCATGCGGTTACCGCGAGTACCTCGGGTAGCTCGGCCAGAGAGCGGCCTAGCGCGCTTCCGATGGAAGAGGACGGCTTGCACCGAATCGGCTCGGGCGCGGCCGGCTCGCGGGCCCACCGCGGCAACGGCGGCGGCAGCGGTGGTGGAGGCAGCGGCGCTGAAGCTGCTCGGCCAGGTCGCGCATGCTCGCGGTGCGGTATATTGGGTCATTCGGAAGGCAAGTGTCGCTTTAAGCAATATAATTGTGATTCGTGTGGTGAATAGGGCCACTTAAAAATAGTATGTAAAAAACCTCCTTCTGCGAGCATGTGATGCTCGCGAAGGAGATGGCGGAGCGCGCCCGGGAGAGGCTCAGAACTCTCCCGGCCCGCCGAGCCCGCAACATGCACGCCGCGCGTCGCAGGCGACTCAGGCGCCGGAGGTCGCTCAACGACCTCCGTCCTCCATGAGCGCAGGCCTGGGGTTGGCAGGTGAGGCCGCCTGTCACCCCAGCAGAAGCAGGCCAGGACGGTGGGGCGACTAGCGCCCCTCCCCCAAACCGGGGCAAGACGGGGACACCGTGGTTCCCAAACCCGAGGGGGCCATCTCGAAACCGGAGATGGCCCAGGGTCAGTCGGGGTGCGAGGGATATGCTCTATGGGCAACCTTACACCCCGGCGTCTGTAGACCCCAGACGGCGTGCGGTTTTAGTCGGTTCAAGCCCGACATAACCGCCCCCGCTGGCTCGCGGGGGGGTATCCGAAGGGATTTCCGCACGAAAAAAAAAATAAAAGGGTACGAAAGGGTCTAAACACCAGTTTTTTATTAATGAGTCTGATACAGAGGATGATAATTGTAATTTTTATAATTTAGTGGTTAAAAATGACGGCGACGCGACGGGCCGTACTATGCTAATTTGACAGTGGAAAATATTAAATGTAAATTTGAAATTGATACGGGATGTAAAATATCATAAATTTCTAAAAATTATTATGATGAAAAGTTCTCAAACATTCCAATAGAGAATATAATACTTAATTTGAAATCTTATACGGGTGACGGCATCGAGACTATCGGGTATATTATTGTTGATGTTATTTGTGGTAAACATTACGCGAAACTGAACTTGTATATTATTGAGAACGGTGGACCTCCATTGATGGGACGTACCTGGATTAAACACTTAAAGCTAGCAGTAGTGGAATGCTATAATTTGACACATGAGGACTCGATGACGATATCGTTACGTAATGATTTTCCGAATGTATTTGCTGAGCGATTAGGAACATTTAAAACAAAGTTTCGATTGTATTTAAAAGATAAAACACCGGTATTTATTAACGCGCGGGCTTTGCCGTTAGCTTTGCGTCGGCTGGTGGAAGAGGAACTCAACCGTTTGCAGAAGGAACGATCAGACTACGGTACTCCTATAGTACCAGTAGTTAAAACTAATGGTAGTATTAGGTTGTGTGGTGATTATAAAATAACCATCAACCCTTTATTGAAGGATTACTACTATCCATTGCCACGGATTGAGGACCTGTTCGCGGTGTTAGGGGGGGTGAGCAGTACACCAAATTAGATCTGTCTAGCGCTTTCCAACAGTGCATTTTGCATGAGTATTCACAGCCGATGACGGCAATCACAACACATGTGGGTACTTTTGTCCATAAAAGGGTCCCATTTGGAATAAAATGTATACCCGAAAATTTCCAGAAAATCATGGAGGAAACATTGAGTGGATTGCCGTCAACCGCAGTCTTTGCTGACGATATTATGTATTACGGGTAAAAATAGGGTTACCCATCTGTCTAATTTAAAGGCAGTTCTTCAAAGACTTAGTCAGAGTGGCCTAAGAATCAATTTCTCAAAATGTAAATTTTTCAGAGATAGTGTAACCTATTTAGGGTATAAAATTGATAAATTTAGTTTGCATACCGATCAAAAAAAAATTGAGGCCATTGTAGCTGCACCTCCTCCTACCAATATTACTCAGCTTAAGAGTTTCATGGGACTCGTAAAGTTTTATTCGAAATTTTGTGTGAATATGAGTGATATACTTAAGCCACTTTATAGCCTGTTAAAAAAAAGTGTTAACTGGGAATGGTAAGAAAATGGTAAAAAATGTGTTAAGCAGCGCTCCTGTGTTAGCTCATTACAATGCAAGTCTTCCACTCATATTGTCGGTGGACAGCATGGCGCATGACTCATATTATGGCGTGGGCTCCGTGCTGACGCAGCGGTACGCAGACGGAACTGAGAGGCCAGTGTGTTGCGCTTCGAGAACGCTCAATTCGGCTGAAGTGAATTACTCACAGTTAGATAAGGAGGCGTTGGCGATAGTGTTTGGATTAAGTAAACACCATCAATATCTGTATGGTAGGCATTTTACTCTGCGCAGCGATCACCGTCCGTTAAGCTATATTTTCGGTAAAAAGAAAGGTATACCGGTGACCGCTGCCAGCCGTCTGCAACGGTATGCGGTTAAGTTGGCGGCCTACGATTATGATATTGAGTTCGTAACTTCATCTAAAAATTGTTTCGCTGATGCTCTTTCCCGTCTTCCTCTTAAGTTGCCTAATAGTCAACTGAGTGGTAATGACAAAGGATGTAGTTATTTACATTATGTACAAGGTAACTTTCCGATCAGTTTTAAAGATATTAAAAGTGAAACGGTAAAGGATCCGCTATTGAGTAAAATTTACGGTTTCGTGATGTACGGATGGCCAACTGATAAGATAACCGATAAAGTATTAAAGATGTATTTTGATAGAAAGGATAACTTGCATATCGATCAGGGTTGCTTAATTTGGGGATTTCGAATAGTCGTACCTTTTTTTTTTGTGCGGAAATCCCTTCGGATACCCCTCCGCCGGTTAGCGGGGGTGGTTATGTCGGGCTTGAACCGACTAAAACCGCACGTCGTCTCGGCTCTACAGACGCCGGGGTGTAAGGTTACCCATGGAGCATATCCCTCGCACTCCGACTGACCCTGGGTCATTCGCAGTGTCCCCTCTGATAAGAGCAGAGGGGTACCTGGAGCGACCACCCCCCCGCGGGCCTTGCGAGTAGCGCGGGAGTGCGCGCCGTGCCGCGCTGTGATGGCGGCGCCACCGGCCGCACCGCCGCACCCGTGACCCTGGCCGGCCGAGCCGTGGTCGCGCCTGCACTTGGACTTCCTCGGCCCATTCAATAATATGTATTTTCTCGTGATTATCGACGCGCACTCAAAATGGATTGAGGTTGAGAAAGTAAACACGACATCGGCGGCTATCATTATAGTGTGTTTAAGACGATTATTTGCTCGTTTCGGTTTACCGAAACGACTAGTGAGCGACATCGAGCCGCCTTTTACATCATCAGAGTTCGCACAGTATTTAGAACGAAACGGTATTAAACATACATTGATAGCCCCTTATTCTCGATCTAGCAACGGTGCGGCAGAAAATGCAGTGCGCTCCGTAAAACGCGTATTGAAAAAGGCACACTTAGAAAGAGAAGATTTCAATACCGCGTTAAACCGATTTTTATTTACGTATAGAAATACGGAACAGAGTACGACGGGGCGCGAACCAGCGGTCGCCCTACTAGGTAGGCGGTTGCGCGGACGTCTTGATCTACTACGGCCCGATGCGGCGGAGCGCATTCGCAGCGATCAGCTGCGCCGCGAGCAAGCCGCGGCCCGACCGCTGCGGGTGTTGGCGCGAGAGGAGCCGGTCATGTTACGTAATTATTGCAAATCGGGGCCTAAATGGACTGAAGGTGTCGTGGCAGAACGTACAGGGCCTGTTTCTTACACTGTTGAAACAAATAATGGTCAAATTCCTAAACGGCATATAAATCAATTACAGAGTTTGAGTATTGAGTAGGACTTTGGACGCATCAGACTCAGAAGGACAGGAAGATTTGATCGGCAAAGATGAGTCCTTTACTAGTGGGAAGGTAGGAGCTAGTGCGCCACACACGCCCCGCTTATCACGCCGTCCACGCCATCTGCTGATGACGATACTCGGGTATGCAGGAAGGCTGCTTTACGCTGTCAGGAATTACTGAAAAGTTATGTATAGATAAGATCTTCTTCTAATAAGTATAAATGAGTGTTAAGTAGTATGTAAGCTCTAAAAGGAAATTGCTGATTTTATATGCTAAATGAATATTAGAATAGTAGGTATTTAGGTTAGTTGCTTATTTAAAGATTTACCTAAATTAAAGGAGGAATTGTGTTGTGTATACTATGTGGGTATATAATAAACCAGTCTGCATTGAGCTGTCGTGTTTCATTGACGTGCCCCTAGATACAACAAACTGATACAACTATCAAACAATAATTGCCGAATCGACACTCCACATGTCGACAACCTCGTGAGCCAAATCCAAATATTTTATTTGTTTTTCTTTATCGGCTTTCACAAGATTCTCGTCATGTGGAATGGTAAAATCGATAATTATTGCGCGGCGCTCTGATCGATCTATCAACACTGTATCAGGTTTATTAGCTACAATAGTCCTGTCAGTGATGATAGATCGATCCCAGTAAAACGTGATGTGCCCATTTACGAGAACTGTGTCGGGCACATACCTATACTACGGTACCTCTGTTTCCACAAGGTTGTACTTTAGAACAAGCTGTTGATGAACAATCCTGGCTACTTGGTTATGTCTATGCAAATACTCTCCGTTGGCAAGACGAGAACAGACGCAAGACGAGAACAACCAGAAATTATATGTCTAAGGGATTCTCCGGGATGGTGGCACGCCCGATATATGTCAACCGTGCCATCCTTTAGAATATACCTCCGATAGTTATTCGTCATCACAACTTCGTCCATAATTGCAAAAACAAAACCTTCGGTTGCCCCAAATAGGTCACCGAAGCGTAACCAAGACACAGATGCTGGTAAATCTATATCAGGCCCATGGATAGTCCGATAGAAACATCCATGCAACTCCTTGCTCTTCCATACATCCATACGGTCATTAATAATTAATACCACAGGTTTACGCCAGTTCTCTTTAGCCAAAGCTAGCGGGGTAAGTCCATTATCCACCATAACTACATCGCGATGCATATCAGCTTCATTGTGTACGAAGTATTCCCTGAGGTTGCAGACCTCACGGCTATGGAGGGATTTGGCATTTAAAAAGCCACGTCCCCCGCATTTCCGTGGTATGTACAACCTCATCACAGATGAACGCGGATGATGCATTCGATATGCAGTAAGAAGCGTACGGACTCTCCTATCCAGGGTGTCTAATTCGGTCTGAGTCCATCTGAGTATGCCGAAGGAGTACATTAAAACCGGCATGACTGAACCGTTATAGGCGCGCACCTTATTACCGCCTGACAAAAGACTTTTAAGAACTTTTTTCAAGCGGCCAAAGAAACGCTCCCGTAACGAATGCTTCATGCTAGCTTCTGTAATACCTAACGCCTGCGACATACCCAGGCATTTATAGGTGTCGATTGCAGAGAGAGACCTGAGTTTTGTAGAATCTGAGAGCTCAACCTCATCAGATTCCACAATCTCACCTCTTTTTACATGCATGACCGCACATTTGTCCACACCAAATTCCATCCTGATAGAGCTACTAAAGGTTTCGGTCATCTTTAATAACGCTATCAGTTGGGAATTGTTGGGTGCAAATAATTTAAGATCATCCATGTAAAGGAGGTGGGATATGACCTGACCATCTCTCCGCAATCGACAGCCTAACCCTGAACTCTCCAGCATATAATTATAATAATAATTATTTATTTGTTCTCTTCCACAAAGGTACACAAAATACATTTTAAGCACTTCATAAAACATATCATAATATATCAATATTGTGATGAGACTGGTGCCTAAACTAGACTTGGGTCTGTATTTCAGAACACCCGATCTCCTCCCCAACTTGAATTTTTACATTTCATATTTGTAATATAGTTTAAGCGCAAATTATTACAGTGTGAAATATTTGTGTATGCGAGAACAATAATAATAACAATGAAAATGGGCATGTATAAGTAATAATAGTGTTAGCATGTGAGTGTAGTGTGTTTGTGTATGTGTGTGTGTGTGTGTGTGCGTGGGTGTGTTTGTGTGTACATGTACGGCGAGTGTAAGGCTGTGTGTGTGTGTGTGTGTGTATTATACGGGGATATCAAGCAATTGTTCTGGTGCATCGTAGCTTAGTGGCTGGAGCCAGTCAGTTATTTTGTGTTTACAATTATTTTTTGTGTGGCTATAAACATGTAACAAAGAATTGATTTTATTGTAGAGATATCCTCTCAAAACACAAAACAATCGGTGAGAGAAGGAAGTTTTCAATCCTATGTCGTTCCGATTTATGGAATTGTATCGTCTCTTATCACTGGTTAGTTCGGGTTTGTATGTAGTTGAGGTGTGTTGCATCAACAATGTGTGTAATATGAACAATTGACGGACTGTGAGTACTTTGCTTTCGTTTTAAAGTTGTGCTGTTAGGTAACGGAAAGGACGAAAGGTTGAAACCTTTAAAATAGCTCTCTGTGTTCTCTCGAGTTGCAGGAGTGTGGTCTTTGGGGCTCCACCCCAGGACGTAATGCAATAACTGAGTATTGTCTGGGCCAGGGCGTAGTAGACAGAAGTCATTAACTGCGCATCTCCCACGTGTCTCAAAGTTTTGAACACAAACGTAAGCTTCCGTAACCTGTAGTGTAGGGTTTCAATATGTTCTTGAAAGTTAGTGTACCGTCAATTGTAAATCCCAGATACTTCACGCTTTGAGCTTTACAGAGGCGAGTACAGGAACAGGTCCTGTTGTGAGGTGCTGGACATGTGTGAGCAATAATATTGTGATGTTGTAACTGTCTTAGAGTGTTTTGTTTAAGAGAAAACATTATTTGTTGTCTTTTACTTCTGTTTATGGTAAGTAGATTGTCCTGCAGCCACTCAGACACGCGTTAAATCCCGACTGAGCGTATGCTATATTCATATACTTAACTAACTACTACTACTAACTATAACTGAGAGGGTTCAGTGCCAGGTAAAACCATAATGGACTAAGACTATCGCCCTGGAATATGCCCCGCTCTATCCTTATCAGCCTGCCATTCTCGCAGAGCCGTCGACACCCTTAATAGCAAAGGACCGTACTCCATTGCCCCATACATGCCTTCAGGAAGGTACATAGAGTTGTATCAATTTTATACAACTCAAGCACCCTCAAGAGCTATGTATGCGGCACGGAGTCATAGGCCTTTTTATAGTCTATCCAACATGTTACCAGGTCCTTACGATCACGGCGTGCCTGTTGACTAATGGCCATATCAATTATAAGAAGCTATTTAGTGCCACGAGCCCCACTTCTACATCCATTCTGAGAGATAGACATGATAGAGTTGTCGGTTAAGTGTGAAGATATTTTTTCTCTCAAGATGGATTTAAGAAGCTTATGTAGGTAGACATGTAATCGGTCTATAATTTTTAGAGTCCGTAGCACTACCGGACTTATAAAGAAGGTGGGTCATGAATTTGGAAATCAATCCTGATTCAAGACATGTTGGGAATTGAGATGCCAAACGACCGTGAGAGCTTTTCAGCCATTTTAACCAAAAATTATGCAGTCCGTCTGGTCCCGCTGATTTCCAGTTAGGCAACAGACGGACTGCATCAGTTACATCCTCTTGTAGAATATTAACAGGATCCATGATCTTAATAGGCTCACACGATCGTTCAACATCCAGCATCCAATCACCCTCTCTATGTCTGACGGGCATCGACCCGATATTATGCCAGAATGTATTAGTAACATCATCATCTGTTCGACGCACGTCAGTCCCAGTTGAATCAGGGTGCTCCCAATTTCTGTAGACCCACCTTTGGTCCCTTTGGAACGTGCGATTCTGAGATTATCGCTCCACTTTTTTTTATACCGTCGAATCCGATTTCCCCACGCATAAACTTTTTGTTTCAGTAAGTCGATGCGCTCTGCGACTCGTGCCAAAAATTCTCGAGGCCTAATGTCAGTCCCCAAGAACGCTCGACTCACAAAGCGCATCACTCTTGGGCGTGTATTGCCCGACCTGAAACAAATGTGCTTTCCAATGAGTGCCCTAGTCTCGGCAAAACGTCGCTCAATTCTAAATTGCCAAGACGGCACAGCAGATTTTGGTCGAGTAGCTATGTCGCACTTTGAAAATTGAACATTAGGTACTCGACATGCCCCGCTGGCTGGATTTAAGCACGAAAAAAAAGAAAAAAAAAAGGTACTCGACATGCTACATGACAGCCGCACAATACAAAATTGAGTGTGTATCACCGAGATCTTCGCTATTATCAAAATAATCTGATAATAACGAATCAAGGGCACACACTAGCGCTACTTTTTTTTTATGCGTTGGCAAACGTGGTAGGCGAGGTCTATTATCAGAAGGCATGGATCGATATTCCCGCATAGCACATTCCAAAGCGCTCCTTAATTGTTCGTTTTACCCGGTACTTACGTCTATAGCCCCGGTTTCTATCACTTCTTGGCTACAGATGTACTGTGAGATGGTCTTCGTGACTGGTTGTCTAACAGTTTGCGAAGAAGGTATGGTACCCGGGCTACTTCGTGCGTTAGAGCGTAGCCTCTCAAGTACAGAGTCATCCAATAAATGACAACGTTGGATGGCCCGCACTTGATCCGATAGCCGTTGAGCCGATACGTTGACCGTTGGTTCAAGTACCTGAAACAAAGGCAGCATACGAACACGGTACGCAGTGAGGTTAACTCCTCCCTATGTAGCCACAAAATTTGCCCGCATGACGTTTTCGTTCATAGAAGTACTCCATCGCATGCGGTGCACATCACCACCGGTAGCGGGGGCCCTATTCGAAGCCGGTGTTCGTCGGGGCTCCAAGCCAGTCGGTGGCCGGCCTCTCCCCTGCCGACGTACAGGTGTTGGCGCGTCGCCCACTCCGTATGTATCTGAATCTATATCTATACTAATATTATAAATAAGAAAGATTTGATTGTCTGTTTGTTTGTTAGTAGGCTATTGGACCAGATTATTTCTGAAATTATTTCAACATTAGAATGCTACATCATTCCTGAGTAACATAGGCTACTTTTACCCCGATATTGCCACGGGATTAAAAATTAAGCAAGCGCTGTCTGAGACAATATGCAGTTAACTATTTCCTTGACATCGTTTTCTGTTCTGACCACAGAACTTCCTTATCGTCAATTTGTTGTGGAGGTCATGTGGTAGTCACGGAAAATATTGAAGTTCGGTCACCTCGTAGTCAGACTGAAATGCCAAACCCAACTGAGTTACGAAAAAGGCTCGGAGGATGACTATTTCGTTGACAAACATGATAAATGTATTGACCCAAAGGGATTAAGTACAGTCAACGACAAACGTGGGTTAACACTTAAATATATACAATCGTTCGATGATCCTGACATGTAGTTTGATGATCCCAGAGGACAAAGTTTATACATTTCATGTTTTGTTTATGATTTATGAAAGGTTTACGAGCTAAAGTGATAAATAAATTTTAAAAAATGGACTGGAGATACCTGAATGTATGGCCAAGTGAAGGTAGAAACCTGATATCACAACTAACAATAAATATATACTAAATTATCAAATCAATGTAAATTTAAAACCTTATACTCACATTTTAATGTCTAAATATTCACAAATAGGCAGTCACAAACACGAATCCTAAACTTCTTGTAAATTTAGAACACTACTATCAGTCTTTGAAAGCACTGATAAAATGTCAAACTGATTGTTTAAAGCGTCCTATATAATTTATAAATATAATATCGGCCAGATAAAGGTGATAAGATTCCGGCAATTATATACAAGTATTTTAAATGATATGATAAAAACGTTCATTTTGTCTTTGTTCTTAAGGCCCTGAGGAAGAGTGTTTTTCATAAGGATTTTTCGAAAATGACAAGTCAGTATTCTGAAAATCATATATGTTATTCTAGGCTCTTCAAAGTAATATTTTCGGATATCCAAAACACGATGAGATTTACTTTCCTCGATAGAATTAGCTCCCAAAGATTAGTCTAACCCAAAACGGATTCCAGTGTTATTTGACCTTTGTTTAGGTTAGAAATAAAAAATGATACCAAAATGAAGGTCATTGATAGGTGAATGAAAAACGGTGATCAAACTTTACATAAATTCTGAATTATACCACAAAAATTCAAAATACGTACGTTTTCTACTTCTATGACGCGTTCAGAGAGTCAATCAGTCCCACAAAGTACTTTTTAATATACGGAAAATCAGTCCCGAGCGGAACGTGTTACAGGCAGGACGTGTGTCAGTTTGCGGCACTGATGCAAAGCGGAATCCTACGATTTTTAAACGTAGGTATTAGCGTAAATGACACATCGTGGAAAATGTGCCCGATGTACAACTCCAATGATAAAAAGTTAAGAATCGAACTTTTGCGAATACAAGGCTAGTATAAGTACACTGTTTTCTGTAAAGTATAAGTTGTGTAAATAAGTAAGTAATTACTCATTGCACAAATATCAAAACTAAGTCATGTATCGGCATTATAACAGCCTTAAATGTCTTATCACATCAGTATATTCAATACAAGAATTTGTAATGAATGACAGTGGTACTAATAGACGTATGTCGAATGGTGGTACTAATATTGGGTACCTACAAATCCTACCAGCTACATAATTTAAACTGACATCAACCTTCAAAACTACTGTGGTACCCAGGGGGTTGGGTACCACGCGTGTGTGAAGTGATGTAAGAATAACAACTTAAGAGGGAAAAATATTATTTATTTTATTAATCACTTGCACTTCCTACTTATATTATTAGGGATTTACGCGGTTGTTTTAACTTTAAATAGCGAACTGGGACGTATATCGCGGTCTCGGCCCAAGGATAGGGCTTAAAGCGGGGTTTTTCCCAGGATACTTTTCTCAGCTTCAATCGGAACGGGTCCACCAGGCCCGTTCAGATCCCGAATGTCCAGGCAGCGATTGTTTTATATCGTTCCTAATTCAATTTACTTAAACGGTACAATAGTTTTATTTAAACTCTGACACATGATGGCCAGGTAACCGCATCGTGGTGTGAAATGAGGTTCAGACACCACATCAGCTACGCCCTTAATGGTCATTCATGTGACAGCCTGATCCCTAGGGCATTCTAAATCTGGGACACACAAAAAAAAAAAGATTATGCGAATTGTCCCTTACAATGGGAATAACGAAGCAATCTTTGTAATAATTAGTAAACGTTAGTAGAATCTCAAATTATAGCAATTAAACTGTAAGAAATACTGAAAAACACGAACAAAGAAAAATTGCTTCATTCTTGGCCAGGCAAAAACCCAGGTTAAAAGAAACCTGGCCACAATCAGCCTCATCAAAGAAAAGTTTGGTGTCATTTGACGACACATTTTAATGTTTGCCCTGATGGGACTTAGTAACACAGTACTTTTAAGACCTACCTAACTAAAACCGAAAGATGACATAAAGTTATTTATGTCGCCTACACATTACTAAATTATTTTTAAATCAATATCAAAGAGAAAGAACTCTCTATAAAGAAGAGTCTGATTGAAAACTAACTTTCAACCATCGTCGGCGCTCAAGTCCAAAACGATTTGACTCTCTTACAAAGTTCAGATCACAACTCTTAATATCAGACAAAAAAATAATTGCCTAACTCCTACGCTATAACATCCCGACTATAACAAAACAAATCTATTTATCTTCAGCAGCGCAGCAATATGAAATAAACAGAGAACGCATATTATGAATAAAATGTTACACACAATACATTATCTCCTATTATACAACATATCTTAAATAAGAGTTATGGTCACGCAGATAGGCATCTGTAAAAGAAAACAATCATAGGATCCAACTTGCACATAGATCTGTTTGAAATTGAACTTTAAAACGTCAATAAAGTTATATGAAACCATCGATAATTACCTTTGAACTATCATTGTACATAACAATTAATAAAATATTCAACCTTTATTTATCTAGCCTCTTTATTAGTATCACACATAAAATACAAAAAAAATAATCATGTCCACACGACATTCAACGTCAAATAAATATAATGACATTTACACATATTTGACTTAAATAACGCATCTTCTATTGACAAATGGTTTTAGAAAATTGGTATGTACAATATCTTGCCATGATGAGTTATTCATTTTCCCCACGACATAGTTGGTGTTTGAAATTCTCCTGATAATAATAAACGGCCCTTTGTACGGCTTACAAAGTTTTTTACTCCTTCCCGAAATACGTCTTGGACTGTATATCAGAACCAGCTGACCTGGTCGGTATACCACGAATTTCACCTTCTTGTCGTAGTAAGCTTTCTGCCTCCTTTGTGCGTTTCTTATATTCACCTTTGCTCGTTGCACGAGATACTTTGCACGTGCATGTCTGGACGCATATGACTCGTTCGTAGACTCTTGATTTACTTCGAAGTTTGATTGCAGAATCGGCTCTCGTGCGAACAACAACATGTGTGGAGACATACCTGTAGATGTATGCTTCGTGGCATTATATGCAAATGTCACCATGTTTACAAAACTGCACCAGTTTCTCTGGTCCGCCGACACATACATGGATAGCATCTGCGTTAGTGTAGCATTGAAATTCTCACAAAGGCCATTTGATGACGCCTTGAATGCTGTGGTGTGATGTAACTTGAATCCGAAGAAGTCCGCCGTTTCTTTGAGTAAGTTTGATGTAAATACCGACCCTCTGTCGGTAATAATATTCTTTACACCTCCTAAACGGCATATAATCTCATCTGTAACGAATTCACATACCTCTTGGGTTGTGACCCTGGGTAAAGGTTTACAAATAACATATTTGGACATATATTCAACAGCTACTAAAATATATTTATTGCCTTTATTAGACTTCGTAAATGGTCCAAGAATGTCCATCCCCACTCTTTCTAATAAACCTTCCGTGGTCATCGGATGTAAAGGAGCTCGCTGTCTAAATTTCTTTCTTTGTTGACACACTAGGCAACTTCTAATATATTTCTCAATTTCCTTTTCAGCTTTGGGCAAGAAAAACCTATTGCGGAACTTCGACAACGTCTTTGCGATTCCGAAGTGGCCTCCGGACCATGGATGATCATGTAGTTCTTCGAGAGTTGCCTTCAGTAGTTCTCTCGGCAGTACAACAACATTCTTCCTTATACCATTTCTTAGCACTTCTTTTACTAATATGTTATTCCTTAATAAAAATCCTTTGTAGTTTGTTGCATCATTATTTGTTAAGCCATTCCTTAGTGATCTACAGAAAGATCTGCGCACTGTTTTACTACCACTGTATCGGTGCCGATGTTATACATCTCTATACCATCCGATACTGGTGTGTTTATATCGTCATCCTCTATCTTTAAAGGGTAACGACTTGGGTAATCAGCAACAATATTGCTCTTGCCGGAACGATGTACGACGTCGAAATCCACATCTTGTATCGGATCCTTCACCAAGTCTGATCGTTCCGTAACTGACCTGCACGGAGCTGTATGTACAGGAATATCATCTGACAATCCGCATCCGCCCGTGCTACCGTTGTCGAACGTGGCTCCATTCTCGCAGTCTTGTACTGCTTGCACCAAACGATTCCTTTTGTTCGCTGGGATGCCCCCATCGATTAATTGCTTGGATTCTTCATACTTAAATATTTCATTATTAAAACTACGCTTAGGGTAATAATCAATGGTTTCATTTATTGCTTTATAATTAAATAACATATTATTTGTGTTTATAATATTTAACGATGTGCACCTTGAAGCCTTACTCACGGTTTTATCATCATATCTGCGTGTCCAATTTCTTTCTGAAATCAATTGATACTGCATTAGCAAACATGAACGATTGACCTAAGACTAAATCTAATTCAATGTTATTTAATACAATGAAATTCACTCTAACTAAAATGTTCGCTAAAATCACGTTCACGTCGACTTCCCCGCAGACCGATGCCGTGGAACCAGTTATGCTTTTGATATGCGTCAACGACGTTGACGGTTTTATTTAATAATAATAATAATAATTCATTTATTACCATAAACACTTACATATGTAGTTACATTTCCGGTGACCCCACACTAGGTCTAGGCCTGTCCTGTGGGTGCCTGTTACATTGTCGTTTACAGATAAATTAATATTAGTTCGGTTTACACTGTCATTGGTAGTAAGGATACATTATTTACCAAAAGTTTTGCGGTTTTCTACTATAAGAGGTGGATAGTAAAATAATAGAATAATATATAAATAGATATCATAGTTATAATATATAGATAATATATATAGGTATATAAATACATGTAAAGATAATATAGTGTATGTATGGTCTTTCTGATGCAATTGGTATCTTGGTACCCAAATTTCGGTGCATTGTGTTTCAGTACACCTAGGTATTGAGATGGGTCTCACACCAGGCGCACCAGTAGACTCTCTGTGAGGCGGTATGACAAAGAACCTAACCAGTCTGTGATTTTTAGTTTAGCCTTCTTTACTGAACACTGCTTTATGTCGCACCACCTGGCCACCTTGTTATAAATGTAGGCGTCTTTATATGGACTGAACCGTCGGGCAAAGCTAGTGTAGATTTGTGGTACAGTTAATTTATATACGCGACGTTCGAGTAATTTAGGGTACTCCTCAGACTTAAGGACCGTTCGATGCGACCTTAGAGATGTACTCCGGAGAAATAGCTGACGTACATTCAAAACTTTACATTCCTTGTACAGGCTCGTGGTGGAATATCTAAAGGGTTTCCTGAGCATAGTTTTCAAAACCGAGCGTTGGGCTATTTCAGCTTTCTTCATAAATGTTTTTAGCGCGCATCCCCAACACGTTATACAGTACGTTATAAGGGACTGAGTAAGAGCAAAGTAAACTTGTTTAAGGACCATTAATGATGCTGAGTAACGAAGCATTTTCATGACGTTAGCTGTTTTTCTAACTTGAGTGGAGACGTGGGTTATATGCGCTTTAAAACTGAGCTTCTCATCAAGCACTATACCGAGGTACTTTATGGTGTCTGTCCTCAACAGTTCATCACGGCTGCAACGCCTCTGGTCCGTGCACACATGTGAATGAATTTTATAGTTGGCCTTTGGAGCTGACACTGCGGTTTTATGAAAGCACATGTATTTTGTTTTCTTAGCATTTAAGGTTAGGAGATTGTGTTTCAACCATGTAGTCACCCGTGTCATGTCTGTTTCAGCTTTCAGAAATGCCTCGTCCCAAGTGAGACCTTCATAAATTAACACTGTGTCATCTGCATAACATATGATTTCTGTATTGGTACTGTCGTGTATATCATTTATATACATGATGAACAGGGTTGGGCCCAAGATGCTTCCCTGTGGAACTCCGAAATTTACTGTGTTCAATCCACTTTCGTGACTTCCAACTTTAAGACACATTTTTCTTTCGGTGAGGTACGTTTTGAACCAGTTAAGAGCCACACCCCTCACTCCAAAGTGAACCTCCAATTTCCGCAGTAAGATTGGTATTGATACGGTATCGAAGGCTTTCGCCAAGTCCAAAAAGATACCTATGCTAGCCTTCTTTCTGTCGAGATGAGATGCTATTTTCGAGGTAAGCAACCCCACGGCATCCTCCGTTGATTTCCCCCGCCTAAAACCGAACTGCCTGTTAGAGATAAGATTGTTGGATTCGATAAATCCAACAAGCCTTTTGTTAACTATTTTCTCTAGTAGTTTGGAGAAAGTAGTAAGGAGAGAGATTGGGCGGTAGTTCTCCACACTATCCCTGGGCCCGTCTTTGTGAATTGGTGTTATTGTAGCGATCTTCCACGAGTCCGGAAAGATGCCGGATTGTAAACTTGAATTGAGAATAGCAGTAAGTGGTTGTAAAATTACACTTCGAATACGTTTCAGAGTCGCGTTCGTAAGTCCGTCAATGCCAGGTGCCTTATCATTCGCCAACGAGAGAATCAGAGATTCAACCTCGTGTTCGTCCGTAGGTTGCAAAAAGAACGAGTTTTTTATTTGTTTATTTTCTACTTCAGCTGAAAGTTTCTCCTGGCTTGAGTTAAGCTCACGCAGGGTGTCCCCTGCCAACTTTTCGCCTACTGAAGAAAAATAGGTATTGCATAGGTCCAGGGATTGTTTGGCATCCGAACTACCATGCAGCGTCAGGAGTTCCCTTGGTTCCATGTTTGGTTTGGACAAATGACTTATGGATTTTATTGTTTTCCACAGCTTTTTAGTGTTGTTTGTGCTGTTAGAGAGTTCTTGGTTCTCATATTCTGTTTTCATTTTATTTAGCAGTTCATTACAGAAATTTCTGTAACGAGAATAAATTAGATGCAAACACTGGTCATCCGGATACTTACGTGTCCGCATGTGTAATTGGTCCCGATGTTTCATACAACGTATTAATCCTGGTGTTATCCAGGGCTTAATAGTAAACTTGGAATGGCTAATGGAAACTTTTTTCGTGTGCCTATTTAAAACATCAGTGAACCGATTGCAGAAGGTGTTGACTGCCTGATTTGTGTCCACATTATCAAGTAATAATGACCAGTTTACCTGTGAAAGCTCATTTTCAATTGCTTCAACATCTCGCTTAAGTACCGTTCTGTTGATGTGTTTTATATTCTTAGTAGCCAAGCCGAGCATTATTATGTTGTGGTCCGTTATATCAGAACTACACACCACTCCCGTAGCCTCCCGGGTTGTGTTAACAAAAATGTGATCGAGACATCTGTGGCCTCTTGTTGGTTTCATTATAGCAGGAAAGAGTCCGTGTTCTGCAGTGAGGCACTGATATTCCAAATCCTGAGAGCTTTTTGCCTCCAACAGATTAATGTTTATATCCCCTACAAGTATCAAAGTACTGTTTTTGTTTGAGTTAATTTCCAGAATTTGATCCAAAGAACAGAAAAAATTATAGAAGCGTGAAAAACATGGGGGGCGATAAACTCCAATGATTGTTAAGTCGTTACAGACCTTCAGCTGCAGACAGTTTGCGTCCTGGAGATCCGGTTCCGACACACAGACGCTCAGCGTGTCTCTCACATATGCCACCACGCCATTGTTTTGATTAATTTTCTTCTCAGTGTAGTAGCTCGTGTAAGATGGCAGATGAGGAATTACAGAATTTTTATCGAGCCAACATTCCGTCAAAATAATTACATCGAAAGTAGTTTTCATTCTATTCAAGGTGACAATAAAACGGTCGAAATTTTTATATATGCTCCTTATGTTATACGAGATTACTTTAAAATTCTGATTTGTCGCAAATGCTGCTCGACACCGCTAAGGCGTTTCAATCAAATGACAGTTTATGCGAAGCGAATCTAACTCAGCCGCTGTGTTGTCATTAATCACTGATAATGTTTGGAGTATTTTATAGTAATTGGTTTATAATTTCCGATTGATTCATAGTTACTTGATTGAAGTCCGGGCAATGTCTTGCAAATTCTAGGGCCGTGATTAAAAATAAATTGTCCTGTTTCTTTTTTAAGATTTTTTAGATAAAGAACCGTGCCATATAATAGTTGTTTATAATGTGAATTGTAGACTGTATATAAAGAATACTGTGAAAATAATAATAATGAAGTCTTAAGTGAGACTGACTGTACAGGAGTTATAAAGTACAGGATATGCATTTCTATGTATGAGACGTAATATATTATGTAATAATAGTAGTATACGTACATCCTAAAATATCGTATAAATATCATAAATATTATAAGAAAATGTATATATAACACAATTGTAAACTTGGTAATACTTAAGACTAATTCGTGCAAATTGTTGTAATAGCGTGTGAAGACCTCAGTTGCCGTTGTCCTGTGCGTTGCCGCCGTTGCCATCAGGAGGGTTGAACGTACGCGATAGGTCATCGCTGGTGCGAATGGGTAAAGATGGCTTACCTTCCCGTTGCTTGAGGAATATGTTACCCTGGGCAACCCAACAGTAGGCGTAGCCATTCTCTTTGGCTTTCGCACGTGCAGCTCGAAAAAGCAGCCTCTTTTCCTTAGTCAGCCGTTCGTTATAATATATTTTTTGTGGGGAGCCCGATACGTTTAAACCGAGGTCTGAGGTAGTGATGTTTCTTCTGGATTTAGCAGCTTTTATTATTTCGTCTCGTTTGCTTCGCCGAAGGAGACGCATCACTATGGGCCTCGGAAACTTTGTACTATTATTAGAAGAGATGGTAGAAATCACCCGTGGGCCCGCTCTGGTCACCCAATCAATATCACCGTCCTCCAGACCAACCCCGACTTTTCTGGCGGCCAGAAGTGCTATATGGTGCAGGCTTTCCATGTTGTCTTCCGGAACACCGGCTAGTTCTAGTTCGTTCCGAAGATTGTTTTGTGCTTGTGTGTTAACCTCCTGTTGAAGCTCCGTGACTCTTAGCTCTAACATCTTGGCCTCCCGGTCGCGACCCTCAAGGTACCTGATACGCGCAGCATTTGAGGCTGTAGTACAGCTCAGTTCCTCAAGTTTACTTTGACAGCTGGACAGTGATGTTGTAGCATCTTCTAGGCGTTGTTTGAGTGAAGATATCTCTCGTGTAAGGCAACGTACTTCTTCTGTGAGCTCTTTTACGTCAGCATTTAGGCTGACATCCACAGTTGTATCTGTTTTCTTCCTTATGGTGATATTCTCCTCGGTGGTTCGTACAGGCGTGGAGCTATTGTCTCCTCCCTTTCTTTGGTTAGCGCAGCAATCCGGACATTTCCAAGCTTTTTTCTTCTCAGCGGACATGGTGGCTATGTTTAAACATAATAAACAAAAGCTTTTGTCACACATCGATGAGGTACATTTTATAGTATTTGCGTCTTTTGTATTCTTCAAACACCCAAAACACTTCATTTTATCGCAGAATAGAATTTTGCTTGCAAATCTTTTATTCTACAAACTCAAAAAGATTACAAAAAGACTTTTAGTGGGTTTAGGTCGGAACCCACCACCTTTCGGTTTAACTAACGAGTAAGTCGCACTGGTATGCGCTACGCCACCGAACTTATAGATGACTTGTTGAAATTAGTAACTACTTTCTAAGCCTCGCAAGAATGTGATAGGTATATTTTTTGGATCTTGACTTTTGACTTTCAAGGTCAATGACACTGCACTAATCACTTTCAACGGAATATTTTGAACACTTAAATGTTTATAGTTTTGCCGATATTTGCAATGCCGAATTTATATTAGCACTGTTTTACTTGTGAAGTTACGGTCTACAAATTGGTATAAGTTTTACACAGAATGATAAACTTTTTACTAGATTTCTATAATAAAATATGCTGGAGTACACAGTAGCAATACCGCCTTTGACAGCGATCCGAACGACGAATTTGCAGGTTTAATCTACTGGCTAGAGCTTTACTCATAGCATTTACCGTCGCTCCCGTATCAAGTAATGCTTCGAAGACAGAATTATTAATTGAGACCTTAATAAATGGCGTAAACTGACCAGGAAAACTGGTTTCGTTGTAACGCTGATCTGCAGTCGCAGACCCGGTATGCTCCATGCTCATTACATTTCTCTCTCGAGGCCGGAAAAACTGTCGGCTCGAAGTTGGAGTATCTCTTCTGTTAGATCCCGAAGAATTCAGGTTACTGGGGAAAATATTAGTGTTAGCAATGTTCCGAGGTCTTAAGTTGTATCTCGGAGTACGGAAATTGTCCCCTTCATCCCGTGGACTCGACGATGACGGAGCTTGACGTGCATCGTAAGATGTCGTGTCTCCTCTATTCCCGTAGCGGTTATGGAATCCGACTTGACGGTTATATCCTTGTGGAGGGTTCGTAGGTAAATTCTGTATTCTATCCCCCTGCACGTCGGGTTGTACTTCCGATAATTGCAACAGCGCGTCGCGGAGTTCTTTTTTATCGCTGTACACCCTTGCCGCTAAAATATTTCGAAATCTTGGCGACATTGACTTCAGAAATCTACTTATTATCTTTTTATCATCGGTAACCTTCGCTTTAGTAGCCAAGTTACACAATCTGTACCAATAGGTAACCAAGTTCTCCTCTTTGGCTTGATACGCTGAATAGAACAACTCTAAATCATCGCCATGGGAAGGAAACTCTTCTTCTAACAGTGAGCACACTTGTTCGAAAGTTAACTCTTCGTTAAAAATCGACTTGTAAAAGTGTAACGCTGCGCCCTCGAGGTAGGCAGCTAATATTGTGGCTTTGTCAGCCAACATAAATTTATTTATGGCGAATACGACATTGAAGTCTCTCAAAAAACTTTGGAATGAGACACCGTCAGTGCCACCAAATTTCTTTGATTCGGCCATCTTAATGGTAGTAATACAATATATATAATAAATTCAAATTTGTTATCTGTTTAAGGCGTGGATCCAATATTGCACGACGTCTTCCTTCTCAAGGTACGGGGTCGATCAATCCACTGCCAACTGCAGAACGTTGGCGTTTCCACCTCCTGTGGAAACCGGCGTTCCTCCACCAAATTCTATGGAAACCGGCGCCTCCTCCAACAGCTGTGGTACCCAGGGGGTTGGGTACCACGCGTGTGTGAAGTGATGTAAGAATAACAACTTAAGAGGGAAAAATATTATTTATTTTATTAATCACTCGCACTTCCTACTTATATTATTAGGGATTTACGCGGTTGTTTTAACTTTAAATAGCGAACTGGGACGTATATCGCGGTCTCGGCCCAAGGATAGGGCTTAAAGCGGGGTTTTTCCCAGGATACTTTTCTCAGCTTCAATCGGAACGGCTCCACCAGGCCCGTTCAGATCCCGAATGTCCAGGCAGCGATTGTTTTATATCGTTCCTAATTCAATTTACTTAAACGGTACAATAGTTTTATTTAAACTCTGACACATGATGGCCAGGTAACCGCATCGTGGTGTGAAATGAGGTTCAGACACCACACTACCAAATACTACTACTACATGCCTCTAAATATCTATATAATGTTTCATTGCTGATGAAGCTTATGCTTTGGGGCATAACCTGATGAATCCGAGCTCCTATCCCGGTTGCATCCAAAGCATACAGTTTCGAGCCCAGGGTACCCTCTTCTGTGCGAGGGATACGCTCTATGGGCAATCTTACAGGTCTTCAGACACCGGGGGGTGTCTGAAGACCCGAGACGGCGTGCGGTTTTCGTCGATTCAAGCCCGACTTAACCACCCCCGCTAACCGGCGGGGGGGTAACCGAAACGATTTCGGCAGGAAAAAAAAAGGGTACCCTCTTCTACTTCTCCTTTCCATAACCTGGTTCAATGTGACTTTTACAGGAGCGACTGCCGTCTCACATCTTGCTTGGGCGAAGATGCTCTACAGACCTTAATGGTGCCCATGGGTATATGGAAACCATAGGTGTGTGGGACCCATGGGTATATGGGCCCCATGGGTAACGTATATGAATGAAACCCTATGGGGCTTCATACATATAGAAGTATCTGGTGCCATGGGTCTATCGGCCCCAGGAGTTATGTATGTGTATGGGGTCCCATAGGTTGAATGGGCCCCACGGGCGTAGGGGCTCCATGGGATACATATATGTATCGGGCTCCACGTGTGCCCATACGGCCCCATACGTGTGTGGGCACCCATTAGTGTATGCTCCCCCATGGGTTTAGGGGGCCCTAAAGGTATATGGGGCCCCATTAAGAATTTGCAGCTTGGCGCCTGGAGTCCACTCTTCTATTGCTCTTTTTCATAGTTTGGTTCATATGAACTTTGACGGGAGCGACTTTCTGATAGCTATATTACAATATTATATATTATAATGAGGGTACATCGAGATGAGTGTGTTAGTAGCCAGTGTATTACTTGTTGATTGCGTAGGAATACTTGTGCATCTCCAATTCATCAAAGCAGATGATGAAGAGCCTAATTTCATCGTAATCCCCCCATCAATATTCGGAAGGATAGTATGAGAAGCACCAAGGAAAAAATACGTATCTAACACACATCCGGCGCTGTCCGATATGGAAGAGGCGGTGGTGGCAGGGGGTGCAAATAGCGCGCGCTTCTGCTAAAAACACATGCATCGCGACCCCTCAGTATGTGCCGCCGCCCATCACCAGTTGCACGTCTCCACATTAGTGTACTGCCAATGAAGCACGTGAGTATATAATTACCGTAGCCTTGGACAAAACCTTACTAATTACCATTGTACTTATTTTTTGAGTTAGACTCTAGTTGGTGTCATAAAACGGAGACTGTACTTTGACCTCCGTATATTTTAATAAGCAAGTACTTGTATACTGTTCAGGTTTTCGAAATTTAAAAGAAAATCGTATTCTAATTACGGTATACTAATTACCATGTGCTCATAATTACCATTGTATGAAAAGTTAGTTACTAACTGTATCCATGAGGACACACCAAGGGATATTTTGCCTGCGATATTATTACCATTATCTGTAAATACATCTGTACTAAATGCTGACCATTCATCGAGTTAATTAATGTATAGGATGGTAGAACCATAAAAAAAGGGAAGTTAAAGAAAAGAGGAGTTTACTCATTGAATTTAGAAAAGGCAGAAGAGACTGAACTTTCCTGCCTTCCAGATTCATTTTCTGTTGTACATTCCGAAAACAAACATAATTAGCGCTAAGAAATATTCGAACCAACTAAAAAAATTATCTAAGGATCTAGTAAAGCCTGCTTTTTTTAGCCTGTGGAAACCCCCAGGGGCTTCACCCCATCGGTGCCGATGATGGGGTGGGCGTGTCGGAATCGGATCGGCTAAAACCACACGGTGTCCTCCCCAAATGTCCATTGCCGGGCACCCCGGGTAAGCCCTCGAAAGGATAACCCCAGGGTAGTAAAGCCTGGTTATGTATTTTCTGCGTTTTCGAAGTCTCTTATTTCGAAACATGACAAAACATACAGGATAATGCTTTTTGAGAAGCTCGTAAAGGTGGCAAGTAGCTTAAATTTATTTAAATCAGATAATTTTAAGAATCCTGTCTCGCCTGTTGAATTTAGTTTTACAATGCCTTCCTTCAAAGCAATGATAAAAGTGCCAAATAAATAGTAATAAATAAATAGAAGCGTCGGTAGCTTAGTGATTAAGGTCCCGGGTTCGAATCCGGGCCATTACACTACCGACGTGAACACACTCCTAACACAAGCAAATTAGCTTAGCTGGAGGGGTTAGGGGGAATGTTAGTAATTTCGGTTACTAATTAACTTTAAAAAAAAAAAAGGTATTCAATAAAACTTACTCTCGTTAATCTGATACTGATTTTATATAACGTAGAATGTATCTTATTTTTGAATGCAAAAAAAAATCAAGACTCATTCTACTCTACATACATAGACACATATACATACAGACATACTATCTATATAATTATGTATAATTTATAAAGATTATTTTTTAAAAGGTTACAGTTGATTTATTTAATGGTATAATAAGTACTTAGTGATACTAATATAAGCAAATCTTTTAAAAGAGCTGTGAGTTGCTTTAAGACAATATTTTTGATTACATTTATTTAAGTTTGGTTTACATTGAGTATGTTTTGACAGTTTTTCACTGAGTGTATTTTATTATCAATCAATTATAGCAATAATAATATTTTATATTTTATTATATATATTATATTATGTTTTAAATTTTTTTTTAAGTCTCATGTTTCATTCAGTCTCATTTTTTATGGCTTCGCTCTACGTATTTAAAAATGTAAGTCCATTACTAGTATTCTTATTTAGGGAATGGAATTTATTTCAATAAATGTTAGGCAGGGATCGAAGTCATCTGCACGCCGTGCTTGTGTTGCTGGGGGACGCCAGGTTGAAGCTGTCCAACATATTGTGGCTGTCCAACATATTGTGGCTGTCCAACATATTGCGGCTGTCCAACATATTGCGGCTGTTGCATAGGTACCATGTTCGGCTGGTACATCATTGGTGGATTGGCAGGCTGATTCATTTTCAAATAATAGCTTCTGATAACCACCAAGAAGTAAATGGCTAACACTGAAAATTAAACGTAAATACATTATTAATGATTATTATTACTCAAATACCACTTACTTTAAATATTGGCATCATCATCATCGTAGCGATAATCCGAGGCTCTGCTGATTCATTTTTTATTTTCTTATTTTGACTAATACGCGAGCGCATCATATAACGCTTAACTCTGGGAGGGAAGCCTGTGCCGGCGCCTCGTCGCAAGATTACGAAGGGTTATAAAGATAAGTAGGCCAGTGACATGACAGATTGGTACAAAAGACAAGATAAAAGAAAGAAATAAGACATAGCTGGGAAGACCTCATTAAAAGTATAACAGGTAAGGTGGAGAAGTGAAACACAATCCACCAAAAACATTTTCATGCTAAATACAGCCAAGACGAGTATTTGCTTGCACTGTAACAAGCTTCTAACTTTAACCTAACACACTAAATCTCATCATAGCGTGTAGTGTTCTGCGTGAATTCTAGTCTTAAGTTCTATACAAATCTCACACCTTAGTCAAAATATGTGGCCTGGTCGTTTCGACTGACTGACGTAGACTCTCCCATGGGTTCATGAACAGAAAGTAATTTACTAACTAGACGTTAATTTTTCCAATAGATTATTTACATTTCGACTATGGTGTAGGATTTGCAGAGAACTTTAGACTAGAATTGAAGCAGGGGACTATACGCTATGATGAGATTTAGAGTGTCCGGTTAGGGCGTGTGGAGTTAGCTTGGCTCTCCGTAGGATCTGATAACTTTTTTTAGAGTACAAGCAAAAGACTCGTCTTGCCGAATTTAACATGAAAATTATTTTGGTGTGATTCTTTGTGAGGCATTTCTTTTTGTAATTCCAGATAATCGCACACTGTGGCAATCTGAGGGGAGTTATACTTATTAAAATCATAAAGTAATGTAGAATTGTGAAAGAGATTAAGATACAGATAATTCTGATATTTATCAATTGTTTTCAATAGCAGAGCCTACCTCAGTAAAACACCTTTAATTTGGGTAATACCCAAATTATTGAAATAATCTCAGGCAATAATGTGGTGGCGCATTGTGATTACGCGCACACCCCTCTAAAGGGGGGTTTTGTTCCCCAAAAAAAAGATGGGGTCACCAACATGGTGGTCAGGGCCACAGGAATATCCTACCTAGGGCACAGGCAGATGTGATGAAACACTATGCAGAGTCCGATATCTCCCTTCTTGCTCTTGCTCTTGCTTTAGAGCCTGGGGTTGCTGTACTACGTTTGCATAATTTGGTGTAGTGAGCAGACTGCCGTCTGACTCTCCAAATTTGAGAGGAAATCCCGCGCCAGCGCCTTGTTCGTGAATCAGCAGGTATACCAGCTTGTAGGTGAAGTTGTCATGACCCAAAGATCTTACGCCTTTATTATTTTTATTTTTTTACTTGTGGAAGCCCCCACAGGCTTCACCCCATTGGTGTCAACGAAGGAATGGGCGTGTCGGAATCGGACCACACGGTGTCTTCCCCAAGTGTCAATTGCCGGCACCCCGGGTAAGCCCTCGAAAGGATAACCCCAGGTAGATCTTACGCCTAATGAAATGTAGTATCTACATGGATAAAAACAAATAAAAAAAATTACTTACATATGTCCAATACAGTGAATATTATGTCAAGGATTCTAGGAAAAAGAAAGATTTGCACTATGAACACGATGATGGATAGCACGACGAAAACACAATTGAAGATCAGGTAGCAATAAACAAATCGAGGATTATACTGAAATAAAATAAAGTGTTTGTTTAAGCAATTTTTTTTTTGTATTGGACACGTCAATATGCCTTAACCTCGCCTGAAAGTAAGCTGAAGGTTAAATCTCATGAATTGGGGTCACCATTAAAGACACCGATAATGTTACAATGGTGGCCGTCAGCCTGACGGACTCATTAGATGCTTTTTCGCGTCCCGCTTAAAGGACCCGGGACCGTAGGAAGAAGAAAACACGTGTGCTGGTAAAGATTCCAAATCTTAATGTTATTTTCTTGACCTCCGTCCTCCATGAGCGCAGGCCTGGGGGTGGCAGGTGAGGCCGCCTGTCACCCCAGCAGAAGCAGGTCGGGACGGTGGGGCGACTAGCGCCATTCCCGCAAACCGGGGCAAGACGGGGACACCGTGGTTCCCAAACCCGAGGGGGCCATCTCGAAACCGGAGATGGCCCAAGGTCAGTCGGGGTGCGAGGGATACCTATGCAATCTGCACGTTTTTGTAGAAATAGATATATATAAATATATACATATATTCATACAAGAATTGCTCGTTTAAAGGTATTAGATAGACTAGGTCTGCAAGGCGAATCGCTGCTTGCAATGTTGAGCTGAGTGAGACATCGTGAAACAGATTTTGAAAATTTTGAACAGTGATCATTCCTCCGCGGCAAATCCGATTTTGAAAATTCTTTTTGAAAGTCACAACTCTGGACATGCTTTCTGAGCATGTAAAGTTTGGTCACAGTGTCTCGAGCGGTTATTATGTAATTCCATCTGGAATTTTTTAACGGTGATCATTCCTCTGTGGTAGCATTAATTTTTTCAAAGTATATCCATAAACCTTCCTCTGATTGACCTCTTTAATGATGCCAAATTTGGTTCTGATTGGATTAGTAGTTTAGGAGGAGACCTGTGACAAAGAAAATCCTGAAGTCTGGTATGAGGAGCTTTCGCTCGACTTCTTCTCACTCAGCTCAATTATCTTGTAATTCTTGTCCCATTGAATTGTTATTTTAATATTTCATGGATTTCCTTTTATTAAATTTAACTATTTCTTAAAAAAATATCGATCCTTATGATTGACCCTGTCGATTGATGCCATACAATTGGATATTATTTTTTCGGTTTTTAACTGGTTCGATTACCAAGAGTAACAAGTGAGTTTTATCTTTGAATGCAGATTTGTTTATGTTTAAATATTAAGGAATGTCTCGTCCTATCCATCGAATAAAGATTCTTCTGCAAAATCCCTGCTTTACAGTCATTTTATTTTCAGCGTTATTAAGTAGTTACCTATGGTTAATATTAGCGATTTCAGTTCATAATAACATGAAACTTTATTCTATGCATAATTTGTCGGTTTCCTTAGTAAATTAAAATTTGCTATCTATACTTTCCCTCCTGGTGCGGTCCACCCTCGGCCCCGATTCAGTAGAATCTCGTGTAAAACAGGTTTTGAAAACTTAAGAAACCTTTTAATGAAAATTGAAAATTAATCAATCTGTGAGGGATTCTGAAGGTTTAAGAACCTCACAAAAAGTAACTGAGTTTTGTTATGACAGATCGTACGGAATACGAAAGTTATTTTAATACTTTTCTTGCTAATCGAATTGAAGTCACGCGTTTCTAAGACGTGGTTTTACTGCATCGGGTCCCTGTAAAGGTTTGTACTTACCTGGTGTAGACCGACGATGAACAGGATTACAAAAATCACGCGTAATAGACATATGGCAAGAAAGACACCCACGACTCCGATGGCTCCCCCAAACGCGAAATTGATAGCTACATTCAGCGTCAAAACATAAATCGCTGTGACCACCAAACTCCACACCTGTAAAAAGTATTAAATAAATAAATACTCTACGACATTCTACACAGCGCTTTCTTGTCCCCAAGTAAGCATAGTTTAACTAGTTTGTGTTATGGGTTCCAGAATGCGGATAAACATACTTATATACTTTTTTTTTTGTAAATACATATATATTATAGATAGAAACACCCAGACCAATGCAAACGCGCCCCCTGTCGTAGCAGTCGAATACACTGCTCCGCTACGCCACAGAGGCCGTAGAGTAAAGTAAAGTGATTTATTTCTTACCAGGTTCAAGTAACCAATGATGAACGAGCCAGTCCGTAGGTCCACACAAAAGCAACAATTATTGACCACACAATTGGTTTCCGTCCTGAAACAAGAGTATTCTATTAACCCACTTATCCAATTTACCTTATAAATGAAATCGTGAACAGGGAGGCATTTGGGCTTTTATAATAAACTATCACTAATATCATAATCCTCGTCCTCTTAGCGATTGCGTCCACAGTTAGCACTATGCAACTTGGGGTTCACCGGTGTCGGTTTTACCGGGAGCGATTGTCATCTGACCAACCAACCCCTGAGGAAAGATGGCGCCATAGCCTCGTCTGTTGTTTAGATGGAGCTACTAGCAGAAGAGATTGGGTTAAACCCAAAAAAAAATTGGTAGAGTTACCATAGCCTTTCCATGGGGGAACATGTTAATAAGACCCCATACACTCCTAGTATCTACTTTGTATAGTTAAGAATATCATAAGAATCATAACAAAAGTAACTCAAGCGCATGACGCATCTTCTCATGATAAAGTAATAATATATTAATAATTATCCAAGATTACATTGATGCGCAGCGCTAAAAATATTTTGCAGATAGCTCATTTATAGATAAGGTCGTAGGTGCTTAGTGGTTTAGGAGGCAGCCTTAGGTCGTGAGAGTCCAGGTTCGAATCCTGGCAATTAGACTATCGACGTGAACCCACGCAATGACGTGTATCACTCAAAAAGTGTTATGACAATTTTTATAAAAACATAATGGTAGAAATACCCAAAGATATTAAGGGTTACGTCATTGCTTCACTAAATAGAGCTTTACGGCTCTGTGTTATGGGGTAAGCAGCGCCATTCCCTCCGTGTTTATGTTACAATACCATTAACAACAAAAAACATTTTGGACATTGTGGGGACAATAACTAGGATAACACAAAGGAGAATTAGGACATTATAAGATACAACAGTTAGCAAAATATAAAATATTTGAATGTGTTAGTGTTGTGTGTGTGTCGTCAATGTGGAGACGTGGGAGTCCTCTCGCTCGGCAGCATGATTGCGGCAATAATGCTCGCGAAGGAGATGACGGAGCGCGCCCGGGAGAGGTTCAGAACTTTCCTGGCCCGCCGAGCCCGCAACATGCTCGCCGCGCGTCGCCGGCGACTCAGGCGCCGGAGGTCGCTTAACGACCTCCATCCTCCATGAGCGCAGGCCTGGGGGTGGCAGGTGAGGCCGCCTGTCACCCCAGCAGAAGCAGGCCGGAACAGTGGGGCAACTAGCGCCCCTCCCCCAAACCGGGGCAAGACGGGGACACCGTGGTTTCCAAACCCGAGGGGGCCATCTCGCAACTGGAGATGGCCCAGGGTCAGTCGGGGTGCGAGGGATATGCTGTATGGGCAACCTTACACCCCGGCGTGTGAAGACCCGAGACGGCGTGCGGTTTTAGTCCGTTCAAGCCCGACATAACCACCCCCGCTGGCCAGCGGGGGGGGGGGTATCCGAGGTGATTTCCGAATGGAAAAAAAGGGGACGTTGCATGGAACGATACGAGATTACGATTACGAGAAGATACAGATCAGGTTAAGGCGTTTTAAGATGTAATGATGATGATGATTGTAAGCGACGCACTACAAGTACTTTTCATTGTCAATTTTATGACCAGTGTACACTACGATGACCGTTTTAATTAATTTAGTAATCTGTGAGACCGACCCGTAAATACGATGCCTACTACAGACCGATTCTTTTATTTTTAATTCTATCACCTACAATGGCAGATTGGGCAGGTTATACAGCTCGGTAGAAACAACTTCGAGAAAGAAGTCACCAAAAGAATCCCATTAGGTTGGGCAGCATTTGGCAAACTGCGTCGGGTTTTCTCCTCCCCTTTACCGCAATGCTTAAAAACAAAGGTGTTCGACCAGTGCGTCTAACCTGTCATGACTTACGGTGCCGAAACGTGGTCATTGACAGAAAGGCTAGTCCACGACTTAAAAGTTGCGCAGCGGGCTATGGAGCAAGCTATACTTGGGGTTTCTTTGAAGTATAAAATTCGAAATGAGGCCAATGAGGCCGACAAAGAACTAAAGTCACCAACATAGCTCGCAGAATAAGCAAGCTGAAGTGGCAATGGGCTGGCCACATCTGCCGAAAGACCGATGGCCGATGGAGCAAATGAGTCCTAGAGTGGAGACCACGAGTCGGTAAACGGAAGGTAGGACGTCTCCCAGCAAGATGGACGGACGACCTGAAAAAGGTGGCTGGGATAGACTGGATGCGCAAGGCGGAGGATCGGGTGCTATAGCGTAAAATGGGAGAGCAATAGGCTAATTAATTGATGACCTACAATGATGTACAGCACAGTCATCATCATTCCTTAACACAGACTATGCACGGTGTCTAAATAGGAAAACAGCGTCCCAACCAAAACTTTGTGCAACATTATGGTATAAATTATTGTAGATGTACTTAAACAGTGTACAAAGGCAAATGTAACTTTTTTGGAAATAAATATTATGATTTCCTTTATTAAATTTTAAATACATATAAATTATTTTTTAAATACAGTCTATATAATGAAAACAAATACATTTAAAAATATAAAAAATAGTGGCCCACCGGCATCGGGTACAGGGACCGAGGGGTGTGTGTTGGGTAACCTCCTCGAGTGTCGCTCCGATTCCGATCCCGCTGCAGTCCGGGGGGAACGGAATCGGAGCGGCCGGTACACCCTGGGCGGCGGTCAATGGCTTCCCCTTCACCCCTTCATAGGGTTGGCATTGATCGTCGGCCAATACCCAACGTGGCGGGAACACATCGCTCTCCGTACTCCTCTGCTTTCAGAGGAGACAGGATGAGCTATGCTGTTAGTGGTGAGATGGCCCAGGGTCAGCCGGGGTGCAAGGGATATGCTCTATGGGTAACCTTACACCCCGGCGTCTGAAGACCCGAGACGGCGTGCGGTTTTAGTCGGTGCAAGCCCGACATAACCGCCCCCGCTGGCCGGCGGGGGGGTATCCGAAGGGATTTCCGCACGATAAAAAAAAAAAAAGTCCCAGAGGGAGGAATCTCCTCACAATACGTGCCGTGTCGAGGAGCACTGCCTTCTGCATCAAGCCCTTGACCCAACTGCTTAACGCGAGTCTCTGGAGATGTTGTTCGAGGCTCTTGGCAATCAGTCCGTGAACCGATACAATTATCGGAACAATAATCACCGAATCCACACTTATTATTATTACTACCTAGGAGCCCGAGGTCAGATCACTCCTCCTTTTGGGTTTGGTTTATACGGCTTTTGTGAGAGCGACCTCCCAACCCCGAGGGGCAAGCCTGCGCCCGAGCCTTATCTGTCAATCAGCATGTGCTGGCGATTATTCCGAACCTGACCCAAAAACCTGACCCGGTCGCGGATTAGCTTAGAAACTTGAATGAATATTTGTTCCGAACGTAACCCTCTTACTAACCTGACCCGACGTCTCGTTCCTATTATAACCCGAATTTCGCGGATTGGTCATTCTCTCTAATCTTTCTCAAAATAAAAAGTACATATGTGTCAAATCAGTATTTAATATTTACAAGGTACTATGGGTCCGGTTCTGTTGGGGTCACAGTTCTAACCTAACCTAACCCACTTTAGTAGCAATAGGAAAAGTAAATCTTTGTTTATCATGTTGATCCTGTGATATTATAATTACTTTATATTTTGTCTACTGGCCGGCGGGGGGTATCCGAAGGGATTTCCGCACGAAAAAAAGGTGCTTATTAAATTTTTGTTATTTTTTACTGTGATATTTTGATTACGATTATTAATTATCACAAAATAGTAAATATTATATACTGATTTGACACATAATGTACTTTTTATTTTGAGAAAGATTAGAGAGAATGACCAATCTGCGCAATTCGGGTTATGATAGGAACGAGACGTCGGGTCAGGTTAGGAAGAGGGTTACGTTCGGAAAAATTATTACATTTTTTTCAAGTTTCTAACCTAAACCGCGACCGGGTCAGGTTTTCGGGTCAGGTTCGGAATAATCATGTGCTGGCTTGTATGTTGGTTCGGCCTTGTAGTTCTTAGCGGAACCCCATACAAAGCAATGCGATGGTATAACACGTAGTACCTATTAAAGTGCACATAATTTCAAGTAAACTTACTGTGTAGGTACTGAGTTTATCTCATTCTAGTGGAGTAGGTATATCTAACTCATGTATCTGAATAAGTATACTAATAATATAAACAGGAAATTTTTTATTGTTTGTTTGTTACTATTCTACTGGACCAATTTCTAAAATTCTTTCACTATTAGAATGCTAAATCATCCCTGAGTAACATACGCTACATTTTATCCCGATATTGTAACGGGATCAGGACTTTCGTGGGTGAAACCTCGCGGCAATGCTAGTTATATATAATTTGACAACGATACATATATATGTAGTTTCGAATGCCGCTGTGGCGACACACGCTGTTGCAAATTATTTTTCCACTGCCTCACAGGTTCGAAAGCTCATGGACTCGAGTGAAATAGTCGCGAAATACGCTGTTTCGAAAAACATTTTCACTGCCTCACACGTTCGAATATAGTCACGTTATCGAAATCCAACTTTCCGGACTAGTGGTTCCGGCGCTTCACCGGCCGCAGCCGCGGCACGCTCGCTTCGCACTCTGCTGGGGTCACAGTACTCACAGTTCTAACCTAACCTAACCCAGAAGCGCTGGAACCACTAGTCACTCAAATAGGCACTCTAATCGCAACCATGTTTTTCGAAACAGCGTCGCTAGCGACTATTTTATTCGAGTCCATGAGCTTTCGAACCCGTGAGGCAGTGGAAAAATAATTCGCAACAGCGTGTGTCGCCATAGCGGCGTTCGAAACTACATACGCCCCCCAATTTGACATCATCTTTAAAAATCAAGCAAGCGCTGTCTGAGATAATATGCAGTTAACTATTTCCTTGATATCGTTTTCTGTTCCTTATCGCCAATTTGTTGTGGAGGTCAGGTGGTAGTCACGGAAAATATTGAAGTTCGGCCACCTCGTAGTCAGACTGAAATGCCAAACCCAACTGAGTAAGGAAAAGACTCGGAGGATGACTATTTCGTTGACAAACATGATAAATGTATTGACCCAAAGGGAGTAAGTACAGTCAATGACAAACGTGGATTAACACTTAAATATATACAATCGTTCGATGATCCTGACATGTAGTTTTATGATACCAGAGGACAAAGTTTATACATTTCATGTTTTGTTTAGGATTCATGAAAGGTTTACGAGATAAAATGATTAATAAATAAAATAAAAATTGACTGGAGATACCTGAAGGTATGGCCAAGTGAAGATAGAACAGAACCTGTTATCACAACTCACAATAAATATATACTAAATGACCAAATCTATGTAAATTTAAAACCTTTTACTCACATTTTAATGTCTAAATATTCACAGATAGGCAGTCTTATACACGAATCCTAAGCTTCTTGTAAATTTAGAATACTACTATCAGTCTTTGAAAGCACTGACAGAATGTCTAACTGATTCATTAAAGCGTCCTATATAATTTATAAATAAAATATCGGCCCGATAAAGGTGATAAGATTCCGGCAATTATATACAAGTATTTTAGACGATATAATAACACCGTGCCTTTTGTCTTTGTTCTTAAGGCGGGGGTCCCTGAGGAAGAGTGTTTTTCAGAAGCATTTTTCGAAAATGACAAGTCGCTGTATTCTGAAAATCATACATGTTATTCTAGGCTCTTCAAACTAATATTTTCGGTTATCCAATACACGATAAGGTTTATTTTTCTCGGTAGAATTCGCTTCCAAAGATTAGTCTAACCCAAAACGGATTCCAGTTTTATTTGCCTTGTGTTCAGGTTAGAAATAAAAAATGATACCTAAATGAAGGTCATTGATAGGAGAATGAAAAACGGTTATCAAAATTTACATAAATTCTGAATTATCCACAAAAATTCAAAATACCTACGTTTTCTACCTATATGACGCGTTCGGAGAGTCAATCAGTCCCGAGCGGAACGTGTTAGAGGCAGGACGTGTGTCAGTTTCCGGCAGATGCAAAGCGAAAACATACGATTTTTAAATGTAGGTATTAGCGTAAATACCACATCGTAGAGAATGTGTACAAATCCAATGATAAAAAGTTGAGAATCGAACTTTTGCGAATACAATGCTAGTATTAGTATACTGTTTTATGTAAAGTATAAGTTGTGTAAATAAGTAAGTAATTACTCATTGCACAAATATTATAACTAAGTCGTGTGTCGGTTAGAGGACCGGGCTTACCGTCCCCACTGGCACGGCCCGCGTCTTTCGCCGGGGCTGCTGCCAGTGGGAAACCCGGCCTCAAAGGTCAAAAGACCACCGCCCCAGTGGCCCTAACGCCACAAGCGAAATCATAGGGGAGCGGCACCCCCGCCGTCGCCAGAAGTGCCCCTCCCGCTGCACCCGTAAATTCCTCTAGAGGAGAGGGTTGGGTGGTAGCGGGAGTCGCCAAAAAGACAAAAAAAGCCGCCAAAAAGGCGGCTAAGAAGGCGGCAAAAGCCACTGCGGCGAAGGCGCCGAAGAGGCTCCGCGCCCCACGCTCCACTGCCGTCGTCCTGACGGTGACAACGGAGGGTGTGGAGAAGGGCGTGGGGTACGCCCAGGTCCTGAGGCAGGTTAAAGCCTCAGTGGACCTTAAGGTCTTCGAGATTGAGGGGGGGCTCCGGTGCAAAACAACTCACACCGGAGCTCGCCTCCTCGAGGTCTCCGGCGCCACCAGCGGCCCCAAAGCCGACGCCCTAGCGGCCAAGCTGAGGGATTCGCTGGATACCGAAACCGTCCACGTCACCAGACTCAACAAATGCGCAGGTTTGCGCATTTCGGGTCTGGATGACGCGGCCACGACGGAGGAATGCATCTCCGCCGTCATCGAGGCGGGCGGCTGCCCCCGTGATCAGGTGAGAGCTGGAGAAATCCGCTTCAGCTCCACCGGTCATGGCACGGCAGTCGTCAACTGCCCCGTCGCAGCGGCGCAGAAAATTGCGGACGAACGGAGTCTCCTCGTTGGGGGCTTCCTAAAGGCGCGGGTGCAACTCCTGCAGCCCCGCGAGACAAGGTGCTTCAGGTGCCTGGCCGTGGGGCATGTGGGAGTGCAGTGCACAGCGGGAGACACCGTGGGGGATCGGTGCTTCCGCTGCAGTCAGCCCGGGCACAAGTCCAGTGCTTGTGATGCTCCGACGCGCTGCTACAAATGCGTAGCGTAGGGCAAAGCGGCGGAGCACCGGGCGGACAACAGAACCTGCGCCACCTCGAGGCCAAAGCCCCGTTCGTCCGCAACGGGTAGCGGGGCTGCCGCTCAGGAGCGGCCACATTCGCGGCGGGATGCGGAAATCGAAGTCCAATAATGGACACACCAATTCGCATCCTGCAAGCGAACATAAACCACTGCACCCGTGCTCAGGATCTTCTGTACCAGAGCACCGTGGAGTGGTCTATCAATGTGGTCGTGGTCGCTGAGCCGTACTGGGTCCACCCCGGAAGCCCGGTGGACCTGGAGTTCCGCCGCGGACACCTCGCGCCTTACACTCATTGCAAGGTGCAGAGGCTGTGTCGTGGCGGTCTATGAGGCCTTGGCTGTCGTGGCCGTCTACTTCTCGCCAAGCCTTGACCAGTACGAGCTTGAGCTAAGGCTCGCTGAACTAGACATTGTTCTCGCTGCGTGCCGTCCTCGTCCTGTCTTGGTCCTGAGAGACTTCAACTCCTGGTCTCTGGCCTGGGGCTCCCTGGAAACCAATGACAAGGGGCGAGTACTGGAGGACTGGGCCAACACCCGTGGTCTAGAGTTCCTCAACCGGGGGAGTATCACCACCTGGGAGCGGCGGGGGCTCAGTTCGGTTGTGGATGTCGCGTTCGCGACCCCTGCTCTCGCTCGCCGCGTCCAGGGTTGGCACTTGGTGGAGGAGGAGGAGACGAATTCCGAGAGAAGACGGGGAAACTGGTCCTAATCTGGAAGGTGGCGCGGCCGGCTGATCAGCCTTCCGGTTACCGGCCAATCGTGTTGCTCGACGAGGTGTGCAAGCTCTTTGAGCGGATTATTGCAGAGCGCCTCGTCGAGCATCTCACGAACGTGGGGCCAGATCTGGCGGACAACCAGTTCGGTTTCCGCCGGGGGCGCTCCACCGTGGAAGCGATGATGCGCGTTAGGCGCCTGGCGGAGGAAGTAGTCTCGCGGGGTGGGGTGGTGGTGGCGGTGTCTCTGGACATCGCCAACGCCTTCAACACCCTACCCTGGAGCTGTGTTAGGGAGGCACTCGCGTACCACGGAGTGACTCCTTACCTCCACCGCATTGTCTAGGCATACCTATCTGAGAGGGCCATAGTTTACCCGAGCTGGCTAGGGCCAGGACCGCGAGAAGTGTCGTGCGGTGTTCCGCAGGGGTCAGTCCTAGGGCCACTCCTGTGGAACATCGGATACGACTGGGTGCTGCGCGGTACGTTGCTCGAGGGTGTCATCATAGTCTGCTATGCTGACGACACCCTCGTTATGGCGCGGGGAGCAACGTACCGAAGCGCGGCACTGAAGGCCACGGCAGGGGCTGCTCAAGTCGTGGGTCGAATATGGCGGCTGGAAGCTGGAGGCTGGATCTGGAAGCCAGAGCCGTTGCGCTGCTGTACCAGTGGCGCAAGGAGGCGCTGGAGCGGGGCCATAGGCCGGAGCCCCGAGAAATCAGGGCTCAGCGGTCCCAGCTCCACCGGGAACTCATGGAGACATGGAGGGTGCGACTTGAGCACCCAAGGTGGGGGGAATCCACCATTGCGGCGGTGAGACCGATCATGAAGGAGTGGTTGGAGAGGGATCATGGGGACCTCTCCTACCGGATGTGCCAGATGGTTACCGGACACGGGTGTTTCGGTAGGTATCTGTGGCACATCCACCGGGAGACAACGCCGCAGTGCCAGCACTGCGAGGATCCTGGCGAAGACACGGCGCTCCACACGTTGGTGGAGTGCCCTGCGTGGGCGAGTCAACGTCGGGATCCCGTTGCGGTCCTGGGCGTGGACGTTCTCTCGTTGGAGACCATGGTGAGGGCCGTGGTCTCCGACGGGAGCAAGTGGCACGCCACCGCGTCTTTCTGCGAGCAGGTAATACGCGCGAAAGAGACGGCGGAGAGGGAGCGGGAGAGAACCCTGCCCCCCGAGTTTCGCAATCTGCGGCGAGGACGCCGCACACTCATCTACGCCCGGGACTACCGACCTCCATGATCGGGGCCTGAGGACGGCAGTTGGCCGACTCGCCGTCCTTACAGAAGCAGGCCGTGGTGGAGGCGTGTCGTGTGCATGCCTGCCAACTCACCGAAGCGAGATAAAACCCGGTGGCGGCCAAGGTCCGCCGGCAACCCTGGGGTTATCCTTTCGAGGGCTTACTGGGGTGCCCGGCAACGGACACTAGGGGAGGACACCGTGCGGTTTTAGTTGAGACACGACATAGGGGGTATCCGAAGGGATTTCCGCACGTAAAGAAAAATAAAGTCATGTATCGGCATTATAATAGCCTTAAATGTCTTATCACATAAGTCTTTTCAATTCAAGAATTTGGAATGAATGGCATTGGTACTGTGGTGTGCGACCTCGTTCGACACACCACGGTTCGTTTACCTGGCCATCATGTGTCAGAGTTTAAAAATAAATACTTTGTGATTCAAATTTAGCTTAGGGAAGAAAAAACAATTGCTTGGAGCTGCATTCGGCTGTGCGGCTGACAGCGGGCGACTTGACGCGCCGCCCGGGTCCGCCGGCCGAAGAGAAGATATAAGTGTATTAAATTTAGGCTCAGTCCTTGAGCGGAGTTCGCGATTCCCTAGTTCGCATAAATATAAATATATACGCGTAACTAGGACGGTTACCAGCTTCGCAATCAACCCAAACTTAAGCGTAGCGAGATTTGCCTATTCAATAATAGGTCAACGTGACCGGTCGACTTTTTCCATTGATTTGGTTTTTCCGTGATTATTCCTCGATGGTACGTCGGACATCAACTTTCGACCCATAGAGACACTCAGCAAACTGAGCTTGATAACCGTGCCAAGTTTGGTCAAGATCGGTCGAGCCGTCTAGGAGGAGTATGGTTTCACGCGAAAACCCGATTTGTGGAGAAAGACGCTTCGCTCGCCTTCGGCTCGCTACGCTTAAAAACCTCCCTAAACCCGATATAGGAAGCTTTGTTGAAATAATAAATGATCATATAAATATCTTCCCTTGTGTTTATCTTATTATCAACACGAGGTATTGTGGCGTCCAACCCCCGGACGCTACAGTACTAATAGACGTATATAATGGTGGCACTAAATATTGGGGACAAAACCTACCAGCGACATAATTTAAACTGACATGAACCTTCAACACTACCAAATACTACTACTACTGGCATCTGAATATGTATATGATGTTTCATAGCTGATGAAGCTTTTGCTTTGGGGCCTAACCTGATGAATCCGAGCTCAAATCCTGGTTGCATCCAAAGCTTACAATTTAGAGCCCAGGGTACCTTCTTATGTTCGAGGGATATACCCGAGATGGTGTGCGGTTTTAGTCGATTCAAGCCCGATATAACCACCCCCGCTGGCCGGCCGATGGGGAAGGCATTTCCGAACGAAAAAAAAAAACAAAGGGTACCCTCTTCTGCTTCCATAACCTGGTTCAATGTGAGTTTTACAGCAGGAGCTTCTGCCGTTTCACATCTTGCTTGGGCCCAGATGCTCTACGGATGCCCATGGGTATATGGAACCCATAGTTGTAAGGGACCCATGGGTATATGGGCCCAATGGGTAACGTATATGAATGAAACCCTATGGGGCTTCATACATATACACATACGTATAGGAGTATGTGGAGCCATGGATCTATGTCACCCCATGGGTGTATGGGCCCCATGAGTGATGTATGTGTATGGGGTTCCATAGGTTGAATGGGCCCCATGGGATACATATATGTATGGGGCTCCACGGGTGTGCGGGCCCCATACGTGCGTGGGCGCCCATTAGTGTATGCTCCCCCATGGGTTTAGGGGGCCCCATTAAGATCTTACAGCTTGGCGCCTGGAGTCCACTCTTCTATTGCTCTTTTTCATAGTTTGGTTCATACAAGCTTTGACGAGAGCGACTTTCTGATAGCTATATTACAATATTACAATTATTATAAGCTTTATGCCCTATATCTAAAGTGCAACTAGAAGATCTTCTATGTGAATAACAGTTGCGTCATTATTTGTGTTGATACTACATCACCACCATAAGTTAACCTTCGTTGTTTTTATGTATATTGTCGCGAAACACTGGACGCGAACCGCCGGGCCTCGCTGTGGCATAAAGTGGAAACTTTACAATGGCAAAAATACCTAAAGTCCACCATGTATTTGGAAAATACGAAAATTTTGAGTCGTGTCGAATGAACGCAGCGTACGAACGAGTTTATGAGTTACACAATATTATTATGAAAAAAATGTTAAATAACAATGAAGTGCCGAGCGTGTGGTGCAAAAGTACCAGATGGTTTGTATATGAAGTGTACCAAAGAAAAGTGCCAGCAAGTGTAAGATTTCAAGTGCCTTGGTATGTCGTTAGATAAATATATATAAATAAATAAATAGTCTACGAAATTCTACACAGCGCTTTCTAGACCCAAAGTAAGCATAGTTTAACTAGCTTGTGTTATGGGTTCCAGAATGCGGATAAACATACATAAATACTTTTTTTTTGTAAACACCCAGACCAATGAAAATAGACATATTCATGCCTTTTTTTTTTTTATCGTGCGGAAATCCCTTCGAATGCCCCCCCGCCGGCCGGCGGGGGCGGTTATGTCGGGCTTGAACCGACTAAAACCGCACGCCGTCTCGGGTCTACAGACGCCGGGGTGTAAGGTTGCCCATAGAGCATATCCCTCGCACCCCGACTGACCCTGGGCCATCTCCGGTTTCGAGATGGCCCCCTCGGGTTTGGGAACCACGGTGTCCCTGTCTTGCTCCGGTTTGGGGGAGGGGCGCTAGTCGCCCCACCGTCCCGGCCTGCTTCTGCTGGGGTGACAGGCGGCCTCACCTGCCACCCCCAGGCCTGCGCTCATGGAGGACGGAAGTCGTTGAGCGACCTCCGGCGCCTGAGTCGCCTGCGACGCGCGGCGAGCATGTTGCGGGCTCGGCGGGCCGGGAGAGTTCTGAACCTCTCCCGGGCGCGCTCCGCCATCTCCTTCGCGAGCATCACATGCTCGCAGAAGGAGGTGGCGGCGTCCCACGCGCTCGCGCTCCGCACCATTGCCGCAATCATGCTGCCGAGCGAGAGGACTCCCACCCCGATGGCTGCCACGAGGTCACGCCACGGCGCCTCCCACGCCGGGCAGTCCGCCAGCGTGTGCATCCCTGAGTCCTCGCTCGCGTCACAGTGATGACACTCAGGCGTTGGCTCCTTCCCGATCCAATGCAGGTGGTCCCCGAAGCACCCCTTCCCGGAGATCACCTGCGTCAGTCGGTACGAGAGGCTTCCGTGTCGCCTCTCTAGCCAATCCTCCATGATGGGCCTTACCGCCGCTATTGTGGCGTGCCCTGCGCTTGGTTGCCCAAGTCGTTCCTTCCACTCCACCACGATGGCCTGGCGGAGCTGGACTGCACGGCTTCGATTTCTCGATGCTCGGGGTTCCATCCCTGCTCTCGCGCCTCCTTTTGCCACTGGTACAGTTGCCAAAGGGCTTTCGCCTCCAGGTCCCATGGCGGAGTTCCGGCAAGGAGACTCGCCGCCTCGAAGGAGATCGTGCGGTACCCGCGGATGACCCTGATGGCCATCACTCGCTGCGAAGCGCGCAGCATCCGCACACTTCCGGCCTTCAGGGCCTCCGCCGATATTGGGCACCCATACAGGGCCATGGACCGCACGATCCCCGCGTAGAGTCTCCTGCAGGAGTCATCGGGCCCCTTCATGTTGGGCAGCAGCCGCGCCAGAGCGAGGGCTGTGGCCTTCAGTTTGGGGGCCAGACTTCGGATGTGCTGTCCGAAGTCCCATCGGCCGTCGAGCACGAGCCCCAAATATTTCATTTGGGGCTTGATACCGATGCGATTACCTCCCACGATGAGACTGGATCCCTCAGGTGGCTTGCTCCGAGGCCCATGAAAGAACAGGGCCTTGGTTTTATGCAGAGCCACCTCGAGACCCAGCCGCCGGATCCGCTCCACGACTTGGGCAACCGCGGTCGTGGCCTTTAGGGTCACTTCGCGGTACGTCGCTCCGCACGCCGTCACGAGCGTGTCGTCCGCGTAGCAAGTGACGGCGACACCGTCTGCGAGCTCACCGCGAAGCGCCCAGTCGTATCCGATATTCCACAGGAGCGGCCCCAGGACCGATCTCTGCGGAACACCGCACGATATCTCACGCCGGCCGAGACCGGTCACGGTTGGGTAGAAGACGGCTCTCTCCGTCAAATACGCCCCGACTATGCGGCGGAGGTAGAGAGGCATTTCGTGATACACGAGCGCCTCCCTAATGCAACTCCAGGGCAAGGTGTTGAACGCGTTGGCGATGTCCAGGGACACCGCCAACATCACCTCACCCCGGGCTACTGCATCCTCCGCCAGAGCCCTCACGCGCATGATGGCATCCACGGTGGAGCGCCTCTGGCGGAAGCCATATTGGCCATCCGCCAGGTCCGGCTCCACGCTTGAGAGGTGCTCGACAAGGCGCTTCGCAATTACTCTTTCAAAGAGCTTGCACACCTCGGCGAGCAACACTATGGGCCGGTAGGCGGACGGTAAGTCCGCCGGGTGCCCCTCCTTTCGGATGAGGACCAGTTTCCCCGTCTTCCACAATTTCGGAAACTGGCCCGCTCTAAATATGCGCTGAGAAGCCCTCTCAGTCGGGGCTCGAGAGCGTCAAAGCCGCATCAAAACAACAGATGCAGCCACCGTTGTAACGTTGTGGATTCTTTACAAATCAAATTAAACTATATCCATAAATTAACCGATATTTTAGTATGTTTCGATAACTTATTACTAATCATCTATGGTTGTGCGAGCGAGATTGGACTACACTAGCCCAGTTATCAACTGACGGCTCTTAAATCGTTCCTTTCCTTGGCAAACTTCGCTGAGGAAGGTCACTTTGACCCCGTCGCCAACTGCGGTCGGCTCCGGGTATGTTTTGAGTTCAACATTTCCTACTTCTTTCTACAGGTGAAGACTTTCCAGCGGTGCAGCTTATTGCCTGCTAAAATGCATGGCTTAATATATTTTGTTTTATTCTGTGTGCTATTTCAGCCTACCTAATTAGTGCCACGAGGCCGATGACCCCTACGGTCAGAGGTCACGGCACCAGCTTGTGCTGCCTATTTATATTCTTTTTTTTATAGCTTCTAGCTACGCTGCATTGCCGCTGGGAGATTCTCTTCACCTGCTATTTTAGCGGGTCACTTGGACGAATTACCTAGTGACAAACTGACCCGCACTTTTTCTATTTCCAGGGTCTTCGCACCTGGCTTCGCACCATCATGGCGGTAGCGCGGCACACCAGCGGAGACCCGGGCACGCCGGCAACACCACAAGCCACGTGTCCACTAGCTAAGTGCATACTACCATCTTTGCACAACGGACCGAACAACGCCACGGCAGAATATTTATTACGAATCCATTCCCTGAGGTTCATTTACTCCAATACCAAATATAAATTCATGTTACGTTCTCTATCACCAATTATAATGTCATAATATATTGTAATCAAACTTTTATTTATCTCTGCTCGCCCTAGCCAGTAGTTAGTATCAAATACATTAATTATTTTATTATATCTTACAGTGCATAAGTCAACCCTTAAAATTTACGTACTTCATTTAAAAAACCCCATAAAACCTTCTATAAAAAACTTTAAAATTTTTTTTTTATTTATTAATTAATTTAAAAAATTAGCCAATAATTATAATTGCAGCATTTCAATAAATGAGTTTAGAGAGTTCAAACTAGAAGTTTTAAAGTGGTTGAACATGTACCCAGCTTCTTAAACATCTTCAGCATGTTCTTCGATAAAAACACAATCAGAAGAACTAAAGACACATATGAGCGTACATCAAGATGAGTGTGTTAGTAGCCAGTGTATTAGGTACTTGTTGATTGCGTAGGAATCAACAAGTAAAAAATAAAGAAAATCGCATCTCCAAATCATCAAAGCAGATGATGAAGAGCCTAATTCCATCGTAATCCTCCCATCAATATTCGGAAGGATAGTATGAGAAGCACCAAGGAAAAAATACGTATCTGACACACATCCGGCGCTGTCCGATATGGAAGAGGCGGTGGTGGCAGGCGGTGCAAATAGCGCGCGCATCTGCATCCCACAGTTGACTATGGACGAGATGCGGACTGCGCTCACTCGCCTTAAGTCAAAACCTTTAGCAGGCCTGGACGGTATGCTGGTATTCGAGGTTGCCGTTTGTTTGTTATATTGATGACCTACCGAAGGAAAGGAAACGATTCGTCGGTTGAATCTTATAGACCCTTATCAATTCTGTTGGCACCAGTGAAGTGATGAATGGCTCTCGGTGTAGACGCGGGGTTACAAGTTGATGTCACCTACTTCGATTTTAAAAAGGCGTTCGATTTGGTGGATAGCGCCACCCGGCTTTTAAAATTAACGAGAGTCGGTTGCAGTTTGCCAGCTACATGAGGGACAGACAGCAGTATGTGGAGTTCGGTGGATATGGAGCCCTATTTTACTACGGTACGGTACCTTTCGGTCGGTTGTGAGCCAAGGTAGCAACTTGGGTTTGATAAAGCCAGAAGTCGTAAGGGGCTAAGTGTCTGCTTTTTGCGGACGACCTTAAGTTGCTCCTGGCTATCAAAAGTGAGGAAGACTGCAAGCACCTTCAGCAGTATGCCAGTCGCGTGGTGAAGTGGAGTCACACTAACAGGCACTTCATATGGCAGGGGCATTTACTAATGTGGTAGAAATTTGTTGACACAAATTAGTCACAAAATTCGGCCGGGTAGGTATCACCATGCACGATTGCGAAAAACCCTCCATAGTAATCCAATTTCGGGTTGATTGCGTTCAGGGGTCAGCAAGTGCATAGCCGGGCAGAGGAATTGTGGTTACAGCACTAGTGGGACCGGTGGGTGTCACGCGGTGCTGAGACGACAATCCTCTTCTGATGAGGCTGTCAAGCTGAGTGCCACCATTGTTAATATGGTACTTGTATGTAATGGTCACCCTCTTTCCTGGGACTTTACCTTCAGCTTACCATCAGGCGAGGTGAAGTCAAATTGATGTGTCCTAAATATAAATAAATATAAAAAAAATTAAAAAAAACTATCATAGCTCATTGCAACGCTCTTATAACGGCTATTCTCCGATTAGCCATTTTATGTGTCCGAGCTTTTATAAGCACTAATATTGATCGATTTAATTATGCAAATACTTTTATATGTTAGTTAGCATCCATATCTAGCTGTAATAAAAACACTATGTTTTAAGTAGGCTACATAATTTACTACATAATTTAATATCTGTTCAAAGAACCTATGTTCTCTAATTACCGTGACATGTCATGCGCATGCTCACCAACTTGATGTTAAAACATGCCTGTAATTTTTATAACGTACAAACTTACTTCGTTTCCATTCAACTTTTTAAACAGTACTAAGCAACGTATATCGCATAAGAAAATATAGACACAATAGATCCAGTCTGTAAGTAATTATCATAAAGAAACTGCATGTCCGATCGAAAATTAAAATTGCCGTGACATCTTCTGTTCTTTGGTGCATATCATTAAATAATAATATTTGACACATCGCTAACACATGCGTCGCGACCCCTCAGTGTATGCCGCTGCCCATCACCAGTTGCACGTCTCCAACGTTAGTGTACCGCCAATGAAGCACGTGAGTATATAATTACCGTAGCCTTGGATAATTACCATTGTACTTATTTTTATACTTATTTTTTGAGTTAGACTAGTTGTTATAAACAGAGACTGTACTTTGACCTCCGTATATTTTAATAAACAAGTATTTGCATACTGTGCAGGTTTTCGAAGTTTAGAAGAAAATCGTTTTCTAATTACGGTATACTAATTAAGCGTAGCGAGCCGGAGGCGAGCGAAGCGTCTTTGGTTTCAAAGTTGCATTTCAAACAAATGATACTCCTCCGAGACCGTTTGACCGATCTCGACCAAATTTGCCACGGAGATCAAGTAGACATTACTGAGTGTCGTAAGGGGAATGTCCAGATCGGTCTTACCATCGAGGAAGAATCACCGAAAAACCAAATCAATGGAAATAGTCGACCGGTCACGTTGACCTATTGTTGGACAGGCAAATCTCGCTACGCTTAAGTTTGGGTTGATTGCGAAGCTGGTAACCGTCCTAGTTACCATGTGCTCATAATTACCATTGTATGAAAAGTTACTTACTAAAAAAAATATCCATGAGGATATATCCAAGGGATATTTTGCCTGCGATAATCTAAAGAAAAATTTATCTAACGAGCTAGTAAAGCCTGCTTATGTATTTTCTGGGTTTCCGAAGTCTCTTATTTCCAAACATGACAAAACAAACTTGATTAAGCTTTTTGATAAGCTCGTAAAGGTGGTAAGTAGCTTAAATTTATCTAAATCAGATAATTTTTGGAATCCTGTCTCGCCTGTTGATTTTAGTTTTACAATGTCTTCCTTCAAAGCAATGATAAATGTGCCAAGTAAAAGTATTAAAATAAATACTTACTTTTTGATTAATCCGGTTTTGATTTTAATATAACGTAGTATGTTTGTTAGCCTTAAATGCAAAAAAAAATTAAAAAAATATCAAGACTGATTCTACTCTATGACATACTATCTATATAATTATGTATAATTTAAAAAGAGTATTTTTTAAAAGGTTACAGTTGATTTATTTATTAGTATATAAGTACTTAGTGATACCAATATAAGGAAATCTTAAAAGAGCTGTGAGTTGCTTTATATATAAGAAATTAAGACAATATTTTTGATTAAATTTATTTAAGTTTGGTTTACATTGAGTATGTTTTGACAGTTTTTCACTGAGTGTCTTTCATTAATAAATAATCAATTATAGCACTAATAAAGGTTTATTTTACAATAATTATCATTCTTACTGTTTTAGATGAACTCATTTCTCTCTTAAATTTTTTTTTAATTACCGTTGCTTTATATAATAAACTTATCTAATTACCATACCCATATTTTTTTTTAAGTCTCCTTAATTATGAAACCGTCATTATTAGACAAACACCTCATTAATTGTTCAATTCGTATCTTAGATGTCTTTCATATTTTAAAGTGTTTTAGCCGAATAAATTAAAAATAAAAAGGGTACGGTAATTAGGAAAAGAACGCCTAATTAGCGCCGGTTAGAAGGTAATGGTATGGTATGGGCGCCGCATGAGGCCAAATATAGTCTTATGTTAGAGCGCATACAAAACCTTGATGTATCCAATCTTATTTGTATTGGTTTTAGTCGGTCCAAGTCCTAACCGCCCCTGCTGGCCAGCGGGTGGGTATCCGAGGGGATTTCCGCATGAAAAAAAAAAGAGGTATGGTTGGATACAAAAAGCTGGAAGTTAAGAGGGACTTGACGATGGTAACATACGAGTATATACTCAAAGTGTTACGTGGATTTATAAGTAATCTGGGTATATTTGAGCGAAGCTCTGAAAGAGTGAAGCTCTCTTTTGACGACTCATGTATTTCGTTAGACCATGTTCACCTCCCAAATGGCTGAACCGATTCTAATGAAATTTCACACAAGCAAAGAAGTTACTGATGGGATAGGTTAGGACAATCAAAAATCAAAAGTACCACGGAGGAATAATCACCGGTAAAACTAATTAAAAACTGATTTCTCAATGAACAAAAAAGCTTCATTCATGCGATTGGTATTAAATTAAGTAATATGTTCACAAGACAAAAGAAGAAAAACGAAAATCGGAATTGCCATTGAGGAATTATAATCGTTAGAAAAAGTCCCGGTGGAATTGTTTCGCTCAATTTTTGCAACAGCAGAATGAATTGCAGACCTATATAGTACAGTGTATAAGTTTATGCGTACCAGTAGCTCTACCACGAATTAAATAAACGTGAATCGTATACGGACTCTGATACCGACACGTGTTCACGCGATTATACTAACGTGTTGTTGTCATCTCTACCATGAGATTAATTTACGACTCATTTATACGGTATTGACTTCACGATACCGGAAATAAGTATTACCATAGACCACCGTATTACGCTGTAGGTTTCATTTGGTTTTAAATAGGTACGTTTTGTTCTTCAATTGAGATACATACGACGAATAAACGTTTTAAGAATTTTGTGATCGGTTTAAAACATAAAATCTCCAAACAAACAATGTGAAGTGCTTACAAGCTTCAAAAATAGGTACTACTGCAGTATCGTTACTGACGTTTTATTATTATATTATTAATTTGACTGTACCGTTATTCGAAGCTTATTTAATTGAGATAGGCACTTCCGTTTCCGCCTGACTATACCTTTCCTTTTTCAATATTTCTGTCTCTTTCTGACACGTCACTTCCGCCTGGCAGTGGTGGGGTAGGTACGATCACCATTTTAACTCCATTGGCGTCTTGTTTCCCGCCGTGAACGGTCGTGTGACTCTTGGCCACAAGACCATAAATATACCTTTAATATAAATTCTGATTCTTATAAAAGTACCCTATATATAATATATAACGATTTTTTCTGTGTGAATAAAGTTTAATAACTTTCGATATGGAAGAATCGTGTAATAATGCCGGTAAGGTTCTTAGCGATGTGCTCCCGGGTCCTTCAGCTCCGCGTAGGCAGCGAGCTCGGTCAAGCAGCTCTAGTTCTAGTAGCTCAAGCTCTGAAAGTAGCTCCTCGTCTAGCGGAGGTAATCCGAAAAGGAGTCATCGCAAGGTGAAAAAAAGTGACCATCGTAAGCGTGTTTCTAATCGTAAGGTACGTGAATTAACGAAAGAAATACGTGACCTTCGCAAGCAATTAAATTATAAGGAAAAAGATCATGTGAGTACAAATTTTGATTACGATTCTATTTGTTTATTGTCGGGTGTCAGTGAAAATAACTACGAACAAAATATTTTGAACGCTGAATATGATAATAGTGGTTCTCATATCAATCAAGGATTTGGCTTAACATTAGAAACCAAACTAAAGGAGCCGGCAATATCTAAAACTTCCGAAAAATATTTGGAGATGTTGTGTGATTTGCAACACTTAGATAAGAGTGACTGGGATCAGATTAGGTATTCCGATACTCAAAAAATGTATAACCATTCGCCGGGTTATACAGATATCGAAATAAACGAAGAAGTTAAGGCATACGATTCTCCACGACACCTTGTATATGCTGATAAAGCGTTTGCAGCCCTGACCATGTGTGTACTCAAACAACGGGAGGGGTTACAAGAAACCCTTGCGGACCTATTACTGTGGGCAAGGCGTTGTGAGTCGCTTAATTATGATGCCCTGCAGCAAAAAGTTAGTGATATTTTTTCCACAGGGGATTTTAACAAGTGTTCCTCAGATTTAATACAGATGGTTTGTGGGCATCGTGCTGAAATTATACAGATGCGTAGAGACTGTGTCACCAAACTGGCAAGGCAGCAGCAACCACCAACATGTACCAACCTGTTTAATGCAGAGAAGTTTACGGCTACAGTTGAGAAAGCTGGCGGAATTAGGAAATGTTTTTGGCCGTCTTCTGCCTCGCAGGCTGAAGCGAAAAAGGCTCGCGGTCCCTCGCAGGGATCCAGGTTTCACCACAAGCCCTCGCAGGGTTATTCTCGTCTAGCTTCGGCTTGTCAACACAGTAATGCACAAGTGCATTGTGTTGGAAGGGTTCCGCCTTTGCAAGGTGGACACAGCTGCTGTAAACCCCCCTCGCAGGGTGTTCATAATATACATGGTCAAGCAGCCCAGTACAGTTCGGTCGCACCGAATAGTCGCAATTTTCGAGGCCGCTCAGGTGCAAAACAAAATAATCAGCCAAGGTACGGGCAAAAGCGTGCATCTTCACCTACCCAACGGAATGACGGAAAACGACGTAAGTATTGACTCGTTTCGAGCAGGCCGTCTCCTTCAGTTTCGGGATCGATGGGAACAAATGAATGCACCAGATTATATCTTAAACATCATAACCGGGTATCGCATACCCTTTTGTCGGAAGCCACCACTTGTTCACCCAGGCGTTATGAGCTCAAATCTAAATATCCCAGAATCTGTTGCAATGACATCTGTCATAGACAACATGATAGAGCAGGGAGTTCTAGAACGAACTGTAGCTTCGCCAAGCTTCCTCTCATCGATGTTTCTCGTTCCGAAAGGCGACGGCTCGGCCCGTCCGATATTCAACCTGAAAGGACTAAGCCAGTACATCAAAACAGATCGATTCAAACTAATAAATGCATATCGAATACCAGATTTTCTGCAACCACAGGATTGGCTATGCAAAATCGATCTGTCACAGGCCTATTTTCATCTATCCGTGGCTCGCAGCCACAGGCGATTCCTACGCCTCATCTATCGAAACCAATTGCTCGAGATGACTTGTTTACCTTTTGGTCTAAGCACAGCGCCCAAGACCTTCGCTGCGCTAACAAATTGGATAGCTCAGACTCTCAGACAACAAGGCATCAGGATAATAGTCTATCTCGACGATTTTTTGATAGCAAACCAGGACGAGAGAAATCTTCGGAGTCAGGTAAATATTGTACTCAACACATTAGAAACACTAGGGTGGGTGATCAATTACCAAAAGTCTATAACCACCCCGTCGAGAAGCCTATTGTTTTTAGGAATTCATTGGGATCCATGGTTGAACCGCAAGCGTCTTCCCGACCAGAAAATACCTGGCCTGTTGGACAAAATAAGTCGCATGCTCCGGAAGCAACGAACAACTCTCAAAGAACTTCAAAGCCTCGTAGGCTTTCTCAATTTTGCGAGCTTTGCTGTTCCCAAAGGGAGACTCAATTTCCGGGCGCTTTTGAACTTCCTAAACCAAGTGTTGAGGTCAGATCACAGGATCGGGCACACTCTGCCCCTCGTAGCTCTAGACGACTTGGTGTGGTGGCATCAGAATTGCCAGAACCCGTCGGCCATACATATGCCACCTCCTTCGCGCTTCCTGACTACAGATGCATCGGACATGGCTTGTGGAGCCCGCCTGGACAATCTGGCTCTCTCGGGTCTGTGGTCAGAGGGGGAGAAAAACCTCCATTGCAATCAAAAGGAGATGTTGGCAATCCTAAAAGTGTTACAAAAACATTGTCAGCTCCTGAGTCACCAGACAGTATTTATTCAAAGCGACAACAAGTCTGTAGTCGCATACCTTCGTCACGAAGGAGGTACCAAGTCAGTTCCTCTCCTAGAACTGACCAACAAAGTTTTCCGAATAGCAGAGAGTTGCCACATACATATGAATGCCTTCTACATACCCGGCATATACAACAGCCACGCGGATCACCTGTCCAGGTTTCGTGTGGCGCCGGAGTGGCATCTGACTCCAGAGGCTACGAACAAAGTCTTCTCCTGATGGGGAGTTCCACTAATAGACCTGTTTGCATCCAATCGGGCTCATGTTGTGTCGAATTACGCGACTTTGAATCAGCTCGACGACAAAGCCCTGTTTTACGATGCTTTCTCCCAGAGGTGGAACTACAACCTAGCGTGGGTGTTTCCTCCACCATACCTAATTCCCAAAGTGTTGAGTTATCTGAATCAAGCTCAAGGAACGTACCTTCTTGTAGTTCCACGATGGGAGCGAGTGTTCTGGCGTCCCGATATCAAATCACGTGCCCTAGCAGCTCCATTCACACTTTACCATCTAGAAAAAAGCCTGATCGACATAATGACAGGACTACCGCCCCCGAATGTTCTAGATATGACTCTAGAGGTATGGAAATGTGGGGGTGGACTGGGTCTCTAACAGACTGGAATGATAGCCAACTCCAACTGCTAGCGAAATCATGGCGTCCATCGACTCGTAAGGTGTATAGTGCAGCGTGGAAGAGATGGGTAGTTTGGTGTCAAAATCATCAAGTTATCCCCTCAACTCCAACAGCTAGTTATTTGGCAAGATTTTTATCAGATTTACATTTAATTCACAAATTATCTTATAACACTATCTTGTTACACAAATCAGTAGTATCAACCGTTTGCAATCCCGAATTATCCGGCCAATTAAGTACTAATGTGCTTGTAAAACAGGTTCTAAAATCTATAGCGTTACAGGGGCCAGTCCTTCACGCAAAGCCCCCAATTTGGAACATTAACGATTTGGCTAGTTACTTAGAAAATAATCGTATTGATGAAGCTAATTATTTCCAAGTACAAAGGCATACCGCCATTTTACTTCTTCTATGCTCTGGGAGAAGAATACATGATTTAACTTTGCTAAGCATTGATTCAAAAAATTACTCAATTCAAAATAATGCGGTAGTGTTTTGGCCAATATTTGGTTCTAACTGATTCTGTGGATTACAGACAATCTGGCTGGAGGTTAATTGATAATCATGAAACTAAAAACTTGAACCCGGTTTATTGGGTTAAGCAAACGATTTCCCTTTTAGAGACTCGTAGAATTTCGGCGAAATCCAGTAATTTGTTTATAAATATTAGAGGTGAACCAAGACCTGCCTCAAAAACCCTAATTGCAGGCTGGATCAAATCCCTATTGGTGGAAGCCGGCATAAAGGCCTCTCCAGGGAGTATTAGATCAGCTGTGGCCTCAAAAAATATATATAATATAATACTAGCCAGAGGAAATTGGAGATCGCAAAATACTTTTTGCAAATTTTATAGACGTGAAGTTATGCCCAGTGTTAATCAATCTTCGGTAACCACATTATTTAATCCAGTTGATTAGATGTTCATATGATGTATTGATTCATACTTAGTCTCACATTATGTACGCATGGAGTGGTTTACTTGAATAAATATATTTTTTACACAGCATCATATCATGTATTTTCTAAACCTATAGCTTATCTTATTACCTATCTTACATAGGTGATTTCTATTTTTTATTGCTACTATTACTTTACAGCAAATATATTTTATATAATAATTAATAGTCACATTAGCGTCCTCCGTCACTTCCACCAGGCGATAACAAACATGTCTCAATTAAATAAGCTTCGAATAACGGTACAGAAAAATTAATAGCAGCGTTTTACCTGAAAATAAAACGCATATTAATTTACTTACCTTATTCGAAGCTTATAAATAAATTCTGCCTGGTGAACAAGACTCAATGAAGTTAAAATGGTGATCGTACCTACCCCACCACTGCCAGGCGGAAGTGACGTGTCAGAAAGAGACAGAAATATTGGAAAAGGAAAGGTATAGTCAGGCGGAAACGGAAGTGCCTATCTCAATTAAATAAGCTTCGAATAAGGTAAGTAAATTAATATGCGTTTTATTTTCAGGTAAAACGCTGCTATTATACAGAACAGGATTGCAAAAAAAAACTATAACCAAAATATAATTGGAAATTGAAAAGTAGTGCAAAGTAAGTGAAATTATTATTGTTACCACATATTATACACTTTATTGTACGTCGCATTAGTAGTATACATACATGCTGCGTGCTGGTTTGACGTCGAAATGGATAACATATTATGTGCCAATGGCCGCACTACCAGTTTCGCTTGGGAAAATAGGTGAAATGGTGAAAACTCACGAAGGGTAGATCCACCCACTCGCCGGCGTCCCCGTTGAAAATAATAATAATGGATGCTCAACATCGTGCGAAGTGGAGAAGGAAAATGGGCTTCGAGGTGAAATCTCATATGCACTATGCATCGGAACACAACACTAAGATGATGATGATGATGATGATGAATTTTTGAGTAATTGAAAAGAAGTGGAAAAGGCAATCTATTCATACATAATAAGAGTACAAGGTACAATCAAAAGTAAATATTAAGTTATGGTTAATTAATAACATATAGGTACACCTACATAATATATGTAAAAGAATAACTAAATTCTCTGTATCCTAACCTACAAGTAAATTTTATAATGTAATTAAATTGACATAAGAATTTTTTTCTTTATGGTTGGAGTTGATTGTTTTCGGAGCGTCTGAAACTTAAGAATCTCTAAACAAGAGATGTGAAGTGCTTACAAGTTGCAATAATACTTACAGTACAAGTTTAATGAAACAAAACTATAAGGACAGTAAAGTGGCATGACAATTAAGTAAATTTATTGTTGTTACCACATTATCGGTACTTAATTGTACACTGCACTGATAGGTAAAGCTATACCTAATGTATATTGAGTAACTCAAAATAAGTGGGAAACCAATAGGCAGTCTGTTAATACAGAATGTAATATGAAAGTATCAAATATATACTTGGATTCACATAATTTGAGTTTTTAAATCAAAAGTAAACATTAGGTTATGGTTAATAAAACATATTAATAACATCTATGTTAATTATAATTTTATTAATAATCTTTAAAGAAAATGTATCTAATTAATTTCTATTCTTTACAGTTGGAGCGATTTATAAAATGAAAAGAGAATAATTAATAATAATTTCGATAGCAATAATGATAAAGCACCTCGAGCAAGACTGTTATGTCAACTGCATTAATCTAATCTGACTACTAGAGAACTGTGTAATAAGAATAATTATTGTCTCTATTTTATTATTTTCAAAAACTCCCATTTTAATAAAATTTTGTCTCTTATGGTATGTAAATTGTGACCTATATCTATAAAACAAAGTCGGGTAAGTGATACCATTTATAACTCGAGAACGGGTGGATTTTTAGATTTATCTCTGCATATACTGTACTACTTTGTGGTTAATTTTCTTTTTTATCAGTGGGAGTAGTTATGTCGGTGTCGAACCGACCAAAACCGCGCACCGTCTCGGATATCTAATGCCAGGGTATAAAGTGGCCAAATAAGACAAGTCACTTGCACCCTGGGTAACTCTGAGCCATTTGCTGCTTTGATATGGCCATAGATATAGCAATTAGTATTATTAAAAGTATGAGAAATTCACGAAATAAATCAGCTGATAAGGTAACCAACATAACTTGATTTTAATTCGAAACGAAGTTTGCCGGGTCAAGTAGTTATGAATAAAATAGAAATACATATAGGTACATACATATTTCACGTGCGTACATACATAGTAGGTGAATTATATAATATCGATTTATTCAAAGTTTCCTTCAAAGGAGTTGGTCAGAAATAGTTTTTTATTCCTGAAAAATTCCCGTAGCTATGAACCAAATATTTTTGGATAGACTTCTTAAGGACTTATATTATGATTTATCAAATAGAATTTTAAACTTCTGCAATTTCCAGAAAACATCGTTTTAGCTTCGGTATAATTTTTAGGCTGAATACCAAGAATACGAACAAAACTTTTGTTACCGGTGCCCAATAAAAAAAAAGATAAGTTTGACAATTGTCACCTACGCGTCACGTGTGACAGATGGATGACGGTTCTGTTCATAGATATAGGAAGAATAGAAGATAGGCCCTAAGTTGCATATATAATTCTTGGTTATGCAAATATGATTCAAATATGAACCTCAGTAACAGAAACATATGTCTCATTCTAACACGCCATGATTTACGAATGCAAAGCAAATACAATGTATGTCATCACTCTCAAATTTCTGTTGACATTAATCTGTGACGTCACCAAGCTCCGCCTTGAAGCACATCCGCCATTTTAGGATTGCACTTTCCATAGACTAATATTCACATTCATAAGTACTTTAGCCGTCAGTTTCACGAAATTCGCTGTTAATTTTCAGTTTTTTATTGAAGTGTGTTAGTTTCGGTGCATATTGTCCCATTTAAAAGGTTAAGTAAACGGTAAACAACATGAAAAAGTGTCGTATCAGAGGATGCAATTCGAATTCTCGATGGAATGACGGGGGATTGTCGTTTTTCAGGTTAGTTCCCATTTTTCGATGTTATGGCATATTTTGCGCATGGATTATTTCTTGTAAATAAGTAATTAGGATTTTAGATTTAATTTCCCGATATTTACTGTAATACTTATTACATTTTATAAATTAAATCAAAACAAAAAACATTTGCATTGTTTACATTTAAAAGTAGTGTTGTTTCTCGCCTGTTTATGTATTAACTACCTATCGATAAAACTGTATTCATGTATATAATAAGGTGTCACAAAATTAGGTCTCTGAATTTGGTGAGATGACTTGGTATCGACAAAATATGTATTTGAAACAAAAAAAATATATATAGGGTAAAATAAAAAAAATATAAAAATGAAAAAAAAAACCACCAGCGACCAGCATCACGTGACGCGACGAGCCCGTGACGCACGTACAGTCCTTCTCCTCGCAGTAATCTCCAAGAGGATGTCTGGGAAATACCTAAATTGCGACCAGCGTCACGAGTGCTCGTCGCGTCACGTGACGCTGGTCGCTGGTGGTGTTTTTCTTTCATTTTTATTTTATTTTTATTTTTTATTTTACCCGATATATTTTTTTTTGTTTCAAATACATACATTGTCGATTCCAAGTCATCTCACCAAATTCAGCGACCTAATTTTGTGACACCTTATATTATTCTGAGAGGAAAACTTATTCCAAAATTTTCTGGATGCATGAATCATCATCAATGTGTATCATCTCATCAGTAAAGTGAACATAACAAAAGTGATATTAAAGAGTGTCAAAAGCTTTCTGTATTCAGTAATAAATGGTCTAGAATTATTCATTTTAGTTTGCTCTTTATTACAGATTTCCAATAAATAAATAAATAAATAATAAATATTCTACGACATTCTACACAGCGCTTTCTAGACCCAAAGTAAGCATAGTTTAACTAGCTTGTGTTATGGCTTCCAGAATGCGGATAAACATACTTATATACTTTTTTTTGTAAATACATACATATTATACATAGAAACACCCAGACCAATGCAAATAGACATATTCATGCATACAAATATTTGCACTGAGCGGGAATCGAACCCGCGCCCCCTGTCGTAGCAGTCGAATGCACTACCGCTACACCACAGAGGCCGTCGTAAATGAAACACTTACAAAGCTTTGGATGGATACCATAGGTAAAGAAAACATAAAACCAGGTGCAATCATAAGAATATGTTAACAGCATTTTGAAACAGATTATATAAATAAAATATTAGATGCGGTACGCCTGAAAGATGATGTGGTGCCCACTCTTTTTCCAGTAAGTATCTATTTGGCCTCTGCAAATATGTAATATATAATATATCTTTAAATATATATTGTAAATTATTATAGTGCTTATAATTTTTATATATTTTTCAGTTTACTTGTTCCACAATAGAACCTAGAGTGGCATTGTCAACAAAAATTGATAATAAAGGTGTACAAGAGGTGAGCTTCATATTTTTTATTTAACTTACACACATCAGTCTGAAATGCACACATTGCAAGTCTTAAAATATGCCAGAAATAGAATGCTTGTATAATTAATGGTTTGTTTTTGTTATAGCACTTCAAGTTATCTTCCAGCCGAAGAACAACGTGCAACTGATATTTTACCACTTTGTAATGTAAGTCTTTCTTCTTTCATCTTTCTTACGGGCAAATGCTCAAACACCACTCGATTTTAAGTTACCCTCAACTCTCATTCGGTCACCGTCGCTTTAAGGCGAATAGTTGCGACAGAAATATATTTATATAGTTCAGTATCGTTTGAACATTAGGCCGTTAGTTGTGTATTGCTGGAATTATTAAATTAGTTTAAGTTTGCGATGATACTAGTATATTTGTTAATAGTTCTTTTTATTTGTGCTTTTATTGCATTTAGAGACATGCATATTATATCTCTTCACCCGGGTAGATAAAAATGTAAATAAAATTAACACACAATTTTTCATACCTTAAGATAAATTATTGCAAATTTTTAAAGCAATCGCCAATTTAAAAAATAGTTTTCATTCGTCATAATTATACTTATAAATATAATGTTATATTACTTTAAGGTGTTGGCTGCTAAAACAAAAGAAAAAATGCGGCAGTTATCGAGGCATGTGAAGATACAGCAAATAAAAATAAAGTTCCACAATCAAAACCGCAGGTTAAAGCAGAAAGTTCTTACATTCCAAAATATAATTGAATATTTGAACAAACAAAATTTAGTTGCTAATGAAGGTGCTATTGGAGATTATTGGAGAATGTGCTGGGTTTCCAGAATTTCTGCACATAGCAGGCTTCCTAGCCACCAAATTGACAAGGTCTTTAAAATGTGATGAGTGTAATGGACTTTTACATGGTTCAAGGCAGCAATACACATTCAGTATAATTGAAAAAAAAAACAGGTGGCTTAATTTAAATCGCCGTCCTCAGCTTACTTCAAATTATCAGGAATACAGCAAAAATTCAACAAAATTTAATCCATAAAGTTAAGCTCGAGAATGATTATATTTATATATTCAAATTTTTAATGGAGAAAAATCTTTGAAAATCACGAAAAATAATAATTATTAATAAAAGCTGTGATATTAAGTTATTTGGATTCAAGATATAAGGTCTACGAAAAAAAAAACATTCGAAACATGTGTCCGAAACATTTGCTAACCAAATTGATATTATTCCTTAATGAATATATTATTAATTCCTAATGAGTAATCCTTGTTTTATTTTGCTATTGTTTATTTCTTATGTTGAAACCCAGACCCATTCATGACTAGTGATTAAAATGTCCGTTATCGCTGCAAAAAGTACCCTACGTATACACCAATCAAAATCTGTTCAGTACTTTTATCTTGAAGAAGCATTTTGGTTAGAGAGTGGACAAAGCTTCCTGATGACATCATATCGGCACAAACTGTTAACCAATTCAAGAATTAACTGGATATCTATTTAAAAATGCTTTCAACCCTAGCTTGGCTTGGGTTGTGCTCATTTCTTAAGCTTTAATCGCAATTAAAAATTTGCGGGATACAAGCTTTTGGAATCAGCACAACCCAAGCGTTAGCAAGGGTTGCAAGCATTATATCATTACTTTCGTTTTAGTACAACCGATGTTTTTTAATAATTACTTTATTAAGTAATAGAAAAGACAACATTACGTAGAAACACAGGATACAGCCAACTGTTAGTTGTAGCAACTGCCTGCCTGATTAAATACATAAACATTAATAACATAATAACAGTAAAAAACACTCACAAACTTTCACCTTTATAAAATTAGTAGGATAACAAACGATGTTCAGAAAATTGTGAGCTTAGTCGGTAGACATTTATTTTTGTTGAAGTTTTCTAAAATTCTAGTAAATTCTCAATTGTCTTTATAGAGATTTTCACAAAAAAATAAATTACGTAGGAACACAGGATACAGCCAACTGTTAGTTGTAGCAACTGCCTGCCTGATTAAATACATAAACATTAATAACATAATAACAGTAAAAAACACTCACAAACTTTCACCTTTATAAAATTAGTAGGATAACAAACGATGTTCAGAAAATTGTGAGCTTAGTCGGTAGACATTTATTTTTGTTGAAGTTTTCTAAAATTCTAGTAAATTCTCAATTGTCTTTATAGAGATTTTCACAAAAAAATAAATTCGATGTAAGTGATTTGCCTGAAGTCAGCTATATCGTATGAATTATATAAAATACTAGCTTTCTTCTGTGGCTCTAATGCAATGAATGCAATTAATGTGTTGTTTGAGTACTTATGTCTGAGATTAGTCGTAGTTAGATGAATGATAAACACAAAGTAGATATGTTATACGAATTATGTTTGAAACAAAACATTAATAACAGAAAAAATAAATGTTACATACAAATGTGCCAGTATAGCTTTTTTATCGATATGGGCACCATCATCCATACAGTAACAACACTATTTGCAGTAGGCGGGGCGACGCCATTTTAGGGAAACATTTGGCTTCAGGTCACGTGACCTTATTTCGTATCTTCTATTATATATCTATGGTTCTGTTGCATTTTTTGTTTATTTACTTGTGAGATTTCTACAAATTTATAGAGAAAATGATAGGCTACGCCATATTCAGACGAAATGCGTTACCTACTATTGATTTATCTATGAATAAAGTGCATTATTTAACAGATATCGTTAACAGATATCGTTCACATATAGTGTTTTGAAACTATGAGACTTAAACACCATCATTGTATTCCTCCTATAAAGCTTCTTGGCGTAATAAAATTGTAATATGTTGACTGCTTGTCAAAGTATAACTGTTGATCGAAAATATTTGAGACTTAAATAGCTACAAGCTACTGAAATCAGAGCAGTACCAAAACAATACATGAACTATTGGCTTGCAACAAATGCAAATTAACGACTAATCCTGTAGTTATAATGACCTAGTAAGGAGTCCTATTTAGTGATAACTATATCTTGTACAGCAAATGAAGCATAGATATCTTACATTACTTAAATGAGCATGGTTCATGTGATGGACCTCTAAATATATTTCATATTGAATAAGCCATATACATGCTACCCCCGTTATATTGTGTTGATAATATAAGTTACTCAAAAGTTGAATATAAAGGCTGAGAAATAATGAGTCAAGTTGAATGTCTATACTTAGCTTCACTCCAACTCCAGCTAATTCCCGATTTCTAATTTTGGCTACTATTTATCAGTGTAATTTGAGCCATATTGGAATTCATTAGAATAGAATTTAGAATAAAAAACCACGTCCATACAAAAAGTACAGGAACAGTGAGGAAGCTCAAATGAAAATGGGCAGGCCATACAATAAGAGGGAAGAAATAATGGTCCAGGTTATTAATGTCCTGGTTCACAGGGCACAGGAAGAGAAAAAGAGGTAGACCACTGAGACGTTAGGCTGATAGTTTAAGAAAAACAGCAGGTGTACGATGGTCTACAATAGCTCACAATAGAGAAAAGTGGAAAGAATTGGGGGAGGCCTTTGCCTATAAAAGGCACATAGATGGAGTATAGAAGAAAAGTGATAATTAAATAAAATTGATAATGCTATTATATTATGTAAGTAACAAAAAAAAAGCAAACCCCAGGCTCCATTAATTTTTTATTTATTTTTTTATTTTTTATTTATTGAACTTTATGCACAAGTACATAGGCGGACTTAATGCCACAGGCATTCTCTACCAGTCAACCAAAGGTGGTGCAGAGAGAAACTTAGTAGGTGCATTATTGAGAGCCAAAATTATTGATGAAATACAACTACAAATATAATACTGTATAGAGATATCATACCTACACTACAGTAGTATGTATCAATACCTACACATATAGATAAATAAATATACATACATATAAATAAATATACCATATACATAATAATACACAATATATAACAAATCATAAATTCGATAAACATAAATTAAAAGTATGAGGAATTTGAAATTATTGCCGTGATGGTTCTGCCAGTTTGTCGAGAAGTAATTGGCGAACTTTAGCCTTGAACACATGACTGCTGGTGGCCTTCCTGATTTCAAGAGGTAGCGCGTTCCAAAGGAGTACAGATTGTATTGGAAAAGAAGAATGAACAAACCCAGAAGAATGTGCAGGACAGATTAAAAGAAGATTATTTTTTGAGCGAAGGTCTCTATCATGGTTTGTAAATAGGTATTGAAAGAAAGGCGATAGGTAGATAGGAGGAGTAGGAGATGTAAGAATTGAATAGAGAGTAGTAAGTGCACGTAGATTTCTACGTTGGCGGATCGGCAACCAATTTAGTTGCGCACGACACGCAGACACATGGTCGTACTTGCGGAGGTTATAAACGAATCTAATGCAGTTGTTTAGAAGTCGATCATATTTGTTGAGATGTTCTGCATCAAGGTCGAAGTGGCAAACATCAGCGTAGTCAAAGACAGGAAAGAGTAAGGTCTGCACAAGTATGGTTTTAGTTTTTGTGGGCAGAAAATTCCGGAGACGGTAAAATGCACGGAGCGTTCCCGTCACTCTACGACCAACATGGGATACCTGATTTCGCCAGCTTAGAGTTGAGTCTATAAATAAACCTAGATCTTTTACCGTAGAGCTTAATTGTATTGTGGAGCCATTGTATGTGATAGGTGGGAGAGATTGTGCATCCACTCGGCCTATTAAACGTTGGCTACCTACAATTATAGCCTGGCACTTACTTGGATTCACAGTTAAACCGAATCTGCTCGACCAGCTGTGAACGTATTCTAAGTCCTGATTAACGCTATTTATTGCAGCAGCCAAATCTTCCACCCTCGCTTGAGCGTAAAGCTGTAGATCGTCCGCATACAAATGATACGCACATTGAAGATTAGTAGTTAGGACGTTAATAAATATTGAAAATAACAAAGGAGATAATATACCGCCTTGAGGGACACCAGCGTCAATCTCGCACCAACACGAAGTACTTTCGTGCAGGCGAACAGCCTGCTGGCGCCCCTGAAGATAACTTGTGAACCATTCCAGTGCATCCGATGAGATCATATATAAAGATAGAATGGATAAGAGAAGGTCGTGGCTGACGGTATTAAAGGCGTTTGAAAAGTCAACCAATGCGAGTACCGTAAGCTTAGTGTCTTCCATACCAGCCCTAATATCGCCAGTCACCTTTAAAAGCGCAGACACAGTGCTATGCCCGGGCCTAAACCCTGATTGTAGGGGACTTAATAAATTATTTTTAAAGATAAAAGTGGACAGCTGTCTGTGTACACAGGCCTCGAGCACCTTTGATAGGAAAGGCAAAATACTAATGGGCCGAAAATGATTGGGAAGGGAGGGGTTTAAGATTTTTGGAAGAGGTATCACATAGGCCTTACGCCACAGAGACGGGAACTGCCCAGTATCCATGGAAAAATTTATGATGTGGGTGATTACCGGCAGGAGATGATCTAGAATTGTAGTAATCATACGACGACTAATGTTATCATAGCCCACAGCATTGGATTTTATAGATAAAATGATTTTTTTGACCTCATTCGGTGTCACTGGAGAAAAATTAAAAGGGTTAATGTCGGGACTAGGTAAGTTTGCTACGTATTCCATTGTGCAACTTTTGGTTTGCTGACTCATAGGAGTAAAAGTGGTTAAATTATGGTTTATGTCATCCAAACCAACAGTTGCCTGAAACTCAGAGTTCCGCTGCTTACCTATTCCGAATGTTCCTAAAAATTTCCAGATATTAGCAGGGGGAGAAGAAGTAATATTATTAAGGATATAACGGCGTTTGGTATTACGTATCATTTGATTGCACCGATTTCTAGTAGCCTTGAAAAGTGACCACGTTTCATCGCTCCGATTCCTTAGATGCCTGCGAAAAGCACGATCCCTGAGTCGCATTACCATCCGAACCGCATCTGTAATCCAAGGCGCTGGTGGACGTTTTAATTTTACTCTTCTAATAGGTGCGTGGACATCATACAGTCTAATGACCATATCATCAATCCCATTTTATTGCTGATTTTATATCACTTAGGTGGCAGTCAAGCACACGGGCCAACTGATGGGAAGCGGTTACCGTGGCCTATGAATGTTTGCAACACCAGGGGTCGCGCTGCTGACCCTGCAAAGACCTAATACCCTTCTTCAAGAACCCCATATTGTAGTCCGCAACCTCAGCCTCACATGTCAAACAATTCTTCTCAACACACCATTATATAGGAGGTAGAACATGCACAGAGAGGCAAAATATCATAAGGCTAAGATATTCCACACTGCCTGTAAGTATGGGATTGTTGACAATCCTCAGCGCCCGTCTTTGACCTGAGTCGGACGGATCAAGTTGGTATGCAGCTTTGGATGCAACCGGACCTAATGCTGTGATCATGATGTCAATATGTCATCCATGATGATTAGATTAAGTACATACAAGTACCTACATTAAATGCTTGGTTCAGTATGCTAAAGGCATTCCTTGGTTATTGTCTTAGAAAATAACCAAGGAAAAACAATGATTACGTATTTTTAATCAACCAATTTCGATTGCTTTTATAAATTAGATAAGGTATATCGTCACTAATCATCAACTATTACTTTTTAACAAAACACGGATCAATTCAATACCAAAAAAATATATGTGTAAAGCTTAAACATTGCATTCGCCCAACAGCTGATTATAAGAAAGCCGCCATATTACATTAACGATACTCGTTTCACCACTAAAATAGACAGTGAGAGCGACACGGGAGCATATAAATAGTATTCTATTGTTTATCCTGTCGCTAAATGTCAAATTGTGGACTCATGCTAGCAAATTGAGCTATACTGTCAAGTATACTACGGATCTTATCCGAAAACATTAGAACCGTTCCGTTTTGATACACTACAGTCGGAAACAGTATCGTTTTACAAAATTCATGGTAGATCAGCCGTCGAAAACGATGCCACTGAGAAATACATTACAGTATACTACTGCCGTATTAAACACATGGTAGAGCTACAGAAAGATATGTACATCGTCGTAGAGAGCTTAACTTATTCAGGGTACAGTGGGGTGGAACTGAATTGCTGGACAATACTCCCCTTACGCGAGCTAATACTAAATTTAATACAGTTGCTGAATAAGTAGACGTGTTCTCGTGTTCACTAAGTGAATTCGTAAAGGTTACGCTATTTTAAATTGTTATTATAAAATAATTAGATTAATTGTATTACTTTGAAATAAAACTATTTTTAACGGATTCTATCTCGATTTATTTGATGTTATTTTATATTTTACATTGATCCCGACGTTTGATGCTTTGAAAGCTTTGATGACGATAGAATCCGTTAAAAATTGTTTTATTTCAATGTGTGACATTCGCGTAAACTTCCGACAATATAATTGTATTACTATTGAGATATAATTAAATCTAAATTATGAATATACATATTTATGTGTAAATTTAGTCGTGAAAAATATGTATCTAAAGTGCCTAGTTTAATATAACAATATGTTCTGATATATAATTAATAATGTTACTACACTGTCATCATTTATCATGTAGAAATAGATGTTTACATGTAACATCGAAATAAATTCTACCCGGATCCCTAATATAACAGCGAGATGATATTTATTATCAACGATTGAGTTTCTAATCAACGAGATTTCATATTTTACTGCTCATCGCCTTTTAGTTATAGCGTGATGATTTATAGTCCGAACGTTGACCATGTCCGAGTTCTATTGAACTGCAGAATTTCGTGATGATCAGCTTTGTAATAATAAAGGAATGATCAATAATAGATTCGGTCGATTTTACCCTGCTGCTCTTATCACACTTATAATAGCGTGATGATATATAGCGCAGTTTATGACTATACCCTAGAAAAAATGTTCATGCAAAATTTCAGCTGCTTTCAAGTGTTGTTCAGCGGTCTTCAAGTGATGCTCGGACATCGATAGTAAAAAGCAGACAAACAGACAAAAATTCTAAAAATAACATTTTTGGTATCGGTATCATTCCTAAAATACATAACAATTATTTTTTTGGAAAAATATTTAATGTACAGTTTTCACCTCGTTACGATTTTATTATACATAATATGTATAGATGTATAGGTATAAATATAAATTTTATTCTCGTAAATGGTCGGAAAAATATCCATCAACCGATATAAATGACAACGTAATTGCAGATTGATAGAAAATTCGAGAATGAAAGAAAAAGACAAAAGGTTTTTTTTTAAATATTTCCGCATATTTCAGATCTAACTTGAAATTTACTTTTTCATTTAGCCGCTCTTTAGCTTGAGGACGCCAGAGCGTTATTCCCGGAATTTGGAAACCTTAACACTTTGGAGCCCGTGGTCTGATCTCGTATTATTTCCCTTGATTTGGCTTAGTTTAGTTTTTATGGGAGCGATTGCCATCCAACCCCTCAACCCTGAATAGCTGGTGTACTGGCTAACAGGCGCGGTTGGGTTGGGCCCCGAAGAACTTGATGGGTCTTTATACACCCAATGTAGTTGTTTAACCAGCAAAAACTGGAGAGGTTTTATGATAAGAAGGGAGAAGGGAGGGAGAGGCTCGGACTTGAGTTTTCCTCTCGGGTTGTTGTCAGACGGCTAAAAGAGTGCAAGTTTTGAATGCAAACGGGATTGGTACTCGGATCACGAGCAAGTTTGTTTCTTGTTACCTGTTACCTGTTATCGGTTACATATTATCTGTTAATGATTTTACTATCTAATCCGTAATTACAGCATTACTCATCAAAGCCTTCTAGCTTTGATGAGTAATGCAACGATAACGATGTATAAAGGTAACTAACTATATCATGAATTATAATTTTTTCTTTCCTGTTTGATTAGATATTTAGATTTTGGGTTTATCCGCTATGGATCTACTATGTGTTTTCAATAGCAGCATGATAAAATTAATCTAGAAAGTAATAAGCATAAGGCTAATAAAATGTTTGAATCATTTTTGTTTATCCTCTTAATATTATAAATGTGAAAGTTTTTGAAGATGGTTGCAAGTTTGGATGTTTATGTTACGCAATCACGCTTTAACGGCTCAACGAATCTGGCTAAAATTTCGTACATTGATACGGGATATATTATAGTCTGGAATAACACATAATCTACTTTTATCCCTGGAATAGGTTCTCATGGGTTGTAGTAACGGTATCAGAATTGCAGGCGGGCGAAACTAAGGACAACAGCTAGTGATATAAATATGAAAGTTTGTGAAGATGTTTAGATGTTTGTTACTCAAACTGGATCGGATATATGCAGCTACACGCGACACCTGCTCAAAGGCAACCCTAATGCCACTGACTACGACGTTCGCGCAGCCAACGGCTGCTCTTCGCCTTAATTTTGGACCTAGATTTGTGGTTATTTTTCTTGCGAAAATCCCCATGAAACCCCCGCCAGTCAGCGGGAGTGGTTATTGTTGCAATTGTATTTTATTAATGCCACTTTTTTATTTATCAAAATGTAATTCAATTTATCAAAAGGACTAATATAATAATATTATTTTTATTTGTATTTTATATCACATAAACAGAATTTTAATTTTACTTGACATAAATGTAATAATATAATGATCAGTTTATAATTTAGTAATTCACTTGACATAATATGGTTACTAACAGTAGATTTAAGTCAAATTGTTACTAACAAATTGGGCCTAGTTGAAATCAATAAATGAATTTGAATTTGAATTAAAACCGCACGCCTCCGCCTTAAGAATGTTCCGGGTTTAAGATGACCCAATAAGGCAATTCAATCGCAACCGGGTGACCCTGGGCCATCTAAAGCTTTAAGATATCCTCGGGTGTGGGATCCAGCCACGGTGTCCCCTTGCCCCGGAGAGGCCCCCCAATCCTGCGCTCATGGACGGAGGTCGTTAAGTGAACGGGAGAGTTCTAAATCTCTCCCGGGCCACTTCCTTCTCATATTTGGAGTACCTACCTGTTCCATTTCTTACCTTCAAGTAGATTATCTTTTTGAGAAATTATAATACTTAAATAAATGAATGTAACATAAACTTAATGACTCATCATCATCAACCTATTCTGGTCTACTGCTGGACATAGGTCTCCCCTAATGAGCGCCCTAGCGCCCTGTCTTCAGCTTGCCGCATCCAGCATCTGCCCGCAGTCTTTCGCAGCTCGTCATCCCACCTGGCCGGAGGGCGTCCTACACTACGTTTGCCGAGTCGCGGTCTCCACTCAAGAACACGTTTACCCCAGCGGTTGTCGGTTCTTCACGAGATATGGATATCGCGGGATATCTTAATGACTGGTATTATGTTACACGCAAATATATGATGTTCCTAATTACGATGAAAAGATTTTGATTTTTATCTATGCCTACTACACAAATAATTACTTACTTCCCTCTAATCAAGGTTGTTAGTCCGGCATCTCGTATTAGTCATTTAAGCTTTTGTCTTATGGCCAAATAAAAACAAGTTTATATATTAATAATCATAACATTATATTTGTACATAAATAAAAAATGGTTATAAGTATGTATAATATATTAATAAACAATAATAAAGATAATAAAAAATAAAGATATCACTTGATCAATTGAATACATATTATATTATTATATAATAAAAACATAATAGGACTAGTGATCCAAAAATACTCATAAAATATTAACGTTAATATATATACTCACAACTGTATATCCAGAAGGGGTAGGCAGTGGAGTATTAGCACCTACATGTTTATTTATTAGGTATATAAGATATACATTGTATTAATAAGAGAATTTCAAAATAAATTTGTACATATTGGGCCTTATTAAACCACTGCCCAAAAAGGAGTGTAGTGATTCCAGGGTTCATTCGTGTATGTGTGTTTCCTTAGCTAACTTTGAAATATCTGAGCAGTTTTGGATAAATGTGGTTATAGTAGTTTTACACTTTTGCCTAGTCATATTACATCTATAAATGGCTGACCAGCCTACCATCACTGCTACCGTCCAGCCTTATGTATTTTACCTTAGGAGATGCCCTCACTGCCCGCGACGCGTAGAAATTATTCGGCCCTTGTCGGCGGGGGACGACGTACACAGGTATAGCAACAACAACATTATTACGAAGTTATTACGCAGACCTATCAACAGAAATTTCGTATACCGGCATTAGATCGGTCGTCTATTATACCGACACACGACCAAACTTCTATTGGTAAGGCTGATAGTCCGTGTTACTCTGTCTACCATCTCGTTCTACTTAGCGACACCCTCTCCATAGGTATCGCTAGAATCTGGAAATCATTCCTGACACCGTCTATTCCGTTTTGTTAGACTAATCGAAATGACAGTCTATCTTCCGGATTGTTAGACCATGATTTATTACATACTGTTCGACTAATCGAACTAACAGTCTAACTGAACTTTCGGATTGTTAGACCATGTTCTAACAAAAATAATCTAAAAGAAGGGAGTGTTTTCTCCGTTTTGTTCGAGTAATTGAACTAACGATCTAAAAAAAACGGAGGAGATGAACGACACTGGATATTTATTAAACAATGTAATTTTAGTTAAGGCAGTTGTGCTTCTTTTAAATAATTGATTACAATAATTCATAGGCATTCAACTACTGTTTATACATGGGAGGTTGCTCTTCATGCATATCATTTGGCTGTTGTTGCACGACATATTGCGGTGGCTGGGGCATGACATAAAGCGGCCGCTGGTTAACGATAATCTGCGGTGGCTGGTGCATCATATAATGCGGCTGTTGCACGACAAATTGCGGCTGCTGGACCATAGGATACTGTGGTGCTTTCGAAGAGTTATCCGAGTAATAGCTTCTGATAACCACCAAGCAGTAGATGGTTAAGACTGAAGAGAAATACGAAAATATATTAATGATATATAGCTTGTCTTAAATCCTACTAATCTAATAGATACAAAATGTAGAAAAAATTGGGAAGATGAAAATTTGTTATCTCGTCTGATGTATCTGGATGTTTGTTATCTCGTCTGATGTATCTGGATGTTTGTTATCTCGTCTTATATCGTCTGGATTTCCCGGTGTTCAACTCGGCTTTTACTTCTACGTTCAAAGTCAAAGTCAATATGTATTTATTCTGTATAGACCATCAAAACGGCATTTACAAAATGTAAAAAAAAAATTGACTAGGTTTTAGCAAATAGACCACCATTTTGAAACGCGGCCCTGTCCTGATAAGACTCCGGCAAAAACTCAGCAGGTTTTTTAGTCTATTTAAAAACATGTTTACTAAATTTAATTACAATGTTTTGTTTGAGTAACATGTGAGGGAGCAAACAGCTTGTTTTTCATTTAAATATTTTTGAATTTTATAACAGCTTTCTTGGCCAAGTTAAGTTTTAATTTAACTTTTAAATTTATGAAAAGGTTGATTCTTCATTTCATTAAGGAGCTTGTTGTAGAAGTATATACAGTCACCCCGGAAGCAATTACTGATCTTGTGGAGTCTACTATCACAATTTTGCGTGGTCCTCGGCATCCTTAGCAGTTAGTTTTTACCATATTTTAACTTTTTTTAATTATTTTAACGTTTAACTTAGGAATTTTTTTTATTTTAGCTTTTTTTTTATAAATACCTTTATTTATTTTGACACGAGACAAAAATGTACATTCGTCCATATTTAGTCTTAAGAAATCACTATTTATAATATGACGTCTCGAAAATGCCGCAGTGGAGTTTGTTGCGCCGTTTCTTCTCCACTAGGGCCTAGGAAGCGATGGTACACTTAGTTTTAAGCAGATTTTGACGTCAAAAAGATGTAATTACGTTGCACTATTTTGAAAAATAAAGACTTTGACTTTGACTTTGACTTTGACTTTGACTTTGACTTTGACTTTGACTTTAGCCCATTGACACGCATAGCAGTGATTTGACTCGCATGTCATCTTTATCGACGTCATCATCATCTTAGCATTAGTCACTTCCACCTCGGAGTCCGGGGTCCGTTTTACTGCTTATACACCTCCACTTCGCAAGGTCTTGGGCATCCATGGTAGTGAGACAATTGGCACGCATGTAATCTTCTATGACGCCAAGCCATACGTATGTTACGTAGCCAGGTACAGTAACCGACCACTTTCATACTTTATGCCTCCCTTACGATATTATTTTCATCCCTACGCATTATAAGTGCATACCTGGACAAAGTATTTCGTTTTACGAGGCTATCTATATCTACTTAGAGGCCTAATCTTGTGAATTTGTTTATATGCTTGGAACCACTGCCCTTATTGGAAAAAATCTTTTGCCATTTTAAATGTACATTATCCCCATTGAACATAAGCTAAATATTTTGTGTCAGTAACGATGAGCGAACCGACGCGACGTGAAGCGCGAGCGGGTTGCTAGTGTATAGTAAATATAATAGTATTTTTCGAGGGATATGCTCTATGGGCAACCTTACACCCCGGCGTCTGCAGACCCGAGACGGCGTGCGGTTTTAGTCGGTTCAAGCCCGACATAACCGCCCCCGCTGCCCGGCGGGGGGTATCCGAGGGGATTTCCGCACGAAAAAAAAAAAAAAAAGGTACTTACATATATCAATTATGTTAATTATAATATCAAAGATTGCGGGATACAGAAAACTGCTGGTGATGAGCGTGGCTAGGGTCAACAAAGTGAACACGACACCGTAGATGAGGAAGGCTTTCACGTACTGACGATTATACTGAAAGTAAATAAAATGTTTAGAAAACTGTAAATTTTTTTTTTTTTTTTATATTAGTAACCGAAATTACTAATATTCCTCCTAACCCCTCCAGCTAAGCTTGATTGCTTAGGAGTGGGTTCACTTCGGTAGTGTAATGGCCAGGATTCGAACCCAGGACCTCTCGGTCATAGAGGCGACTCCTTAACCATTAAGCTACCGACGCTTCATACGCTTCTACCGAATCTATACATGAAAATAAAATCTCAACGAGAATAAATATGCCTCCATTGAAAATTTATAGAAAAGTATACCTACTGTGTGGTCTAATGCGTGATTTGTACAGAAAAGTCAAGAGGCATAAGGCATACTCACTCATCCCACGAGCGTTTTACGAACTCAGTTTTTCAGGCTAAATAGGTACGAAAGAAAGAAAAAGAAAAAACTTTGGTGATACCGAAGTTCTGTAGTTAGACCAGTTGTTGGACTTTTTTAGAGCTCCGACTATCCGAAACGACTGCTATAGATGTTTGTATGCAACCGGAACCGACGGTTGAACATATTCTCCAAGGTACGGATTACGCATTAAGAATGATCACCCATCCTAAGACTAACCTGGCTAAGATTGCTTAGCTTTGCATTATGTTTATCTGCTCGATCATTACTTAGCTAAGAGCAAGGCGTATCGCATAATCAAAGCAAAATCGTACGTAACGAGGCAATTTTGCTCTGCGATCACTCGATACGTACAATGCGATACGCCTTACGCCTCTTGCCTTTTCTGAATAATTCACGCCTAACAGTCGAAAATTTTAGTCTGTTAAGGCGGTAAGCCAGGATCGATGTTTTAGCATTACAAGAAAATTCATCAGATTTAGCTAAAACTTTGCTTGAAGATTTGTCAAGAATAATGCAATTTCCATCCATACTATTTTTTGTTAAAGGCATAAATAAATATAAGGCACATTAAGGCACACTTTAGCTTAAAGGTAACACAGAAAATCTCGAAACTTTTCCCGACTATGTAGAGTTTCTTGCTTTCAGTCTATCTACGAAACGGCTTAACTTCAATATTTTCCGGGATCTCCATCAGATCTTCACAACCCATAGCAATATCGAAGTTCCGTAGTAAGAGCAAGTAGTCGAACTTTTTAGGGCCCTAACTACCCTTAGTGAATGCCACAGATGTTCGTATAGCAAACGGGAACGATGACATAACGTGCTCTCCAAGGCACAATCGAGGCAGCACTATTTATATAATATTGATATTCTTGTACCCTCGTCTGTCTATCAGCGGCTTGCAGGTAAAGTTGACTTGCGCACCGAAGATCTAGGTGGTGGCCCATAGACCCATACACATCATCATCCTACTCTAGTCTACTGCTGGACATAGGTCTCCACCAATGAGCGCCATAGCGCCCTGTCTTCAGCTTGCGAAGCCAGCATCTGCCCGCAGTCTTTCGCAGATCGTCATCGCACCTGGCCGGAGGGCGTCCTACACTACGTTTGCCGAGTCGCGGTCTCGGTTATCGGTTCTTCGCGAGATATGGCCGGCCCACTGCCACTTCAGCTTGCTAATTCTTTGTGCTATGTCGATTACCTTGGTTCTCTGTCGGATGTATTCGTTACGAATCCTATACTTCAGAGAAACTCCGAGCATAGCTCTTTCCATAGCTCGCTGAGCGACTTTGAACTGGTGGACCAGCCCTACCGTGAGTGTCCACGTCTCAGCTCCGTAGGTCATTACGGGTAGGACGTACTGATTGAAAACTTTCGTTTTCAAACACTGCGGTATGGATGACCCATACACATACCATATTAAAAGAAAGTCTGATCACAAATTAGTACCTGGTGTATACCAAAGAGGAGCAGGCCCGAGAAAATCACGCGGATTAAACTGAAGGAGAGATTGATGGCTATAATCGCATTGATACTCGGATTCGCAAACCACGCAGCTGCAAATAGGGACACTGTGAAAATGATTGAGGTTACCATACTCCATACCTGTAAATAATAAACATAGTTAAAAATGTATAATATAAAACCGATCTGCATAAAATAAAATTGAAAAAATCCGTTCCCGCAGGGGGAACGCACAGGTAGATTTCGTGAAGCAATTAATATTATTTTATATAGAGAACTACGGACTTTAAACAATATTTCGTGAAGATTTCCGTACCGCACTATTTTTTTTCTTTTTCTCGAAAACGGTAAATTTGAGCAAAAAACGTTTCGGACATTTATTTTAGAGCAAAAAATAACCTATCGGTTAGAAATATTTTTGCCCCTCTATGACCTATGCTTCTTCTATGGCCCACGCCTAGCGTATTTTTAACATGTTTAAATTTTTTTTCTCGAAAACGGTAACTTTTAGCGAAAAACTTTTCAGACATTTATTTTAGACTTAAAAATGGCCTATCGATTAAAAATGTTTCCTATGGCAAGAATGTTCACCGGTTAGAAGTTATGATTTTTTTCCCGAAAAAATTTGTTTTTCCCCCCTCTACTTTTAGTTAAAGTTTCAATCTTATAGGTTTTTAATTAAAAGTTGTTGGTATTCATGTATACTATGGGATAAAATTAGAACGGTTCGAATATCTTTCATGGAACGTGAATTTTTGAGGAAAAACTGATTTCACAAAAAGTGAGGCCCTACCGTCCCCTTAGGCCGGATTCCACCCGTTCACGAACTTAAACTAAGTTTACACCCAAGCAATTTTTGACAGCAGTTTGAAAGCGATCGGGGCAAAAATGCGACCGTGAGAGTGCCGCAAATTTTGGGAAGTGGAACCATACATACATATATATAAGTATATAAACTTTTTGACCAGTGGTCATTTCGGACTCAGGGGGTCATAACTAGACCTCCTATGAAGATTTTTTTTTTAAATTCGAAAGTAGTCAAGAAACCAATAGGTAGATCGATTTCATCGAAATCTACCTAATAGATCGATTTCATCGAAATCTACCTAAAAAGTAAACATTAAATATTCAAACCACTTGCACGGTTTTGTGGGAGGGACATTGTATTAGTTCATGTATGTATATATTTTTTTTAATAAGTCCATTAAATATAAGTAGCTTTGAATGTAGCCCGCCAAAACGCTACCACAGAATAGATAGCAGTAACGTGCTACTGGTAACAAAAATCTTGACATTTGGCAGTCCGTATTTTTAGGTCTCTTTGTAAGCACATTCCATAACCATTCATAGATTATTTAAATATCAATATCGTTCAAAGGATAATTGGTTATGAGAAGAATATTATGTATAATTGTTTGGCACGCTCTGAATGGCTCAATGGATTTTAACTTGAGAGATGCCGTTAGATTCGTATTTACTGTGAGGGTGCTACTGGGTATATCACAATCAAAATAGCGGATTTTAGGCGCTAACACGTGTGTTGCAAAAAAATATTTTCTCTCAAACTTATCGAGTAGGGTATCAACATGAAGAGCTTTAAAGGGGGATTTCAAAAATATATGTATTTCATAACTAAAAAGTGTACAACAAAATTATAAATAAAAAATCAAAAAACCCGACTGCCCTAAAAAGACCGAAACAAGTTCAACAGCATTTGCAAATCATAAACCGAAAGAAAATTAATCGGTCCTGCCTGCTATCAAACTTGTTTCGGTCTTTTTAGGGCAGTCGGGTTTTTGTTTTTTAATTAATAATTTTATTGACTGGCCAACTTTTTGACGTTTATTTAAACATTTTGGAACTTACTATACATACCTACGCTTTATGCACTATAGTGTTTCAACAAATTGTGACGTCACCTAAACACCAAAGTCAGCAATTTAGTAAGCAATTATGTATTTACCTATTTTCTTAGCCCCAACCGTCACCCCTAGGCCCGCGCTCATGGAGAACGGGGATCATTCTACCGCCGGGAGAGTATTTAAAAGTTTCCTTACCAGGCTCACACAACCGATAATGAACGATCCTGTTCTTAAATCCACACAAAAACAACAGTTGGGTAATATACACGCCATCTTAACTCTGAAACATAATTATGATTCAATATAAAATAAAATAGATCTGTACAAACGAACAAGGAACCTCGTCTTTTTTGAAGTCGGTTAATTAAAAAATCAATGTTTGTTTGTTTATTCGTATCTTACGTGTTGCCACCAATCATCTGATTACGATAAAACTTTATCAAATTATTACTTGTGTATAGGTAATGACAGGTATGACATCGAAGCAAAGTGACAAACACGTTATACTAAGCGGACGTCATAAAAAGCATAATCTTAGAACATAATCATTGAAATAAAACTATTTTTAACGGAATCTATCGCGATTTATTTGATGTTATTTTATTATTTACATTGAACATCAAATAAATAACGATAGAATCCGTTAAAAACAGTTTTATTTCAATGTGTGACGTGACATACGCGTAAACTTTCGACAATATCATAATATAATCAGTAGTGTAATTCATAGTTGCGAAGTTCAATATCGCGATGTACGTTACAGCGAAAGTTTACTATTGCGACGGACGTTCTTGCAAAGTTCATTATCGCGATGTACGTTACAGCGAAAGTTTTTTTTTTTATATTTAGGACACGTCAATTTGACTTCACCTCGCCTGATGGTAAGCTAAAGGTAAAGTCTCAGGAAAGAGGGTCACCATTACATACACGTACCATGTTAACAATGGTGGCACTCAGCTTGACGGCCTCATCAGAAGAGGATTGTCGTCACAGCACCGCGTGACACCCACCGGTCCCACTAGTGCTGCGACCACAACCCCCCTGCCCGGCTATGCACTTGCTGACCCCTGAATGCAATCAAACCGAAATTGGATTACTATGGAGGGTTTTTCGCAATCGTGCACGGTGGTACCTACCCGACCGAATTTTGTGACAAATTTGTGTCAACAAATTTCTACCACCAGTAGATACTACTACTGCCACAGACGTTGTCGCGAATTTTGGTTGCTACTAAAGTGGGTTAGGTTAGGTTAGAACTGTGACCCCAACAGCCGGAACCACTGGTCTTTTTCTTTTTAGTATAGAACTTTCGCGACAACGTCTGTCGCTATAGTAAACTTTCGCTGTAACGTACATCGCGATATTGAACTTCGCAACTATGAATTACACTCTATAATCAGTCTTCTATTGTCATTATTAACTCTAGCTTCGTTAATCTAAAACATGAACTAACACAAGAGAAATAAACGTCGTCACACGGAAAAGGGTGGGGAAGGGTCACGAAAACCAGCACTATAATCAGACATCATTGAAGTGAGATTTTCTTTAGGCACTTTGAGCACTTTTTTGGGTGAACATAAATCATGGAACTCGCGTCATCATTGTACATGCTTTACATGTTAAAAAAGCGGCCAATAGCGAGTCGGACTCGCCCATTAAGGGTTCCGTAGCAGCAAGTAACATAATAATGTATTTTTTGTTTTATATTTGAGTTGATTGAATGAAAGGTAAATTGCAGTTTACGATTTATGACGTATTAAAAAAAACTACTTACTAGATCTCGTTCAAACCAATTATCGTTGGAAGTTTATATGGTAATGTACATCATATATTTTTTTTAGTTTTTTCATTCTCTTATTTTAGAAGTTACAGGAGGGGGGACACACATTTTACCAATTTGTAAGTGTCTCTCGCGCAAACTATTCAATTTAGAAAAAAATGATTTTAGAAACCTCAATATCATTTTTGAAGACCTATCCATAGAACCACACACGTATGGGTTTAAAATTTTAATTTAAAGTTTAAAATTTTTTTGAGTTTCAGTTCTAAGTATGGTGACCCCCAAAATTTATTGTTTTTTTTCTATTTTTGTATGAAAATCTTAATGCGGTTCACAAAATACATCTACGTACCAAGTTTTAACAGCATAGATCTTATAGTTTAGGAAAAAAGTGGCTGTGACATACGGACGGACAGACAGACAGACATGACGAATCTATAAGGGTTCCGTATTTTGCCATTTGGCAACGGAACCCTAAAAATGGATGGATGGATTTATGGATGGATGGAATGAGGGAGGGAGGAATGTATGATGACGATTCAAAAAACACACAAGTAATTATTTCAGGTTTCACTTCTGTAGGCACTCCGGGAGTGCGGATAGATGTGAAAACTTGAACAATTACTTACTGTTGTTTTTAATATCTCGTTATTAGCAGCATGTCACTATAAGCAAAGTCAATAAGTCAGTATATTCGAATATTTTATAAAGAATTCTAAATGAAAACTAAACTTCACACAAGGTAATTAATTTCTATTAAGCGGTTGGTCACCATAGGCGGAGTTATAATAAACGGACTTTAATGCACAATTATTCGACCCATCGAGCTGGACTGGATTTTAATCGATAAAAGTATATTCCAGCTATACAAGACAGATACAGGTAGTTAAGTTAGCGTATTCTAACATACTACTGATAAGTAGAATGATTTTTTGAAACAATTAGTTTCAAAAAATCATTCTACTTATCAGAGAAGGCAAAGGCGTATCTTTCCCAGTTCGAGTCCGAAGAAAGATTGAAGAAGTCTCATATGAACTGAATTTGCTAGGGCTCCAATTTAAGCAAAATGTGTATTAAATTAAAGTGTATTAAATTAAGCAAAAAATTAAGAAAAACTAAACTTATTTACAAGTTTAACAATACAACTCAGTTATGAATTAGTCAATAGTACTGAGATTCCAAAACTAACGAAGCATTCCATCAACAAACAAATGCGTCATAAGACATTTCACAAAAAATTAAGAGAAACTAAACTTATTTACAAGTTTAACAATACAACTCAGTTAAGAATTAGTCAATAGTACTGAGATTCCAAAACTAACGAAGCATTCCATCAACAAACAAATGCATGAGAAATATAGTATATTATGCAACTAGTGAATAAAGGACGGATTTAAAGCGAGGGCCGTAGATGAGTCACGAGCAAGTGAAGGATTCTAATGATTGAATCACGAGCGCAGCGAGTGATTCAACTGTTAGAATCCTGAACGACGCGAGTGATTCATGGCACTCGATATAAATTCGTACTTTATTCAGGAGTTGCATACTATACTTTATACCATTACTACGAGAAAAGACATAATTTAAGCGAAAATAAATATTTAATCAAGAAATAAGAATTGTTACATTAATTGAAATGGACATTAAAATTAGAGCAATGACTGAAATTAAGCGTAATTTTCTTAGTGGTCAACTTGTGAAACAATATTTATTTAATCTAATGCCAAACTCCTTGTCGCAAATATCGACCAATCAAATCTCGAGAATTTATTTGCACCAAAGAGTTTTGAATTTCGAATCTTAGCGCAAGGAGTTTGTGTAAGCATTGAAATAGAGACCGGATATATTTTTTCACCTTAGCAGCTCAAACATACTGGGTTCCCTGCTTAATAAGAGTGAGGGAAACGCGTTTTCCCTGCGAGAGTGAGGGAAAGTGATTTGAATTTAGAATGCTGCGAATTATCATTGTTATATACGAAACACGTCATTCGAAGTTCGATTTATCAATTATTTTTTTTGTGGAGATGGCACTAGTTGACTTTGTGTTTATCAAATTTCAGAACACCCAAACAATAAAACGTTCGGAAACTAATAAACCTTTAAAATGAAAATTATTTGGTAATGTTGTAATTAAATATCTAATTAAATAATAAAATATAATGAATACACTGAAATAAAGAAAAAATTAAGAAAATGTTTTAGAAAAAATACGAATAACTGCAATTTTAAATTTTAGTAGATACTTATTGTTTGCAAATATATGTGGTTTCATTTTTATTCATATTGTATTTTTTTATCTCTATTAATGTTCTCGCTGCTAAGGTGAAAAGTTGTATGTGTCACGCGAGAGAAAAGTTATTTCCAGCTCGTGCCTTTGAATCCCTTGCGACGCTCAGGATTCTAATGTAGAATCACTCGCTAACGCTCGTGATTCAATTATTAGAATCCTTCGCTTACTCGGGATTCATAATTAGCACTCGCTTGGAAAACCAACTTTCCTCTCTAGTTGAACAAATAACTATTGTGTTCGAAATTCAAACACCAAAATAGTGAATAAAAACAAAACAGTGAGAGCAGAGTTTATTGACTGTTTTGCGTGAATAAAATAAGCTTTTTAGAGTAGGTATGGTATAAAAAACGTTTAAACAAAAACAATCGTCTGATAATTAAAATTATAAGCCTTCGCTTCTAGTCACAGATTAGAAAGATACAAGTAAACAGATACGTAATAATCAAAATAATATTGTAATTTTAGGATAGCACAGAATAAATAATAAAAAAAATACTCACGTTTTATCTGTAAATAATAGATAAAGAACTCAAAGTAAAGTACATACACAATTTTCAAATTTGTTTTATATTACATGAAAAATAGGAGATCGTCACACTGAATGACAACAATCCACTTTCTGGATTCGATGTCATTGCCAAAGTAAGTTATTGGCTGACTAAAGCAAAATAATCAATGCCATAATGTAATCACCTTGATAATAGAGACTATCAATAGATAAAGGTTGATAAGAGTCCTTTTTAACCGCCCGTTCAAAAAAATGTTCGTCTGTTTTTATTTATTTTTTATTTTTTAAAGTGAAATCTTCTTTAGTCGCATTAAGCACTTTCCATATGAGCACTTTTTGGATGAATAAAAATCATGAAACTCGCGTTATTTTTTTATTATCACGTCATCGTCATTTCGAAGTTATCAGCGAGACGCCTACGTCGTGGAGACGCTTTTCATATATTTTTTTATAACGCCATCTTTGTTGTAGGTGGATGGTTAGATGGATGGAGGGAGCGAGGGAGAGAAGGAGAGATGGAGGGAGCGAGGGAGGGATGGAGGGAGTGACGGAGGGGGGAAGAGATACAGGGTGGAATAAAGGGAGGGATTAGGGAGTTAGAGTTTTGTGGATGATGATAATTCAAAAAGTACCGCGTAATTGCTCAAGTTTTTTCCTTTTTATCGTACTCATCAATATCATTATTAATCTAACGATGATCCCAGTTGCATCTGAGGTCTTCACCTCGGTCCGGGGTCCGTAACTTTCGTGTAAAATCTAATTTATTATTGATCAGCATCCTCCGAACCTTACCCCAACTCAGTTGGGGTCGGCTACAGGTTACGGCTACGGTCGACATACAGATATTTTTGTTGTGGGTAACAACATACTTACGCTTTTCGGATTTTCCCCTTTACTTGTGCTATAAGACTATACTTTCTGCATATCATGATACATATAAATATCATGATTCTAGCTCAACGGGAAGTAACCCTATAGGTCTAGATTCCCTTGCAATTGTCTAAATATAACATAATATAAAATAAAGTCGATTCCCGGAATCTGTTCGCTGAGAACTTCTAAACTACCCAATGGATTTTAATGCGGGTTTCACCAACATAACATAGAGTGGTTCCAGGGAAAGGTTAATATTAATAGTTATTTAATTTATTCAGGGACAACAAACAGTTACAACATGTGTAGTACAAATTTTGAAAGTAGATTGGTTATTTTATAGGCAATATTGCAACCCACTACGTTATCCGCAGATTAAAATACATAATATAGCAGAGGGTGCCACTAGAGTTTGGTACATTACAAAAAATAGTAATAATCAAAAACAAAGAAAATAAATCAATTTGCAAAAAAAAACAACTTAAATAAAAATAAACTGAGACACACATGAGAAGAAATACATCCATTACAATTATAACAATAAATTGATTAAATTAAATTAGGCTCATTAATTAGGCTTATAAATTATACATTAAATTATATTAGATATATATTAAATTACATTACATTAAAATCAAGATCCGTGCAGCTAACTATGAAAGCATTAATATAGGTATGTATTAATAATTAAGTTGATTATCATGAATGAATTACAAATTAATAAAAAAATCATATGTATTTGATGTAGTTTGTTACTATTTGTGGATAATTTGCTGAAATGTGACAATAATTGTTCAAAACAAACTGAGTTCTTCAATCAAATACGCTGCCTAACCCTTTGAAATATAACAAAACAGTGTAACTATCATGGAATTATTCCTCTTTTATAGGTCCACAAAAAGTCCGCGATGGCATACTATATATCTCTTCGTACCTGGTTGCGAAAGTTGAGTTACGAATGTGCATATTTGATGGAGGAATTGGAAAGCTATATATAATACACTAAATATGTTAGTTACTTAAGCATTTTATACCACACAATTTCATTGAATATCTTCTGAAATATCGTGATTTCAAACCTTTGGTGCAATGATAATTATAGGTTCGCGCCCGGCGTTGCGTGGCGCTGCAATCGCGTCATAGGATTTCTTGCTACGTAATTATAATATTTTGCTTGCGGTGACGTAGACGTTTAATTTTTTCAGGTTCAAGACGTTACAGACTTGAGTATTTCCTATTAATTTCAACTTGATACACGTTCCTTACAAACAGGTCTTGACAGACAGGCATACAGATAATTTTTTTGTTATGTGGGTAACTTCATAAATATTGCTTTCGGATTTTCACCATAACTTGTGCTATAAGATCTTGCTTCTTGCCAAATTTCATGATTGTAGCTCAACGGTAAGTACCACATAGATTTTGATGCCAAGGGCAATTGGGTGAAATTTGCTACATAAACGGTTGTGCCTTTGGATTGCATTGACTTAGAAATTTGATTTTTTCACAGCTTGCAGGCGTTACAGACCTAGGTATTTGGAATGAATTTCTACTTTATGCCTATACGCGTTCCTGAAAAAAGGTCTTGACTGTGCCAAGGGCAATTTGGTGAAATTTGCTACATAAACGCTTGTGCCTTTTAATTGCATTGACCTAGAAGTTTGATTTTTTCACAGCTTCAAGGTGTTACAGACCTGAGTATTTGGTATGAATTTAAACTTGTTGCTTCACACGTTGCTGAGAAAAAGATCCTGACATACAGACAGACCGACAGACGGACAACGAAGTGATCCTATAAGGGTTCCGTTTTTTCCTTTTGAGGTATGGAATTTTCCCAGGGTCAGTCGGGGTGCGAGGGATGCTTTATGGCCAACCTTACACCCCGGCGTCTGATGACCCGACCCGTGCGGTTTTAGTCGGTTTAAGCCTGACATAACCGCCCCCGCTGGCCGGTATCCGAGGAGATTTCCGGACGAAAAAAAAAGGTACGAAATTCTAAAAACTCACTAATGTCAGTCTCTCTGTTGTACATACTTTTTGTTAGGATGTTAATATTTCAGTTTATATGATTTTGTTTTTATTTTGATTGTACAGATAATTCATATTTAATTTCTTTCTATAATTAAATAGGTCTGTCTCTTTATACCTAATATTATAAGTATAGTAATCACATTAGTATAGAAGAATCGATATAAATAAAAATGACAGAGTTAGTATTTTCATAAAAATCTGTTGAAGCATTGGACATAACAATGTGAGACAAGCTATAAAAAGTAGCCCTATAGATGGCTGTGCGGTTCCCCATCTCCCTGTATGGTATAATCAAAAATCTTAGGACAGTAGCAGACGAATTCTATATCAATCGTAACGCCGACTCCTTAGTCACTAAGCTACCAATAATTCTATTTTAATCCACTACTGGAAATAGGATAAACGCAATGTGCGCCATAGCACTGGATTCTCCGCCTTCTGCCTCCAGTCTATACCAGCTATATTATGATATATTATAATTAAAATGAAATTCTAGCGCCAGACGCATCTAATAACAAATAGCTTGCTCTCTTGTAGTCGTCATCTTGTAAAAGCATCAAGCTATTATTTATATTATTATGTTGAAGCTGCTATTGCATGGCATACTGTTGTTGCTGTTGCATGGCATTCTGTTACTGCTGTTGCATGGCGTTTTGTTTTTGCTGTGACATAGCATACTGCTGCTGCTGTGACACGAAATTCTGTTACTACTGTTGCATTACATGTTGCTGTGCCTGTTGCATTGCAAACTGCTGCTGCTGTGTAACTGGTTTTGTGTTATCCATCTTCAAGGAATAAACTCGGATGACTATCATGAAATAGCTACTGAAAACTGAAAATAGATATATTATAAATGACAATTCTAGGATAGATTATCCACAACCAAACTATAATTATTCAATAGCTTGTTAATATATTCTGTAATATGGGTATATATTAATAATATGGGTTGTGGCATGCGTATAAACTACGATAATTTGTTTACGTTTAAATCTATGATATCAACATATTTATAATAAATACTAGCTGTACCCACCACTTCGTTGTAATTTTTTGCGCGTTACCCTAATACATTTTCTGAAGACTGAAAAAAAATTAAAGTTGTTTTTCTGTTATAAGTACTGTGTATACGTTTATATTCGGGTTCGAATCCTGGCCATGACACTACCGACGTGAACCCACTCCTAACACAAGCAATTTAGCTTAGCTGGAGGGGTTAGGGGGAATATTAGTAATTTCGGTTGCAAATATTCTTTAAAAAAAAAAATATATATATATATTGCAATCATTTATAAGCTGTTATTAAAATATTACGACAAGGCACTTAAATTTCATAGATTACATACATACTTGTAGTGTATTTTTTTTAACTGGGATAGTAGTAGATTGAAAACCATAGCAGATACCTTTTTTTTTATTTTTCGTGCGGAAATCCCTTCGGATACCCCCCCGCCGGCCAGCGGGGGCGGTTATGTCGGGTTTGAACCAACTAAAACCGCACGCCGTCTCGGGTCTACAGACGCCGGGGTGTAAGGTTGCCCATAGAGAATATCCCTCGCACCTCGACTGACCCTGGGCCATCTCCGGTTTCAAGATGGCCCCCTCGGGTTTGGGAACCACGGTGTCCCCGTCTTGCCCCTGTTTGGGGGAGGGGCGCTAGTCACCCCACCGTCCCAGCCTGCTTCTGCTGGGGTGACAGGTGGCCTTACCTGCCACCCCCAGGCCTGCGCTCATGGAGGACGGAGGTCGTTAAGCGACCTCCGGCGCCTGAGTCGCCTGCGACGCGCGGCGAGCAAGTTGCAGGCTCGGCGGACCGGGAGAGTTCTAAATCTCTCCCGGGCGCGCTCCGCCATCTCCTTCGCGAGCATTACATGCTCGCAGAAGGAGGTGGCGGCGGCCCACGCGCTCGCGCTCCGCACCATTGCCGCAATCATGCTGCCGAGCGAGAGGACTCCCACCCCGATGGCTGCCACGAGGTCATGCCTCGGCGCCTCCCACACCGGGCAGTCCGCCAGCGTGTGCAGCCCTGAGTCCTCGCTCGCGTCGCAGTGATGACACTCAGGCGTTGGCTCCTTCGTGATCCGATGCAGGTGGTCCCCGAAGCACCCCTTCCCGGAGATCACCTGCGTCAGTCGGTACGAGAGGCTTCCGTGTCGCCTCTCTAGCCAATACTCCATGATGGGCCTTACCGCCGCTATTGCGGAGTGCCCTGCTCTTGGTCGCCCAAGTCGTTCCTTCCACTCCAGCACGAAGGCCTGGCGGAGCTAGGACTGCATGGCCTCGATTTCACGAAGCTCGGGGTTCCGTCATTACTCCCGCGCCTCCTTTCGCCACTTGTACAGTTGCGAAAGGGCTCTCGCCTCCAGGTCCCATGGCGGAGTTCCGGCAAGGAGACTCGCCGCCTCGAAGGAGATCGTGCGGTACCCGCGGATGACCCTGATGGCCATCACTCGCTGCGGAGCGCGCAGCATCCGCACAGTTCTGGTCTTCAGGGCCTCCGCCCATATTGGGCACCCATACAGGGCCATGGAACGCACGATCTCCGCGTAGAGTCTCCTGCAGAAGTCATCGGGCCCCCTCATGTTGGGCAACAGCCGAGCCAGAGCGAGAGCTGTGCCCTGCAATTTGGGGGCCAGACTTCGGATGTGCTCTCCGAAGTCCCATCGGCCGTCGAGCACGAGCCATAAATATTTCATTTGGGGCTTGATGCCGATGCGATTTCCTCCCACGATGAGACTGGATCCCTCGGGTGGCTTGCTCCGCGGCCCATGTAAGAACAGGGCCTCGGTTTTATGCAGGGCCACCTCGAGACCCAGTCGCCGGATCCGCTCAACGACTTGAGCAACCGCGGTTGTGGCCTTTAGGGTCGCTTCGCGGTGCTCGACGAGGCGCTTCGCAATTACTCTTTCAAAGAGCTTGCACACCTCGTCGAGCAACACTATGGGCCGGTAGGCGGACGGCGAGCCCGCCGGGCGCCCCTCCTTTCGGATGAGGACCAGTTTCCCCGTCTTCCACAATTTCGGAAACTGGCCCCGCTCCAAACATGCGCTGAGAAGCCCTCTCAGTCGGGGCTCGAGCGCGTCGTCGAATAAAGCTAGGACCCACGCTCGGCCTGGAATGCCGTCGGGTCCCGGGGCGGTGTGTTTGGCTCTTAGCCTCCTCACCGCCAGCTCTAGTTCTACCCAAGTGACCTCGGGCACGTCGTCGTCATCCACGTCGGGCGCCATGGGCGACCGAGGCGGAGTCATCTGTGGTGGAACATGTTCCGCCCGCGCTGGGAACAGGGAGCCAACAACTCCTCCGAGCAGCTCCGGCTGGAGACACCGGGTTAACGGCGGGGCCTTGGGGCGCAGCTTGCCCCTCACCATCCGGTAGGGCCGCCCCCAAGGGTCCCGCTCCAGCGTCTCCAGCAGCTTGCGGAAGGCGGCCAGTTTGGCCCACCTTATCTCCGCTCGGAGGGCTCCTCTGGCCTTCCTGTATCCCTCGTACAACTCCGCCTCTCGGGCCTCCGCATCTGCGGGGCGGCGACGCCTCCTACGGAATGGGGCCCACCGGCGGTGTGTGATCACGCAGGCCCACCAGTAGACCTGACCCCTCGGATTATAGGGCGGAGCCCTAGGCATCGCCGCATCACAGACACGGGTCATGGCCTCCCGGAACCACTCCGCCTCATCGTCTATGCTGACAGGCCCGTCCGGCGCAGAGGCCCAGGCCTGTACGATGGCGGCTTCCAGGAGGAGCTCCCGATCAAGTCGCTTAAGCGCCCAACGTGACTCGGGTGGAGCCGGTGCAGCCGACGCGTCGCTCGCAGGGGGGCCATAGCAGATACCTTTTGTATGAACAATTTTGGCTTACTTAATTATTTGGTTAAGCGTGAGCTCTCGATAAAAATGAGTTATCGAGTTGCCGCAACCCTCAGCAGCCTATTACCGATATAAGCTAGCTTGGCTGAGTCTCTTTTTTTTCTTCACACTTGAAAAGAATATAATTTACTAAAGAAATTGTACTTACACACTTCCAATGCGCTAATTGTCCTAAAAAGAATTCCGATGCCAAGAACCATGTTGGCGATGAACAAGGCAAGGCCCAATACAATGAAAATAAAGCACGAGACAACGAACGCATTCATAAATCTACGATTATTCTGAAACAAATAACATTTTCATTAAGATTTAGATCGGAAAAAGAGAACATCTAGAACGGGACTTGAACCCGCGACCAGTCCCTTACAGGGGGAATACTCTGACCAGCTGAGCTATCTAGACACGTCCCAGATATTCGAAATGCTCCGATATATTATATACGTCTTAAGGCGACGCTGGAGCCATCTACCGTAATTCTTGCGAACTACGGAAACAATGAATAACTTTACAGTCCGTTTAAAACATTGTTTTCATTATTTTCATTATATGAAAATCTATTCAATGAAATTATTAAGCAATTAGTAAGCTAACTTTTCCTATAGATCTTTCCGATATAAAACTATATGAAAATCTATAAATCCATACTATTATAAAATTGTATATTAGTTGTGCCTATACATTGGAGATTTAAAAAAAAATTGAGTTATGTCAAATGTACAATTTTGAACTCAAAAATATATTTTTAGAATTTTTTGTCTGATTGTTCACGATGGACTACAGAAGATATTTCGATGCGGTTTTTTTCTATTAGAAAGGTCTTGGTCAGACTTGAAATCTGCCGTATGTTTAACTACAAATGTTTAATTAGAAACGGGGATATGACCAAAAACTATAACCGAACCGACCTTTAGCGGGCGGAGGCGCAGGCATCAGCTAGTATTAAATATGATTACAGTGTTAAGGTATTTTCTAATGACACTGAGCCCTCCATCTGGGTGTCCATACGAACATAGTTATGTAGCATCCGTTACGGGTAGTTCGAGCACTAAAAAGTCCGACAACCTGCTCTAGCTACAGAGCTTTGATATTTCCAGTGGATTGTGGAGATCAGGATGGCAGTGGCTTCACGATAAATATCGAAGTTCAGCCTTTTTGTAGTTAGATTGAAAGTCGACTCCAACTGGGAAAAGGCTAGGAAAATCAGTCGGGGTGCGAGGGATATGCTCTATGGGCAACCTTACACCCCGGCGTCTTAAGACCCGAGACGGCGTGCGGTTTTAGTCGGTTCAAGCCCGACATAACTGCCCCCGCTGGCCGGCGGGGGGTATCCGAAGGGATTTCCGCATGAAAAAAAAAAAAAAAATTAAAGTATTTACAAAATATTAAAATTGGGTGGCCCCACCAAGATCTTCGATACCCAAACCAACCTCACCTGCAAATTGGTACACCTGATGACTGACGCACGAGGCTCTGTCGCAGACTTTCCCCTCGTGGTCGCTGCCATCAGACTTGAACTTGGAAAAAATTATATCATGGATGGCACTTGAACGCGCGAAGTAACTTTCTAGGCGGAATGCCGCGCGGCCGCATGCCAGATTGACATTGAATTTGGCATGTGGCAGAGACCAATGACTTTTATGTATACTCGACTGGCCGTTCAGAACAAAAAAAACAGGTATAAATTTGCTACTAATTTGTGTTTTCGTGCGGAAATCCCTTCGGATACCCCCCCCCGCCGGCCAGGGTCCGGGAGCCGGGGGCGGTTATGTCGGGCTTGAACCGACTAAAACCGCACGCCATCTCGGGTCTTAAAGCGCCGGGGTGTAAGGTTGCCCATAGAGCATATCCCTCGCACCCCGAGGTATAAATTTGCTACTGGACACTGTTTGTTGATTTCATAGCCACAGAGTATATTACATTTATTTTATATGAGATTATCACCTGACTCTTATCTGTAACTCTATCTATCTGTAAAGTAGTGTAAGGGCGCCAATATTACGAATCTATGGTGAGGCATCCCGTACCCCTCCCTCGTACCCGCCTCACCCCCCAAGTGTGACACACTTCTTGTTCTGAACTGCTTGTCTAGTATACATAAAAGTTATTACTTTACACCTGTACTTATTAGTTTCTTTTTAAAACTAATATTCGTGGACATATTACACAGTGCCATCTAGACTCAAACGAAGCAGAGCTTGTCATATGGATTCTAGGAAGCGGATAAACATACTTAGATACTTTTCTTTGTAAATAAGTACATATTATACATAGAAACACCCAGACCAATGCAAATATACATATTTGCAATGAGCAGGAATCGAACCGGCGACCTATGACTTAGCAGTCGAATGCTCTAGCGCTATGCCACAGAGGTCGTCAAGTCAGGGTCGTCAGTACTGGCTTGCAAGTAAGGTTAGTTTGGACCCCGATTTTCTTTATAAACCCTTTTAAGTAAGTTTAAGATTTAGTAATTCGTACCGTGTGTAGACCAAAGAGTAGCAGTATTATAGAGATCAAGCGAAGTGAACTGAGTCCAAGCATGATAGCTGTAATGGCAATCAAACCCGCTACCTCTATGTACAAAGTTCCTATCAGAGCCAATATATAAACCACTGAGATTATAACATTCCAAACCTGTAAAGAAAAAAAAGATTTTTGAGGCCTCGCATGTTTTGATGTACCATCCGCTATATTGATGTTATTGTATAGCCTATTGCAACCACAGCATGATACTGAATCCACATCTCATTCATTACAATTAGGCCCCTTTTTTCTTTTTTTTTTAACGTGCGGAAATCCCTTCGGATACCCCCCCGCCGGCCAGCGGGGGTGGTTATGTCGTGTCTCGACTAAAACCGCACGGTGTCCTCCCCAAGTGTCCGTTGCCGGGCACCCCGGGTAAGCCCTCGAAAGGATAACCCCAGGGTTGCCGGCGGACTTTGGCCGCCACCGCGGCCTCGCCTGGTGGGGTCGGGTTTTATCCCGCTTCGGTGAGTTGGCAGGCGTGTGTAGGGCACACGACAAGCCTCCGCCACGGCCTGCTTCTGTAAGGACGGCGAGTCGGCCAACTGCCGTCCTCAGGCCCCGATCATGGAGGTCGGTAGTCCCGGGCGTAGATGAGTCTGCGGCGTCCTCGCCGCAGACTGCGAAACTCGGGGGGCAGGGTTCTCTCCCGCTCCCTCTCCGCCGTCTCTTTCGCGCGCATTACAATTAGGCCCCTTATTCTATTTGACACGTTTCGCGCTAACCGCACCGTATCGTATTAGCCGACGCAATAACGTTGGTTTAGTTTTACGCCCAGTTCTTTCTTCTATGTTAAACAATTGAAAATCACCGACTTTTTACGTTATGACTGTGATCACAACTCGATGTCAAATAGAACTAGGAATTCAGTGCAGGGTGCGACTGAAATAAATTGAGCTGAGCGAGCAGGACTCTTACTTGAAAATAAGACATCTTACTACGGTCACACATAGTACATCGGACATGAACCATCTCCCTTCAAAACACTCCTCAGTGTCCACACTATCACCGTGGTAAATTTGGGCAAGATCGCGCGAGTGGTTACGGAGGAGTTCAGGCACCAACAAACGGCTATGCCGCGTATATAAGAGACAATAATACCTTACGAGCTACAGTGGAATATACGTAAAGGAATCAATGACTATTGTCATGTCAATGACTAGCTATTCGGAACAAAAAGAAAATATAGATTTTAGGACGCTACTGTACACAACTCTGGTGCCACTATTTGTTGTTGTCATAGCCACAGAGTATATTAAATTCATTTAATACGATTTTATATTATATCATCACCTGATATCTGTAAAGTAGTCTGTTAAGTTCGCCTAAATTATGAATCTATGGTGTGGCGTTCCGTACCCCTCCCTCTGTCCCGCCTCACCCCCGAAGTGTGACACACTTTTTGTTCTGAACTGCTTGTCTAGTATATAATATAGAAGTCATTGAAATACGTACATAGACTGCTTAACACATAACCATACTACGGACGTCCCCTAAGGGCCGTCGCTGCGTTAAGCGGGTGCCCGTCGCGGATGCCCGGCGCGGATAACCGCGCCGTGCGCCCGCCTGCTCCGTCGTATTTTCCGTCGTATCCGTAATTTCGATAGCGTCGGTGTACAGTCGATAAATATAGATCATTTATTGATAATACTTAGCCAAAAGACGACGACGTGAACAAAGAACTGTTTTCGAAACTTAAAATATTTAAAACGTAGTTTTTTTTTTTTTTATATCCAGGACACGTCAATTTGACCTCACCTCGCCCGACCGCAAGCTGAAGGCAAAGTCTCAGGAAAGAGGGTCACCATTATATACACGTACCATGCCAACAACAGCAGCAACAGCTTGACGGCCTCATCAGAAGAGGACTGTCGTCGCAGCACTGCGTGACACCCACCGGTCTCACTAGTGCTGCGACCAGAATCCCCCTGCCCGGCTATGCACCTGCTGACCCCTGAACGCAATCAAACCGAAATTTGATTACTATGGAGGGTTTTTCGCAATCGTGCACGGTGGTACCTACCCGGCCGAATTTTGTGACAAATTTGTGTCATAAAATTTCTACCAACAATTTCTAATACAGTGAAAGTACACAGAGTATCAGTTATAAACTCATGGTTTATTGCAACGACTGTACAAGCACGGCGCGTGCGCACGGATAACGTAGCGGCGCTCAATGATTTTGTAGAAACAGATCCGCTCGCGTGCTCCGGCGCGCGGACACACGACGCGTGCCCCGCTGCCCGCGTGGCGTGGCCTGCGACGCCTACCCGCCTCACGCAGCGCTGCTCTTGAAATGACATGAATCAAGCACGCGGAGCGGACGCACGCGCCGGGCACCCGCTAAACGCAGCGAAGGCCCTAAAGGCATGCGCCGCGCCGCCGCCGCCGTAGTTTGGTAAAAACTTGTTATGTATATAAGAAGTCGATTCAATTACTTAGTAGATCATCATCATCATCCGAGCACCGAACCCGGTTGCATCCAAAGCATGCACTTTTGAACCAGGGGTCCGCTTACCTACACCTCCTTTCCATGATTTGGTCTATCTTCGCTTCTCCTGGAGTGACTATCGTCTGACCCCCAACTCCGAGACGAAATCCTGCGCCTCATCCATCAAATACCAGGTAAACTTAGTTTGCAGGTGAGGTTTTCTTGAGTGTGGACTTACAGGGTTCACCCGCTCTGCTACACTAGCACCGAATGTTCGCCATAGGGAGACCTAGTGCAGTGTTACCGGTTCATATCAGTTGGCATATTCCGTCAGGAATAAAAACCTCTAAAATCAAACAAGAATTTTTTTTTTTATCATGGAAAAGCGTTATGGTCGAGCGGGTCCCGGGTTCCTTAGTGCGAGTGTTGTATTTAATGCATCCAGAATTAGTGCTAGGATGTAGATGAAGAGATTTTTGAAGATTAGAGGTACCTAAATCATCATCATCATCAACAACCTATGCTTGTCCACTGCTGGACACAGGTCTCCTGTCTTCAGCTTGCCGCATCCAGCATCTGCACGCAGTCTTTCGCAGATCGTTATCCCACATGGCCGGAGGGCTTCCTACATACTTTTGGAAAAATCTCCGAAATTATTATTATTTTTCATAGTTTCTAGGATTTCTTACCAGACTCACATAGCCGAATATAAATGAACCGATTCGTAGCTCCACAAAAAAACAACATTTGGCATCATTACCCATTTTTACTCTGGAACAAAATGTAATTTAAGAAAAAAATAAGATTGAAAATTTAAATAAAATTACCAACATAGATAAGCATGCTCCCGACTAATTCACCTTTCAAACAAAAAAAAAAACAAAATAAAAATCAGTTCATCAGTTCGGGAGCTACGACGCCACAGACTGACACACTTATAAAATACGTCGTTTTTGCGTCGAGGGTTTAAAGCAAAAACAAAATACGACTGACCTGGTAAAACTAATTATCTTTAAAAAAAAATCTTTGACCACTGTCACTCTGAAACCTCTGGAGAATTCTAATTCTAAGGATTCTAATTTTCTTACTTCGTATCCTACTAATATTCTACTATCCTATATACTACATCCTACTAATATTATAAATTTGAAAGTTTGTGAAGATGTTTGTAAGTTTGGATGTTTTGATGTTTGTTACTCAATCACGCTCTAACAGCTGAAGGGAATTTGTTGAAATTTGGTTCAGGGACAGATTATAGTCAGGAAGAACACATAGGTAGGTAGTATAGGTTTTATTTAACCAACTATTGTCGTTAACTGTACACATAAAAAGATTCACAAATTTACCGGTAAATATTCATTTACCGGTAAAGTTTTGAATCTTTTTGTGTAGACCAACATGTGTGACCAACATCTGTACATCCGTACAGAGCCCCACCAACATCCTTGAGGCCCAAGTCAACCTTGTAACCAATTATCCTATAGAGGTTACTCACCGGCTAGACCAGGTGAGCAAATGAGGTTTCAATCCCAGGGCGCCTTGTCAGAGAGGTTCTAGGTGATGCATAGGTCAGCTGATCTCCAATGAAAAACACTCACAGGTTATGCATACATATATTTAGACAGAAAAGATACTCAAAGGAAACTAAGACACATAGAAAATAGTAATACAGATATATAAGTTAGGTACAGAGAAATATACTTGACAGAAGCTTCAAGTTACAGCACACAGACAGATACTTAACAGATGATTGATAAATATTGAAAATAAGTTACAGGTTCAGATACACACATACGTAGATATATAATTGAATGAGTACACAGGAGCTAGTCACAGAGGTGGTTCTCACCAGGTGCCAGTCAGTATTGGTACAGTTCAGTGATAGTACATAAGCCTAGCGTCGGTCAGCAGTAATACAATGAAATCACAATATAAGATAGCTTGACCTTTTCATCCAGAGGCTCCGCGGGGCACCAGTGGATGTGCTACAGCAAGACAAATCCCGGAGCGTCCCTTGCGATTTGCGTCCCAATGTATCTCCGCCAAGACCTCGGACATTCCTAGCCTCAGAGCCAATGCAGTTTGAAACGAATGCCAAAGATCTTAACTTGACCAAACGACCCAGTTTTCTGCTGGGTACACACAACCACCATATAACCTCAAACTCTCCGAACGATAAGGTGATAGCACAATATAATAAGAGAAGTATGGTCGAGAGTGATCGCTTTCACGATTACACACAAAGTAAAACTACTAGGGACACAACGACGACGTTTATATACTCTAATAAATTATTCCAGAGTGTTCATGAACATCCATCCATCAGAAATAATCTTCGAGAAAAGAAGCTCCCGTCAACATTGCTTCCCATGACCGCTGGCGGTGAATGGCCGAACTACGACGTAATGACATCAGCCAGGCACATTGACATACCGCATCGACCTATTCGCAACAGTTGCTACTGTATCTCACAGATGGCGCTAACCTCACCTGCTAAACAACAGGCGCACCTCTCAGGATTAGAAGGTCAGACGGCTGTCGCTCTAGGAAAAACAAATCAAAAACAATAAGGGACCTCGGGATCCAAAGTGCAAACTTTAGACTCTACTGGGTAATCGCTTTGAGGAATGATGATGATCCAATATCGTGTAAATAAGTGGTTGTATATCGTTTTTTTTTTTTATCGTGTGGCGACCCCCTCGGGCTTCACAACATCGGTGCCCGGACTAAAACCACACGGTGTCCTTCCCAGGCGTCCATTGCCGGGCACCCCGGGTGCCCGCACGTAAACGAAAGAAGTGTCATTTAGGTACCATAAAGTTATTCTGGGTTTCGTTTTTTCGATCGGGACTATAAAGTATGTTCGGGAATGAATCAAACAAATCAAGGAGTTGCGCGTACGTACATCCGAATAGAATTAAATAATTTCTTTCTTACTTTCTAAGGAGGTTATCGTTAACAATATATTTCTATTAAAAAAGAACTATTAGTATTATAAACAACATTAAAAAGTATATTCCTTTGTATTGGATTATGATAATTTTTCGACTTTTTGAAATCGTGTTCTACTTTTAATTTTTTTTGGCAGTCCAAAATTATTACTGAAGGCCTTCCTAGGCCTACTGAATTGTAAAACTGGTTGACTGAACATAGCTTCTTTAGTAACAACTAGTATTTTGCGCGGTGCGCGAGCTGCTTAGCAGCTCGCGAGTGTTAAATAAAAAAATCGATCCGCCATTTTGGATTTTTCAACCTTTTTTTTCAAAAATTCAAAATCAGAAGCCTCGATTTACTCAAAATGACACCCATGTTGCCATGTCATCAAAGATGGCGGAGAAACGACCACCATGTTGGCCGCCATCTTGAATTTTTTGACATTTCGGATTTTTCCCATAGTCACCTCAGCTCTCTCTACATTTTTCTCATACATCATCCATATCCCCATTACTCCTTCTAGGAGAACAATTGTGTCAGTGAGTGAGTGAGTGGTAATCAAGCTATATATAATATATTTGAGCACCCCCTACCTCTCTTCAATACCTTGGCCGTGCTCTTCACCCGTCTCCAAAATCCTCAATCATCAGCTCCCTCCATATTTTTCCTTCGAATGAATTTTCGTCCTTTATACGAAAGCATCAGGGAAAAAAATTACAACAACCGAAACACAATCTTTAATACTTTCTGAGATCTCATGGGTGTCTCACCCATGAGATTTGTGTTGACGCCATCTTGAATCCGCCATTTTGGATTTATTTTCATCTCCCTGCCAATTGGATGCGGTTCCGAGTATTTTTTGTTTGAGCGGCTGCTCACCTATCTTTAATACCCTGGCCATGCTCCTCACCCATCTTCCAAACCCTCGATCGTCATCAATCTCCACATTTCTGACTGAGAGTTCTTCCATAAAAACATTCTGAAAAGGAACCATATCAAAGTCTTGCATAGTTCCCAACTTGCAGTCTCTTCAATATTCTCCATATATTTTGTATGGAAAAATAAATTCCGCCATCTTGAATTTTGTTTCTGTTCATTGAGTAGACCTTCAGGTCCTGATCATCTTTTGCTAAGAAACCACTCTTCTATCTTTTATACTCTCCGAGATAGACACCGACGAAATTTGTTTGGCGGCCATCTTTTTTTCTCCATTGAGAATTTTTTTTCAGCTCACTGCTAATTGGATGAGGTTCCAAGTATTGTTTTGTTTGAGCAGCCCTCACCTATGTTTAATACCCTGGCCGTGCTCCTCACCCATCTTCCAAACCCTCGATCATCATCTATCTACATATTTCTGACTAAGAGTTCTTTCACAAAAACATTTTAAAAAGAAACCATAAATCAAAGTCTTGCATAGTTCAAAACTTGTAGTTTATTCAATATTCGCCATACATTTTCTATAGAAAAATAAATTCCGCCATCTTGATTTTTTTTTCTATTCATCGAGTAGACCTTTGGATCCTGATCATCTTTTGCGAAGAAACTAGTCTTCCATCTTTTATACTCTCCGAGATGGACACCGACGAAATTTGTATGGCGGCCATTGTTTTTAAGCATAACATAACATAACTTCACGCCTGTATCCCCGAAAGGGTAGGCAGAGGTGTATTACACACCCACGATTCGCCAGTTATGATTAGGTCCCGATGTCATAGGGGGCGAGCCTATTGCCACCTACCTAATGTACCTTACTAAGCGAGCGATATTAACGTTTTAATAAATAAATAAATATTTTAGAACATAGTACACAACGCCATCTAGACCCAAACTAAGCAGAGCTTGTCATATGGGTTCTAGAATGCGGATAATCATACTTAAATACTTTTTTTGTAAACAAATACATATTATAAATAAAAACACCCAGACCAATGCCAATACACAGAGACATACAGTGAGCGGGAATCGATCCCGCGACCTCTGACTCAGCAGTAGAAAGCTCTACCGCTACGCCATAGAGGTCGTCCCAAAGTAAATATGATTTGATTTGATCATACAAATAAGTGATTTGATAAATAAACTCACACTAGGCACACAACACAGGTGAACGTTAAACTGAATACTATGATTACACTTTTTATCTTCAACGACGATAATGTGACTGTATTGTAAAAATATAATCAGTCCAATAATAGACAATATCGGACTGATATTAATACGGATAAGAGTCTTCGACTTGTGACTCACTTCAATGCATTCCATTTAACCCATACACGCCAATAATTAATTATTTTATTGTGTATTATACTTTATTATTTATTATATTTTATTATTTATTATATTTTCTTATTCATTATATTTTCTTATTTATTACATTTTCTTATTTATTAGATATATTTTATTATTTATTATATGTTTATTTATAATTTACGTTTATAATATTATATTGAACGTCACCAACTAACTTATCCAACATAAAAAATAATTTTCCAATTCGAAGCAGTAGTTCCTAAGATTATCGCGTTCAACCAAACAAACATACAAACAAAGAAACAAACTCTTTTACTTAATAATATTACTAGGTGTGCCCCGCGGTAATGTATGGAAATTTGCCCGATTTGTTGACATTTGCGATTACTACTCCGCTCTCATAGGTAGTAGCGTGATGAGGGGTGCTTGGTTGGGGACCTCCACGCGGTGCACCCTGGGCAACGGAGACGGCAGCGCCTCTCTCCTAGGGTGGGAGAGACGCTGCCGCCTACGGCCAACTCCAACCGAGGCGAGGACGGCCCTGTTGAGGGCTGTTCGGAAGCTTTCCACGTGTCCCTCTGATTAGCAGAGGGCACAGTGGAGAGCAAGTAAGGGGGCCATCTCGAAACCGGAGATGGCCCAGGGTCAGTCGGGGTGCGAGGGATATGCTCTATGGGTAACCTTACACCCCGGCGTCTTAAGACCCGAGACGGCGTGCGGTTTTAGTCGGTGCAAGCCCGACATAACCGCCCCCGCTGGAGACCCCCCGCTCTTCAGCGGGGGCGGTATCCGAAGGGATTTCCGCACGAAAAAAAAAAAAAAAAAAAAAAGGTAGTAGCGTGATGATATATAGCATCTAACCTTCCCCGATAAATGGGCTATCCAACACAAAAAGATTTTTTCAATGCGAACCATAAATTCCAAAGCAACAAACTACAGCTTTATAATATTAGTATAGATTAAGTAACAGATACATTCACATACTCACGCCTATATGCCTGAAGGAGTAGGCAGAAGAAGATAACATTCAACAACACATTTCGTCAGTCATTTCCAGTTACCCGGTAACTAGAGAAAAGTACTTATACTTCTGAGCCAGTCGTAAAAGTCGACTGCATGATATGCAAGGTCTAGTGAGGTCTCTTATCCTTTCAAGGGCGTACCCGGGGTGCCCGGCAATGGGCGCTTGGGAAGGACGCCGTGTGGTTTTAGTCGGTTCGATTCTGACATACCCACCTAATCACTGGTACCGGTGGGGTGAAGCCCGTGGGGGTTTCCACACGTAAAAAAATAAGATAAAGGTATATTTAGGTAATACCATCCGCGTGGGATAGGATCCCTTCGAGCAGTAACTTACTGAAACATGGGGTATCTTCTTTTATAATTATGTCTGAATTTATTATCAGCTGGTACTTCTCTGTCTCTGAATGGTACTCATGGTCCCCATACCTTCCCGAATGTGATGGCCGAGTATTGAGAACACTTTTTGAATCAGCCGGTAATGAATATTAGTGGACCAGTGGGTTTTGAGCTCCTCTCAGCAATATATTATTAATTATAATATCATATAAATTATAAAATAAATAATATATAATTCATTCATTCATATATAGCATATATTGTGAATCCGCAAAAAGAAAATTGTTATTATTAAGCAAACGCCTGTAAAACAAAAAAGTGATCTGTAATAAAGCAACATATTGCTTTTACGTACTTCACATTTAGTTAACTTAGTTACTTCGATTTCTAGAAATTACATACATAACATAACATAACTTCACGCCTGCATCCCCGAAGGGGTTGGCAGAGGTGTATTACACACCCACGATTCGCCAGTTATGTTAAGGTCCCAATGTAATAGAGGGCGAGCGCTAAAAGGAAGCCCGACACATGGTAGACCAGCAGAAATTCATGAAAATGTCTTTTGGGAAAAAATACTAAACTTGCTTTGACATTATTATCAAACTAGGTAATTTTATTTAAAAATATACATATCATCCAAACAAATTAGTCTTATGTCATATTGCATATTGTTACGTGCGCGGGGTACAAATTAAATGCCGTTTATACAACAAAGAGGTTTATACGCTCACCACAAACTAGACATTAACAGTTCAAGTCGCTCAGCAGTTCACAGCAGGCCACAGTCGCTGCTTAAGTCGCAGGTATAACCATCTTGGTTCGCTTCGGTAAGATGTGTTCGCTTTTGCTTCCGAAAATAAAGTGACTGCGTGTTTTTTTTTTTGTGTGGGGTGCGGGTTGTTGGCCGACAGGCCTCAACAACCTTACGCGAACAGTGTGGCGAGTGCATAGGGCTCTCAGCCAAATTTGATTTTAAGCAACATGCCTCAAGGGTCCCCAGTTGGGGCAGCCTCGGCTTGGGCTGCTGCTGGATTAATACTGGGGTGACCTACCTAGGCCCACATTTACGAACAAAGCGCGGCGCGTGTTCCGCCCTCCGATCCGTCGGCGAAAACGGAACCGCGTTTCATTTTGTCTAGCTCCGCGAGCTGTGCAGGCTCTTCGTTGAGCGAGTGTTATTGCATCATCGGGCTCTCCGAGAGCGTGTCTAGGTCTCCGCGTGCGTGAAATTAAACTCGGTGTGTAATTTACAGCCTCAACCACTAGAGGGTTGGGGTGAGTCGGGGCAGAGTCAAATTAGCTAGGGGAGCACTGTCTTATGTACTGCCTGATGGTCGGCAGTTCTAGGTCGGTGATGACTGCGTGGCGATAGCCTAGTCACGCACGTACTCTTGAGGTTAGTATTGTGTTTTTATCCCTATTGCCTGCCCTCTATTATATATTATGTTTGTTCATTTAAAGTTCATGCACATATATATCAAATTTATACTAATGATAAATCTGAAAATCTCTTCTTCTCTTCTCTGAAGAAAAAATGCTTTACAATTTCTCTTTACTAAGATTATAAAGAAAGAGGCATTCAATCTTTTGCGGTTTAGATGTTACCGAAGCTGAATTTTGTTAATTCGTTTATATGTTGAGGGTAATCTTCGGAACCACTGAACTTATTGGAAAAATTATTTCACCATTTGAAAGGTACATTATCCCAGATGCACAAAGGCTATTTATTATGTAGCTTGAGTTAAAAAAAAACTAATATACAGGATGGCTTTGTGAACTGAGACAGTATGGGCAGACCACGAACCATAGTAGATACAAAGAAACTGTCTTAGGAACCATTAACTCTTTCTTTGTAAAAACAATTTTGGCATGCTCTATTTTTCAGTCAAGCTTAAGCTCTCTATAGAAATGTGCCATTTTAATCAATTTTTTTAATACAGTTCGACCCAATTTCATGCAAGGATCATTTCATTCTATCGGAAGTAAAAATCGAAACAGCAGTAGTTTTAGTTTTCTTATACAACGGACCGGTGAAAATCCAAAACAAGAGATAGAATAAGGTAACTGTCGTAGGAACAACCGCTTTTTTTTTGTATGAAAAATTTTGGCATACTTAATTTTTTGGTCATGTGTGAGGTTTTTATAAAAATGTAGTAATTTAGATGATTTTTTTTTTATCAAATGTCGATCCACTCAGTTTCATGCAATATATAGTACTACATATGGTAATACAACATAAAATTTATATTTTTTATGTTAAGTGAAAAAATTTATCGAATTTTTTAAGGGGTTGCCTTTTTCTTGTGATGCAGTTAACATATTAAATCTTTTTTTTTCTTTTAAAAATCTTCAACCGTTAAAATAATGTAACAAGCAACGATATACGTTATATACGTATACGTATCATGGTACCAACTGTTATTTTGTCCGCAGTTTTCTCGTTGTTCCAGGATTTTGTCCCATTAATTAATGGGACCACGCGGGAGACATGTTTCTCGTCTTCCAATTACTATTTATCTACGTACTGTATATTTTTAGGATGCGTAAGTAACTTTTTCTGAAGTTAACATACACGTACGTAGACAGTTTATTAAGGTTGTTGTATGTTTTTGTTAATATTACTCAGCTGTAATGATATTGTATACTGACACATATTCTGTAACATGAAATAAATGTGTAATATACCATTAACTTCGTGTGATTTCATTTTTAAACTCTATTGATAAGATATTAAACGTGAGTCACCCTCATCTGCTAAACGGTACACCTTCTGATTAACTGGTGCCACTCTAGCGCAGGTTATCCTCTCGGGGTCGGGAGGTATGACCACAGTCACTCTCCAAAAAAAACAAACCATTTTTTATGTAGAGCACGACACCACGCTTTATGGTGAGCTAAATGGGAAGTCTCAGGAATGAGGGCCACTTTTTAATAAATGGCAAATAGTGCTAGTTTTTTAGCTGTCATGTCATACAGTTGACCAATACAGAAAGTCGCGAAAATCCTTATCAGAATTCATTAACTTTTTTATCTTATATGAATTCTGCGTCTCGTCCCAAATTCGAAATTGAAAATTCATTCCCACCTCACTCAGGAACCATGACGCAAAAGCTCGGTCTACTGGCATAATACTTAAAAAAAATAGTTTCCTAATTTATTTCATAATTTTGCATTATTCCTTTTTGAAATTGATTTTTTTTTATTACATTTAAAATAATAATAATAAATATGCAACGACATTCTACACAGCCATAATATAATAAGAGAACACTCAGCGCTTTCTAGACCAAGAGTAAGCATAGTTTAACTAGCTTGTGTTATGGGTTCCAGAATGCGGATAAACATACTTATATACTTTTTTTTGTAAATACATACATATTATACATAGAAACACGCAGACCAATGCAAATATTCATGCATACAAATATTTGCATTGAGTGGGAATCGAACCCACGCCTCCTGACATAGCAGTCGAATGCACTACCGCTACGCCATCCATTTGAATTTATATTATTCACCTACCTTTTTTTTTTTTTTTTTTTTTCGTGCGGAAATCCCTTCGGATACCGCCTGGCTCAGAAGTATAAGTACTTTTCTCTAGTTACCGGGTAACTGGAAATGACTGACGAAATGTGTTGTTGAATGTTATCTTCTTCTGCCTACTCCTTCAGGCATATAGGCGTGAGTATGTGAATGTATCTGTTACTTAATCTATACTAATATTATAAAGCTGTAGTTTGTTGCTTTGGAATTTATGGTTCGCATTGAAAAAATCTTTTTGTGTTGGATAGCCCATTTATCGGGGAAGGTTAGATGCTATATATCATCACGCTACTACCTTTTTTTTTTTTTTTTTTTTTTCGTGCGGAAATCCCTTCGGATACCGCCCCCGCTGAAGAGCGGGGGGTCTCCAGCGGGGGCGGTTATGTCGGGCTTGCACCGACTAAAACCGCACGCCGTCTCGGGTCTTAAGACGCCGGGGTGTAAGGTTACCCATAGAGCATATCCCTCGCACCCCGACTGACCCTGGGCCATCTAATATCTCATTTTTAACTGCCATAAACCTCTTTTGTAAACGGAAACAAAACTGATTTCATTTTCATCACTATCCCGTTTTAGCATTATTTGGATTTGTTGAAGTAATTTCTATCTATTGAAATAAGTAGGCAAGTATAAAAAATATCACATTAAATGCATCGAAATATATATCAAGATGTACCTACTTAGTTTTAATCTATTATATCAATAAAGAGTGCAAATCATATTGATAACCTACTTTTTTATTAAGAAAACCATAAAGGCTTCATATAAATAATATTTTATATTTAGGTACACTTCTTTTTCTCCACTACTTGGCACGGTTCTCGGCGGAAACCGGAGATGGCCTAGGGTCAGTCGGGGTGCGAGGGATATGCCCTTAGGGTAACCTTACACCCTGTCGTCGTCGTGCGGTTTTAGTCGGTTAAAGCCCGAGATAACCGCCCCCGCTGACCGGCAGGGGGGTATCCGAAGGGGTTTGGCAAGAAAAAGAAAAAGGTACCATTGGTATGCATGTAATCTTTTCTAATGTAAAACCAGCAGTTCTTAAGTTTACCCTTACGGGGCTTTGTGGTAGCAGCATAGCCTAACAATTGTTTCCCAGACAGCAAGCAGAATGAAAACATGGTCACATCAGCGAAGGTGACTCTCCTGTAGTTTATCTGTGATATCACGGACATCAAGTCTACCACGTCAATATAGAGAACATGACTATACTGACTTATACAGAGAATTGAGAGTTTTGTCTACAAAATAACATGTATTTTTGAAACCATTCAACCGCCCAGGTAAATGAGATACGCGTCCAAAAATGCTTTTATTGGTCACTCGTTATCGACTAGTACTCATATCTGATATGATAAAGGAGATTTGAGGATGTTATCGACGGCAAACTTAACGCTTATAACATTTTCACAACACGCTAGACCTATCCTGACACAAAACTTTTAATTTAGGTATGTCAAAAATTATCTAAAATATAGTTAGCTCTTTAGCAGAGTGAATGACTTTTTTATGTTGTCTTGTGAATAAGTTTTAACAAAAGTGCACTATGGCTATAGAACTGCCAAGAGTTAATAAGTGTTGCTGTTTGTCTTTGAGGGTTGGGTCCCTAATTATAGGATATGTTTCGATTGTAAGTACTACTTTATTTTTTTTTGGTAATTTAAAATTAACGTTTCTATTTTTGCCCTTTAAATCAGTGATAAGTAGGATATGGGTTGTGGGTATTTATACCATGGATTTGAATGCAAAGAATCTTTGGTCAATTATAATGTACTTGTGCATATCTTCGAGAAGATTTCTAAGTATGTAACTGTAGGTACTGTACTTAGTATTAAATTTATCTTTAAATAATTTTCACATATGGTTTTTTTTTATAATTTGAAGTCATTTAGAATTTTCAATGTTTAATGAAATTCTTAACTCTTTTCGTTATAATTAGGTACAAGTATTTACTTTTACCTAAAACAATGTGCCAGCCTATTAACTAGAGGTAGGTACCTTTTTTTTCCGTGCGGAAATCCCTTCTGATACCCCCCCCCCCCCGCCGGGGTGGTTATGTCAAGCTCGAACCGACTAAAACCGCACGCCGTCTCGGGTCTCCAGATGAAGTGTAAGGTGGCCTAATAAGGCAATTCCCTCGCACCCCGGCTTAGAGGTAGGTACCTATATAAGCTGGTAAAATACAATTTTGATCTCAGAGGCTTTGCTACGGGCAATAACATTTTCATAATCGTTACGATTCCACTGCACTGTTTCAACTGTACCGATACATTGCTGCCAGTGTGCTTGAAATGCCTAAAAATGTAAAAACAGTTTTTATCACACACACGCCTTCATTTATCGGTGCGGTTTAAACGGTACAGTGTGATCGTCAGGATTTCTTGTAGTATGTGTGCCATCGATCGACCCGTTATGGAAAACTAAAAACAATAAGAATCAAGCCCCATGTAGACCATTACAGTCGGGAACCATTAAAAATCTCTTCCGGCTCAATTCTGCTCAATAATGGAAATCCTAACTATTGTAGTCTGCATTTGTTATCTACGTTATGAACAACGTAATGATCAACATTACGAATATCGTTATGAACAACGTGATGAACAACGGTATGAACAACGTTATGAATAACGTTATGAACAACGTTATGAACAACGTTATGAACAACGTTTAAAACAATTCCATCATGTCCATTTCACCATCGGACAACTAGGCGCGGGCAACGTTTTCATCCCTTCGTTGTTGATATTCCACCAATCCGCACCAAGCGCAACGCTTCCTCATTTATTATGCGGACAGCGAGGGAGTGGAACTCTTTGCCTGCGTCTGTGTTCCCCGATTCTTATAATTTGGGGACCTTCAAGGCGAGAGTGAATAGGCATTATTTGAGTTTGCGTGTACCATCCTCGACTGCATCGTCACTTACCATCAGGTGAGATGCAGTTAAACGCACTCAAATTTTTAGTAAAAAAAAAAAAAAAAAAAAAAAAAAATCTAATAATCAAAATTTCACTGTAATTGGATGATATAGTGATGCATGGAGTACAAACACACCTACTAAGGATTTAAAAAAAAGGGGTTGAAGAACAGAGAGTTCACCTGTATGATCTAAAAATAAATCAAAACTTTTGTCTACGTTTCAGGTAGCATCATTATTCACTATAGCCTTGGTATCCTGGTCTATTTACATTGTAGTTGAATTTGTACACACGAACAAGAACAAACCAATCCCGGACCATTCTCCTGAGGATTTGGCGAGGAACGCTATAAGCCTTTATGTGTCCTTCGCATTCTACTTGGTAGTGTTCCTTTATAATCTAGTCATTAGCATAATTTTGGTCATCGGGACGCACAGGGTGAGTAATATCTACATAAATACTAATAAATATAGTTCACGTGTCTGTTTGTAATGTTACAGTAACAGTTTTTCAATGATATCATTATAGCATACACGACACTTACAACGAAAAAAATTTTTTTTTAACTTTTATGTATCTTTTTGTCTGACTTGGCTAATCTCTGAAACAGCTGGACTGATTTTGACGGGATTTTCACTGTCAGATGTTTACTAATATTATGAAGCTGAAGAGTGCATTCGTTTGTTTGGTTAAATTACTATTCTATTCACCTAATTTTGATTGAACTATAATCAATTGCAATAATGAACGATTCATTTAATATTTATTTATTTTTAATGTGTGACATATTATGTACATTTTAATTGAATTAAATTTATATTCATCTAATGGTTTATTAATATTTTGCATATTTCAACTATGCTAGAAATACCTTTTTTTTTTTTTTTATCGTGCGGAAATCCCTCTCGGAAATTCATGTGGCAAAAAATGCATTAAATATTATAATAAATATTCTACGACATTCTACACAGCGCTTTCTAGACCCAAAGTAAGCATAGTTTAGCTTGTGTTAAGGTCTGTAGACGTCAACAATGAGATCATTTCAAAGTTGAACTGCCAATAAAATTCTGATATAATTAATTCCAAAATCGATAAGCAATGATGGCGTGGCGCTCGTAAAGACTTCGGATGTTAAAACTTCGGCGATCAAAGTCACTTCTATAGAAAATGCTCGTAAATTGAAACTAATGCAGGTTTACGATGCACTTCTCTAAGTACCCTCTACTGTAAAAATTTTCAACGTATAAAGTACCTTTTTTTTTCTTGTGGAAATCCTCTCGCATTTCCCGTTATGTCGGGCTTGAACTGACTAAATCCGCACGCTGTCTCGGGTCTTCAGACGCCGGGGGGTACGGTTGCCCATAGAGCATATCCCTCGCACCCCGACTGACCCTGGGCCATCTCCGGTTTCGAGATGGCCCCCTCGGGTTTGGGAACCACGGTGTCCCCGTCTTGCCCCGGTTTGGGGAAGGGGCGCTAGTTGCCCCACCGTCCCGGCCTGCTTCTGCTGGGGTGACAGGTGGCCTCACCCGCCACCCCCAGGCCTGCGCTCATGGAGGACGGAGGTCGGTAAGCGACCTCCGGCGCCTGAGTCGCCTGCGACGCGCGGCGAGCAAGTTGCGGGCTCGGCGGTCCGGGAGAGTTCTAAGTCTCTCCCGGGCGCGCTCCGCCATCTCCTTCGCGAGCATTACATGCTCGCAGAAGGAGGTGGCAGCGGCCCACGCGATCGCGCTCCGCACCATTGACGCAAACATGCTGCCGAGCGAGAGGACTCCCACCCCGATGGCTGCCACGAGGTCACGCCTCGGCGCCTACCACGCCGGGCAGTCCGTCAGCGTGTGCAGTCCTGAGTCCTCGCTCGCGTCGCCGTGATGACACTCAGGCGTTGGCTCCTTCCTGATCCGATGCAGGTGGTCCCCGAAGCACCCCTTCCCGGAGACCACCTGCGTCAGTCGGTACGAGAGGCTTCCGTGTCGCCTCTCCAGCCAATCCTCCATGATGGGCCTTACCGCCGCTATTGCGGCGTGCCCTGCGCTTGGTCGCCCAAGTCGTTCCTTCCACATGCTAGAAATACCTATTGAGCAACGAGCCTACAGTTTAATAATACTGTGCACTGGATGTATTTCTAAAGTAATGTGTAATAACAATATTACAATGGTTTTAGTTTCTAAGATTAGATATTTAGATATTTTGAACTGAGTACAAGTTGTTAGTTATATTGTAATTATGGCTGAAAACTTAAGAACAACAACACAATGATTCACCAACAGTAGAGGGAATCTGTTTTAATGGTTGATACTGATGCTGATATGGTACTCGTGTCCGCTCCGCTCTACTCCAGTCCATTCCACTCAATTTTACTTTAAGATTGGCCTAAGAATATATACCACTGATAAATCTACAGTAGATGAATAGTCCATTAATTTAATCAACCGTATTTCAATAATGTTTCGTCCATCCAGTAACATCTGTGAAGTAAGTATGTTAAACAGTATGTCATATGACCATAGTTATTTTGAAAATAGTTATAACAACTTTAGTTATATATAGCGCACTACGGGCTATATTGTCCCACAGCTTCTTAATAGTCTACCTTCTCATATACGAAAATGTAACACGGTACCGGGAGGAGGAGTTGGAGATTTGAAGATTTTTTGTTTTATACACTAACTTTATTTTAAATTGTTAAGTGCTTGATAACTTATGATAGCACAGGTATAAACCTTCATGGTTTTTTGTTGCTATTGTCATGTGTATACAACGTAATGTTTGTTTTTAATAATAATAATTAAAAAAAGATACTTAACCGTCATAACCACCGCTGCTGGCTGGCAGAGGGGTATCCGTTGGGATTTCCGTACGAAAATAAAAAAGTAAATAAGGTACAGTACCCGGCTGAAGGGCACAGTTCTCGCTCTGACGCGGTTGCTGCCTAAAATGAGGGGGCCCGATGACTCCTGTGCGTGGATCGTGTGGTCCATGGCCCTGTATGGGTGCCCAATATGGGCGGAGGCCCTGACGGCCAGAAGTGTGCAGATGCTGCGCGCTCCGCAACGGGTGATGGCCAACAGGGTCATCCGCGGATACTGCATGATCTCCTTCGAGGCGGCGAGTCTCCTTCCCGGAACACCGCTATGGGGCCTGGAGGCGAGAGCCCTTTTGCAACTGTACTAGTGGCGAAAGGAGTCGCGGGAGCAAGTACGGAACCCTGAGCCTCGAGAAATCGAAGCCGTGCAGTCCCAGCTCCACCAGGCCATTGTGGCGGAGTGGAAGGAACGACTTGGGCGACCAAGCGCAGGGCACGCCGCAATAGCGTCGGTAAGGCCCATCATAGAGGATTGGCTAGAGAGGCGACATGGAAGCCTCTCGTACCGACTGACGCAGGTGATCTCCGGTAAGGGGAGCTTCGGGGAGCACCTGCATCGGATCAGGAAGGAGCTAACGCCCGAGTGCCATCACTGCGACGCGAGCGAGGACTCAGGGCTGCATACGCTGGCGGACTGCCCGGCGTGGGAGATGCCGAGGCGTGACCTCGTGGCAGCCATCGAGGTGGGAGTCCTCTCGCTCGGCAGCGCGCCCGGGAGAGATTTATAACTCTCCCAGCCCGCCGAGCTCGCAACATGCTCGCTGCGCGTCGCAGGCGAGTCAGGCGCCGGAGATCGCCTAACAACCTCCGTCCTCCATGAGCGCAGGCATGGGGGTGGCAGGAGAGGCCGTCTGTTACCCCAGCAAAAGCAGGCCGGGGCGACGGGGCGACTAGCGCCCCTATCCCAAACCGGGGGAAGACGGGGTTCCCAAACCCGAGGGAGCCATCTCGAAACTGGGGATGGCTCAGTCGGGGTGCGAGGGATATGCTTTATGGGCAACCTTACACCCCCGGCGCGGCGTCTGAAGACCCGAGACGGCGTGCGATTTAAGTCGTTTCAAGCCAGACATAACCGCCTCTGGTGGCTGGCGGGAGGGAATCCGAGGGGATTCCCGCACAAAAAAAACACAGTACCCGGGTTTTCATTCGATCGGCTTTCTTCTATTTTGTAGAGCGTTCTCTCTATTGTACGTACGTACGTACTGATTCCTTCGTAGAGTGATGATGAATAACTTTGCGTGAGACATGTATATATTTACTGCTAGTTGGACGCGGTCATTATATAATAAATCCGAATAATCTTCCAAACAAAGGCGAATGAATGGGATTCATCGATAATATTATCATTGGTTTCGCAATTTACAGATTACAATTTTATTATTATCATAATAATTGTAGTTCGAAAGGTAATCTGAAACCACACTTTTTATGAGTAATCATCAAATCAATATAATTTTCGTTGAAGGTTGTGTTTGTACCACTATATAATGTGTCAAGGTCGGTAGGAGCAAGGGTCGTACGATAGAGCAAGTTTCCCGAATGGAAAATGAAGATGGCGCTAGCAGCACAAAAGTGCCGATTGTTTGTTTTAGGTAGTAGGTTTTTATACTAGGTACTAATGTAGCAAAGTGATGCAGCTGCTGGTTAGGCCGTTAACGTAACCTATGATCGTAGAAAGTGGCAATATTTTATTTCTGCCTACCTCAATGGGAATGAGGCGTGACTATATGTGTATATGTTACCTATGATTACTTGCAAGACCAGAGGTGTCACACGGGTTTCCACTGCGGAGGTGAAAGGATAGTGGAAACGATATTCTTTTACTCATGATAAAACTGAACTATAAATTAAATTTTCAGAACAAAACCCGGTACCTCAGACTTTACTTCAAGGCTGCGATATTCTTATTATCACTTGGAATTGCTCTTGTGATAGTTACATGTGTGTTCATGGGATTCTTAATTACTGTTCCTGTGCTGAAGTGGGTTTGTAAGTATTCAACCAATTTCTATCTATTATTTCCACCCGTGACCACGACTGATGCAATTATATTGAAACATTTCCGATAGACGAATTTTCACGTTTCGTATTAGGTATAGATCGACCGATATCGCTGTACCACGCCTTGGGTATATGCACGGCGGGAGGGAGCATCGGCCGTCAGTAGAGATGGGCGGTTTCGTTAATTTTGGTCATGGATGCGCACCGATATTGCGATAACAGCATCCGTTGTCGGCACCGTTGTTTTTAGCAACGGTGTTTTAAATTTCATTAAGGGTGTGGGGTGTATGTATTGTGGCCCCACTAAGATCTTCGGGGCCTAAGCCAACATCGCCATCCTGCCTCTACATACCCTTACTGATTGACGGAAGAGACTCTCGCGGTTGCGGAAACCTAATTGTGGATGTGAAAAATGCCCCCGACTTCCAAAATACAAGCTTTGGGTGCTTATATCTATTTATTACATCTCAAATATAAGCGCAGATTCTATCTATTCTATCATATAACAAATCACCGTAATTTTTTTTACTACTTACTACCCACATACTGACAAAGCAATTTTTTTATGTTGGATATTTTCATTCATGTGCTTTATATCCAAGATTAAGTTCGGGAAGGTAACTTTAAATACCACTTTTAGTCGTACCTACCTAAGTACCATTTTTTCACTGCTATAGGTACCCACATTATATTTTTATGTTTATAACGATTCATGTTTATAGTATTTGTCTCGGCTATGGGATGTTAACCTGCTAAACTTAGGCCTCTACCAAAAAATTGCCAATAAACGTGTAAAAACGTGTGAGATATATGTATATATGTGTTCGTGTGTGTGTGAGTGTATGTTCGTGTGTGTGTGTGTGTGAGGATAAATACATTTGTTAAACCTTGCCTTAATACTTATTTATTTTTCAGTCATCCTCTTTTGCTGTTTGGTAATCGTCAGAAGTACTTACTTACAAATGGAAGAAGCAGAGAAACCACCTTTGCAATATCAACTTCAGCCATATGTAGTCCAGCAGCAGGTGCCATTGATGGCTTAAGTGCATTTAAATAAGACCTGTAAAATGTAAAGACTTAAAAAACTAAAAAACTAAAAATTAAACATTCTTTTATAAATAAAATTAAATTTGTATTTTTTTTTCAACTTAGTCAAGGTGTTAAACCAGCTTGGTGGCAGCTTTTTCGAAGCGCAATTATTTATAATTAAAAAACATATTTACTACCTTTTTAAGGAGCAACCAAGCTTTTTAGCATCGATCACAAGCAGGATCTGGATTCAAGCATTTATTTGTAAGTAAGTAGTTCTTTACCCAAGAACTAGGACAGTTAACGTGTCGAGGACATGTCAACAGTCTGTACATAATGGCCAATAAATAAAAGAGTTATCCATCTTTGTGGCACGCGAGCCACCAACAGAGTTTCATGATCTCCCGGACGATCACTTGTAAAATGCTTCAGACAGGTATGAATTCTTATAAAAGTCAGTAACGGGTCCGTTGGTGGGTTGAGCAGGGGTAGCTTCCCAAACGGCAGCCCAGCCGGAGGCCACTGCAGCTTAACCCACCCACGGACCCACAGCTGATACAACTCTCTGAAGCATTTGATGAGTTATAGTCAGACATGGAAATGACGACGGAATATATTCCTGACTCGTGGCCCATTATGACAATGTGTATCTTTCAATAATAATTCGAGCAGTAGACTGTAAAGAAATAAGTTCCTACTCAATTTAGATAAAAAGTTGCAATGAAGTTATTGAATTTAAGAACTTTTGATGATTGCGAATCCTAAGGTAGCTATAAGATAAGATAAGATAATCTTTATTTGCAGTATGATGTGAGTGTGAAGTGGTAGAGTCAAGCAACAGTTTTTTGGCCGTGAATGGGCCGACTCGACCGGTTAAGCACCTTAATATCGACGTCAAGTAACAGTATTTGAACTGTTGCGTTCCGTTGGGTGAGTGAGAGTGCCGGAGCCCAAACTCCTTTCCCATCCCCTCCCAAACTCCTTTCCCATCCCCTCCCAATACAATAATAATAAACACTACAATTATTAACATAGTAATAATACCCCTAAACTAATTTACAAAGTAGTGTTATATTGACCACTGGAACCCATGGTAAGAATTAACTTGTGTTATGAGCTCACTTGTATACATTTAGTCTTGATCATACCAACTTCATATTGTGGTGTAAGTATGTGTGGAGTGGGTGTGGATGGACGTGTGTATAAGTGTTGTGTATGATTGTGTGTGTGTGTTCGTGTGTGAGTGTGTGTGTGTGTGTGTGTGTGTGTGTGTCTGTGTGTGTGTTTGTTTATTATTGTTATAGCTCACTTAAACCTAGAGAGTGGACACCAGCAGCAAATTTTCCGTTTCGTCGTAGTTATGTGAAAGTAACGATTTATAGACTTTAAGCTTATATTCTTGTCTACAAAGAAGGTGGATGTTGCACTCTTTATTTATTATATTATATATGTGGCTAGCAAGGACACCAAAATGGCGCTGAGCGAAGGCAGTTCTCGATTTTTTAATTGCGCATATTTTATATTGTTGACATGTCCTATGCGTTTGTTCAGTGTAAACATAATATACCAGTGTGGAGTGCTGGCGTAAAGCAATTTGGAGTAGAAAGAGCTGTCTCATTGTGGGAACCTCACAATCTCTGTATAGGGTTTCGGTGGGATATCTGAAAGGTTTGGACATCATTACTTTTAGGATAATCCTTTGTGCTCGCTCGATTTGTATACAATGTGTTTTAAGAGTCCCACCACAAGCTACAATACAATAAGTAAGCAGGGATTAACACAGGGCAAAATAAACTGTCTTCAGGGTAGGGAAATCAGCAAAACGTCTAATTTTTTTGAAAATGTTAATGAGTTTACGAGTACGAGCAGTCAGAATTTCCAGCTGAGGCTGCCATGTTAGTGAGTTGTCGATCAGAACTTCTAGATATCTAACCACATCACTCCTTGAAATATGAGGGCAGCTACACTGCAAGGTAAGTTCATCGGGACTGCAAGAATGGGCTCTGAGTTAATCCACAATATTTGAGGTAGGCTTTTTTGTATAGAAAGGTATATAAACAGTTTTAGAGAGATTTAATGTTAATAGGTTACAAGACAGCCAGGTCATCACTGATCTAAGGTTCTCTTCAGCGTGCTTTATGGTTTCGGACCAGTTCTTACCGTGCACTACGAGGGCTGTATCATCTGCATAAGTGAAGGTGGAACAATTCTTGAGCGGTAGGTTGCAGATAGATTATTAATATATATTTAAAATAAGGTAGGACCGAGTATAGACCCCTGGGGCACGCCGAAACTCAATGATTCAGTGTCACTAATGAGTTTATTTATTTTGACGCATTTAGTACGATCACTAAGATAATCCTTGAAGAGTGCATGCGTTTGGCCTCGAATGCCAATTTGTTTAGGAGATGAGGAACAGACACAGTATCAAACGCCTTTAACAGATCTAAAAACATACCTAGGCATTTTGATCTGCTATCCAGTTTAGAAATATCCAGGTTTCAAACTATCTTGGGGAGATCCTCCATAGAAACTCACTTCAACAAAGTTAGGAACCAAATTCTATCTAAAGATACATATAGTGAATGTGGTATTTTGGGGCCCCACCGATATCTTCAGGGCTCCAGCCAACCTCATCTGCAAGCCGGTACAGCTGCTGATTGAAGGACAAGGTTCTGGCGTGGGCTTAACTATAGGGGTTCAACAATCCCGACAGTTAGGTCCGCCTTCAGTCGCTCCCATAAAAGCCATAGGTATAACCCGAAATCTAAAGGAGGCGTAACCGGACCCTGGACTTCAAAGTAACCCAAACTGGGAACTACGTTAAGATAATGATGATGAGAGAGTTTGGTAATAGAAAGGTAGGTGTAAGATGTGCTTTTATAATTAAAACACTTCTCATAGTTTGTAATCACTATTTACTCGTATTAAAAAAAAAAACTAGTATTTTATTTTAGAGGTAAGTTGTACAATATTACAAGGGCGTGCTGCGGTCCAGAGAGTCCCAGCGCCGGCGTACCATAGAGTAATAACTATATTAGTGTTGCTACATAATAATAATAATACTCCTCACAGTAGGTACATGTCTGACACTGCTGTGGTGGTATTCTGTAAGAACGTTTATAAATCTCGACAGCTGAATCCGAGATGAGATATCATATTTGCACTCAGAAATTTGATATCACCGCGGATTCAGTCATAGATGACTTGGATTTCCGGATGAAAAAATGGCAGCGCCGTGGCTGATGAAAGCAGTAGCTCATGAAATTTGGGCTTACATTTTTTAAATTATGAGAGTGCGGTTCTTGATTTGTTAGGTAGATTTCGATGAAATCGATCTATATATATATATATATATATATGTATGTATGGTTCCACTTCCCAAAATTTGCGGCACTCTCACGGTCGCATTTTTGCCCCGATCGCTTTCAAACTGCGGTCAAAAATTGCTTGGGTGTAAACTTAGTTTAAGTTCGTGAACGGGTGGAATTCGGCCTAAGGGGACGGTAGGGCCTCACTTTTTGTGAAATCAGTTTTTCCTCAAAATTTCACGTTCCATGAAAGATATTCGAACCGTTCTAATGTTATCCCATAGTATACATGAATACCAACAACTTTTAATTATAAACCTATAAGATTAAAACTAACTAAAAGTGGAGGGGAGAAAAACCAAACTTTTTCGGGAAAAAAATCATTACTTCTAACCGGTGAACATTCTTGCGTCGGAAACATTTTTAATCGATAGGCCATTTTTAAGTCTAAAATAAATGTGTGAAAAGTTTTTCGCTAAGTGTTACCGTTTTCGAGAAAAAAAAATTAAACATGTTAAAAATGCGCTCGGCGTGGGTCATAGAAGAAGCATAGGTCATATTAATTGCTTCACGAAATATACCTGTGCGTTCCCCCTGCGAGAACGGATTTTTTTGTTGAAAAAAATGTGAAACAATATGGAAATAATCATAACATCGAAAATTAGGATTAGATTAGGATCGAACCCAGATTCCATTGGATAATAGTTTTATTCTTTTTATTATACAATCTTTAATGCTGGTAATTTTTGCGAGGCCGTGGAGCCCAGTTAGTGTTTTTAATAAAATATTTAATAAAAGTTGTAGATAATTTTATGGGCTTTCATTTAGTAATAGGATTTTTTCCCTAGGACGCACCGTTTCTGAGTTATTAGCAATAAAAACAAAAGTTGTACTTTTAGAACCCCACCCCTCTCACTCCGGCTCAACTTCGAGACGTCAGGACTTTTAGTATGTTCACTTCCTATGCACCCTTAAGAAGTTTCAGAAGAAATCGCTTAGGATCCAGCTCATGCACTCAACAAGTTCTATATTGACTGGACTATAATATGTATTATCCACATATTTTATTAAGTACTTGTTCATGATTTTTATTATAGAAATAATAAAATATTTTTTATTGTTTGTAGAGTTTTGTATCGTGTACGTAATTGTCTTCTATTGAATTTTATTGAATTTGAAGATTGATTGATTTAATTTTAATACACCGCACCCCCACAGTTAAAGTTATACTCTATCACTCTTGAAATTAGAGAATGCCACACATTAATTGCAACTTGCAACAATTAAATAATGTCAAATAATTAATAATAGGCAGGAATAACGCTAATAACCTACAAAACAAAAACGTCTCGTTTCGTTTATAAGCTATATTTACTTTCTTTGTCTTACACAGGCTAAATTTGTGAAAAAAATATCAATATCTCCTTCACTTCATTACATTACTTTGACAGTTCCTTCAGTGTCTATAGATTAATCCAATACTGTAAATACTACTGTAAAACGTTGCGATATGATCGTGTTTTATTGTTAGATTTCCTCGGTATTTATTGTATAAAAGCAATGAAATTATATTATTAAAGCTTTATAATTCAGAACTACTCACAATGACTACTAAATATTCACAAAACAGTAGTCTAATCGCTGTTCAAAATCAGGTTGGTTGAAGACGAAGGCGCCAACTAAAGATTCGAGGCTTAAAATCTATGAATCCGTGTCATTGTTATTGTTTATTGTTATAAAATACACAGATTGATCAAAACCGTGCTTTTTATTTCTTAATTTTAAGCTGGTACAATGGATAAACGACGCAGGAATGGCGGAAAGCGGCAGAAAGGCCGACCTTTTGAGAAAAATCATAGAAGTATTGCTCCATCAATGCTCACATATGATACCTGTCTATTTAGAGAATATTCTGAGTTTATTGAGCGACAAATCCACGGATGTGAAAAAACAGGTTATCGCCTTTATTGAAGAGATAAGGTGAGAATAAAAAATGATTAGTTCATAACATTTGATCACTATAAAAAGTATTTGTCTAGCAACAAGTGCTACAAATATTGTTCTTTATTTTATTCTAACCATTAGCAACATATTTATGAGTTATCACAGGCTCTCGCCTCAGAGTCTGGGTACGCTTAGTAACATATTTATTAGTATAATTATGTAGTTAATTTTCTAATTAATAATAAAATGATTCTACAGTAATGTTGAACATCTCAGAAGTCGAGACTTTTATATAGTATATTTTATATTATAATAGTAGTCTTTTTAATTAAGAATGGTAATGTCCAGTGTTAGGGGAATGATATTATTTAATCAAATTTAGAATATGGCAGTATCTTCACTCGGCATAGCATTGTATTTTGTTGTTCTTAGATGGGAGTAGCATCTAGATAGGGCTAGTAGGTCCTTAGGCCAGGAATATACTAAGCAAGAAATGAATGACACCTCTGTTGCTTAATCACCGCACACTTGAAAAATATTTATAAGTTTTTTTAGCCAGTATATTAGTATATACCTGCAATCATCATTCTCTGAGCCTTTTTCCCAATAGAGCTGGAGTTGACTTTCAGTCTAAATAAAACACAGCCGAACTTAGGTAATTTTCGTAAAGAGACTACCATTTGACCACCACAACCCACTGGCAATATCAAAGTTCTGTAGGTATGTAGTTAGATCCGGTAGAGGACAAAGAGAGTCTCAATGTGTTAAGAACAGTCACCCACCCTTAGACTGACCTGGCCATATTGCTTAACCTTGCAATGTATACTACTTTGCCACAAGCCCCTGGATCTACCTGGACCCCAGGATGTACCTATACCCTGTGTTAAGTATTCTATATTAATGAGTATAATACCATTTCAGCAAACATCACCCGGAGCAATTACCTAAGACCGTAGCACAGTTGAGGCTTCTAGTCTTAGACAGCGTTGTTGCCGTTCAGAAGAGAGCTATTCAGGCTTCAAGTATTGTATATAGAAACACATTAGTATGGATATGCGAAGGCAATGCTAGTGTGTCAGACATGCAATATGTTTGGGAGAATCTTTCACAGCTAAAGGTTTTATTTGTATTCTATTATAATAACTAAAATAGATTTTATAGAAAGAGACATTAAGCTGCAAATATAAATTACGCTAGTTCAACATGTCTAGTGATGAACCAAAATATACCTTGTAAATTATAGCATAGAATTCGGGGGATTAAAACCTTCTTGCTTTGGAGAGCATGCTAAGAGCCATTGATCACCATTGAAATATGAAAATCTGTAGCATTCGATAGGGCTAGTTGGAGCCCTAAAAAGTTTGCACCTTCCTTCCAACTAACGGTATGACGACCGCCATAACCCTTTGAGGGCGCCACAGTCGGGACCTATTCTCGGCGGCCAAGGCCGCTACCTATACAGGCGCACCGTATAGCGCCATTGACCGAACAACATCAGCATCAGCATGAAGTTCAGATCAAAACGCCTACCAGGACTGAGCGAACTTCAATGGAGCCACCCGTAAACCCAGCGCCTGGATGCGCTCGACCACCTGAGCTTTTCCCCTAGCAAAAAAGTCCGACAACCTGGTCTAATTACAGAAGTTTGATATCACCATGGATTGTGGAAGTTTGGTAGAAGTCTCTTCACGTAAAATATCCAAGTTCGGTCATTATTTAATTAGATTGTTACCAACTTAGCTGGGAGAAGGCTCGGAAGATATTGATTAAAGCTAAGAATCAAAGTTCATTTGTAAAGCAAACTTATCATGACATGCATAATGAGACCTCGGAGTCTACCCATCCTCACCTGTGAGCTGGTAGACCTGCTGATTGATAGTGGAATTTAATGTGCTAAAAATGGCATACGGGGGACTCACTATATATAATCGACAGCCTCCGTGGCGTGGCGGTATTGAACGCTGCCGCTACGCAGGAGGCGCGGGTTCGATCCCCGCTCAGTGCAAATATTTGTATGCATGAATATGAGTATTTACATTGGTCTGGTCGTGCCTCGGAGAGCACGTTAAGAAGTCGGTCCCGGGTGCCATACGAATATGTATGACAGTCATTATAGGGGAATTGGGTGAAATGGTCCCACATAGAACGGCTGATTACCCGTCTGGTCAAACGGCAGTCCCACTGGAAGTAGTAGTACAATCTTGTTGTTTTTACAAGCTTTTAATTGAATTGTTCTGTGAGTTTGTTAGTATGGGTCGAGTCTTAGAAGCCCAATTATAACCAGGACAGGCTGGACTTAAATTTGGATTTAAAAAAAAACGGTACTATGAAGCTGGTCTGATGATGAAGTCGGAAGGTGTCCATAGGAACTACTGATGTAAATAAGATAAACCAATCGGGTTTGAGCTCATTTCGTTTGTCTTGTTGTGCACTTACTAGGAATATTGTTTTTAAAATACTATTTTTAAATTATTAATTTATTTATAAATCCAACAGCTCCTAGTACTAAACATGATCGACAGTGACAATGAAGGTATCAGAACGCACTCCATCAAATTCTTGGAGGAAGTGGTTTTACTTCAAACACCTGGGGAAGGTGGAGGTGATGATTTTAGCCTGGACAATCTACCGTCTCACCTACCTTTTATTAATAGACGATCGTTGGATGAAGAATCTGAGTAAGTTCTATTTGTTTTTTATGGATACTGGGCGATTTCAAGTCCTTTCTTTTTTGAGAAAAGTTCGCGTATTTGCACTAACTAACCACTCAAAAAACCAATCTAAAAGTCAAAAACCATTTATACTGTATAGACCATTAATACGGCACTTACAAAACGTCAAAAAAAATTAAACTAATGTTTGGCCAATGGACCACCGGTTCGAAACGCGGCCTTCTCCTGAGAAGACTCCGGCAAGAAACTCAGCGGGCTGTTTTTTTTGGTCTATTTACAAACATGTTTACTTAACCTAATAACAATATTTCGTTTGAGTAGCATAGTGAGAGAGCAAACAGTTCATATCCAAGCTTGTTTGTTGTCTAAATAGTCCTGAATTTTATAATAGCCTTTTTGGCAGAGTTTATAAACAATAAAAGGACTCTTCAACCAATGACGTGAGCCCTTTGAGGCCGGGATGAGTTTTATGTATCTATGATTGGTTGATTGGTGCGCCTACCGTCGCGCCCCACACTTTCCGCCAAACCATAACGTAACTGCGCTTCTAGAGTACATTGTCAAGAATTTTTGTCCCTATCTATAGCTCAGTTTGTCAGACAATTGCCCCTAGAACCCTTTCGCTGCTCTTAACTGGTCTATTCCTATTTAAATTTAAGAGTTAATTTGTTTTTTTTTTCTAACTTAGCTTCCTTTATAGTGTGAGGAGAATTTCATTAAATTAAATTTTCAGTGAGCAACGGAAGTTACACCCGTTAATGTAACACAATCGTGGTAAAGTAATTGAGTATTTAAATTTAGAATGTCCCATTGATAATTCAATTAAATATTGGTACCCCATCAACTTACAGCCTATCCCAACTGCTTCTTTCAGAGTGAAAAAAGTGTGAGCGAATGTATGTATTGCCTAAGTTTTTTTTTACAAATTTAAATGGAAATAATACGCATTCAGGACGCGACTTAACCCTACATTGTCTCTCTAAAAGAAATACTTTATTAACTTCATTTATGTTTAACCCCTGCTTACTAGACATTTTTATTTTTCAGACATATTTTCCAACTATTAGTAAAATTCCACAACTCTCAACATATTTCAAGTGTCAATTTGATGGCCTGCATGACAACATTATGCCTTCTCGCCAAATTCAGACCAAAATTTATGCCTCGAGTTGTACAAGCTCTAGGCGACCTACACACGACCTTACCTCCCACATTGTCGCAGTCTCAAGTAAACTCCGTACGAAAGCATCTAAAAATGCTTCTCGTTAATCTAATTAAGCATCCATCGTCGAACGAAATGATGCCACAATTAACTCAATTGTTACTTGATATCGGAATGACAACGCAAGAGATTAACAAAGCAATTCCGAAAGAAAAACGAAACAAACGCCTAGGAGAAATTAAGAATGGTGATGCACCAGCAAAACGGTTTAGGGTCGACTCCCCACAAAGTAATAGCCAAGGCAGCGACAGTAACAGTCGCGTAGAATTCAATACTTTTGAAGAAGACAGTCAACCTTTAGCAGTACCAGTTATAACAAAACAGACTGCCACAGAAGACTCTTTATTCGATGGGTTGAACAATGTTGAAAATGTTGTCAATTTAGTAACAAGTACTCTAGTGAACTGCTTACCAAATGAAATGCCTGAGAGTTTCATGAATGCTTATAAGCCTATACCGAATTCTGGGACTAAAGTTCAGAAGAAAAGTCTAGCTAAAATGATTTTATCTCTAATCAAAGATGAACCTCCAGTCCAATCACAACCTCCACCAGTTCCAGTCATTCAACCTACATTGACTGATATAGCAGCAAAAATACCACTGCTCAGAGATGACGAAGAAAAAGTTACGCTCAAGAACGCTGTAGCAAAATTACAAGAGTCTACTAAAGCTGATAGGCAGATGGAAAATGCTGTGTCCAAATTAATGGAGGAGACAAGAGCAGAGCATTTGAAAGAAGAAGAACGAAAGCAAAAAGAGAAAGAGAAGCCAATACCCCCACAAACGCCAACAGTGCCTAAGCTCAAACAGAAGGTGAAGCTATTGAAATTGCAAGAGATCACGCGTCCCATCCCAAAAGAAATTAAAGAGAAGTTGATACTCCAAGCAGTTTCAAGGATTCTCAGAGCAGAAACGGATGCCGCTATTGGCGGTGCGGCGAATATACGTGCGAAGTTTATATCAATCTTTGCCTCGAGTTATACTCCTGAACTAAGAGAGTTGGTTCTAAGTTACGTATTAGAAGACCCTGTCAACAGGATTGATTTGGCTCTGTCGTGGTTATATGAAGAATATGCCTTCATGCAAGGGTTTAACCGTCATCCAGTGACTCTTCAGCCAAAACTAAATGAGAAGCATGACCAGAATTACAACCAGTTGTTATGTGCGTTAATAACTCAGATTTGTGAAAGTGGGGAGCCGGTTATGGAGGCTTCAAGGGATATGCTATTGAGGAAGATCTTCTCTGAGTGTCCTGTGGTCACAGAGGAGGCTGTTGACTATCTGAAGCACTTGGTCAGTGAGGATAAGTTGGCGTTACTAGCGTTGGAGTTGTTAGAAGAGCTTTGCATTATGAGACCGCCGCGTGCGCATAAGATTGTGACATCACTACTTTGTCATGTTTGTAAGTATTAATTTTGTCGTTTTGCTGCGTTTTGTGTTGAATGCGTTAAACTGCCTCAGTGGCGTGTTGTTAGCAATTGTGACGATTGGGTTTGATTACCGGGTTGGGCTAAAAACGTCATCGGTTAGATGTTTTCTTTTAGAAAACGTATCGGTAGCAGCACTTATTACTTTATTTATTTGGATCTTATTCTTACAGTAAATGAAAGTGAAGAAATACGCGAAGTAGCCATTAAATCGACTGTCAAAATCTACACCCGTTGTACAGACTCCACTCGCAACGTAATCGAGAAGAACTCCCTGTTGTATCTTGGCTTTATAACATTGTCAACTCCCCCTCCCGAGCTATGTGACCCCCGTACTGGCAGAGGAATTTGGAACGATGAGTTGTACAAAATTTGTCTGAACCTCGTGATGGCGCTTTTCGCAGTAAATGAAGGTGAGTTGTTAACAGTTTGTATGGTTTATAGTTCTATAAACTGTGGTATAGTTTATTATATTACGGGTATTGGCTTCGACTCGCCAAGTGTTTAGAATGGTCATTAACTTTGGCGAGAAGTATGTCAAGCTCTGTGCTATAGAGAGAACGCTTTATAAAACTGAAGCAGGTGATCTTAGACGGACTATCGTCTTTCCGACGTGCCAAATCAAAAGCCGGCTACTGTACAGCCAACGACAAATGTAGCTTAACAAATTCTAATTTATGAATCCCCTTAGCACTTAAACCTTTCATAAAATAATAAATGGTAAAATAATAAATGGTTGCCTGTAAGAGATTGTCACAGTGCGATAAGGCCGCCAATTGTATATATCAATATGTAATGAAATATGTGTATTCCTTTTTATCTTATTCTTGGTGTACAATAAAGAGATACTACTACTACTAAACTAAATATCAAATATATTAACTTCGTCCTCTGGAGATTAAAACTACTCCATGTATTTTGTCGTTGACTTTACCTGTTCGGTGTAATGCTGACATCGAACACGTGACGTGAGCCCAGGTGCGACACATCATAATTTAGAAAATCGAAGTTTAGATTTCATGGATCTCCTTTAATTTCATTCACCATATTTGTAATAGAGATTTGTTCCTTACACTTGACTCTATCGATTGATGCCATAAAAGTACAGGATATTTATCAGATTTTAACAGGTTCCATTACCGATTGGGTCAAGTGAGTTGTTGAAAATCTTTGAACGCAGATTTGTTTCTTTTTAAATATAAAGGATTGTGTCAAAACTGTCATCTGGGACTCACCTGCTCTCGAAGTTTTATTAGTTTTTGCGTAAAATCAGTGATGAAACTATAGAAAAACATTAACAAAGTGCAAGCAATAAACTGTGGAACCTGTGTTATTGTTATCCATACACGAAACAGTAAATTATACCAATTAATAGTGCAGTAAAGATCGCGTTTGACAATCTTCAACTACAAAAATATCAAACTACCCTCCTGCAAGGGAAAAGAATTGTGTCTTTGACACTAACTAAAAGTGTTGCCAGCATTATACTAGGGTGGCCAGGTCCAAACTAATGTTACCAACCTCAAACTGGTGTTATCATATATAAACCGGTGTTTCAACAACAAACCAGTGCTACAACACTTAACCACTAGATACACAAACCGCTAAGTTGGAACCATGGACAAACAGATAGCACGTTTGTTGGAAAAAATAAGCGAAATTGATGAAAAGCTGAACAAAAACAGAAGGGAGACAAGGGATGAATTTCGCGAGCAAACAACGGCTCTCACAAAAAGTCTTACCCATAGCATGGCGTCAACAATAGAAGAGAAACTTAAACCATTAGTAGAAGAGAATCAGAAACTTAAAAATGAAGTATCAGTATTGAAGAATAAGGTACAAAACTTGGAGAGAGATGTCAGAAAAAACAATCTCATACTTCACGGACTAGGGGAGAAAGAGAAAAATAATGCAGAACTGCTAGAACTAGTTATGAAAGTCCTTAATGAGGCAGGCAAAGATGGCGTGATGGACAATTTTGATAAATGGGAAATAAGTGAAGTCCGCAGACTTGGCAAAAAAGCCGACAACAAACTGAGGCCTATACTCGTAAAACTCACTCTTGGATGGAGAAAAATAGAAATCCTAAAAAACAACAAGAGATTCCCTGCTAACATATACGTGTCGGATGACTTCCCAAAAGAAGTACTGCTGAAAAGAAAAGAGCTAAAACCACTACAGCAAGAAGAAAGAAATAAAGGAAATTTGGCCATTATCCGATACGACCGACTCATAATAAAAGCAACAAATCCACACAAAGGAATTGAGAAAAGAAAGCGCTCACCATCCAAAACCCCAACACAGTCCGAATACTATGAAGGAGCAAGACAAACAGCATCAAAGAAACCCAACGTAACCAACCAAATGCCAAGCCCTAGACCAAGCTCATTCCCCGAAACAAGACAACAATAACAAATAACGCACAGCAGTCCCCAGAATCAAAGGAAAACTAAAAAACAAATACAAACAACTGGCACAAAAATTCTTTCCCCAAGCCGGACAGCGGTCTCCGTGGGGAAAAACGACCGCAGCCCCCCAGCTAATTCACGAGAGAAACCACAACAACCGAAACCTAACCAGCCAAAGCAACCAAAAGTCAAACAACCAAACCAACTGAGTGCCCAACAATTAAAACAACAAAATGGTACCAACATTTATATAGGAACCCTCAATGTACTAACACTAAGAACATGTGACAGACTTCTGGAACTGGAAGAAGCACTCAAGAACATTAAATGGAATATCCTAGGCCTCAGTGAGGTCAGAAGACTAGGAGATGAAATCACTGAACACGATGACTACATTCTATACTCCATTGGAGAAACAAAAGGACTCTATGGTGTAGGATTCATGGTCAGAAAAGAACTCAAGAGAAGCATACTTGAATTCATAGGCATCTCAGAAAGAATAGCAGTCCTAAAAATAAGGCTACCCGGCTACAGAGACAACTGGACCTTGATACAAGTTTACGCGCCAACAAACGAAGCAGAAAAAGCCACAAAAGACTCCTTCTACTATCAACTATCCAAAACAATAGAAACAGCAGACAAAAATCTAATAGTTATGGGAGACTTTAATGGGAAAACTGGCAAACAAAGATCAGGAGAAGAAAAAATTATAGGCAAATACACCATAGGAAATAGAAATGAAAATGGAGAACGACTAGTGAATCTGAGTCAAGAAAATAACCTAACAATCCTTAATACCTTCTTCAAGAAAAAGCCTAGCAAAAAGTGGACCTGGGAGTCACCAGGCGGTAGATACCATAACGAAATTGACTTCATAACAAGCAATCAACCCAAAGCTTTCAAGGACGTTAAGGTGATCAACCAGTTGAACTTCGACACTAACCATAGAATGGTTAGAGCGGTCCTATATACCGAAGACCAGAAAAAGTCTAGAAAACACTACAGAAATGAGAAACACACGCATGCCACAAAACCAGATTCAAACCCACTGCTAGAAAGGCCAAACACAATACAAGAATGGTATGACAATGAAACAAACGAAATGTATCAACATAAAAAGCAAAACTATCAGAAAAAATATATACTAAGTGCACAAACAAAATACTTAATTTCAGAAAGAAGAGAACTATTTAAAAACAGGAACGACAAAAGTACATTACAAGAAATCACAAGGATCAGTAAAGAAATTAACAAGAGCATAAGAAAGGATAAAGCAAAGAGAACAACAGATTGCATAATAAACCACATTGCCAGAACAGGAGGAGTAAGAAAGGCGCTAAAGGAACTACAACCACCTAAACAATGGATACCAAAACTCAAAAACAAGGATAAAAACTTAGTCACGAACAGACAAACAATACTGGACACTGCCACTTCTTTCATTAGAGTATTATACACCAGCAACACTATTCTAGATCAAAATATGCACTCTGAACCGGAAGTGGAAGATCCTATCCCTCCCATTCTTGAAAGAGAAGTAGAAATTGCAATACTGACACAAAAAAACGAAAAAGCTCCAGGCCCTGACAACATAGCGAATGAGACAATGAAAATCGCACTTCCACACACCTTGGCAAGACTAACAAAACTTTTCAACGAAATATTAGAATCAGAATATATACCTTCGCAGTGGACACACAGCACTATAATCCTAATACACAAGAAAGGAGACAAAGAAGACTTAAGCAACTATCGCCCTATAAGTCTTATGTCCAACGTGTACAAAGTCTTTGCAAAAATAATCCTCAACCGCATCACAAAACAACTGGATGAACAACAACCTATTGAGCAGGCTGGATTCCGGTCAGGGTTCTCCACAATAGATCACATGCACACCTTGAAACAACTTATTGAAAAGTGCCAAGAATATGGATATCCCCTGTACTTGGCGTTTGTTGACTACAACAAAGCTTTCGACTCCTTAGAACACCCACACATTTGGAGAGCACTTAAAAACCAGGGCATTGAAGGGAAATACATCAGACTCATTAGGAATGTCTACAGCCACAGCTCAGCTAAAGTGAAGCTGGAAACGCTAGGCGAATCATTTCCCCTAAACAAAGGAGTCAGACAAGGAGACCCACTTTCACCTAAGCTCTTCACATGCGTGCTAGAAGAAATCTTCAGAAAACTAGACTGGAAAGATTGTGGTATCAATATAGACGGAGAAAGGATCAACCACCTAATATTTGCAGACGACATTGTGCTCATAGCTGATAACCCCGGTACACTACAACATATGATTGAAGAACTGGCAACAAAGAGCCAAGAGGTAGGCTTAACGATGAACAAATCAAAAACAAAAGCCATGACGAATAAAGCACCAGAAAAAATCATACTGGAAAACGAAGACCTAGAGTACGTGACAAGCTATATTTATTTGGGACAACTCATCTCCATGTCAGAACAGGCACAACAGGAAGTAGAGAGAAGAATCTCAAATGGATGGAAAAGATTCTGGTCACTAAAACATATCCTGAAAAATAAGGAATACCCACTAAGGATCAAAAGGAGCATATTCAACACCTGCATCCTACCCATTCTAACATATGGCTGCGAAACTTGGATGAATAAACAAGAAATAAACCGAAAACTTATGACTTGCCAGAGAAGTATGGAAAGGAGTATACTGGGCTACACAAGAAACGATCGGAAAAGAGCCGCAGACCTCAGAAAGATCACCAAATGGGAAGACGTGATAACGAGGGCCAGAAAACTGAAATGGAGATGGACGGGACACCTGCTCAGAGGCCAAAAGCCAAAGTGGTCCAGGAAAGCCACAGAATGGACACCCCGCCACAACACCAAGCGGAGGAGAGGCAGACAGTACGCACGGTGGGCGGACGACCTAAGAAAGGCTGCTGGCCCTCTGTGGCAGAGACTGGCAAGGAACAGGGAAAGCTGGAAGCTACTGGGGGAGGCCTTTGTGCCGCAGAGGCAGACTGACAGGACAGCTGTGCAACAAATTCATTAATGTTAAAACTATGTAAACTTAATCAGTCAATAAAATGCTTGAAATTGAAATTGAAATATAAAGGAATGTTTTCTTTGAGTGACATTTGCTAGACATTTAAAATACTTTCCCTCCGGGTAGGGTTAAAAATTTCCACCCTGTACATATAAATTACTACTATGCGTTTGTTTCAGATCTCATCATCAAGGTAGCGCGCGTGTACGGCTGCGCGGGCGCAGAGGCCAAGCGCTGCGTGCTACGCGCCGTCGAGGGGCCCGTGCGCGCGCGCGCGGCGGGGGGCCAGCCCGGCGCGGCGGGGGGCCAGCCCGGCGCGGCGGGGGGCCAGCCCGGCGCGGCCCTCGGCGCGCTGCTGGACGAGTGCCCGGCCGGCGCCGAGACGCTGCTCACGCGCCTCGTGCACATCTACACCGAGAAAAGTAAGAGCAGCGTTAGCGGCCGCCCATTGGTGCGAAGCGTCCTCAGTTCCGGGGGGGACTAAGATTCGGGTACCAAAGGGATTCAACTTAAGGGGGTAAGATTCTTGGGGGCGAGGGGGGGCAACCGCTAGGTGCGTCGGATGGCCCGGTAAAAGAGCGCATGTAGGCGAGGAGTCCAATGCTGGGCCAGTGTCTGCCTAGGACCTGCTCACACGCCTTGTGCACATCTACGCCGACAAATATAAGAGCACATTAGGGCGCCCATGAGAGAAGTGTCCATATTTCTGGGGAGGCTGGAGGTTGAAATAGGGGGGGGGGTACCTCGTGTACATCTTCACGGAGTGAGGTAGGAGTTTGGACCAATTTTGATACTAAAGGCATTAGGGGGGAGGGGTGTAGACAGGTTTTATTTGGGAGAGAGGCGCGGCAAGCACTACGTACAACGGTACTGACGCCTTCCACGCGCTGCTAGAAGAGTGCTTGACTTTTCAGGAACTCAATCCATGGATCGAGCCAACCACTGAAAAAATTGTCAGTGGCAGAGCTCAATTGCATACGAAGTGCTATGTGCTTATTTGTTTGCAGCCCCACCGACGCCGGAGCTGGTGTCGAAGATTCGCGAACTGTACGCCACGCGGGTGTCTGACGTTCGCTTCCTGATCCCTGTGCTAACCGGACTGTCTAAAAAAGAGGTAAGCATTCGTTTATTTATGGACCATCCATGAAATGAAACAACCCTACAGTCAATTAAGCAGTCAGTATGAGGACCACCCTGTAGTTTAAGTAGACTCAATTCGTAGATAAGGCCATCTTGTATTTCTCTCGGTGGAGACCATGGTGAGGGCCGTGGTCTCCGACGGGAGCAAGTGGCACGCCGCCGCCTCTTTCTGCGAGCAGGTAATGCGCGCGAAAGAGACGGCGGAGAGGGAGCGGGAGAGAACCCTGCTCCCCGAGTTTCGCAGTCTGCGGCGAGGACGCCGCAGACTCATCTACGCCCGGGACTACCGACCTCCATGATCGGGGCCTGAGGGCGGCAGTTGGCCGACTCGCCGTCCTTACAGAAGCAGGCCGTGGCGGAGGCGTGTCGTGTGTGCCCTACACACGCCTGCCAACTCACCGAAGCGGGATGAAACCCGACCTCACCAGGCGAGGCCGCGATGGCGGCCAAAGTCCGCCGGCAACCCTGGGGTTATCCTTTCGAGGGCTTACCCGGGGTGCTTGGCAACGGACACTTGGGGAGGACACCGTGCGGTTTTAGTCGATTCACGACATAACCACCCTCGCTGGCCGGCGGGGGGGTATCAGATGGGATTTCCGCACGTAAAACAAAAGGCCATCTCGGGTCAAATAGTATTGAAGTTTTCAGTAAGTGTTATTCTCTAGTGCATGTTCAGATAGCTTCAAGAAGAATTTACCCAGTATACATCAATAAAGTCTCCTGTTTGAGACTCAAAAATAAAGCTGACGAAATGTAGCTACGATGCTTATAACTCTACCGACCCCTTCAGTGTATACAAAAAATATTTTTGCTCCAGATCCTGGCAGCTTTACCAAAGTTCATAAAATTGAACCCCCTCGTTGTGAAAGAAGTTTTCAACAAACTGCTCGGATTGCAGAACACGCATGAAGAATGTTCCCCAGGTAATAAATAAATATTTAGTGATGCTTAAATATAAATATTCGACGACATTCTACACAGCGCTTAAGCATAGTTGAACTAGCTTGTGTTATGGGTTCCAGAAAGCGGATAAACATACTTATATACACATATATTTTGTAAATATATACATATTATACATTGAAATACCCAGACCAATGCAAATAGACATATTCATGCATACAAATATTTGCACTGAGCGGGAATCGAACCCGCGCCCCCTGTCGTAGCAGTCGAATGTATTACCGCTACGCCACAGAAACCGAATATGTTGCTTACTATGGACGGGAGGACGGGTAACATAAATCCAAATACAGTGGACCCCTGGTAATCTGATAAACATATTGCAGAGCAGTCGAAACTATCGAATTTGTTGCATTATAGAATACTGCCTAAGACCCTTATACTTTGTTTTTTTTTTAGGAAACTATCTTGTACCCAGACCACAATTATAAGACTGTATCTGAACTACAAATCGTACTTACTACATGTATGACGAATGTTCAACAGTGATAAGCATGTCGGATTATAGGGGGTGCCGGATTAGACGGCCGGTTTACCGGGGCTGCACTGTAATAAATTATTTTATGGGTGCAGTAAGCGCTAAGGTCCTCTGGGCTTAAGCCAACCTCACCTGTACAGGCGCCGGCGCAGCTTTTCTCACGGTATTGAGGGGTCTAAGCAAAATAAATAATATTTAATGGAATTGCGGATCAGAATGAAATTTCGAAATTGAAATGAAATTATTTTAGAGATAGTTTAGTTCAGTACAATGCGCAAAAGAATCGGCGCCATTATCTTTATATATGAAAATGAATTGCTGTTCGTTAGTCTCGCTAAAACTCGGGAACGGCTGGACCGATTTGGCTAATTTTGGTCTTGAATTATTTGTGGAGGTCCAGAGAAGGTTTAAAAGCTGAATAAATATGGAAGTTGTTATCGATTGAGGCAGTACGAAGTCTGCTGGGTCAGCTAGTAATATATAAATGCGTCTTGCCACTTCAGCGATATAAAGACAAGACTTAAAAAACATATTAAATCAGTTGACATCTGTATAATATTATAACATCAATTACATAAATAAATATTCTACGACATTCTACACAGCGCTTTCTAGACCCAAAGTAAGCAGTTTAACTATTTATTTATTTATTTATTTATTACATGGAAAACTTACAGCTACAAAAACATGAATAGCGTTGGATTAGACAATAGAAAGCCAGTAACAAGTTTTCGCTTATAGTCGCTGCGTAGGTAAGACATTGTGAACAAAAACACGCACTGCACAAACCTTATTTATCTACATAAACAACACCAGAAACAAGGAACATCAATTTCTGGGTTTAAAAAATGCTAAACTCAAGCACCTCCTCGCCGCGGGCACACTTGTCGAGAAAGGGTCAATATCGTGCTGCTTACATAGCCTGTTGAAGTTACGAGCAGCCCTCACTATGTAGCTGTTTTGCCTGTAATTCGTAGAAGCATTCGGAATTCGTAGCGGTGGATTAAATCGGATTGACTTACATGGTACATTGAATGAAAGTTTTGATAACAGCTCGGGACAATTGATTTCATTATTAATTATTCGGAGGACGAGGGTAAAGTCAGTTATCTCACGACGGTTGATAAGAGGCAAGAGATGAAATCTCCGACAAAGTTGGAAGTAATTACTGGATTTATATGGAATGCCCTGATGGAAGCAGAGGTATTTGATGAAGCGCTTTTGGATATTTTCAATACGGTCGATATACTTGTCGTAACAGGGGTTCCATATCTGACATGCGTATTCCAGGTGGCTCCTGACAAAAGTACAGTATAAGATTTTAAGTGTCTTAGCTTCAGTGAAGTTACTAGCTAACTAGCTTGTGTTATGGGTTCCAGAATGCGGATGAACATACTTACATACTTTTTTTTGTAAATACATACATATTAAACATAGAAACACCCAGACCATTGCAAATATACATATTCAGCGAGAATCGAACCCGCGCCCCCTGTCGTAGCAGTCGAATGCACTACCGCTACTCCACAGAGGCCGTCATATATTAATTACTTTCTTTTTTATTTCAGCTTATAATATAATGATTTGTAAGTAAATAATTAATAAATAGTGTGATTTCTATTTCTTACTGGATATGGGTCTTTTAAATGTAAATTAAAGACTTCCCGATTCAACTGATTTGATAAAGAAACGTTGCAAGTCATTGGTTTTTAGTGGCGTCCTATTAAATTACCCTTTAGGCCGCCCGCTACCTTTTTTTTTTTTTTTTTTTATCGTGCGGAAATCCCTTCGGATACCCCCCCGCGTGCCAGCGGGGGCGGTTATGTCGGGCTTGAACCGACTAAAACCGCACGCCGTCTCGGGTCTACAGACGCCGGGGTGTAAGGTTGCCCATAGAGCATATCCCTCGCACCCCGACTGACCCTGGGCCATCTCCGGTTTCGAGATGGGCCCCCTCGGGTTTGGGAACCACGGTGTCCCCGTCTTGCCCCGGTTTGGGGGAGGGGCGCTAGTCGCCCCACCGTCCCGGCCTGCTTCTGCTGGGGTGACAGGTGGCCTCACCCGCCACCCCCAGGCCTGCGCTCATGGAGGACGGAGGTCGTTAAGCGACCTCCGGCGCCTGAGTTGCCTGCGACGCGCGGTGAGCAAGTTGCGGGCTCGGCGGACCGGGAGAGTTCTAAGTCTCTCCCGGGCGCGCTCCGCCACCTCCTTCGCGAGCATTACATGCTCGCAGAAGGAGGCGGCGGCGGCCCACGCGCTCGCGCTCCGCACCATTGCCGCAATCATGCTGCCGAGCGAGAGGACTCTCACCCCGATGGCTGCCACGAGGTCACGCCTCGGCGCCTCCCACGCCGGGCAGTCCGCCAGCGTGTGCAGCCCTGAGTACTCGCTCGCGTCGCAGTGATGACACTCAGGCGTTGGCTCCTTCCTGATCCGATGCAGGTGGTCCCCGAAGCACCCCTTCCCGGAGATCACCTGCGTCAGTCGGTAGGAGAGGCTTCCGTGTCGCCTCTCCAGCCAATCCTCCATGATGGGCCTTACCGCCGCTATTGCGGCGTGCCCTAGGCCGCCCGCTACCTCATGTGTGTGCTCGCATGTGCAAAAAATGTTTCGTGCAAATAATGTGGTGCTATTTTCATACAAATATGGTGCGAGTTTCGTGCAAATTATCTGGTGCCAATTTCGTATCGATTTGCTCGTAACAGTAGGTACACAAGGGTCTGTGCGAGGGATATGCTCTATGGGCAACTTTACACCCCGGCGTCTGAAGACCCGAGACGGCGTGCGGTTTTAGTTGGTTCAAGCCCGACATAACCGCCCCCGCTGGCCGGCGGGGGGGTATCCGAAGGGATTTTCGCACGAAAAAAAAATACACAAGGGTCAGTCGGGGTGCTAGGGATATGCTCTATGGGCAACCTTACACCCCGGCGTCTGTAGACCCGAGACGGCGTGCGATTTTAGTCGGTTCAAGCCCGACATAACCGCCTCCGCTGGACGGCGGGGGGGGTATCCGAAGGAATTTCCGCACAAAAAAAAATAAAAGGTACACATTTCAGACGCATAAAGCAGCAATCAGCACGCATTCAGAATAGAACTCGAAACTTGCAAAGAAATAGAGTTTCTAATTCAATGTTGGGGTTTTTGATTGTGAATTATACCCGCGGTAGCCTAGTGGTATGGGTAATGGACTGCTGAGACGAGGTCTCGGGTTCGATCCCAGGTTTTACCATGGCACACACCAATGACTTTTCGATGCTTTTCGAAGTTATGTGTGTATTTATCGCAGGTTTATAAGTGCCCGGTTAATGGCAATAGGCTCGCCACCTATTACATTGGGACCTAAACATAAACTGGTGAAATGTGGGTGCTAGCACCTCTGCCTACCCCTTCGGGGATATAGGCGTGAGTTTATGTTATGTTATGTTTATTATAGCTTGTTTTCGTGGGACAATTTAAAATCAATATATACCGAATTACAATGCTTTTCTATGCAGAGGTTGAAATTGACGTCAAGGACATAGCTACGTACTTACGTAATAATTTTTTATCGAGCTATTCAATTATATACATTTTGGAAGGTTTTTCATAGTATTACCTCACTAATCTAGGTTGGTAAAGTGTTTTTTTGGTTATCGAGTACCTTTTTTTTTTTTTTTTCGTGCGGAAATCCCTTCGGATACCGCCCCCGCTGGAGAGCGGGGGGTCTCCAGCGGGGGCGGTTATGTCGGGCTTGAACCGACTAAAACCGCACGCCGTCTCGGGTCTTAAGACGCCAGGGTGTAAGGTTACCCATAGAGCATATCCCTTGCACCCCGACTGACCCTGGGCCATCTCCGGTTTCGAGATGGCCAAGGGCTCTCCACTGTGCCATCTGCTAATCAGAGGGACACGTGGAAAGCTTCCGAACAGCCCTCAACAGGGCCGTCCTCGCCTCGGTCGGAGTAGGCGGCAGCGTCTCCCCCGCCCTAGGAGAGAGGCGGTGCCGTCTCCGTTGCCCAGGGTGCACCGCGTGGAGGTCCCCAACCAAGCACCCCAGTTATCGAGTACCTGCTACTGATTTCCATCTATTGATTTATTTTCACTATATTTTATTTTCATATTTTAATTGACACTTTTAGTTCACTATACGGTATGTACACTATGTTTCCGTCTGTACATTTTTCTACCTCTACTGTTCAAAGGCTGGTAGAGAACTCTTATAGAGTCAAACTCGCCTTTGTACATAATTTATTTTACTTGTAATATATATATTCGTGCCTTTTTTATGTACAACTAGCGGACCCGACAGACTTCGTTCTGCCAAAAAGATTTGGAGACACGCACACTCACACTGTTTTTGAACTTGAACTTTGTGCAGCGGTAATAAAGTGCAAATTGACTCTGACGTTAGCAACACACCTACATTGCTTAGACAACAGTGAGTGCTTGTAATTTAATATGAACTTTATTAAATAGCAATAAAGTTCAAATTGACTCTACATTTTGGTTAGAAAATGTTTGTATGGGAAAGAGAAAAGGGGTGTTGTGTTTTCTCGCCGTAAAAACCATCCTTGGACTCCTAGCTGTTCCCCGCGGCATCGCCCGTGGCATACTTCGGCCCGTGGCACCTATTTATCCCAAACATGCCTGTAATTTTTTTATGCAGTTTTTTAAACTTTTCTCTCCGTAACAACCATCCTTGGACATCAACGAACATTTTAAAAAAAGAATTGGTAAAATTGGTCTAGGCGTTGTTGAGTTATGCGCTTACCAACACATTTTGCGATTCATTTTTATATATATAGAAGATATAGAATCAAGTTAAGTGATAGAGCTTCATCGGTCTTCATCTATAAGCTTGGACGATTTGTACATACTAGAGTTCAACCATTAGTCAAAATATTGAAATTCATACCTCTCCGTCTCCATATTCATCGCAACCTGTTTAAAAAAAAATGCAGCTCTTACTAACCCCGAACTACTTTTAACACCACTTTTTCATGAAGAGGTCTTACGTATCTTGAAGTGCCATCTTAATAAATATCGTCGATCATCAGGGCGAAGCATGGTGAAGGAATGGTGTGAAGTTTCTCAAACAAAAAGAAAGGATTATCGAAGATAATTGAGACGTGGCCATCAATTATCTTAGAAGATCGTAGCACAAGATGTTGCAATGTTGAATATACGTTACTCAAATATGAGAATTTACATGGCGCGATGTAGGGTCGGTCGTTTCAAACAAGTTCGGCTTGTGTTCGCTAGATGGCGCTGGTTGATACAACATAATCTGCTCAACATAAAAATTTCGTAACCTAATATTTCTATTAATGATTGTCAACAGTCTCGCCAGCTGATTTGCTAGTGGCTCTGCATCTCATAGACCCGAGTAAGGCGGATCTCATGTTCATCATCAAAGCAACAGCGCTGTGCTTCGCTGAGAAGCATATTTACACGCAAGACGTAAGTATAGACGCCCAAAGAGTTACCTAGGCAGGTCCACTGACCAATAAACATGTAAAGACCTATTCAAACCTAAGCTGTATTCGCTTCCGCGGTAGAAATCCCGTGTGGGTATGCGATAATACTACTGTTCACTACCTAACTAACTGCACTAACTATTCCGCTCTAGCCGCGGAACATTTGAGCGAAACCTGCGGTATGTAGCGACAGCGAATACCGCTAAGGGCCTGTAGACTACTAGTGGAATCGCTTCGAAGCGAACACATAAAAGTCCGAAATATATGGTAGTAACATTATTTGTTACACGTGACATGTCGACAAATAATGTCACTCTCATACATTTCGAACTTTTCCACTGGCGTTATAGCCAGAATGTGACTCTGTCTAGGCCCACAACCTGCACAGCTATCGCTTTGGCTATGTACACATTAAATTGTCCATGAACAAACAAATGTTACATAATTTTAGACCTACTTTTATTAAAATTCAACTGTATCGGATTCTATCACGATTTATTTTGTAAACAATTAGTGACTTTTGCAACATAAAATCAATCCGGGTTCGGATCCTGGCCACTACACTACGACGTGAATCCAATCTTAACACTTAGCTGGAGGCTTATTGGGAATTCATGTAATTTCGGTTACTAATATTCTATCCAAAAAAAAAAAATAACAAATTGTTATGTGAAAATACATATACACTTTTATTTCATAACATATTATGTGTCTATTTTTTTTGGAACTGCTTACTGCTATCTCCATTACCACGGCAGAAATGTTTATGGTGACATTAAAAAAGTTACATTCTAATTACAGGTCCTTGCTGCAGTCCTCCAGAGGTTGACTGAGGAATCAGAGATACCTGTTCTGATGATGCGAACAGTACTACAGGCACACACGCTGTATCCGAACCTGGGCCCCCTCGTACTTAATATATTGACTCTACTTGTCAAGAAAGAAGTAAGGATTATTCTGTACATTATTGGAGCAATTATAAAGTTCCGGCAGCGTGAGTGTGACGCACCTGGTGTTGCACCCGTCCATAAGCTGCGGTAACCGCTTCCCATCGGGTGGGCCGCTTGCTTATCTGCCACCTAAGTGGTATAAAAAACTTTATGTTTTGGCCAAATTTAGATTAGTTACTTTGTATGGCAATAGACACTCTTCTTACGCTCACCCGAGGCGACATAATACACGGTAGTGGAATCAAACGAATATTTTATTGACTCCGCGCCTTCGATACCTTATAATCAAGAAGTATATTGAACAATTACGCACTGCAACATTATGGTCCTTCGAGCCGGATATCTTAACCACTCAACTATGTCTACTATGTAAATAACTTTAATCAACACAGGTTTTAATTAAACTGGAAAATGTATTACTCAATCGATCTTTCTAGAATAAGCTCCCTATTTGTGCAGATGACTTAGCTAAAAATCAAGATGGCGTTGTTCAATACCGAATCGGTAGTGTTTTTTTTTTTGCAAAAACGTAACTACAGGCCCCGGCGCTTTAGTAGGCACGTAGGGAAGAAGAAAGAGAATCCAGTTAAGATCAACTTACTTTGGTTTTATAGAGCGTGCTTACAGGGTACATCGGACTGACAGTTTGATACCTTTATACTCAAACTGTCAGGCTGATGTGCGATAGAGAGAACGCTCTACAAAACCGAAGCAAGCCTCCAAGCAATCACCTCGGAATATCCTCATTCCGACGAAGTGCCAACCCAAAGGTCGAGTACTGTACTTATTTTCTGTCTACGCCGAAGTTATGCAGCCCGTCAAATTCGTAGAATAAGGTATAGTGGCTGCGACATACCAATGGATTAGGGCTCCACCGGTACGTCATAGTGACTAGTACAGAAGTATATTCGCACGCGTAACACCGGGTATTTTGTTGCAGGTATGGAACAACAAGGTGGCCTGGGAGGGCTGGCTGAAGTGCTGCGAGAGGCTGGTGCCGCGCTCGGCGCCGCTGCTGGCGGCGCTGCCGGCGCGCGCGCTGGGCGCCTGCGCCGCCGCGCCGCGCCTGCAGCGCGCGCTGGCGCAGCACGTGGCGGCGCTGCCGCCGCCGCAGCGCGCCGCCCTGCCGCCGCACGTGCTGCACGTGGCGCAGGTACCTTCTGATATACCTCTCTCTCTCCCCCTTTCTCTCTTTCTCTCTTCCCCCCCCCCCCCCACCTCTCCATCTCCGAAATTTTTCCCCAACTCGGTCGGTCAACTACAACAGAACTTCGATATTTCCCGTGAAGCGACTGCCACCTGACCTGGACCACCCACTCGCGATATCGAAATTCTGTAGTTACACCAATCATCGAACATTTTAGGGCTTCAATTACCTGTAACCAGCACCGACAACCAGGATTGAAAGCTTAGCTTGCTTTCCGAGGCACAGAGCGATCTCAATGTTAAGAATGGTTTCACCCATCCTAAGACTGATCTGGCTAGTATTTCTCAACTTTGCAATGTGTTAAGCTACTTGGTTAACACTTAGCCAAGATATAATTCTCTCTGCGATGGAATAATCTCCAATATACTCTTTCCTTTGCCAATCCTTTACATCCTGATACGAGCCGGCTTGTATCTTTTCCTTAACCTATAACTTTTTACATATTTCTAAATTTGTCATCGAGGAGTCCTACAAAAATAGCTGCCCTAAGCCGACTTAACTTAAATATTTGTACAGCCGCCGGAAGAGCAGTTCACGTCGCCGCCGGTCCCGATGCCCGTACCTCCGCCGAACCCCCTGGAACCTCTACCACCAGGCATGGACTGCTGAACTCCTCACTGAACTAGAGAACAATTCTACTAAAGTATTTGTCGGTGATTGCTTGCAGTCGGAGCCAACATTATCGAAGCCTTCAATTATCACGTATTTTTCATTGTGCTTATCAATTTTGTTTGAATCTACTATTTCGTATCCCATAAGGCCGTCCGCCACGCATGCAGTGTTATTAATGAACTAATTTTGTGTAGATGATTTGCACGTCATTCGTGCAAAAAATGCATACGATTTGCACGAAAGGGCGCGTGCACACGCACTAGGCTGCGGACGGCCTAATACGTATCTTTGAATTATTATATTTCTATTTTAAATTGATTGATAGGTTTTGTATCTGGAATAAAGCCCAGAATAATACTACGTATAAAAGGCGCTTTCTAAAGACGTTTCAAAATAGACTTAGATATCCCACTATCCTTATAGTGCACTTTATTTCAGTTCTTGCCCGTGGTACACCTACATAGTTCACCTGGTTGTACCACGGGTAATTTTTTTACAGCATAGGTGGACTACGGGAAAACAAAAATAATACATAAATAAATAAATAAGTATAAATTTATTCCCATGGTACATCCAGTTAGACTGCGGTGGACCACGAGAAAAAAAAGCCCGTCGTACAACCAGGTGAACTATGTAGGTGGACCACGGGCAAGAGGCGCTTTATTTTGCTATTTTCTATCTTATCACGAAGGACGTAAGCTTCTTTTACTCTGGTCTCTTCAAGATCTGTGGTAGTATTTTATAAGTGTTTATAAATATCGACGTGAATCTGAGATGAGATATCATATTCGCCATAAGAAATTTGATACTCACCGCGGATTCAGCTATCGGGATACATAAACGTCCATAGAGAATTGCAAAACTGGGGGCCTCTAGACAAAGTAAGATTCTACTAGTGGAATCGCTACGAAGCGAAACTTTTAAAGTCCGAAAATATTATACATTTCGGACAAAAAAGATTATCGCTCGCTTTTAATGTGCCCGGTAGATGGCAATAGGTTCGCCCCCTATTACATTGGGACCTAAACATAACTGGCGAATCGTGGGTGTGTAATACACCCCTGCCTACCCCTTCGGGCATACAGGCGTGAAGTTATGTTATGTTACATTTCGGACTTTTGAATGTTCGCTTCGTGGAGATTCCAATAGTACAGGCCCTGATTTTGAGTCACGAGATATGGTTGCTAACTACAAATATGAGAAAAATACTTTATCTAAATTGTGTACTGATTTGACTGTCAAAACAAATATGTAGGTTCTTTTTAAAGAAATGTGCATGAAATAAAGAAGTATGACGTCACACTTCATCTTTGTAAAACCATTTAATAATTAATGGTTGGGTGGATGATTAAAAAAACAAAAGCTTTAGAGAACGGACGTCATTTTTACCGGTCTTCTACTATTCTTTATTTAATAAGCTCAGTTAAATCATTTATCTTGACGATAGGGAAGTACAGTCAGCGTCAAAAGTAGATAATGATGCAAAGATTTCAAAATTAAAAATCTGAATGAATTTATCAATTACATTTTATTCACATTGGAAAATATTTTAATAGAGCCCAATAACTAGTTAACCAGCATTTTCACTAAGAAACAAACTACAATGCTCAAAAACGAAATTTTAATATCTGTAATAAAATGATAATCTACTTTTGATGCTGACTAAACCCAATTGGGGCGCAAAATAGTGAGACTTTTAAAAGAAAATAGAACTGTAAGAGCCTACTTTTTTAAATAGTAAAATTATTACAATCATATATCATCTTATGAATTAATGTGTTAAGTTAATCAAGAGATTCCCGGGTTTTTCAAATAACTGGGTTATACTGTGGCGTTACTGGTCCCGTGCCGTGCTAGAGTAGCGAGGCTATTCTAATCTGCCATTGGTTGTCACGCATCAGGGTGCATCGCGAACCTGTTATAGCGTAATCGCGTGCTAGTATTTCGTTATAAAGTTTACTATAGTACGGCCGTAAGAGACGTCACAGATGACAACCCTTTATTCCATCCAGTTCTACTAATAGTTCGATAGTCAAACTGTTTGGAAGTTTCTTTCCAAATTGTTAGACTGGCAGATCGAACATTTTGGAAACATTAATTTCATTCCAAATAGAATCATGAATATGATGTGTGCAATCGGAAAAATAACAAATCTTTTTTAAAATGTATACTCGTATATTCAGAGGTAAAAAAAAACAGTAAAACAAATAAGCATCGGTAAAAGCAAATTAGCTTCGGTAAAACAAAATTAACAACGGTAAAACTTCCGAACTGTTTGTAGAACTGGGAGTATGAAGCATGATAACAGCAGCACTATGTATCAGAGTTCTGATATAACAATTGTATTAACACTTGCCTAAGTTATTATTGAAATGTATTAAAAGCGAAATTACCGAATTTGTTTTAATAGAATTTTGCTCTAGTACAGACATGCCTGTTTATTAGTGTATAAATTATAATAAATAATATTATAACATTAATTAATGTTTTTTAATATTGTTAAATATATGATATCCCTTAATCATCTTCATCATCACAGCCTTAGTCCCGTGGCATCCAAAGCCCGCACTACGCGTTTTTTGATTCGGCACATCGGCGGGAAGAGAGAGAAGAAAGATTTGTAAAACATTCTCTCTATCCCACATGACAACTTGATACTTTTATATGGTACCAACTTATGATACAAATCGTTGGTAAATATAAGATACTAACTGCGCCCCCTGGCTTCCCGCTAGTGCAATATTTGACGGCCTCTGTGGCGTAGCGGTAGTGCTTCCGCCTGCTACGATAAGGGGCGCGGGATCGATTCCTCCTCAGCGGAAATATTTATATGCATGAATATGTCTGTTTGCATTGGACTGGGTGTTTCTATGTATAATATGTATGTAGGTATTTACAAAAAAAAGTATATAATTATGTTTATCCGCATTCTGGAACCCATAATACAAGCAATTTTTTTTTTTTATAAAGAATATTAGCAACCGAAATTACTAATATTCCCCCTAACCCCTCCAGCTAAGCTAAATTGCTTGTGTTAGGAGTGGGTTCACGTCGGTAGTGTAATGGCCAGGATTCGAACCCGGGACCTCTCGATCGTAAGGTCGACTCCTTAACCACTAAGCTACCGACGCTTTGTGTCTAGAAAGCGCTGTGTAGAATATCATAGAATATTTATTTATTAGCACCTTATGCGTTGACTTTCCTATATTTTACTTTCATACAAACCTTGTCCTGACAATAATGAACACAAAAAAAGCATTATCCAATTTGGTGCGGTCATTCGGAAATTATTTCGGCGATTCTTTTTTATTTATATAAGATTAAAACTGTAACTTGTTTTAACTACCGTACCGTGTTGATAATATGCGCTGTGCAACGCTGTACAATCCGATATTAGCCAGATTCCCAGGTCACACGCATGCGGTCACCTGTTTCGTGCAAATAATAACTATTTTCGTGCAGATAGCTTGCACTACAGTTGTGCAAAAAATACATACGACTTGCACGGAACAGCACGCATGCATGTGTGTACACGCACGAGGCATCGGACGACCTCACTCTTCTTCTCCATGTGTCAAATCAATCGACGATCATTGTTCCCGTAATAACCTATTAGGTAAATGAAAAGGGCTTCTTGTTCATGCATTTAAATATAAATTCAAAATATAAAGCAATAGGTATCATTAACGACGCTTAACGACCTCCGACCTCCATGAGCGCAGGCCTGGGGGTGGCAGGTGAGGCCGCCTGTCACCCCAGCAGAAGCAGGCCGGGACGGCGGGGCGACTAGCGCCCCTCCCCCAAACCGGGGCAAGACGGGGACACCGTGGTTCCCAAACCCGAGGGGGCCATCTCGAAACTAGAGATGGCCCAGGATCAGTCTGGGTGCGAGGGATATGCTTTATGGGCAACTTTACACCTTATACCGGCGTCTGAAGACCCGAGACGTCGTGCGGTTTTAGTCGGTTCAAGGCTGACATAACCGCCCCCGCTGGCCTGCGGAGGGGTATCCGAGGGGATTTCTGCACGAAAAAATAAAAGTATTATTAACGAATTTATTGCCATTACGAAGTCCCTTGGCAACAATGTGTTTTTCTATTTGCGTGTTCATTTAATTCTTTCATGTAACTGTATACCACAATAAATCCATAGAGCTCCAAAACTGAAAATCAAAAAAAAGAAATTCATAAAGAAGCGAAACACGTTGCTGTTTAATGTATATGCTAGTAGCATATGTATTAAACAGAATTTTTGACTTGACAAATTTTGACAGTAGCATAATGCTACAGTCAAAATTTTTAATTGGTCAAAATACTTCTCACTTAAAGTAGTTTTGACTGGCAAGTAGCATTGTGTGATGCAGAGAAACGGAACAACCTAAGATGAGGTCTGTTACCTTTGCGTCCCAAGATCACTAAACCGATTTTGGTAAAATTAGGAATACGGATAGTCTATTAAGAGAATAGGATAATTTTTGATTTCCTTTTTACTTAATTTTGTACAAAAGCATTTGTCCGCGAAAAAGGGAATCGCATGTGGGTGCAACCGCAAGTAGCAGTTACTTTTAGTTAGTTATATATATAGTTCTGATAGTGGTAGAGTCAAGCAAGTCATTTTGGCCGTTGCATGAATGGGCCGACTCGACCGGGGAAGCACCACCCTCTCACAGAATATCGACGCCAAGTAACAGTATTTGAACTGTTGCGTTCCATTTGGTGAGTGAGAGTGCCGGAGCACAAACTCCTTTCCCATCCCCTCCCAAACTCCATTCCCATCCCCTTTCCTTTACAGGGTCGGCAGCGCGAGTGTGACGCCACTGGTGTTGCACACGTCCATAGACCGCGGTAACCGCTTTCCATCAGGTGGGCCGTGTGCTTGTCTGCCACCTTAGTGGTATAAAAAAAAACAAAAAACTTATCTATGAAATGAATAAAAAATTACTTACTAATGAGCATGAGGAAAATTATATACCATCCTTTCGATTCGTCTTGAATAGCAGTAATTAACGTTAACATAATTATTTCCAAGCACCAAGTCAAAAATCGGCTGACAAGAAATTGTGATATATGGATTCGACTTGCCTGAAAAAAAAACAAGAGTAAGAATAATTTAGAAACGAGTAGTATAGAGTAACAGTGTTACTAGTTGGGGAAAAAAACTCCCATCGTGTCACACTGTTACTAGTTGACAATTTTTTTTTCCCAACCAGTAACACCGCTAAATGTGGTGTTACTAAATCCATAGAGTTTATAATATGTAGCTATAGATTTATCACTTGGGCTTATCGAATGCAGCGCCATTGGTGCTAAATGGCGTAACTAAACTTATTTATATATACATAAGTATATGTTAGTACCTACGAATGTTATTGTCTATTTTCTATCTATGTTTTCATTTTATAAGTAATGAATGAGTGCCGTGTGGTGACTAGAGAGTGCCGTGAATCTTCGCGACACCCTCACCCACGCAAAGTGCAATGTCACACGTTCTCTCATAGGGAAATTTAATGACAACATCTCTCTGTATTCGCTCCATAGTCGTTGTATGTGTACAACGTGGGCCTGTTCCTGCTAGGTCAGCGACTTACATAACGAGGCATTAATTCCCAAACAACACGTCTGGGTAACCAACGCTTGCGGTCAAGGCCAGTCGGGTTTCAGGGATTGTTTTCCTAGGATGATATTGGTTCCCTGACAACACAGGCACAGGGGTGAAAAAATACCGTAATTATACCTCATTGCAGCTAACGGATCACCGTTAGTAGGGGAGCAACGAATTTAAAAAATGGACTTGCAGCGCGTGCCTGGTAGGTAAGTACATAATATTTGGCCGGCGGGGGGGTATCTGAAGGGATTTCCGCACGAAAAAAGAAAAAAAAGGTACATAATATTATCCAAAAAGTACCTACAGCACCTTTTTTTTTTTCGTGCAGAAATCCCCCGGATTCCCCCTCCCCCGCCGGCAGCGGGGGTGGTTATGTCGAATTCGAACCACACGCCGTCTCGTAAGGGTGTAAGGTGGCCCCATAAGGCATTTCCCTCGCACCCCGGCTGTACCAGTACCTTTTTTTTTTTTTTTTTTCGTGCGGAAATCCCCTCGGATACCCCCCCGCCGGCCAGCGGGGGCGGTTATGTCGGGCTTGAACCGACTAAAACCGCACGCCGTCTCGGGTCTGCAGACGCCGGGGTGTAAGGTTGCCCTTAGAGCATATCCCTCGCACCCCGACTGACCCTGGGCCATCTCTGGTTTCGAGATGGCCCCCTCGGGAGTACCTACAGTACCCGGCATTTGATTTGGCACGTCGCCTCGTTGCATTGGGAAAAAGACAGAGTCTGCTAAGAAGTGTATAATATTCTCTCTCTCTCGCACAGCACACGTCCACAGTTTGGTATCTTTTTAGACTGATTAAAACCGAAGCTATCGTTTCAACATTTAATTAACAAACTATTTTCACTACTCTAGGTATTAAGTTATCAAACTGTCAGTTTTTGAAGTGAAAACTTCTTTTGGCGCGCCGCCACAGATTTTTCCGTAGTTAGGCTGATCCGTCACGCTCTGAGGTGAAAGGCTCGGTCGGGTGAACTCGGGACCGCCGAGTGTACCCGAGCGAGAAAGATACAGTCCGCTGCTCTTCGCTGTTGTGTCACTGTGTTTAGTATATTCAATTCATACGTAATAATTGTCTTTATTAATTTAATAGTTATTAATAAAAAATATTTTAACAATTATTTGGTTTAACATTGTGAGGTTAATGTGTTAATTTCGGCGGTAGCTAACTACAGGCCCATATCGATATTGTCTGTGTTCGCTAAGATATTCGAAGTTATGATATGTCCACATATACAATATCACTTAAAGCGTTACTTATGCGATCATCAACATGGTTTCGTAGCACATCGCTCCACGACTTCAAATCTAGTCCCTTTTACGGAGCTGTTGATAGATGCTGTGGACTCAGTCCATCAAGCCGATGTTATCTACACGGATTTTTCAAAAAATCCTGTAATTTTGAGATAAGGACACTATGGGGTACCCTGTCGAATGGACAGGGTACCCCATAGTGTCCTTATCTCAAAATTACAGGCCTATGGCATAATGGGATCCTTACTGGACTGGTTGTCATCGTACTTGAAAAATAGAGCTTTCTCAGTAGTGCTTAATGGCTATGAGTCTAATTTAATACCCATTTCCTCAGGCGTTCCTCAGGGCTCGCATTTAGGCCCAACCCTCTTTAACTTCTTCATAATCGACATTCCAGAGTGTTTTCACTTTTCCGAGGTTTTTATGTATGCAGATGATCTCAAGTTTATGAAGATAATAAAATGCGCTGAAGATGCTGGGCAGCTACAAGATGACCTAAATAGACTTGTCTCATGGTACAAAAGTAACGGGATGCTTCTGAACGCTAATAAATGTCATCACATAACGTTTACGCGTAAGCTCCATGCTTTAAACCACAGTTACCACATAGAAGGAGACATAATATCTGCGGTAGAAACTGTAAAGGATCTTGGAGTAACGTTTGACAGAAAGTTAACTTTTACGCCTCATTTAGATGAAATAATTAAGAAAGCTTCCAAGATGTTGGGGTTTGTGCTGCGAAATAGTAAAAGCTTTTGCAACAACCGCACAAAAATGTTGCTTTACAACAGCTTGATACGTAGCACCCTAGAATACTGTAGTATTGTATGGCGTCCTCATTTCGCAGTACACGCCTTGCGTCTCGAGAGAATTCAGAGGCGTTTTTTCTGGTACCTGGCTTTCAGAAATGGAATCACCAAAAAAGTACCTTCTTATAGTGGCAGGCTAGCACATTTTAGAATGCAAGCCCTTGAGTGTCACGCAAAGTTAAATGATGCTATGTTTGCATTTAAGGTACTTCAACACCAAATTGTCTGCCCACGTCTATTGGTTTTATTTAGATTTAAGGCTCCTTCTAGACTTCCTCGTGGTTCAATCAGTCACTCCTCTCTGTCCACCTTTGAGAAGGACAGTTTTAGGGGCTAATTCCCCTTATGTAAGAGTATGTAAGATTGTCAACAGTATCAGTGACATAATTGATCTGCATGTTGACTCAGTGGCTATCCAAAAAAGAAAAACTTTAGATCGCCTAGGCACTTAAAACATAAAGTTGTTTTCTTTATCTCTTTTATTTTTTTAGTTTTAATAATGTCTAAATTGTTTATGTAAGGTTTTATTAAATATATTTAGTACTTAAGTATCCTCCACTAAGTTGTTGCATGATGTGTTTACCTTAAAGTAGTTGTTACATTGTCTGAAGTTTTTTCTGTTATTTTTTATGTATGTCGTGTATGTATTAATGTAAACAACTGTTGGTAGACCTATTAAATAAATAAATAAATAAATTGATTGCGATTGCCATTGAAATTTTCTCTTCTGCCGTGCGGTTTAAGCACACACTCTAAATTTTTATTGCGGCAAAGAGAATGCTCTACGAAATCGAAGCACCGTAATTGGTGTAATATAAGCACGCCTCGGCCGCCACACCCCGCACAACCTCCAAAGAAACCTAAAAACATTTTCTGCGTACATGTCCCGGCGCTTAGGTTGGCACGTCGGGAAGAAGAGAGCGAGTCCGGCTAAGATCGACTTACTTCGGTTTTCTAGAGCGTTCTCTCTGTCGTACCTACATCGGACTGACAGTAAACGTAGACCGACCGTAAAGTATAGACTAGCCAGTCTATCAGCGTATACGAAAGAGGAATAGCGGTAGTTTGTTTTTATTGCTACGCTACGCTTGGTATTAGTAAAATGTTTGTGTACCGGGCTATTAATAGGTACAATGAGACCTCCTCTGTTTGTGCCAGAAAAAGATCTGGTCGTCCACATAGGGTTCGTACGAAAGAGCCTAGGTGGTCAAAGCAGTAAGGGAAAGTATTCGAAGAAATTCTGTCCGAAAACAAAAGATTTTATCTCGGGAGATGAAGATAGCACCTAGAACCATGTCGCGTTAATAGATGACTTAGAACTTGCAGCCTATAAGAGACGTACCTACTGGTTATTTCTTAACTGATAATTTTAGAAAGAGAATAGGGTGGTAAAATCGAAACAACTACTGAAGTGGTACGCAAAGAGAGGTCACAGAAAAATTTTGTTTACGGATGAGAATTTTTTTACAATTGAGCAACATTTTAACAAATAAAATGACCGTATTTATGCTCACATCTCTAAGAAAGCTTCCCAATTAGTCGACAGAGTGCAACGTGGGCATTATCCGACTTCTGTGATGGTTTGATTAGGTTAGGTTAGGGTATTAGCTATGAAGGAGTGACTGAGCCATACTTTTGTGAAAAAGGTATCAAAACATCGGCACAAGTGTATCGACTTGTGCCGATACACTTGTATCCATACCATATCCATATACCATTCTTGAGAAGGTAGTGAAGCCCCTTAACAACACCATGTTCAATAACCAAGAATGGACATTCCAGCAAGACTTGGCGCCGGGTCTACGCAGTCTTGGTTGGAAACGAACGTTTCGTTCTTCATCAGAGCTGAAGACTGGCCGTCGTCGTCTAGTCCCAATCTTTATCCGCTGGATTCTGATAAGCTTTTTAAATTTAAAATTGTTTTATATTTAGTATTAAACTAACAAACTGTAAAAGTAATAGGTAAATGTTATTTGCAATAGACATTTTTCTTCTTTGTTACAGTATTTATGGCTAGATTAGGTATATATCCGAATATATATGTAGTTACTTTCGTTTTTACATGGCAAAACTGAGAAATCTAGCTCTATGATTATAAGAATAATTTAAGACAAACCATCAAATACGGATGCACTCTCTAAAACTGTCAGAATACTGTGTGACAGAGAGAACGCTATACAAAACCGCAGCACGCCGAGCTTAGCCGGACACTCTTCCCGTTGTGCCAACCAAAACGCCTTTTACAGCTGTAGCTAGAGTAGGAACATTGTCTAGATGTTTACAGGTCACTGGTAGGTATATAGGTATAAAAGATACATACGGTGTAAATCCCAAGTGCCAAAGTAACGCTATACATAAAAAGTATAGTTTCGATCACAATCATGCCAGTGTATGAGAGATATAATATATAATAAAAGTTAGTGCAGTAGTCATCGTCGTATGTTATAGGTTTCTGGCGTACGACCGTTCTCTCCATGGAGTCCGGACAAACTGGTAGGAACTCATCAATAATACTCCATACAAAAAATAAAAAGCAGAATAATGAACGGAACTGAAAAGAAAACACAAGTACCTATTTAAATATAAGTCTTAATATAAAATACCTATTTTGTCCTGACTGATTTATCAATAAGAGTCTAAGCCGCTATGGCTTAATTAATATATGACTTAAAAAATTAATACATTTTGCTTATAGATGACTTGTGTTTAAGAAGTCACTATGTAATCATTTTTCAACTTCATACATATACTCAAGCCTTTCTCGTTGGGTAGGGGTGGCCTCCCATCTGCGTCTGTCCTTAATACTTCACGAAATTCCTCAACCTTTCGTATAAACTCGCCGAAGCGCCGGTAGTATTTCAAGAATATTGCAGTTACCGTTGTCCAAAGGCAGACGATTACAGAGCCACTTTTCAAAGAATACAACAGCAAAAATGAAACTATTACAGGTAAATTCACATTCACACCCGTACCCATACCGAAACGGTTACGATCTGTCACATTAAAATAACAGTATCACTCTATTAATTTATTACTACAAATTCACCAAACTTCAACTATTGTTGATGAAACGTATTGATAGATGTCGATGGAGAATGAAAGCTATTGATAGATTTCATTTTGACATTAATTCTGATAGTAACATGACAACCTGCCTTTACAATATCTATAAATTATAAATACTCTTTGAAGCAGTTTTAGATTTAGGGTTCCTACGACGAGTCAGTGACGAATACCATGGGCCAAAAAACAACAAAAATAAAAATAGTTTTATTTTTATTTAAGTATTTTTTTTTACTTCATGTCCCTTTATTTGATTTATAGTCCTAACTACATTTTTAAAATAGGTAGTTATGTTGTTGAGGATTCAATTATTAAGTGGCTTACATAACTTAGTTATGTAAGGGCTTACTTATGGTAATTGATCTAAACACGAGCCCAGTGGATTTTTGAGTGTCTATTTTAGGAGAGAATTAGGATCCATTATTTTGAATTCCTTAGCATGATGGATTCAGGGGAAAAAAAGTTTGCTAGGATCCATCAATGGTGTCATTGCAATGAATCCAAGTTGACGGAGGAGACGCGACAGACTTAAGACAGACTATTGCTCTACAGAAACAGACATAATGAAAGAGCGCACACTTCGCAAAACAAAACAAAACTATTTCATAAATAAAGCTGTCAAATCTACAAGATCTGCAAGGCGACAAGGCTGTCTTAAGAATGCCTTGTCTCTAATCTGCGCTGAACCTTTTATTTCCGTGCGGAAATCACCTCGGATAATAATAAGGCATTTTTCTCGCACCCCGGCTGACCCAGGGCCATCGCTGGGTTCGAGATGGCCTCCTCGGGTGTGGGAACTACGATGTCCCTGAACACTGCTGTAAGATTAACAGAATCCATTAGTAAATGTAAAATACGCACTTATATAAATATGTGGGAATCGCTCAGCGCAGTAAAACATACGTCCGTTCATTACTCGCTTTATTGAAGACTGGCGGTACATTTGTTACAAGTAGGGCTGTAGGTAACATATATCACAGTAAAGAGGTCAAGAACCAGCAAAAAGAGAATATGGACTTGGGATTGGAGCTCAAGAGATACCAGATGGCGCCGGATGGGGAAAGACAGTGGTGCAACAGTAGTGTAGTTTACCCGCGCTGCTAGCTACAGATACCAATATAAACATCTTGAACAAAATTCGGTATAGTGGAGGCAAGCGCACAGTGCCGTCTAGCGCACATGACCGCTATACGGACCAACCAAAAAATTTTATTAAAAAAATTAAACCGACTTCAAACACCAAAAAACCACTAAACACAGGTACTGAAAAACGAAAAATAACTGAATTAGAGATTTAATTCGAAAGACAAAAATACGCTTTAGACTTTTCTGTAGAGGCCGGTGCCTAGAACGATATTTAATTATTACGTTGTATTTCGGGGCTGAAATGGCACCACACGGGAAGCTCCAGCTTTCAAATAAAAAAATTATGAACTAAATCGGTTCACCCAGTCGAAAGTTCGGGATAACTAACATACAAACATAAAAGGAAAATACAGTCGAATTGAGAACCTCCTCCTTTTTATAACCATTAAAGGATTAATTAACAAATGACTCGAGCCTGTGAGTGGTTTAATATGCCTATGATTGGTTATTCGGCGCCGCTTCCGCCTTCGCGCGCCGCACACCCACCAAACAGACCTAAAAATGCCTTCTGCGCAGTTAGGATACTAGATGTTACTGTGGGCCTACCGCCCAAGTGTCGTCGATATCACAGCCGTCGAAATGTTGCGCTGGTCAAGGTCGACGGCCATTTTGTACCGCCCCATTGATAATCGATGCCGGCGCGGCGTAAGAATGAATGAAACGCTGTTTTTGACAGTTAAATAGCTGCCGCCTAAAAAAATTCAAATCGACCGCGTCTCATGAGCTGTCTTTTTGAATATTATTTTCTTTTCCGACGGTGGATTACGATGCCGACTGCACCTAACACTGGGCTACTATATCGACGGCTGTGATATCGACGACACTTGGGCGGTAGGCCCACTGGTCATATACTCATTATACCTACTCTACGAAGTTTCACGCACTTTACACGTGTATGTGTTTGTATTATGTAGACCTAGTACGGTGTGCACGGGTAGAGCAATCAGTATAGTATACTAACTATCCTATTGACCATAAGAATGGTATCTGCATTGGTAGAGTAGATTACCTACCAACTAAAATTGAAAAAGATGACCAAGTGGCCACAATAGGCTCGCTTATTACGTGGGATCGAAAAACATAGCTTAGTGCTAATGTGTTAATACATCTCTGCCTACATCTTCACGATGCACATACTTGAGTATTTAAAAAAATAATCGTAATTGAACAAAGACTTGATTTTTATGATGCAACTATTACATAACAGAACGTACAGCATGACAAAGTGTTTATAGAGTTAAACATAAAATAAAAACAAATCTGTTGTCAGATCATTCAAATTGGTACGTACAGTCAGCGTCAAAAGTTTATGATCATTATTCAGCTTTCAAAAGTAGGTGATGCTAAAGAGCGTCAAATGTCAGAATTGTGTCAAAGTTTCAAAAGTTGATGATAAGTACAAAGTCACCTTGACATTCAAAATGCCGCGACTTTTGATGCTCTGTAGCATCACCTACTTTTGACGTTCTGTAGCAACATCTACTTTTGACACTTGGATATATTAATCAACTTTTGACGCTGACTGTACTTACGTCATTAAGAAGATGTCCAAAGCCTGGTCAAAGCCGAGATGCGTTACATCATTAAAAGGGAAATATGCCCAGAAACTGTATTGAAGCAAGAAATGAAAAATTTCTTATAGAAAATCTCTAGAAAATTTTTTTTTTTTTTTTAGAGCCTGGGGCTCTAATTTCAGAGCCTGCCGAGCTTTCAATAAAAGCCCGAGCACAAGCCGGCGGATTATGCCGCCGGGCTGGCGGCTTTGGTGTGTAGATAGTCTTACATCAGAACCTGCAACTCTATCATACCATGACATGTTAAGACTTATAAGCGTCCGCATTCCGGCCTTAGATCACGTCATGATGGCCAACTGAGGGGTCGTGGTTAAGTGGTAACCAAATAGGTTAGCACGTTGTAAAGTTAACCAATTCTAGCCTCGTCAGTCTTTGGATGACTCATTCTTAACAAATTGAGACCTCTCCGTGGCTCAGAGAGCACATTAAGCTGTCAGCCGTGGTTGCCATTCAAACATCTATAGTAGTCTTTAAGTTTAGTTGTAGCCCTAAAAAGTCCGACAACTGGTCTAACTACAGACCTTCGATATCGCCATTTACACCTCGGTCTGCAGACCCGAGACTTCGTGCGGTTTTAGTTGGGTTGTGGAGGTCAGATGGCAGTCACTTCATGGAAAATATCGAAGTTCGGCCGCTCGTGGTTAGGCCGAAAAACCGACTCCTACTATGTTGGGGAAAAGGCTCGGAGAATGATGGTAGGCCAACTGTTTCTTTTTCTTTATATTTAGGACACGTCAATTTGACTTCACCTCGCCTGGTGGTAAGCTGAAGGTAAAGTCTCAGGAAAGAGGGTCACCATTACATACACGTACCATGTTAACAATGGTGGCACTCAGCTTGACGGCCTCATCAGAAGAGGATTGTCGTCGCAGCACCGCGTGACACCAACCGGTCTCACTAGTGCTGCGACCACAATCCCCCTGCCCGGCTATGCACTTGCTGACCCCTGAACGCAATCAAACCGAAATTGGATTACTATGGAGGGTTTTTCGCAATCGTGCACGGTGGTACCAACCCGACCGAATTTTGTGACCAATTTGTGTCATCAAATTTCTACCACCAGTATAATTATAACTGATCACTCATTCACCCCGGAAAACATTGTTAAATGCCCTATTTTTTTTTTTTTAATACTAGTTAAATTTACTAGTATTCCCTTTAACCCCTCCAGCTAAGCTTAATTGCTTGTGTTAGGAGTGGGTTCACGTCAGCCATATTATTCTATAAGATCGTTTATGTATCTCGATAGCTGAATCCGCGGTGAGTATCAATTTCCTTATGGCGAATAACCGATCACCTCGGATTCAACTGTCGAGATTTATAAACACTCTTACAGAATACGACCACAGTAGTGTAATGGCCAAGATTCGAACCTGGGACCTCACGATCGTAAGGCCGACTCCTTAATTATTTGAATACTCCATTGAAATACCCGAAGTATTATTTCTCATGTCAGGAAATAATAAGTTTGTTTTTATTGCAATAATATAAAGCGTGGGTTTGCACCGGTTTGCACTAATAAGACTAAAGATAAGACCATCATTATTGAACAAAACAAGCTCGTTAATCAGTCATGTGTATTTACTATTTACTAACAATGGGAATTTTGATAATGTTATTTATGTAATCGTTGGTTTAGGAACAGATAAAGCGTCTTTTAAATAAAACTTAACATACTTCGGAGAAGATGAGGTTATCAATACTCTCCAAAGCTTGTAAATGCTCTCTGTGTATAGCATTATCAATTGTATTTTCCATATCGTAAAACTTCGTGGATTCTACAACTGATACAGTTCAGAGAGTGTTTAATTGTTAAATAAATATTGGTATTTACTACTTCACCGATTTTTAATTAGGGCATTATGAATTGAGAGGGCACGTGAGTTTGTCTCATCTACATTTGTTTAACACGTTTAACTGTAAGCCTGTAACTAACTATGTAGGTTTGTAAACAAATCATGAATCTCGACCAACTTCTAAATAAACTGTTATCCCATTGATATGCCCGTGAATGCCATACCAACGTCATGGCATTTATAAAACCTGTATTTATATTATTAGAATCGATAGGTATGTTCGAATTGAAACAAGTTTAGCCATAATCTAGCCTGCGCCACTTTTTTGTGACAATCCTAATTCAGCGGCATTCATTATGTATGGTGGTAGAGTCAAGCAACAGTCATTTTGGCCGTTGCATGAATCGGCCGACTCGACCGGGGAAGCACAACCCTCTCACAGAATATCGACGCCAAGTAACAGTATTTGAACTGTTGCGTTCCGTTTGGTGAGTGAGAGTGCCGGAGCCCAAACTCCTTTCCCATCCCCTCACAAACTCCTTTCCCATCCCCTCCCAAACTCCTTTCCCATCCCCTTTCCTTTACAGGGTCGGCAGCGCGAGTGTGAGGCCACTGGTGTTGCCCACGTCCATAGGCCGCGGTAACCGCTTCCCATCAGGTGGGCCGTGTGCTTGTCTGCCAAAAAAAAAAAGCGGCAAGTGAATGTACGAAAGCAGAGCTCACTAGTCTCTATTTTTTCTTGTATTCTCATAAAATGTCAAGTTTGTAGACGCAAAAAGACTCAAAAAGTTCTGCATTGATTGATAATATGAGCTTAAATGTTGACATGATATACAACCCGCTTCAATGTTGATGTTTTTTTTTTTATACCACTAAGGTGGCAGACAAGCACACGGCCCACCTGATGGAAAGCGGTTACCGCGGCCTATGGACGTGTGCAACACCAGTGGCCTCACACTCGCGCTGCCGATCCTATAAAGGAAAGGGGATGGGAAAGGAGTTTGGGAGGGGATGGGAGAGGAGTTTGGGAGGGGATGGGAAAGGAGTTTGGGCTCCGGCACTCTCACTCACCAAACGGAACGCAACAGTTCAAATACTGTTACTTGGCGTCGATATTCTGTGAGAGGGTTGTGCTTCCCCGGTCGAGTCGGCCGATTCATGCAACGGCCAAAATGACTGTTGCTTGACTCTATCACTGCTATTTTTCTCTTTTCTCTTATTTCAGATCGCGCTGCAATCGGGTTATAGCAATTAAAATTGTCAAAAGCACCGCACGCTTTAAAAAGCGTGGTCATTTCTAAACAAAATAATTTAAAACTCCTCTCATCCTCTGAGTCTTTTCCCAACTGAGTTGAGGTCGGCTTACAGTCTACTACTACTAACTACGAACGACTGCCATCAAACATTCACAGCTCGTGGCGATATCGAAGGTTTATAATTAGACCAGTGTCACAGATGTTCATATGCTAACCTAACTTGCTCTCCGAGGCACAGAGGGTCTAAATGAAGAATAGCCACCAATGCTAAGACTGACCTGGCTAGTACCTGCAATTTGCTAACATCCCCGGTGATCGCTTAGTTACGAGCACTTTAAAATATCTAGCCCCGGCGTCTGTAGACCCGAGACGGCGTGCGGTTTTAGTCGGTTCAAGCCCGACATAACCACCCCCGCTGGCACGCGGGGGGGCAACCGAAGGGATTTCCGCACGATAAAAAAAAAAAAGGTACTAAAGGTTTCCGGGACGGTGGGGCGACTAGCGCCCCTCCCCCAAACCGGGGCAAGACGGGGACACCGTGGTTCCCATACCCGAGGGGGCCATCTCGAAACCGGAGATGGCCCAGGGTCAGTCGGGGTGCGAGGGATATGCTCTATGGGCAACCTTACACCCCGGCGTCTGTAGACCCGAGACGGCGTGCGGTTTTAGTCGATTCAAGCCCGACATAACCGCCCCCGCTGGCACGCGGGGGGGTATCCGAAGGGATTTCCGCACGAAAAAATAAAAAAAAAGGTACTAAAGGTTTAAAAAAAAAATTAAAAAAATGATTTCCCCTCCGAAGTCACATAACTAACTTCTTTACAAGTGAAGTATTTACTTAACATAAAAAAGTTATTTTATTTTGTAAGCACATGAAACATTTTTTATTGATTCCTGAAAACCCCTAATTGCGGGACTTAATTATGAGGTTTTTGAAATGATCGATTAAATCGCTTATACGCACATTGTTCAGAACAGCAAGTTACATGCGGGTAATAATAACAACAAAATCTGGATAAACCAGTATCAGTTACAATAGTCACAGAGATGTCGGCGCTGTAGGCGTATAGGCTACATTAGATAAATACACTGACAAATGGCTTGAATCACCAGTAAGACGACATCGGGTGGGAGGACACAACAGTGTAGATAGTCCTCACAACGAGTGCGGTTGTATTCTCAACGACTTTATAACGTTTTTATTTTTTAATTTATATTTTTCAAAATGTATTGCGATTGGCCTTTGCTTGGACGGTGCTGTTTTTGCATGCCCCTGCGAAGAGGTGTACTGACTTTCGGCTACATAAATCTTGTAAGTACATTCATTATCTTCATCCAACTTATATTCGGATATCCTAATTAGAGTGTATGTCTATCGCGATGTGTTTTTACGCGTTTGTTTGTGACAATGCTGCTTTTTTGTATGAAGTAGATACTATTTCTCAACGCATTCGTTGATACATCAGACACCATAAGACAAAACTAAACCATTGTTTAGTTTGTGTCTAATGGTGTCTGACTCCGGAAGGTTTCAGATCGACGCCCGGTTATGTACCTTTGGGTTATCGATGATTTTGTGTTTATGAGTAAATAAATAAATAAATATTCTACGACATTCTACACAGCGCTTTCTAGACCCAAAGTAAGCATAGTTTAACTAGCTTGTTTTATGGGTTCCAGAATGCGGATAAACATACTTATATACTTTTTTTTTTTTTGTAAATACATACGTATTATACATAGAAACACCCAGACCAATGCAAATAGACATATTCATGCATACAAATATTTGCACTGAGCGGGAATGGAACCCGCGCCCCCTGTGTAGCAGTCGAATACACTACCGCTACGCCACAGAGGCTGTCAATAAAATTATAGAAAACACGTCGTGTGGAAACTAGTATACATGATGTTCTTAATATTCTTGATAGTTTCCGAACCGGTGCCGAAGGATTTAATACAAATACTATGCCTACCAGATTCCCTTCTTAGGGTTTTAAAGTCGTGGTGTACATAAATGTACGCCACAGAGGCTGTCAATAAAATTATAGAAAACACGTCGTGTGGAAACTAGTATACATGAGTGTTCTTAATGCTCTTGATAGTTTCCGAACCGGTGGCGAAGGATTTAATACAAATACTATGCCTACCAGATTCCCTTCTTAAGGTTTTAAAGTCATGGTGTACATAAATGCGATCTCGAAGTTTAGAAGTTCAACGTGAAGAAATTATTAAGAACTTTAAACTTTATAAGCGTATTCTGAATCAAAAGTCGGGGCTCACAAAAACACCGAGTAACGAATCTTCGGGAAGCCTCAGGGCGAGTAAAACTGCCATGGAATCCTCATGAGAGTATTACCTCAGTCATAAGAAAATTGGAGAACTAGAAACATAATAAATACGTTTTAGTCTTGTTACATTCATTTAGATAAAACTATGGTGGCGACAGAATTGGCCCCATTGTTTACCGAACCAACAAAATCGGGATTACAATTCAAATTTACAATATACCTTTTTTTTTCGTGCGGAAATCCCTTCGGATACCCTCCCGCCGGCCAGTGGGGGCGGGTATATCGGGCTTGAACCGCCTAAAACCGCACGCCGTCTCGGGTCTACAGACCGACAGACGGGGTGTAAGGTTGCCCATAGAGCATATCCCTCGCACCCCGACAATATACCTATACCTAAATATTACCGGTATCTGGCAATGTTTAACCTTTTGCCTCACTTACGTACCAATTCTATGTACCTTTTTTTTTTTTTTTTTTTATCGTGCGGAAATCCCTTCGGATACCCCCCCGCGTGCCAGCGGGGGCGGTTATGTCGGGCTTGAACCGACTAAAACCGCACGCCGTCTCGGGTCTACAGACGCCGGGGTGTAAGGTTGCCCATAGAGCATATCCCTCGCACACCAATTCTATGTACCTAATTAAGGTGGGCTACGAGCATCGACCTGTGGGTAACCTCCATGAAGTTGAAAGGAAGCTCGTGAAAAGCAGAGTTAGGTTAAGTTTATAAGTAGAACTGATGAAAAGCAACCAAAATGTCAGGTTCAGTGTAAATAATAAAATAACACTAAATAAATCGCGATAGAAACCTTTATTTCAATGTGTTATATTCGCGTAAACTTTCGATATCTTATTCTATGTATATATTTACAAAAACCAAAGTATCTAAGTATTTATATCCGCATTCTAGAACCCATAACAGAAGCTAGTTAACATGATATTGTCTGAAGTTTACGCAAATGTCACACATTGAAATAACAATATTTTTATCGCGATTTATTTCATGGTATTTCATATTTTATAGGGAGACTCCCGTGACCATGGCTGCTGAAAACTTGAAAAGCAACCGAAACGTCGGGATCATAATAACATAACATAACTTCACGCCTGTATCCCCGTAGGGGTAGGTAGAGGTGTATTACACACCCACGATTCGCCAGTTATGTTTAGGTCTCAATGTAATAGGGGGCGAGCCTATTGCCAATCGTCGGGATCAATGTAAAATTTAAAATTACCTCAAATAAATCACGCTAGAATCCGTTAAAAATAGTTTTATTTCAAAAAAGCTAGTTAAGCTATGCTTGCTCTAGAGAGCGCGTGTGTAGAATGTCGTAGAATATTGTAAGAGAAAGAAAAAGTATCAGAGCTGATGATATTAATATTATAATTATTTGAAGTGGAAAATAGGAAAACAGCTAAAGGTGTCAAAGTTACGGGTTCAAGTTAATAATGTTTCAACTCGAGTACAATAAACATGTTGACAATCTCACCGCCCCCGCTGGCCGGCGGGGGGGTATCCGAAGGGATTTCCGCACGTAAAAAAAAAATGGCATGAAAAGAAGTGACTGAGGACATCTCCTCAGTCACTTCAAATTAGTTGTGTCTGTACATTGGAGATATTAAAAAAATACTGGGGTTATGTTAAATAATGATTCCGAACACAAAAATATTTTTTTTGGAATACTTTTCTGTTTGTTCGCGATGGATGCAAAAACTACTGAACAGATTTGGATGCAGTTTTTTTCTATAAGAAAGGTCCTATTCAGACTTAAAATCTGCCCTATGTTTGATCGCAATTGGTTAAGTAGAACCGGAGATATGACCAAAAAACGACAGCCGACCTCCGCGCGAGCATCAGCTAGTTGATAATAAATTCGTAATAAACACATAATCTTTGATGATACCGAGATATGCGGCTGGATATCAAACTTGAACCGCTGGCTTGAGATTTCAATACTGGACCATTTTGGTTATTGCGTTTGTTACCCGTGGTCCACCTGCATGGTTCACCTAGGTGGACTACGGGAAATTATATGTTCGGAAAACACCTAGGTGAACTACGGACAATTAATAATTTCGTCATCGGCAAGATAAATTTCGGTTACTTATTCTTTTTAAAGTCAGTAGATATATAACTGACGTATGATAAATCACTAACATTTCCATAGTTTACCCAAATGGGTCACTTCTGTTGATCCTGGTGTACATTAGTTACAGTAGTGGAAATGAGGGTGGTATTAGTCAGAAAAAAAGTTCACCCAGATGATCCACAGAAAAAAAACTATTTCCTGTAAGGCCATCCAGGTGATCTACAGGAAAAAATATTTCCCGTAGTCCAACCAGGTGATCTACGGATTTTTTTCCGTAGATCATCTGGATCAATGTACTATCATATCTATTATATACATATATCATATCATCATCTACTGACTCTAATTTATCTCCCCGATGTCGAAATTATTGGTATTCTTATTTACCTTTTAGTTAAGAAAATATTTATTATTAGTATCCTCATTTACCCTTCATTCATCAAAATATTTTCTTCTTTTAGTTCTTCAGTGCTTTTATGGTCGGCGTGTACAGCTACTCCGTACACACTGACTATGGACTATTTGCTGTGTACCATGGAGCAGCCTTCGACATCCCAGCGGAATTCTGTGTAGCCATTTACTGTGTGGAGCTGATCTTCAATGCAATCCTTATTTATGGAGCTCATAAGGTATTTTTTATTATTATAAACAAATGATTAGGCTACTTTCTAGTCTAGTTTGTATTGCATACACACACACTTCATTCCCATTATAGATAGGCAGAGACTACATGTTTCTACTAGCTACGGTCCAAGCTTAAACCTTTTGCGTTTTCTACTTTCATACATTGTTTTCATACATGCACGCTGGTTGCGGGTACCTACTATTGACCTGAACTTTTCTTATAACGTCCTCGATCTGTTCGACAGATATATGCTTTAGTCGACCCATTACCATTGCCACATGAAATCTGTTTCCTTAATATTTTCAGAAATCGGTAATTTGTGAATTTGAAATGATTTAAGAACTGATATTGTTAAAATTCATCATACAGTATTTTTCTTCATTTTAATCATTGCAGCGCTGGTCAATCGGTTACATTTTATTAAAGAAGTTTATTTTCTTTTTAAAGGTTAAATTAGCAATATGTCCTGATATTACTTAATCTTAACGATTTATACATTAAACATTGGCTGTAAATCAAACAAGTCTAAAATGATTAAATTGATAGCATGTGAAGTAGTGTCTTCGTATAGGAAGGAAAAGTCTAATTTATTTTTTCTCAGAATATTTTTTCATACTTTTTATATTTGTTCATACTTATATATAAGCTCTTCTTTACCATATGGGAAGGCAGAAACAGCATTTTATTATATATTACTCTAATTATAGAGGGATGAAATAGTGCACACGCGTATGACATGGTAAGGTTACGCTAGAGACACGAGGAAAAGCTCAAATTAACGCTGCTAATGCGAAATTATTATCGTTTCCCACTCGCGGTGAACCACATTATACAACACAATTAGCTACCAACGCATTACAAAAAAATATTTTATACTATACGTCGTAATTACTATAATGATCTGCAGCTTCTTGCTAACACTGTCTTCCTTTTTTCAGAAAATTATTATACAATTGAAAGTATACTACTATTTCTCATTGATGACCGTTGTGGCTACGTTCATGGTGCAAATTATTGACATCGTTGCTGCCATGACGAATAGAATGAGGATGCATATGCTCTTCGAAATAGGACCCCTCATGTTCGCTTCGATTTGTAAGTTCAAAATAGGTATTGATTCTAAAATTATATCTTGTGTATTGTGTAACTTTACAGGGTGGAACGTTAAGTGTGTGTGTGTAAGATATTGTAAAACTTTTACTTGATATGAAATCTGCATCCCTGAATCCATAACAGTATATAATTGAAATAAAAAAGAGCGATGCACATATCATATTAGTTTAAAGTTTTGCAATACCTTATTTACTGGTGGTAGAAATTTGATGACACAAATTTGTCACAAATTTCGGCCGCGTGGGTACCACCGTGCACGATTGCGAAAAACCCTCCATAGTAATCCAATTTCGGTTTGATTGCGTTCAGGGGTCAGCAAGTGCATAGCCAGGCAGGGGGATTGTGGTCGCAGCACTAGTGGGACCGGTGGGTGTCACGCGGTGCTGCGACGACAATCCTCTTCTGATGAGGCCGTCAAGCTGAGTGCCACCATTGTTAACATGGTGCGTGTATGTAATGGTGACCCTCTTTCCTGAGACTTTACCTTCAGCTTACCATCAGGCGAGGTGAAGTCAAATTGACGTATCCTAAATATAAAAAAATATATATATATATCTTTAAAAATTACGAACGTTTCCACCCTGTATTTATGCTATATTATACTTTCACATAGACACAGATTTCTTTATACGTAGATATAAAGAAATCTGTGTCTTTGATGTCCAAGCCGACCTCAACTGCTAGTCGGTGTCCTGCTAAACATCAGACGAGGCTCTGGCGCAGGCTTTCCCCTTGGGGCTGGTCGTAGCAGTCGTTCCCGGAAACGCAAAAGCCGGAAAAGTACAAGCTTTGGACGCAACTGGGAAATCGCTACGAGGATGATGATGATCTAGATTTATTTAGGTGTATGGGGTAAACCAAGATCTTCGACGACGAGCAAGCTCTGGCGTAGCGTAGCGCCTCTAGGGGTGGGGAGGTCTGACGGCAGTCGCTACCATAAAACCCAAAATAGACCAAATTGTGAATTGCAACGGACCGAATGCAACCTGGATGGGCTCTTGGATAAAGATTTATTTCTACTTCAACCGTTTTATATGCATTGTATGAAAAAAGACAAGAAACACAAGACATTTATTAGTAAAGAAACGTCATTCCCTTAACTCCGGATGAACTAATAAAGTGCCTTTTGGTTCGTGTTCACCATCATCGTAGAAGCTAAAGTACTACAGATACGTAGAGTCAACACCACGGTAATGCCTACGATAGCAATACGATACAATGGACGCCTGTGTGCTTTTTTTAAACTAGCTGTCCCGGTAAACTTCGTTCCGCCTTAGAATCAAGTTGTATTATCAGCTGAATTTATTTATTGAATGTTTCTTTACACCCCGCATTAAAGACTCGAGACGTTTGAGGTTTTAGTCGGTTCGAATCCGACATAACCACCCCCGTTGGCCGGCGAAGGAGTAACAGAGGAGATTTCCGCAAAAAAAAAAAACAAAAAAGGCACAGTTAGGCGAAGACAAATCTCGAAAATCAAAGATCATGAAAATCGGTCCAACCGTTCTTGAGTTCATCCAGGTCATCACTAACACGATATTGTTTTATATACATAGATTAGCTTCGCCTGTATGTATATGACTGAATCTTTGAATTCGATTTTCAGCTACTTCAAAACGTTACATTAAACTGAAACTTTGCACACTTATTAAGGACCGATCAACGTCGGCCTCATGGCGATTTTTCAGTTGCATTCAAAATACAAAGTTTGCACTTTGAACCCGTGGTCCGCTTATTGTTGGGGATGCTTGGTTGGGGACCTCCACGCGGTGCACCCTGGGCAACGGAGACAGCAGCGCCTCTCTCCTAGGGCGGGAGAGACGCTGCCGCCTACGGCCAACTCCGACCGAGGCGAGGACGGCCCTGTTGAGGGCTGTTCGGAAGCTTTCCACGTGTCCCTCCGACCAGCAGATGGCACAGTGGAGAGCAAGTAAGGGGGCCATCTCGAAACCGGAGATGGCCCAGGGTCAGTCGGGGTGCGAGGGATATGCTCTATGGGTAACCTTACACCCCGTCGTCTCAAGACCCGAGACGGCGTGCGGTTTTGGTCGGTTCAAGCCCGACATAACCGCGCCCGCTGGAGACCCTCCGCTCTCCAGCGGGGGCGGTATCCGAAGGGATTTCCGCACGAAAAAAAAAGTAAAAAAAGGTCCGCTTATTGTTTTTGATCGGTATCTCGGCTTTTAGGGGAGTGACTACCGTCTGACCTCCCGACCTTGCAAGGAAGCCTGTGCCAGGGACTCGTACATAGGTTAGCAGGTGCACCGAATTGCAGGTGGCTTATGGGCCTCTAGGATGTTGGTAAGGCTCTGAACACCCGGTTGAGGACAGATGCCAATGCAATAATTTATATCAGTATCCTGAGCAAATTGAATAGGATAAAAAACCGGCCAAGTGCGAGTAGGACTCGCCCATATAATTATTATTTACTTAGGCGCATAGATTTATTATTAAAACATAATGGTTCACGGTTTAGGATAAGCTTTATGAAATTAAATGGTTTTTTTAATTTTTATATTTGAGTTTATTGAATGAAAGGTAAATTGCGGTTTACGATTTATGACGTATTAAAAAAGAACTACTTGCTAGATCTCATTCAAAACAATTTTCGGTGGAATCATACATCATATATTTGGTACATCATATATATTTTTTAGTTTTATCATTATCTTATTGTAGAAGTTACAGGGGGGGGGGGGGTAACACCCTTTGGAAGTGCGCACACTATTCAGTTTTGAAAAAAATGATGTTAGAAATCTCAATATCATTTTTGAAGACCTATCCATGTGTGGGATTGACAAAAAATAATTTTAGAGTTTCAGTTTCAGAAGTATGGGGACCCCCAAAATTTACTGTTTTATTTTCTATTTTTGTGTGAAAACCTTAATGCGACTCATAGAATACATCTACTTACCAAGTTTCAACAGCCAAGTTTTGATAGTTCCGGAAAAAAGTGGCTGTGACATTATGGATGGACAGACAGACAGACATGACGAATCTATAAGGGTTCCGTTTTTTGCCATTTGGCTACGGAATCCTCAAAAAATTGTAACAATGTATAGGGCACATCAGTGTGACTCCACACCGCCTGATGGCTGTAAGTGAAGTTGTATAAAAGACTATAAGAACTATATCTTGATATAGAAGACTATAACAGATTTAACATCATCGCCTAATTTACTAGCCTTATCGTTATAAGACATATCTTGTTTCACAAATGGGATTTTATTATCAATATAAATATAATTGAATGAATACTAAGTATACATACAGTTTCATTACGCCCTTACAAACTATATCTTGATATTTGGATCATGCAATAATTATCTAGAATTGAATCACGTCGTTAATTTGTGAAATGTAAAATGTAGCGCGCAGTGCCTTGAGTTTTTTAACGCACAATGTTCGAGGAGATAGAGTGTAATAGAAGTTTGCGAATTGCGATAAAATAAACGCAAGCGATACCTACGGCCCCGTGAATGTGTTTATTCCACCTCAGGGCAGTGCGCGCTAAGCCTGAAACTTGTTTAGAACATAAATTTATTTCATTGCAGGTATCCAAGTCTACCTCATAATACTAGTGAGAAGTCTAATTAGGAAGCTGGATATAGCTTCATCACCAAACGTATATGACAATCCGTTGCAGCAGATCGTTTATGATGGCAAAGTTGAAACCAATGGAGTGTATGATACGACTGTAGTTCCAGTAAATGTTTAAACATACTTGCAAGATGTTTTTGTTAATAGTGCAGTTACAAATTAAACTGCAGTGAAACTAGACCAAACAGTAGATGTAAGTAAAAAGATAATAAAAATGGTAGCGTGTAGGATCCGCTGCTAAGCAGATCTGTATAGTCATGATATAAATGAATCAATCACAATCTGATATTTTAGATTGTGATTAGTTTTGGCCAAAGGTGTTGTACGAACGCGGTTTGAAAATAATGTAGCAATATACCTGCATCCGCTTTGCATTGCAAAGAATCTATTCTTGTGGGTATATAAAAATGCCAATTTTTAAGATTTTCATGAGGTATTCATACCAAAATTCAGGTTAGGTTAGGTTGCTAACAAGGCTTTCTTTTTGTTCATGTTTTTTTGGTTCGATCATTCAAATTTCATAAATATTTGTTCATGTAGGTGCGGCATTGCCGCTTATACATACAAATCAACGTGACTATAACTATTGTCAATACTTTACTATGATTGTCCTGAGTCAATTGTCCTATACCGATCGAATGTCGGTTTTGTATCTAATACTTAGTTATTAAGTAGTAAGTTGTAGTTGTAGTAAGTTTGTCCTAATTTTATTTTAGGAGTACAATGTTGAGTTACGTTGCGTGATATTAATTTACATTTTTCTATTATTTGCTGTGAATTTGTTTTATAACGTCGTTGTTTGAATTTAAAATATTTTTCATGTTGTAATGATGTACCCGTAGCACAACTAGTTGTGCCAAAATAGTTAGTCCACGGAGTGGACTTTTATTAAACGTCAAATCGGAAACACCTGTGGAAACTTATAAGAATATATCTTACTATTTTTTGATGAAATTATAAAAACGATAAAATAATGTAATATTTCCAGCGTGTTTACTTTATAATGAGCTTATTGAAACTATTTGTATTACTTATTGGACTTAATTAACTTTCATATTAATTTGCTACATACCCGGCAACTTATCAAAAATTAGAGCCAAAGTAAACATTTGTTTTGTGTATGAAATATTTTTTTATATATTATTCCTGTCATGGATTTTTAGGCTTGTGATATAAGCTCTCTTTAAAAAATGCTTTTGAATGTTGGGATGTGTAGTACGAATTCAAAGGGGGAGAGTTAGTCTCGTTGTATGAAAAAACATATTGCCGTCCCACGTCGTCAGTGTGACCTGGCCTTATTACTTTTTGTAAATAGTGTATTATAATAATGTTTTGTAAATGAAGAATGTGATATGCAATAAATTATAAATCATTTCATGTATTTTATTTTCATATTGGCATGAGGAAAATTGTCAGTTTATTCGCGATTGCACTATCACTGTTTGTAATAAATATAAAATGACACTGTCAACAGATGATAAGGTGATTGAATGCCTACATTAAAGCATAATGAGTGACCATAGCTCTCTAGATTTACTTACTAGAAGTCTGATAAGGAAGCACATAAAAATGTTTTGCGTAAAAGGGTGCGAGTGTCATCGTTTATTCAAAGAAAACAGATCGCAAACAACATTGTGAACACTTGACCAAAAACTTACTTTTTGTCAACTCTCATTGTTGCTTAGACCATTTTATATATAGCTTCTTCTTCTCAGTAGGTCAATAGTTCACAAGATCAAAGTTTAAAATCTCAACATGGAAAAGACTAGTGGTTCCGGCGCTTCGCCGACCGCTGCCGCGGCACGCTCGCTTGGCTCGCGCTCTTGTGGGGTCACAGTTCTAACCTAACCTAACCCAAACCAAAAAAATTCCATGTTGAAATTTTAAACTTTGATCTTGTGAACTATTGATAGGTATACAGTATTCTTCCCAGGATTAAAGTATAACTGTGTAGGTTCAGCATCGTACAGTAATATGCCTACACCTTAATCAGTGGCCGAAAGACGTAGTAGTTAGCTCTTCGGGGCTGCTGAGAAAAACATACGAGTTATTAGATGCAAGCTACACCCAGGGGCCAAAGCACGACACGGTTAAAACAAATCAGTTAAATTCAGCGACGGTTAGGGAGAAATATGCAGCTATATACAGTGTTTGGTTCCATCTCTCTCCCTGGGCTGCGCAGCCAACAACTGACAGAATTATTAAAGTTTTCTATGAACAATAAAACATTGTACCGTGTAGCAATAGAACAGACCAAACTTAGCAGGTTAATATGTTAGGGAAATAGTCACCGAAATCACGGTGTTCTACGCGCAATCAGTATCAGTCCTTACCATTTGTTTGTTATAAAGAGCCTGAAGCATTTATTTGAATTTCTGTTAGCCCTGAAGAGTACACATATCTCATGTGTCCATACCAGCTTTGATTATGTAGGTGTCTGGTATAATATTCGACAAAACAGATGCTCGGCCTTCATTTACATATCGAAATGCAAACGCAGCGCAGCGTGTGTTATCGCATTCATGAATGGACATAAGCATAAACCGATTGTATATTGGTTTATGGCCTTTAAAGTAATAGGTAAGTGCTAAAAATGATCTGATTGAAAAAAAAAATATTCTGCCGCGGCACTCTCGCTACGCTCGCTCGGCTCGCGCTCTGTTGGGGTCACAGTTCTAACCTAACCTAACCCTAACAACAGACGGAATACTAAATTTATATTTTGTCTATGACGTATCCTTTTCTTTGCCCTGTATACACATACTCACACAAGCATAGACATGGAGTTGAAGCAAATTTTCAACCCCGTTATAATATACCTAATCATAAGTCTGTGATGTAATGTTACTTTTTAAAATGGACTCATCTCTTTTAAAGCTGTCACGCGCTTGGTTGCTCTGTACAGTACCTACGTAGTTGAGATATTTGCTTAAAAAATAAAGAGTGATCTCTCAGCTACTGTTGCGCTCAATAAAAATCCTCGTCTACATAACCGATAGAGATCTGAGGAGACTTAAGACTTCTGAGCCTTTGTAGTTCCGTAGAGACCAGAAGGGAAATTTTTTTCAAAAGGTACGCGGCGGCGCCGGTGAAAACGCTGTTTACGATCAATGTTTAAAAAACTCATATTGAGTTAAGCTCGCCATTGTACATCTTTTTTATATTATTTAAGTTATTATCATTTTCTTGTGTGCACAAAAAGAATAAAATTAAATAAATAAATGCTTCCACTTTTACCACCTTCACTATACCTACACGTAATTTAAGCATTGATGTGTGTCCGGTAACATGTAAGGAATTGGTCGCGAGTTCAAGTACCGTCCTAGATGTTCTCTTTTTCCGATCTAAATCTATAGGAAAAGTAAGCATATAATCAAAAAACAATGTTTAAAAATGAATGCAGTCATTCGTTGTTTCCGTAGTTCGCTAGAATTACGGTAGATGGCTCCAGCGTCGCCTTAAGACGTATATAATATATCGGAAAATTTCGAATATTCGGGACGTGTCTAGATGGTTCAGTTGGTAAGCAAGTCCCGTCCCAGATGTTCTCTTTTATCTTATGATTTTTATCTTATGGCTTTTAAAAAAGCCTGTTTATGAAGCTCATGTTTTGGGCTCTTTGCATCTCTGCAAAGGGAAGCCACTGGTAGAGACATTACCTCTTTGAAGTGTGTGGAGCTCAAACCTCATCTGCGAGCCTGTGCACCTGCTGACTGTTGGACGCAGCTCTGGCGCAGTTTTTCCCCTTGGGGTTGGAAGGTCAGACGGCAGTCGTTCCCATAGAAACCATCTAAACCAAACCAAAAGGAGGAGGAATAAGCAGATGCCGTGCTCCTAGGTGAAAACCGTGGGATCACCTGGGAGCATCTCTAAGATGAGGACGTGTATGGATACCAGTAAACAGAATTGAGCTGAGCGAGCAACTCTTACTTGTAAATAAGACATCTTACTACAGTCGCGCGCTTAGCTAAGGCCGCGCGCTCGTGAAACTGTTTTTCGGTGATTATTCCTCAATGGTACATCAGACACGAACTATCTCGCTTCAAAACACTCCTCAGTGTCCACACTATCATCGTGGTAAATTTGGTCAAGATCGGTCAAGCAGGAGAAAAGAAGTACAACGACAAAGAAGTGGCTATCCCGCGTATAAGATGATGATGATCAAACCATGATGATGATAATCTTTACAGTATTGTGGCACACAAGCAGAAGCTGTGAGGCACTTCCTCCACGAAGTGAGTCGCCTTCGCTGGTGTAGTAATGTCGTACGGCGACCGCCTAGCTATGTGGATAACCAATTTCTGGCCATGCCGCCTACGCCAGGCCCCAGTAGGACCCAAGGCTCGTTGGACGTCGTAAACGATGACAGGCGTGCCAATAATTACACTACCACGGATGCCCAAAACCGTGCGAAGCGGAGGAATAAAAGACGGTAGGCGAACTCCGTACTGGGGTGTGTGTTGGGTAACCTCCTCGAGTGTCGCTCCGATTCCGATCCCGCTGCAGTCCGGGGGGAACGGAATCGGAGCGGCCGGTACACCCTGGGTGGCGGTCAATGGCTTCCCCTTCACCCCTTCATAGGGTTGGCATTGATCGTCGGCCAATACCCAACGTGGCGGGAACACATCGCTCTCCGTACTCCTCTACTTTCAGAGGAGAAAGGATGAGCGATGCTGTTAGTGGTGAGATGGCCCAGGGTCAGCCGGGGTGCGAGGGATATGCTCTATGGGTAACCTTACACCCCGGCGTCTGAAGACCCGAGACGGCGTGCGGTTTTAGTCGGTGCAAGCCCGACATAACCGCCCCCGCTGGCCGGCGGGGGGGTATCCGAAGGGATTTCCGCACGATAAAAAAAAAAAAAAAAAAAAAGGCGAACTCCGTACTCTAAGGTGAGAACCTAAGACCGGGACTAACGCGAAGATGTTGATAATAATGTAAAGGATCTTTTTAATTATTTGTTTGCGTGTGTAAATCCCCACGGTCACCACCCCATTGTTGCTAACGGGGATGTGTCGGAATCGAACCGACTAAAACCACACGTTGTCCTTCCCAAGTGTCTGCCCCATTGCGGGGCACCCACTGAGTTGGCCGGCGTGTATAGAACACACGACACGCCTCCTTTTTGGCTTGCTTCTGTAATAACGGCGAGTCGGCCGACTGCCGGCCTCAGGCCTGATCATGGAGGTCGGTAGTCCCGGGCGTAGACAAGTAAAGAATCCTCCATCTGTACTACGCGGTTATGAACTTTCAATGTATGTATGCTAGATGGCATTGGGTATCTAAAAAGTAATTGTTTGTGTCTTCGACATATTTATAGTAAGCAAAGGGTAAGCCCAGACTGAATATTATTACTGCCGCTGTGTCACGATTTCTTGATAATTTGATCTAAATATTGTCAACATGTTTACGTGACCTCTTCATGATAAACTTTCTGGCCCAAAAATTAACGTTTTCCTTGTAAGCGGACTAAACATATACGGAAATAATTCTAACTTTCAATAGTTAGAATTGTATCCGTATATGTTTAGTTTCGCGTTCCGTTACAAACTTATTTACAATAATGTTAACTGGTATACGATAGCCCGGTGGCGTACGTAACGTAACGGACTGCTGAGACGAGGTCTCGAGTTCGATCCCCAGTCACCCCGGGCACACACCTCTGACTTTTCGTAGTTATGTGTGCATTAATAAATGTTAATTATCGCTCGCTTAATAATGTGCCCGGTAGATGGCAATAGGCTCGCCCCCTATTACATTGGGACCTCAACATAACTGGCGAATCGTGGGTGTGTAATACACCTCTGCCTACCCCTTCGGGGATACAGGCGTGAAGTTATGTTATGTTATGTTATGTTAACTGGAATTAACGCGATCAAGAAATTTAACAAACATTGAAAAAAAAAAATTATAATCTATGGTCAAATTTGTCCTCTGAAGATTATAATCTATGGTCAAATTTGTCCTCTGAAGATTATAAAAATAATACATCAATTACATATTTATAATTTATTTCAATGTAAGGATTGTTTGTAACGTTAGTGTTCAACAACTTCTGAAGCCAACTGTTTAAGTAAAAGAAGAGTTTGATTTTGTACCTTTATTCTACACTTCATTAAACATTGTTATCTTAAATCAGTTAAATATTATTATGTTATTAAATGTTATCTTAAGTTAGTTAAATATTCTTATAAAATATTATTTATTATTATTATAGTTATTATTCTGCTTAATATCAATATATAAATTAATATTCGAAAACATTGAAATAACACTATTTTTAATGGATTTCATCGCTATTTTATTATTTACGTTAATAATAGTCTTTATGGCAATGTGCAACGTTCGCGTAAACTTCGGTCGACAGTATATAGTCAAACAAAGCTTCCGACAATATAATTCTAGAAGATTCTACACAACACTTATATCTAGACTCAAAGTAAAGATTCAACTAGCTTGTACTATGGGGTTCTAAAAAGTGAATAAACATACTTAAATAATTCTTATTGTAAATATACATGCATATTACACATAGAAATATCCCGTCCAATGCATGCATATTAATTCTTACAAATATATTATTTGCGATTCGAAGCCGCGACTTCTGACTTCACTCTACCGCTATGCCAAAGAGGTCGACATCTTCACATTACCAGTTTATACTTGCACTTCAGATGGGTCTTTTTTGGTCAAAGAACATTCTGCCTCCAATGCATTGTTAACGAATCTGAAGGACCCGACGTCTTTAAGTTTGAGAATTTCGCTTCTCACAAGTAGAATAACATATGCGTGGATGACTGAAAAGAAAAAACAAGACTTGACACTTGTGCAAATGATACTTTAGTTAGCAATATTATGAAGATTGAAAAAGTCCTGGAGTTTAACCAGTATCACAGATTACTAAATAGTTACTACCCAGTATCAGCTGTCGGGCATTTGCAGGTCAACATGGGTCCTAAGGCGCTACTAATAATCGAGTCCAACTTGCATGGTAGACTTCAACGTCCACTCGATTGAGTGGACGTTGGGGATGCAAGATTTTTATCGATTTACTTTCAATTATTTTTTTCTGAATTCTTGTCTGTTTGTTCGCGATGGATGCAAAAACCACTGAACGGAGTTTGAAGCGGTTTTTTCAATTAGAAAGGTCTTGTCAGGCTTAAAATCTATCGTATGTTTGATTGCAATTGGTAAGTACAACCGGAGAAAACGATAAACGATCTCCGTGCGGGCGGAGCCGCGGGCATTCGCTATTCAAGTTATATTACAGTCGCTATAGAAGTTCTTTTTTAACGTGTTGAAAGCCCCACGGCTTCACCCCATCGGTGCCAACGATGCGATGGGCGTATCGGAATGGGACCGACTAAAACCACACGGTGTCCTCCCCAAGTGTCCATTGCCGGGCACCCCGGATAAGCCCTCGAAAGAATAACCCCAGGGTTACCGGCGGACTTCGGCCGCTATCACGACGTCTCCTATGGGGTCGGGTTTTATCCCGCGACGGTGAGTTGGCAGGCGTGTGTAGGACACACACGAGACGCCTACGTCTTGGCCTGCTTCTGTAAGGACAGCGAGTCGGCCAACTGCCGTCCTCAGGCCCCGATCATGGAGGTCGGTAGTCTCGGGCGTAGACGAGTCTGCGGCGTCCTAGCCGTAGACTGCGGAACTCTAGGGGCAGGGTTCTTGACCGCTTCCTCTCGGCCGCCTCTTTCGCGCGCATTACCTGCTCACAGAAACAGGCGGCGGCGTGCCAACAGCTCCCGTCGGAGACCACGGCTCTCACCATGGTCTCCAGCGAGAGAACGTCCACGCTCAACACCGCAACGAGATCCCGGCGTTGCCGTTGACTCGCCCACGCTGGGCACTCCACCAACCTGTGGAGCGCCGTGTCTTCGCCAGGATCCTCGCAGTGCAGTGCAGAGGTCACCGTGGTGCCTTGCCAACCACTCCTTCATGGCCGGCCTCACCGCAGCCATGTTGGATTCCCCCACCTTGGTTACTCAAATCGCACCCTCCATGTTTCCATGAGTTAGCTAGAAGTTTTAGCTAGAGAAATAGTACCGATTTCGGCGATTCCCTTAGAAAAATATAACAATATTTTTGATATTAAATTCCACCAATTGACAATTAGGCCCGCGAATGCAGGTCTTCTTTGTAGCTAATAATAATATTTATACTCACGCAAATAACTAAGAAGAAATGCTGCACCAATTAGTATTATAAGTATACAATCTGAGTCCATGCAACGTTCTATGAATAGACTTATGTATACTAAGCCCGACAGGCCTATCAGCACCAGTATGGTTATACTGTAGATGTTGTACATTCTTAGAAGCTTTGAATTTTTCTGGAAACATTATACAATATTAAGACGTGAATTATACAGAAGAGGCGAGCTTAAAGCGAGCTAGTGACACGGAACAGGCGACCAAGAGGCATGCCTCCGCTATGCCTTTTCTGTATAATTTACAAGGCATCGGTTTCGTATAATTTGTAAGAACGCGTTTTGAAGCGCACGCGTCAGCGCCACGCCTTATACCTCCTGCCTTACGAGTATGTATATAATTCACGCCTAATATCAGCTACCAATAAATAAACTAAAAAAATAAACATTATATGTTGGAAATTTACGCGAATATTAAACCTTGAAATAAAACTAAGTATTTATTATTTATATTTAATTAACTAACCATTTATGTAGTGTTATTTTATTATTTACACTACAAGATAAGAGACAACCACCAGTTTGATCTCCCAGTGACTATGGCTGCTGATAACCAACCGAAACGTCTGGATCAGGCTAAATAATAAAATAATATGCTATTAAAAAACTATTTTTAACGGATCTTATTGCACTATTTTTATTTTTATAGTGCAATAAGATCCGTTAAAAATAGTTTTATTTCAATAATAGTACATTTTACTAATAATTCTAAATTGAAAAATTAGATGTAAAATCCAAGACTTTATGGTATGCCAGAGAAAGAAGGTGCTGAACCGTGTCGAATCGTGAAGTATGAGGGTGACATTACAACACAGCACTTGGTATTCTATTCTGGATGGTAAAGGCGAGGTTAGGACTAATTAAATGGTGGATACTGACCGTATGGGCTCCAAATATAAAGATGACTTGTAAAACAACATCTGCGGCCACCAAAAAAATGAAAATAAGGAATATAATTAAATTTACTAAATGGTGCATTCTGCCCTTGTTCATACCAGCAAAGATGGCAAATAAAAACAATTGATATATGGAGCAGAGTAGTACCAACAATGCCATTACCTGAAATTAAATAAACACGTTTTTTAAATTTATTAAAGTCCGGCCATAAAACGTATATCCGAAGTTGGGGACTAAGTTTCTGATAAATGTGTAAGATGATATGTAACATGTAAGTTAGGTACTTACATCGCCATCTAGCGACAGAAAACTAAACTTCTTCGATACTACCATAGAACTACCGATTCTGCATCGTGCAATTGAAATTCACTTGCTAGTATAGTATAATATTACCACATACCAACGATTATTATAACTCAATGCTTCATATTACCTAAATCTTAGGTCTTTCGTTCGTGTTTTGTGTGGGACGGAAGTTTCATGCACGTTTCATTGACAGATGACAGAATTCAACACCTAACATAAATTCAAAAAGTATTCCTGAATTGCGCTTAACAATCGTTATTGTACATTCATGTTGAGAGGGTATTTCTGGGGCCCTTCTACGCTAAGATGATGATTATGAATCCTTATTGTAAATTTGGACTGAATTGTCGATTTTAAAGTTAGAAATCCAGAAAATAAATAGTTTTAATCAAGTTTGAATTAATAGTTTTCATGTTTTGAACATGTTGCGTCTGTTTCATTTTGTCGATTCTTTAGAGACATATTATGTCAGTTTTTGAAATTATAAAACTACTAGCAGTTGCTCGCGACTTCACCCGCGTGGAATTCTGATCGCGTTCCGCTACCCATGGGACCCTATTCCACCACCACAACCTATATAAGATACACAATTCCACCATACATCATTTAAAGTAAAAGTTTAAGTTAAAAGATCCCAGGCGGCTTTTTTTCCGCAAACTCCAACAATTGAACCTCCAAAACTGAAGCGTCGGTAGCTTAGTGGTTAAGGAGTCAATACTACGGTCGAGAGGTCCCGGGTTCGAATTCTGACCATTACACTACCGACGTGAACCCACTCCTAACACAAGCAATTTAGCTTAGCTGGAGGGTTAGGAGGAATATTAGTAATTTCGGTTACTAATATTCTGCTTTAAAAAAAAAATAGTCATTATATTTTACCCAATGTATACAAAAACTTGACGAATTTTATACCTAAACCTTCCTCGAGAACCTCGAAAATTCATTGGTGAAAAAAGCATGAAAATCGGTGCAGTAGTTATTCAGTTTATCGCGATCAGACAGACAGTATGTAGTGATGAAGTGATGTCGTTCAAAAAACTTAATAGAATAATCTATAGTATAAAAATGAATCGCTGAATGTGTTGCTAAGCGCAAATCTCGAGAGCAGCTGAACCGATGGAGAAAAATTTTAAAAATTTACTGAGAAAAGAAGTTTACAGGCATGTTTGGAGTAAATAGGTGCCACGGGGCGAAGTATGCCACGGGCGAAGTCGCGGGGGATAGCTAGTTCATAATATAATAATTACGTATCACACACTTACCAACTTTAGATAGCCCCACGCAATTAAACCAAGTCTCAAGGGTATGCAACAACAACATCTTCGTAATATCGGCGCTTCTGTACGCATCTTGAAAGATATTTTTCTCTTGTACAAGCTGTGTTTCAAGTAAATTCTCTCCCTTATGGTAGAATTACAAATTTGGAGTAGACAATGTACACATATAAACTTCAGGGACACTTGGGTAAGGAAGTCCAACTGTACTGTAACAAATATTATTTTAATTAGGTATAAACGACTAATTCGTAGAAATGTTGTCTGTGAACTAATATTCATTCAGTAATGATTGTTATGAACATGATACTATTTTCTCATTATTATGTTGATAACTGTGAGCTTTAAAGATAACACTATTTTTTATTAGTTCCGTGAATTGTATGGAAACAAAACTTATTAACAATTCTACGCCAGTAGGTACTGTTTTTTATTCAGTGAAAATGGTAACAATGTGCATAGGTACATATTGATCGGATAGTACACGTCACTATGACTTTACTTCGCTTGATGGTAAGCTAAAGGTAAAGTCTCAGGAATGGAGGTCACCATTACAGACACCGCTAATGTTATAATGGTGGTCCTCAGCTTGACAGCCTCATCAGGTGCTTTTTCAGGCCATGCTTCAAGGACCCGGGACTGTAGAAAGAAGGAAACACATGTGGTGGTAGGTAAAGAATTTCATATCTTGATGATGCGGTAAAGAAAAGAGGTTCTAAACCGCTTGGTCCTTGATGGAATTGTTTACACTGAGTGAGGGTGATGCCTCAGCCTTGTACGCATTGTCCTGGTTGCTTTTTGAGATACATTACTCTTTTAACAGCCATTTTTGCAATCATATTTTTTCTTAATATTTGTTTTAATTTGGCTCTCTGTATTTGCAGTGTCGCAGTTGGCTTTTTGTTGAGTGACAGTATGGAACCTGAATACCATAATGTAGTTCAACAAGGACCCTACTTTGGACTATTGAGTCACAGAATTACCACCTGGGGCCTAACCACAATGCTCTCATAGCAGTTCACTTCAATTTAGCAGAGCCGAGGAAGTGAGATGTAGCAATACACAGTGTATAGCTACATCTCTCTCCCTCGGTTGCGCTGCTAAAAGCTGAATTGTTGTTAGCGCGTCACGGTTAGCCCGCTGAATCTCTGCATGACACAAAATTCATCAACACAGTCGTTTCCTAGATTTATCTAAGGTATGGTCCCTTGGTAGTATACCATATGTGTTGCAGCTACCTGGCTAAACTAGTCAGTTAATTTGACACCTATGCCATGCATTAAACGCTGCAGAAGCGAGCAAACCAAGCTTGTGGACACTAGCCTCGACACAAATAGATTAGATTACTGCTAGAAGTTGCTGCAGAATTGTTCTTCAGTCCCTTGATTGGATTCCAGCATTTAATAAATTGCCTAGGCATTCAATTAGCTAACAGTTTAACAAAATAGACATTTATATAAAAAATAACCTTGAGATAAAACAACAAAGATGACATGAAAATAAAATCAGCAGCCACCATAAACACGAAATTAATTAATTTATCATTATGTGTTAATTTATCATTTTATCAGCAGCAAAATATGTCATTATTTCATTTTTATTCATATATTCATTTCAGAGAAGTAGAGTGCAACAAACTTAAAGGAAATAAACACATTTTATGGAGTAGATCTGTTAACAGAATTGCAGTTCGCAGGAGGTCCACAAGTACTCAAACCAGATTACAGCACCCAACTTTTTGTTGCCAGCCTGACCAACTGTGAGGGAAAGGAGTGGGAATCCCATTAAGATAGCCAATCTTAGCTCACCCCTCTTACTGAGTGATGGGACAAATTTAAAGCTGAGTACTATACTGTACGCAATGATAAATCTCACTTGATACTGTATTTATGAATTGTACATGACATCAAATGAATAGGCAATGCAAAAAATATTATGAAAATTAAGAAATTTACTAGCCATTGGTCAAAATAAATACTGAATTATTTTTGTATCATTTACATACTGAATCAAAGAATACAAATATTATAGAGCATTTTGTTTATAATTATTAGAAAATTAGTTACTTGAAGAGAAAGAGCAAAAAGAGAGATGTTCCCCCTTCCGCATTCAGTCTATTTCAGCTATGTAACTTTTTCAGATTGTCAGTTCATCTGGATTAGGGGCGCCTCACTTTCTGTACATATGAGTCATACGATTATTCTTCTCTTCTTTTATTATTCATAAACTCATAATGGAGTGACTTCTCTGTCTCTATAACTAAAATATAAATTAACTTCTATCTGTGCTTGTCTTCTTCTTATTCTTTTTTTATTCAGGTGGCACCTTACATCGGTTGTATAGGTACCGATGATTCTGCCAACATCAAGGTGGAGAGTAGATTTAATCGTTTATAGAGGTTTTTCCTAGTGAAATGAAGAATCTACCTCTTCATAAATTTAAAAGCCAAATTAAAAGTAAACTCTGCCAAAAAGGCTACTATGAAATTCAAGACTATTTAGACGACAAACAAGCTTGGATATGAACTGTTTGCTCTCTCTCTATGCTACTCAAATGAAATATTGTACTTAGGTTAAGTAAATATGTTTGTAAATAGACCAAAAAAAAAACAGCCCGCTGAGTTTCTTGCCGGAGTCTTCTCAGGACAGGGCCGCGTTTCGAACCGGTGGTCCATTTGCCAAACATTAGATTTTTTTTTTATGACGTTTTGTAAGTGCCGTACTAATGGTCTATACAGAATAAATGGTTTTAGACTTTTTGACTTTCTAGGTATGTGTGAGACATTAGTAAATTAAACAACATGTTGTTGCTTCTCACTGAACACAAGTGTTAGTAATTGGTAGTTACCAAAAGAATTTATTTAGGTATCAGGGAAAAACATTTGGGTACTTAGTGGGGTGGATAGATGAGTATTAGCGCTTGTCTTAATTAATTGGGTATACTTTTCTGACAGAAATCATGTCAGTCATTCGTCACATTGCTATGTCTACGAAATTTCTCCTGAAACTAGCCGATTTGAACTTCGAGCTTATTTAATATATAATACAGTGGCTGCCTTAAAAAGATTAAAAAACCAAAAAGAATATTTATTACTATGATAAGCATATGTAGGGTTTTTAATGTCATATAAGCTACTTACATCTGTGATCATCTGTCCATTTCGGTAATATTTCATAAATTAAGGTTATTTTGTATTTATAATTATAATTTTCTTAATATTTAAAACATTAACTATAATCAAAGAGAATATAAGCACTACGTTTAACAATAATAACAATTTAATATTCTTTTCACTTTGATGACATACTTACTCTGTGTTTGACATGTGAGTCTGTGTGAGTCTATGACACATACTATTAGAAAGTTATAAAGTCATACTTTGTAATCTAAATATTGTAAGTTGCCAGGTAGTAGAAGTAAAGTCAAAAGCTCTTTGGGCAAAAACGGGCATAAATTTACTTGGCGTAAAGGCAGAAACGAGTTTACGCCCGAATATGGACCCAATTGTGGGGCATAAACTATTGTTTTGAAATAAAATGTATATTGTATGTAAACACAGTATAAAAGCAAACTTTAAAATAAATCAAACGAATCTAAGCTTTTATTATTAGCTTTAACATGTCTATGAGTATATTTATATGTTATGTACAAATCTTGTAAGCCTTTGCAGCGTTCAATTGAAATTTGGTAAACTTATGTAACTTGGTAACTTATGATCCATGGAGCTGGTCTGATGATGGAGTACGAAGAAGGCCTTAGGAACTCGTGAACTAAACAAGATAGGTACACTTAGGTATCGAGCTTGGGCTCATTTGTCTTGTCTTAACAATCTCTCTGATGTGAAATGGTGTTCAGGGTCTGACGATGGAGAACGAAGGTGGCCATAAGAACTCCTTTACTACTCACTCAGTGGCACTCAGCTTGACGGCCTCATCAGAAGAGGATTGTCGTCGCAGCACCGCGTGACACCCACCGGTCCCACTAGTGCTGCGACCACAATCCCCCTGCCCGGCTATGCACTTGCTAACCCCTGAACGCAATTAAACCGAAATTTGATTACTATAGAGAGTTTTTCACAATCGTGCACGGTGGTACCCACCCGGCCGAATTTTGTGACAAATTTGTGTCATCAAATTTCTACCACCAATGAACCTATCGAGATGGGGCTCATTTGTTTTGTATTGACAAACTCTCTGGTGCTATATGGTATTCAGCGTCTGATGTTGGAGTAGGAAGTTTGCCATAGGAACTTCTAAACTAACCAAGATAAACCTATGGAGTTTTGGCTCATTTGTTTTATCTCAAAAAAATCTCTGATAAGATATTGTATTCAGGGTCTGATAACGGAGAAGACAGGTGACCGTAGGAACTCGTAAACTAAATAAGATAAACCTATCGAGTTTGTGTTCATTTATTTTTTTGTTCACAAACTCTCAGACTCTCAGGGTCTGATGATGGAGTAGGAAGGTGGCCATAGGAACTCCTAAGCTAAACAATGTAAAACTATCTAGTTTGGGCTCATTTGTTTTCTATTGACAAACTCTCTAGTGCTACCTATATGGTATTCAGGGTGTGATGATGGAGTGGCCTTAAGTGGCTTTAGGAACTCCTAAACTAAACAAGATAAATCTAGCGAGATTAAGCTCATTGGTTTTGTCGTTTGGTAAACTCTCTACTGCTACATGATATCCAAGGTCTGAAGATGGAGACGGTAGGTGATCTGGAACTAAACAAGCTAGGCTTGTTCTGTTGAGCTCCTTTGGCTGGTCTTCGCTAGCACTCTGGTGCTACATGACATTACTAAAACTAAAAAGTTGAAAATAAAATAATTACTAACAAAACTTTTAAAAAACAAGCTTCAATTTAAAAAAAGGTCTACTCAAACGAAAATAACAATTTTATGCAAGGGTTGTGACGATTTCAAAAACTTGAAGCGCAAATAAAAAACAGAAAATCTTTATCGTGGGGATATCCACACAAAACTAAATATAAGTACTATACTTACATATACCCAAGTGCGAGGAAATAACCTTATTAGACCAGCTTACACCCCGGTATTAGAGACCCGAGACGGTGGAGTGCAGTTTTGGTCGGCTCGCGTCTGATATAACCACCCCCGTTGGCCGGCGGGAGGGTATCAGAGAGGATTTCCGCACGAAAAAAAAAACAAAAGAATGATACTGTACATGTAACTTTAATTCTAACAACAAATACCGTCAGCTTATCGAATAATTTTCCTTAATGTGTATAAATTTATTCCTTCGTGTTATTCTTAATCAGGTCTTCGGGATTTTTAATAATGGATATGACTTTTTCTCTTCCTTCGTGTCTTTAACATCCATAACACATTCTGCATCCGCTGCATTGTTAACAAATCTGAAGGAGCCCGAGTCCCTAATTTTCATGATTTCACTTCTCACAAGTAGAATAATGTACCCTTGGAGAACTGAAAATATAATACCAGATTAATCGCATAAATAATAATATATACTCTGGGGCAAAATACACCGCTTTTGGTGCCCAACTATTTATTTATTTTTTCACTAAGATCTTCGGGGCCCAAACCAACCTCACCTGAATAGCACTGAGATCATAACTTAGCTTACGCACAGTTGACAATGATATACGAAGACCTATACCGACTTGCGGGTACAAATTTCAGCTACTAAATGCAGTTATTTGACTTATTTTGAATGTTACCAGCCAAATAATAGTATAAGGGTTTTTTTTTAATTCCTCAATACTGAATAATTGTATTTTACAATTATACCAGCTGCACGCTATGATGGCCGTTTTGACGGCTTAGTACCTACTGTCCGGTTAGATATTAGATAGAACTGAGACCCCAACAGAGCGCGAGCCGAGCGAGCGGAACGAGCGTGCCGCGGCAGCGGCCGGCGAAGCGTTGAAACCACTAGTCCGGAAACTTGGATTTCGATAACGTGACTCGTTAATACTACTGCATCCATTTCGATAGTAGTCCGATGATTTATAATCATCTGCATCATCGGACTACTGAGCCGAAAAAGTCTCAGTAGTTCGATCATCGGACTATTTAATCGGACTACTGATACTATCGGGTTTTGACACGTTTGAATAGTGATGTGAAATGTCAATTTAAAATAGAAAAAAAATCTAATCAAATGCGAGTCACATCTATAGTTTTTGGATACCTACTTAATTCATTTTTTAAATTTCGAAAAACAAATGTCATGCTGTGTTGTAAATTAGTACCTACACTGCACCTCACTATTGACAACAAAGAACAGAAATTTACTCCTTCAAACTTAAATAGTTTATATTTTTACGTAACTTCATGAACGTCATAACAGCCATCATAGCGTGTCGCTAGTTTAGATTATGTGAAATGAATACTCACGTAAATTAAGGAAAATAATAGCTGCACAGCCCATTACGTCTATAATATTTAAACTAGGCCTTCTGCTGCCTAATATTATACCAATGTACACAAGATACAGCAGACCCATTAGCACCAGTAGAGTAAGACTGTAGAAGAAGTACACCTTCAGAAATTTCACATCTTTCTGAAAACAATCAATAATTTAATTACTAAAGCAAGTAGACGAATCATTATAAATTGCTTTGCTTTAAAATAAAATGTCGCTATTTATTTTGTTATTTTTTACCCCCGACGCAAAAACGACGGGGTGTTATCCGTTTGACGTGTCTGTGTGTGTCTGGTCTGTTGCTTTGTGTAAGTTATCTCAAAAAAATTTTTCTTTTTCCATCCTTCCTCCTGGCTCATCTCAATAAGTAGACCCGTCTCGAAGTAACTAATATCTAATCTATGCGAAACTATGTTGAATTATTGGTATTACTATTTAAGCAGAATGAGCTTAAATTATCATGAAGTCTTGTTGTATTTTGCTTTTTCTTGAGATTAATTAAGTAAATGACTGGATCCCAAGCTGGGGTAAATTCCAACCATCTTGTTTATTAAAATTAGGATGTTTTCAGTCATTCACGTAATTAAACCCAACAAACAACGGGCTCCTGGCACCAAAGCAAGAACTTTGATGACGATAACGATATAGAAACATCCAGACCAAGCAAGTAGATAATATTCAAGCATGTTAATATTTGTAATGGAGCACAAATATCAAATTTATTTTCGTTCAATATTTTCTAAGTTCTTCGTACAAAATCGGATGAAAACAATACTCAGTAATGTATGGTATGTGCCTGAAGCTGTGTGTATTTTTAGTAAAGTTTGACCGACACCGCTGTACCGCTCGTTCGTACGCGGCGCGTTCCTAGAGTGCGGTACAGCGGTACCAGTCAACCTATAGATAAAACTGACCTTATGAGCTCCAACGACGAAAATGACGTGTAAAATGATGTCTGCAACCAGCATGAGCTCGATTATGGTTAAAATCATTAAATCAACAAAATAGTAACTATTAAAATTACGAGTTACAACACTTATCATAAATGAAAGTGGAAAAAGGAAGTAGAGCAGCAACAATAACGATATTATCTGAAAAAACAAAAGCTTATTTAAATAAGGTTCATTAACAGAATTGTAGTTTGGTATCAGTACTACCAAATTAAATTGGGGTTATCCTTTCGAGGGCTTACCCGGGGTGCCCGGCAACGGACACTTGGGAAGGACACCGTGTGGTTTTAGTCGGTCGAATTCCGACACACCCATCTCATCATTGGCACAGGGAGCCCGTGTGGGTTTCCACACGTAAAGAAAAACACCTTGTTATTTTGCTTATTTGGTTTTGTAATGTAAAGTCAACGACAAAAGTAGCTTAACAAATTCAAATTTATTGATCATCTTAGCTCCTAAACCTTTCATGAATTAATATACAAAACATGAATTATATTAACTTTATCTTCTGGGGATTATAAAACTAATTATACGTCAATTATTGGTAGATGCATATTCCAATGGAAAATAAGGTTTGTAAATATTTTTGCGTATATCAACCTTTTTTTCGTTGACTGTACTTAACGCACTTCGGCAAAAAAGTGTTTTTCCGATGCGATATCATAACCTAAAATTTAGTAAATAGATAAATATTCTAGGACATTATACACAGCTATCTAGTCCCAAAGCAATAAGCTTAGCTTAAATAATTTGTGTTATGGGTTCTAGAATACGGCTAAACATACATAGATACTTTTTTTTTGTAAACACTTACATATTATACACAGAAACACCCAGACCAATGCAAATATACAAATTCATGCGTACAAATATTTGCACTAAGCGGGAGTCGAACCCGAGACCTCCGATGAAGTAGTCGAACTCTAACATCACGAGGTCGATTTTTTTTTTTCTTAAAAAATATTAGTAATTGAAATTATTAATATTCCCCCTAACCCCTCCAGCTAAGCTTAATTGCTTGTGTTAGAAGTGGGTTCACGTCGGTAGTGTAACGGCCAGGATTCGAACCCGGGACCTCTCGATCATAGGATGGACTCCTTAACCACTAAGCTACCGACGCTTAAATTATTTTATTATATCCACATTCGTTTTACCTAAATGTGGAGGTGAGGTCTAAATTTTTTTTTTTTTTTTATAAACTCACGCCTATATCCCCGAAGGGGTAGGCAGAGGTGCTAGCACCCACATTTCGCCAATTTATGTTTAGGTCATTGAAAATTGAAAAGTCATTGGTGTGTGCCATGGTAAAACCTGGGATCGAACCCGAGACCTCGTCTCTGCAGTCCATTACCCATACCACTAGGCTACCGCGGTAAATAGCGATATGATAATATTTATGAACACTCAAGTTTTTAATAAGCCTGTAAGGCTTCTGTAAAATAAAATAAATAAAATATTATAAATACTCACCACCTTAATATACCCCCATCCTATCAAACCATATCTCAGAGGTAAGCAGCAACAACATCTACGCAACACTGGGACTTCTGTATACATTTTCTTTTCGTCTAACTATAAATTCTAAGTAAAATGGAACTGTACGGCAATACAACTAGTTATTATTGTTTTTTTTTATACAATTAACCAAACAACTTTGATGTTCAAACTAAAATTAATGTAGATGTCAATTCAATATATATGAGAAACCTTGGAGAAACCCGACCGATAACCTCAGAGCTTCTCAGATAACATAATATTTACAAGTAAACATACAGAGACTTCATACAATACAAGCAAAATACGAGTGTAAAATCCAATTTTTAACCCACGACGCAATAACGATTGGGTTTTATAAGCTTGACATGTTTGAGTGTATATCTATCTGTGGCATCGTGGCTCCCGACCGGATGGACAGATTTTGATGAGGATTTTTTGTTCGAAAACCGAGATGGCTCTTAGAGCTATGAATAAATATTTGTCGGATTACTCATGTTTTTTTTTACCCGTTACTTTGATAGGGAGTCTACATTGTTTATTTTACAACTTGAAAAATAACAACACGTCTACACAGTTACATAACTTGAAGGACACTTACATGAATTCCTGACAGTCTTGGTCAGACTTCTTCTTGCAAAATCCGCCGCATGTTTGATTGCAATTGGTTTAGTAGAAGCGGAGATATGATCAAAAAACGATAACCGACCACTGCACGGGCGAAGCCGCGAGCATCAGCTATGGTGTAGTCGACAAGTTGAAAATGGTCTAACATAGAGATACTGCTCTTAAAATTAGGTATGATACCTCATTGGATTCGGAATGACGCCTAGAAAAATGTGCCAATAACTTGTATTAGCAGATAAACAATTGCAAAAGTTTAAATACATAATTAACAAGATCACGCCAAAGATGGTAAAATATTCATGCTTTGTTTATAATACTTTCTTTTTTTTATACCACTAAGGTGGCAGACAAGCACACGGCCCACCTGATGGGAGGCGGTTACCGCAGCCTATGGACGTGTGCAAAACCAGTGGCGTCACACTCGCGCTGCCGACCCTGTAAAGGAAAGGATGGGAAAGGAGTTTGGGCTCCGGCACTCTAGTTAGTTAATACTACTTTAGTTAATACTACTCTGTCAAGAAAGTAACGGGAAAAGATCAATAATACACAAAATGTATGTTATTCATTCAAATTTATTTTATCACCCTCAAAGTATGCTCCTTCAGGTTGGGAAGTCAAATGGCAGTCGCTGCCGAAAAAGCCGACATACCAATCAAAAATAATAAGCGGACCTCAGACTCCGAAGAACTTTGGGTGCAACTGAGAAATTAGAAGAAGAAATATATTATATAGAATAGAAATATGAAAAAGTTGTGTATGATTCAAGATTCAAGTTTTTTTTTTTTTTTATATTTGGGACACGTCAATTTGACTTCACCTCACCTGATGGTAAGCTGAAGGTTAAGTCTCAGGAAAGAGGGTCACCATTACATACACGAATCATGTTAACAATGGTGGCACTCAGCTTGACGGCCTCATCAGAAGAGGATTGTCGGGGCAGCACCGCGTGACACCCACCGGTCCCACTAGTGCTGCGACCACTATCCCCTTGCCCGGCTATGCACTTGCTGACCCCTGAACGCAATCAAACCGAAATTTGATTACTATGGAGGGTTTTTCGCAATCGTGCACGGTGGTACCTACCCGGCCGAAATTTGTGACAAATTTGTGTCATCAAATTTCTACCACCAGTTTCAAGATTCATTTATTTGCATAAACACGGGTTACATGGATGTTGTTACAATATAATTGATTTTTGTTACAGTGCCAACATGTTTTGCCCAGACAGACATGTTATAAAAGTACCCGGGTGACCGAGTTATGCACAGTGGTTTTTGTTCGTTTGTTTGACGTGTCTGTCTGTGTGTGTGTCTATCTATGGCAGTGGTTCTCAAGCTTTTTTGGTGAGGGAACCCTTTTGGGAAGCAAAATACTTGATGGAACCCTACAGTAAAACAATAGTTTTTAAAAGTGTATTCTTTATTAATAAGCATAATAAAATTACAATGTAACAGTTACTAATTATTACTTACTTCGCACCACATGGCAAGTAGGTACAACAATAGAAAATATTAAAAAAGAAAAAACCTAACTAATGGGAGGTATGAAACTGTTTTTTTATTTTTCATCAATTGGTTGATATCAGGTTTTATAAAAGACAGTTGAAGTCTCATATATATCAGGTTCGGCGTCCAGTCTATTGCGATATTTTGTTTTCGTGGCTGCATAGGTTGAGAATCCTGTTTCGCACAAATATGTTGTTGGGAACGGGAGCAGAATATTTAGAGCCCTCCAGCTCTCTATAATCCAACCATACGTCCGGGTCGAACACCTGACCCACGTGGAGAGTGGACACGCGATCTAGCAATCACTGGCGCGGCCAACATGGCTCTGGAAACTGGTGGAACAATTATGGTCCGGGTTGGTACCACCATGCAGCTGTAGAAAACCCTCCAAATAGCCCAACATTGGTTGGGTTGTGTTCAGGGTTCAGCAGCTGCACAGCCGGGGATGAGGACCCAGCCGACACAGCAGTTGTGGGACCAGTGGGGTATTGGCGGAGTCTAGTGTGGATGGCGTGGGTCGGGTTCGACCCGCCTGACAGGGAGACCCGTATAAACGGTGGTGCCGCTGGCCGCCCGCGGCATAGTACAGGGGCCCAACCGGGACTAACCAACCCGGGAGGCTGCCCCACCAGGTCGCGCATAATCCCGATGTGATTCGTCGTACCGGTTGGTGACCGGATGGTGGGTCCGGCGATCACACTCGAGAGGGTACGGAGGCCCTTCCGTTCGGCGGGTCGGCTACCGCCATGCCATGCATCCATAGGCGATACCAAACCCTGCGCTTTGTCAAACTCTGCTGTGGCGTCTGTCTCCTCTTTTTTTCACGCCTTCACTTCCTATTAAGACAATTATGGCAGCGCAAATGAGATATGAAGTACATAAGACAGCGGCATACTCTTCTTCCACCAACACATCACTTTTTGAGGTGGAGTTCACGAATATTCGTGGACTCCATACAAACCTCCAAGCCGTCCACCATCACCTTGAGACGGTACGGCCGGCACTGTTTTTTCTCACCGAGACGCAAATACGCCGCCCTGAAGATACGTCTTACTTACTCTACCCCGGCTATGTGGTAGAGGAAAATTTCCTTGCAAAAGCCGGGGTGTGCGTGTATATCAGGGCGGATGTTTGTTGTCGCCGCTTGCGCTGCCTAGAGGACCCATCCTTTTCTGTCCTCTGGCTACACGTGGACCATGGCTCTTCTAGCCGGGTTTACGTGTGCCTATACCGCTCCCATCACGGGGATAACGAGACAACTCGACTCTTCGACCACCTGAGTCAGGCGGCAGATGTTGCGCAGGAGCGGTTTCCGACCGCCGAAATGGTATTTTTGGGAGACTTCAACGCCCACCACGAGACCTGGCTGGGCTCTCTCAAAACTGACCATGCGGGACGGGCCGCCCACGCATTCGCACTGACGCATGACTTGACTCAACTGGTACAACAGACCACCCGGATACCAGACATATCAAGTCATGAGCCCTCTCTGCTAGACCTTCTACTGACGACCCACCCAGCCCAGTACAGAGTTTCGGTACGAGCTCCACTGGGTTCCTCCGACCACTGTCTGGTCTGCGTCAACGTGCCAGTTACTGCACCTCCACAACCTATGGTGATAAAGCGACGGCTATGGCATTACTCGTCAGCGGATTGGGACGGCATGCGAGACTATTTCGCATCCGTCCCGTGGTCTAAGCGCTGCTTTGATGGACAGGACCCATCGGATTGTGCTTCTGCCGTCGCTGGTGAAATCAGCTTGGGTATGGAATATTATATTCCACACACTGAGGTCACCAGCGCCCGCAGAACTCGGCCTTGGTTTGGGCGCGAGTGCGCTGATGCTGTTCAACGGAAACGGTCGGCGTACCGCGCGTGGACTAGGGCACGAGTCGAGTGCGATCCGAATCCAGGGCACCTCAAGGCGGCGTATAACAGGGCCACTAAGGACTGCAAGAGGGCATACGTCAGAGCGGATGCCCAGCGCATAGCACGGCTTGCTCAGCAACTCATGTCGCATCCCGCGGGTAGCCGTGGGTACTGGCGACTGGCCAAAGCCGTGCAATCCAACTTCTGCCAGCCTTCGCTGCCCCCGTTGTGTTACCCTGACGGTTCACTGGCTCACGAGCCGCAAGAGCAAGCAGATATGCTGGTTAACCTCTTTGCGGCTAACTCCCGAATCGACGACTTTGGCTTGCAGCCGCCAACACCTGTCACTTGTGACCACTCAATGCCTGATATTCGTATCAGGCAATGCGACGTCCGCGCTGCACTACAGTCACTCGACGTCCGGAAAGCCAGTGGCCCTGATGGTATACCAGCGGTAGTTCTTAAAAAATGCGCAGCGGAGTTAGCTCCAACGCTGACGCGACTGTATCGCCTGTCTTATTCCTCGGGATTGGTCCCGGGGGCTTGGAAAGAGGCAAACGTACAACCGGTCCCCAAAAAAGGAGATCGGTCCGATCCGGGCAACTATCGACCCATAGCTGTCACCTCAGTTCTCAGCAAGGTGTTTGAACACATTATTAACGCACAGCTCATGCGTTACCTAGAAGATCACTCCATAATTAACGACCGGCAATATGGTTTTAGGCCAAAACGGTCAACGGGTGATCTTCTGGCGTACGTCACACATCTCTGGGGTGAGGCTATGGACAAGCATGGCGAGTCACTGGCTATCAGCCTTGACATCGCCAAAGCTTACGATAGGGTCTGGCACAGTTCGCTTCTTGCCAAGCTCCCGACCTACGGTCTGCCATCTCGACTGTGCAGCTGGGTTGCCAGTTTTCTGCATGAGCGCAGCATCCGAGTCCTTTGTGACGGCTGGGCTTCTGAGTTCATGCAGGTTAATGCTGGTGTGCCTCAGGGGTCCGTCTTATCGCCCACTCTCTTTCTTCTGCATATCAATGATATGCTGTCCGTGGGCAGCATACATTGCTATGCAGATGACAGTACTTTGCATGGGCGCTATCTCGGACATTCAGCGACCAAGCAGACTGACATCGAGGAGAGAAGACGGCAACTTGTCATTGAGCTCGATCAGGACCTAGACCACATTTCCCAATGGGGATCTGAAAACCTGGTCGAGTTCAATGCCAAGAAAACACAGGCATGCGCGTTTATAGCAAAGGTATCTCCTTTCCTTCCCCTCCCAACTCTTCGGAACACACCACTACCACTGCAGGACAGTATCAACATGCTCGGTATGGAAGTTCGCTGCAAACTTAATAATAAAAATTACATTGAGAGCGTTATTAAAACAGCTTCTCGTAAACTCGGAGTGCTGAACAGGGTGAGGCGGTTTTTCACGCCGGGGCAGCGGTGTCTTTTATATAAGACTCAAATCCGTCCCTGCGTGGAATACTGTTCTCACCTGTGGGATGGCTCCGCTCAGTACTTACTAGACGCTCTCGATAGATTGCAGCGACGGGCAGTCCGGATCATTGATAGTCCTGAGGTCACCAGCTCTCTAGAATCTCTGCAGCTGCGTAGAGATATAGCCTCCTTGGCAGTATTCTATCGCATTTACCATGGTGAATGTTCCGATGAGTTATTCCAATTGATTCCTCCTTCTCCCTTCTTGTCCCGAACAACACGTGCAGGACTTAGGTGTCATCCTCATACAGTGCAATCGATACCATCGCGAACCAAGCGGTTTGGTGACTCCTTTTTTTGTCGGACCATAAAGCACTGGAACGCTTTACCCACTCACGTGTTCCCTTCTACCTACAATCCTGGGCTCTTTAAGCGGGGCGTGAAAAAACATATGTTGAGGCCGTCTAGGTAGGGGCCACCATTCTAGGGGCAATCTCTAGAAATGGTGGCCACTACTTTTTGGACTTTACCTCAGCTTACCATCAGGCGGGGTACAGTCAATTGGACGGACTAAATATATAAAAAAAAAAAAAAAAGCCCTTTTGCCAAGCATTGGATATTCATCACGGATTCTGCACCAAAAATCGTTGAGAGGCGTCGTTTTGAACAGTGACTCCATACTTTTGTGTCTGATGACATTTCTAAAAGAGATTCATATATCTCGTTTGACATACTTTCGGGCTTTTGCAAGTTGGGTAAAAAAGGTTAAGATTCCATGAATTCAGTTTCATTTTTGTATTCTGTTCTTCGGGAAAATACTTTTCAAAAGATGCGCGCATCGAACTGAGATATTGGACCAATTCTTCAAACATATCATCTTGAAACATTTCTGAGTCGTTATCGCTAACAAACTCACTGAGTGACGTAAAGCTTTCTATTTCTTTCTTACCAACGCAAAGAATCCAAAAATCTTGAAGGCAGTTATTTTGTTATAGGCCTGAAACACTTTCGTGGGGGATTCCCCGTCCCATACCCGTCGCGATCTTTGACGTCTCAGTTGCAAAATTTCTCATTTGTTTCGTGAAGTATGTTGTGTTTGGTTGAATTGTTAAACGTGTATTATTCTATAGTGATAGATAATAAAAACTAGTGATAGATAATAGAAAATTTATAACTTTTTACTTTCGATGGGGTGACACCACCAACTTCCGCACCGGGTGCCACCCAAGGTAGCTACGCCACTGTTCATGACACTTTTCCTGCTGTTTTACTTGTCATCGCCTTGACCCCATCTGTACAAATGTCAATGCAATTGTTCCAACGGAGATTATTTTCTTCAAAAAATAGATTTATTTTATTAAAAATTTCTTCCCCGGTAGTGTTTGTGAGCAGCGGTGAACACATAAGCATGTCTTCTTCAAAAGAACTTTCATATGGATATCTCACGATAACCAGCATGATAGCCAAACCAGCGACATCAGTCGACTCGTCCATTTGTTTTTTTTGTCCACTAGTTCTTGTTTGACGTAGCTTGCCAGATCATGGATTCGCCGTGAAACAGTATCGTTTGATAGCGGCACAGTAGAAAGATGCTTTGCAGATTTTTCATCGAGCATACATTTTGTTATGTCTAAGACACATGGCTTTATTAAATTCTCAGCGATAGTGTGCGCTTCATCTGCTTGTGCAATGCGATAGCTAACTAAATAATATATGATGCCTCCGTGGCCTTTTCGTTGATAGTTTACGTTACATGCATCATATTTTTTTGACTTTCCAATAACTGTTTTTTTTACGAACAAAAAATTATTTATTCTTGTCTTTAGACTCGGGGTGTACAGTTTCTAAATGTCGGCGAAATTTGGCAGGTGCCATGGAACTATTAGGAAGCAGTTTACTAGCATGCAGAGAGGTGAGCCGTTGGAATCAACAAATCCGAAACTGATATATGATTCATCATACTTCCTTTTTTTCGTCTTTGAAAGCTTCGAGCTTGACGTCAAGGCATCATCGTCTGGATCGGTGATTGCTATATTCTCCGCGCGTACTGCTTTTGAACATTCAACGTCATTAGAAGATGTTGTTGCAACACGTTTAACACCTTTAAGCCAACGTTCCATTCTTCTTTATTTATAATGTTACACGTCAGGATTACACGTATAAGAGACTAAGTTTAGTACAATGAAGAAATGTATAAAACTGAGACAACAGAATACAGCAGGCAGTAAAACAATGAACCCTAGTTTCTCGCTAGCGAGCTTGTAAGTAGGTAGGTAGGAACTTATCGTTCCGACCGCTAATCGTCAACTGACTGAGGCGCGACTCGCGATCGCTGCTTTTATACTTAGTCCTAGACTCGATCTCGAATATTCGAGTCGGCGCCTTTGATAAACAAAAAGCAAAAATAAATAGAGAAATATAAAAATTGCGTTGTAAACAATCTAGACTTTATTTTTTGAAGTTAGAGTCGAAAGTCGCTTGTCGACAACTATAGCGTCTAATTCAGAGGAGGCTTTTATCAAAGGGTCTGCGCGCTCACAAGTATACAAGAGTATACATGTTGATACCAAAATTATGAGATATTGTACCAGCTATTGTAATACAGGTTTATACAAATACAAATAAATAAATAAATATACCTACGCGCGGCCGCAGAGTCAAAACGTTCGACCAGAGAGAGCTGTTTTGATTTTTTTTCTAAATTCTTTCGGAACCCCTACAGAGGTATCGCGGAACCCTAGGGTTCCGAACACGCAGAACACACTTAGAGTATAGCTGGGTTAAACAACCAAGAAGAATATTTTTGATGAGAAGCATTGTTGGTAATGTAGGGTTACTATTTATTGTATTTAATGTCATTTAACCTACCAACATCTGCAATCATCTGTCCATTTCATTAATGTTTCATAAATTAAGGTTATTTTGTATGTATTATTATAATTTTCTTAATATTTAGAACCTTATGTATCAAAACATTTGTTTGTTTGTCTTGATTAACGAACAATAATAACAATATGTCATAATTCTTTTCACTTTGGCATGTGAGTCATACTTCTTAATCTAAATTGTAAGTTCTGGTAACTTACAATTTAGATTAGAGAAATTAGTAGAAGTAAAGTCTAAAGGGCTTAGACGGGCGAAAACGGGCGTTTACTTGGCGTAGAGTTTACGCCCAAATAAGCGCCCAATTGTGGGGCATGAACTATTGTTCTGAAATAAAATGTATGTTATATGTAAACACAGTATGAAAGCAAACTTTTAAATAAATCAAACGAATCTAAACTTTTATTATAAGCTTTTACATGTTTACGAGTATTTTTGTATGTTAAGTACAAATCTTGCAAGCCTAATTTGATCCAATTTGCGGCGTTCAATTGAGTTGAAATTTAGTGAATTTATATAATTTAAACGACAATGTAATAATATGATCCATAGAGCGGGTCAGATGTTGGAGTACAAAGAAGGTCTTAGGAACTCATAAACTAAACAAGATTAACTTATCAAGCTTGGGCTCATTTGTTTTGTTTTGGCAAACACTCAGGTTTAACTTGCTATTCAGGGTCTGAAAGTGGAGGCAAAAAGTGACTATTGGAACTCCTAAACTAAACAATATAATTCCATCGAGTTTGAGCTCATTTGTTCTGTCTAGGCAAACACCCCAGGGTGTTGTTATGTATATTCAGGGTCCGAAGATGTAGTAGACAGGTGGTCATAGGAACTACTGAGCTAAACCTGATAAACCTATCAAGTTTGGGTTCATTAATTTGCTTTGGTGAATACTCTGGTGCTACATGATGTTCATGGTTTGAAGATGGAGACTGGTGGCTGGGTGGTTCTTTTTTACAAGATTTTATTTAACGTCCTCTGTATGTATAATATGTTAGTGCGGGTTAAATCTTGCAACTGAATTTTGAAACAGTTACCCATAACCGATTGAAATAAAATTTTGTAGACACGTTTAATTTGGATGACAGTTTAATAATATTGTACCACGGAGCTGTGATATGGCATTCAGGGTCTGATGATGGAGTAGCAAGGTGGCCATAGGAACTTCTAAACTAACCAAGATAAACATTAAACATATCGAGTTTGTGCTCATTTGTATTGTCTTGACAATCTCTCTGGTGCTATATGATATTCAGGGTCTGATGATGGAGTGGCCTAAGGTGGCCTTAGGAACTCCTGAACTAAACAAGATAAATCTAGGAAGATTTAGCTCATTGGTTTGGTCTTGGTAAACACTCTACATGATATTCAAGGTCTGAAGATAGAGATTCACGAATTCCGCACGAAAGAAAAACAAAAGAATGATACTGTACATGTAACTTTAATTCTAACAACAAATACCATCAGTTTCATGACACGTCGTTATCAAATAATTTTCCCTAATGTTTATAAACTTATTCCTTCGTGTTATTCTTAACTAGGAATTCAGTGCAGGGTGCGACTGAAATAAATTGAGCTGAGCGAGCAGGACTCTTACTTGAAAAAAATAAAATAAAATAAACTTTTCAGACATTTATTTTAGACTTAAAAATGGCCTATCGATTAAAAATGTTTCCGAAACCAAGAAAGTTCACCGGTTAGAAGTTATGATTTTTTTCCCGAAATATGTAGGTTTTTCCCCCCTCCACTTTTAGTTAAAGTTTTAATCTTATAGGTTTATAATTTAAAAGTTGTTGGTATTCATGTATACTATGGGATTAAATTAGAACGGTTCGAATATCTTTCATGGAACGTGAAATTTTGAGGAAAAACTGATTTCACAAAAAGTGAGGCCCTACCGTCCCCTTAGGCCGGATTCCACCCGTTCACGAACTTAAACTAAGTTTACACCCAAGCAATTTTTGACCGCAGTTTGAAAGCGATCGGGGCAAAAATGCGACCGTGAGAGTGCCGCAAATTTTGGGAAGTGGAACCATACATACATATATATATATTTATAAACTTTTTGACCAGTGGTCATTTCGGACTTAGGGGGTCATAACTAGACCTCCTATGAAGATTTTTTTTTTAAATATGACAGTAGTCAAGAAACCAATAGGTAGATCGATTTCATCGAAATCTACCTAAAACCACGTTTTCCTTCCGAACTAACAAGAAGAAAATAAACTTCTCAATTACTAAAAAACGTGGGGCGGGCGCTTTGAAATTTTTAAATTATTGAATATCTAAGGAAAACGATACATTAAAGGATTGAGAAATGTATTTTCTTCTTGTTAGTTCGGAAGGAAAACGTGGTTTTTAAAAAGTTTTATTTATTTATTTTATTTCTTTTATATTTATTTCTGATGATTAAATATGAAAATGTAAGGTGGCATTAGCCTACATAAAAAATTTCAGACCTTTAGGGTGATCAGAAGTGGTCGAAAATTAAGTGTCAATTTTTGACTTCAGAGGGAAAGAAACACAGAAACAGACACGAAGTGAAACTAAGAAAAATGTGGTAAAATAAGGCATCTTACTACGGCCGCGCGCATAGCTAAGGCCGCCCGCTCGTGAAACTGTTTTTCGATGATTATTCCTCAATGGTACATTGTATTTGAACAGATGACCCCTTTAAACACTCAGCGGTGTCTACACTATCACCATGGCAAATTTGGTCAAGATCGGTATTGTGGTTCCGGAGGAGTCCAGTCTCGACCAAACTGCTTAGCCACGCATAAGAGCTTCGCTTCGCTCAGCTCAATCAGGTCTACGGGATTTTAGATAATGGATGTGACTTTCTCTTCCTTCGTGTCTTTAATATCCATAACACATTCTGCATCCGCTGCATTGTTAACAAATCTGAAGGAGCCCGGGTCCCTAATTTTCACGATTTCACTTCTCACAAGTAGAATAATGTACCCTTGGAGAACTGAAAATATAATACCAGATTAATCGCAAAAATAATAATATATACTCTGGGACAGAATACACCGTTCTTTGGGGCCCAAGTAAGATCTTCGGGGCCCAAGCCAACCTCACCTGCAAGCCGATATACCTGCTGATTGATGGATGAGGCTCTGGCGCAGGCTTTCCTCTCGGTGCTGGTGGGGGGGGGGGGGGGCTGTCGCTCTCATAAAAGGCGTATCCTAATCAAAGGGATGCAGCCGGGAACAACGCTGAGAACATAATGATTTGACAGGAAGTCTCACTACTTAGCTTAGCACCAATACGCACATGGACAATGTCATACGAAGACCTATACAGACCTGCCGATTAACAGGTACAAATTTCAGTTACTAAATGCAGTTATATGACATATTTTGAATGTTACCAATCAAATAATAGTCAAAGTCAATCAAGGGATTTTTTTTAAAGTCCTCAATACTGCATAATTGTATCTTAGAATTAGATTATGTGAAATGAATACTCACGTAAATGAAGGAAAAGAGTAGCTGCACCGTCTGCACAGCCTATTATGTCTATAATATAAAAACCACGCCATCTGCTGCCTAATATTATACCAATGTACACAAAATACAGCAGACCCATTAGCACTAATAGAGTAAAACTGTAGAAGAAGTACACCTTCAGAAATTTCACATCTCTCTGAAAATAAATAAAAATAATGATAATAAAATATAATACAATAATATTAATTAATAATACTATTATTAGGCTTTGTCTTTGCAATTACAGATGAAATTGTCATGACGAATAATTATCGGAGATATATCCTTAAGGACGGCACGATTGACATTTATGTCGGGCGTGTCAGCGTCCCGGAGAATCCCTAAGACATATTATCTCTGGTTATTCTCGTCTTGCTAATAATGCATTGCAAATAATGGTCGTGTCACGTTGTACTGGGATCGATCAATCGTCACTGACAGGACTATTGTAGCCAATAAGCCTGATATAGTGGTGATTGATCGATCAGAGCGTCTCGCAATAATTTTTGACATCAACATCCCCCATGATGACAATCTCGTGAAAGCCGAAAAAGACAAACAAATAAAATATGTGGACTTGGCTCACGAGATTGTCGACATGTGGGATGTAGATTCAGCAATTATTGTTCCGATAGTCGTATCGGTTCACGGACTGATTGCCAAGAGCCTCGAATAACATCTCCAGAGGCTCGCGTTAGGCAGTTGGGTCAAGGGCTTGATGCAGAAGGCAGTGCTCCTCAAACGGCACGTATTGTGAGGAGATTCCTCTCTCTGGAGCCCTAACCACCGGGGGCTTGGTCCCCGTACCCTTTTTTTTTTATCGTGCGGAAATCCCTTCGGATACCCTCCCGCCGGCCAGCTGGGCGGTTACGTCGGGCTTGAACCGACTAAAACCGCACGCCGTCTCGGGTCTACAGACGCCGGGGTGTAAGGTTGCCCATAGAGCATATCCCTCGCACCCTGACTGACCCTGGGCCATCTCCGGTTTCGAGATGGCCCCCTCGGGTTTAGGAACCACGGTGTCCCCGTCTTGCCCCGGTTTGGGGGAGGGGCGCTAGTCGCCCCACCGCCCCGGTCTGCTTCTGCTGGGGTGACAGGCGGCCTCACCTGCCACCCCCAGGCCTGCGCTCATGGAGGACGGAGGTCGTTAAGCGACCTCCGGTGCCTGAGTCGCCTGCGACGCGCGGCGAGCATGTTGCGGGCTCGGCGGGCCGGGAGAGTTCTGAACCTCTCCCGGGCGCGCTCCGCCATCTCCTTCGCGAGCATCACATGCTCGCAGAAGGAGGTGGCGGCGGCCCACGCGCTCCCGCTCCGCACCATTGCCGCAATCATGCTGCCGAGCGAGAGGACTCCCACCCCGATGGCTGCCACGAGGTCACGCCTCGGCACCTCCCACGCCGGGCAGTTCGCCAGCGTGTGCTGGTCCCCGTACCCGATGCCGGTGGGCTACTATTTTTATATTTTTAAATATATTTGTTTTTTTTATATAAATATAGAATGTATTTAAAAATATAATTTATATGTATTTAAAGTTAAATAAAGGAAATAATAATAAATATCATAATAAAATATAAATAATAATTACTTACAGCAAGTAGCTGACGAAATTACGTTGCTTCGAAATAATATGTCGCGATTTATTTAGTGTTATTTTTAACCCCCGACGCGACGCAAAAACGACGGGGTGTTATACGTTTGACTTGTTTGTGTGTGTATCTCTGTACCATCGTAACTACCGAATGGATGAACAGGTTTCGATTTACATAGTAGAAGGAGTGGAGAAGTAGGCTATCTCCCGCCCAATCCGCGATATAAATACCTACCATATACTTGCCTGTCTCAGGGTTGTCAGTTTTAGCTTAATTTCAATTCAGTGCCTAGAAAATAGAATCTCGACTCTGGGGTCCCACAAGGCGGTATTCTTTCTCCTCTTTTATTCTCGTTTTATCCTCGTTTATTAACTTGATAACCTCTGAACTTCAGTGTGCGTATCATTTGTATGCCGATGACCTGTAGTTGTACAGCCAAGCCAGTGTGGATAATCTTTCGGAGGCTATGACAGGGTCAACACTGATTTGAGCTCAATAGGCAGCTGGTGTAACAAGTTTGGACAGTCCGTAAATCCTGATAAATGTCAGGGTATTTTAATTGGCAGTAGTCGTATGATGAACAGGTTAGACAAAGCAACTCTGCCAACAATAACTTTGAACGGAAAAACGATTACCGCCACTCTGAGTGTTAAAACCCTAGGCTTACATCTCGACGCTCATTTAACTGGCAAGATCAGGTTTCTAATGTCTGCCAGAGGGGAATCTGTATCGCCTCAAAAACTTCCTTCCAGCGAAATCAAGGCAATGCTTGTGCAAACTCTAATCTTTCCAGTCGTGGACTATGGTGATGTATGGTATCACGACCTGAATACAGAGCTGCTCAATAAACTTGACCGACTCCTCAACAATTGCATTCGATTCATTTTCAACCTAGAAAATACGATCACGTCTCAGCTCACATCGTTCGGAGCTGGGTTGGTTGCCTATACGTCAGCGACGCAGCTTGCGAGCGAAAATTGCAAAATAGTGACGCTGATTTTTACATTCTTAAATTCCCCTAATGTCCCTACTTACCTAACATCTCAGATACAGGTACTGAGATGTTAGGTACGGCAAAAATCTACGCTCAGCTAACAATCTTCTTCTCCTCTGTTCCACTCATAGTTCTAGTCTAGTTCATTCGTCTTTCCTTGTGCAGGCTATTCTTCTCTAGAATGCGCTTCCTCTCCAAGTCAAGATGTCCACTAACCGTGCTACGTTCAAATATAAGGTACGCCAGCATTATAGTAACTCAGGGTAGATAAAACATTATAACTACAATATTATATTTACAATATTATATTATATTCAATGTATTTATGTGTGTTTTGTTGTATCTTATGCATATAGTTATTTATTGGACCAGCTAATAATAATAATGTTACATCAAAACCATACGAGCACCTACTTCAATTTATCTCTGCATCACCCCAAGGTAGACTGGTAGATAATGGGTTCAGGATTAGTGAGGTTGGAATTAACCTAACCGATGATAAAACCTTTCACGATGAAACAGGCGATACCTATGTGCTTGCTGGGCCAGAAACGGGCGACGCGGGGCGGTAATGTGCATGAATACTGAATACCTACGGTAGTTAACGTAAGTTTACTGATAGTAATGTCGACCAATTCATCAGTTTAAAGCCCGGCCCTTGCCAAAGATAACACATCTCTGTATAAATAATTCAGTGATTAAATAAAGTTAACAATAGTTTTCCTAACAAATTTTGGAATCGATGAATTATTTAGACAGCCAAACACACAGCAATAAGTTCTCCTGCGATTATTACACATTTTTCATTTATGTAGCGGTACCAAAAAGCCCTGACGCGCGTATCTTGTGCCCCGACTGGCGCACTGAGAAACGGGTCGAGATTTTGTTTGAGTGTGCGCGCGATGCGTTTGTATAAAGATAACGTACTTCTCCATTTCTATTAAGCTATTTACGCAGAATGAGCTTAAAGTATCATGAAGTATTGTTGTATTTTGCTCTTTCTCGGGTTTAATTAAGTGAATGATTGGATCCTAAGCTGGTAGTGCATTCCAACAATCTTCTTTATTAAAATTAGGATGTTTTCAGTCATTCACTTAATTAAACCTAATAAACAAACAACCGAAAAATTTCCTCTCGGGGATGGTAGCACCAAAGCAAGAACTTTGGATGCAACCGGGACCAACGCTGTGACGGTGACGATAACGATATAGAAACATCCAGACCAAGCAGGTAGATAATATTCAAGCATGTTATATTTGTAATGGAGCACAAATGTCGAATTAATTTTCGTTCAATATTTTCTAAGTTCTTCAAGCTTCTTCAAGCTCTTCTTAAAGCAATACTCAGTAATGTATGTGCCTGAAGCTTTTTTATTAAAGTTTGACCGACACCGCTGTACCGCTCGTTCGTACGCGGCGCGTTAGTAGAGTGCGGTACCTTTTTTTTTTGTTTTTTTTTTTATCGTGCGGAAGTCCCTTCGGATACCCCCCCGCCGGCCAGCGGGGTCGGGCTTGAACCGACTAAAACCTCACGCCGTATCGGGTCTACAGACGCCGGGGTGTAAGGTTACCCATAGAGCATATCCCTCGCACTCCGACTGACCCTGGGCCATTCGCAGTGTCCCCTCTGATAACAGCAGAGGGGTACCTGGAGCGACCACGCCCCCCCCCCCGCGGGCCTTGCAGGCCCGCCATACCCCGACCCCCTCGTGCAATGGGGTCAGCTGGCCCTGAAAACGGCCGGTTGATCAGACTCTTGGCCGTTGACGTTGACGCCAGCTACTCCAGAGGTGCTGAATGATGCGTCATCGCCCAACCAGCCAACCTATAGATAAAACTGACCTTATGAGCTCCAACGACGAAAATGACGTGTAAAATGATGTCTGCAACCAGCACGAGCTCAATAATCGTTAAAATCATTAACTCAACAAAGTAACCCTTAAAATTACGATTTACAGCACTTATCAGGAATGAAAGGTGAAAAAGGAAGTAGATCAGCAACAATGACGATATTATCTGAAAAACAAAAGCTCATTTAAATAAGGTTCATTAACAGAATTGTAGTTTGGTATACGTACTAACAAATTAAAAAAATCCTTTCCCGCAGGGGGAACGCACGGTAGATTTCGTGAAGCAATTAATATTATTTTATTAACGTTTAATTTTTTTTCTCGAAAACGGTAACTTTTAGCAAAAAACTTTTCAGACATTTATTTTAGACTTAAAAATGGCCTATCGATTAAAAATGTTTCCGACGGCAAGAATGTTCACCGGTTAGAAGTTATGATTTTTTTCCCGAAAATTTTTGGTTTTTCCCCCCTCCACTTTTAGTTAAAGTTTTAATCTTATAGGTTTATAATTAAAACTTGTTGGTATTCAGGTATACTATGGGATAAAATTAGAACGGTTCGAATATCTTTCATGGAACGTGAAATAGTATGTATGTATATACATATATACATACATATATATATATATATAAACTTTTTGACCAGTGGTCATTTCGGACTCAGGGGGTCATAACTAGACCTCCTATGAAGATTTTTTTTTTAAATTCGACAGTAGTCAAGAAACCAATAGGTAGATCGATTTCATCGAAATCTACCTAATTGGGGTTATCCTTTCGAGGGATTACCCGGGGTGCCCAGCAATGGACACTTGGGGAGGACACCGTGTGGTTTTAGTCAGTCCGATTCCGACACACTTATCTCATCGTTGGCACAGATGGGGTGGAGCCCGTGGGGACCTGTGTGGTGTGTGTTCCACACTTAAACACACAAGGTGTTTAAGTGTGGAATAATTACTTAGCTATACGTACATTAGTTTAAGAACTTAGTTATTAAGGTTAATTATAAACTCAACTATTTACAAAAATATATACTTGGATATAGTTTCATTACTTTAAGAAGTTAGTTATTAAGGTTAAATAAAAAAGGTTTAAATTTTTTGCGATTCAGTTTTTTCGGCTTTTTTTTTGTGACTATAATCCTCTAATTACTAAATGCTTATTTTTTGATTACTTTTGAAATATGTACCTACCTTACTTAAGCTATTAACTTTCATATAATACTTCTTTAACTATTATTTGTTGTATAATATAAATACTTAAAAAAACAGGCTTTATACACCAACATGGGTAGGCCTACAAAAAACGCTGCACGAATGAGAAAAATAGGAAAGTTTAGATCAACGCGAGAAAAATATGGTCTTGCCCCTGTTTGCGGGAGGGGCGCTAGTCGCCCCACCGTCCTGGCCTACTTCTGCTGGGGTTACGGGCCTCGCCTGACACCCCCAGGCCTGCACTCATGGAGGACGGTGGTCGTTAAGCGAGGAAAGGTCATACCTTACAATCAGTGAGTGAACAATCAATAATATCCTTTTTTTCTACCCTTAGCGTTGGATTTTTATTTTCAAATTTATATGGGACCAACTTCGGGGTATACTGTTTCCAATAAAAAAAGAATTATGAAAATACACGTCGGCTTGAGAACCTCCTCCGTTTTTTCGTCGGTTAAAAAGGTGACAAGGTCTTGCTCAAGAACTACAGACCTATCTAACTCCTGAGTCATGTCTACAAGTTGTTCTCGAGAGTCGTTACAAACCACCTCACGAGTAAGCTCGATAAATTCCAGACACCGGAACAAAACGGGTTTCGAAGGGTTACAACACCGTAGACCACATCGTACTGTTCGGTAAATTGTACAGAAAACCGAGGAGTACAATCAGCCGGCGTGTATGACTCTTGTGGACTACGAGAAAGCCTTTGGCTCTATCGAGACCTGGGCAGTTCTGAATGCTTTGCAACGGTGTTGTGTCGATTAGTCGATTCGCGATATACCGAGGTGATGAGATGTCTGTATGATACTGCCACCATTTCTGTCCAGCTCCAAGACCAGAAAACAAAACCCTGGTTTTACTGGTGGTAGCAATTTGATGACATAAATTTGTTACAAAATTCGGCCGGGTGGGTACCACCGTGCACGATTGCGAAAAACCCTCCATAGTGATCCAAGTTCGGTTTGATTGCGTTCAGGGGTCAGCAAGTGCATAGCCGGGCAGGGGGATTATGGTCGCAGCACTAGTGGGACCGGTGGGTGTCACGCGGTGCTGCGCCGACAATCCTCTTCTGATGAGGCCGTCAAGCTGAGTACCACCATTGTTAACATGGTACGTGTATGTAATGGTGACCCTCTTTCCTGAGACTTTACCTTCAGCTTACCATCAATAGTCAAATTGACGTGTCCTAAATATTAAAAAAAAAACCATAATTATGTTAAATGCCATAAATTATTCACCAACGCACAGGAGGACGTCTTTGACACCGGATTGGACTGGACGGGGACTGAACATAAACGGTGAATACATCTCACACCTAAGCCACAGCCTAAATGGATCCTCTCAACGCGTCGATCTTAGGATCTCAGGTTATATTCAATGAACATTGACGTTGGACATTGACAACTGAGACCGATTGACGTTGAAAGGTCGACACTCGAAGTTGTTCAGGAATATGTCTAACTTGGGCAGGTTATCCAGCTTAGTCACTAAATTGCTTGGCCTTTTTTAACCACCATACCTTGGTTCTAAAGCGAAACGAAGTTTGCCATGGCTGAATATTTTTTGTTGTTTGAATTATCAGAAGAAGGTTCTTACAGAAAGAAAAATTTAAACAATTGTGTTGTAAAAAAATCCGTTCCCGCAGGGGGAACGCACAGGTAGATTTCGTGAAGCAATTAATATTATTTTTTAACATGTTTAATTTTTTTTTCTCGAAACCGGTAACTTTTAGCGAAAAACTTTTCAGACATTTATTTTAGACTTAAAAATGGCCTATCGATTAAAAATGTTTCCGACGACAAGAATGTTCACCGGTTAGAAGTTATGATTTTTTTCCCGAAAAATTTTGGTTTTTCCCCCCTCCACTTTTAGTTAGTTTTAATCTTATAGGTTTATAATTAAAAGTTGTTGGCATTCATGTATACTATGGGATCAAATTAGAAAGGTTCGAATATCTTTCATGGAACGTGAAATTTTGAGGAAAAACTGATTTCACAAAAAGTGAGGCCCTACCGTCCCCTTAGGCCGGATTCCACCCGTTCACGAACTTAAACTAAGTTTACACCCAAGCAATTTTTGACCGCAGATTGAAAGCGATTTTTTCGAATTATGATAGGAACGAGACAAATATTTTTCGGAACAAATATTACATTTTTTTACAAGTTTCTAACCTAACCACGCCACCGGGTCTTGTTCAGAATAATCATAGAATGCGGGTAAACATACATAGCTACTTTTTTTTGTAAATACTTACATAATATTATACATAGAAACACCCAGACAAAGATACATATTCTTGCATATTTGCACTGAGCGGGAGTCAAACCCGCGAGCTTCGCTAAAGCAGTCGAACGCTCTAACATCACGAGGTCGACATATTTTATCGATATTCGTTTTACCTAAATGTGGGGACTTCTGAATAGCGACTTCATAATATTTATTGAACACTCATGTTGTTAATTAGCCTGTAAGCCTTCTGTAAAATAAATAAATAAATACTTACCCCCTTAATATACCCCCATCCTATCAAACCATATCTCAGAGGTAAGCAGCAACAACATCTACGCAACACTGGGACTTCGGTATACATTTTCTTTTCGTCTAACTTTAAATTCTAAGTAAAATGGAACTGTACGGCAATACAACCAGCTTTTATTGTTTTTTTTACACAATTTTTCCAAACAACTATTATGTTCAAACTAACATTACATGTACAAATCAGTTCAATATATATATGAGAAACCCGACCGATAACCTGAGAGCTTCTTAGATAACATGATATTTACAAGCAAACATCAATACAAGCAAAATACGAGTGTAAAAACGTTGTGGTGTTATAAGTTTGACGTGTTTGTGTGTATGTCTGTCTGTTGTATCGTAGCTCCCGAACGGATGAACCGATTTTGATGCGGAATTTTTGTTCGAAAACCGAAATAATCGTGATGGTTCTTAGCTATAAATAAATATTTATCGGGGGTTTAATTTTTTAATTATTCATGATATTTTTACATGGTACTTTGATAGGGAGTCTACATTCTTTATTTTACAGCTTGAAAAATAACAACACGCCTACAGTTACATAACTTGAAGCACACTTACATGACTGCCTGACTGTCTTGGTCAGACTTAAAATCTGCCGTATGTTTGATTGCAATTGGTTAAGTAGAACGGGAGATTTTACCAAAAAACGATAACCGCGAGCATTTGCTATAGTCTAGATTAAATTTTTCTTCTTCTTTAATATCGATATAATATGTCGACCTCGTGATGTAAGAGCGTTCGAATGCTTTATCGAAGCTAACGGGTTTGACTCCCGCTCAGTGCAAATATGCAAGGACTCTCGTTCTTCCTCCTTGCGTCATATCACTGAATCCTGTAATCTATCTATCCTACCTCTCAATGCTACTCATCATTTTCCAGATTGTGTCCCTTCTCTTCTTGACCTCATTATAGTTTCTTCTTCTAACCATGTCGCTAAGCACGGTCAATGCTCAGCTGACAACTTTTCCTACCATGACCTTATCTATCTTTCTTATAAAATTCGGCCTCCAAAGGCAAAACCGAAAATTATTTTGCAACGCAATTTTAGTGGCATAGACGTTGCGTTGATGATCATTCCTTTATTGGACGAAATTCTTCCTATTTTATGTAACATTTTTTTTTTTTTTTTTTTATTCTTTATTTAAGGAGCTTAGCCACAATATGACTATGTCGCTCCATCATAGCCAGTATATCATAAAACTAAACATATCTTAGGTATTCACAGTATAATGAATAACAGTCCTGTGCTGTATCTGACATAGGACTTGCCAGGATACTATTGCATCTTCCAATTGCCATTATATTGTTTATGTAACATTTTTAATCACTCCATATCTAGTGGAGTATTCCCATCTACTTGGAAAGAGGCACAGATAATTTCTTTACCCAAAAAATCGAAACCATGCTCTTTATCTGATTACCGTCCCATATCGATCCTCCCATTCCTATCTAAAGTCTTAGAGCGCCTTATTCACTCCCAACTTAGCACTTTTCTCAATAAAAATTCGTTGTTGAATTCATTTCAATCCGGATTTCGTCCTGGGCATAGTACTTCGACAGCGTTGGTGAACATCACAGATGATATAAGGCTAGCAATGGATGGCGAAAATCTTACACTTTTATCCTTACTGGACTTAGCAGTGCCTTTAACAGTGTAGATTTCCACATTTTGCTTGGCATACTAAGCTCTATTAACATATCTCCAACGGCTATTGATTCGTTTCGTATTTACCTGTTTGGTCGTCTGCAACGTATACGCATCGAAGAATCATATTCTTCATGGTGCAGTACTGAAGCCGGTGTACCACAGGGTGGCGTTTTATCTCCATTACTCTTCGCAATTTTCATAAATTCCATCTCTGACAAGCTAGTTTCATCCTACCACCTTTACGAGGACGATCTCCAAATTTATACACAAGCCCCCTTGAATAGGTTAACAGAGGCTTTCTGTACCATTAACACCGACTTGGAGAGGATCTGCGAATGGAGTAAGAACTACGGACTCATGATAAATCCCACCAAAACGCAAGTCATTGTTATTGGCAGCCCCAGCATGGTCTCGAGGATGAACTTGGCGCAACTGCCCCAAGTTCAGTTTGACGGAACCGTGCTGCCCATAGAGGACTCTGTTAAAAACTTGGGTATTTATTTCGACGAGACCTTCTCCTGGGGCATCCAAATCAAAGAGACAAGTCGTAAACTCTTTGCGTCAGCGGGTTCTCTACGGAGGCTAAAGAATTTCCTTCCAACTGCCACTAAAATTGCGCTCGCACAATCACTTCTTCTTCCAGTTCTAGATTACGCCGATGTCAGCTATCCTGATCTCACTGAGCAGCAACTTGATAAGCTTGAGCATCTTCAAAATTTCTGCATAAGATTCATATTTAGTTTACGCAAATATGATCACGTATCTGAATTTCGTAACAGACTCAAGTGGCTTCCAATTCGACTTCGCAGGAATTCTCACATTCTGGCATTATTATACAATGCTATGTTCAATCCTAAGACCCCCACTTATCTAAGGGAGCGCTTTAGATACCTCAAGGATACACATAATAGAGTTTTGAGGTCGTCTGAGAATTTGGAACTAGAGATGCCAGTGCATTCCACCAACTATGCTGGGAAATCATTCACCGTTAGTGCGTTTCGCCTGTGGAATGCACTGCCCTTAAATATTAGGCAGGCAAAATCTCTTTCTATATTTAAAAGTATGTTGAAAAATCACTACTTAGGTATTATCCAACCATCATGAGTATTCATGAGTGAAAATTACGTAGGTACCAAATTTTCAACTCTGGGATATGGGTTGTACTTATTTAAATTTATCTATATGATTTTTAGTTCATTTACTATTTTAGTATGAAGTATTGTAATTTATATGTATGTTTTTTTTCTTTCTTTTTTCTTTTCTTATTACTGTTTTTAGGGATTTTCTTTAGAAAAGGTCTATTGCTAAGGAGTTGTCGTCGACGTCGTCGACGTCGTCGTCGTCGACGTCGTCGTCGTTGCCAATTTTCTGTCACGGTTTTGGGTATGAAGGAGATGAGCTATCGAGTTGCTGTTTTCGGTAATAGATTCGTGCTGGGGTGAACCATTGCAAGATAAAAAAATCGCAAAAAATCGCAAAAAAAAAAAAAGAATCGCAAAATCGAAAATCCCTTGTATTCGGCTGAGCTCGTCTCAGGAATTCAACTTGTTTGATATTTGACTACTTTCATCCTGACAACTCACCACCGTCTAACGTGCATGTCTTTTTATTTTTTCCATTTTAAGGTTGCCTGGAAGAGATCGCATTTAGCGCTAAGGCCGCCCATTGTACATTTAACTGTATTACTGTTATCCATGCTACATTGTCTTCAAACTTAACGTTGGTGTATAATAAAGAGTTATCTACCTATCTACCTATTTAGCGTGAGAGACAAGGGTAGACGAATGCTTTTGCGTTAAGTTTTATAGAATATTTTTTCAATTTTTTATGTTATATAAAGTCATAAAAGAATTTCAGTTATTTTAAAATAAATTTTAAAATGTTCCTCAAATTGTGGTTTAATTTTATTAAACGTTCTTAATTATTTTACCAATATTTACTTTCTATATTTTACGCTTTGCACTACTTTCCATACTAGACGAACTATTTGGCACCGGGGCTCGTAATAAGAGAACAGAGGTTATCTAAAGCCCCTCGGCGAGTTAATTACCTAAGCTGCGTTAACGCTTAAGGTTGTCACGTTTAGAAAATACGTATTATGAGCAGCGATAGATTTTATAAGCTCCGACGCCAAAACGACGGGGTGTTATAAGTATGTCTGTGTGTGTGCCTGTCTATGGCATCGTAGCTCCTTAACGGATGAACCTATTTTAATTTAATTTTTTTAGTTGAAAGGTGAATTAGTCGGGAACGATGTTAGCTATGTTTGATGAAAACAGTCTAATATGGCCGCGCCGCCACAAAATGGCGGATTACATTTATTTTTTCACAACTCCTTCAATCATTAACATTGAAAGGGCTTGACTAGTAGAATACTACACACTAAAACAAATTTCAAATCCAAGATGGCCGCTACCACAAAATATAGTTAGAAATAAGAAGGCTTGACTAGTAGAATACTATTACACTAAAACAAATTTCAAATCCAAGATGGTCGCCACTACAGAAAGGCGAATTACCTTCATTTTTTTTCACAACTTCAATATGGGTATCAAATGATAGGGCTTGAACAGCAGAATAATGTACACTATAACAGATTTCAAATCCAAAATGGCAGCCGCCACAAAACGGCGGATTTCAAATTTTTTCACATCTCCCTCAATATGAATATTTAATGAAAGGGCTTGATTAATAAAATATAGAAATGAAATTAAAAAAAATATAACAAAAAGTTATGAACGTGAAACCCTTTATTTTATTTTATTTTTTCCTGCGGAAATCCCTTCGGCTACCCCCCCCGCCGGCCAGCGGGGGTGGTTATGTCGTGTCTCGACTAAAACCGCACGGTGTCCTCCCCAAGTGTCCGTTGCCGGGCACCCCGGGTAGGGCAGGAGTGGTTGGAGAGGGACCATGGGGACCTCTCCTACCGGATGTGCCAGATATTTACCGGACACGGGTGTTTCGGTAAGTATCTATGGCGCATCGCCAGTGCCAGCACTGCGAGGATCCTGGCGAAGACACGGCGCTCCACACGTTGGTGGAGTGTCCTGCGTGGGCGAGTCAACGCCGGGATCTCGTGGCGGTCCTGGGCGTGGACGTTCTCTCGTTGGAACGTGAAACCCTGTAAATAGAAAAAAAAAATTTTGAAATTATGACCCTACTACGTAAGTGTAACTTTTTAATCAATTTATGCAATTTCCTAAGGTATAGGCCTTTTATGTACATGCCACATTATCTTATTCTTACTCGTATAATTTATAGATAATAAAATAAATATTTAATTATCGTAAAGATTTAGATCGGAAAAAGAGAACATTTAGGACGGGACTTGAACCCGCGACCAGTCCCTTACAGGGACGCAAGAATTACGGTAGATGGCTCCAACGTCGCCTTAAGACGTATATGATATATCGGAGAATTTCGAATATCTGGGACGTGTCTAGGTGGCTCAGTTGGTCAGAGCATTCCCCCTGTAAGGGACTGGTCGCGGGTTCAAGTCCCGTCCTAGATGTTCTCTTTTTCCGATCTAAATCTTTAGAAAAAAGTTAGCATACAAAGTGCTTAAAATTTAATTGAATTAATTAGGCGGATTCATCAAAAAACAATGTTTAAAAATGACTGTAAAGTTATTGATTGTGTCCGTAGTTCGCAAGAATTACGGTAGATGGCTCCAACGTCACCTTAAGACATATATGATATATCGGAGAATTTCGAATATCTGGGACGTGTCTAGTTGGCTCAGTTGGTCAGAGCATTCCCCCTGTAAGGGACTGGTCGCGGGTTCAAGTCCCGTCCTAGATGTTCTCTTTTTCCGATCTAAATCTTTAGAAAAAAGTTAGCATACAAAATGCTTAAAATTTAATTGAATTTCATTATCGTCTTTATGTTATATAAATAAAATTAAATCTTTAAAAACCCCCGAAACAAAATAGAACAAAAGAGGTGCCAAACCGCTTGGTTCTTGATATACTTAATTGTTTACACCGAGTGAGAGGATACCTCAGCCGTGCGTGCATTGTCCTGGTTGGTTTTTGAGATACTGTACTCTTTTAACGGCCATTTTTGCAATCATATTATTTTCTTAATATTTATTTTAAATTGGGCTTCCGTATTTGCAGTGTCGCAGTTGGCTTTTTGTTGAGTGACAGTATGGAACCTAAATCCCATAATGTAGTTCAACAAGGACCCTACTTTGGACTATTGAGAGTCACAGAATTACCACCTGGGGCCTAACCACGACGCTTTTATAGCAATTCAGTTCAATTTAGCAGAACCGAGGGAGAGAGATGTAGCTATACACCGTGTATAGGTCCATCTCTCTCTCTCGGCTGCGCGGCCCAAAACTTAATTGCTGTTAGCGCGTCATGTTTACCCCGCTGAATCTCTGCATGATACAAAATTTATCAACACAGTCTTTTCCTAGATTTGTCTAAGGGACCATTACTTAATAGTATACCGTATGTGTCATATTGTGTTGCAGCTACCAGATTAAACTAGTCAGTTAATTTGAAACTATGCCGTGCAATAAACGCTCGCTTCTGCAGCGAGCGAACCGAGCTCGTCAACACTAGCTTCGACATGAATAGCCTTGATTACTGCTAGAAGTTGCTGCGCAGTTGTTCTTGAGCCCTTTGATTCGATTCCAGCATTTAATAAATGGCCTAGGCATTCAATTAGCTGACCCTAGGTCAAGCCCTTTCATTTGATACCCATATTTGATACCCAACACCCAACATACGCCTCATTGAAGAGGCGATAGAGCGAAACCGAGGGTCCAAAGTATTCACTCAGCAGCTTGGAAGGAGCCATCTGACGAAGCTCATAACGCATGACGGGAGGACCGTGTTGTCGAAGCCGGAGATCCCGCCGAGATAGAGGATTTCTATGGCCGTCTGTATACTGCACATGCTCCCCGTCCTCGACGAGACGACCATGATTCCAGAGCCACCCTGACACGCCACTATACCGACGAACTGCCTGATATCAGTCAAGACGACATCGTGTTAGCTCTGAAGCAGCTTAAAAATGGAAAAGCCCCCGGTGAGGACGAAATTACTTCAGAGCTTCTGAAAGCAGGAGGGGCTCCTATCATACAGGAGCTACAGAAACTCTTCAATGCCGTCCTTCACAGTGGGAGAACTCCTAAGGCGTGGAGCGGAAATTTGGTTGTTCTCTTTTTTAAGAAGGGTGATAAGACCCTCCTTAAAAACTACAGACCCATCACACTCCTGAGCCACGTCGATGAGCTATTTTCACGAGTGGTCACGAACCGTCTCGCCAGGAAACTCGATGAGTTCCAGCCACCGGAACAGGCTGGGTTCCGCGGAGGATATGGCACCATAGACCACATTCACACAGTGAGGCAGATTATACAGAAGTCCGAAGAATATAATCAGCCCCTGTGTCTCGCTTTTGTGGACTATGAAAAGGCCTTTGACTCCGTCGAAACTTGGGCTGTTCTGGAATCCTTACTGCGATGTCATGTTATGTTCAGTCGGTGTTATGTCGAGGTTCTGAGATGCCTTTACGAAGCCGCCACTATGAGTGTCCAAGTACAGGGTCAGCAGTCTAAACCCATCCAATTGCGCAGAGGAGTGAGACAGGGGGATGTCATATCCCCGAAACTGTTCACGAGCGCATTGGAAGATATGTTTAAGACGCTGGACTGGAAAGGTAAGGGCATAAATATAAACGGCGACTACATCTCACACCTGCGATTCGCTAATGACATAGTCTTAATGGCGGAGTCGCTAGAGGAGCTAACCCAGATGCTGGACGGCCTAGCTTCAGCCTCGCGACGCATCGGTCTTGGCATGTATTTGGATAAAACCAAAGTCTTGATCAATGGCCACATTGATCCAGGACCGGTCGTCGTGGATGGCCACCTTCTTGAAAATGTTTCTGAGTACACTTACCTCGGGCAGATTGTGCAGTTGGGTAAAAACAATTTTGAGAGGGAGGCCAAGAGGAGGATCCAGCTAGACTGGGCAGCGTTTGGGAAACTACGTCGGGTCTATTCGTCATCCATACCGCAGTGTTTGAAAACGAAAGTTTTCAATCAGTGCGTCCTAATGACCTACGGAGCTGAGACGTGGACACTCACGGTAGGGCTGGTCCACCAGTTCAAAGTCGCTCAGCGAGCTATGGAAGGAGCTATGCTCGGAGTTTCTCTAAAGGATAGGATTCGTAACGAATACATCCGACAGAGAACCAAAGTTACCGACAGCTCAAAGAAAAAGCAAGCTGAAGTGGCAGTGGGCCGGCCATATCTCGCGAAGAATAGACAACCGCTGGGGTAAACGTGTTCTTGAGTGGAGACCGCGACTCGGCAAACGTAGTGTAGGACGCTCTCCGGCCAGGTGGGATGACGATCTGCGAAAGACTGCGGGCAGATGCTGGATGCGGCAAGCTGAAGTCAGGGCGATATGGCGATCAATAGGGTAGACCTATGTCCAGCAGTGGACTAGAATAGGTTGATGAAGATGATGATGATGATTTGATACCCACATTGAAGGAGTAATTAGGTTAAGTAAACATGTTTGTAAATAGACCTAAAAAACACAGCCCGCTGAGTTTCTTGCCGGAGTCTTCTCAGGACAGGGCCGCGTTTCGAACCGGTGGTCCATTTGCCAAACATTCGTTTAATTTTTTTTTGTCGTTTTGTAAGTGCCGTATTAATGGTCTATACAGAATAAATGATTTTTGACTTGACTTGACGTGACTTGGAGTTGTGAGAAAATAAATGTAATCCGCCATTTTGTGGCGGCGGCCGTATTAGACCGATGACGTGAAAATGGAATCAGCAGCACGAAATTAATTAATTTATCATATGTGTTAATTTATCAGCAGCAAAAATATGTCATTAATCTTATCATTTCAGAGAAGTAGAGTGCAAAAATCTTAAAGGAAAAAAACAAATTTTATGGAGTAGGTCTGTTAACAGAATTGCAGGAGGTCAAGTCAAGTACTTAAACCAGATTACAGCACCCAGCTTTTTATTTAGCCTGACCAAATGTGAGGGAAAGGAGTGAGAGTCCCATTAAGATAGCCAATATTATCTCGCCCCTCTTACTGAGCTATATGGGACAAATTAAAAGCTGACTGCTGTAGGTAGTTTATTGAGGTTCACACACCAATAAATCTCACTTAATACAGTATTTGTGAATTGTACATGAACTTAATGAATATTGTATTCAGATTCCCAACAGGCAAAAGCAAAAAATATTTGGAAAATTAAGAAATTTTACTAGCCATTGAACAAAATGGGTACTGAATTGTTTTTGTATCATTTATATAATGAATACAAATATTATAGAGCATTTTGTTTTGAAATAATTAATAGAGAATGTTAATTAAAGAGACAGATCAAAAAGAGAGATGTTGCGCCTTCCGCATCCAGTCTATTCCATCTACCTTATTCAGATCGTCAGTCCATCTGGTTTAGGGGTGTCTCACTTTCTGTAAATATGAGTTGGGTCCTTCTCTTCTTTTAAATTCCTAAACTCGTAATGAAGAGACTTCTCTGTCTCTATTTCTATAATAGAAATCATCATCTACCTGCGCTTATCTTAATTAATGGGGTATACTTTACTGACAGACATCATGTCGCCAGTCATTCTTCTCCTTGCCATGTCTACGAAATTCCTCTTGAAACTAGTCGATTTGAACTTCGAGCTTATATAATATGTAATACAGTGGCTGCCTTAAAAAGGTTAAACAACCAAGAAGAATATTTGAGTGTGTTTTATTATGATAAGCCTTGTTGGTAATGTAGGGTATTTATTGTTTTTAATGTCATTTAACCTACTAAAATCTGCGATTATCTGTCCATTTCATCAATGTTTCATAAATTAAGGTTATTTTGTACTTATTATTATAATTTTCTTAATATTTAGAACCTTATGTATAAAAACATTTGTTTGTTTGTCTTGATTAACAATCAATAATAACAATATGTCATAATTCTTTTCACTTTGGCATGTGAGTCATACTTCTTAATCTAAATTGTAAGTTGCCAGGTAGTAGAAACAAAGTCAAAAGGGGCTTAGACGGGCAAAAACGGACATTTACTTGGCGTAAAGGCAGAAACGAGTTTACGCCCGAATAAGCGCCCAATTCTGGGGCATAAACTGTAACAATTACAATACTGAATATACAGAATTAATTGATATATAGAATTAATTGTGGTTAGCGCCATCTGTAGGACACGGTCGCAACTACGGCGGTTGCAATCGATGTGGTGGTCTATAGCAGATCCCCGTCAGAGGGCGTGTGTTATGCGGTCATATCGACTGTTTTTTTGTCAGGTCATTCTTATCGAACTTTCCAGCGGGATATCCTCACCGGTATTGTTCTCGCAAGATCTAGAATTATTTTTGTATATAAGGATGATCGCAGTGACACGATGTTTTATTTGTTGTTTGAGAGGTCATTAGTCCTCTACTCTGAAAATTTATCGTCTGAAGTAATTATAGTGAAACATAGATTACCTTCAGTTTGGAGGTTATAGTTTGTGTGTGTTCCCAGATTTGATCTGGTAAGTTGTTCTTTTAATTGCTGTGAATCTATTGGCATAATGGAGATGTGTTATTGATAAAAGTTGTGTATCTTCATAACAGGGTCGTTAGTTCTGGGAGAAAACCCCGTATACAATTTATACTCTGAGGTGTCAATCGTGGTGACTTGGAGGCCGAGACCTTGAGAACGCAGATCACTAGGGAGGCTCCGGAATCTGCTCTGCCGGTCCCCAACCACTGACGGCTGACGGTCCCAAGGATACCTGAGCTATACAAGGTCAAGTATCAGTTCCCTTAAACAGTACCTACCTACTAACTGCTGACCGGCGTGAGGCTGGTGTATTATACATCTAAGGGTGCCACTACTGGCTGGCATCAGGTAGAAATACATACCCTCAACATTGTCTATATATAATTGTGCCAATAACTGTGTGATGCTGCCTTGTTGAGAAGATTGTTGTCTGTATATGTCTGTATCATTTGAGCTTCTAAAATCACTTCTATTTATATTTATGTTTCTACTTCATATGTAATGTTTTTAAATAACTATCTGTGACTGTGGTATTTCTTTGTATGTAAATATATGTATGTACAACTGAGTATAGAGTTTCATTGGAGATCAGCTGACCTGTGCACCACCTAGAACCTCGACTGTTAAAGGCGCCCAGGGATTAAGAAACTCTGTTGCTCACCTGGACTAGCCGGTGTGTAACCCTAGTGAGAAAAAGTGTTACAAAACTATTGTTCTGAAATAAAATGTATGTTATATGTAAACACAGTATGAAAGCAAACTTTTAAATAAATCAAACGAATCTAAGCTTTTATTATAAGCTTTTACTGTGTATTTTTGTATGTTAAGTACAAATCTTGCAAGCCTAATTTGATCCAATTTGCGGCGTTCAATTGAGTTGAAATTTGGTGAATTTATGTAATTTAAACGACAATGGAATAATATGATCCATGGAGCGGGTCTGATGTTGGAGTACAAAGAAGGTCTTAGGAACTCATAAACTAAACAAGATTAACTTATCGAGCTTGGGTTCATTTGTTTTGCTTTGGCAAACACTCTGGTGTAACATGCTATTCAGGGTCTGAAGGTGGAGGCAAAAAGTGACTATTGGAACTCCTAAACTAAACAATATAATTCCATCGAGTTTGAGCTCATTTGTTCTGTCTAGGCAAACACCCCAGTGTGTTGTTATGTATATTCAGGGTCCGAAGATGTAGAAGACAGGTGGTCATAGGAACTACTAAGCTAAACCTGATAAACCTAACAAGTTTGGGTTTTCGCTAGCACTCTGGTGTTCATGACATTACTACAACTAAAAAGTTAAAAAATAAAATAATAACAAAACTTTTAAATAACAAGCTTCAATTTAAAACATCCGTTCTACTCAAACGAAAATAATAATTTTATGCAAATTTTGATGATTTCAAAAGCTTGAAGTGCAAATAAAAAACAGAGAATCGTTATCGTGGGGATATCCACACGAAAATAAATATAAGTACTGTACTTACATGTACCGAAGTGCGAGGGAATTACCTTATTAGACCACCTTACACCTCGGTTTGAGAGATTCCAGACGGTGGAGTGCGGTTTTGGTCGGTTCGCGTATGACATAACCAGCCCCGTTGGCCGACAGGGAGCGGGGGGTATCAGAGAGGATTTCCGCACGAAAAAAAAAACAAAAGTGAGATACTGTACACATGTAACTTTAATTGTAACAACAAATACCGACAGTTTCATTACACATAGTTATCGAATAATTTTCCTTAATATGTATAAATTTATTCCTTCGTGTAATTCTTAGTCAGTTCTTCGGGATTTTAGATAATGGAAATCTCTTCCTTCGTGTCTTTAACATCCATAACACATTCTGCATCCGCTGCATTGTTAACAAATCTGAAGGAGCCCGAGTCCCTAATTTTCATGATTTCACTTCTCACAAGTAGAATAATGTACCCTTGGAGAACTGAAAATATAATACCAGATTAATAACAAAGATAATAATATATACTCTAGGACAGAATACACCGTCCTTTGGGGCCCAACTAAGATCTTCGGGGCCCAAGTCAACCTCACCTGCAAGCCGATATGCCTGCTGATTGATGGATAAGGCTCTGGCGCAGGTTTTCCTCTCGGTGTGGGGGGGGGGGGCTATCGCTCACATAAAAGGTGTATAAGCCAAATCAAAGGGATGCAACCGGGAACAACGCTGAGATCATAATGATGTATTGTGACAGGAAGTTCCACTAATTAGCTATACGCACAGTTAACAATGTTATACGAAGACCTACACAGACCTGCCGATTAACAGGTACAAATTACATTTATTAAATGCAGATATTCGGCTTATTTTGAATGTTACCAGCCAAATGATAGTATACTCAAGGGATTTTTTTTAAATTCGTCAATACTGCATAATTGTATCTTACAATTAGATTATGTGAAATGAATACTCACGTAAATCAAGGAAAACAGTGGCTGTACGTGCCATTATGTCTGTAATATTTAAACTTGGCCATCTGCCTAACATAATACCAATGTACACAAAATACAGCAGACCCATAAGCACCAGTAGAGTATTATTATTATTATTTCCAACGGGGACGCCGATGACCTGGCGGGTGATCAACCCTTCTTCAGTGGGTCATTTCACCCATTTCCCCTGATCCTTCCTTCTGGGAAGGATGTGGTTACCCGGCAATCACGGCGTTCCGTCGAACCTACCTGTGTCCTTGCAAAATCTTACGATCTGGTCCACCTTCAGATCCTCCAAGTCTTCTGTGTCCAATGTATCCAACCCCATTGTCTCCCATCTTATGAGTGAGTACATGGGGCATTCGGCGAGCAGGTGGAAGCTGGTCTCGTCACCGTCCATGCACTCTGGGCATCTGGGGTCGGTTTTCACGCCTATCAGTGTCAGGTGCCTGTTCAGTCGGCTGTGTCCTGTTAACACTTCTATGACGAGCCTCATGCTTACTCTTGGGAGTTTTATTAGTTGGCTCGTCCTTTTTTTGTCTAGGCCTTTTATGAATATCTTCGACTGTCTCATGCCTGTCGATGATTTCCATCTCCGGTTGGTCTCTACTTCAATGCTTCGGCTGATGACTCCCTTGGTTATTTTGTGGGTGATTGGCAACCGGGGCTCCGGGCCAACCTGGTTTTCATCAGCTCCTTTCCTGGCCAGTTCATCTGCTATTTCGTTGCCCGTGTTGCCCTCGTGTCCGGGTACCCAGGCAATCGTAACGTCAGCTGTTCTGGACAACTTTTCCAATGACTTTTTGCACTCTTTGACAACAGCTGATGTTGTCTCTACTTTACCAAGTGCCTTCAGCGCTGCCTGGCTATCGCTGTAGATGGTGACCTTTCCCATGTTGTTTAGGTGGCCTGCCATTTCTGCGCATTCCATGATAGCGAAGATTTCTGCTTGGAAGACACTTGCAAACTTTCCTAGGGGTATTGACCTGTTTTCCTCTGTACCGTCTGAGGACTTGATGTGTACTCCGGAGCCAGAGAGCTTGGTTATTTCCTTTCTGGAGCCGTCTGTGTAGCAGATGGTGCCATTGGTGTTCATCTGCCAGTCGTCTCTCGGTCCTATGTGTATTCTGTACTTCTTATCAAAGGTCTTTTCTTTCTTTATCAGATCATTGTTTGAAAGGATCATTGATAGTTTTTCTTCGTAGTCTTGACTGATCATGGCATGGCCCTCATCAAATGTGTTGCCAGTCCATAGGCCAGTACTTTTCAGTTTGAACCATTGTTCAATCGCTCTCTTTTTCGTTTCCAAATCTAGGGGGTTCAGGCCCAGTATGATCTCAAGCGCGGCCGTGGGTGTAGTCCTCATCGCGCCGGTGGTCATCAGGGCCGCCAGTCTTTGGACTTTGTCTAATTCTTGTTTGTTCCTTCCTATGCTGGCTTTATGCCACCATACTAGGGCACCGTGTAGGATTCTCGGCATGATGATTGCCTTATAGATCCAGAGTACTGTGGCTGGCTTTATTCCCCAGCTTCTTCCTATTGCACTTTTGCATTGCATCATGGCCATTTTCGCCTTTGAGCATGTGTTGCTTATATGAGTCTTGAAGGTCAGCTTGCTGTCCAGTGTGACACCCAGATACTTGACTTCTTTCACTACTTCCAAGTCATGATTATCTAGTCGTACTGGTTCAGCACTTCCAATTTTCCTTTTGTTGGTGAAAAGAACTAGTTTGGTTTTGTCAGGGTTGAGGTTGAGGCCTTTGCTCCTGCACCATCCTAGTGCTTCTTTCAGACCTCTGTTCATGATATTGCACATGACACTGAGGACTTTGCCTGTGATTAGGAGCACACCGTCGTCAGAATATACCTGTGTATATATGTGCATCCTGTTTATCTTGTTGACTAGCTCGTCTATTAGCAGGCACCACAGTAGTGGCGATAGACATCCACCTTGAGGGAAGCCTCTCCTAGCTATCACCGTGCGCCTTGTTCCTGCTATCTCTGCTTGTATCAATCGGTGTTTTAGCATGTTTTTCACCCATTCTGATATGTCTTTATCTATGCCTTCGCGGTTTAGGGTATCCTCTATTGAGGCCGGAGTTGCCTTGTCAAAGGCACCCTCGACATCGAAGAAGCAACCCAGTGCGTATTCTTTGTTGCTTATGGATCTTTGCACTTTGTTTACCAAGTTGTGGAGTGCTGTCTCAGTTGACTTGCCTTCCATATACGCATGTTGGTTATGGTGAAGTGGAGATCCGCTTTTGACTATTTGTTCTCTTATTATTCTGTCTAATATTTTCTCTAATGTCTTGAGTAAGAATGAGGAAAGACTAATACATCTGAAGGCTTTTGCCTCTTGGTACGTAGCCTTTCCAGGTTTAGGTATAAAGACCGCTCTTACTTCTCTCCATTTCTTTGGGATGTATTTCATTCTGATGCTGCTATTGTATAGAGCCAGAAGATCATCACTTATGTACTTGATGGCTGTTTGCAGCATTTTTGGGAAGATCTCGTCCGGTCCAGCGGCTTTATAGGGCTGGAATGACCGGACACTCCACATTATGTGCTCTTTTGTGATTAGTGCCTTTCCCATCGTCTCCACTGTGGGATTCGTATCAGCTGGCGTTTCATCACCTGTGTGTTCTTCACATTCTGGAAAGTGTGTTTCCAGCATCACTTCTAAGATCTTTTCCGGGTCGGTTATTAGTTCGTCTCCGTTCTTGATACTTCCTAGTTTGCAGGTGTTGGTTTTTGAGAACATTTTTACTAGACGCGCTGCGTCGGGGTATTTCTCTACTCCTTCGCAGAAAGCTTTCCAGCTGTTTCTGTTCTCCCTTCTGCATTCTTTCTTAAATATGTTTCTTTCTCTCTTGTATATGAACCAGCTTTCCTCATCGCCCTTTTTTTGAGCCTTTCTGAGAGCTCGTCTGGTCATTTTCCTTTTCTTCTCTAGTGCCCTTGTCCACCAGGGCTGTCCTTTACCTGGTTTGATCTCTTTGAGTGGGCATGCCTTATGGTATGCTTCTCTTAGGGCTTCATCCAGTCTGTTGGCCTCTTTTTCTATCTCTCTGCTGTCTTTTAACGAGGTCTGGTTACCTGGGCTCCACTTTTTTATGTGAAGTTCATATGTAGTCCAGTCAGTTTTCCTCGCATTCCTAACTAAGGTTTTCTCAATTTTGGTTCCCAGACTAAAATTCGTCTGTGGTCCGATTTCGAGTCGCTTTCGTCTACTTTCCAGTCTGTTATGTACCGGCTTATCCTGTCTGTGGCGATAGTGATATCCAATACTTCTCTTCTAGTTTTGGTAACGAATGTTGGCGTATTGCCTTCGTTTATTATGTCAAAACCTGTTGTGCTTATAAAGTCTAATAGTAAGTCACCTTTAGTATTGCAGTCCGTGCTGCCCCATACCACATGATGGGCATTGGCATCACAACCTAGAATAATCGGAATGTTCTTACCTTGGTATTTTCTTATTATTTCTTCCATTTCTTGTGATGGTGGTTTGAAGTCTGTCTCACTGGGCAGATATGCGGAGACTAAAAGCACCCTCTCTTTGTTGCCTGTGTTCGTCTGTATTATCACTGTGGCACTAGCAAGGTCACTGTAACAATCTGTCTTTATTATTCCTAACGATCTTACCCTACTGCTGGCATATATGCATGCCCTAGGAGTTGACTCACCCATTTCGTGGTAGATGATTTCTCCTCCCAGGGAGCTGAGCCCTGACACACGTCCTTTAACGACGTATGGTTCTTGCAGTAGAGCAATGTCTATTTTCTCATCCACCACGTGTCTGCAAAGCTCGATCATGGCGTCGCGGCAGTGGTGTAGATTTACTTGAACTATTCTTATTTTTTGTGTGTGTGTTTGTGGTGTGTTATTGTTTTTGTGCATGTTTAGTGTTATTGTGCCTGTGTGTCTGTGAGTGTTAATGCTCCCTCCCTATTTTCGTCACATCGGTGGACTCTTGCCCAGCCAAGACGGTTGCAGTAATGCAACGCTTGGTGGGGGAGTCCGGTCACTCCGTGTCGTAGGGAGGGGGTGTTCTGTGTGTTGTTCTGGGCGTATCTGTTGGTGGGGCGTTTGGTTTGCGGTCGTCACCCCCTTTGAGGCTCCCGTCCGCGCTCCGTCTTCCCCTCCTTCAGGCCCAGAGCGGTGTGTTTCTGGCGCCTGTTGTGTGCTGTTTGGGATCGAGCACAGTCGGTGCGGTCTGCCTTCGTCAGTGGCTCCCCTCTGCGGGGCTGCAGACTGATCGTTACTGCCGCTTTCGACAGGTTCTTCTCCCGGTGTCTTGGTGTGGAGGTTGGTGGGATGTACTGGGCATGTGCACTTTTCGGGGACTTGAGTTGGTCCTTTTCCCAGGACCCGGGCATACACTTGTGTGGCTTGATAGTTGAGCCACACGTGGGCTTTCGCTACGTCTTCCGGGACTCCCACCACAAGTCGTACTCCCAGAGGCAGAATTTCCTTGCGGATGAGAGTCCAGTCCGACAGCTTTAATTCCTCCCTGTAGTTATTCTGGATCCTGATAAGTTCCAGTGGGTCGATGCGTCGACCTCCGGTGCTGCCAGGGAGCCAGATGGATAGCCTGTGGATATCCAACTTTCTGGGCTTTAACGGGACGCCGTTCCACTCGCCGAAGTCACAGCCAAGCAGCCAAGTCATCGCCTCCTCGGTGTTTGGGCTCACGAGGAAGTACCCCTCGGCTACCAGTCCCGATGCCGCGAATGATAGACTTTTGCCACTTACCCCGTCTAGAGCAGCTTCCTCGATCTTGTCGACTAGTCGTATTCTTATTTCGGCGGCCGTAGCATCGTCCATCGCCGTGCCATCTCCCCGGTGAATGATAACCGAGCGGTCACTTTGGCCCGCGGTGGGTCGTCGTGGCCCCTCGTTGCGTAGGGTGGGTTGTGGCTTCGGGCGCTTCGGTGGACGCTGCTGCGTTCGCTCCTCAGGGTCGGTGCCCTGCCTTTTCATTTTTGTGGCTCTTGACCTATTTACCTCTCCACTCGGTGTGGCCGTCTCCCTGCTGGTTGACGCACCGAGTTTGGTTTGGCTGGTCCTCTCCTGCTGTCGGCGCGTTCTCTCCCTCCTCTTTTTGGATTTGGTGATCCACGCGCCTTCAGCCTGTTTGGTGCTTGTTTCCCCGATGCTCATGCTAGTGAGGCCGTCTCCGAGAGATTCCGAAATGGATCTTTCGTGTCGGCTGGGGATCTTGGTAGTTCTTGTTGGTTGTTGTGATGATTGCGCTAATGTGCCCCCCCAGAATACGAAGGGCTGCCTGCATCACTACGTGATACAGGGAGGGATTCTCCGGCATTGCCGGTACCCTCCTGGGGTAGTTTGTTATTGTCATTGGCGCTCATTTTTTGGTCGACGTTCCGGGATTGCCGGATTTGGGTTTGGGTTCGGGATGGGATGGATGGGAGGTGTGCCACGCTCTGTGCCCCGGACGCCCCGCGAGCTCTCTCGCGTTGCTTCCGGTGCACAGGCGTGGCATGAGGATGAGGTGTGGAAGGGGTGGGGAGGGGTGGGAGGTAGCCCGGATAGAGGTTTTTGTTACGTCTGTTTCTTAAGGAATCAGACCAATAACAGGCGGCAACCTCGTGAAGGATAACTCTCTAGCCTTGCCCTGAGGATCCTAGCGACTTGCGCTCCCCCCAAGACCTACGCCAAACTCTGCACCGGACTAGGTGCTGAGAATAGGGTTTCTCGAACCAGACGCATTTTTCGCAGGTCGAATCCGCCCCGCCCACCAGTAGAGTAAGACTGTAGAAGAAGTACACCTTCAGGAATTTCACATCTTTCTGAAACAATACATAATGATTACTACAGCAAGTTGCCGTATCCTAATAAATTGCGTTGCTTTGAAATAAAACTAACAGATAATGTCGCGATTTATTTGGTGTTATTTTTAACCCCCGACGCAAAACCGACGGGGTATTACACGTTTGACGTGTCTGTGGATGTGTCTGTCTGTGGCGTCGTAGCTCCGGAAGGCTTTTTATAGGGATTTTCTTTAGAAAAGCCCTATTGCTAAGGAGTTGTCGTCGACGTCGTCGTCGTCGACGTCGTCGTCGTTGCCATTTTTCTGTCACGGTTTTGGGTATGAAGGAGATGAGCTATCGAGTTGCTGTTTTCGGTAATAGATTCGTGCTGGGGTGAACCATTGCAAGATAAAGAAAAAATCGCAAAAAACCGCAGAAAAAACAAAAATCGCAAAATCGAAAATCCCTTGTATTCGGCTGAGCTCGTCTCAGGAATTCAACTTGTTTTATGTTTGAAAGATGAATTAGTCGGGGGTGTTCTTGGATATGTCGAGTTCAATTGTTTCAATTTTTAAATTGATTATATTATTTACACTGATCCCGAAATATCGGTTGCTTTTCAGCAGCCATGATCACGGGGAGACTGAAGATGGTGGTGGTCTTATAGTTTGAAGTGTAAGTTATCTCAAAGTTTTTATTCTTTTCTTTTTCCATCCTGCCCCCTGGCTCATCTCTAAGTAGACCCGACTCGAAGTAACTAATATCTAATCTATGCGAAACTATGTTGAATTATTGGTATTACTATTTACGCAAAATGAGCTTAAAGTATCATGAAGACAATAAATAATACAATACACATCTCTATAGGTATTTAAACTATCATGGTCACTTACATAAGTATTAGAGTTAACGGGATATTTACCATGTGTTTTTAAGAGTGTCCGATATTTCGGCACTGTTGCAAGCGCTATGATCACGGAGGAACTGAAGAGGCGGTTAACGGTGAACGAGTTTAAGAGTAAATATAAATATTCGCCGTTCGTATACCCTTTCGAGCAGACGTGTTTGTGAAATTTTTAAGAAAAAGTCCAATCAGTGTTAGCTTAATTTAAACCTTATTTGAAAGAAATAGAAATCTTATACTATTTACTTTGCTACTGTAATTAGTACATTTGGATTCTACGTTTTGTTGACTTGGAACGTATAGTGCATCAGAGTTGCAGCGAGTGCGGCCCCCTTCACCCCCTCGAGGAAACGGGACGGTTGCATTTTTCGACTCCCTCGCACAGGCACTCCACGTAGCGTAGGTGAGTGACGATACGCATATCATAATGAGTCAACTGCATTCACCTAAAAAAACTGCAGCGAGTGGTGGATCTCATCCCGACTTGTCTAAGCTCGCTAATATGGAGACGGACCCTATAATAACAATACGTAAAAGGAAACAGCCGTTGGATCGGGAGTGTAATTGCACTAATGAAATAAAAGAAATACGCACAGAATTAACACGCATGACCTCTATTCTGGAAAAATACGTTGATTCTAACAAAAAAATTATGGAAAAAATGCAAAATAGTATCACCGAAGTTAAAACTCAGATAGCTGAGATTAAATCGAACAACGAACAAACTGCTAACTTAGTTCGAGAAAATATAACGGAAGTAAAAGTTCAGATAAATGATATTAAAACAGCATCGCTATTCTTGTCAATGGAACAAGATAACATCAAAGTGAAAATAACCCAACTTGAAGATAAAATATCTCATAGCGAAACTAAAATAGGCTCATTAGAATCTAATCTTAATAAATCCAAATCAACATATCCACCAACATCATTGGAAGGAAGCGTTTCTCAACTGCACTCAAATGAACAAATGATTCGCGAACTAAAAGAGCGTAATGAACGAGACAAAAACATAATACTTGTGGGTCTACCTGAACAAGCATCTTTTAGTGCTGAGGAACGTTCATATAAAGATGAAATCGATGCTATTAATATTATAAAAACTGCGTACAAAGATGCTCCAAAACCGACTAAAGTAGTGCGCATTGGAAAATATGATGCAGCAAAAAATCGCAGGGTCAAAATATGCTTTGATACTCCTGGGCCAGCAAAACAACTCTTACGAAATAAGCACAAAATACCAGAAAACATAAAAATGTATTCAGACCAAACTCCAGCGCAGCAGAAATTTCTACAATGCCTAAAAGAGGAATTAGCTAACCGCGTCAGTAACGGAGAACCTAACCTCACTATTAAATACATAAATGGTACACCAAATATTATAAAAACGACTCCAAAAAACTCAACCAACTAAACTTTGCAAGTGTTGCAACACACCCCACAGGTAATACTTACCAAATCGTTAAAGACTATGGGCAAATACAAACTACCAAATCTCGACTTACTTTCTTCTACCTAAACGCCTGTAGTATCCGTAAAAAAGGCAAATTTGATGAATTGAAGTGTATACTAAAGTCCATACCGGTGACCACACACATTATCCTAATAACAGAGACCTGGATACGAACTGAGGAACAAGCCCTACAATTGCAACTACCGAACTATTCACACTATTACAACTATCGTACGGATGCAAAGGGAGGAGGGGTATCTACATATATACACAGCACCTTAGAGCACAGCCTTGTGGAATCAGCATATATTGACGGAAACAACTACTTATGGATACGACTGGAAAACTACGCACTGGATATTGGATTGGTATACAATCCCGGCAACACAAATTTTAGAGACTTTCTAGAGGTTTACAATTCACAACTACAAAAAAGAAATAGAGCAATTGTCTTTGGAGACTTTAATATCGATCTGTTAACCAAAGATAAGAAATCCAAGCAATATCAAGAGCTTCTGAATGAGAATAAACATAAACTACTGAACAAAGTTAGTAAAAAGCACTGTACACGCCACTCGACCTCTCGGAAATCGATATTAGATCATGTCAGTACAAACCTATGTAAAAATAACTTTCACATTGTCATCATTGAATCTGGCATGTCTGATCATAAACAGATATATGTTGAAATGAAAACAATTAAACCGCCGAAAAAAACATATTTTCATTACGAAGCTATTAATTTCACTGAATTGTACAACTCATTGGAACAATCTGGATTAGATGAATATAACGACGACTATATCACTCTTGAAAATATTATAAAACAATATGTACACAACTATAAAATAACAAAGACCAAAATACTGAACGCACCTCGAGATGACTGGATAAATAAGGATATAATCGATGGCATCAACAGAAGAAATCATCTATGGGCGGAGTTTAAAACGAATCCAGATAACGAAGCTATAGAAAAAGAGTACACATCAACTAAGAACTACATTGCCAACCTAATTCAGGATACAAAAGACAGCTATTATTATAAGAAGTTTACACAATGCACTAGCAAACCGCGAAAAATGTGGAAGTTGATAAACAATTTAGCTAATAATAAAATTAAACAAAGTTGTGTGCCTTCGAAACTAATAATTCAAGATAAAGAAATAACTAATACAAAAGACATCTGTGAAGAATTCAATAGATATTTTTCTACGATAGGCCCTCTCTTGGCACTTGAAATAACACAAAATTGTGGAAATTGTACTCTCACAAACTTACCATCTAATTTACCGTCATCCAACTTATCAATACTCGAGCCATGTAGCACGGATGAAATTATTAAATTAATAAATAAACTCGATTCGAACTCCAGTGCAGGCTTAGATGGAATCAATACCAAAGTTATAAAGTGTATAAAAAATTTAATAGCTAGCAACTTATCTAAATGCTTTAACAAACTGCTGTCAACTGGTGAATTTCCGCAGACTCTTAAAATAGCAAAAGTTACCCCGATTTATAAATCAGGAATAAAATCTGACCCGGGAAACTATAGGCCAATTTCAGTGCTACCTGTACTTTCCAAAATATTAGAAAATATCTTACACAAACGATTAGATGATTACTTATATTCAATTAATTTTATTTTCGAGCGCCAGTACGGCTTTAGACGTAAAAGTAACACACTTTCGGCAACTATTGACTTAGTAACAAAAATAAAATCCAATATAGATAGTAAAAACATTGTTCTAGGCATATTTATTGATTTAAAGAAAGCTTTTGACACGGTTAGCCATAAACTACTAATAAACAAGCTGGAAAGTATAGGTATCACTGGCACGGCACTTGCGATGTTTCGCTCTTACTTAAAAAACAGATTTCAGATAGTCAGAGTTGGTGATGCTCAAAGTGAATCCTTACCTGTGACATGTGGTGTCCCACAAGGGTCAGTGCTAGGCCCCCTGCTCTTCCTTATTTACATAAATAGCGTCCGTGATATAGGTCTACATGGCCACATAACTCTATATGCTGATGACACATGTTTGTTCTACTTTGGATCGTCAATACAACAAATTATCTCTCAGGCTCAAGAAGATTTGAATACTCTATTCTCTTGGTTTCTAAGCAATCTTTTAACTATTAATATTTCTAAAACCTGTTACGTAATTTTCAAAGCAAAAAACAAAATAATCGCATCATATGAACCTCTAAAAATTAACGATGTAGCTATACAAAACAAATCATTTGAAAAATATCTCGGCCTTAGAATAGATAGTGGTCTGACGTGGAATATCCAAATCGAGCACATAAGAAAAAAAAATTATCTTCCCTAATAGGATCACTCCGGCACATTGCTCGATGTATCCCGCGTCGGATACGTTATACTATATACAACTCACTAATAAAACCGCACTTGCTCTATCTAATAGAAATTTGGGGCAGTGCTGCCAAAACAAAATTATCGGAGCTACAAATCGTACAAAATAAATTAATTAAAATATTATTTCATTATAACTACCTAACACCTACATCTAAAATTTACACCGATACCAAAATAATGAACATTAGGCAATTATATATTTATAATACGTGTATTCTCGTTAGAAAAATTTTGCATAACCTACTCCACACTAACCTAGCCTTTAAAACATTAAAGGAACTAACTAGCCGAAGTAGTCGCCGAGCGAGTTTTATTGCGCTGCCGAAGATACGCACGAACTACGGCAAAAAAATGTTTACCTACGAAGGCGCACAACTTTATAACAAAATACCTTCATCTATAAAAAATATTACTTCTTTTCATACATTTAAAAATAGGTTGGCACAACACGTCATCGATACTTATTAACTCGTATTATCATTAATGCAAGTTAATATTTTTGTCATCAAAACGAACGAACTATTGCTAGTACATTGTGTATTAATATTATTGTTTCTCAATAAGTGACATGTAAGTCTTTGGAGAAATAAATTCATTAAACCTTATATCGATCTACCCTCTTTCGTACACGTCTCTGACGCGCAACACCACTACCACTGGTCTCACTACACACTCGAACTCGATCACGATCGCGACACACGACGCTTACCGTATCTACTCGCGAATTTGTTTTGACTTGTTCCCGGTTATTTTTGCACAGACGGACTATTTTGGCACATGGTAAATATCCCGTTAACTCTAATACTTAATACACATCTCTGCCCACCCCTTCGGGGATACAGGCGTGAAGTTATGTTATGTTATGAAGACTTGTTATGTTTTACTTTTTCTCGGGTTTAATTAAGTGAATGACTGGATGCCAAGCTGCAGTAAATTCCAACCATCTTCTTTATTAAATTTAGGATATTTTCAGTCATTCACTTAATTAAACCCAACAAACAAACAACCGAAGAAATTCCTCTCGAGAATGGGAGTACAGAAGACAGTCGCTCCTGCAAAAGCCAAATCAAGATAAAAATTAGGAACGCGGGCTCCTGGCACCAAAGCAAGAACTTTATATGCAACCCGGACCAACGCTGTGACGGTGGCGATAACCATATAAAAACATTCAGACCAAGCAAGTAGATAATATTCAAGCAAATATTTGTAATGGAGCACAAGTGTCAAATTAATTTTCGTTCAATATTTTCTAAGTTCTTCGTACAAAATCGGAGGAAAGCAATACTCAGTATGTGCCTGAAGCTGTGTGTATTTTTAATAAAGTTTCACCGACAGCGCTGTACCGCTCGTTCGTACGCCGCGCATTCCTGGTGTTTAGGTAAGTATCTGTATCGCATCCACCGGAAGACAACGCCGCAGTGCCAGCACTGCGAGGATCCTGGCGAAGACACGGCGCTCCACACGTTGGTGGAGTGCCCTGCGTGGGCGAGTCAACGCCGGGATCTCGTTGCGGTCCTGGGCGTGGCCGTTCTCTCGTTGGAGACCATGGTGATGGCCGTGGTCTCCGACGGGAGCAAATGGTACGCCACCGCCTCTTTCTGCGAGCAGGTAATGCTCGCGAAAGAGACGGCGGAAAGGGAGCGGAAGAGAACCCTGCCCCTCGAGTTTCGCAGACTCATCTACGCCCGGGACTACCGACCTCCATGATCGGGGCCTGAGGACGGCAGTTGGCCGACTCGCCGTCCTTACAGAATCAGGCTGTGGCGGAGGCATGTCGTGTGTGCCCCTACACACGCCTGCCAACTCACCGAAGCGGGATAGAACCCGACCCCACCAGGCGAGGCCGCGGTGGCGGCCAAACTCCGCCGGCTACCCTGGGGTTATCCTTTCGAGGGCTTACCCGGGGTGCCCGCAACGGACACTTGGGGAGGACACCGTGCGGATTTAGTCGATACACGACATAACCACCCCCGCTGGCCGGCGGGGGGGTTCCGAAGGGATTTCCGCAAGTAAAAAAAAGAGTGCGGTCCAAGGGTACTAGTCAAAGTATAGATAAAACTGACCTTATAAGCTCCAACGACGAAAATGACGTGTAAAATGATTTCTGCAACCAGCATGAGCTCGATTATGGTTAAAATCAATATATCAACAATATAGTATTCTATAAAATTACGATTTACCAGGAATGAAAGTGGAAAAAGGAAGTAGAGCAGCAACAATGACGATGTTATCTGTAAAACAAAAGCTTATTTAAATAAGGTTCATTAACAGAATTTTATTGTAGTTTGGTACAAGTATCTACTACCAAATTAAATTGAGGTTATCCTTTCGAGGGCTTACCCGGGGTGCCCGGCAACGGACACTTGGGGAGGACACCGTGTGGTTCTATTCGGTCCAATTCCGACACACCCATCTCACCATTGGCACAAGGAGTCCGTGTGGGTTTCCACATGTAAAGAAAAACACCTTGTTATTTTGCTTATTTGGTTTTGTAATGTAAAGTCAACGACAAAAGTAGTGACACCGTTTCTTCTTGGTGCCTAACGTCTGCTGACGTACCTCAGGGTGTCGTTTTATCTCCTCTTCTCTTCGCTGTTTTCATAAACTCCATCTCTGATCATCTCACTTCTTTCTACCATCTATACGCAGATGATCTTCAGATATACTCGAGAGCTACTCCAGATAAACTAACGGATGCCATCAGCATCATTAATAGGGACATGGTCCAAATATGCAACTGGAGTAAATCATATGGTCATTATTATTGGTAGCTCGTATGCCATATCTAAACTTGACTGGGCACTACTTCCTCAAGTCTCCTGCGACGGGACAATCATACCATATAGTGAAAACGTCAAAAATCTGCGGATACATATTGACAGAAGTTTGACTTGTTTGCCGCAGAATGTTTGCCACAGCGGGGTCCTTGCATAGGCTTCAAAATTTTCTACCTATTGCCACGAGAACTACGCTTGCACAATCTCTTTTCTTTGCCATCCTTGATCATGCCGATGCCAGTTATCCAGATCTCACTGAAGACCAACTTAATAAACTTGAGAGACTCCAAAATCTTTGCATACGATTTATATTTGGACTACACAAATATGATCACATATCCGAATTTCGCGCAAAACTCAAATGGTTACCTATATGCCTTCGCCGGAATGCTCACATTCTTTATCTATTATATAATATTTTATTTAATCCTCTAACTCCAGTCTACTTAAAAGTGGTACTCCAGCTTTCAATACCATGACTCGCATTCTAGGGTCCTGAGATAGTCAGAGAATCTGAGGCTGAAAATGCCAGGGCATTCCACGAGATTCATGGATAAGTCTTTTACTGTCCAAGCTGTCCGATTGTGGAATGCCCGTCTTCAAAAAATTAGTGACGGCCTACTTTTTAGGACTAGTAATTATTTTTGTCTCGTAGTCTTTCCATGACTCCTTTATTCATGTCTGCGCTGTGTTTTTATTATATTTTGTATATTTTATGTACCTAATAGTAGGTACTGTATTACTGTAAATTATATGCATAGTTAGTATAATATGTATTCATAATTTTATACAAATAATATGTTAGATATAAATGAAAAAAAAAACCGCTAAGCTTAAGCTCTTATACCCGGAATAGCCGTTTGTTGGCGGCTGAACTCCTTCGTAACCACTAGCGCGATCTTGACCAAATTCACCACGGTGATAATGTGGACACTGAGGAGTGTTTTGAAGCGAGATGGTTCATGTCCGATGTACCGTTGAGGAATAATCACCGAAAAACAGTTTCGCGAGCGCGCGGCCTTAGCTAAGCGCGCGACCGTAGTAAGATGCCTTATTTTCAAGTAAGAGTCATGCTCGCTCAGCTCAATTAATTTCAGTCGCACCCTGCACTGAATTCCTAGTTTAATATGTATACCACAAACTACCCTAGTTCTCTTCGCTGATTCTGTCCATCCAATGGTTGCCTGTAAGAGATTGCCCTGTGCGATAAGGCCGCCAATTGTATATGCCGCATAACTGTACCAACTTTATATTTCTGTAATCTTCTTGTGCACCTTTTTTTTTTTTTTTTCGTGCGGAAATCCCTTCGGATACCCCCCCACGTGCCAGCGGGGGCGGTTATGTCGAGCTTGAACCGACTAAAACCGCACGCCGTCTCGGGTCTACAGACGCCGGGGTGTAAGGTTGCACATTTATTATTATTTAGCGTGTGGAAGCCCCCACGGGCTTCACCCCATCGGTGCCGATGATGGGGAGGGCGTGTCGGAAAATTTGTAAAATAAATAAATAAATACTCACCACCTTAATAGACCCCCATCCTATCAAACCATATCTCAAAGGTAAGCAGCAACAACATCTACGCAACACTGGGATTTCTATATTCATTTTTTTTTCGTCTAACTTTAAATTCTAAGTAAAATGGAACTGTACGGCAATACAACTAGCTTTTATTGTTTTTTTATACAATTTTTCCAAACAACTATTATGTTCAAACTAAAATTACATGTACAAATCAGTTCAATATATATGAGAAACCTTGGAGAAACCCGACCGATAACCTCACAGCTTCTCAGATAACATAAAATCATGTTTACCAGTATACCCAACCAGCATTCTAGAATTAGTAATAAGTTTTCACCAATAGATGCCACTAATAGTTCCATATTTAAAATATGAATTAAAAAACCGGTCAAGTGCGAGTCGGACTCGCACACCGAGGGTTCCGTACAAACCTGTAGGTATATGAGTAAAAGGTCACCCATCACGACAATCGAGTCATAGTTATGGAAGTAGTAACTTTAAAATTTTCAAAAATATTTTTTATTATATGATGTAACTAAAAATTTACGGTTTTCGCAATTTTCCTTTATCTGTACTATAAGACGTTACTTCGTACCAAATTTCAAGATTCTAAGTTCCCGGGAAGTACCCTGTAGGTTTTGATTGAATTTGCGGCATAAACGGCTGTATCTTTTGATTGCTTTGGCTTAGAAGTTTAATTTTTTCACAGCTTCAAGGGACAGTAGACCTGAGTATTAGATATAAATTTCAGTTTGATACCTCCACGCGTTCCTGAGAAAAACGGTCTTGACAGACGGACGGACAACGAAGTGATCCTATAAGGGTTCCGTTTTTTCCTTTTGAGGGATTTCCGCACGAAAAAAAAAAAGTACGGAACCCTAAAAATACCTATTTTGACATATTAAGTTGTGTAAGGGTTACTAAGACGTAATACTAGGTTAATCAATACCCTTGTGGCTATTTAAATCTATCAAGATATAAATATTATCAACAACGTAGATGAGAAAATTAATAACATTATATGTGACAGGTTTAATGACGACAAAATGGTTTTCGATTCTTCTTGATAACTTAAATATTTGACAATAGATGGCATTGTAATAAATTTCAACTATTCATATTATTTTCATAATTATTCATGAAGGCATGAAGTAAATTTTGATAAAAACCCTTTTCAGTACTCAAAAAACATCTTTAAAAGCCATAATGGTAAACTTCTTCTGACCAAAGAACAAACTTACGAACATTACAAAAACACTTACGAAATACTTAAATGCAGAACACCATACAATCAACCGGAAACCCAAAGACCCCACGACCCTCTAGTACAATTCCAAGGGAATGCACCTACCATAGAGGAAATAGAGATACAAATAAAAAAGAAATCATCTAAATCGGCTCCGGGCCCTGATGGGGTTCCATATATAGTGTATAAAAAATGTCCAACAGTTCGGAAACATCTCACAAATATATTCAGTAAAATCTGGTCAGAAAAGAATATACCAGTCGCATTTGGTAAAGCGGTTTTCGTTCTCATTCCAAAAAAACATGAAGTGACCCATCCTAAAGATACTAGACCGTGTAACGTTGGGGATTCTTTATAAATCAATTAAAATTATATCAATAAAATTAATCGATATTTTAGTATGTTCTATAACTTATTACTAAATATCTATGGTTGTGCGAGCGAGATTGGACAGCACTAGCCCAGTTATCAACTGACGGCTCTTATATCGTTCCTTTCCTTGGCAACCTTCGCCGAGGAAGGTCACTTTGACCCCGTGGCCAACTGCTGTCGGCTCCGGGTAAGTTTTGAGATCAACATTTCCTACTTCTTTCTACAGGTGAAGACCTTCCAGCGGTGCAGCTTATTGCCTGCTAAAAAGCATGGCTTAATATATTTTATTTTATTCTGTGTGCTATTTCAGCCTACGTAATTAGTGCCACGAGGCCGATGATCCCTACGGTCAGAGGTCGCTGCACCAGCTTGTGCTGCCTATTTATATTTCTTTTATTATAGCTTCTAGCTACGCTGCATTGCCGCTGGGAGATTCTCTCCACCTGCTATTTTAGCGGGTCACTTGGACGTAATTACCTAGTGACAAACTGACCCGCACATTTTCTATTTCCAGGGTCTTCGCACCGGGCTTCGCACCATAATAGCGGTAGCGAGGCACACCAGCGGAGACCCTGGCACGCCGGCAACACCACAAGCCACGTGTCCACTAGCTGAGTGCATACTACCATCTTTGCACAACGGACCGAACAACGCCACGGCAGAATATTTATTAAGAATCCATTCCCTGAGGTTCATTTACTCAATTACCTTAAATAAATTTATGTAACGTTACCGATTATAATCTCTTATTATATTGTAATCAATCCTTTTGTTTATCTCTGCTCGCCCTAGCCGGTAGTAGTCTCAATTACATCAATTACTTTATTAATTTTTACAGTGCATTAGTCACCCTCAAATTTATGTAAACTCCATTTTAAAACCTTCTATAAAAAAACTTCAACCGTTACAACCGATAGCACTAACTAACACAATTTCAAAAATATTTTTCTCAATTCTACAAACAAAAATGTGTCATTTTATGATTAACAATAGGTATTTCGGACCTAACCACCAGAAAGGGTTTTTACCCGGCATTTCTGGTTGTCTGGAACACAATAGTCTGTTAGTGGAAAGCTTAAAAGATGCCAGAAAATACGAAAGACAGATAACGGTATGTTGGATAGACCTAGAAAATGCATTTGGCTCAATTCCACATTACCTTATGGTATACGCGTTGCAATGGTATAACTTTCCACCCGTGGTCATAGAGATAATCGAGTCGTATTACTCGCAGCTAAAATTTGCTATAAGCTTCCAAGAAGTACACACAGGACCATTACGGTATAATGTGGGACTGTTTCAGGGATGCTGCTTGTCACCAATAGCATTTAACATAGTAATTAATATCTTAATTACCAAGTTAATACGTCACGAAAAGAAATGGGGTTATCGGTTTAAAGTAAATAACATATACTCAGAGTCCATCTTAGCTTTTGCTGACGATCTCGCAATACTGACGCGTAATCCAAAACAATGTCAGGAACTATTAAAGGAAGTCGATGAGTTCTGTTCGTGGACAAATGGACTGAGGACGAAGCCCAGTAAGTGTCACTGTCTGTGTCTGGGTAGACGGGACACCAAATTTACCTCCTACGACCCGGGACTCTTCATTGGGGGTAAACCAGTTTCCATAGTCGCTGAATCGGTGCCATTTAAATTTCTTGGGAGAAAGATAGACTATAAAGGACGCACACCATCCTTAGATGAAGTTGTCGATACGTTTATAAATGACCTAAATAAGATAGATCAGCTACCACTAAACAATTTCAAAAAAGCTTGGATATATGACAACTACTTAACATCACGTCTGACTTGGCCTTTTCTGGTGTATGAATTCGGTAAAACCTTACTGGCGAAAATAGATGCAACTCTCATAAAATCGCTAAAATCGTGGCTTGGACTAGCGCACTCTGCTGATTCCTCTGCTCTATTTAGGGATCAAAATAATTTTGGGATGAAACTTAAGAAACCATCGGAGCTCTATAAACACCTTAGAGTTACCAAAGTCCACATCTTAGGTGATGTCACCCAAGATGTCACAATCAGGGCACTCCCGAAAGATAATAACGCATCCGAGCTTGAATCTAGACTCCTATTCCATAAACGATTTATGATAGGGGATGATGAGGGCCCTATCGAACAGAGTGGGGTTGGGAGTACGAGAGCCAGAAACGGACCAGGATATACTTAAGTCCTTTCTAAAACAAGACGAAAATGATAAATATCGAGTGCACGCGAATAATTTGGAAATCCAAAATGAATGGTTGACAATGGGAGAGTCCTGCATACCGATGGCCTTAAAGTGGCGCACCTTGATCTATGACTGGTCACCGGCCCTGTTAAAATTCTATCTTAACGCCTTTCAGATGACCCTCCCAGACCTGAGTAATCTGGTAAGGTGGGGGAAGGCCACAGAAAAACAATGTTATACTTGTGGTGAGGCAATAGGGACGGCTAGACACATATTAGTAGGATGTAGGGTGCTTCTCGATAGAGTCCATTACTCACGCCGCCACGATAAGGTGCTTATCATCATACGTGAAGCAATGAGTCTGGCAGTAGCTAGAGCCCAAAAAGGATTGACTACTAACAGACGTCATATCAACTTTGTGTCTGAAGGTTCATTCATAACATCCAGGAACAAACCTTATTCAATCTTAGATACTGCCCCAGATTGGACTCTCCCAATCGACACGTATGAAAAGCACTATAAAATTCCGGAGGATGTTGGGGTTTCGTCATCTAGACCTGACATATTCCTATATTCTAAGAGGTTAAAACACGTGGTTCTTGTGGAACTTACTGTACCGTGGGAAACAAATATACCGAAGGACCACACAATAAAGAAAAATAAATACTATGATCTCACAAACGAATTAATCAAAAACGGTTACGTGGTTAATTTGTATGCAGTGGAAGTGGGAGCGAGAGGTATACCAGCAAAATCTCTCTATAACCTACTTAAAGATCTAGGCCTATCGAGAGCTACAATAAGCTCATTACTAGGACGAATGTCTGAAGCGGCACTAGTAGGTTCGTATCAAATTTGGTTAGGCAGGGAGGGGAACTTGGGTAGTGAAGGTGAGTGTTGATGTACATCAACAAAAGGGGCCCCTTCTAAACCTACACTTGGGTCGCAAGTCCCAGGCACTGTCCCGAGTTCCCAACTCAGCAACGCGATGGACCCGGCACCCGCACGGAGAATCCATGGATTGCTAAGAATATCGGTCTCATTGATAGAAAAACCACATTAAGAATAATTAAACATAAGTAATTTGCATTGGACATAAGCACCACCATGTACTTATCACCATTTATGTAGGTACAGCCAGCGTCAAAAGTTGATGATCATACCCAGGTGTCAAAAGTAGGTAATGCTACAGATCGTCAAAAGTAGGTGATGCCATGGAGCGTTAAACGTAAGTATGGCGACAAAGTTTCAAAAGTTGATGAGTACAAAGTCACCTTGACGTTCAAAATTGCGCGAAAGTATGAAAGCAATAGTGGTCCGCGGCCCGGCTTCGCCCGGGAGTAAATTCGTAAAAAATGACCTATAACCCAACATTTCAGCGCCAACTTCCGGGCCCAATGGTAAATATAAGATAGCAATAAGAAGCTTTCAAATTGAATTTCGTGCTTCTTACTTTGAAAATGACGATATTCCATATAATCGTTCATCACCTATTTTTATAAGTAGCAAAATTTTGGAAAACGCTTATACACGTGTTCATTTATTCCTAACCAAAAGTGGGTATATGAATTATCATGCTTCTAATTTCAAAAATGACGAACTTCCCATATACCTTTCAACCCTTATTTCACCCTATTAGGGGTAAAATTTTGTAAAACGCTGATGTAAAGCTGGTATATGAAATTTCGTACTTTCATACAAACGTTCATCCCTTATTTTGCCACCTTAGAAGTGATAAATAAAATAAATAAATATTCTACGACATTCTACACAGCACTTTCTAGACCCAAAGTAAGCATAGTTTAACTAGCTTGTGTTATGGGTTCCGGAATGCGGATAAACATACTTAAATACTTTATTTTTTTTGTAAATACATACATATTATACATAGAAACACCCAGACCAATGCAAATAGACATATTCATGCATACAAATATTTGCACTGAGCGGGAATCGAACCCGCGCCCCCTGACGTAGCAGTCGAATGCACTACCGCTACGCCACAGAGGCCGTATTTCCAAAAATCCTTTCATAGTTGATGCTTACAACTTAAAAGGCATCTACTGCCGAAATTTCAAGTTTGTAGGTCTCGCGGTACAGGCTCTGCGTTGATGAATCAGTCAGTTAGCCAATGAGTGTGTCAGTCAGTCGGGACAAGTTATTATATTATATGTACAGATTTGAGTACTAACAAGTTTCTCAGGTTAATGAGAACCAACCTTATTCATTGACACTCGGGTATATTTAAGTTTCTTTTTCACTATTTATTTAATTTGGCTTCTGTCGTAATTGACATGTCTTTTGTTTGGAATATATTTGAAAGACTGTATATATTGGAGCCCATTCTCCTGTTACAGTAAACGGCGTTTTGGTTGGCACATTGGGAAGTAGAGAGAGTGGCTATATTATGTGTAGAATTCATAGTATACGCTGATAGCGAGTCAAATAGTTCATGATCTGTCTACGTTTATTGTCAGTCCGATGTACTACAGAGAGACCGCTCCAGAAAACCGAAGTAAGTAGAGCTTAGCCAGACTCTATCTCTTCTTCCCGACATCCCAATCTAAGCGTCGAGACCTGTACAAAACTATCTAAACTAGACTACCTTTTCAAAATTAAAATTTAATCCGATGGCAAATAGAACTAAAGTACGGTATTCAAATAAATATTTTCGTTTAGTGAGATGATCAATAGAATTGCCGCCATTGTGTGAATTTAGTAGCAAATGGAAGATTTGTTTTATAGTTCCAGGCTGTTATTTTTTTTCATATTTTCGCAAATTTTGAACATCAAGGTGACTTTGTACTCATCATCAGCTTTTGAAACTTTATAGCACTAAGTACTTACTTTTGACGCTCTGTAGCATCACCTACTTATGACGCTTTGTAGCATCAATAGTAAATAGTAATAAGTACATGGTGGTGCTCACGTCCAATGCGAATTACTTGTGTTGCGATTGAGCGTAAATAATAAAAAAATACATGAACTTATACCTACACATCACTCAACCTATGGAGCGAGAGAAACACACGACACACCTCACTGCTCACAGATCTCATAAAGGAGATACCCGTGATAGGAGCAATGAATGATCGTGTACCCAAACAACACGTTTTCGACAAAAAATACAAGATCCAACTTCATGAGGACTACCGCTGTGAGGCTTTATGCCCAACGGAATTACGCATCTTCACAGATGGATCAAAAACTGGTACAGGCACCGGGGCCGGCGTTTTCTCGGAGGACCTTAATGTATCCATTTCAACACCGCTGGGGACCCATAACACAGTATTTCAAGCTGAATGCATGGGGATTACCCTGGCAGCTTCAGCGGTAATGGCCAGGAGAGTGGAAGGACACTCAATACGCATACTCTCCGACAGCATGGCCGTGCTGCAAGCTTTAAACAGCCACACTATAAACTCGGGACTAATTTTGGAGTGCCATCGTAAACTGAACCAAATAGGCCATTCCAACAACATAACGTTGCAATGGATTAAGGGCCACAGCGGCTCGCGCGGCAATGATGCAGCAGATGAGCTTGCCAGGAGAGGATCTGACATGGTGGTAATGGGACCTGAGCCCATAATACCGATCCCCTTTGCATACCTACGAACTATAGTAAACAAACGAACGAGAGATCAACACAACAGCTATTGGACAAATCTGGAAGTTTGCAGACAGGCGAGGGAAGCACTCCCCGTGCTTGAAAATAGACTGACCAGGCGTCTTCGACAACTGACCAAACGGCAACTGCGCACGGCCACAGCTGCCATCACGGGGCACGGCTCCTTCAATAAACACCTTTTTATTTTAGGAATCACCGACAGCCCTCTCTGCAGAGCCTGCATGAGAGAGGAAGAAACAGCGGCACACGTGCTCCTACACTGCCCTGCAACCGCCACATACAGGGTTAAGTACTTTGGAAATACAGGTACGCTCCGGGAGATTGCCAGCAGCGTGAATAGCCTGCTGGCGTTCTTCAATGAGTTGGGGTGGATCGAGTGAAATGCCCACCCTCACGCAAAAACCGCGCCTTGTCGTGGAGTTGCGGATACCAGCTCGCGAAACCATACCATACCTACACATCATAATATTATAAGTGCAAAACGCGGCCAAGTGCGAGTCGGACTCGCCCATGAAGGGTTCCGTAGCAGCAAGTAAAATTTTATATGTGAGTTGATTGAATTAAAGGTAAATTGCGGTTTACGATTTATGACGTGTATTAAAAAAACTACTCACTAGATCTCGTTCAAACCAATTTTCGGTGGAAGTTTACATGGTAATGTACATCATATTTTTTTTTAGTTTTATCATTCTCTTATTATAGAAATTACAGGCGGGGGGAGGGACACATTTTACCACTTCGGAAGTGTCTCTCGAGCAAACTATTCAGTTTAGAAAAATTATATTAGAAACCTCAATATCATTTTTAAGACCTATCCATACATATGCCACATGTATGTGTTTGAAGAAAAAAAATTTTTGACTTTCAGTTCTAAGTATGGGGAACCCCCAAAATGTACTGTTTTTTTTTTTATTTTTGTGTGAAAATCTTAATGCAGTTAACAAAATACATCTACATACATATAATTGCAATGCTTGTGGAAAGTTCCAGTCGGCGATAGGTGCCGCTAGCTGCAGCAAATGTGCCGGCTTATATCATAAAGGATGTGTCTCGCTTGCGGAGGCTGCTCCTGTGGCTAAGGGCTGGGTATGCCCAGAGTGCACGACGCGGTCACGGAAGGGCGACAATACTCCTGTGAGAGCCTCCCCCGCCACCATCGAGACAGCCTCTGTCCAGGACTCACAGAGCGCTCCCGCGTCTGATAATATCTCCGCGGCCACCTCACCTGCGGCAGCCGCGATTGACCACCAAGAGATGCACCGAGAGATCGCTGAATGGATGGGTGAGATGCGAGACTTTCGCCGGGAGATGTCGGAGTTTCGGGCCACCCTCTTGGGTCTATCTACCAGGATGGTCGACGTCGAAAAGAGGCTTGAAGCTGTTGAAAAAAATCGTACAGAGCCTTCCTCCGAGGTTGCTGACTTACGCTGCAAGATTGTGCATCTACAGCACGAGTTAAATGATCGGGATCAGGATGCACTCATGTCCGATCTTGAGATGGGACAGCTCCCGGAGGAAAAGGGTGAAAATGTGGTGCATACGGTCTTGGTTTTGGCCACTAAACTGGGAGTAGCGATGGATGAACGGGATATAGTTTTCGCTGAGCGGGCGGGCATCGCTCAGGGCGCGAGCGCTGCTGGCGAGGAGCCTCGCCCTCGTCGTATCATAGTGCGACTTTTACGACGTCAATTACGTGATCAAATGCTCCAAGCTGCTCGTGTTCGCCGGACACTGACTGCCTCCGATGCTGGCCGGGACCCCAGCGCCAGCGCCAGCGCCACCCCGCCTCTTCGTGCTCGCATCTATCTCAATGAGCGCCTTACTCGTGCCAACAGACAGCTTTTCCATCGGGTACGCGAGGAGTGCCGGAGACACCAATGGCGCTACGCGTGGACGTCAAGAGGCAGAGTGTATGCGAGACAGGCTGACGGAAAGGATAGGCATCCATTCCGATCAGAAGACGATGTCATGAGGGTTTTTGGTGCCACGCCGGTTTGACTTGCTGGCTAAACAAGATACAAAAGTAATTAAAAGCAAATTATGCGCGGCTTTATGTTTCGTTTGCTGTTTCTACATAGAATCATATCTCTTCCGGTATTTCTTAGTCTGTGCACACTTGACCAAAAATATAGGCTTATTGTTGGAAATGTATCAGACTGCTATGTTATATTTGAGTTTAACTAATTCTAACAAGTGTTCGCTTATTTTCATACATATAACAACTTTGCTTGCTACCTACCAATTATTCAATGATTACATAAATATAACAAAAGTATATTTTCTGTATAATATATATGTAGTTCCTAGTATTATGTATAATATATCGTATATTTTTACAATGACATTCGTCTATGATATATACATAATGGAACAGTTAGATTTGAATAATTATATTACATCTGTCTATCACCATTCTCGCAAGATATCTTATAGAAAAAATAAAAATAAAAATCCGAAAAGATGGCATACCGGATTGTTTCACCTTAATTACGTTAGTTGTAGGAAAGCAACTTTTCTTAATAGTGTTAAAATATTTTTTGTTATCTTTAAATTCATTGATGACCGTCATGTATTATGTCTCACTTTATATTTGGTAAATTGTAAATATATAGAAATAGTGTTTTCTCTTGCTATTCAGTTCATTAGATGTAAATATTTCTCATTTGGTTTGTTAAATAGCGGATCTTTAGGTTCAAGGCATGATGAGTTGGTGGCGGTCATGATGCACCGTCAGGTAGACATTTTGGCAATAAACGAGACATGGCTTAGGGAGGGCCAGGAGGCGCGCGCGCCTGTCGTGCCAGGCTACCGACTTCGGCATATACCACGTCGGCACGGCACTGCCGCCGTCGGCAACCGCCAGCGCGGAGGTGGTGTCGGTTTCTACATTAGACACGGCATTAGCGCCCGCCTTTTGACCCATCCTGAGACCCCAGGAGTTGATCAAATGTGGCTCCGTCTAACAGCTAATGGCCAAAAGCTAGCTATAGGTACTGCTTACCGCCCCCCGTGGCAAAATGTAGAATTGTTCTTGGATGCGCTGACAGATACCGTTGCATCTCTGTCTGCCTTTGATTGTATTTCAATAGCAGGAGATTTTAATATAGATTTATTGAAGGTGAACTCTGACACTAAAAAACTGACTGATTTTTTAAATTGCTTTGGTTTAGAACAGTATGTAACTGGTCCGACACATTTTACCGATGATAGTGCTACAATTATTGACTTGCTTTGTTCTAACATAAAATTGACTGACGTTGTTATAGATTACATACCAGACCTTAGTAAGCATTCTTTTATATCTTATAATATGCCAATTTCAAAAGATAAAACACTTCCTCAGTGGGTCATATATAGGCCATTAAAGGATATAAACTTAGATAATTTTAATTTAGACCTTAATGCTATAGACTGGCATGACATAAACAAATCTAGTGACGTTAATGTAATGGTCGAAATGTTTAATTCCAGCATATTAAGTTTATTTGATAGACATGCACCTATTAGGAAACGTTTTATAAAATCCCAATCGTATCCTTGGCTTACTTATAATGTTAGGGAGATGATGAAGACCCGTGACAAAGCACATGCACGTGCTCGTTCATCCGGTATTGATGCTCATAAGACTTTTTATAAGGATATGAAAACTGCAGTAAACTCAGCCCTATTCTTTGAAAAACAAGCATATTTTAACTACAACATTAATCACAACGATAAAAACCCTCGTGTTCTCTGGGAAAACATAAAGAAAAGTGTGGCAAATTTTAAACAGAAGCAAAGCTCACTTGATCTCCCATCTCATTTGCATAACCCTGATATTATAAATAATCATTTTCTGACACTGCCACAAAATGCAGAAGTAAGTTTGTCTGATTTAACATATTATGAATTCAATAGATACAGTCCCCACACTTTTGAGTTGCATGCAATAAATGAGTCTGAAGTAAGTAAAATAATAACATCTTGTTCAAGTAATGCCATGGGTATTGATGGTATGTCCATGGATATGGTTTTATTGACGTTGCCCCAATCATTAAGTTCCATAACAACTATTGTTAATACTTCTCTTAAGACTTCAACATTTCCCTTACATTGGAAAAAAGCATTAGTAAAACCAATACCTAAAACTAACAACCCTTCTCAGTTAAAAGATTTGAGGCCAATAAGCTTGTTACCATTTTTGTCTAAAATACTAGAAAAGGCTGTATGTATGCAAATGACTAAGTATCTGGAGTTGAATAGCATTTTACCCACAAATCAATCAGGTTTCCGAAAGAGCCACAGCACCGCAACTGCTCTACTTAATGTTGTGGATGACGTGCTGGCAGCTCAGGATATTGGCGAGGGAACCGTATTGACATTGCTTGATTTTTCACGGGCGTTCGACACCATCAACATAACACGTTTGCTTTCTAAACTCTCATACTATGGTTTTACCTCTGAGGCGACAAAATGGTTTGCGAGCTACCTTTCTGGACGCTCTCAACTTGTTGAGATTCGTAATAAGGACGGCACAAATTCTCTATCAGACACTCTTCCTGTTACGCGTGGAGTTCCTCAGGGCTCTATTCTTGGTCCCATTCTTTTTATACTGTACAGTGCGGAAATCATTTTTAAAGTAGTTAATTGCAAATATCACATCTATGCAGATGATCTGCAGCTATATATTTCTTCTAAGCCAGCTGACATCAATGTAGCGATAGATAAGTTGAACGAAGATTTAAATAATGTAGTATGCTGGAGTAAATCAAATAGCCTTGTACTCAACCCCACGAAAACTAAATTTATGATACTTGGGTCTAAACATCAAACAGATTCTATAGTCTCACAGAATCCTAAAATCTATGTTGATGGAATGCTCATAGATCGAGTTGATGAAGCCCGCAACCTTGGTTTGCTTATGGATAGCTCATTGCATTTTGAAAAGCATGTGATGCAGACAGTGAATAACTGTTTCTATAGGCTATCGGTGCTATATCGAATGCGCCCATACCTGAGTACAGATGTGAGAATCCAGCTCTGCGACGCACTTATCCTATCAAAAATTAACTACACAGACATTGTGTTTGGAGGGTGTCTGTTGGTTCGCACAAAAAAACTTATTCAGCGTATTCAGAATGCTTGCGTGCGTTTCTGTTTCCCTATTCCTCGACGATCGCATATCTCTCCCTATATAAACCGCAATGGTATGCTGAATATGTCATCTAGACGATTTTTGCATTTTGCGACGTTGCTATTTGGGGTGATCAAAACTAAGCAGCCACCATATTTGTTTACAAAACTTCAGTTTTCTGAGCGTCCTGAGCGTCATGCTGTCCGATTAATATGCTATAAGCATAAAACGGCTGCTTTTCGTGGCAGTTTTCGCTATTCTGCCACGAAATGCTGGAATAATTTACCTCCACCGATCAGAAATCTTAACTCTATTTATTATTTTAAGATTAAACTAAAAAAGCTTTTACTGGAATCGCAACAAGCACCAGCAGGCAGCCGTTTTTTGCGTCAGTCCTTAGTAGGATGTTTTTAAATCCTTTTGGCATTTATTTTCTTTGTTATTTTACTTAATATTATTATTTATTTTAATTTGGTGTGTAAAACCGTGCAGTATTGTTGTACACTGTATTTAATTAGTTCAATTAAGGTACCACGGAAGACCAGCGCTTTGGAATATCCTTCCATAGCATATGCTGAGTGGTATCCTATTTTGCCTAATAATAATGTATTTTCTCTGTGTTTTCTTCTTTTTTATGTTTTGGCAAAATAAATGTTTTTCTTTCTTCTTTCTTTCTTTCTATACCAAGTTTCAACAGGAACAGAGTAGACAGTTACGGAGACACCTGTGTCCAGTGCCCCAAAGCCCGGTTGAAATTAATTGAAGTGAAAAAAAATGTAATACAACGCCATCTATTATCTCTTTGTACAAAATCTGCATGGAATCTATAATTATTGTAGACATCTATTGGAGGAAAAATTGTACTAATTTTGGCAGGCCAGCTACATGACTTACGGTGGCTTCAAATTTTTGTTCTAGTTCGTGTATCTGTATTAGAATAATATTAAGAATATTTACAAGCAAACATCAATAGAAGCAAAATAAGAGAGTAAAATCCTATTTTTAACCCACGACGCAAAAACGTGGGGTGTAATAAGTTTGACGTGTTTGTGTGTATTGTGTGTGTTGTGTGGCATTGTAGCTCCCGACCGGATGAACAGATTTTGATGCGAATTTTTTTTTTGAATACCGAAATGATCGAGATGGTTCTTAGCTATAAATAAATATTTGTAGGAAGTTTTAATTTTTTAATTATTCATGATTGAATTGTTTTACCCGTTACTTCGATAGGGAGTCTACATTCTTTATTTTACAGATTGAAAAATAACAAAACGCCTACACAGTTACATAACTTGAAGCACACTTACATGACTGCCTGACTGTCTTGGTCAGACTTAAAATCTGCCGTATGTTTGATTGCAATTGGTTAAGTAGAACCGGAGGTTTGACCAAAAAACTGATAGCCGACCACTGCACGGGCGTAGCCGCGAGCATTTGTTATAGTCTAGTCGACAAGTTGAAAATGGTGTAGTTAATAGAGATAATAATAATAATTTATAATAATTTATTTAACCAAAAGAAATTCGACATAATAACACAATTTATATATGTATTATATAATAACATTGTCAACCATGTTAGAAATAAGTTTTACAATTTGTGTCAGGTATTAGCATCTGCTGCTGAACTAGGATTTTACCTGTATTTCAGTTCAGCTAACAGCGCCTCCACCCCGACTTCTGGGTATATTTAAGATTACAAAATTGAAGTGTATTGTGAAAAAGCGATAATTACAAATTCATAATTAAAATACCATCAAAATAAAATAATGAACGTGTCCCTTTCCCTGTGTGTGTTATAAGGGAGTTGTGTGTATATGTATACCCTTATGGTATATATGGGTGTGTGTATAATATGAGTGTGTATGTTATGTGTGTGTATAGGTGTGTGTATAGATGTGTGCTTAATAGAGTGAGAGTGAGAGGCGAATCTTAGCATGATACTTTTTTGTAACCTGGTTTGCTTGCTCAAAGTTGTTATAATAAATTCTAACCAATACTTAGTTATATTTCATTACTTTATAACGGTTATAACTAACTCAGTTTCATCAAATGATAATTCGCTCAAATAGTTGGATACTGCTTTTTTGACTTCAATTTAGTTAATGAATATATTCTGATAATTTTATTAAGTTTATTGTACGTGTAAGGGCCTAGAATGGAAAAATCTGCGGATACAAGATGTTTTAGGTTGCAATGTACGGTCACACACTGCCTAACATCTCCGCTGAGATTTTAATTTTTTAGTATAGTCAAGTAAAGAATGTTGTTTCAACTGGCGCACAGTTAGAGCATCACAATATTCGTATGAAAGCAAAGTACAGTATCGAAACGGTTTGAAGGTACTGAGCTTAAAGGAATACTTCGCTGAGCAACTTCTAGCTAAATGAGGGTTTGAGCCGTTGAACCGCTTTCAGTGCTCCAGCCCAAGATGCTATGCAGTATGAAGTAATCAGTGTAATCACTGATTGACAGAGGGGATAGTAGACTTGTTTAAGAGTTATGAAGGTAAGTTTACGAATCCTCTTGCTTAGTGCTTCTATGTAAGCTTTGAAATTAAAATGTTGATCAATCTTAACTCCCATCTATTTAATTGTTTAGGTACGGTGTAGTGTTTTGCATTTGGAGGTACAAGGAGTATTAGGGAATGACGGAGACATACAGTGATGGACAATTAATTAATTATCCGTATGAACAGAGGCTCGAATGAAGCAAGAAGGTTTTCTTGTAGCCAAAGTTTGACAGTGTTAAGACCATTTTGAGCATAAAAATTTTTTTTTTTTTTTTTTAATAAGAATATTAGCAACCGAAATTACTAATATTCCCCCTAACCCCTCCAGCTAAGCTTAATTGCTTGTGTTAGGAGTGGGTTCACGTCGGTAGTGTAATGGCCAGGACTCGAACCCGGGACCTCTTGATCATAGGGTCACACAACGTTGTAAATAATATACGCTGTGACAATAAGGGCAGTGTCATCCGCATACGAGATAAAGGTAAAGTACCCTCAGGTATATTTAAAGAGAGAAGGTCATTTACGTAAATGAGAAAGAGAGTCGGCCCAAGAATACTTCCTTGGGGGACACCGTAACACACAGGAAGATCAGTACTCATGTACGAACCCACCTTTACATACTGTGTTCTTTTTGATAAATAGTCAGTAAAAAGCTTTAGTACTCCTCTAACCCCAACTTCTTCCAGTTTGTGCACCAGAGGGGGAACAGAGACAGTATCGAACATAAAATAGATAACCACTTTTTGCCATTATCTAAATTAGATGTTATGAAATCTGTATTCCTCGCCACTGTCTCTGTCTCCACCTTTGTGAATCGGGCGAATTTGAGACCTTTTAAGTCCTTTAGGGAAGACGCCATTTGTCAAACCCATGTTAAAAATGTGAGTCAGGTGAGGTACTAGAATGGCACTATTTTCTTTCAATAGCTCAGGTGAGATATTATCTAACCCCACAGAACAGTATTTTTGAGTGGCATTATGAGACTTGCAACCTCTACTTCATCAGTGTTTAGGAGTACGAAAGAGTCACCGCCAGTATTCAAAGGTCTTGTTTTACTTGAGGAAGTTGTTTGACTTAAGGTTAGTGTCTCCGCAAGAGTTCTAACAACATTAGCAAAATACTTGTTGATTTTATTCACTGAGTCATGCGGAGAATACGTTAAGTAATTCTTTAGGGTAGGACACATATTTGGTCTTATTTGTGATATCTTTGATTGTTTCCTACAACTTTTTGGTATTCTTGCCGGCTTTCTGAATACGATCCCTTTCATAGTTCCGCTTAAGTTTTTAAAGATTGAAACACAAAAATTCCTGTAACGAGTATTGGTTGTTTAGAGAACAGAATTTTCAGGACAAGATTTTGATTTTAGGTGTAATTTATCTCTGTTTCGAAGGCAACGTAAGAGACCCTACGTAATCCAGGGTTTAATAATCCTTTTTGTGATAATGGTATTGTTGTGGAGGATTTACTTATGGCTGATTTTAATTCAGTAACGATATATAGGTCATTGCACGGTTAAAGTCATTAGTCACATATATTGGGTCAAAATCTGTATTAGCCACGTGGTTGTTCAAGCATACCTTATTAATTTTGGTTTGGGTATTAAAAGCAAAATTGCGAGTTTGTTTTTTCTTTGTACATAGTATGATTGCTTTCTGATCTGTAAGGGTTGATTGTGGTGCTATCGTAACCGAAGGAATTTTAGTTTGCAGGAGAACATGGTCGATACACGATCCACTGGCATCACGGGTAATAAAGTAGTGAGCTAGCAGAAGGCCGTGATAACTGGTGAGGGCAAGATATTGGTTGGCATCAGAAGTTGGAGAGTAGATGTCAATGTTAATATCACCTATTTAATGGCAATGTTCCTACAACCTGATGAAATAATTCCTTAAACAATTTTCTAATGAGGCAAGGAATGAATCTGTTTGCATACGAGTGTGACCGGTACACAGCTAGGATAGCTGAAATATATAGTTGAAAAGCAGGCAGTAACTGTTCTGTAACAGAATTTCTTCAATAGTAAAAGTGAGTTGGTCCTTTACATAAACAACAACGCCATCATTTTGTATTGGATTGTTTGACGTTGCGAAGGAGCAATACCCTGGCATGCTCGGTAAAGAACCAACACAGGATAACCAACATTCAGTGAGAATCAGCACCTCACACTCGACCCCAAGTCTAGTCAATAAGGCCTGAAAGCCCAAAAAGTTAAAATTTATACTACGAATGTTTTGGGATAATATAGATAAAGATGGGTGAGTGGGAAACATTTTCTTGCATTCGTCAACTTCGCATGTCAACGATTCCGAAGCATCGAAACGGAACTAAAATATACGTAACTATAACGTACGTAATTAAAATATTTATATTAGTCATGGGTGACAATGGTACATAAATGCATCAGCAGTTAATCTTTTCGGAGGGAAGGTAAGTTTGTGGTGTGATATTTTGTTTTCAGTTCATACCCAGATTTGTCCTACCAGGGGGAATATAGAAAAAGAGTAATACGGGTAATCTATATACTTTGATATTGTCATTGCTAAAATATTTCAGACATAAAGAAGGTTTAGTATTATTCAAGCCTGCCTACAGAAAAAAATTAATAATATGTGTACAGTGTGGTGTGTGTGTGTGTTTACATACTTAATTAATGTGAGCATGCTAATTTTTAAGGTGCCGCAGAAGCAGGACGTTAAATTTGTTTAGAATAACACATAATAATAAGATAATTAATTTTGTTTATTTAAATACTTTACTAATCACCTCTTAATATTCTTAACACCAATACCATTAGCTTCAGTTCAAGTTTGCTACATCGAGATTGTCCTTAATATGATTATATACATTATCATATTTAGCTGATAATGGCTTTCTCTTCAAACGGGTCTTTCATGATCCAAGTACATTCTGATTCTGCTGCATTGTTGACAAACCTGAAGGTGCTGGAGTCTTTAAGTTTGAGTATTTCACTTCTTACAAGTAGGATAATGTATGCGTGGATCACTGAAAACATAATACAACAGATTACCTAATTCTTGTACGAAATATAGTTGAGATTACAATACTAATAGTAAGTAGTAGAGAAGCAAGTAAGTGGTAGCAGAAGAATCAAGGAAAACTATTAGATTTAAAAGATGAAAACCATTACGTGAATATAACGTGTATTTATAATTTTTTTCATCCAAGCGCCAATGCCGGTTGCAGGCAAAGCAGGCAGTCCGTTTTTCCTACGATTGACTTATACGGGACGGTAGCGACCACCGTCTTAACCTCCCCCCACCCCCCTTCCGCCTCTCTCCCCAAACTCGAGAGGAAGGCCTGCATCAGACTCAGGCCTCGTCCGTCAATCATCGGCTAGCAGGTGAGGTTGGCTTGGGCCCCGGTGATTTTGGTAGGGCCCGAAAATAAATTAAAACCAATAAATATAAGGTAAACCTTTTTTTTACGAATGATAGGCTCACGTTTGACCTCTATCTCACCTGGTCGTAAGCTATAAAACAAAAATGGTGAAAAGAATCGATACTCACCCGAATTACTTAAAAAAACTGTCACATCGGATGTTATTACAAAGATATAGAAGCTACTGATGTCACCCCATGTATTGGTTATTGTTATACCAACGGACACTATGCCCAATAGGCACTTCAGCACCAGCAGGGTTAGACTGTAGAAGTAGTATGCCTTTAGAAGCTTCACATTTTTCTAAAAACAATATGCAACAATGACAATTCAATAACCAATAGTCAAAACTTTAATAGAGCAACGCATACTTCCAAACACTTCTGGGTCCAAGTGTTAATTAATCAACACCATCAGAGCGATTGCCCAATTGCGTCCGAACTTTGTACTTTGAGGCCTGGGGTCCGCTTATTGTTTTTAAATGGTATGCTTTTCCGAGAGTAGCTGCCGTCAGGCTTCCCAACTTGCAATGCCCAGCAATGGACGCTTGGGAAGGACACCTTATGGTTTCAGTCGGTTAAGTGTTAATTAAATCATCGTAATCGTTCATTGAAGCGTCGTCGGTAGCTTACTGGTTGAAGAGTCGGCCTTACAATCAAGAGATCCCGGGTTCGAATCCTGGCCATTACACTACCGACTTGAACAAACTCCTAACATAATTTGTGCACGACACAAATAAACTATAGACACATGTGCCAGTGACACGTAGATTAGTAAGCGTGAATATAACGAATAAATTATGAAAATGTTAGATTTACGTAAATTAAAACGTAATTATGTAATTACTTTGATATTAAGCTAAGATAAATAGCTTACTACTGTTAGGAGTTAGTTTTCTGAGTAATTAAGTATGTTAGAGCCAAATTTAATAAAGAAAGTACATTCCCCGAAAAGCATAATTGTAAATATAATTACGTAAATGCATTACTCAGAATCTAACATAACTTCGTATAAATAGGAAATACGACTTTGTATACTAGTATGTAAGTTTAATTACACCCCGCGACTGCCTCCCACACCGTAAGAAGCGAATATGCGCTCCCCCGGCTGGTGCCATTTTATTATATAGTAGCTCGCGGGAGGCAGGGCCCATATATAAGTCTGAGGGGTCAATCCGCCCGTCATTCAGTAGCCCGACGTCGCACGGTACAGATGTAAGTACCTATCGTCGTGCAACTCTTATTGCTACCTATATACATATATGCTATATGATTAATATGTATAACATGAGTTTTATAAATAAATGGAAATGCGGAGGTGAGGTAATTTGGATCGCGGGCCAGCACTACAAAAGACTATAAAAGTAGGGACCATTTGTTAGGAAAATATTGGGCAATTGAACAATGGAATTGGGTATTGGGCAACAAGTAGACAACAAGAGTCTCTCAAGGAACTAGGAAGCTCAACAGGAAGTAGTAGATCAAGAGTAGTGCTGGGCCAAGTACATCCGATGCCTCACTGACGTCAATGAAGTCCACCCATCCAAGTGTTTCATTCTTCGACTCAACATCCATCAAATACAGTCCACTGAAGGCGACCGCGAAGTAGTGGCAGTCTATTTGGAACCTTATCAGGTCATAGTCTGTTACGAACCACGGTCCTTAACATTGGTCCTTCGGAGCCGAATAAAGTACACGGTCCTTCGAAGATCCAGGTCAACTTCAAGTCAAACTGCCAGCCGTAGACGTTTCATCGTTCTTCAACTAAGGGAGAAGTGACAGTCTATTCGGAACCTTATCAGGTCATAGTCTGTCACGAACGTCTATGGTCCATTGGAACCGGGTCGAAGGATAGGAATAAAGTCTACGATCCGTCGGAATTCTAGGTAAGTATAAACTTGAAGAAAGAAGAATGGTTCTCACCAGGGATGGAGGAAAGCGTCGCCAGGAAGAGGAACCAGCATCAGCACCAGCATCAAGATCAGTACTACACCCTGCGGCCACGGAAGAGGCCAGAAGTTATGCGGACAGTGGTGCGTCGGAAGCCACAGCCAGCACCGAGCAGACCACGTCCAGCACAACTGTGACTACTGAAGAGTCAGGGACGACGGAAGAAGGATCGCCCCACACCCGCGCTGTTGTATATGGAGAGCCTAGCTCACAGCGCACCATGCGGCCTTTGGACACGAGGTCACGCCGCTCCACCAGTTCAAGAAAGAAGAAGGAACTGGAGGTCAAACAACGCTTGGCAGAACTGAAGCTCAAGCAAATACAAGCCGAAGCAGAGATAGAACAGATCCGTCTACAGCGGCTACTGCAGGACGAGAGCAGCGACGATGGGTCTGAGGAAGATCTGGCATCGGTACGTATTAACACGTGGCTACAGAAGGACGACGCTGCGGCACCCAACCTGAAGGAAAAGGGGCAAGACATCGAGGAAAACACTCAGACCTGCCTAGATAGGGGTCAACCAGTGGAGAAGTGTCAAACCCAGGAAAAATCAGAAGGAAGTGCCCCAGTGAAGAACTCCGTGATCGATGTAGCTACGCTCACCGCGGCCCTATCCCAGGCTATGAGAAGCAACAGGGAGCCGCCCAAGTATATACGAGAACTACCGATCTTCAGCGGCAGCAGCACAGAATGGCTCGCCTTCAAGACTACGTATGAAGAATCGGGTATATACTTCACGAAGAACGAAAATATCGCAAGAATAAGGAAAAGTTTACGTGGACTCGCACAAGAAGCAGTCGAGTGTCTAATGCTGAGTCAACCTGACCCCGAGGTGATCATAAGGGCCCTCGAGAGAAGATTTGGTAGACCAGAAGCACTCATCCACGTCGAGATGGAGAAGCTCAAGACTCTTAACAAAGTGACCGATAACGCCAAGGACATCTGTATCTTCGCTGGGAAGATAGCAAACATCGTGGGAACCATAGAAGCCTTGAGGAAGCCGCACTACCTACACAGTCCAGAGATGTGCAGAAGTATCATCGAGAAACTCACACCTATACTCAGAAACAAGTGGTACGACTTCGCTGCAAAGAAGAAAGAAGATATACCAGAACTGAAGAAGATATCTGTGTTCCTGTCAGAAGAGGCAGACAAGTGCAGCTCCTACGCGCTCCCAGAGGTGAACCACACAGAAGACAACAGAAGAACCGGTTATCGTCCTCAAAGAAGCAGAAGAGTTGAACAGACGCTCACCATCAACAAGAAGACATCAGAAGAGAGATGTCCACAGTGTAGCAAGGATCATAAGCTACCTGACTGCAAGCAGTTCATCGCCCTAGACAACACCGCGAGATGGGAAACAGCCAAGAAGAATAGAGTCTGTTTTCGCTGTCTTCGAAGTAACCACCGACGCGCCACATGCAGAGCACCGGCCTGTGGGAAGAACGGGTGCCAGATAATGCATCACCGACTACTGCATCGCGATATGCCGCCAAGAGACCGTGAAGAACAGAAGGAAGACATCACGACCTCAACGGCAGAAGTAGCCACAGCAGCAGTTCCCCGCAGTCAGCGCAAGGCCTACCTCAAGATGGCACCAGTGACACTAAGAGGACCAAGCGGTAGCGTCGATACCTACGCCTTATTGGACGAGGGAAGCGCGATCACGCTGATAGATGAGACCATAGCCGACGTCATCGGGGCAGATGGACCAACCAAGGAGACGTGGATCCAAGGTGTCAACAGCGACATGAAGCACGAGAGCAAGACAGTGAGTTTACTCATCAAAGGGAAGTACGCCGATGAAGAGTACGACTTAACCGCCCACACCATGGACCGACTCCGCCTCTCACCCAACACCGTGCATGAAGAGCACCTCAACGGCTATGAACATCTGGAAGACATACGTGACAAGATAACGTATAAAAAGGCTTCATCTAAAGTGTTATTGGGACAAGACAACTGGCATCTCATCGTAACCCGTCAGCTGCGCACCGGAAGCCGTAACCAGCCTGTGGCGTCGCTCACTCAGCTGGGATGGGTGCTTCACGGATGCAGCAGTTCAGTGACTGCAACAGTGTCATTCTGCGGTACGCTGCAACAGTGCGTAAAGGAATCCATTGAGGACACAGTGAAGAAGGACCTGAAGTTGGAGTCACTGGGCATCGAACCCCGACGCCCCCGAGAAGATCCCGAACTGCGTGAATTGCAGATTCTGGAAGTAAAAGGCCGGCGGTTACCAGATGGAAGATATGAGACCGGACTGCCGTGGAAAGAAGAAAGCTACAAGGAAGCTGAGAAGAGTCTGCTTACGCTCGAACAAAGACTCGATAGGGATGAAGATTTGGAAAACCTACTCAAGTCAGGCTATGCAGAACCAGCTCCTATGCCACCGCAGAAGGGAAGGACGTGGTACCTACCTCACTTTCCGGTCGTCAACCCCGCCGAGCCGCACAAGCCGCCTCAACTGGTACACGACGGCGACACCGAGATTGAAGAATTATCACTGCCACAAGACAGCAGTGCTACAGTGGAACCCGACGGCCAAGAGACAGAAAAAACATTGGGTCTAACATGGCACGTCAACGAAGATCATCTTGGCTTTAACGCAAGCAACTTGAAGATCCAGCGCGAAGTGGAAACAAACACGCGACCTCCAACGAAGCGAGAAGCCTCATTCGATCCGGTCGGCTTTATCTCACCGATATTAATTCCCAGTAAACGTATTTTTCAGAACACATGGCGCTATAAGATGGAATGGGACGACCCACTCCCAGCAGAGCTACGGGAGCGATGGTGCAGGTGGTTCACGCAGCTCAACGGCCGCTACAATCTAGCAGCCACGAAGAGCAGAGCGACCCCGTTGAAGCCCATCTCCATGCCGAGCCTCGAGCTTCAAGCTGCACTACTGGCAGCGCGCCTGGCTCAAGCCACCCAAGAACACGACTACGAATTAACAGAGAAGACCTATTGGAGCGACTCGCGAACCGCGCCCACATGGATAAGGTCGGAGCCGCGTGTGTATAAATCTTTCGTTGCACACCGCCCCGCCGAGATAGAAGACACTACGAAGAAAAAGAGTGACAACACTACGCGCTTCAAGGCAGCGGAAAAGGAGCTAGCAGAAGCCGCACTCGACGCGCTCGAAAAGGAAACTACGAGTCAACACATCGTGTGGAAGTACATACCCCCTTCCGCACCCTTCATGAGAGGGGCCTGGGAACGTATGGTGAAAGCAGTGAAAGTGCTTCGTGTCACCATGATGGAAAAGCATCCCAGCGACGAGATCCTGTTAACCTTCTTAACAGAGGTCGAGAATATCGTCAACTCACGACCCCTCACACATGTTTCGGTTGATCCTAACGATCCCGAGGCCCTCACGCCGAACCACATCCTCATCGGGCCCAACTGCCATGTGCCACCACCAGGGCACTTCTCTGCAGACGACGTGACTGCTCGCCAACAATGGAAGCGAGCTCAAGCCCTGGCTGACATCTTCTGGAGGAGGTGGGTGAAGGAGTACCTTCCCCTATTGCAACACTGGCGGGAGCCCACCAGCACCGGCGTCGCCCCGAAGGTGGGAGACGTCGTCATCATCTGCGATTCCAATCTGCCGCGCAACACCTGGCCGCGAGGACGCGTCAGCCGGGTGTTCCCAGGAGCCGACGGCGAGGTACGAGTCGTGGATGTCACCATCAGCAGCGAACACGTGCTGAGGAGGCCTACGAAGAAGATCGTCGTGCTACCAACGGAGCTCGCAGACGAACCAGGGTCAGCGACGGCGGGAGAATGTGCACGACACAAATAAACTATAGACACATGTGCCAGTGACACGTAGATTAGTAAGCGTGAATATAACGAATAAATTATGAAAATGTTAGATTTACGTAAATTAAAACGTAATTATGTAATTACTTTGATATTAAGCTAAGATAAATAGCTTACTACTGTTAGGAGTTAGTTTTCTGAGTAATTAAGTATGTTAGAGCCAAATTTAATAAAGAAAGTACATTCCCCGAAAAGCATAATTGTAAATATAATTACGTAAATGCATTACTCAGAATCTAACATAACTTCGTATAAATAGGAAATACGACTTTGTATACTAGTATGTAAGTTTAATTACACCCCGCGACTGCCTCCCACACCGTAAGAAGCGAATATGCGCTCCCCCGGCTGGTGCCATTTTATTATATAGTAGCTCGCGGGAGGCAGGGCCCATATATAAGTCTGAGGGGTCAATCCGCCCGTCATTCAGTAGCCCGACGTCGCACGGTACAGATGTAAGTACCTATCGTCGTGCAACTCTTATTGCTACCTATATACATATATGCTATATGATTAATATGTATAACATGAGTTTTATAAATAAATGGAAATGCGGAGGTGAGGTAATTTGGATCGCGGGCCAGCACTACAAAAGACTATAAAAGTAGGGACCATTTGTTAGGAAAATATTGGGCAATTGAACAATGGAATTGGGTATTGGGCAACAAGTAGACAACAAGAGTCTCTCAAGGAACTAGGAAGCTCAACAGGAAGTAGTAGATCAAGAGTAGTGCTGGGCCAAGTACATCCGATGCCTCACTGACGTCAATGAAGTCCACCCATCCAAGTGTTTCATTCTTCGACTCAACATCCATCAAATACAGTCCACTGAAGGCGACCGCGAAGTAGTGGCAGTCTATTTGGAACCTTATCAGGTCATAGTCTGTTACGAACCACGGTCCTTAACATAATTTATTTAGCTTAGGGATTGCAATATTCTTTTAAAAAATCTTTTTAATTGAAAGTGTATATTAACCGTAGGGCTTGGTCAACTGGGGTGTGTGTTGGGTAACCTCCTCGAGTGTCGCTCCGATTCCGATCCCGCTGCAGTCCGGGGGGAACGGAATCGGAGCGGCCGGTACACCCTGGGCGGCGGTCAATGGCTTCCCCTTCACCCCTTCATAGGGTTGGCATTGATCGTCGGCCAATACCCAACGTGGCGGGAACACATCGCTCTCCGTACTCCTCTGCTTTCAGAGGAGACAGGATGAGCGATGCTGTTAGTGGTGAGATGGCCCAGGGTCAGCCGGGGTGCGAGGGATATGCTCTATGGGTAACCTTACACCCCGGCGTCTGAAGACCCGAGACGGCGTGCGGTTTTAGTCGGTGCAAGCCCGACAAAGCCACTGGCCGGCGGGGGGGTATCCGAAGGGATTTCCGCACGATAAAAAAAAAAAAAAAAAAGAAAAAAGGGCTTGGTCAACTGAATTTTTAAGTGAAATTATTTCATGAGAAATTAATGGGCAGCCGTTCGTTAAAATTGACGTCACACAAGGCGACAAGTGGAGTACGAATTATATTCAAACATCGGTTTTTTTTTTTTATATTTAGGACACGTCAATTTGACTCGACCTCGCCTGATGGTAAGCTGAAGGTAAAGTCTGAGGAAAGAGGGTCACTATTACATACACGTACCATGTTAACAATGGTGGCACTCAGCTTGACGGCCTCATCAGAAGAGGATTGTCGTCGCAGCACCGCGTGCGTGACGCCCACCGGTCCCACTAGTGCTGCAACCACAATCCCCCTGCCCGGCTATGCACTTGCTGACCCCTGAACGCAATCAAACCGAAATTGGATTACTATGGAGGGTTTTTCGCAATCGTGCACGGTGGTACCTACTTTGTGACAAATTTGTGTCATCAAATTTCTACCACGAACGTACTATAAGGTTACAGATAAACTAACCTCATGAGCACCAAAGACGAAGATGATATGTAGAATAATATCTGTAACCACCACTACTACGATCACAGTCAATACTATGAAACTAATGATAAAATCCTTATGGTTTATGTTCCATTTAAACATAACCATTATTGTATTTATTAACGGTGGGAGTAGGGAGTACGACAACATCAGCGAATCTATTATCTGAAAGGAAATAAAAAGACGTTGTTAAATGGCTGATTTGATCCTTTTTTGATATAGAAGAAAATTATTCCAACCCAGTATACGAAGCATTTTTGTAGCTTATCGGTTATCGAATTGGCCTTACGATCGAGAGGACCCGAGTTTAACGGGAATACTATTAATATCGGTTACTAGGTACTAAATGTTCTTTGAAAAAACAATTGTGTTGGCTACATAGGTACACTACATAGTAGAGTTCACAATTAAAATTTAAATATGTAGCACCAATACAAGTTTCTTTCTTCACGGGTTTGGAAGGGTCAGATAGCAGTTGCTTCCGTCAAAGCCATACTACAACCAGGGGCGCAATGCATTCTGCTGTTGCAATGTTGAGCTGAGAGTGCACTACATGATTACCTATAATTCACGCGCAATTTTTTTTCAATTGTTTTTTCTTTTTCGGTGATTATTCCTCCGTTGCTAGACCGTTTTTAAATTTCTTTTTCTGTCTGAAGCCAATAGTTAAGTTGCACATTTTGGCGCCAAAATCATGGTCTCGACATTTTGGAGAAATCAGATTTTGAAATTTTTGAAGGGTGATTGTTCCTCCATGGTATGTTCGATTTTCAATTTTATTTTTTCTAAACCTTCCGGGTATTACGTTGTATTTATATGCCAAGTTTGGTCAAAATTGGTCGATTAGTTTAGGAGGAGTAGCGTCACAACCGAAATACACCGAGTGGAGTATAGAGAGCTTTTTGCTCGACTTCGTCTCACTCTCAGCTCAACCAATATGGAAAAGAGAGCATACTCCGGGCTCCAAATCCTTAAGTCCAAGTTTTGGATGCGACCGGGATTGACGCCGGGATGAAGAATTAATAAAAACAATGTAAATAACATACTTACCAACTTGAAATATCCCCACACTATCAAACTACGTCTCAGAGGTAAGCAACAACAACATCTTCGCAGTACGGGGATTTCTGTTTGCATCTTGAGAAATATTTTGTCCTGTAGGAGCTAACCTTTAAGTACTTAAATACTTATTCGTAACTAAGCAATAAAGGAGGCTACAGGTCAACTTCTGGGTACCAGGAGAACCAAAATCTAACTGAACTGCTACAAAATGTGTGAGATTTTTTCCTAAACAATTATTTTTAATGCTGTATTATCCTAATGTTTATTACTTACTGGATTCGATCAATATTTGTCTCATTATAAATAAATTATATAGTTAATTATTAGTGTTCGTTGTAGATAAGATTTTCTGAACCATTTTATTTATTTATTTGTAAATTCAATGGAAGCCTTTAGGCCCAAACCAACATCACCTGCAAGGGCTGTAAGTCGGTGCACCTACTAGACCACGGACATGTCTCTGGCGCAAGCTTTCCTGTCAGGCTTTCCTGTCAAGAAAAGCCGACATACCAATCAAATATAATAGGCGGACCTTGGACTCCGAAAAACTTTGGGTGCAACTGAGAAATTACCAGAAGAAATATAAATAGTATAGAAAGATGATAAAGTCGTGTATGTTATAAAAGTACCCGGGTGACCGAGTTTTGCACAGTGGTTTTTCATAGTTTTGCCATCTGGTAGAGTTTTGAGTTGGGTTTCTGGTCGCGACTTCTTGAAGCTAAAATCAATCCATTTTATTCTATTTACGGCCAGTCTCAATAATCTACCTACAGTTAAAGATAGATAGCTATCCCAGATAAACAGTCAACATTATTCTATCTGTAACTGTTTTCAATGTTATCAAAGTAATTTTCTGTTTAAAAAGCGGTAATAGCCCAGTGGCGTACGTAACGGACTGCTGAGACGAGGTCTCGAGTTCGATCCCCAGTCGCCCCGGGCACACACCTCTGACTTTTCGTAGTTATGTGTGCATTAATAAATGTTAATTATCGCTCGCTTAATAATGTGCCCGGTAGATGGCAATAGGCTCGCCCCCTAGTACATTGGGACCTTAACATAACTGGCGAAACGTGGGTGTGTAATACACCTCTGCCTACCCCTTCGGGGATACAGGCGTGAAGTTATGTTATGTTATGTTATTTTCTGTTTATCTTTGTTTATTGAAACAGATAAAATCCCCGATAGATACTAATGGTAGCTATTTTAACTGCTGGTAAAGGATAGATGGATTATTGAAACCGGCCGTTAGTTGTAAAAAAAAAGAACATTGTCACGCCGTTTTCCCGTCACTAACCAAGTAATTAGAGTAGGATTTTGTCACCCTTCAACGAAAATAAATATTATTATTATTATTTAAAAAAAGTGCTGACAGCCATGTGAAGAGCTGCTGCGACCACGTATTTGTGCTGTCAGTTTATGTAATCTAGGTGCTTATAAGTAGTACCTATAGGCGGCGCCAAAAATCGTGACATTAAGTCGGTGTGGAGGGGGAAAGTTTGCGCGTATGCACTGCCGAGCAATAATAGCTACCATTAATATCTTATAATTTAAAGGTGTGGCGCCAAAAATCGTGACATTAAGTCGGTGTGGAGGGGGAAAGTTTGCGCGTATGCACTGCCGAGCAAAATAATAGCTACCATTAATATCTTATAATTTAAAGGTGTCGATCTTATATGGCATTCAAATTTTATTTTGCGTTTTAAATTGTAATTGGTATATAATTAAGTAATAGAATTTAAAACAACAAACAATAAACATTAATAACAAACATAACAAACAATTAAATTTATTATTAACTCGTTAGTGGTGCTAATTTATTTGGAAAACAAGTGTAATGGGAGCTAACGTGCCGCAGTCTGACATTGCGAGGACTGATCAACCAATGACGCGAGCCCGTGCGCTCGGCATTGGTTTAGCCTGTGATAGGTTGTCTGGTGCGCCTCCGTCGTCGCACCCCGCGCTTACCGCCAAAGAGACCCAAAATACCGGTCTGTGCATCTAGAGTACAAACTACAATGTCACGATTTTTTGCGCGGTCTACACCAGACATATTGGACTTTGAAGGAGATAAGACGTTGTCAGCCTGAATGAAAGAAAACATGGGTTGGCTTGACTTCGTCTTTCTTTCTTTCAGAAACTCTCAACTCTCTCATATACTACTTTTTGCGAGCCTCACAGTGACGCACACGGCATGTTAGGGTTGTAATGTGTATGTTACTCCTTCATCCTGGTATGAAAGTAACGAGTAACCCTTCACTAATACGAAGTGGATAAAATGCGAAATGGACATAACTTTTTCCGGCGTTATTGTTATTGGCCGACCGACCGGAATTAAGCACCCCTTGTTCGTGATAAGCAAGATGAATAAACCAAACACGGTAATCTGAGGCAAAGCTAGACGTCGAAACAGGATTATATACAGGGGGACAGCGCGTACGCAGTCCCCACTACCAAAAATTACGCATCCGAGTTATCCACATTAGGGATAATCGCAGGGGTCAACCATACCGCAGTGCAATGGAAAGGTCTCGCCCTGGGGGAACCGCCTTAGTGATCACGGTATCCCCTATGCCAGGTAAGTATGATTAGTCTTACGCCGACCGGGTTAGTCATTCAGTTGCGGAGAGTCTTAACACCACAGTACAGAAAGTGACGTCATCAACACAACGCCATCTAGTGCTAGTAATATAGACGTGTTTTAATACTTACTAACTACACAAATTGTAACATTGCGCCATCTATGGATACTTTAGCGCACTATTCAGTAGGTACATTATGGTGCAAGTGCATACCTACCTTACCTTCTGACTTTAACTGTACTTATTTTTGAACAAAATAATGTTTTTAATATACTAGCATTTGCCAGCGACTTCGCCCGGGTGGAATTCTGCTCCCGTTCCCGCCTCCCATAGGAACCTATTGCAGTTATAAATATTATAATAAAGTGTTACTTCCTCCTACCTCCTACCTCCTAATTGGTTGAACTGATTTGGAGGAAATTTTCTCTATGATTTAGATTGGGACAATGTTGTCAGGACCGTAAATAAATGATAAAATGTAACGCTCGTTTAAAAAATATATTTATTATAATTTAGTCATAAACTGTATTTACAATAACATTATTTAAAATATTTGAGTTGGTCATACAAGGCAGACCAATAAATAATACCTATAACTATTCTAAGATAGAAATCTAGTAAAAATATTTATTTTATATTACTTTAAAAAATCAAATTACCTTATATTAATTAACATAACAACAATAAATAGCTATATGCCAAGCAAACTAAGTAGTTTTATTTTTTGAATTAAAATAATTTTCAGAAACAACAGGCTGTCTAACAAAAAAGTGCTACCACAGATTTTTCATATAGTATCATAACACTCTGTGCACAGATTACATAATATTATTCTGTGTTACCTAGACTCTAGAGAAACCACGTTAAAGTTATTAAAACATACATTTTCAGCCTGAAACTGTATGTTTTTGTAACAAAAAATTACTCTATTGCTCAAATTTAAAAATTTCAATTTTTAAAATTTTAATCACAGTCTTCACTCAAATCAAAGTTAATTCTCCTACTTGTAAGAGTAATAACACCTTTCCTGCGGCCCCTTTTTGGTGTTTCATGTAGTCTTATAAATGGTGTTGCGTTTATATCAGATGTTTCTGTGGCATTCATTTGTATACTTGAAGATTCAACCTCCACAGTGTCGGGAGTAACGGGCACCATTCTTACGTATGGCGTTGCTTTTATACCTGTAAGAAAAAAGAATTAGTACCAGGTATCACAACAAAATATAAAAGATACAAAAAACGACAAAATATTTATGCAAAATCATACTAAAGTTTTTAAGAAATACTATACCTTCACCACAGTCCATATCAAGTGTTTCATCGGTCTCCGGAGACTCTGCAGCATTGGTTCCTTCACTTAGAGATTCGATAATAATCTCAGTATCGGGCGTAAAGGGCATCATTATTACGCATGGAGGTGTTACTATATCTGAAAGAAAAATAATTGAACATTGGGTACGATACGAAATGAAACAACTAACTGTTACCTATGAAATATTTAGGCAACAGAATATCAAAAAGATTGATTTTAAAATCAGGATCTGCTATAAAAATACTGTTTCACTCAAAACAATAATAACTAGCTTCAAGTAAAAGTATACCTTGACTGTAGCCTATTGAACACGTCCCATCTAGTTCTATAGATTCTGCTGCATTCATTTGTATTCTGGATGATTCGATATCCTCAGTGTCAGGAGTAAAAGGCACCATTCTTACATATGGCGTTGCGTTTATATCTGTAAAGAAAATCAACTATGTATCTACTTAGTCGAGTAATCAAAATAATTAATTTAATTTAAAGACACGACATGCTACTACATTTACTACTAAGTACTTACCTCGATATGCGTTCACTTTTTTGCCGTTTGCAGAATTTACGAGTTCGTTGGAGGCAGAATATTGAATATCTTCCATTTTTGTTAATAATGGGTTTTTAGAGATCTCAAAATCGACAGGCACTACGACTTGCACGTGATGGATAACATAAAGTTACTGAATGAAATCCTTGGCCGGGGCTCTATTTATACTCATGTGGTAATTACCTTAAAACTAATCCGCAAAATCAGTCATTAGTAATTACCTAAGAACCTAAATAGGTACATGTATTGTCTAACTGTATTACCCAAGAGATAAGACTAAATATATTATTATGAAGTAAATCAATTAGATAATGAGGCAGGGCCGAGTAAGTTAAATTCAAACATTTGTGTGTATCGTTTTCGATAGCTTGTGTACTATCTATGCTAAAAACTAGAGTCTTGTCATTAGCAAACAAAACCAATAGGCATAATATGTATTTCATTAGTATAGAGGAGAAACAATAGTGGACCCAATATAATTCCCTGCGGGACACCATATCAAATTAACATTTTAATTGGAAGCGTAGGTTTTTGCAGTTTATACTCTTATTTTAAATAGCAACTGCTGATTTCCTAGCTGTTTAGGAGTCTAGAATTATCCACAAAATCAAATTCTGAGGGTCTCATGTAGGTATATCCATGAACGCTGCTACGAAGTTCTTATTACCAATATTTTGTGCTTGCTAAGCCCGTCTGTTCATCTTCTAGGGTTTTTTAGTATTTGATTTTATACAGTTAGGTTCTTTTATATTTTCGTATGTAATTTCTAAATCTTCATGCCAGCTTTGGAGTCAACTCTCCTAATCATTCTCCTCTGTTTCATTCGACTTACCTTGGTTTTTAAGGGAGCTACTGCCTTCTGAGCGAAGCCGACATCTCATTTTTTTTTTGGCTTCTATGCATCGCGATCGGCCAGAGACGAGTTAGCAGTATCGTTCATTTAACATAGCCCAAGTTCTTTTTTTTAAATATCTCCTATGTACAGACACAACTAATTTGCAATTTTATAAACAGTAAGATAAAAGCATAATATAAGCATAGCATAATAATTACTTTAAAATTTCATTAAAGTATCAGTTTTGTCTCATTACGTCAATACATTTAGGTCTCTAGACGAAAATTGAATTAACACCCTCTAATTAGTAAATGACTAAATAAACATTAGCTTTGTGCTTTGTGTTTAATTAGGTAGCTTACCTCTAAAACCTTTCACAAAATAATAAACAAGTTTACCTAAAGTATATCATGTAGGTACTTAACCTACAAACCGTCCCCCAAACCGGGGCAAGACGGGGACACCGTGGTTCCCAAACCCGAGGGGGCCATCTCGAAACCGGAGATGGCCCAGGGTCAGTCGGGGTGCGAGGGATATGCTCTATGGGCAACCTTACACCCCGGCGTCTGCAGACCCGAGACGGCGTGCGGTTTTAGTCGGTTCGAGCCCGACATAACCGCCCCCGCTGGCCGGCGGGGGGGTATCCGAGGGGATTTCCGCACGAAAAAAAAAAAAAAAAAAAAAAAAGGTACTTAACCTACATGATATATTTTAGGTAAACTTGTTCTTCGAAGATTACGAAAATACGTTCATACCTAGATATGCATCAATTTTCAAGGGGTACATAAATTGTCCGAGGGGGCCATTTCGAAACCGGAGATGGCCCAGGGTCAGTCGGGGTGCAAGGGATATGCTCTATGGGCAACCTTACACCCTTACAATGTTTTTCATTTAGTGGGTAATGTACCTACGTATTTTTAAATGATTTATTATGAATTTAATAATTTATTTTATTTTATCATCTAAATGTGTAGGACTTCGACGATGACATCGATGGCGTGGCGGTCGAGCGTTAGATTCCCATGTCGCGGGTTCAATCCCCGCTCAATGCAAATATTGATCCCCTTCCCGCGGTCATCAGGAACCTGGATATAAAGTAGCCTAAGCCCTATTATAATCTATCCCTGTACCAAATTTCAGCCAGATTCGTTCAGCCATTCTGGCGTGATTGACATCATACCTACTTCCATCCATGCATCCAAACTTTCACATTTATGATATTAGTGGAAGTGGGATAAAACAAGTTCGTGTTAGTGACGACCGGGATAAACTCAATAACGGATGGACGGATTTGATTTTTTAGGTTGGTTTCCGCCTATACTGTGCCTTTTTGTTTTTTTTTTGGTTATGTTGGACTCGGACCGACACGCCGTTGACGAGGCCCCGCTTCGCGATGCCCCTATTTCTTTATCACAAGTAACTTATTCCACTTTTCCCCGTTGATGGGGATTATTGAACTTTTTGTTCACTATTCCCCGTTGACGCAAAAATTTAATTTAATGGGGATTAGTGAACTAAAAAGTTCACTAATCCCCATCATGATAAATTTTCTGGGTTAGGTTAGGTTAGAACTGTGACCCCAACAGAGCGCGAGCCGAGCGAGCGGAGCCAGCGTGCCGCGACAGCGGACCACTAGTCCGGAAAGTTGGATTTCCATTATTGAACTTTTTAGTTCTAATAGAATTTATATTAAACGGGGAATAGTGAACAAAAGTTCAATAATCCCCCCCATCAACGGGGAAAAGTGGAATAAGCCATCACAAGTAACCTAATAGGGGCGCGATGTCGTAATCTGCGGACGATAATCGACATTATTTGGCGACAAATCTACCATTGTTAGTACCAATCTTATACGGAGTAAACCTTTTATTTTAAGAACAAAATATTCATTCATGGAATAAACTACGATTCCTGGTGATCATTTTTAGGTAGATTTCGATGAAATCGATCTACCTATTGGTTTCTTGACTACTGTCGAATTTAAAAAAAAATTCTTCATAGGAGGTCTAGTTATGACCCCCTGAGTCCGAAATGACCACTGGTCAAAAAGTTTATATATATAAATATATGTATGTATGGTTCCACTTCCCAAAATTTGCGGCATTCTCACGGTCGCATTTTTGCCCCGATCGCTTTCAAACTGCGGTCAAAAATTGCTTGGGTGTAAACTTAGTTTAAGTTCGTGAACGGGTGGAATCCAGCCTACGGGGACGGTAGGGCCTCACTTTTTGTGAAATCAGTTTTTCCTCAAAATTTCACGTTCCATGAAAGATATTCGAACCGTTCTAATTTTATCCCATAGTATACATGAATACCAACAACTTTTAATTATAAACCTATAAGATTAAAACTTTAACTAAAAGTGGAGGGGGGAAAAACCAAAATTTTTCGGGAAAAAAATCATAACTTCTAACCGGTGAACATTCTTGCAGTCGGAAACATTTTTAATCGATAGGCCATTTTTAAGTCTAAAATAAATGTCTGAAGTTTTTCGCTAAAAGTTACCGTTTTCGAGAAAAAAAAATTAAACATGTTAATAAAATAATATTAATTGCTTCACGAAATCTACCTGTGCGTTCCCCCTGCGGGAACGGATTTTTATTTACTTGAGAATGAAATTTTATTTTTCTAGTAATGAAAAGTTGACATATAAATTTTAATGAAAAAAAATCCCGCGTGCAATATTAGTCGGAAGTAGAATAGGGTAAATTAAAGGCGGGAAATACTACAAAATGTATTTATTCAACTTTAAAACATTAACCAACTAATATTCAAGGTATATTTCGTCATCACCGGCGAAGGCTAAGGCACGTGGATGGCTCTAGCCATAATGAAAGCTGGTCAAAATCGTTGTATGACCTGTGGAGTTACCATATAACATACAGCAGAAACTTCGAGCCCACACAAAACAAGAACAAAAAACGTGACATAAACGTACAGTCGCCATCGGTATTAGCTCAACACGTTCCAAATTACCGAACAGCTTAGCTCTAAAAAATTTGATACGTGATATAAAAAAATAAAGAAAATGTTAAATTTGTCCTCTGAACACCGACCACAGGAACAGGAACAGGAACCCTGTCCCATGAATCATATATGATGCAAATATACATGATGCAAATGCAAACCTGTTAATAATATTTATTGATTCAATTCCACGTAAAGATCGTTTGTTTTGTTAGTGTTCAGCAAGTTCTGATGGTGACTATATATATATATATATGCATTTCATGGTACCAGTTGCCCGAAACTTCGGTCCCCAATTTCAGATGTATGTTTCATGGTAAGCCTACAGCTAACTACACATATTATTTGCATTTTACATTTAGTTTTTTTTTTTCAATTTTGTTATTTAATGATCCAATGTCCATAGAAGGTACAAGAATATCTAAGTAGGTAGATATTATAAACAAAATTTGTAAGTATAAAATTGTTATATGATGGGATATATTCGTAAATTAAGGCTGGATTTCACCAATAAAATCCGTTAACTAAACTGGGTTCTCGGATTTTACTCAATGACATTCATTGACTACTGGGTTCTCGGATTTTACTCAATGACATTCATTGACTAAAACGTGATAACGTAGTTTAGTTCCTCTTGATCTGTTCTTCTCTTTGGTAAAATCCACTCGACGCCACTTGCGTCATAGGCTTATGGCATATTTATTCTTCAAAAATATGTAATTTATTAGATACTTTTTTTCATAGCTACTAAAAGGTGACTGTAATCATATTGAAAAAATATTCTTAGCACTTATTTCGAATATTCAGGCCGTCTGCTGACTTATGCGTGCGCAAGTATGCGGGCGCCCGTACTGCGTGCTGCTTTGCACTATTTGCGCGTACACTGCAACAGATATTTGCACGAAACTTCACGCTATGCGGGCGTGCATACATTTATGTGTTTTGGTGCAAACACATACGCTGCATATGTATTTGCACGAGATAGCGTGCAGTTAAAAGCGCCCGCATAAGGCAGCGCACGACCTGTCTTATAAATATGCTTATAATAAGAACTCAAACTTTGGTATTTTCACAGCTACAGTGAAAAGAATCAAAGTTACTTATTTCCATAAAAATATGGAAGACAAATATTCTAATACTTATTTATTCACTTGAATAACTTGATTCTTTTCAGCTTGACCAAAGTGAAATGACAAACCAATGATCTTATATTAAAATGAGGTAGTTATCTCAATACAATGGCAACATTGAAAGTGCACCGCGTTGTATGACAAAAGATATGCTTTGTTCTCGCTCGCACTCACCTGTTGCAGTCGTGCTTGCGTTGATTGAGGCAAATTAGCCGATTTGAGTTATAGTTTTTAAGCATCAGTACCATATCTACGTATTCTCAATATAAAATCATTGTAACAAACCATATACTATGAACTAATTAAATACTAAGTGAAAAGATGTACATTTTAATTGGTACCTACTTACCGATTTTTTTAATACAATGAGGCACTTAGATCAATGGAAATACATTACTTAACTGAATAATATTGAAAACAACTTTAATTAATTAAATTTAATTGAAAATAAAAATAAAATAAATGATAAGATTGTAAAGTACAACCTAAATTAAGTATTAGGTAAGTATTTACTAAAAACATTAGATTCCATAACTGTTGATATGATATATAAATTCCTTAAAATAAAAACGTTACAAAAAAATGCTAAAATTTTATTTTATTAATTTTTAGATTTATATGCTTACTTCATAATGAAATTAAAAAGGAAATATGTAGTGTCTGTCTGTCTATTTATCTAGAGCATCTTGGGCTTTTTATACATCTAAATAAAAATTATTCTTTAGATGCAGACTTTCATATATATACATCTGGACTTCCAAGTATACCGAAAGACTACTATGTAAGTATTTATACTACTAGCAGTTTGAGTAGATCTGTATATAGATTTTCAGATGTTAATAATTATATCACGCCTACTATTCATACATATAAAAAAATGAAAGAACAAAACATACAAATATACATTAGATACCCATCAATTATAAAGAGCAATAAAAGGAATGTCATTTACATATATAATTCACCAGTCTTGTATTAGGCCAAGGTAATGAAAAATAATAAATAGAAAACAAGTTTTTTTTTTCTACAATTGAATAGTAGACATTCGCACATACACAAAATTAAAAGAACCTCCAATGCGTAATTCATCAGTCTTATCATTCACAATTATAGAATCTATAACATAACCCAAATGGTACAAGCGTTAAAAATAACCTTATAACTGACCCTGAATATATTTCAAACAAGACTGTATTTCTTCACTGTCAGCTACCATTCCTTGCAATTTGTCTTGCACGTCAGTCAATACATCTACCGACAAATTGCCCTTTTTTAATGCCGCCAGACAAAAATTTGTCAAGGCTTTAAAACACTGCTTCCGATGAACATTATGTGGTTGATTGTCCCAAACAGGTGTAGCCTTGACGTAGTTCCAAGCAAGACAAACATACTGTATAACAGATTCCCAATGTTGAGATTCAACTAAGAGCTTACCTTGTTCAATCACACATTTCTTAAATGCAGTCAAATGTGTGGAAACTCTAGAATATGCCGGTGAATCAGTTTTAGAAGTAAGGCGAGATGTAGGCAAGCTTTTAAAGATGTTACTTTTGAGGTAACTTAACCTTTCCTCAATGGGAGTTAAATCAGGAATGGGCATATCATTCCTAAGCTCCTCTTCTACCTCAGGGTGCTTATATGTAATTGTCTTGATGATGTTAATCAGTTGGGTGGGACTCAAACCTTTTAATGCAGTATCAATGGGACCTTTGTACTCACTATTCACGGTTCTTTCAATTTTACATCTTTTAATAGAAGGTGTACTCTTTAAAGGGCTCGTAATTTTAAATTTCTGTGGAGTACTGATATCACTGAAGTCTATCTTCTCAGGAGTCAGGGGAATACGTTCAGGATCGAGTAGTAGACGCTTTCGAGGAGTGGAACGCAGAGTGACTCCAAGTTTGATAGGTGAGTTATCCTTTGGTGGAGTACGAATTGTTGAGTGGAATGATGAGTTCCGTTTTAGTTCTATGTCCGGTGACCATGTCACTGGAAGTCTTTTACGACCTGAAAAGGATAAGTTTCGTATTATTTACATAGGTAAGTATTATTTAATGAACAATGGTTTGAAGTGGTCATACTTTTGACCTATGATGTCTTAGCTTAACAATAATATACTCATCTTTTCAATGAATGCACTGTTTTTTTTAAAGTGCTTTTTATAAAAAATAGTATATAAAATAGCATGTTTGCACAACTACCACTTCAAATACATCATCAAATCATAGTCTCTTTGCAATTTGTTTCTTATATGAACTTAATGAACAGTGGTAGATACTAAACAATATGAGTTGGAATCCTGGCCATTACACTAACGATGTGACCCCTACGACAAGTAATTTAGGTTAGGGGAAATACTAGCTGCCAAGTCACCGACGCGGGATAAAACCCGACCCCACCACGCGAGGCCGCGCTGGCGGCCAAAGTCCGCCAGTAACCCTGGAGTTATCCTTTCGAGGGCTTACCCGGGGTGCCCGGCAATGGACACTTGTGGAGGACACCGTTCGGTTTTAGTCAGTTCATGCCCAACATAACCACCCCCGCTGGCCGGTGGGGGGTAGCCGAAGGGATATCCGCACGTAAGAAAAAAAAGGGGGAGTACTCGTAATTTCAGTTATTAATAATCTTTTTCTAACTATGGTTAAATTTACCATCCTAAAGTTGCTATAGGAATAATATTACAACCAAGATCCCATTGACATACACTGGGAGTCCTTGGGAAAAAATATGCACATACACAGTAGTGATAGTTCTGGTGATAAATAGTTGTAGTAAATATGATTGTTAAAGGTAGTTCATTTTAAACCAGGTCAAATGACTGTCATACCTCTCTGCTGAATCAGCAGTTCGTCAGGGGATGGTGCGGGACTTAAGTACCCAGCCGGTAGTGCTGGAGACCTCTCTCGTAAGTTTGTGACAGGCTGCAGTGGAGTCACGCGGAGACGATCCAGGCGCACCGGAATCTCGGCAAGCGCTGCGCGGGTACGCCTGCCACCATCTGGAGTCACCGCGCCCTCCATTGGGGCTGAAACCAAGAATTAATATTGAACCATCATCCTCATTACGAATTTTGCACTTTGGACGTCGAGGTCCGCTTATATTTCTGATTGGTTTTACGGGAGCGACTGCAGTCTGACCTCTCAACCTTGAGAGGAAAGCCTGCCTGCGAATGCCTCGTCCGTGGTAGGTCTGGTGGCGTCCAAAAACAGTGTATAGTAAACGAATGAACTATTTAACAGAGCATGCTAAATCTATGACCGCAACAGAAAACATTAATGAATGCATAATAAAACACTAAAATTAATTATATGTAAGACGTCTAATGATTATTATCGAAGGATTTTCTGTATTTTTGGTAACCCAACGAACCACCACCGTACTTTATAAAATGCTATGTCATTTAGAACTTAAAATATAATAAATTCGAGTTAAAGGAATAATACCTGTATATCAAAAAGTTCTGTAATGTTTCTGAATAGAATTCGGTGCAGAAAACAGAGAAAGCAAGCTTAATAGAAAATAAATACAACAACGAAATTGGCGCAAAAATTGACAAGTGCAACTGACACAGAACAATATACTTACAGACTATAAAATAAAGCAAGATTTTTTTAAAGATTTTATTGGCAACTGGATATAAAGTCTTTACTACCAATTTAAAAAAAAAGCATGCTTCAACCAGTGTTGCCAGTGGCAGATTGTCAAATATAACATGAGACAGCTCAAAAAGTTACATTTTCAGGGGGAAAAGTAACATCAATTTTTCATTAGAAAAACCTCAGTAGGTAGATACTTTGTTCTGTAAAAAAAGACCCTACAGACATAGGCTTGAATTAAAAAAATACAATGAATACTTCTTTTTATGGATTTACAAACAAAGGAGCTACAAGGGTTCACAGAAGAATCAGTAAATGTAAGTTGAGGGAGAGCGTGGATGGACGGAATTTTAGATGCGAGTGTTTTACCAACATTTGCGAAATGTCTGAGTTGATTAGGACGTGATTTTTATGGCAAATAGCTGATGTTATAGGCCGTTATTTAGGCTCCTTTCACCATAGAAGAAGCATTAGGGTTCCGTGCAAAAAATTAAAACCCAGATCTAAGTCCAAGACGACAAAGTCGCGGGCACAGTTACTTAATCTTCCATAAACCGCCAGTGAGAACCATTTATTGTTAGCGTGGCATTAAGCCTAGTATTGGCTTATTAGAGAACTTTATGCATTGTTGGTAACTGTTGTCTCACCAATGCATAAAATTAAATCGAAGCATTCATTTTTGTAACATTTTTATTTTTGGTAATTTACATTTACAATTAACATTTTTTTGGATTTTACCTAATTCCTGTTACTTTGGACCCTCTCATGTTACTTTTAAGAGTTTAGTTCTTTCTTTGAGGGTTGGATAGAGTTATGTTTCATCAAAAGTGATTTGTTTGTTCGTTAACGAGTGTGCTAACCATTTGAGGATCGATTAGTTTTTGGTATGAAGGAGATGAGCTATCGAGTTGCTGTTTTCGGTAATAGATTCGTGCTGGGGTGAACCATTGCAAGATAAAAAAAAATCGAAAAAAAAAAAAAAAACGCAAAATCGAAAATCCCTTGTATTCGGCTGAGCTCGTCTCAGGAATTCAACTTGTTTTTTTATTTAGCCCCCGTCAATTGAATTCACCCCTCTTGATGCTAATACGGGCCACCATTCCAGATACTATCGATGCTATCGATCCTCAAATGGTTAGCACACTCGTTAACGAACAAACAAATCACTTTTGATGAAACATAACTCTATCCAACCCTCAAAGAAAGAACTAAACTCTTAAAAGTAATATGAGAGGGTCCAAAGTAACAGGAATTAGGTAAAATCCAAAAAAAAATGTTAATTGTAAATGTAAATTACCAAAAATAAAAATGTTACAAAAATGAATGCTTCGATTTAATTTTATGCATTGGTGAGACAACAGTTACGAACAATGCATAAAGTTCTCTAATAAGCCAATACTAGGCTTAATGCCACGCTAACAATAAATGGTTCTCACTGGCGGTTTATGGAAGATTAAGTAACTGTGCCCGCGACTTTGTCCTCTTGGACTTAGATCTGGGTTTTAATTTTTTGCACGGAACCCTAATGCTTCTTCTATGGTGAAAGGAGCCTAAATAACGGCCTATAACATCAGCTATTTGCCATAAAAATCACGTCCTAATCAACTCAGACATTTCGCAAATGTTGGTAAAACACTCGCATCTAAAATTCCGTCCATCCACGCTCTCCCTCAACTTACATTTACTGATTCTTCTGTGAACCCTTGTAGCTCCTTTGTGTTATTATCAACGGGCTCTGAGGAAGTTGCATCTATTTTAATTTCCTTGTCATCGGATTGTGCCGTAGGATTGGATAATATATCAACAGTTCTACTTAAGCGATACAGTACCAAGTTGATACCCGTTCTTACACAAATTTATAATCTTTGTTTAGACTCTGGCACATTTCCCACCTACTTTAAAAAGTCTCTGATTCATCCAGTTTACAAGAGTGGGGATAGAGAGTGCGTCAACAATTATCGTCCAATTGCAGTGCTTCCCATAATGTCTAAGATTCTGGAACGTATAATTAATAATAGGCTAATGAATTACCATGAAGATAAAAACCTTTTATCTCCAAGTCAATATGGCTTTAGGCGCAATAAATCTACCTCGGATGCTGTCCTAGACCTAACAAACCATATAGTGAAAAGTCTAGACAGTAAGAAGAAAGTCCTAACAATTTTCTTAGATGTTGCAAAAGCCTTTGACACAGTTTCTATTCCACTTCTGCTGCGAAAGTTAGAGAGCATTGGTGTTAGAGGATTGCCCCTTGCCATTTTCAGAGACTATCTACAACATAGAACCCAATGTGTTAAAATCTGTGAACATATGGGTAACGAACTTCCTGTTACATTTGGTGTTCTACAGGGCAGTGTGATCGGTCCAACTCTCTTCTTGGTGTATATTAACCAGCTCTGTCAAATAAGCTTGCCTAACATCAGGATCACAGCGTTCGCAGATGATACGGCTCTCACTATCACGGGAAATGACTGGCAAGAGACATTTACAACGGCTTAGCTTGGACTTAATTCGATCTCATCTTGGTTGGCTCAAAACTCTGACTCTAAATGTCAGCAAAACCAAATTTATGAGCTTTACTTTTAGGCTACGAACCCAGCCACCAAGCTCAATGTCTCTTAAAGTCCACTCGTGCCAGGCTCCTCACGACCAGAGCTGCAATTGCCCTTTACTCGAGAGTGCATCAGCCATCAAATATTTGGGCATTACAATTGATGTCAATTTGAAATTTTCACAACACCTTGAAATTCTACAGGGCAGAGTCAGACGACTTATATATATTTTTAAATCCCTTCGTCATGTGGCCGAGCCCCGAATTTTTAGACGGGTTTCATACGCACTATGTCAATCGCTATTGACGTATTGTATATCGACATGGGGAGGTGCGTCTAAAACAGTACTCCTTGAATTGGAAAGAGCACAGAGAGTTGTTCTTAAAGTGAGTACTTTCCGTGAGTTTACTTTTCCTACCACTGAACTTTATAGAAATTGCGAAGTCTTAACAGTAAGGCAATTATTTATATACCAAACGGTCCTTTTGCAGCATGCTGCGTCTCCTTATGTAAATATCACAAGAAGGCGTAGGGACAGGATATGTGTCACAAACAAGGCAAATTTCAGCCATCCCCAAAAATTTAATTATTTTTTAGCCCCTACTTTATACAACAAAGTAAATAGATTGCTTCCCATATATCATTTGTCCAACAAAGCTTAAAGGGCTAGTGTTCGTGAGTAGCTCTTGGGGCTGACGTATCGGGAGACAGAGAGCCTGATTGTTTTTAGTATTTAACTAGAATAATATCGAAAAGCACGGAATTTGAATTGACGGATCTGGAAAGCTGTCAAAAATTTTTTTCCTTCGTTTTTAATTTATTAACATACTTGAAGAAAATAAACGAAATAGTGGATAGCTGGCACACGAGGGAGTGAAGTTTTTCCATCCAAAATTAATATTTTGGTATTTTTTTATCTAAATTTAAAATTTGTCGAGCAGATTGTAAGTACCTATAGTAAATAGTATTTTAGTTCAAGGAAGGCGTCCATAATGGAGTTCATGGACGCTCTCCCTCCCCCCAAACCTCCAGATATTCATCATCCTCCGAATAACATGGATGTAGTTGTTGCGTCAGCAAAGAGGCAGTTGTGCCATAAAGAGGATTCAAATCATGCTAGGAAAATTCATGTTTCTAACACAGAGCTCCCCAAAGCGTCAATTCAACAGCTATTTATTCACCCGACTTTGGTTGTAGGGGTTAAAGCTTACAAAAACTCAGATAAAGGTCCATTTTTGGTCCACGTGTCAAAGGTAGAGACAGCTCCCTTGACTGCGGCTTCAATCGCTATGAGACCTATCAAGTTTGGCCAATTCCTAAGCAAATTTAATGTTCGTAATATCTGTTCTGATGGCATAAAAAAAGTGGGGAGAAACAAGGTTTCAATTGAATTTGTAACTTATATTGACGCCAACAATTTTCTCGATCATCCTTTACTGCAATCAAATGACTACGTTGCTACAATCCCTACATACAACATTACCAAAATGGGAGTAGTTCGTCAGGTGCCAGTAGACCTGGCCATGGATGAATTTGTAGATTCTCTTCATTACACGAAAGGATGCGGTGAGGTTCTGAAAGCCCGCCGCATCAACAGAAAAACTTTAGAGGAAGGTAGAACTGTTTGGGTTCCAACTCAAACGGTAGTTCTCACTTTTGAAGGTCAATTCCTCCCTGACAGAGTGTTCTCCTTTCACACCTCTCTCCCAGTCGTCCCATACACATTTCCAACTATTCAGTGTAACAATTGTTGTCGTTTCGGCCACATTAAAAGCCAGTGCCGCTCTACTCCTCGCTGTTTTAAATGTTCCCAAAATCACTCAGGTGAGGAATGCGACGTTGGGGAAAATAGAGCCTCCTGTCTTCACTGCTCTGGTCTTCATTATGCTACCAGCAAGGATTGCCCGGAGCAGGGGAGACAGAGATCCATCAAGATTCTCATGTCACAGGGCAACATCTCTTTCCAACAAGCTTCAGCTCAGATTCCCAACGTCAGAAGACCGTACGCTGAAGTAGCTCAGTCCGCAGTCCCCTTTCATTCAACTTCTTCTCAATTCCACCTTCCTCAATCTAGCCATCCTATAAACATCTCTTCCTCCCCTCAAAGGCGATACACTAAAACGGTATACTCGCAACCCCGTCCAAAAGCCCCATTGGGTAGTTCTTACGACAGGGCAGCCCATCAATCAATCGTTAGAAACGAACCATCTACTCTTCCCAATGGCTGTGCTATCCTGCCCCAATCAAATCCCGGTCCTGTAGTCCAGGAGGCTCTTTTGGGAACCCTTCTCAACTTAATCCTTGAAATAATCTCCAGCCAAAACCATAATCTACCGTCCCACGTTGCCCAAAAACTATTCAGTATTATCAGCTCCCTCAATCCTCATGCCGCAGACTACGGTCCTTCAATGGAACGTTAAAAGCATTCGAAGAAGAAAGCCTGATCTTCTTCATCTAATTAACAAATATCATCCATTTGTTATTGCCATCTCAGAGACATGGCTAGTGCCTGGGGCTCGGTTCAGAGTCCCGGGATACTCCTGCCTTCGGGATGACAGAGCGGATGGATATGCGGGCAGCGCTTTACTAGTAAAGCGCTCCCTCCCCTTTTCTTATCTTCCTCTTCCTTCTATTACCCCTGAGATCAATGTCGTGGCCTTAAGGGCTTTCGAAATCTCGTTCATTTCTATATACATCCCTCACCCTCATTCTAGCATGATTGCTGATATCTTATATGTTATTTCATCTGTTCCTCCCCCTGTACTCTTGTTGGGCGATTTTAATGCTCATCACACTTTATGGGGTTCATGGCATGATGATGATTTTGGATTAGCAATCCTTGAAGCGTTTGATGAAGCAAATCTTTGTCTCATCAATGATGGTTCTCCAACTCGCAGAGTCTATCCTAACCAAAATCCCAGTAGTGCCGTGGATCTATCCGTCTGTTCACCATCCTTAGCCTCCTCACTCTCCTGGCATATTTTACCTCTTTCTTATGGCAGTGACCATTTTCCTATAATCATTTCCATTACCAATAGAGCAGCCCCTGCTTACAATTTTTCCCCTTCCATGAAATATCGTCTGTCTGATGTTGATTGGTCCTCTTACGCTTCTATTCTGGACTCCAAAGTTGGAGCTCTGCCGTCTCCTGTTAGCAACAACCTTGTTGATTGCTATTCAAAGTTTTCAGATACAATAATTGCATCAGCTGATGAATTATTTCCTGTTAAAAAACGTCATGAGTTTCGAGTCTCAACCCCTTGGTGGGATCATGAATGTTCTGCTGCGGTAAAAGAAAGGAAAAACGCTGAAAAAAAATACAATTCTGCCATGACTACAGAGAACTTTCTTTTTTACAAACAAAAAGTTGCACTGGCAAGAAAGCTTTTTTCTAAGAAAAAGAAAGAAGGCTGGCTTCGCTTTTGCGAAAGACTTTCCCCAAAAACTCCTTCTACTCTAATTTGGAGACAAATTAAGCGTTTTAGAGGGTCTCTTAACATTGTCGACATCTCGTCCAACGAACCTCATGTTTGGCTTGAGGACTTTGCGAGTAAGATGTCCCCCTCGTTTGTTCCTTATGTTGACTTTTTTCCTTCACCTCCAATTCATATCCCAAGCTCAAACTTTTTGGATCGTCCATTTCATCTTTCAGAGCTGCAGCTGGCACTTGACGGATTGGTAGATTCTTCTCCGGGTGCAGACGGGATCCCTTACTCTTTTCTTAAAAATGCCTCTGAGATTGCCAAATCATATTACCTGGAGCTAATAAACCTTTTTTTTGAAATTGGTTTAGTTCCTGAGGCTTGGAAGTCTCAAGTTATTATCCCAATCCTTAAGCCAGGGAAGAACCCATCAGATCCGAATAGTTACAGGCCTATAGCCTTATCTTCTGTCATGGCCAAAATAACGGAACACATGATTAAACACCGCTTAGAATGGTTTATTGAAAATAGTAGTTTATTGGCAAAGACTCAGTATGGTTTCAGAAAGGGTATGAGCACAATAGATAGTCTTAGCTTACTCACATCCGACATCCGTCTCTCCATTTTAAAGAAAGAATTCTTGCTGGGAGTTTTTCTAGATATTTCCTCAGCATATGACAGCGTCCTCCTTTCGGTCCTCAGGAATAAACTCATCAACCAACTATCCATCCCTGAGAAATTAGTCCGTTTTATCTGTAACCTCTTTATGGAGAGATCCATTATGGTCAAACATCAAAATTTTAAAATTCCGTCAAGAACAGTTTGGAGAGGTCTTCCGCAAGGTTCTGTTCTTAGTCCCTTGCTGTACAGTCTTTACACTTATGATCTGGAATTATCGGTTATTCCCCTATGCCAATTATTACAGTACGCTGATGATCTTGCTCTATATGTCACCGATAAATCTTTAGAATCGGCTGTTGGCCGTTTGAATACATCTCTTAGCTATTTGTCTATCTGGCTTAATCAACATGGGTTATCCTTATCAGCTTCCAAAAGTAAAGCTGTGGTTTTCACGAGGAAAAAACAAATTCCTCCTGTTTCTATTGTAATTGATAGTGAGATTATTCCTTTGGAAAATAAAGTGAAATTTCTAGGTGTTTGGTTGGACTCCAGACTCACCGGTACTGTTCACATTGATTATGTGGCTCAAAAATGTGAAAACAACATTAATATTCTTCGCTCCTTATCTGGTGTATGGTGGGGTGCGCATCCCTACACTCAAAAACTCCTATATAACGCTATAATACGTAGTCACATGGATTACGGACTATTCTTGTTAGACCCTTGTAATCTGTCGGGTCTTCAAAAGTTAGATAAGATCCAAGCTAAATGTCTACGCATTATACTTGGTGCTATGCGTTCGTCTCCTATCAACGCAATGCAAGTTGAGTGTGGGGATCCCCCTCTAACTTTGCGCAGACAATTTTTAGCCAATCGGTACTTTTTTAAAATTGCCCAATCTTTAGACCATCCACTTTTTCGTAAGCTAGACGATCTGTCTCTCTTCTATGATTCGCATAATAATCGCTCAAATTCGAAACCTCCCTGTCTTCTCAGTGCCTACCTTTATTTTTCACGTCTTTCTAACCCACTTTTTCAATCCCGCTTATTGCCACTGTACTCAGTTTCTTATGATTCTCTCATTTATCAACCCAACATCATTCTGGACTTCAGTATTGACAAAGGCACTATTGAAGCGAATAGAGTTTTTGCCAACATAGTCCAGACTTCATATAAAGATTGGGTTCTTCTTTACACTGACGCTTCCAAAGTTTCTAACGATAGTCCCGTTGGTGTTGCAGTTTGGATCCCTTTCACTCATATCATACTAAGCTACAAATGTCCCCCTATTACTTCAGTTTTTACAGGAGAAGCCCTCGCTATATTAGAGGCCATTCGCTTCATTAAATCGCATAATTTATATAAGACTCTCATTTTTTCAGACTCCAAAAGTTGCCTTCAGGCCATTTTGTCCAACCCCTTCCGATCTAAATCTAGTTTCCCCGTAATTCTTCAAATTAGAGAGGAGCTGCTTCAATGCCACCATCTGGACATCAATATCATCTTAGCCTGGATTCCTGGTCACTCGGGCATTCAGGGCAATGAAACTGCTGACTCTTGTGCCAGGTGTGCCATTGAAACAGGCTCTGTCGATCACAACCAAGTTTTTTGCCATGATATCTGCACCACTTTTAAGTCAACGTTGGTTGAATCCTGGAATAAGTTTTGGCAAATTTCAAAGTCAATTAGAGGTAAGTTTTACGGGGATATTCAACCCTCTATTCCCTTTAAACCCTGGTTCTCTAATCATAAATATAGGCATTTTGATAAACCGATCACATCCACAATTTGCCGCCTTCGCTTTAACCACTCTTGCACTCCTGCTTTCTTGGCCAAACTGAGGATTAGGGACTCCTCGCTTTGTGAATGCGGTCTGGATGAAGGGCACGTGGACCATTTATTTTTCAGTTGTCCTAGACTGAGATTCTCGCTTTATGATGTTCTTCCTACTCACGTTCCCCGTCCTACTTCCTTTAAATTGCTTCTTTCCCTTGTGCATTCCCCTTTTGTAAATTTTTTGTATAGACATATTAAAATGAATAAAATTAAATTGTAAGTATTTAATTATGTATATTCCTATTTTTAGTGATAATTTTTGAGTTTTCGTCTTTAATAACTAATCTAACATAAATTCACATTCTTTGTTAGTTGCAACTTTGCAACTCGACTTGGGGAGTGTTTAAGTTCCTCTTTTGCCATTTGTCGTCATCTGGCTACTAGTATTTAATCTGTGGTCGTCATATTACTCGTATAATAAAATAACGCGCAACTGCTCCACAAGGCCATATTCAAGAATTGAATTGAATTGCAATCTGCTTGATTACATGTTTATTTTTTGGCCTATCTTTCCACCGGTCAAACTTCCTTTCGTTTACTGGTCTATCTCTAACTCGACACTGGCAAAATTGTGGTGTTTGCTCCACAAGGCCATAATCAAGAATTGAATTGAATTGAATAGTATTTAACTAAATGACAGATACGCATTTACCACACTTCTACGTACTCTACAGGCACACACAAACATACACTCTCTCACACACACATACACACACACACACATACACACATGACATCTCACACTTGAACTGTTTTTAGTAGTGTTATTTTTATTTCTTTACTTTTACTATTTATTTAATTAGTATTAAATTGTAATCTTTAGTTGTGTTCAAAGCATAATAACTGGTCACATACCGTCTCGCTTATGGTTTTTAGTGAAGTATAAGTTTAAGCTGAAAACTGGTATCTTTAATACAGGCTACTACGTATCCTAGCTAAGGTACCAGTTTCGCAGGCGACTCAGGCGCCGGAGGTCGCTTAACGACCTCCGTCCTCCATGAGCGCAGGCCTGGGGGTGGCAGGTGAGGCCGCCTGTCACCCCAGCAGAAGCAGTTCGGGACGGTGGGGCGACTAGCGCCCCTCCCCCAAACCGGGGCAAGACGGGGACACCGTGGTTCCTAAACCCGAGGGGGCCATCTCGAAACCGGAGATGGCCCAGGGTCAGTCGGGGTGCGAGGGATATGCTCTATGGGCAACCTTACACCCTGGCGTCTGCAGACCCGAGACGGCGTGCGGATTTAGTCGGTTCAACCGCACGAAAAAAAAAAAAAAAAAAGGTACCAGTTGTGAACTTAATTGTTATGTAACAAAAACCAATACCTGTACTGCAACACTATCTCATATTATATTGTATGATGTTTTTGTTCGCGTTTTCACCCTAGAGTAAGGGAGAGGCGGCGAGATAACCCCGGCGAGGCAAGCAGCAGTCGGCCAGGGCATTACGTCGATTGGCAGAGGATTTATCGAGCTATATCACGCCTCTTCCTAGTGTATTTAGAGTATTATTATTATTATTCCCATCAAAGTAATTCACGCCTCCCCCTAGTTTGGGAGAGACGGCAAGATAACCCCGGCGAGGTGGGCAACAGTCGGCCGGGGTGTTAGGGCGATTGGCGATAGGCGATTATTATTATTATTTAAAAATAACCTGGAATAAATAGACTGAAAGACAGGTGAGTGTTAAGTCACCTTGAATAGTCTACAACTATAAAACAAATCTTTCACTTGCTATTGAATTTACACAATGGCGCTGATATTATTGCTTATCTCATAAAACTAATATAACTATACTACTGTTTTACTTATATTCCGTAATTTTGTTCAATTTGCCGTCGGATTATTATTAAGATATTTAAACTTTCAAATGGATTCGATCCGACACTCGGCTGAGAGTTGTACGTTTTGAGGTTATATTTGGCTTTTTTTACACTGCTGTCCTTGTATACACTCGGAAAATTAGTGTTTGTGTTGTTTTGGTGGTGGGATATCACCTATAAGGTTAGTACTGTTCGTACGTATCGGCGTCCGCGCTCATTTCCATGGAAATGAGCGTGGAGGTGCACCTCCAGATTTACCTAAAAAAACGATGAAACGTTCTGCTGAACCGAACTCGACAGATACCGAAAGTAAAAAGACCCCTTCTCCAGCGGAATCCATCCAATCCGTCTACTCAAAACCGGGTTACGACCCGGATTCTAAACTCGAATACTCAAGTTCTGATAAAGGTCCCTATATTGTATTTGTTTCGAGATTAGAGCAGGACCCAAAGAATGGCTTAGCTTTTAAATCCTTAAGATTTCCTCTATAGAAATAAAGTAGAAAACATTAAAGTGGGCGGTATAAAAAATAGTGGTCGAAATAGGGTGAGCGTGGAGTTCGTTTCAGCAGATGCGGCAAATAACTTTTTGAATCTCGTTTTGTTAAAAGAACACAATTATGTTGCTAACATCCCAAGCTTCAACATATTTCGCATGGGAGTGGTAAGGGATATTCCCACTGATTGGACGCTGGAGGAATTGGTTGGGGGTATCTCCTCTACTGCTGGAGAAGTGGTGAGAGCTAGACGGCTCAATACCAAAATTAGAAGAGATGATGTTTCCGTGTGGGTCCCATCCATCCCATTTTAACTTTTTTGGGCCAGGTTCTTCCGGATAGAATATTTTGTTTTAATGCATCACTCCCAGTTTCCCTTTACCAGCAGCAAACGATACAATGCAGGAACTGCTGTCGATTTGGGCACATTGCCAAGCAATGCAGATCGAAGGCCCGTTGTTATAAGTGTTCACAATCTCATGCGGGTGATTCCTGTACTGTCATAGATATTTCATGCTTTCTATGCTCTGGCGGTAACCACCTGGCTACCGACAGAAGATGCCCCGAACATAGCAGGCAAAAATCTATCAAAATTATTATGTCCGAGGAAAATATTAGTTATGCTGAAGCCTCCTCTAGACTTCCTCAACGCCATAGACTCCTCTATTCTGAGGCTGCTGCTAGGCCCCAAACTCCTATGCACTCCTCTCTCGTTTTGCCTCCTGTACCTTCTCCCTCATCTCCCTCTTCGGTATCATACAAAAAAACAATTTCTCTCCCCTTACGTCCTAGGTTTGTTCCAGGGAAGTCTTTTGATGTTCATGAACATAATGGAATAACTAATTCTCCTCCCTCTTCTCAACCTAATGGTGCTGTATCAGTCCCCCTACAGAAACTACTCCACTGGCCACCCCAAATGATAATCTTGTCCAGCTACTACTTTGTTCACTTATAAATATTCTGACGAAAATGTCAGACGCTCTACCGCACGACGTTGCTGTTCTCGTAGAACAACTACTGGTGATCATCTCAAAAAATAATACCAACAATGGATCTCAAACTCCTACAATGGAACTGTAAGAGTATTCGTCGCAGAAAGCCAAATCTCATCGATTTAATAAATCGACACAATCTTGTTATCTTGGCTATCCAAGAAACTTTATTAAAACCTGCATCCCATTTTAGGGTCCCTGGTTTCTTTTGCCTGCGAGATGATAGAGACAACGGTTGGGCGGGTTGTGCTCTGCTGATCAAAAGGAACATCACATTCTCCCAAATTCAACTCCCTGCTCATGATCCTGGATTACACATAGTTGCCATTAGAACAATGAATACTTCTATTATCTCTGTATACATTCCTCATCCTGACCGCAGTATCTTCTCTGAAGTAAATTCTATCCTCTCGTCCATCCCTTCTCCAATGGTTGTATTAGGTGACTTTAACTGTCGGCATACTCTATGGGGTTCGCACTGCAATGACTCGATTGCCACATCTATTCTTGACATCCTAGATGATTTAAATTTATGTGTCTTAAATGATGGGTCTGCAACCCGCAGAGTCCCTCCGACACAAAACATCAGTGTCCCAGATTTATCCTTGTCTTCTGATTCTCTAACCCCACTCCTGTCTTGGTCTACTCTTCCTAATACTCTTGGTAGTGATCACTTCCCAATCTTAATCTCTTATTTTCAGGCTACAGCCCCTCCTCCCTGTCTCCATGAACCCCTCCTAAAGTACAAACTTAATAAAGCTAATTGGGAGATGTATTCCTCATCACTAGACACAGAATTGGCATCTCTCCCTCAGCCTAACTCATCTAATTTTCTTTCGTCATATGATTACCTAATCTCAGCAATAAAATCAGCCGCTGACTCTTGCATTCCCCACAAAAAAGCATCCAAACTGCTCACTCCCTCCCCGCCCTGGTGGGATTCAGAATGTACAGAGAGTGTTCAGAAACGCACAGATGCTGAGAACAAATTTGCACTCTCCGTATCCATGACAGATTACGTCAATTTCAAAAAGACTGCGGCTTCTACATCTAGGCTTTTGTCAAAAAAAAATCACTGGGTTGGCGTAAATTTTGTGAATCCCTATCTCCCCGATCTCCTCTTTCTTTTGTCTGGAAAAGAGTTAAATCATATAGAAGAAGTGTAGTAGATACAACTGTTTCAAGTAATGACCCAAACTCTTTCTTAAATGACTTTTTATCTGGTCTAGCCCCTCCTTATGCTCCTGAACTAGATTGTGTTTCCCTCTTACACCCTCCCAATCTCCCCACAACGCAAGATCATATGAATGACCGGTTTACGTTTGCCGAATTATCTTGTGCCCTTCGTCATCTTCGGGATTCATCTCCTGGCATTGATGGCATTCCATATTCTTTTATTTGCAAATCCTCTGACTCCTCGAAAACCTTCTTCCTCAGTATCCGTAATGCTATCTTTCTATCCGGTCAAATCCCAGAATCCTGGAAAACACAAATTGTTATTCCAATCCTGAAGCCAGGGAAGGACCCAAAAATCTCTTCCTCATATCGCCCTATTGCTCTATCCTCTGTCTTAGCCAAAATTATGGAAATCCGTATTAAAAACCGTCTGGAATGGATCTTAGAAAATAGGCAATTATTATCCTCTAGCCAATACGGTTTTAGAAAGGGTAAGGGCACTTTGGACAGTCTGAGTATCTTGACCTCAGAAATACGTTTGACGTTTTCTCGTAATGAGCATTCTATAGGGGTTTTTTTAGATATTTCTGCTGCCTATGACAATGTCCATCTTCCGCTACTCAGGCAGAAAATGCTTCAGCTGAGTATACCCGTGAGGTTGGTTCATATCATTTGCAACCTGCTCATGTGTCGTACAATATCTGTTCGATACCAGGGCAACACCCTTCCTTCCCACACTGTTTGGAAAGGCCTTCCACAAGGATCAGTCCTTAGCCCAATCCTCTATAACATCTACACTCTCGATCTAGATCTTTCTGTCAACTCTTTTTGCAAAATTCTGCAATATGCTGATGATGTTGCTCTTTTCTCTACTTCCCCCTCTTTTTCAGTCGCTGCCGATAATCTCAATACTGCTCTTTATTATTTGAAGAGCCAATTGCTCTCAGAACATAATCTGTCCCTCTCAGTTCCTAAATGTAGTGCAGTGGTTTTCACTCGCAAACGTTACACGCCTTACATCAACATCTCTGTTGGGAATGAATCAATCCCAATTTTAAATTCCGTAAAATTTTTAGGCCTTATTCTAGACTCCAAATTGACAGGTGCTCCCCACCTAAATTATGTCGTAGAAAAGTGTGAGAAGGGTGTGAATGTCATGCGGTCTCTGTCTGGGGTCAGGTGGGGTTCTCATCCTTTTTGCCAAAAACTTATATACAATGCTATTGTACGTAGTCACTTTGACTATGGTACTTTCCTACTCGAGCCATGCAATATATTGCCACTCTCCAAACTAGAAAAGATTCAGTCGAAGTGTCTTCGTATTATAACTGGCGCCATGAAGTGCTCTCCTATCAACGCCCTCCAAGTTGAATGCAGGGAACCTCCCCCTCATCTTTGCCGGCAATTTTTATGCGACAGGTTCCTCTTTAATGCAACCCAAATTAGTTCTCATCCCCTACTTCGTATACTAGAACAACTTACTTTCTTAGTCTCGTCTTCGGATTACTGGAAGAATAAATCCCCTCCGCTCCTCATAAACTCATAAAGAAAAATAATCAACCTCTCAGACCCTTTCCATCAATTCCCAATAAACCCCCTTTTTGATCTGGACTACCAATCCTTAACATTTCAACCAAGAATCATTCTTGATTTTGGCATCCCCAAAAAATGTTCATCAGCTAATCAAAGGTTTTTAAACATCTTAGGTAATGACTGGCCAGATTGGACGACCTTTTACACCGATGCTTCCAAATTGTCCCTAGATGCACCAGTCGGTTCTGCTGTATGGATTCCCAAATTTAGAGTCATTTTGAGTTTTAAGAGCCCTCCTTATAACTCCATTTTCACAGGAGAATCTATCGCTTTGCTAGAAGCCGTCACTTATGTACAATCACATAACCTTAATAAAACCCTCATATTGACGGATTCTCTAAGTTGTCTTACTGACTTATTGAAAAACCCCTTTAAATCTAGGAATAATTTTCCACTCACTCTTCAGATAAAAGCCATACTCTTCAAGTGTCACATGTCTGGTATTGATGTAGCTTTAGCATGGATCCCCAGCCACGTTAGCATTTCAGGTAATGAAACTGCAGATTCGTGCGCGAGATTGGCAGCTGGTACAGGATGCGTTACATACAACTACGCTTTCGCTCGGGATCTACGCACTTTATCCGGCGCTGGCCTGGATAAAACTTGGAACGACTTGTGGCAATCCTCTAGAGTAATCAAGGGCAAATTCTATGAGTCCATACAACCATCTATCCCTTCCAAGCCATGGTTCTTTAAGCATAAGCGTTTTAATAAGTTAACTACATCCATTATAATTCGCCTTCGATTAGGATTCGTCTGTACACCGGTATTCTTGGCTAAAATTAGAGTTCGGGACCACTCTCTGTGTGAGTGTGGTTTGGATGAAGGCAGTCTTGAGCATATTTTCTATTCTTGTCCAAGATTAGTGGTACCATTATACGATCTCCTCCCAAAACAGATTCCTCGACCTGTAAATTTGGCCTACTTACTTACCCTAGTATCCTCCCGCTTTATTAAGATCCTCTACAAATTTATATCTTTGAACGATATAAAACTATAATATCAACTATATACTTATATGAACTGTATAAATTAAATTATGTTAATGTTGGTTGAATACAAAACATACGCTTTGTAATCATCCAACCTCATAATAAATAACCAATCTAACTCTGAGCCCTAATTTAGATAGATCTATATATTTATTGCTATATGTTATTATTACTAACCTTACTAACACTTGTGTTGTCCCTTTTCAGTGACCGACAAGGATAAGCCTAAATTACTAGGTCATTGGCACATAAATACCTAGAGACCTCTATAAACGGTTAAATTGTAGACGAGAGGTGCGGGGTTCTAATGAACTATGAAGTAAGCAGCAAAACAGCAGACACACTTTTATCAATATATTTGAATTGCACACAAACTAGAGCTATGATATAATACAAACTAGGAACATGAGTACAATGGTTACACAATTACCATGTGCTGTTAAGACTGCCTATGTGTGGCAACTGCGTAACCTACTTGGTCAAGAGTTTGTGCAGGACTGCCGAGGAGCGGGTCACACGCCAACACCAGCACAACCCCCGCCGCACCGCGCGCGGGCCCTTCCTTCATTACGGTGCGCTGGCGCTGACCACATCTGTTAATACAATGGACCCATCCCTCGGCCACTAACAATAGGAACTTACCTAGGCCCGAGGAGCGGGTCTCCAGCCAACACTAAAACGGCCCCGACGCACAGCGTTTACGACCTTTTCCTTAATTACGGTGCGTTTGCGTTGGCCACATCTGGTAGTACAATGGAGACCCATCCCTCGGTTACAACAATGGAATCTTACCTACTTAACTTACTATTACACAAAATATTCTTAAATACTGCGTAGGTGCATTTCTTAAAATACCACGATTAGTCGTGCTCCTTAACACCACCCCCCAGTTGGAGGCTTCAACCGATAACTGAACCGGTAGTAGGTAGCACGGCTACTCGAGTTACGGGACGACGCAGCATCCCTGTACTTGTTTTTATGTCAACTACACGCACATGTCCGCCACTTCCCGGATACACTTTGTCTATTACGCCGCGGGGCCACACATTACGCGGTTGTTTACCGTCACATATAAACACTATATCACCCACTTTCACTGAGTTGCTTGCCGTAGTCCACTGCTTGCGTCTGCATGCACTGATAAAGAGAAGGACGCGCGCAGTAACACGCAAAACTCGCGTCCACGTAGAATAGCGCGTCACGTCGATCAGGGGTTGGGTGTTGTCACCCATTGCCAGTACTCTCTCGATGCGCTCTGTATCATCAGCGGGTAACTCCTCACAGCTGTAGCTCGGCCACGGTACCTGGGGATCACAGAGAAACGGAGGACCCGAAAGCCACATGCCTTTATTATTAGGCCAGTCCATCCTGGTTGCTTCGTCAGCAGGGTTGGACTCGGAAGGCACCCAGTGCCAGTTGCTCCTCTTGCTTAAACTGTCGATTTCGGCTAACCTATGAGAGACGTATTTTTGATAGTCTCGCGCGTCAGAGTTAATCCACATAAGAACTGTTTTTGAATCAGTCCAGAGGTAGAGGTTCTCTATATTGAGATCAATTTCGCCTTTTACTGTCACTGCCAGTCTGCATGCTAAAACTGCTGCCTGCAACTCGAGACGTGGGATGGATACTACTTTAACAGGTGCAACGCGCGCTTTTCCGGCTACCATCGAACATACTCTATTGCCCTCAATATCGGTACCCACTAGAAAGGCTACAGCGGCGTAAGCTTTCTCACTAGCGTCCCCAAAAACATGCAGATCCACCGCTGTCCGTTCCAAACCGTGCCAGCGAGGTACAGCCACATTTGATAAGGCTTTTAATTTGGAAAGCCACTGGAACCAAATAGCGGCCTCGGAGTCCTTGATGCACTCATCCCACAATATGCCCGACTGCCAAATACGTTGCATAAGGACTCGAGATTGTATAATGCACGGGTACACGAACCCAAGCGGATCAAAAATGCTCATTATGAACCTGAGAAACTCGCGCTTGGTAGGCTTAATCTGACCTTCTACTAATTCCGTTGAAAGACGCTTAAATGAGAGATCGAATCTCATACAGTCACTTGACGAGCACCATATCATTCCTAAAGTGCGTGCGCTGTCAGATTTATCTAGCTTGACTCGGCCTGGAACAACATCTGGTAACATTTCACGTAATTCGGGTGAATTCGTCACCCACCCCCTGATATCAAAACCACCGGCTCGGTGTATGTGGGTGACGTCCGCGATCAGCTGTTGTGCCGTGTCAATAGAGTCTACACTGTCTATATAATCGTCTACATAGTGCCTTTTCCGTATGGCTTCAACCGCGGCGGGATGTGAATCTTTGTATTGCTCTGCATTTTTATTCAACACGTAAATGGCTGAAGTGGGAGAGGAAGCCGCGCCGAAGATCATCGAGGTCATGACATAAATTGAAGGTTCTTCAATTCTGTCTTGACCGCGCCACAGAAACAATTGAGCCCCCTGATCTGCTTCGCGGATTTTCACTCGCAGAAACATATCCTCTATGTCGGCAGTGAAGGCTATACGGCCGGTCCGGAATCTAATAAGAATTCCTAACAAGGAATTCATCAAATCTGGCCCACTAAGTAAATTACAGTTCAGCGATGCGCCTTTATACGAAGCGGCTGCATCAAAGACTAGCCGCAGTTTACCTGGCTTGTTGGGGTTTGAGACTCCCAAGTGAGGTAAATACCATACCGGACTTGCCCTAATGCCTTCAACTTTGCGTGCGTACCCCGAAGTCAACAATCGGGCTACCTGTTTTGCATAAGCATCCCCAAATTCAGGATCACGATCCATCTTTCTCTCTCTATCCCAGCGAGGCGTTTGCGCGCATATTCGTAATTATCGGGCATTTCGACGTTATTACGGGACCACAACAAGCCTACTTCCCACTGCTGGACGTTATCGGGGGAGCGGCGACACGTTGTATTTAGTGTTTCCAACGCACGTTCCGAATTACAATCTTTGCGAAGTACATGCGAAATGCCTATTGCCTCTAACTCAAACTGACTTTTCACTAACGCATGTAAATCGTCATGAGGTACGGACATGCAGTTGGCAGAATGGAACTCGCTGCTATTAACCCTTCCACCTAGCGGGCCATGGACGACCCAACCTAACCTGGTAAGTGAAGCAACTGGACGACCAGATTTACCTTGACGAATCTCCTCTCCAACGATGAGCTTCCAGTTGTCCTGTCCCAACAATAGCATAGGCTTCGCGTCCTTCATCTCGCTGCAATCCAGACCCCGTAGGTGAGCGTTGTCTCTGATCACTCGCGCTGGTAACGTCTGAGACGGCAAGTTCACGTTACGTAGAGTACGCACTACAATTTTATGGTTCGCTCCGTTCGGTCCGCGCACTATAACCTTAACACTACGTGAGTTGTTGTCGGTCACACAATGACCGCGGGCCGTCATCAACTTAAGAGGCACTATTGGTCCGTCTACATCACTTGTGAATTTGTCATCTAAAATGGATACGGATGCGCCGTCGTCCAATAATGCGTACGTTGATTGTTCGACCCCATAATTAGTCACAATAGTTACCGGTAACACTTTTAACAAGGCCCGCGCACGACTCTCACCAACATTTGTCAGAGTTTCATATCTAACCTGCGGGGGTGAGGTCTCAAGCGGCGATGTTGCATCAGGCGGCGTCGGTACGTTAGACGGTGGCTCCACTTCGGACGGCGGTGCCACGTTGCGATCTTTATGCAGTAACTCATGGTGTGGCCCATTACACTTACTGCAACGTTGCGCGCGACAATATCTTCTTGCGTGACACTTAACAATACACTTACCGCATATTCTATTTTGTACGAGCAAGTCCCAACGTTCATTTACAGAAATATTCTTAAAGTCTCTACATTCACTTAAATTATGGTTCCCTTTACACTTAACACAAGTAACCTTATTTTTACTGGTCTCAGTCCTCGTAAATGCGGCGATTGACTCTACCTGCGTATGCACGCGATGATTTGCTCCACTGGTTCGCACTGGCGCTAAACCCTTATCTCTGTCGCGGCGGGCGGCCGCCAACGATCCGAATGCCGGGTCGCCGCGGGCGCCGAATTTTCTATTCGCGTCGGTGTAACTTGCGTCGTTTAAGCTCATCGGAACATGATATGAGGACGCACGAGTTAATTCACTGAGGAAGTCCACTAAAATATTTAAGTTTGGAGACACTCTTAGATCAATGCCACTGTTATTATCCAAACGCATCGCAAATTGTCCGTACTGAGAGCGTTGGTATGGTGTTAACTTGTTTAATAGTTCAGTCACTAATTGTGGATTATTTATATATCCGTCCGCACGTATACTTCTTAGCACTGCTACACAATTTCGAACCGTACTCGTGAATTTACGAAGTTCATGTCCATTTTCGGAAACTTTCGGTAAATCCCGCACTTTCTTTATAGCACACTCTAACAATCGAATAGGGTGTCCGAACTCGTCTTGAAGGGCCTCAAGCACTTCTTCAGGATCTGATGATGTTCTCAGTAGGTCCCGAACTGCAGCTTTCGCCTCACCGACGAGCGCCACCCTTAGGCGCGCCATATTCTCCAGCGGTCGAAAATCATGCATCATACTGGTGCTACGATATGCTTGCTGAAAACTCAGCCAATCTGCGGCATTACCATCGAATTGTGGTATCTCGTACACTTGTCGCGGTACATTTCGCCCCTGCCCTAGCTTGCTGATAGCCTCTGCTAGCCGATCAATATCTGTTAGAGCCTGGTTCTTCGGCGGCATAGGCGACGCTTCGGATGGCGGATGTAATGGAGAGGGCGCACGTGTCGTGGTTGGAGGCACCACGTGCATCGTAGAGACAGGCGCGTGGGTGGCAGCATATGCCACGTGTGTCGAAGCGTCGGGTGCGTGAGGGGCAAGTGGCGCCAAGTGTATCGAAGCGTCGTGTACGTGGGCGGCAGAAGACGCCACGCGCATTGGAGTGTTGGTCGCATGGGCGGCCGCGGATGCCACGTGCATTGTAGCGTCGGTTGCGTGAGGGGCAGCGGACACCACGTGCATTGAAGCGTCGGTCACGTGGGGGGCAGCGGATGTCACATACCTTGAAGCATCGTTGCCAGGCGCGGAACGCTCGTTCATGCGGGGGCCGGCGGATGCGTCGTCTAGCCAGCGCGTCGCGCGTTCCGATATCTCATCGCTTGCCACGCTTCTCGGTGCTCCATTTCGCTCCATGAGGTCTTCTTGTGCTGCTATTTCCGCCATATCGAGTGCGAGTTTCTTTTTTGCCAGACCTTCTTGTATCCGCGCAAACTTCAGCTCCGCTTCATATTCAGCGCGCATTCGTAGCGCGTCGCGGCCTGCCTGGCTCATCCTTGACGATGCGTGGCTGACGCTATACGGCGCACGAACTGTGCGTACTGAAGCCGGTGTTAGCTCCGATGGCGGTAATTCCCTATGGTCACTTAGACCACCTACCACGGAGCTCCTAGCGGGCTGCTGCGGCGCTCTTACCTGAAGATCCGGGGGTGATGAATCTCGTAATCCCAATTCTGAGCCTGTTAAATTATTCATTGCTTTTGTTGCACTCCGTGTCTGTCGCTTTCCACTGTAACTCATGGTTACTTACTTCAATCCGGCTCGAAGGACCAGTTTTGTAGACGAGAGGTGCGGGGTTCTAATGAACTATGAAGTAAGCAGCAAAACAGCAGACACACTTTTATCAATATATTTGAATTGCACACAAACTAGAGCTATGATATAATACAAACTAGGAACATGAGTACAATGGTTACACAATTACCATGTGCTGTTAAGACTGCCTATGTGTGGCAACTGCGTAACCTACTTGGTCAAGAGTTTGTGCAGGACTGCCGAGGAGCGGGTCACACGCCAACACCAGCACAACCCCCCGCCGCACCGCGCGCGGGCCCTTCCTTCATTACGGTGCGCTGGCGCTGACCACATCTGTTAATACAATGGACCCATCCCTCGGCCACTAACAATAGGAACTTACCTAGGCCCGAGGAGCGGGTCTCCAGCCAACACTAAAACGGCCCCGACGCACAGCGTTTACGACCTTTTCCTTAATTACGGTGCGTTTGCGTTGGCCACATCTGGTAGTACAATGGAGACCCATCCCTCGGTTACAACAATGGAATCTTACCTACTTAACTTACTATTACACAAAATATTCTTAAATACTGCGTAGGTGCATTTCTTAAAATACCACGATTAGTCGTGCTCCTTAACATAAATCTACTCTCCACCTTGAGGTTGGCAGAATCATCGGTGCCTAGATAACCGATGCTAGGAGCCATTTAAATAAAATAAGAAGAAGAAGAAGAAACTTTCAAATGCTAATGGAAAAAATGGAAAAAAAAAGAAGCTAAATTAAATAAATAGTGAAAAAAGAAACTTAAATATAAGTTATACCTATTTATTAATGTCAACGATAAGGATGGTTTTCAAAACCTAAGAAACTTCTTACTATGCCATTGCTTTCATACTATTGCGCAGTTTTGAATGTCAAGATAACTTTCTACTCATCACTTACTTTTAAAACACTGTCGCAATACTTACTTTTGACGCTCTGTGGAATTACTTACTTTTGACATCTGAATGCACAAAAGCTCTCCACCTCCACATATAATAATCTATGACCTCCACCGAAGCTCCTACACACCATACTACAACGGAATTATTTTACGAGTTATTATAAATTTAAACTCACTTTGCATAATGTGACTATGTTGAGTCGTTAAGAAACCGAAAACGGTTTGGCACTGTACGCCGGTCGCAGTGATGTATCTTGGAGTAGTACTGAATTGGTAATTACCTATGAATTATTATGAATCATTACTACTAATGATACTTAATAGTGCACGGGCTTAATCTGTTTAAGTTGGGGGGGGGGGTTAATTTTCGTGTAGGGTGGGGGTGTTTAGAAAGTAAAACAAAAATATGTATGAAATAACATTATTCATCATCCTCATAGCGATTTCTCAGTTACGTTCAAAGTTTGCTCTTAGGAGCCCGAGTTCCATTTATTGTTTTTATTGATATGTCGGCTTTTCCGTATGGTATGTGTAGGGAAGAATTGTTCGATATGATGCCCAAGGCCACATTCTAATACGCACTGCTCGCCACAGACAAGGAATTCATACTTACACGTTGCAACCGGCAACAGTGGGGACAGTGAGGTCTGGAAGAAACTTCATTGGTCTCCCTGCTGTGGTTTTCCCAAGTGATTACGATATGGAATTCTTCAAGAAGAACGTTCTTACAGAGTCGTGTTGCACACCCCCATAGGCAACGGAAACCGCTGCCCATCAGGTGGGCCGTGAGGTTGTCTGCCACCAAAAGGATATAAAAAAAAATAAAAGGAAAGCTGTGGTGATATAAGGAGTGGTATTCGTAAAATCCTTCCGCAAGGGTTTTTTCCGCCGCCATGCCCTTTAAGAAGTGAACCTTCGCTCATGTTTCCCGTCGCAGAGGATGTTAAAGCATCCGATCACTTTGCATCTTTGTTTGTGCGACAATCATTAAACATGGAAGTTGAGGCCTCATTCAAGACTGTTCCTTACGATTTTTACTGTCCATTAATACCAGATGCGCTCATAGAAAAAATTTGTTTAGTAAGCTCTAAATACTTTGCGTCCAAAAAGGCAGCGCGACTTCAAAAAAAACTTCATGGCCGCATTTCAGATATTGAAAAAGAAAAGCTTTAGCCATATATTCAAGGCGAGGCAAAGAAGTTTTGTGCTGCATCGGGGCTGATGTGGAATGGGTGGACGTCGACGACGTCACAATCCTAGACAGCCAACTAGCAGCAACATCTATAATTAGAGATGTTCCAGTGGCAGATCCACTTTCCGAGTGGGTTTTGAGCCCATGGACTGAAATTTAAATCTTATGTAAGTAAAGATGAATGATTAAAACCAAAGTTTATTATTACCAAAAAAAAAGTTATTAGTTCCTTTGTAAGTACAAATAAACATTCCTAAAAATTGTTACTTTGAAAAATAAACATTCCAATAAACCAAACGTGTATTCATGTTTTTCCTTTAGATTCTTACGTAATAAATATTACACTAGGGTAGGGGGGGGGGGGTCAGCCCATTCTTAATTTTTCTTATATAGGGTGGGGAGGGAGACAAAAACTAGCAAAAATAGTCTTACGTAATAAATGAATGGCCCCTTACCATCTGGAAGAGATTTCTTAAAGAAATAAGCAGTGCCTCTGCACTGCTTTTTCCACTAAAGTATTCATATATGAATAAATTTAAAAAACATTGACGTGCCTTAAAGAAAGGCAAGTTATGTATAGGTATTTATAACCATTTTTCATTTGTTAAATTCGTTGTAATGACCGCGGTAGCCTAGTGGTATGGGTAAAGGACTGCTGAGACGAGTTCTCGGGTTCGATCCCAGGTATTACCATGGCACACACCAATGACTTTTCGATGCTTTTCGAAGTTATGTGTGTATTTATCGCAGGCTTATAAGTGCCCGGTTAATGGCAATAGGCTCGCCACCTATTACATTGGGACCTAAACATAAACTGGCGAAATGTGGGTGCTAGCACCTCTGCCTACCCCTTCGGGGATATAGGCGTGAGTTTATGTTATGTTATGTTATGTATATTCGTTGTAATTGGGACATTTATGTAATGAATATTACTCAACATTTTGATATTATTAACCCAATTAATAATAACATATAGGATGGACCATTTACTTAGAAGTAGGTATTTAAGTATGTCAAAATATACTTTCGGTTCATAAATTTTATTTAGTTGGTTTCTTTTTCTTTAAGTATTAAATTTGTGTTAAATTTGTTTCACAAATATAGCTAAACATACAAACTCATAAAACATTAATAACAAATTAGGAAAATCAATGAAAGAATGTGATTATATCAACGTCAGATCGACCTACCTAAAGCTGTCAAAATACCCACCTGTATGAATTTTAAGCTCAACATGGAGCATCATGGAGTTCACTAGCCATTAAGATATTTGGCAAAATGTTGGAGATCTTACCGGTGATACACAGTGATAGAGATTTGAAAGAGTGCCCATACCACGGGGGCTCATCGCCTTCCAGGCCTCGATGAGATCTCCAACAGCTTTCCGATTCTTCGTGCGGTGAAGAGCAGCAGTCTGGACTTCTTTTTTTAGCTTTGTTAAAAAAATACTTAAAGCCATAAAATGTTAAATGTGTGGTTCAGTTAGCTAATATAAAATAAATAAATAAATAAATATTCTACGACATTTTACACAGCGCATTCTAGACCCAAAGTAAGCATAGTTTAACTAGCTTGTGTTATGGGTTCCAGACTGCGGATAAACATACTTAAATACTTTTTTTTTGTAAATACATACATATCATTGTTGTCATGCACCTTACGTAGTATTACTTACTATGTGGTCAATTTCCATCAAACCTTGGTTTGCAAAGTATCGTTGGTTCGACAAACGCACGACATCTATTATCTCTCGACTCCGTTTGGGACACGCCTGCACCCCAGTTCACCTGGCCAAAATTAGGGTTAGGGATCACTCTCTTTGCGAGTGCGGTTTGGACGAAGGTAATGTGGACCACATCTTTTTTTGTTGCCCTAACCAGCGTTTTTCACTGTATGAATTGTTACCGTCCCATATCCCTCGTCCCACATGTGTCAAATCTCTACTGTCCCTGGTTTTTACTCCTTGAGTTAGAATAATTGCGAAATATTATACATATTAATAAACTAAAATTATAAATAATTATATTTAAGTGTCCATAAATCACCTCTAGCTGTCATTGTATGTGTATCTACAGTATTTGTGTTGTCCTTTTGTTTAGATTCTGGTCGAAAAAACTCCATACTCAAACCAAACGGTCAAATCCTGAGCCACTTTATCTCCTTCGATAATAGCTCTATCTACGGGACATTGGCGGAATTGCTGCTTAAGGCACAGGAGCCATAATAAAGAATTGAATTGAATTGAATTACTATGTGGTCATGGTCATGCAGTTATAGAACGTCAGTTAAAAATAACGGGTAGGTACCTATTTGTAGAAATCGAAAAAAGTGTCAAATTAATTCGAAATGTGAAATCGACCCGAGAATATTAATGGATCGTAAAAATATCAGGTTTTAAAGTCAATAAAATCGTTGATTACGTTTGCACATCAATATCGTAAAATAAAATCGTAAAAATATCAGGTTTTAAAGTCAATAAAATCGTTGATTACGTTTGCACATCAATATCATGAATATTATCAATATTGTGAGTATCGCGATAAATATGCGATAAATATTGAATGTTTCCACGCGCCCCAACAGGTAATATATTTCATTCTGTTGTTCATTCATTCTCAATCATCATTGAATAATCGTGAATGGTCGTAAAACTCGTGAATGTTGAATTTTTTTTTGTCAAAATAAATCACGGATAGCTAAAAATTCACCATACAAAGTTAAACATTTTATTAATTTAACTGTCCTACACTCGTAAATGTTGAAAGTTTTTGTTATGAACAAATGCACATTCTTTATACAATATAAACATTCCGATAAAATTGGAAGGGAGTCGCGAAATGTAAAGTAGATAATGTTGTTCTGTAAAGTGAAATAAGTTTATTTTGTGGAAGTTATTCCGTGTTTTAAATATGCAGAGTGACTAACTATTCGTTTCGTTGCATTTGTGAAAGGCTGATGAGAAGTAGGTCAAATAAGTGGCGTAAACTTGAGTGTGCCGGTGCATCGTATGTTCTAGATTTAGTGCGAAAATGATGGGTTTTGAGGAGGACCATTAATTATCATGGAGAGGCTGTCCCATGATTTAAATCTGGCTCTGGAAGAAAGTAATTGTGGTCGGCAGGAGCGAAGGAAGCTGGGTCTCCGCAGGCGGACCAGGTCTGCCGGAAATCTGCGTTAGTGTTACATTTACACCTAAACAATAAAATTCTAAAATATATTCTTTTGTTAACTTTCAACAAATCTTTTTTTTTGTTTTTTTTTTTATTACTTTTATGACAAATTTAAGCTTACATACCATAATATTTTTCTAAATATGATCATAAAACCATAGGACATGCAGTTTGCCACATTCATTCCATTATGGTGTACTTGATACCCAATTAGAAATGATAAGTACTCACTGACACCTCACTTTGAGATACCAAACCGGGTTTTGGCTGCATAGGTAAGCATAAACATCATCTACTGAGTATATGTATAACTAGCGACCCCGGACCCGGCTTTGCCTTTGAATAAATTTGTAAAAAAATCCTATAACCAGATTGCAGCGCCACCAGTTTAAAAAAAAATTATATTTAGTCAGTCAAATTGACTGCACCATAGAATGGTGGCACCTACCTAGACGACCAATGGTAAATATAAGATAGCTATGAGAAGCTTTAAAATTGAACTTTGTGTTTGTTACTTTGAAAATGACAGACTTTAAGACAACCATTCATCCTTTATTTTACCGCTTCAGTAGCAAAATATTGAAAAAAACTGAGACAGAAGCAGCTATATGAAATTTCATGCTTCTTGCTTCGAAAATGACGAACTTTTCATATAACTATTCATTGCTTATTTTACCCCCTTAGTAGTAAAATATGAAAAACATTGATACACATATTCATTTATTTCTGAAAAGATGTACTTGTATGAAATTTCATGATCTTTAAAGGTTAACAACTTCCCATATAAACTTTCAACACAAATTTCACTCTCTTAGGGGAACATTTTTTTTTTTTTAATCTTTTTTTTATGGGGGTTTTTATCTATACAGACATGTCAACCCCATCGTATCATATACCGCTATACCTTAAAATTGCTTAATATAAAAGGATATAATGTAATTCAAAGTAGGTCTTAGTATCTAAAAGCTAAAGTAAGGGTAAAATTTTGAAAACTGTTGATACACATGCTCATTCATTTGTAACCATGTATGAAATTATAGCTTCTAATTTTTAAACTGACAGACTTCCATATAAACATAAAAACATTCATCCCTTATTTTGCCACCTTAGAAGTGAAAATCTCAAAAATTCTTAGTGGATGCCTACAACACAAAATTATCTGCGAAATTTTAAGTTTGTAGGTTGCTGGACCTACAAACTTAAAATTTCAACTGCTGGGTTTAGGCTCTGCTTTGATGAATAAGTCAGTCTGTCAGTCAGTTGGGAGTTTGGGACAATTAATTATATATGTATAGATATAATCATAATCTTAGGTTTTTGCTTGATATCCAATGACCCATAGTTATTCTAACTTGCGTATACTTATTCCATGCTCTAATCATTTTAGTAGATAACCCTAGACTGAGATCAAGACCTCGAATGCCACGGGGCTCAACGCTATGATGATGATGCTCTAGTTATAGTAGTAACAGTGATTTATAATAGTATATTGTACATACACACTCATTCTATGCTTCTGAGGTAATGCTGTTACCTTGGATAACCCTCAGATTACAGAGGCAATAAGTACAGACCAAGATTATGTTTGTGACTTAGTCCTGAGATCCTAAAACTGTTTACAGCAGCTGCAGTGACAGTTAGTCTGGTTGAAGATGGCAGTTCCAGTAGTCCACCGCAGGCTCCACTCATCACACAACCATTATCGGACTCGGACGACCCCCATCTCAATCTGCACAAGTCCAGCCTTAAATCCAGGCATTACTGTCAGATCGGTAACTTTGAGTCTGACTCTTTCAATGAAAACTTCTCACCTACCAGACCGGCTAATGCTCGGAGGAAACGGAAATATAAAAAGATGCCTGTAGAGTATGCAGATGGGAAGAGGTCACCTCCGATTGAAATACTGAGTGTGAGTACAGAGGTGAGTTTTACTGACCAAATAAAAAAAAATCTTTGCTCAGCATTAAACAAATTTTAGATAGTGTAAAACAAAACTGAGCTTATATATCCAGCGGTATATTCTATGCCTATAACCTGGTTTCAGACCAAATACAGAGTTTGGTGACATGTTGTTGTTTATACACCTTGATCTAATCTTTCTGGAATAACAGATGTGACTTCTTCACCTAAAGGTGACCTAAAAAACTGAGGTTCTCAATTGTGGCGTAGCGGTAGTGCATTCGACTGCTACGACTGGGGGTGCGGGTTCGATTCACGCTCAATGCAAATATTTGTATGCATGAATATGTCTATTTGCATTGGTCTGGGTGTTCCTATGTATAATATGTATGTATTTACAAAAAAAAATGTATATAAGTATGTTTATCCGCATTCTGGAACCCATAACACAAGCTAGTTAAACTATGCTTACTTTGGGTCTAGAAACGCTGTGTAAAATGTAATAGAATTATTTATTTTTATTTATATATTGTTTCTTATGTATATATGCATAACTTTTTACAACACATAACACATAACTTCACGCCTGTACCCGCGAAGGGGTAGGCAGAGGTGTATTACACACCCACGATTCGCCAGTTATGTTGAGGTCCCAATGTAATAGGGGGCGAGCCTATTCTCATCTACCGGGCACATTATTAAGCGAGCGATAATTATTATTTATTATTTTATTTAACTTTTTACACTGTGTCCCAATTTGATAATTCTTTTTTTATTGAAAAGGGTATACCCGAAGCTATCCCATATAAATTTGAAAAAAAAATCCAACACTAAGGGTAGGAAAACAGGCTATGATTGATTTTTCACTCACTGATTGTTGTAATGTATGACCACGTTTTTTTTTTTACAGAGTAGTCCGGTTTTGATAATTCTTTTATTGGATAGTAGTCTTTTTTTGGATGGTACCTCGAAGTTGGTTCCATATAAATTTGGAAAAAAATCTTACCGTAAGGGTGGGAAAATACAGGTGATTTATTGTTCACTCAGATTTTAATGTCAAGTTGATTATAGCCACGAAAATATCAAATAAAAACTTTTTAACATACGGCTCCGATATGAAGATCTAAGCATTTTAAAGTCTATACTATCTGCTGCTTTTGGCAGACGACAAAAATAAAAGATTGAATGTTTTATATTGGTAACCGAAATTACTAATGTTACACTCTGAACCCTTCAGCTAAGCTAAATTACTTGTGATAGAAGTGAGTTCACGTCGGTAGCGAAACCTCGGATTCAAACCCGGGACCTCTCGGTTGTAAGGTCGACTCCTTAACCACTAAGCTACTAACGCCGCAATGATCATATGATATAAAATGTAACGTTTCTTTGCAGCCAAACGCATCACCGGCAACAATTATTCTTCAAAGCCAAGTGTTATCACCTATGGTTCATGGAAACAGGCATAAAACACATGCGAAGCCTGAAAGGTTAGTATTTATTTGATTATCATCTATTGTCATTTTTTTTTATAGAAATAATATATTGTTCATAATAATAGGAATCCGATAACCCGATTGCAGCGCCACCTAGGAAAGAATATCATATTCTTTTATATCATTTGTCTGACAACAACAATGGTAAACATGGTCACTTAACAATGTATTATTATGAGTAATTTTTCCCTTGGGAACTTTAAGATTCTTGAAATAACACTAACATAACGTCTTGACATCCAAAACATAAAATTGTGTTCTCTGACTTTAAAAAAAAAATTACATTTAAATGTACATGAAATAGCAAGCCGATCTAAGCTGGAAAATCACTCTTCTTCCCAACGTGCCAAATCAAATGGCGGTATACTATGCCGTACCTCTATTTAATTCATAAAGCCTTGTACAGTCTAAGTGTTCAAATGTACGCGAAATCTAGGTATGTTGAATACGCGTACAGGCGTGAGTCGACACGCGTGCTCAAATTGTATACCTACGTGTACTGTAGGTACGGACCTATCGTATCTTGTGTACGCGTAACCGACTACGCGTACATTGGAACGCTTGTCCGTACAAGGCTTAACTACAATATTGTCAGCTAATCATAATGTATATCTTGTATTAACACTTCGTATGCTTTTTAGTTGTTTTTTCAGGAACGCGTTCTGCGGTAAAAGAAAATGGTCACACAGAGATAAGGGGGATAGCTGCGAAATGCGAGAGAGATCGTTCAGCGGCGGATGTTCCTCAAAATCCGCATACTTCTCCAAAAACGATTTCAAATCGCGAAAGTATGACACGGACGCACCTAAGAAGGAACCAGTACTACAGCCAGGAAAGATTGTTTTCAAATCCCAGAATACGGAAGATACGAAACCGTCGACTCTACCAAACACTCCGTCTTTACCCGGCAGTTCAAGCTTTAATTTCGTGTACAAGAATCTGTCTAAAAACGGTACCCCAACACTCTCCAAAATGACAGGATACAAAATAGAAACAGATCTCCCACCCTTTTTCAGTCCCAGCACAAGTACAGGCAAATTCTGCTTCGATGGAAAGTATCATAGAAAGTTCAAAATGTTGAATAAAACTTATCCGCAGAACTCTTTACGAAACCCTTTACAGTTCGACGATTCTAATAGCGGGATGGATTGTGCTGGCAACGAATCTAGCTCACTAAGCAGTAGTGATTCAGACGGGTTAGTGACAAATGACAGTGACAGAGAAGGAGACGACGAACTGACAGACTGGCCTGGCATCGAAGAGTTGAAAGTTTTCAACAAGAGTCTAACTTTCAAAACTTCAAAATCCGTAAACAATAATTCTCCTAAATCGACTAGCAACATGCCACCGCCGAAACGTCTGAAAAAGGAAAAAATGCTTGTCAAAAGTGGATGGGCCAGTTGCAAGAACAGATTCAAAAAGAAACGCCCTAAAGTTGATTCGGGAAACGATGACGATGCAATGATGTCGGATTCGAAAACTGTCGTCGATTTAGAAGAGGAGTTAGTTTCTAAAGAGAATCGAGACATACTTCAGCCACATTCCTCATTCAGTAGCTTTAGCGATATAAAGAACGCTGGAGTGTCCGGACAAAATGCGAATGAATCGTTTTTTCAGTCCTTTCAGGCGTTCCAGGAGAAATCGGCTCAAAAGGATGAATCTTTTAACCAGACGCCGCGAACAAATTTTTCGCTGCAGAAAACGTCGTCGAGCGATTTGAATCAAAGTGAAAAATCGCCGCAAAGCGATCATTATTACAGTGAGCATTCTATGGGGAATGCTGTTGTGACAGAAGTGAGAGAAATACGCGCAGGGTGTAGGAGGATACGAGACGAAAGACCGGGGTTTTTAATCCTGAGCGCTGCGAATGAACAGCTGTCAAAATTCCTTCAAGATTCTTGCCAGACTGAATTGAAGTTGCCGAGTTTTCACGACCCGGAAGAGAAGGAGAAATTGGAGTCTTTAGCGAAGCTGTATTCGTTGGAACTCCAAGTGGAAATGGGTCGTCCTGTTTTGAGGAAAACTAGGTGATTATACACATTTTATATGCAATAGGTATGTGTAAATAACACGCTTTCATTAACTTCCCCTAATTACTTTTACTACTACTATTTTTAACCGACTTTAAAAAGGAGAAGGTTCTATTTATGGTCCCACATAATAAGCAAATGCCATACTCTTATCTATTTTCTGCTTCTGCTAGAAAAACCTAATGACATTTTACCCAACCCTAGAATAGAGCCTAAATAAAGTAACCTAGTAACTGTACCCTTTTTTTTTATCGTGCGGAAATCCCTTCGGATACCCCCCCGCCGGCCAGCGGGGGCGGTTATGTCGGGCTTTAACCGACTAAAACCGCACGCCGTCTCGGGTCTACAGACGCCGGGGTGTAAGGTTGCCCATAGAGCATATCCCTCGCACCTCGAACGACCCTGGGCCATCTCCGGTTTCGAAATGGCTCTCTCGGGTTCGGGAACCACGGTGTCCCTGTCTTGCCCCGGTTTGGGGGAGTGGCGCTAGTCGCCCCACCGTCCCGGCCTGCTTCTGCTGGGGTGACAAGCGGCCTCACCTGCCACCCCCAGGCCTGCGCTCATGGAGGACGGAGGTCGTTAAGCGACCTCCGGCGCTTGAGTCGCCTACGACGCGCGGCGAGCATGTTGCGGGCTCGGCGAGCCGGGAGAGTTCTGAACCTCTCCAGGGCGCGCTCCGCCATCTTCGCGAGCATTACATGCTCGCAGAAGGTGGCGGCGGCCCACGCGCTCGCCATTGCCGCAATCATGCTGCCGAGCAAGATGACTCCCACCCCGATGGCTGCCACGAGGTCACGCCTCGGCGCCTCCCACGCCGGGCAATCCACCAGCGTGTGCAGGCCTGAGTCCTCGCTAGCGTCGCAGTGATGACACTCAGGCGTTGGCTCCTTCCTGATCCGATGCAGGTGGGCCCCGAAGCACCCCTTTCCGGAGATCACCTGCGTCAGTCGATACGAGAGGCTTCCGTGTCGCCTCTCTAGCTAATCCTCCATGATGGGCCTTACCGTCGCTATTGCGGCGTGCCCTGCGCTTGGTCGCCCAAATCGTTCCTTCCACTCCACTACGATGGCCTGGCAGAGCTGGGACTGCACGGCCTCGATTTCTCGAGGCTCCGGGTTACTTCCCTGCTTCCGCGCCTCCTTTCGCCACTGGTACAGTTGCGAAAGGGCTCTCGCCTCCAGGTCCCATGGCGGAGTTCCGGCAAGGAGACTCGCTGCCTCAAAGGAGATCGTGCTGTACCCGCGGATGACCCTGATGGCCATCACCCGCTGCGGAGCGCACAGTATCCGCACACTTCTGGCCTTCAGGGCCTCCGCCCATATTGGGCACCCATACAGGGCCATGGACCGCACGATCCCCGCGTAGATTCTCCTGCAGGAGTCATCGGGCCCCCTCATGTTGGGCAGCAGCCGCGCCATAGCGAGAGCTGTGCCCTTCAATTTGGGGGCCAGACTTCGGATGTGCTCTCCGAAGTCCCATCGTCCGTCGAGCACGAGCCCCAAATATTTCAGTTGGGGCTTGATGCCGATGCGATTTCCTCCTACAATGAGACTGGATCCCTCGGGTGACTTGCTCCGAGGCCCATGAAAGAATAGGGCTTCGGTTTTATGCAGAGCCACATCGAGATCCAGCCGCCGGATCCGCTCCACGACTTGGGCAACCGCGGTCGTGGCCTTCAGGGTCGCTTCGCGGTACGTCGCCCCGCACGCCGTCACGAGCGTATCGTCCGCGTAGCACGTGACGGCGGCACCGCCTACGAGCTCACCGCGAAGTACCTAGCATCGCAGGTGGTAGAGTCAAGCAACAGTCATTTTGGCCGTTGCATGAATGGGCCGACTCGACCGGGGAAGCACCACCCTCTCACAGAATATCGACGCCAAGTAACAGTATTATAACTGGTGCGTTCCGTTTGGTGAGTGAGAGTGCCGGAGCCCAAACTCCTTTCCCATCCCCTCCCAAACTCCTTTCCCATCCCCTTTCCTTTACAGGGTCGATAGCGCGAGTGTGACGCCACTGGTGTGGCACACGTCCATGCCGCGGTAACCGCTTCCCATCAGGTGGGCCATGTGCTTGTCTACCACCTTAGTGGTATAAAAAAAAACAAAAAAAAAAAGAAAGTCGTATCCGATGTTCCACAGGAGCGGCCCCAGGACCGATCCCTGTGGAACACCGCACGATATTTCACGCCGACCGAGACCGTGAACGGTGTTGGGTAGATGACGGCTCTCCGTCAAATACGCCCCGACTATGCGGCGAAGGCAGAGAGGCACTTCGTGATACACGAGCGCCTCCCTAATGCAACTCCAGGGCAAGGTGTTGAACGCGTTGGCGATGTCCAGAGACACCGCCAACATCACCTCACCCCGGGCTACTGCATCCTCCGCCAGAGCCCTCACGCGCATGATGACAGTAACTGTACCTTTTTTTTATTTTATTTTTTTCGTGCGGAAATCCCTTCGGATACTCCCCCGCCGACCAGCGGGGGCGGTTATGTCGGGCTTGAACCGACTAAAACCGCACGCCGTCTCGGGTCTGCAGACGCCGGGGTGTAAGGTTGCCCATAGAGCATATCCCTCGCACCCCGACTGACCCTGGGCCATCTCCGGTTTCGAGATGGCCCCCTCGGGTTTGGGAACCACGGTGTCCCCGTCTTGCCCCGGTTTGGGGGAGGGGCGCGCGACCACCGTCCCGGCCTGCTTCTGCTAGGGTGACAGGCGGCCTGACCTGCCACCCCCAGGCCTGCGCTCATGGAGGACGGAGGTCGTTAAGTGACCTCCGGCGCCTGAGTCGCCTGCGACGCGCGACGAGCATGTTGCGGGCTCGGCGGGCCGGCCGAGCGAGAGGACTCCCACCCCGATGGCTGCCACGAGGTCACGCCTCGGCGCCTCCCACGCCGGGCAGTCCGCCAGCGTGTGCAGCCCTGAGTCCTCGCTCGCGTCGCAGTGATGACACTCAGGCGTTGGCTCCTTCCTGATCCGATGCAGGTGGTCCCCGAAGCACCCCTTCCCGGAGATCACCTGCGTCAGGCGGTACGAGAGGCTTCCGTGTCGCCTCTCTAGCCAATCCTCCATGATGGGCCTTACCGCCGCTATTGTGGCGTGCCCTACAGTAACTGTACCTATGCTTTTTTCTTATGATCAATGGTCCAGCCAGTGGTAGTAGCAAAGAGCAGGGAGCTATGAAAAGTACATAGGAAATTTCGTGTCCGCAGAAAACACGAACGAAAGATGTAACATTAAAATTTAGCAGTTATTACGAGATTCCTTCCGTCCGATTGCGGAAAAAAACGCGTTTGATACCGATTCCCCGAAACATTGCTTCGGAATTTCTTACTACTTTCTATCAGTCTGAAGTGATGCAATTGAAAATATTCAGGGAAAACCATGGTTAAGTGATTCAGAGGGGTTTTATAGACTTAATTTTCCCCGAGTCGGGTAAAAGTCAATGTAAATATCACGTAGGCTTCTAAGCAATGCGAGGTAGTGTGTAATGTAGGTATCCTACTAATCCTTCTAATGTTATAAATGTGAAAATTAGTGAAGATGTTTTTTTTTAATATATTTAGGACACGTCAATTTGACTTCAGCTCCCCTGATGGTAAGCTGAAGGTAAAGTGTCAGGAAAGAGGGTCACCATTACATACACGTACCATGTTAACAATGGTGGCACTCAGCTTGACGGCCTGATCAGAAGAGGATTGTCGTCGCAGCACCGCGTGACACCCACCGGTCCCATTAGTGCTGCGACCACAACCCCCCTACGCGGCTATGCACTTGCTGACCCCTGAACGCAATCAAACCGAAATTGGATTACTATGGAGGGTTTTTCGTACACGGTGGTACCCACCCGGCCGACAAATTTGTGTCATCAAATCTGTCCAACCGCTGACTGGATCCGGGTGAAATTTGGTACAGAGATAGATTATATAGTATAGAATAACATATTTTTCATCCCTGGAATAGGTTCGCACGGGTTGCGAGAACGTAATCGGATTACTACGCGAGTGAAGTCTCTGGCAACAGCTAGTATTATAAATCTAAAGTTTGTGAAGATGTTTGTTCAAATACTTACACATGGTACATTGATAGATTACAGTAGGATAACACATAGGTTTGGAGTAAGTTCCCATGGGTTGCGGGAACGTGGCCCGAATTCCACACCAACTAGCGTACTAATAAATACTATTTATCATTCCAGCAACACAATGCAAGCTATCCGCGTAGAACATTCCTACCACAACTTCCCATCGGATCACAAACGCCGTTGCTATGGAGACGACACAGATACCAGCCTCTCATTAAGCGACCAGAACTCCGTGAACTCTATCAATGACCTGGATGAGTCACAAGATGTACCACAAAGACGGTGTGATATGACCCCGCAGGATTTGGTCGACAACTTTTCACAAGCCCTGGTTGATAAGTCGCTTTTAGATCCAGGTGAAATTGATTGAGCAGAGCACTTAAGGCTTGTGTAGACAGTCAATATACATATCGAGATCCCAATATTTAAGATGTCAATATTTCAATTGATGACTAGAGACCCGGGTCTCGGCTTGGCCCGGGATTAAATTTGCAAAAAATCCTATAACCCGATGGCAGCCTCATCTACCGAGGCGAAAATTACTTTGAAACCATATTTGAAGCGAATTGTATATTGTATCAAAATTTGAGCTTAATAATTGATGCATACCTTTTTGTGTTTTTGAATCGTACACAAACGAACTTAACATTTATAAATTGACACAATATTGATATATAAATGCAATTCGTGTCTATATTATTGGATCACGATACTGGATTGCGATATTGGATCGTAATATATGTTTGTCTATACTTGCCCATAAAAAGGAAATTATGATTCGTTAGTGCTCATCGGTTCATCGGCGTAAATATGACTGAGGTGTTAGTTTGTGGACATATGGTTGTTGCTATGGACATAGTGCGATGTAGATGAAATACTGTAATATTGAAAGTTCGGGCAATGTGATGTGCAGTGGAATTTAATTATAATGTCTAAATATTCCTCGTATCATACCAGATATGCGTTTCCCAAGCAAAGTTATGTCATAACATAACATAACTTCACGCCTGTATCCCCGAAGGGATAAGCGGTAAGAGGTTATTACACACCCACGATTCGCCAGTTATGTTAAGGTCCCAATGTTATTACATTGGGGGCGAGCCAATTGCCATCTACCGGGCACATTATTAAGCGAGTGATAATAACATTTGTTAATGCACACATAAGTACGAAAAGTCAGAGGTATGTGCCTGGGGCGACTGGGGATCGAACTCGAGACCTCGTCTCAGCAGTCCGTTACGTATGCCACTGGGCAATTATCGCTAAGTCAACAGTCATGTATATATATATACGTGAAGCGAAAAATTTAGTTCCCGTTTTAGAAATATTGCGTGCACGTAAGAGTGTGAGATTTGGCATAGTTTATATGGAGAAGTGCAGAAATCTAGAAGAATCTTAGAAATTCAAACTTAATTATTTTTGAAATAAAACTATTTTTAACGGATTCTATCGCGATTTATTTGATGTTATTTTATATTTTACATTGATCCCGACGTTTCGGTTGCTTTTCAGTAGCCATGGTCACGGGGAGACTAAAGATGGTTGTTGTCTTCTAGTTTGAACTGTAAGTTATCTCCAAGTACCCGAACTATGTTGAATTGTTGATGTTACTATTTACGCAGAATGTGTCATGAAGTTCATGAAGTCTTGTTGCATTTTAATTTTTCTTATTTTTCATGGATTATTATAGTCGGATTTCAACGATTCAATCGGTCACTACAAATCCAAATAATCCAAGAGGTACCTTTTGATAGATGCCAGACATAGAACGTAGCCTTGCACGATTTGAACGAAAAATAAAACACTTCTATAAGAAGTTATAAGTTAAACAATTTTTAAATAGGTAATATTGTATAATGTTGAGTTGAGAGAATGTAATGCGACATATTTCAGTTAAAATTTCTACAATTAATTTTAAAAAATCACCAATGGTTAAAGTGGTTCTAGAGGAAGGTTTTTTGTATATAATTTGTTAATTTTTTTGTATACATTGGCTAAAATATAATGATATTGATTGGAGGTGTCGAAAAAAAATAAGCCATCTGGGAGCTTTCAACAAAAACGGTACTTAAACCTTTTAAGATATAACAAAATGATGTATGTTGGCTTTGTGTATCTTATACGAGGGTCAAACTGAAAGTTCTTAGAAAATCAAAAACTGATTACATTAGCCAGTTATTAGTTTTATTATATCTTTTCAAAATATTGTCCATTCACGTCAATACACCGCTGCATGCGATGGAACCACTGGGAAAAGCACTTTGCCCACTCGTCCTTAGGGGTCTCTTCAATGGCATCGCGATACGCAGCCACCGCTTCTTCAGCATTCATAAACCGCTTTCCTTTAAGTTTTTCTTTAATTTTTGGAAATAAATAAAAATCACAAGGCGCGAGGTCGGGGCTATACGGCGGGTGACCCAGTAATTCAATGTTTGATGTCGCCAAATAGTCGATCGTTCGCTTGGCGGTGTGCGACGAGGCGTTGTCGTGGTGAAGGAGGATCCTACTGCGAGGTCGTTTCTCTCGAACTTTTTCCAAGACAAGTGGCAAACAATTGGTAGTGTACCATTCTGCAGAAACTGTTTTTTGATCCTCTAACACAATTGTTACGAAATGACCTATCCTTCCAAAGAACGAGGCCACCATTTTTTTTCCCGCACTTCGATCTCTCTTCACTTTAGTTGGCAACTCCTCGAAAGGAAACACCCACTGAGCAGATTGTCTTTTGGTTTCAGGATCATAACAGTAAATCCAGCTTTCGTCACCTGTTAGTATGTCGAACACAGCATTAGAGTCACCTCCGTTAAATCTTTCAATCATTTTACGGCACCAATCCACACGATGGAGTTTTTGAGCCTCAGTCAAATTATGAGGTATCCACCGGGCGTAAAGCTTCCTGACCGCTAAATGTTCGTGGAGGATTTTGTGCACTTGACTCATACCGATGCCTAAGCTTGTCCGAATCTGCTGATAGGTCACTCTTTTGTCAGTCTCTATCATACGCCGCACAACACAGATGTTATTTTCAGTCGTCGCCGTAGAAGGCCGTCCCTCACGTAAATCATCAGTGAGATTAGTGCGACCACGTTTAAACTCATTAAACCAGTTGTAAACAGTCGCACGAGATGGGGCTTCATCGTGAAAGGCCAATCGTAGTCTATCATAACTTTCTTGTTGACTTAAATGACATCGAAAGTCATAAAAAATCATTGCACGAAAATTTTCTCGTGTTAAATTCATGTTAACGTGACACAGACAATTTTCAATTTGCCGCCAAATCGTAAAACAAATGATAAATGAATGAAATATATACTCAGTAATATTGGCAAAGAGTTCTATTTTCAAATTTTAGAATTATTTTTTTATTATATTGTTTATAAGTGGCCAGTTCTAAGAACTTTCAGTTTGACCCTCGTATAGGTCTACAGAAAAGTCCGCGATGGCATATGTCTATCTCTTAAGGAAAACATACTATATCTATTTTAATACTACAGGTTCTAACGGAAGAACGGATTTGGCTGAAACTTGATACAGGGATAGAGTTTAGTCTAGAATAATACACAGGCTACTTTTTATCTCTGGAATAGGTTTCCATGGGAAGCGGAAACGGGAACAGAATTCCACGCGGGTGAAGCCGCAGGTAAAAGGAAGTATATAAATAAATTCCACTGTTTGTATAAATTGGACGTTTTATTTTACTTATTCCATATTTCGTCTAGTAGTACAGAAATACGTAAAGTCGTTGTTTGAGGTCAATGCAGATCGGTATTTACAACAACGTTTTTGTATTTAATATATTTTTTACAACTGATCGATATTGTGTAAGTACCGTCGTCCTTCCTTCCAAGTTGCTGAACACTAACAAATTTACAAATGATCTTTACATTGAAATAAATTGATGTAAGTATATTATTTTTATAATCTCTGGTGGACAAATTTAACATTCTTTATTTTTTTATTTTTTTTTATACTGAATATGTGTTTTAGTGAGTAGTAGTAAACTGTGTACCTTTTTTTTTTTTTTTTTTTTTTTTTTTTCGTGCGGAAATCCCTTCGGATACCCCCCCGCGTGCCAGCGGGGGCGGTTATGTCGGTCTCGCTTCCAGGTCCCATGGCGGAGTTCCGGAGTAAACTGTGTACCTAATTATTTTGCCGTATCTATTTTATTCATCTGTATTTTCGTAAACATTTTAGGAGATATTCATAGTACCTACTCAACATGGTTTTTCGTACGGTCAGCTACGTAAGTTGCTGAATCCTAACAAATTTACAAAGTACGATATTTAGAATCAATAAGTATTTTTGTAATCCTTAAAGGAAAAGATGTATATATTTTATGTTCTGTTTAATATTTTATGAACGGTGAATTGTAAATAAATATGTTAAACTACTACGTTCGCTGACTATATTTGAATACAAATGTCGAGCGTGTTTTTATGTTTTTGCTTTTATTAAAAAAAAAACAAAAATACACACTTGAAATTTACAATTGCTCATAATGCCATATTGACAAAAAAAGTCGAATTATTTTATTTACTATATTATTATTTAGGGATTTAGGATTTAGGGATCAAAATAATTTTGGGATGAAACTTAAGAAACCATCGGAGCTCTATAAACACCTTAGAGTTACCAAAGCCCACATCTTAGGTAAATCCCAAGATGTCACAATCAGGGCACTCCCGAAAGATAATAACGCGTCCGAGCTTGAATCTAGACTCCTATTCCATAAACGATTTATGATAGGGGCCCAGTCGAACAGAGTGGGGTTGGGAGTACGAGAGCCAGAAAGGGACCAGGATATACTTAAGTCCTTTCTAAAACAAAACGAAAATGATAAATATCGAGTGCACGCGATGAATTTGGAAATCCAAAATGAATGGTTGACAATGGGAGAGTTCTGCATACCGATGGCGTTAAAGTGGCGCACCTTGATCTATGACTGGTCGCCGGCCCTGTTAAAATTCTATCTTAACGTCTTTCAGATGACCCTCCCAGACCAGAGTAATCTGGTAAGGTGGGGGAAGGCCACAGAAAAACAATGTTATACTTGTGGTGAGGCAATAGGGACGGCTAGACACATATTAGTAGGATGTAGGGTGCTTCTCGATAGAGGCCATTACGCCGCCACGATAAGGTGCTTATCGCATCGGTGCGTGAAGCAATGAGTCTGGCAGTAGCTAGAGCCCAAAAAAGGATTGACTACTAACAGACGTCATATCAACTTTGTGTCTGAAGGTTCATCCATAATATCCAGGAACAAACCTTATTCAATCTTAGATACTGCCCCAGATTGGACTCTCCTAATCGACATGTATGAAAAGCACTATAAAATTCCGGAGGATGTTGGGGTTTCGTTATCTAGACCTGACATATTCCTATATTCTAAGAGGTTAAAACATGTGGTTCTTGTGGAACTTACTGTACCGTGGGAAACAAATATACCGAAGGACCACACAATAAAGAAAAATAAATACTATGATCTCACAAACGAATTAATCAAAAACGGTTACGTGGTTAATTTGTATGCAGTGGAAGTGGGAGCGAGAGGTATACCAGCAAAATCTCTCTATAACCTACTTAAAGATCTAGGCCTATCGAGAGCTACAATAAGCTCATTACTAGGACGAATGTCTAAAGCGGCACTAGTAGGTTCGTATCAAATTTGGTTAGGCAGGGAGGGGAACTTGGGTAGTGAAGGTGATGAGTAATAATGTACATCAACAAAATCCCTTCTAAACCTACACTTGGGTGGCAAGTCCCAGGCACTGTCCCGAGTTCCCAACTCAGCAACGCGATGGACCCGGCACCCGCACGGAGAATCCATGGATTGCTAAGAATATCGGTCTCGGTCTCTTAATTATATTGAGAGCATTATGCCGATTTCTTTATTCGCTTATTACGCTAAGGACAGCAGTGGTTTAAAAAAAAACCATTTTGACTAAGAGTGAAATCTCACCAGTGAATATCCGTTCAACTAAATCGGGTCCTCACGTTTCTTTCAATGAAATTCATTGAGTTAAACGAGTTCGACTTGATCGCCTTTTTTATTTTTCGTGGCGGCGGAGACCCCCTCTGGATTCACCGACAAACGGTGCCTCTCGCGTCAACCATAATACCGGGGAACCAGGTGTGCTCTGGAGGAGTAATCCCTGGTACTCCGACGGGCCTTTGTCACGGATTTCGGGGATTAAGTCACCCGCCCTCTATGGACGGTGCCCGTCTTTGAGAAATTCACTCGTGAATTCGCAGAGTGTCCCCTTCATCCATGTTTGTAGCTGAAATCACGTAACCAGTTACAAGATAATAATTTTTCATCTCTCCTGTTCGGAAAGTTTAATTTTCATGGGTAGATAGCCGGATGGAAAGTAGCTTATTTCATCTCTAGAGTGAAAAGTATTTTTATTTTTATTTTAAGTTTAGCCATGGAGTCCATGATAATTTAATTACGTCATAATGCCTTGATATCACGACGCTTTTTTTTTACATGGCCGCCTAGATGCACATCTCGTGACCAACTCGATTACTTTTGTAATGTAACCAATAGATTCAATTTTCAAAACTTTTCTAATATTGGCAATATGTAGGTACGTGAATTATAACTTTTTTCAGAAATAAAAAAAATCTATTTAAGTTTGCTAAATAATTAGCGGGAAAACGAGATTCAATTTAATAAATACCTTGTGTTAATTGTGGTTAAAAATGGTTTCGGAAAGTGATTCCAGTGACATGGATATTAATTTAACTCCCGATGAGATTAGAGAACAGGCAAAAGCTGTTGTTAATAATCTCTTTCCAATTTTACTTTAAATTTAAATTGATTATCAATATACCTGTTTCATTAAATGTGTGTGTAGTATTTTAATTTCCTCACATAGTCGAAATGAAAAGTAGAGTGTTTAACTCGGGTGAATGTCACCCATTTCACCCTCGAACTATTGGCGCTCTCACTTCGATCGAGCGCCAGTAATATCTCGGATGAAATGGCTGACTTTCAACCCTTGTGTAACAATCTACTATTCTTTCGTTGTTTGGAAAATAAGTAATTGTAACAGAAGAATTATTAGTCCACTTTGGTAACTAAAATTTCATACTAAACTCATTAACGTATCCCTATAGTTCTTTGTAGGATCAAATGAAGGTGCCCACTTAATGATATTATACTCGATAATAGTATCTATATTGTTCATCGAGGGGAGAAGAGAGGGTGTACTTTTGAGAGTTTGACAATCGAGGGTCTCAATACACACGAGTTGGGAATCGCACTTTCTTCCGAGTGACACACATAGTGCTACATGGAAAATAAAGAACAAAATTAAAAAACCTTTTATATCCCGCTTAGCACGTTAAGAATGGATTTTCATACATTTTTCTCTCCCGCATATTTCTACGGAAGTTTTGTCTCCCACTTAGAACGTTAACAATGGTATTTCATACTTTTTTGTCTCCCGCATAATTTCTACGGAAGTAATAACGTAAATTCACCAGCTAGTGTAGCAGTGTCCCGACACCTGCTGATTGATGGACAAGGCACTAGTGTAGACTTTAATCTCGGATTGAGGAGGTCCGCCGGCGTCCCCCAAAACCATAAGGAATGCAGGAGTAGGAGATTAATACAAGTATACTACATACAGTATATAAGTATAATACAACAATATGAGGAACCAGTGATGGAAAAGTGCCTACTACTGTCATAATTGAGGAGTGTCTGATCAAAAACCCGTAAATCAAAAATAGTTTAATTTTTAAAAATGCCCAAAAAAAAACAACTTTTTTTTTCTGATCTTGATGAATTTTTTTCTTCGAAATTGTGATTCCTTCAAAAATTTACTCAAAATCTAATCATAAACTATTGTTTTTTTTTTTTGCTTTTTCTGTAAAACTATATAATTAGAATGGAAATAATGGCGTTTGATCAGACTCTCCTCAATTGTTATAGTACGTTCATCATTATTAGAACGAGTTAATAATAGAAAATATCAAAACTTAAAAAAATAATTAAGTCCCTTCTTTTGCTTATTCTCGTTTTTTGGATATACGGCGTGAATGCGTTGTTTGATTGCAATTTCTTAGATATTATGTTTTCAATAAAGATGTAACATTTTGTTTAGGGACCAATTTCAATTATTTTCATGAAAAAAGTGACTAGTTTTTCGAAAAAAAACTACATTTTAAAAGTAATTTATTCCAATAAGTGTTAAATATTTTGATGCGGACAGGTTAACCGAACAAAAACGCAAGTGCCTAATCGTAACCATTGCACATGCGTCTGTCTTCGACTAATCCTCGATGAGTGACTGTTGAGGTGAAGTGGCTAGTATAAGAAACAAATATTTATTTAGAACAGTATTAGTTATGCAGAATGTTGTCCCTTCGTTATGAAATGAGGGTAAATGAAAATAACTATAAGCAAAGCTGACAAAGTTATCGTAGCAGTCAAATAGTGGCACTATTCCTGTTCTAAACACGAATACTATTTATTCTTGAAGATTCTCATTTTGTATTCAGAAATTTCAAATATTTATCCTAGGGTTTTAGAAGACGTGAGATTTTATATTGGAATAAATCAATAAATCACTTAGTATTAATTTTCCTTAATTGCTTCATGTATCACGAAGAAGTACTTAATATAGTGTTTAATAAAGTATAAAATACTCAGCAGGTAAAATCGTATCCAAATTATGGTGGTTAGGAAGAAATATTTGGATATTCCTATTTAGCGCCTGCCAAGTTTACATAGCAAATTACGAGACGTTAAACTTTAAGCGCTTACAGCGTCCGCCACCTTATGCGTGTGCACACATGGAGGCGCCCTGTTTAGTGCAAATCGTATGTTTTTTGCACGAAATTGGCACAATATTATTTGCACGAAACAGGCGCTCGGTATGCGGCTGGCTTGGCTTGGGCCTCGAAGAACTTGGCGGGGCCCCAAACACCCCAGATGGATCATCGTTTTCGAGTGCAGGATGTAAATAAACAAATTTATTTAGACGTATAAATGATTTTATTCAATAAAAAACAAAGCGGTGCTGACGACCTGCATACTATTAAATGAATAACAAATGAGCACCCATTCAGACGATTCGTTTTACGATAATTAAATATAAAAACAATAAGCTAAACATGAAATCCTCACATAAAAAAATAATGTAAGTAAAGTAAATTATTTAACCAATTCATTGCCAACTACCACTGACCACAAAGATTGTTCAAATTCAAAAGCTTTTTTGACGCAAATTTGTGTCCTTGACCGAGAGTTGGTTAACTAATTCACGGTTACGCCACTTTTTTTATAGTGGAGGCTAACATATATATTGTCAGGCAAAAATATACAACTCCATAACCAACTTTAATTTGCCTCGCAGACTAAATAGTATTCAGTGGCTTTCAGGGTCTTACAACTCGGTTCCCAAGCGCTTTATCTTTGAACATGTTCACAAAAATCTACTGATCTTATTATTATTAGACACGTTAAGAGCCCTTTTATAATTGAATTGAATTAAAGTGCTTATTATAAGTTTTTTAATATTTGCATTATATTATGGTAATGAAATAATGAAACCGATGATACAAAGACTTAGTGTCTTTGTATCATCAGTGTCTTAGGGCGTTCAGTGTGCATGCTTGCCTGTTTCATGCACGATTTTTCACACAATTCGTGCAAAAAATAGGTACATATGATTTGCACGAGGTATGAGTGACACGTATGAGGCACCCGTCGGCGTAAAGTTACAAATACAACCTAACGTTTTTCAAACATAAATCATTAATAAAAATAAGCATATTTTTGACCTCTTGAATATTTTATCTCTTTCTGTTGCTGATTTATGCAAAATGAAAAAGAGAAGGACTGGTCATACTTCTATTAAGAAACTGGTCTCAGGTGTTAACTTCTCATTTAAACGCCAATATTTCCTTTAGAAATTGAGCACAATACAATTTGCAGTGTACATAAGTACTTTTAGTAAGTTAAGTAAGCTTTATACCCTGTTCATATCCAAAAAGTCTATAAACATTTAGTCTGAGAGGCTCTTATTACTAGACCCTGATTGACGCACTCGTTACAATACATATTTCATGCCTAATATTAGCAATATAGCAACTAGTTTGATTGCTTCCATATTATGCTAAAATATAATTTCCATTCACTTTTGTACTGTGATGCGGATTAAGTCTCCATAAGTAGACACTATCTTATAGCATTATCACATTATTCGCAACTTATTTACCGTTATCGTACATTTATAAAATGTCTTTAATAAAAATCAATTCAATTAATACAATAACAACATTCGTATTATCACACTTCAACTTATAAAAATAATTATAAAAAAAAAAAAACCACTTTTGTGCCGATTTTAAGTCTTATCATAATATTCTGCTAGATTTCGGTTGTAAGAAACAAATAAGTCTAAGGCCGTCCGCGGCCTCATGCGTTTGCACACATACGGTTCCTGTTTCGTGCAAAGAATATTGTGCGGATTTCGTACAAAAAATACATACGATTTGCAGTAAACAGTATAATACGCATGCGTGACACGCATTAAGCAGTGGACGCTGTAAAGCCTCTATGGTCAAGGAGTCATTCATGTGAAACATACTAGTAGGTTTACTGTGAATGTTTCATAACGATATTCCGATGAATTAAAAAACCAAGTGTAAAAAGTGAGGTTGGAATAAAATTATCATTTTTTGCACCATTTAATACCCAATTTGGCTCAGATTAAGACTTATTTGTTTATACGTTTAAGTTTATCAACCAATATTTTATTCGAGGGTGCAGATTAGGTCGTCCCCTTCTAGTTTCTGTCCGTTAGTGATCGCTACGGAGACGACAACACCTGCCTTGGGCGCTTGGACAATCATTTCCATCTTCATGGCGGAGAGAACCGCGATTGGCTGGCCCTTGTCTACTTTGTCGCCTTCTTTTACTTTGATTGCTGTAAAAAAATCAAAGATTAGGCTTCATTGGTACAGTATCTACCCGACCTGTGATTTGGCACGTGTCAAGAAGAATAAGAGTCCGGTTAAGATCGGTTTGCTTCGGTTTTGTAGAGCGATATTGATATCACATGAAATTTTCGTCAAAGACTAGCTGACCCAGCAAACTTCGTTACGCCTTAGGATCAAGTTATGTTGGCTACCTTATCAGCTGATATTCTTGAATGTCTCATATTTTGCTAGTATAAGCACAGTATCCCGAGGGGGCCATCTCAAAGCCGTAGATAGCCCAGGGTCAGCTCACCTTACACCCCGGCGTTAGAGACCCGACACGGCATGCGGTTTTAGTCGGCTCGAGACCGACATAACTACCCCTACTTTGGCCGGTGGTGTGGAAACCGTGGGGATTACAGATATAAAAAGCTACAAAAAGGAATAATATAGGCGGAGACAAATCTCAAAAATCTAAGATTATGAAAATAGGTCCACCCGTTCTCGAGTTCATCGCTAACACGACTTTGTTTTATTTATAGAGATAGATATCATACTTGTGTCCCCGAAGTGCGAGGGAATTGCCTCATTGAGACCACCCTACACCTGAGACCCAATAGGGCATGCCGGTTTTATTGGTTCGAGTCCAATATAACCACCCCCGTCGGTCGGCGGAGGGCATCCGTGGGGATTTCCACGAAAAAAGGTAACATATAGAATATACTGCTTCCGGGCTGTTTGGCCGTGGTCCATCGGAAACTTGTGTTCCAGACGTTTCGTCGATCACTGCGGTCGACATCTTCAGTGGTTGTTTAGCCCCTCCCATTGCACCTATAAATACGCCAGTGACTCGGGCCTTTACATCAGTCGCACCGAGTTCGCCGCCGAGGAAGGTTCTCCGCACTCGACGGCGTCCCGACGTGTACCACTGAAGATGTCGACCGCAGTGATCGACGAAACGTCTGGAACACAAGTTTCCGATGGACCACGGCCAAACAGCCCGGAAGCAGTATATTCTACATGCAACGCCGGCCGTGAAAGCCTTAAGAAAGTTAACATACTCGTAGTTTTGAAAAGGACCCAGCAAGGAATATAGTAACTAATGACTGACGTCTGCTGTTATACCGGGTATGCAATAAAATTAAAAGGGCTTAAAATCCCCCCTCCCACCTTTCCGAAGCTCACATTTCACGTAGTTACATTTTTGTTTTCTTAAATCCTCCCGAAACTAAACACAGACGCCAAAATTGAAACCTGGTTACGCCTGTAGATTCAGATACTTACTGAGCACAGTTCCAGGCATGGGAGCGCCAATCTGGTTCTTATCGCCTTTTATGGCTTTAGGATGAATTGTCATTTCCTGTAAAAATATTATAAGGGTAACGTCATTACAAACAAATGCCAGGGATCTAAACATAGGGTTGGCATTGATCGTCGGCCAATACCCAACGTGGCGGGAACACATCGCTCTCCGTACTCCTCTGCTTTCAGAGGAGACAGGATGAGCGATGCTGTTAGTGGTGAGATGGCCCAGGGTCAGTCGAGGTGCGAGGGATATGCTCTATGGGTAACCTTACACCCCGGCGTCTGAAGACCCGAGACGGCGTGCGGTTTTAGTCGGTGCAAGCCCGACATAACCGCCCCCGCTGGCCGGCGGGGGGGTATCCGAAGGGAGTTCCGCACGATAAAAAAAAAAAAAAAAAAGGGATCTAAATGAATCAGTGAGCGTCAAAAGGTGATTATTTCCAAATTTTTGATATTAAAAATATCAATTGCTAATTCTCAATATGAGACGTCCGCTACCTCATGCGTGTGCACGGTATGCATTCGTATGCCTGTTTCGTGTAAATAATATGGAGGTAATTTCGTGCAAAATAAAATTACATACGATTTGCCCGAAACAGGGCACATCCACTAGGTAGCAGACGTCCTTAAAAAAGAAGACGAGTTGAGTAGTGTCACCTTGCTAGCGTTGACATCTCGAATGAAGACAGACCGCAGCTGTCCGTTGAGCTCGAAGAACACCTCACGTTCTCCCGCCGCCGTCATCTCCTCGGAGACGGCCACTGTCTTGATATGTAACGATTTCCCACGTTCGATGTTAACGTCGATCGTGCTACCAACCTGTAGATACATTGGGTTATAATTTAAAAAATAAACTGGCACTCTATAGGAGTGCCGAAAGAAGTGACAACACGAAAAAATCATTTACAGAGCCATCTCTGTTCTTCATTATGAATTAGTTCGAAACTTCATCAAGGTCAGAACAAAATTATTCATCAGCTACAACAATTGTTATAAAAAAAAATTTGTAAAGCGTCACAGTGACGATGAAGCGAGTTCCATGATTTTTGTACATCCAAAAAGTGTTCAACGCACGTAAAGAAGTTTTCACTTCAAAAAGAACCACAAGTTATGCGAAAAACATAACCGATTGCTAGCGAGGTACGAGTCTCCTCTAATACTTTTTTTTTTTTTTACGTGCGGAAATCCCTTCGGATACCCCCCCGCTGGCCAGCGGGGGTAGTTATGTCGTGTCTCGACTAAAACCGCACGGTGTCCTCCCCAAGTGTCCGTTGCCGGGCACCCCGGGTAAGCCCTCGAAAGGATAACCCCAGGGTTGCCGGCGGACTTTGGCCGCCACCGCGGCCTCGCCTGGTGGGGTCGGGTTTTATCCCGCTTTGGTGAGTTGGCAGGCGTGTATAGGGCACACACGACACGCCTCCGCCACGGCCTGCTTCTGTAAGGACGGCGAGTCGGCCAACTGCCGCCCTCAGGCCCCGATCATGGAGGTCGGTAGTCCCGGGCGTAGATGAGTCTGCGGCGTCCTCGCTGCAGACTGCGAAACTCGGGGGGCATTGTTCTCTCCCGCTCCCTCTCCGCCGTCTCTTTCGCGCGCATTACCTGCTCGCAGAAAGAGGCGGCGGCGTGCCACTTGCTCCCGTCGGAGACCACGGCCCTCACCATGGTCTCCAACGAGAGAACTGTACCTCTAATACTGTCAAAACAAAACACAGGTAAGGCCAATGTCGATTACACTAAACCACTACAGTTACATATCACATCCTAGAAAGCATTAAATAATTTAAATTATATTTAAAACAAAGTGCAAACATTACGCTACGCTATGCTAAATTGCGTAAGTGCGGTTTTAGTCGATGCACGACATAACCGCCGCCGCTGGCCGGCGGGGGGGTATCCGAAGGGATTTCCGCACGTAGAAAAATAAAAAAGGCTAAATTGCATCTTCATCTCATTTTCTACCGAACCAATTCCTAGAGATTCTTGAAGATAAACTTATTTATAGTTCTGTGAAGGCAGTCAATGAAAAATAATTCTAGACTAGCTGTTGCCCGCGGCTCCGCGTGCAATACTGTAGCCGTTCCCGTTGCCCATGGGAACCTAATCCAGAGATAAAAAGTAGCCTATGTGTTATCCCAGACTATAATCTATCCCTGAATCGTGGGTGTGCAATACACCTCTGCCTATCCCTTCGGGGATACAGGCGTGAAGTTATGTTATGTTATGTGCCAAATTTCATCCAGATCCGTTCAGCCGTTTTTGTGTGAAAGAGTAACAAACATCCATACAATCAAAGTTTCACATTTATAATATTAGTAGGATTACTTACAGCAGGTCCAACCAAGAAAGTTTTGGTGTCGAAATGTTTGACAGGTCCATACTTGTCGCGGATGCGGAAGAAGTCGTTCGCCACCTGAGGGTACATGGCTGCCGACATCACGTCCTCGTCCGACACCTGAATTATATAAAATTAGAAGTTATTAAAATAAAGTGGAAAGTGTTTTTTGCTTATTATCCATATTGTGCAATGGATCGAACTATGAGGATATAAAATACCACATTGAACGGTCAATCGAGCAGTGTGTATTTGAAAACCCTCGTGGTGCGATTAATGAAACAATGTTATCGTTCCGGCAAAGAGTTCGTCTTTGCCGGAAGGATTATTTTAAACCTTATAGTACCTTTTTTTTTTTTTTTTTTTCGTGCGGAAATCCCTTCGGATACCCAACCGCCGGCCAGCGGGGGCGGTTATGTCGGGCTTGAACCGACTAAAACCGCACGCCGTCTCGGGTCTTCAGACGCCGGGGTGTAAGGTTGACCATAGAGCATATCCCTCGCACCCCGACTGACCCTGGGCCATCTCCAGTTTCGAGATGGCCCCCTCGGGTTTAGGAACCACGGTGTCCCCGTCTTCTACTCTACACAGAATAAGATAGTATTCTGTGTATAACGCACTGGCGTGCTAGCTATCTCGCTCGCGCTAGTGTCCAAAGTAATCATATCTCTCACTCTAACCTACTCAGGAGCTACCGTGAGTACGCGGCGCTTCCGCATCCGCAGTCCACGCCTATTATATTTTTCACGTAGCATGGGTACGGTGACATTTGACTAATTCCATTTCATGCATGATTCATTTCGAAACAATTTACCTAACGCGGAATACAGGAAACAACACTTAATACGAAGATAAAAAGAAAACTGTTTTATTTTGCATTTTTAACTTAAAACTATTTTTATTTCTCCGTAATTATTTAAACTTTAAATATAAACATTCCAAATACATAATTCTTGATGCGTGAATCGGAACAGGTTGCGTTAGAGATTGACATAGTAAAATCGTTATAATCGATAAATTGTCGAATAAAGTATCATAAATCGTTAGTTGTATTTTTAACTAAAATACGATTATAAAATATAATTATGTAATAATAAACTTTAAACAAAGCATTTTTGTCTTTGTGGAGCTTTATTATAATATAGCAACACTGCTTAAGCATGAGCTGGCAGCCATCTTGTTATATCAACTCAGTACGAGTGCGTCTGCCTTGTATGCGGTCTGTTTTCTTTGTTTTGAGTTTGCGTGGTGTTTTTGTTACTTGTTTTTGTTATTGACTATCGTTGTGCTTTGTTGTTTTCGTTACCGTTTTTTGTTATTGACTTTTGTTTTGTTGTTTTTTTTTGGCAAAATGCCAAAAAGAACGAAAAAGACTGTGCTTGGTAGTCAAGCCCGTGAATTTGTAGTTCGATTGCGGGATTACTTTGAGCGGGAACGTGAGAATGGCGGAACGCTATTGCCTGTGTCCAACGTTTTGGATCGAGTGGCAGATGCGTTAGACATTGGGCGGAAAACGGTTTCTCGAATCACTTGAGAAAAATATGGTGCTCACGATACAGAAGAAAATAAGTTGTCCACCCCTAATAAAAAGCGAACCAAAAAGGCATCTGTAACAGATGTAGACAGTTTTGCGGCCGATGCTATACGGAGCCACATTTATAACTATTACCAGAATAAAGAATTACCGACGCTTCTAAAGCTGGTCAAGTCTTTAAAAGATGCTGATTTGTTTACTGGAAGTCCTACATCCTTGTGGCGCGTATTGAAGGACATTGGTTTCCAATTCAAAAAAGTAAACAAAAGAAAAATTGTCATGGAGAGGGGCGATATAGCACTTGCGCGGGTTACCTTTTTGAAAAAGGCTAAAGCGATTACCGATTGGAGCAATGTCGTCTTCCTGGATGAAACTTGGCTGAATGCCAATCATACGGTCGGTAAAATGTGGACTGACGATACACCTCATGCCTCGACCAAAGTGCCAGAAGGAAAAGGGGAGAGATTGATTATTTGTCACGCAGGCACATCGAAAGGATTTGTAGAAAATGGGCTACTTGCTTTTAAATCGAAAAAGACGGGAGAATATCACGAAGATATGAATGCGGAAGTATTCACGGAGTGGTTTCAAAATATGCTTAGCAATTTAGAAGAACCCAGCACAATTATTATGGACAATGCCCCATATCACTCCGTGCAATTGAACAAACCGCCGACTTCTTCCAATAAGAAGAGCGAGTTGATCGAGTGGCTCCAAGCCAATAATGTGGAAGCCGATGAGACGAAATTAAAGGTGGAGCTAGTGAAGCTCGTAAAAATGCACAAGCCCCAAACGACATACAAATTAGATATGAGGGCAAACGAATATGGTCACGAAGTCCTGAGGCTTCCACCGTACCACTGTCAGTACAATGCCATTGAATTAATTTGGGCCCAAATCAAAGGTAACTTGTTTAACCATAGTCTATTTACATACTGACAAAAATATGATTATGTTTATTACTTGAATTCTATGACTCAATTTGTTTTTTATCTTGTTTCAGGATACGCTGCACGAAAAAATACAGCTCCGCCTTTTACAGCCACAAAAATGATGGGGTTATTGAAAGAGGGATGCAAAAATGTCACTGGCGATGACTGGAAGAAAGTAGTGGAGAAAACCAAAAATCTAATCTTACATGACTGGGAGCGAGACATTAGAATAGACTGCATAATTGATTCCCAAATAATTATTCACGTCGACGAGTCAGATGACGATGATGATGATGATGATGATGATGATGAAGATGATGAACATGTTTGATTTTTAATAAATAATTAAACAGGTTATCAATTTTGTTTTACTTTTTTTCTTCAAAATTATTAGTTAATAGAATCGATTTCTTCTTCATTAATAAATGATCTCGATAAGATATATAATCGATTTTATTTCATGCGATTTTATCTTGACTACATCTCTAGTAACTTCAAATCCCAAACGTCACCGTACCCATGCTACGTGAAAAATATTGTAGACACGTGCGAGATAGCGCGCGCGCCGCCTGCCGAACCTACAATGTATGAACTATATCTTCTGACTATTATATGCGTGATTCCCTAAGTTTCTCGTATTTCATTACATATGAGGACACCCGTACCTCATAACTTACAACAACAACATCACAATTTTTGTGATGTTTTTTGTTGTAGGTATTCTAATATTTAAACATTTTGTCCCAAATATTTTATTACAATAATGGATTTTACTTATCTTAATAGGTGTTAGACCTACCTCTGGGTACGATTCCTTGAGGTCCTTTTTCAATTTTTCGAAGTCCAGTGGAGGTAGTTGTTTGCCTGGCCTGTCTTCGATTCTTGGCATGTCCTTAAGGACTTTAGACCTGTAAAATATAAGCGTCATATTAAATTATTAACCTTCGGTTAACTTAGCCTTGGGTTGTAGGTGTGGGTTGTATAGACCCAACAAGTCGCTCAGTGTAAGTAATGTTACGTGCGCGGGGTATACAACGAAGAGGTTTATTCGTTCACCACAAACTAGATAACAAAATAACTAGCACACACAGTACTCTTCAACAGTTCAAGCCGCTCAGCAGTTCACAGTAGTCCACAGTCTTTGCTTAGGTCGCAGGTATACTCCTCTTGAATCGCTACGGTAAGATGTGTTTGCTTTCGCTTCCGAAAATTAACTGACTACATGGCGATATCCGGGCGCCTTTTATAGCTCTTAATTAGGAGGGTAGAATGTTCCAGAATCATCTAGAGATAAGGCACGTTAGGTATCTAAGTAGAGCGTTCGAGAAAGGTACTTACACAGTAGTAGGTACAGACGCGCCGACATGCAAGGTGAATAACCTTGTAATCAAGATTTTGTAGGTATAGGTATTCAAAATAGTTGTGATTTTGTGTTGGCGTTCCTAGATTTTTCTAAGCTGATCGGTAGAGTACTTCGACACTAACAATGCTTTTTAATTTCCAGAAGATTCCATCAGTAGTTTTCGAGATATCGACGCTCTTTGTACAATATTTATATGCATGAATACGCTTATTCCAAGTGGCAGTGTTAATAAGCATTGAACAACCGGAGTTCACATGTCTGAGAGACTACGAGACGATGGCACAAAGTCACCCAGGTGATCTGCAGAGGTGGACAGTGGGAAAGAACCGATCAATAATTTTTTTTTTCGTGCGGAAATTCCCAACTTTGGTTAACTTCATCCGGCTGTCATTATTGTTAGTCCCAGTTGCATTCTAAGCTTGTAGTTTGGAACCCAGGGTCCACTTTTCTACTCTTTCTCTTATTTTCGCTTATCTTGGCTTTTTCGGGAGCGACTGCCGTCGGACCCCCAACCCCGAGAAGAAATCCTGCGCCAGAGCCTCGTCCGTTAATCAGCAGTTGTACCGAATAGCATGTGAAGTTGACTTGGCTTCCGAAGATCTCAGTGGAGTTCTCATACCTCCTAATTTAATGCTGTTTTATATGTCAGGAATATAATACCTACCTCAGTGGTTCAGGGAATCCCCCATAAGGAATACCGATGGCGCCCTGCAGGTACTCGACCACCGATTTAGGGAAGGACAGGTCTTCAGCACGAGTTTCGATGTCCTTCGCCGTCAATTTATTCTGTACCATGAACTGAGCCAGGTCTCCAACCACTTTGGATGATGGAGTTACTTTGATTATGTCTCCTAAGATCAGATTAGCTTCCCTAGAAAATAAAGAAATACAATTTTATAGCAACTTTCTGTCAATAGAGAGGTACCACGCTGTAAATTCAGTGTTCATTTATAGGTTGTCTGGAACAAATTGCGCCTAGCGATAATAAGACCGCTGATTACACCATCAAAGTTTTGTTTAAACTGAATTTGCGTCTGGTGTACCTAAAATACAGAATATTGTATTGTATTGCGTATAATTGCGCGATGTTGGTTTATTTTTGCGCTGAACCCTAATACTCTTTCTAAAATAAATGTAGCCTACGTTACGCCTTACAACATTAGCTATCTGCAGTAAAAATCGCGTCAACATCGGCTCAGCCGTTCCAGATATTACCTATAGTCCGTCAAATCTAAGAAGTAACGTTTGACAGTTCTGACAATTGAATGATAGGGATGGGATGAAAAAATCGATTACTATAATATCCGAACTTTGAGAGATCGATTACTATAATATCCGAATTTTAAGAAATCAATTGTTATAATTAAATAAAAGAAATGTTTAGGATATTTTTTTATTCACTACTAGTACTAGTATCGTCGTCTTCGTCATCATCGTCATTTAAATTAATGACCAGTTGATTGTCCATTACATTATCAAAGTGTACGTCTCTTTCGAAGTCGTCCATTATTATTTTCTTTGTTTTTTGTACTATTTTACTCCAATCTTCCTGTGTAACTTGGGCACATGCTTCCTTTAATAAACCTTCCATTTTCTTGACACTGAAGGGTGGTTTTGTGTTGTGTCTTGCTGCATAACCTGTAAAACAATAATGTAACTATTTGATAGCAGACGAAAACCATTGTTTAAATTATAAATGTTAGAAGTACTCGTGTCATTATTATAATATTATAAAATATTACCTTTAACTTGGGCCCAAATCAGTTCAATGGCATTATATTGGCAATGGTACGGAGGAAGTCGTATGACTTTGTGCCCGTGCTCTTCGGCCAATTGGTCAATTACATATGTCGGTTTTGGTGGTTTATGCAATTTCACTAACTGTAATAATTCAGCTTTTAATAGTGACATGTCGGCATCCACTCCTTTTCTTTGCAGCCATGCCACCAAATCTGCTTTCTTATTGGCTGACGTAGGTGCTTTATCAATTTGCACAGAGTGGTATGGGGCATTATCCATTATAATTGTGCTGTTAGGAGGGATATTCTGTAATAAATTTAAGAACCACTCTCGGAACCTTACTGCGTCCATTTCTTCATGATACTCTTTAGTGCTTTTGGATTGGAAAGCTAATAAAGAGTTTTCCACGAAGCCTGTAGACGCTGACCCAGCATGGCATATTATGAGGCGTCCACCTTTTCCTATCGGCACCTTCGAGCACGAAGCTTCAGAATCATCAGTCCATGTTTTCGGCACAGAATGGTTGGAATTTAGCCAAGTTTCGTCCAAAAATATTACATTATCCCAGTTTATAATTTGTTTAACTTCGCGCAGGAATGTTAGTCGCTGCATAATTATGTCATGTCGCTCCATAACAATTTTTCGTTTGTCAACTTTTTTGTATCTGAAGCCAATTCCTGTTATTACCGTTCTCAACGACTCTATGCTTCCCTTATACAGCCCGGCATCTTTTAAAGTTGCACATAACTTTGCCAATGTTGGAAATTCGCCTCTTGTAAAATACCCGTATATATGGTTTCTAATAGCATGACTATCGAATTCATCGATGCCTGTCACAGGTTTACTTCTTTTTCGTTTTTTCGGTGTGTGAAGTACGTTACTGTCACTCCCCGAAGGCCCATATTTTTCACTTAATATTTTGCCAACGGTGCGGCTACCAATACCGAGAGCTTCACCGACGCGATCCCGAACTTGTGTAACTGGCAGTAGAAGTCCACCATTTTGAGATTCACGCTCAAAATACTCGTGTAATTTCACCACCAATTCACGAGCCTGGCTGTTCAAAGTACGTCCTCTTTTCGACATTATTAATAAACACTTGCTTAGTTCGGAGTCCAGTATAAATATTGCCAAGGTAAACGGATAAAGAATGATCAGTCCAGAAAAGTAATAGCCAAGTCACAAATTGTAAAACACAAACGAGAAAGCAAGTACGCGCACAGTCAGCTTCCAAGATGGCGAGAGACTGCTGACGCCGAACCGACCGAGCGGACCGCGTGCGCTTGTAGTTGGCAGTGTTGCCAGAAAAAAAAAATTGTAGAGACTTGGACACCTGCGATTTTGCCTATTGACCTAAAAATAATTAAATTAATTTATTTTAGGGTATCTGTGTATTCAGTGCATTATGCGGTCGCGCAGTAACGTCGTTAATTTATAACATCAGGCAACAACATTTTTGTGAATGGGTTCTACATACCTTATTTTTATTAGTTTTAGACGTAGAAATAAGACTTAGAAGAAAAAATTGTAATTGTAAAATCAATGGATGTGCTTGTTAAAATTTGTTTATTTCTCTGTAATATGCAAACCCATACTATCATACACAAAAATAAATGTAAAAAACACTATCCCTGACTCCATTTACTATTTCGACAGCGTTAGCGCGAGAAACCCCGACTTATTTGGGCGCGAAAATCAAAAATCGACAAATCGCTTTCGACAACTTTTTAAAGAAGCAAATATATTTGATTTATAAATACGTATTTTTGGTGAATGGGTTTTATCTCATATTTTACGATTACATAACTATTTAGTTATGTAATCGTAATATGTGAGATAAATCCCATTCACATGAAAAAATATTTGTTTGGTTGTCAAGTGTAATTTGTAAATAATACATTCGATTTTTCGTATATGTAAACGATTTTTTTGCATACAAGTGTATCCGAAGAGTCGCAACACTACGTGCAGTGACCTAACTACGTAACTTTGTAATGAGGTCAAGAATATAACTATTAGAAATTATTTACTGTGTAAATATGTGTTATTTTGCTTTGTTTGAAAGTTTTCAATTACATTTAGATATTAAGAATTGTACAGTACAGATACAATAATGAAATCTTTCTAAATTCAAGGTTTTATGAAAAAGGTTATCGAAACTGAATAATGTACGTATGAACAAAGTTGTTTCGGTTTGAAAAATATGAAACGTCAAACGGTACCTCTTAGATTTGATGGACTGTAATTCAAACAGATAGGCAAAATAAAAAAAAAACCTTTTTGTTATGTGTCCTATATAAACTCATACGTATTTTTACTTTGAACCTGTTATTTTAATATTAGAAACAGACACTTCAATTGTATTTATATGTTTAGATAAGATAAAAATGCTTTTATTTTAACATTACAAACAGACACTTTAATTTTATTTATTTGTATAGAAAGGTATTGCCTACCTGTAAGCTTTTTTAACCTCCTCAAACTGGCTACCAAGACCGAGTGAAAAGGCCTGGAACTGCAGATTGGTGTACTGTCCTCCAGGGATCTCGTTGAGGTAGACGTCAGCGTTACCAGACTTCATTGTAGCCGTGGCTTCGAACGGTCCGTACAGGGTACGTGCCTGCTCCCAATAAGCTGAGTACTCAGATACTGTCTGAAGGCGAATATCTGTGGAACAGTATTTTTTCAGTAAGTTTTTTTTAATGTATGATAGGCCCACGTTTGACCTCTATCTCACCTGGTCGTAAGTGACGATGTGGTATACGATGGATCACGTTTGCCTAGAAGGAACTCGAGACTTGAAGATTCCGAGGCTATAGTTTTCCGGAAACAGACTCAGGCAGGCAATTTCACTCCTTAGCTGTACGCATAATAAATGTGTCGCCGAAACGTTTCATGCGTATGAGTGAAATATCCACCATGTAGCGGTGACGCCCCTCCGGAACCGTGGTCCCACTGTTTTATCCCACTGGTGGGCCAAAACTTTTTCGTGGTCCCACCAAACATACACTTGACCGTTTTGTTACGCCGAACTGAAGAAATAGAAAAAGACAACGAAATTATAGAACTGCAAATGCAGCTAATTCACGGCGAAATTTCAGTTGGCCATTATTATGAAGCTTTGCGGTAAAATAGAAGGGATAAATTTTAATTTTATTGCTTTTTTTTTTTTGTCACATTGTAACAAAACGGTCAAGTTTGTGTTTGGTGGGACCACGAAAAAGTTTTGTCACACCGGTGGGACACCACAGTGGGACCAAGGATCCGGAGTGATTGGCGTGTCGCTGTGCGTCTGGTCGTTCGTTGGTGGAAAGGGCTAGAGGTATCAAGTTGTGCAATTCCAGCGCACTCTCTCCGAACTGTGAAAAGTGACTTATTATAAACGAATATAAACACACTGGGAAAGTCTCGAGTGAATAGGTTCCTTCTAGGCAAACGTGTTTGTAGATGTAGCAGGTGAGATAGTAATAATATAAATAAATATTTTACGACATTCTACACAACGATATCTAGACCCTAAGTAAACATAGCTTAACTAGCTTGTGTTATGGGTTCTAGAATGTGGATAAACATTTAAAAAAAACTTTTTAAATTATTTTACATAGAATTACCCCGACCAATTCAAATGTACATATTCACGCATATATAAATTTGCACTGAGCGGGAATCGAACCCTGCGACCTTTGACTCAGCAGTCGAACCTTTACCGCTACGCCACAGATGTCGAACTTGAGCCTGTTATTATTCACGAGTAAACTGTTGACTGAAGGCGCTTAGGTGAACTGGCTACACATGTTGAATTAAGTCACTTGTACATCCTCTAAGCGTTGTGTCCCGATTGCGTCCGATACCTCGAGCCCGCGGTCTACTTTTCTGCTTTTCATTCTTAATTCAAGTCACTTAATCCATTCCACAATATTTATTTGTAAACCTGACCGGTTTCGCATCACGACATTTTCAAAGGTTTTATAAGTGACTGTCATAAAAACTTTCAAAAATGCCATTATAGTACATTAAGATATTAGTGCGTTAAGATGGTTATAACATGCGAGGCGGAATTTCAGCCCGAGCCGAAGGCGAGAGCGTAATAATAGTTCGAAATTTGAATAGCAACAGCGCGCTACTCACTAGCTGGAGTCGTGCGGCGGCGATCAGTTCCATATTTGAAATGGCAAATAATACTGTTATAATAATAATAATAATAATTAATTATAAGAATTTGTATGGACTATAACTTAACTATTTGCTTTGGTAACACACGCGTTTGTTATGACCCGCTTTACATATTTAAAACCGGTGGAATTACATCAGCTTTACGAGCAAGGGTGTTAAAAAAAATATTGTGAAACAGTACATGTACAAGTGACTCAATTCAATACGTGAGCCTATCAATGATAAAAAACGTTTATAGCACTGACTAGTGTCCAGTTTGGTGCCCTGTAGGGACGCCACGACGGCTCCCATGCTGGGCTGCGACGTGAGCCCCGACATGGAGTCCACGGCCACGTCCACCACGTCGGCGCCCGCCTCCGCGCACGCCAGCATGGCCGCCACGCCCGCGCCCGACGTGTCGTGCGTGTGCACGTGGATCGGCACCGAAGGGTGCTTGGCGCGGATGGCCGAGATTAAAAGCCTGGGGAGGTACATCGTGTCGGTAAATGGGGGCCCGATTCAGTAACACCACGTTTTCAAAAGGTGTCATTTCAATTCTGTCGATTGAAACAGAGAAATAAAATAATGTTAATCTTTAGGCTTTCACGGTCGGCGTTGCATGTAGAGTTGCTTACGGGCTGTTTGGCCATGGTCCATATGAAACTTGCGTTCCAAACGTTTCGTCGATCACTGCGGTCGACATCTTCAGTGGTACAGGTCCGGGCAACGACGCGTGCGGCGACTTCTCTGCGACTAATGTAGAGGCCTGATTCACTGGCGTATTAATAGGCATGGTTGGAGGGGGGAACGACATGATCGATCCTGATTGGTCGAGAGCTGCGGAACCGACGCGCTCGATCCTAATTGGTCGAGGCTAAGCACGCCAGTGCCACCGAAGATGTCGACCGCAGGGATCGACGATACGTTTGGAACGCAAGTTTCATATGAACCACAGCCAAACAGCCCGGAAGCAGTATATTCTACACAAAATAATGTTCATAATATTCCTATGGTGTGAGAATGAACGAACTAATATGAATAATGAACAGTTCTGCTATTTGAGAATGTGTACTTATGAGTTTGTCCTTTTGAGAATCTGTCCTTATGCGAATAATCCAAACAATCTTAGGCGAGGTTATTAACCTTCAGAATCACTCATAATTGGATTCGTTTTCAATAAGATTTTCAAATTTTAATTCCATATATACATTTTTGCATCACACATTTTAAAAACATAATTTTACTGAATAAGGCCCCTGACCCTTAAACCTAACACGGTACCGGGTTAGGTTGGGTTAGACTTTTCCTTATCAAAATATTCGTGCGTGTGCACATAAGCGGGCGCCTGTTTCGTACAAATAATATGGTGCAAATTTCGTGCAAAAAAAAACACATAGGTTTGATTAGCACGAACACCTATGCGGGTGTTCGTGACACGCATGAGGTAGCGGACGGCATAACCAATCGCATTAGAGTGTAAAATATGATACTCACTTAGCCGCCTGCGGTTTCAGTAACCCAGCCATATCCTTTATACACAGTACATGAGTCCCTGCCTTGACTAACTCATCAGCCAATTGAGTGTAGTATTTCAGATCATATTTCTTCCTATTGGGATCTGAGACGTCACCGGTGTAAGAAATAGCGGCCTCAACCACACCTCCAGCTTTCCCAGCGGCTTCCATTCCGAGGATTAAATTAGGAAGATAATTGAGGGAGTCGAAGACTCTGAAGATATCCATACCCGCTTTTACCTGGAGAAAGAAAATCATTTAACATTTAATAAATTTGTGCTGATTCTTCGAAATGTATTCTTCAAAGCATGATCCATAAGGTTATGTACAATCGCCCTTCAGAAGTTATTAGATATATTTACAAACTTGAAATAAATAATAGATTGATGTATAATTATTTATTTCGGTGATCTTCAGACAACAAAGAAATTTTTCAATTTTTTTTCTAGCCACATACATAGTTAATCAACATTTCCCAGCTTGTAAGAAAAAATGATACTCACAGCCATATCACAGAACTTGAACACAGCATTGTCCGGGTAGTTGGTGTATCCTACGGCGTTGGCGCCTCGCAGCAACATCTGGAACGGAATGTTCGGGATCTGTGCACGCATGTCGCGGAGACGCTCCCACGGACACTCGTGGAGGAACCTGCAATGTTGCAATAGGTTTCATATACGAGTATAGTCTTACATTTTAAAGATAACATAAAAAAATATTACAAAGTGAAAAAAAGTTAGAACTAATAAAAAGGGCTGCTAATAAAACTGGTGGCTATCATGCTAGTAAAAGATTTGAGATGACAGCATGTAAGTACACGCTCATGATGCAGGAGCGTTTCTCGAGAACAGAAGGAAGGAACGCAACCTCTACTGTTTGTTCCCACTGGTTCTACTGAACAGTTCTACGGTAGAACAAAGGGGACTCTATTTTTTCTCATTAGTTTTACGATATTAGATGGAACAAAAGAGTAGAACTAGTGGGAGTCTCTATTCCCACTTGTTCTACCAGTTCCATCGGGTAGAACTCATGGGAGATTTTGTTCTCACTAGTACTAAGATATTAGGGCTTGTTCTCACTAGTTCGATCATCGAACTATTGAGATTTTTTTTTCTCATTAGTTCGACCGTCGAACTACTGAGACTTTCACCGCGCGCATCTAATGAGAAAAAAAAATCTCACTAGTTCGACGAACGAACTAATGAATCGAACTAGTGAGAACAAACGATGAGTGAGTTCTACCCGATGGAACTGGTATAACAAGTGGGAGTAGAGACTCCCACTAGTTCTACTCTTTTGTTCCATCTAATATCGTAGAACTAGTGAGAAAAATAGTCCCTTTTGTTCTACCGTAGAACAAGTGGGAACAAACGCCCTCTACGGGGTCATCAGCCAGATCAGTCTTAGGATGGGTGACCATTCTTAACACATTGAGTCCCCTCCGTACCTCGGAGAGAACGTTAAGCCGTCAGTCCCGGTCCTGAAAATTATCGAAGTTTGTCCGCTTCGTGCTTAGACTGGAAAACCGACCTCAAATGAGAGACTCGGCAGATGACTAACAACCTCTAAAGAAGAAATCTGTCGAACGATGTTGGTACCTTAGTAGTGAAGAACTTCTGAGGTACGTAAGCGAATACAAATTCGAATAAGTTATCTAAATGAAAATATATCAATCACTCACCTCAAAGCAACATCAAACGTAGCTCCACCCCAGTTCTCCAACGAATACAGGTTACTGAAGTTGTGGGCCACGTATGGACTCACACCCAACAAGTCATAAGTCCTGACTCTAGTCGCCAGGAGGGACTGGTGAGCATCTCTGAACGTGGTATCCATAAGGAGTAGTCCCTTGTGTTGTCTAACCGCTTTAGCGAATGCTTCGGGACCACCCTCGTCCAGAATCTGCTTGTATCCTTTCGGTGGCTGTACGGCTGTAAAGATTTTTGGTTAGTTTAAGTGCAGGTTGGTTGGTGAATAGAAGTGGCCTTTTAAAGTTATTCGTGTGAATATAATAATAATGTTATATTTTGGTTATTTGTCAGTTCAATATTATCAAATTATGTTTCATTCCTATATTAGCAAAATAGCTTTAATACATAGTCAAATTTAATGCAAGTAAAAGAGTATAGACATGTGACAACATGGCGCCAACGCTAAGAATATGATGAGGTATATAGACGTAGTTTGTGTGTTCAAGTCTATCCTCAAGGTGTAAGTAAGTATTTATCTATGTATATTAATACAAGGTACCCTCGAAGTAATACATTACTTAGGATGTCTGGAGTAAGAACTCCTCAATTTAAAATTCAGGTCATTTGTACCGGTTTGTAATTTTGTATCACCATCTCCTGGTCTATAGTGAACATGAGCCGTTATTTTATATATGAAACCAGTATTTTTGTTAAATAACGTTAAAATGTATGAAACTCTCAAAAAAAAAAAAGATACAATTTAAAGTTTATGGATGAATGACTACTTCCCCACCGACCAACTAATATGCACAACTAGTTGTGCGGTCTGTTGTTATAGATATGAATGAAAGATGTGTGGCTACGTATGTACATTTAAAAAATATTCCTTTATTAAAATCTCACTTAGCCTTTTATTACTTGCAGATAAGTTATTTTTACAGAAAATATACAAGTAGGGTAAGTAACGTAAATATGAACTATACTATTTCCATTTCTTTATATTCTCGACAGTTCTTATTTGATAGTTGTAGTGTTCAAAGACGTTCGTTCAAGTTTCCACAGGAGCTGTCATCGAGAAAATATTATGGAACTAGTTCATATTTAGGTAACTTACCTTACGAAACATTATAGAGTTATTTTCAAACACCCAAATTCGTTAGAAAGACGTAACAACATTATACATTTCACGACCCAAAGTAGAATCTACCTATATGGCCAAATTAAGTAAAACCGTAGACGAATATTATATTTGTCTATGCTTAAAACAACCTTAACTGAGGGTGAATTATGGTACAAATTAAGGGAATCGGTAGCTACATAATTTAATTAACCTTCAAACTTGTTTATACAAGTAATAACATGGTAGAAGGTATGATATTGTCGGAAGATTACGCGACTGTCACACATTGATATAAAACTATTTTAAACGAATGACTATATACCATAACGTGACCATGGCTGCTAAAAAGCAACCGAAACGTCGGATTCAGTGTAAATCTTCTTCTTATCTTCTTCTTCTCTTATATATAAAAATGAATTGCTGTTCGTTAGTCTCGCTAAAACTCGGGAACGGCTGGACCGATTTGGCTAATTTTGGTCTTGAATTATTTGTGGAGGTCCAGAGAAGGTTTAAAAGGTGAATAAATATGGAAGTTGTTATCGATTGAGGCAGTACGAAGTCTGCTGGGTCAGCTAGTATAGGTATAAAAATGAATTGCTGTTCGTTAGTCTCGCTAAAACGCGAGAACGGCTGGACCGATTTGGCTAATTTTGGTCTTGAATTATTTGTGGAGGTCCAGAGAAGGTTTAAAAGGTGCTATCGATTGAGGCAGTACGAAGTCTGCCGGGTCAGCTAGTCTATAATATAAAAATGAATCGCTGAATGTGTTGCTAAGCGCAAATCTCGAGAGCAACTGAACCGATTTCGCTAATACTTTTTTTATAATATTCCTTGAAGTACGAAGATGGTTCTTACGGAGAAAAAATTAAAAAAAATGCCTCGAAGAAAAAAAAAAGTTTACAGGAATGTTTGGGATAAATCGATGCCACGGGGCGGAGGCGGAGTATGCCACGGGCGAAGCCGCGGGGGACAGCTAGTAATAAAATAAAATCAAATAAATAGCGATAGAATCCGTTAGAAATAGTTTTCAAATCTTAAGGCTTTCACGGCTGGCGTTGCATGTAGAATATACTGCTTCCGGGCTGTTTGGCCGTGCTCCATCGGAAACTTGTATTCCAGACGTTTCGTCGATCACTGCGGTCGACTGAGTCGTCGCAGCGAAGTCGCCGCCGAGGAAGGTTCTCTGCACTCGTAGGCGTCCCGACCTGTCCCACTGAAGATGTCGACCGCAGTGATCGACGAAACGTCTGGAATACAAGTTTCCGATGGACCACGGGCAGACGGCCCGGATGCAGTATATTGTACAAAAATAGTTTTATTTCAATGATACCTTTTATTGTTTTTTGTAGATCCGTTGTTCCATATTTGAAAGTGGTTTTAAAAAATAATATAGTTCCTTTTAAATGTTAAGTAATGTTTTTATAATACATACCTTCTCTTTCATAAATCATAAGTTACTAGGTATAATATACTATCTTAAATATGCCTAAAAATAATCAAATATTGACTAGATTTTTAAAGGTTTATTTTAGGTATAGCGGCAAAAATCTCGACCAAACGTCAAAAGGTCACTAACTGGCCAACCAAAAAAGGACTGATCAACCAAAGACGCGACCTCCTTTGAGCCTGTTATTAGTTTAATATAATCTATGATTGGTTGATTGACACGCCTCCGCCTAAAAACGCGTTGTGCGCATCTAGAATAAATTGTCAAGATTTTTGCCCATCAACCTGATGACACGTTGATGCAGTTCAAAATACCTTTGGAAGATTTCCATTATCAGGTTTTCATGTAATCATATCAGCTTAATATAAATAAAATAAAATATCTCTCACCTGTATTTTCCCCTGTTAGTTCTTGTCTTTTAATAGCCTCTGGGGAAAGGTCTGAAAAATTTGTTAAGTGAAAATGAAAGTGCGGGAGTGTATGACGTGCAATTAAAAAAAAAATGGCATGATTTCCAAAAAGAAGAAAAAACATCAACTGGCAGGTTAAATTTTAAGTCTTGGCAACACCTTTTGAACAATATGATAAAACTTCACTAGATCGATTATGTTATGAGGTTTTAATCTAATGTAGGTACACATTGCCAGAACTGGAAATTTAATCTGCATCTTTATATAACTCCTGTTTGTACATTCAGGATCAATGGTATATTACCACAATTTTGAGGATGACGTATGAAATTTTAGTCATGTTTTATAATAATATAATGTTATCAACATAAACCATAGCTACTTCATATCAGTATCCCGTGCTCAAATAATAGCATGAGTTGTGTTCCCAGATTACAATTGATTAAGTACTATGAAATTTTAAGAAATGTTAAAAAAATAGCTTATAATAATATTTTTATAATTAACGGGGAATCCTGCGTTTGTGACCAACGTGGCTTAATACGAAGATACGTTACGTAGTTTTGTATCGCGTAGCGTGGTTTTGAGTCTTCTTTTTACCCATTAGTAATATAATATTTTACCTCCCGTTTTATTATGTAGCTTCATTTATTTGCCAAGTCCTGTGCTATCGTATTTTGGAATTGAGCAGGACACCCTACGTACAGTCAGCTTCAAAAGTACCTAGATGATAATTTTTAGATTTAGATAAGCTATTAAATAATATTTCTTACTGAAAATGCTGTTTGACTACTATTACTCAATTTTAACGTTTTTAAATTTTGAATAAAACATAATTACTTAATCATTTTTTACTGCATATAGATACTGCACAGACGACTTGTCGCATGTATCACCGAGTTCGTCTCAAGTTTATAACTTACGCGGGACACCCCGTTAGAATCTATTCCTATTTGCGATTAACGCGTCGCATTATTTTAGTTACTATTCAGATCCAGTAAATAAACGATTGGTGTTCATTGTGACGAATGTTGACATTCATTACAAACTATCTGTTTAAACCATTACGAACCGTTATACGTCGTTATGTTGTAGTTCCCGATAGAGGGACTAAGACGCCCGCATTTTAGTTGGTTTTTGTTGTTTGTTCATCTCTCCAAATACATTTACACATTCGTAAATAGATATCGAACCTAGTTGTATTTTTGCTTTACTATATAAGAATAATATAACAATATCGTGGTACAATTAGCTGCTGAATAGTACCTACTCACAACTCAAAGTAAAAGCAAATTTACATTATATATAATACAGCAAATATTGGACATTTATTTTTAACACAAAATAATAGCGGTGTAATGCGATATTATTCATATAAATATGCATAGAAAATATATTGTTTTTTGATTTATAGGCGCATACATAATAAAAGATTACTACAGAATTGGTTACATATTTCTTTTGATTTTGATTTGCATACACGGGATTGGTGCAAAGAGTAAATAATTTTCTTTGCACAACTTGGGTAAAATGCCAAATTGAGGTGGGATCATGTGTTATATACCTAAGTAGATAATAGGATAACGGTCATCCAGTTCCTAGTTTTATCTTTAAATTATCCACTCGTAATAATAATATGTATATATGTATAACTTGTAAAGTTTCTCTAAGTTCCATAAATTACTTGTATTTATAACCAAGGTTTTTGAAAATATTGAAGCTTAATTCAAACATTGCCGTATAGTGTAGCAGATAATATATAGGCAATAAATATAAATTTGCAACAAAAAGGAACCTATAAAATAAATTATAAGAACCTACCATACCCACGACGTTCTACTGTAAAAATAAATTAAAAACGACTTTATTACACATATCATAAACATCATATTTCATCCTTCATTGTGTAAATATTTATATTCAAAATCAGAAGCCTATAATTTTTTTTGTGTGTATGTTACCAGTCGACTTTAATACTTGCCAAACATTACATTTATACACAAAATCATGCAAGTTTCTTGTAGCATCAAAATAGCCGACATTTCTAAACTACTCATTCTAAAGAATAATGATTTAATCTTATTCAAATGTAATTAGTAAATATTTCTTTTATAATGAGGATTTAAAAATAAATGAAGTTACATTACAGGGCGATCGTTACATATTTACTATAAACTACGTAATCTATTACTGATATAGATTTGATTTTTAATTTTTAGAAGTTTTAAATTTGTTGCAGTATTTGAAAAGCCACCCGACTATATAAAGTTCACTATATAGCTCCTTTGCACTTTGTGATATATGTAAAGTCACAGCCAAAATAATCTATGTTTCTGTGGTAAGCCTCAACTCTAGATTAATTATGTTAGAACTATATTTTTTAAATTAAGTTTATAGTTCATCAAGTGTGTTAAAACAATTTCAAATCTACGCATATACATAGAGTAGATTGAGACTACTCCTAAATTACAATAAACCACAGCCACAGAGTGTTTATGATATAATAAATAAATATTATACGACATTCTACACAGCGCTCTCTAGACCCAAAATAAATGTGGTTTAACTAGCTTATACTTTCAGAATGCGGTATACTATATTGGTAATGAAAGGGAATCGATCCCGCGACCTCTGACTTAGCAGTCGAACTCTCTACCGCTATGCCACAGAGGTCGTCATGTTGATGAGTAGATATCACACGAATAAAGGAAGGACCTGGGCCAAGAATAAAAAACTCTATGTAATGTGTAAAAAAATGGATTTTTACTAATTATTGTATTATTTGCTAACTTCCCGATTTTATTGCAAATTAAAGTCAGTTAGCAACACTGATGTGACGGTGACGCCATCCTTCAGTTCACAGAATCGTTGGTACGACTCTAGCACAGAGCGAGATTTAAAACTTTTACTATCATTGATCGATACGCTCATAGGATAAAAACTTATGAAAATGTAACACAATAAAAAAAGGATTATCAAAATCGGATTACTCTGTAAAAAGTTATGCGTGGTCATACATAAAAAAAAATACGCATCGACTTGAGAACCTCCTCCGTTTTTTCGTCGGTTAAAAAATATTCTATATCAGTACTAAATCACGTGGTTTAGGGTAATTTACACTGGGGACACATGTGTCTACGAGTATACCTACCAAATATAGAATTTAATTAACTTACCCAGTGGTACATCAGGGATGTAAGGCTTTACATCAGAAGGTGGTATACTAGTACCCAAAGGCGTTGCAGGGCCATTGACTAAGACCTGTCCTAGATAGTTGAGAAGCTTTTGGGCTCGATTTTGGGAAGCCTTGAACATGAAGAGTTCAGGATGCTCGTCGATAAAGTATGTGTCTACGGAACCTGGAGATTGGTAACATAAAAGTGATATTACAGTGGAGGATAACCTAATGGAAAGTGTAATACAAAAAATGGTAACGCCATGGAATATTATCATTTTTAAATAATGTGTAGAGTAGTGTAGTTATGTCACACATGATAACTGCTTTTCATGTGTGATTTTATTGCTTACTTCACACGCCTGTCTTGTTATTTGCAAAGCTTCAACTACCTTTCAAATTTGTAAGTTATCGATATGTACTGACCAAAACTTTAGATGTACCGGATAAAATTACCCCATGAGTGTCAAAGTATTTCTTTTGATATTCATACTATTAAGCCGTCCGCTGCCTCATGGGCATACACCCTTGTATCGTGCAAATAATATTGTGCGAATTTCGTGCAAAAAATGCATATGATTTGCACAAGACAATACAGAAGTAAGCGTGCACACGCATAAGGCAGCGGTCGCTGTTATTCGTTAAACTATCTGAACGAAAACAAGATAGATCCAAAATAAGCTTACCATTGAGGAACTTCTGGTTCTCCAACACGTTGAGTAAGAAAGGAATGTTGGTCTTCACTCCGCGTATACGGAACTCGCGAAGAGCGCGGTTCATTTTAGCGGCGGAAGATGGCAGGTCATGTGCGTGTGAGATTACCTGTATGGTCAAAAAATTATATAATACTAGATAATGCCCGCGGATCCACATGCGTGAAATATTGATCCTATTCCCGCAACCCATTAGAATATATTCTATGGATATAAAGTAGTCCATGTGTTTATCCAGACTATAATCTATCCCTGCACTAAATTTCAGCCAGATCCGATCAGCCGTTTGAGTGTGATTGAAAGAAGAAAGAAACAAAGAATATTTTTTAACACTAATTGGTACAATTGATATTCTATCACATGTTAATACAATTATGTTTTGGTGTATGCATTTTAAAGAGCGTGTTAAAGGGTTGACAACTTAGCATAATGTTTGATTGAGTAACAAATATCCAAACATACAAAAATCTTCACGAATTTTCGCATTTATTATAGATTAGGATAGTTTGATCATATTGAGGCGATGGGATGACACCAAGAAGACCAATGAAATTTAAAAATACTTGCCTTAACAAGAAGAGAGTCGTAGTACGGAGAAATGACGGCGCCAGCGTACGTGGACGCGGAGTCGAGACGGATGCCCATACCCTCACCTGACCTGCAAGTAAGAGGTTTGAGATATTAATACTCGAATTAGTCTAGTCTCGTCTAATCTGGTCTTGTCTAATCTAGTCTAATCTGGTCTACTTATTCTTAATAATTATTATTGACCAAATTATTGTGTCACAACACATTTCAACCTGAATCGAGATTTTTCGTCTGTTTGATAAAAAAATCATATCTTTTATGTTATTACTCCAGTACTCCAGAAGCTAATTTGCTCAATGGCCAGAGTAATGAGTAATGGCCAGGATTCGAACTCGGGACCTTTCGATCGTAAGGCCGATTCCTTAACCTCTAAGGAACATTGGGACGAGCAAAACCACTTTTTTCATCTTGGCCGCCACCGACTTCTTTCCTCAAGAACTCCTGAACCTCTCAAGATCTAAGTCCACTTGCACGCAGTCGCGGGCGTAGCAAATTTTGTATAAGATCAAGTTCCTATTACCTAAACACTTCAATCCTGCCAGTGCTAGGCTGGAAGTTATTTGCAGGGTCTTCAGTAGTAACTCGGCACTGTATCGCGTATCCTTGCACTTTGATCTGGTCTTGCGTGAGCCCCAGCTCCGGTAAGGTCATGCCTTCTGCCACCCTCAGTTGCGACTGAACCAAGTCGATGCCGGTCACTTCTTCTGTGATTGTGTGTTCTACTTGCAACCTGAAGGCAAAATAATTAACACACGCTTGCCCGGAAGAATACTGTATTAAGTCAAAATTTGGCACTAACTGACTTAATTATACAGTACCACGGAAAAAAGTACGTTCTACCCTTTGAATAAGATCAGAAATTGCTTATCGCTTAGATGAGCCAATCACGAAAGTTACGTCTCTATCCCTCTCGCTCGTTTCTATTCAGTAAAAAAGAGAAGACCGTCACGTTCAGTCTTGCTCCTGTCCTTGAATTGGTTTGACGTGTGTTGTTCTAAGGCACAAAGTATTATGTACTAATGAGACATTGAATTGGTTTTACTTTTAGAAGAAAAGTGTAGTTTTGTGATTTCTTGCAGTATTCTTCATAAAGTAAGTAATTTATTTTTTAAATTTTAATTAGAATATAGTTATAACATGAAAATATACCCGTATTCTACCCAACTACGTTAAGTAAAAAGTACCCGGCGTTAAATGAATAAAGTAATATTTTGAGTTGTGCCTATGATCTTCTAAATTTTATGTACTTTTTTTTGTTTACGACTTTATTCTACATAAGTTGCATATTAATTAAGTATTATTACAATATGTGTCTGTATTCATTTAAATTTAAGTTGATTTTAATGTATTAAACGTAAAAACTACGCTGTTCTGCTTGTAGCTAATTATTTTCATTGTAGTATGTCTAATTCAATCTATGATCTTCAGTTTCTTATTCTTTATTTCATAATGCTACCACAGAAAAGACTAGCGTATATTCGGCAATTTATAGAACCTGATAGAGAGACTTCGAATAACAGACAAGACAATTTGAACTTATCCGAAAATCTTGATACTAGCTTAGATGAACAAGGCCCGGGTTACATAGAATGCTTAGAAACTGTCAATTTAGCAAGTGAATCAGTTATAAACGCCGTTGAACAAACCAATTCAATTCATGAAGATATAAATGCTTTAGATCATAGTATACCGACAGTCAGTGCAATTGAAAATTTGGAAAATGATGCTAATATTACTAATACCAATGACATATCTAATACTGAGGAGTTAGGCAAAGCCGATAGTGAGTTTGATTTCGATTCAGATGACAGCGTTAAAGATCCGAACTTTAGACATAGATCAGCGTCAACATCATCCACGGATTCATCTTCATCTTCCAGCTCCAGCAGTTCATCATCGTCAGCTTCAAGTACAAATTCTTCTCATATCGAAAATATCCCACCCGCTTTACACTCCTCTAACTGCGATACCATTCCACATACAAACTCTCACCGTGATAACTTGGATTCCAACAAAAAACTCACAAGAAAACGACAACGAAATGTTAGCAACTGGAAGTCAGAAGTTGCGAAACGTTTAAGAAACACAGGTCAGAGCTACACATCAAAAAAATTAAAAAAAGACATACCAGCCAGAAAAATAGGGCCACCATGTGGTGAGAAATGCCGCCTAAAATGTTCTACAAATGTATCAGAAGACGAAAGAAAAAATTTATTTGCCGAATATTACAATTTAGGTAACATATCGATGCAAAGACAATTCATCATCAACAGCACTGCAATAATTACACCAAAGTATAAATACACGAATGCGGCAAATCCGAGGCAAAATAACAATGCATTTTATTTAAACATACAAAACAGTAAAGTACGAGTTTGCAAAACATTTTTTAAATCCACGCTTGCTTTAAATGATCGCGTAATAAGGACAGCGTTTGAGAAGCGAATACCATCTTTGAATAATATTGTCGCTGTAGATGGCAGAGGAAGGCATGGGAATCATGCCAGAATACCGGATATTATTAAATACAAAATAAGGGAGCATATACAATCTATTCCCACTATGGATAGCCATTATTGTCGCAGTAATACTAATAAGCTTTATATTGACGGCAGTAAAACATTAATTGATCTTCACAGAGATTACGTTAAGTTATGTCAGACTGAATATAAGCCATATGGTAACTATGTGATGTATAGCCATATATTTAATAATGAATTTAATATTGCCTTTTATTCTCCCAAAAAAGACAGGTGCGACACTTGTGAGGCATTTGTGAATGCTACCGGCGAAGAAAGACAAGGACTTCAAGTTGAGTATGATACACATTTAATTGAAAAAGAGTTATCGAGAGCTGAGAAGGAACAAGATAAACTGAAAGGGAGCAATGTGGTAGTTGCTGTCTATGACTTACAGGCAACCATGCCTTGTCCAAGAGGGGATGTAAGCAGCTTTTATTACATCTCCAAATTAAATGTTTTAAATTTTACAATAACTGATTTAAAGACAAGAGATGTTTATTGTAATGTATGGCATGAAGGGCATGGCAATCGTGGTGTGAATGAAATTGCAACTTGCGTGTGGAATTATCTTAAGCAAATAGACACTAAGTCTGAGCAACCAACTGAGGTAATATTTTACAGTGACAATTGCTGCGGGCAGCAGAAAAACCGTTTTATGATTTCTATGTACATCTTAGCAGTAAGTAAATTTCAAAATATTAGTTCTATCACTCACAAATTCCTCATTAAGGGACATACCCAAAATGAGGGTGACAATTGCCATTCACTGATTGAGAGAAAAATAAAAAAGTCTCTTCGCTCGACTGCGATATATTCGCCTGATCAATATTTTACGTTGATTAGAACTGCTAAATCTAATGGGAAGCCATTTGCAGTAAATGAGTTAACTTTCGACTGCTTTTATAATTTTAAAGAAGTTTCACCTAGTATTGGGAAAAACTTTTCCAAGAATATAAAAAACGAGTCTGTAAAAATGAATGACATTAGTGTCATTTATGTATCTAAATCAAACCCTGGATCTTTTCTTTATAAAACTTCATACTCTGATACATCTTACAATCAAATAAAAGTATCAGCGTCAACTCGTAGCACGCCAAATGACTTGGCAATCCTTCATTTACCTCCAGCCTATTCTGAGAGGATTAAAATAACAACTAAAAAGAAACAGGGGCTGATGAAACTGGTTGAGAAAAATATAATTCCTAGATACTATGAAGATTTTTATCAAAATCTATAAATGAGTTCTAAATCTATATAATTCCCTTATTTTGATTCTTATTTCAGTGAGGTTGTTTAAATTAGTTTGTTTTTTTTTTCCTAAAAAAATAGATAGTTGATTTTCAGTTTTATTTTATTTACAACTAGTTGAAAACTAAGTTCCTATTACGTTAATTATTAATCAGCTTTACACATTGAGTTTTTTATTTTTAATTATTATGTTACGAAAGATGAGACTGACTAGTTGATTATCTGGTGTTTAATTTTAGTACCTAACTTTAAATTTTTGATAATTATTCATTTGTTACAAATACTAGAATTTATAATTTTGTTCCTAAACTTAAGCCAAATGTTTTGTTACTAAGGTTTTGATAATTAATCACATTTTTTATAAAAATTTAGTTCGATATAAAAATCGTTTACAAATAAATAGAGAAGACTGATTCAATTATTCTTCAAAATACTTTGTTGCTTACCATTGATTTGTAAATCTTCGGATTTTTGTAAGTAAGATTGATGTTAAGATCTTTATCTAATAAATGAATGAGAATTGATTTAATTATTCGTTTTTTTTTGTTGCTTTAATTACACTCGAAATTATATAAATACTGTATTATTTTTAAACTAAATAGCTTATATAAAATAATTAATCAGAAGAATACAGTCACAAGTGGAGAAATGTATAAATAATTTATGAAAAACTGGTAAAAATAGTAATATCTTACGAGATAATTATAGATTATAGAATAATCTTTAAAAACAATAAAAAAAACTACTGTTTATCTTACAAAAATACTACAATATTTGTGATTAAAACCTTTAATTGCTTCTCCTGAAAAAGTACATTATTAGAGTTAATACAGTATTCTTGCGGGCAAGCGATGTTCACTCTATTTATTTGTATAGACGCAAAATGAGTGAAAACAAACACAAGAACAAAATATTTACATCGGAAAAAAAGAGTAAGGGAGTATGTACAAAGTAAAAAGTTTAGGTGTTAAAGAATTCCTCCCCATCGATGTCAACTGGTAACGCACCCTAATGTTTTAAATTAACATTTAAAACGCGCCAAAATTAATTAATTGTAAGTAAAATTTGGGATACAAGGCTGTAACTGCAACAGAGGATTGACTTCGAGATTAATCAAGTTTATTGAAGGATTTCTTTAATGATACTCTAAAATATCTATGTATAATATGTACTTAATTTTAAAAAAAAGTATCTATGTATTTTTATCCAGATTCTAGAACCTATATGACAATTTCTTCTTAGTTAGGGTCTAGATGGCGCTGTGTTATATGTCCTAGAATATTTATTTATTATTATTTTTATTTAAAAGTTCAGAGATTCCCCCTTAGTGCAAATATCTAAATGCATGAATATGTATGTTCCAATCAACGTCATACTCCATAGAATATTGGCCATTCTCAACAATTTGATCTAAGGCGTTTCTCTATGATTGGCTTCAAGATGCTGATGCTCTACATACCTAGCGTTAACTTCAATGAAGTAGAAATTGCCTTTGTCATCCAGCAGGAACTCTACGGTGCCAGCATTCTCATAGCCCACGTGTCTCGCTAAGTGCGTTGCACAATCCACCATCTTCTGTCTTGTCTGCGAATGAATGAAAACAATTTGTTATATTATGAACACGGATGATGATATATTCTCAATAATATGGTCTACCTTCTAACTTACGTTTTTCCAAGCAATTCTACAAAACTTAACAGTGGCGCCCAACGTGGGCCAGCATGATAAGGAAATGTTGTATTTAAAAAGAGTAGTATGTAATCAAAAAAGAGTAGTTTATAATTAAAAAAGAGTCGTATGTAATTAAAAAAGAGTGGTATGTAATGCGTATCCGCTTCGTGGGGCTCCTATTTCTTCGTACAGTATCACAAGTAAACTATTACGAAATACAAATTACGAACACGTATGGCGGTAGTCTCTAACCTAACCTATCCATGTCGGGGTGGGATTTTTGTATCTCTTAAATAAGACGTGTTATTGCGTGAATTTTTTTAAATTTTTTTTTATTAAAAAGAATATTAGTAACCGAAATTACTAATATTCCCCCTAACCCCTCCAGCTAAGCTAAATTGCTTGTGTTAGGAGTGGGTTCACGTCGGTAGTGTAATGGCCAGGATTCGAACCCGGGACCTCTAAATCGTAGGGTCGACTCCTTAACTACTAAGCTACCGACGCCTTGAAGCAATTAGCAATTAGTATGCTAACATTTCGTATATAATTATATCAGAGAATTTAGAATATCTGGGACGTATCTAGATAGCTCAATTGGTCAGAGTATTCGCCCTGTAAGGGACTGGTCGCGGGTTCAAGTCCCGTGCTAGATGTTCTCTATCTGATCTAAGTCTATATGTTATTGACCTAAGATATAGGACATATTGACGTTGGAACTAGTGAGAGCCATACATATTTTTACTATAGACTATATATCTAGTATTAGAAGTTATTTAAATTACAAACTTATATTTTGCATTTAATTACCTCAGGACTTAAGTGTGGTGCAGGTGCAATTTCTACGACTTTTTGATGCCTCCTCTGCACTGAGCAGTCACGCTCGTACAAATGGACAACATTACCGGCTTTGTCACCTAGAATAAAAAGTAAAAACTTTCTTTTTTGTGACTTTTAGGTAGGTATGGTACGTGGCTGGGGCGACAAAGCAATGAACGGAGTAAAGTGGGGACACTGTGGTCTTCACACCCGTGGGGGGCCATCTGAAAGCCGTAGATGGCTCAGGGTTCCGAGGGCTATTTTCTTGCAGTGCAGTCGTGGAGAATAAATCCTTTTTATTCATTTACTTTCATCAAATAGTTTGAGAATTAATAGTATGTGCAACTCACCTAAGAGCTGCACTTCGATATGGCGGGGCCTCTCGATAAAGCGTTCGATGAACATGGAACCGTTGCCGAAGGCGCCCAGCGCTTCCGAAGAGGCGCGCTCGAACGAGGACGCCACCTCATCCATTTCGCGCACCACTCGCATGCCCCGACCTCCGCCCCCAAAGGCTGCCTAGGGAAAACATAAAATGGAAAAGCCTGCCAACTTTTTTTTTAAAATACCTACTCGGTATTGATATAAAACTGTTTATTACGGATTCTTGCAATTTATTTAGTTTAATTTCATTATTTAAACTTATGTATCGGCAAGGAAGTTGCTACAACTAATATACAAATACTAGGTAGTCAAGAAAAAATAAGAAAAATGGGTGTATGCTCCAGGGCACAAGTCAACTTCACCTGCAAACCGGTTCACCTGCTGATTGACGGACGAGGCGCCGGCGCAGGTTTTCCTCTTGTGGTTGGCAGGTCAGACGCCAGTCGCTACCGTAAAAGATAACCAATCTATAAAGAAAGGGGGAGAAGAAGGAGATCGAACCCCAGGCCCAAAGTACAAGTTCTAGATGCAACCAGGATCGTAGTTCGGACGATGATGATGATTAAATGATTACCTTAAAAATAACTGGAAGACCATGACTTTTGCAGAACTCCAACGCTTCTTCTTTCGTGGTTACTGGACCGTCAGTGCCAGGGACGATCGGTACCTCTATAAAAAAAGTGCACTCATAGAATTTGTTGTGGAGTGCAACCATTCCTTACACAATCAATTTAGATTATCTCGAGGGGTTGATGTGAATACTGAAATTTCGGTCAAGTATTAGTATTTGAGCAAATAAACTAAGATTTGCCAGGAATTTGAAGGAACGTGTATAATCATGGAAAAAAAAATCACAGTTCGATCGTTTCGTAATTAGACTGAAAGCCTAACCCAGCAAAGTTGGGAAACGTCTCGAAGGATGACATCTTAGGAGGACGTAGAAACCATCAAGAAATAATATAATACAAAATATAAATTAAATTTAAAAAAAAACCCCTACGCTATCATTTAACGATTATAGTGGCACGCGTTAAGTACTGAATCGATTAAGCACTAAATCGAGTAATCATACTCCAATTATATTTGCAGACATTCGGTTATTCTTCTCCACTTTCACCCCCCACAACTTTTAAACGACTCAACCGATTTTCATCCAACATGTCTAAAAACACTCGCCCGTAACTCACCTTTCATAAAAAAAAACTGAATTGAAATAGCTTCATCCGATCGCGAGCTACGGAGCCACAGACAGACAGGCAAACAGACAGTCAGACACGTCAAACTTTAAACAACCCTTTTATTTGCGTCGGGGGTTAAAAATCACAATAACAATTTTTAACTTAAAAAAAATATGTTCTTTCAAGCAAAAACGGCTGAACGGATCATGCTGAAATTTGGTACAGGGATAGACTATAGTCCGGAGTACTTTTCATCGCGGGAACAGGTTCCCATCGGTAACGGGAACGGGATCAAAATTCCAGAGCTAGTAGCCAATAAATAACCTTACGGGCTTCAATGGCAGCTTTTCTAGCAGCTACTTTGTCACCCATCTGTTGCACCACAGCCGGAGAAGGTCCAATGAACCGTAGACCTGCGTCAATGACAGCTTGAGCGAAGTCAGACCTGAAAAAATTATCGAGGTTGTTAATCATTACGTATTAAAAACTATAAAAATAATATAATATATAATTAATAAAATAATAAATATAAAAAAAAGAGCCGCGGTAGCCTAGTGGTATGGGTAATGGACTGCTGAGACGAGGTCTCGGGTTCGATCCCAGGTCTTACCATGGCACACACCAATGACTTTTCGATGCTTTTCGAAGTTATGTGTGTATTTATCGCAGGCTTATAAGTGCCCGGTTAATGGCAATAGGCTCGCCACCTATTACATTGGGACCTAAACATAAACTGGCGAAATGTGGGTGCTAGCACCTCTGCCTACCCCTTCGGGGATATAGGCGTGAGTTTATGTTATGTGTTATGTTATGTTATGTAAAAACTATAATCACTTTTACGCGTCTCTATGTTTCGATGCTAACTTCTTCTAAGCCACTGAACAGATTTTGATACTAATTCCACTGTCAATTAGCTTTCGACATCAATAGGTTTATATATAGCTATTTGGTAAAATCAGCCTGTTAATTGGACGCGTAGATCGTTCATTAAACACCAGCATTCAATTAAATGGCTGAAAAACAACTACTTAACAAAGAAGAATACAGTAAGATTTTTATCCGAAGCTGCTCAATAATGGTACTTAGGTACTGCAAACATCAGCCTGGGGGTGGCAGGTGAGGCCACCTATCACCCCTGCAGGTCCAGGCGGCGGCCCTTACCGGGGCAAGATGGGGACACCGTGGTTCCCAAACCCGAGGTGGCCATCTCGAAACAGGAGATGGCCCTGGGTCAGTCGGGGTGCAAGGGAAAATACTTATACATCCCGGCGTCTGAAGACACGAGACGGCGTGCGGTTTTAGTCGGCCCAAACCCAACATAACCACCCCCGCTGACTGGCGGGGGGGTATCCGAAGGGATTTCCGCACAAAAAAAAAAAAAAAAAAGGTACTACAAACATCAATAGGCTAAGATTTTTTGCATTTACCATTTATTGATATGAAAAGTGTAATAGCAGTTGTCTTTTGTCCATGACTGCATTATCACAAGTTCAACAAACTCGTAGATCTAACCAGCTGAATAGACACAGTAATTTTATTCATATATCTTATCATAAGTTCAGAATCAAGTCTGTCAGGATATGTGATGTATTGTGATAGAGATCATGAGTTACAATAACAACGACTAGCCGGCCCTACACGGCTTCGTCCATGGCGTAGGTATTTCAAACCCCCGTTGCACCCTTTTAACCATGAAATGCCCGTATTTCAATATATTGATTACAGCTCCCTTAGGTAGACACTCACAAATCATTTGGCTTTCAATTGATACATTTTTTTTTCATCTCTCCTGTTTGGAAAGTTTAATTTTCATGGGTTGATAGGGTGGAAAGTAGCTTCTTTCATCCCTAGGGTGGATAGTATTTTTTTTTTAATTTTAGGTTTTGCCATGGAGTCCATAATAATTAAGTTACGTCTTGATATCATGACGCTTTTTTTTTAATGGCCGCCTAGGTGCACTTCTCGTGACCAACTCGATTACAATGTAACCAATATGTTGTATAATATTCTAATGTTGTATAATGTACGTGAATTATAACTTTTCTTTTCAGAATTAAAAAAAAACAATTTAAGTTTGCTAAAGAATTAGCAGGAAAAAGAGATTCAATATAAATAAATACCTTGTGTTAATTGTGGTTAAAAATTGGTTTCGGAAAGTGATTCCAGTGACATGGATATTAATTTAACTCCCGATGAGATTAAAGAACAGGCAAAAGCTGTTGTTAATAATCTTTCTAATTTTACTTTAAATTTTAACCTATTATCAATATACCTGTTTCATTAAATGTGTGTGTAGTATTTTAATTTCCTCACATAGTCGAAATGAAAAGTAGAGTGTAATTCGGGTGAATGTCACCATTTCACCCTCGAAGAAATATCTCGGGTGAAATGGCTGACTTTCAACCCTTTTCTAACAATCTACTATTTCCAAATCGGTTCATTAGATCCAGTGATTAACTCCTACAAACTCACAAACTTTACCTATTTATAATATTAATATAGTAAGATACACAACAATGACGAAGACGAAGACAATGTACATACGCCACAGGGATAGGAAGAGTTATTGGTCATTTGACACGACATGATTTTTTAAATGCCATCTTGTTATAAGGGTTGAGAAGAAAATAAATCTTACCTCTCAGATAAGAGACCATAACCAGGATGGACGGCATCGACTTCATTCTCCTTGGCTATCCTGATGATGTCTGGAATGTTGAGGTACGCTGCCACGGGTGGAAGACCTTTGCCGACCAGATATGACTCGTCGGCTTTTTGTCTGTAAACAAATAAAGTTTCTATCAGCTAGATCAGCTGCTCAGACACTTAGTCTAAGAAATTAACTGTTATTTGAGTAGAATCTTGCCTACTGTAAACCTGGGATGAAACCTATTTTGTTTCTTATTATAATAAAAACAAAATCACCTCGAGCCCCAGGCGGTGTTTCGAATGTCGGAGATCGCCAAACGATTTCCGTCCTGCATAAGCGCGGGTTTGGGGTAACACTAGCAGAAGTAGGTCCGGTCAGTTTTTTGCGCGCGCCTCTCTATAAGGGAATTCGATCCCTGAAAACACAATGGCGGCCAAGACCAGTCGGGATCCCCGGCAACACAGGCAAACGTGAAGAACCCGCGTACAGTTTTCGTCGTTTCGAATCGACTAACCCACCTTACCGTTAGCTACGGTGAGTTGGAGCGTTAGCGGTTTCCATACGTAAAATAGAAGGTGTAGTTACATACAGTAAATTCATTGTAAAATTTACCTGTGCATCTGTAGTTTGTCCTGTTCGCTGTAAATAGCGACGGACTTGATACCCAACTCCGTGCATGCTCGGAATACTCTAATCGCGATCTCGCCTCTGTTGGCCACCAGGACGCTTCTGATCGGTTTGTATTCCACTGTCTTCTGAGACTGGAAAAGGAAAATATTTGCATTTAGAGGGCAGAAGAGCACAATGTTCTGCTATTTTTACTAATTCATGGAGCTGGATTGGAGTATTATTCGGATAAGTATAATAATTTAATTGTTGTACATAGTTGTAGTTGTAGAGTGTATTTAGTTTCAGAACGATTGTAAATTTGGAATCTATCATACTAAAATTATAAATGCGAAAGTTTGTAAGGATGTATGTATGGCTGAACGGATCTGAGGGTCAATTCTCGTAATAAAGATGTTCAAGATTCAGTCTCAATCTACTCTCGATCTCCCAAATGTCAAAAACCGGCCAAGTGCGAGTCGGACTCGCCCATGAAGGGTTCCGTAGCAGCAAGTAACATTATATAAATGTTCATTTAACCACTTTGGAAGTGTGTCTCGCGCAAACTATTCAGTTTAGAAAAAAATGATATTAGAAACCTCAATATCATTTTTGAAGACACATCCATAGTTGGGTTTGATGAAGAAAAAATTTTGAGTTTTAGTTCTAAGTAGGGGAAACCCCCATAATCTATTGTTTTTTTTTTCTATTTTTGTGTTAAAATCTTAAGGCGGTTCACAGAACACTATCTAGAATACTAAAATACTACTCTCTACTTATCAAGTTTCACAGTTTAACAGCATAGTTCTTATAGTTTCGGACAAAAGTGTCTGTGACATACGGACGGACGGACAGACAGACAGACATGACGAATGCATAAGGGTTCCGTTTTTTGCCATTTGGCTACGGAACCCCAAAAAGGTGTTCTCGTAACAAAATTTTGTAGGGGCGTCATGTGACGCCCCTACTACTTATGTGACACAAAACTACCAATTGCTTATGAACAATATCAGTGATTTACAACACACTTATAAATCTACGAGCTCTAAAAAGAAAAACCTATATGAAATATCAACAAGTGCAATTAATAATATAATGCCACGTGGTTAACCGTTCATTGGTATGGTGAACATGAACACATCGCGATACGAAATAAATTCAAATTGATCCGTTTTTAAGTACAGTCAAGACAAATGTTGATGTAAACTAAAATATTTACAAACTTTTTTCACATTGGTATACGTGGGCCAATAATTAACATTTTGTTAGTTTTATAATCCCTAGAGGACCATGAGCCGTCCATGGCTGCTGAAAAGTAACCGAAACGTCGGGATCAATATAAAATAACATCAAATAAATCGGGATAGAATCCTTTAAAAATAGTTTTATTTCAATGTGTGACATTCGCGTAAACTTCCGACAACATCATCCCTAGAGGACACAAAATATTTCATGTTTCGTTTATTATTTTAGGCAAGGTTAAGAGCTAAGATGATCAATAAATTAGAATTTGTTAAGGTACTTTTGTCGTTGACTGTACTTTAAAGCACTTTGTTTAGAACCAGGGTTATGGTTCGTTCTTTGGCCTCCATGATATAGAGGGACAGCAGCCCTCCATTTAGTTTTTTCATACCATCATTAAGCCTTTCATACAGGCTCACTGATTTCAGGATTCCACATTCAATCTCTTTGTCTCTTCTTTTCCATCCATTTTCGCTTTGGCACGCTTGCAAGCAAATATGGTAAGTACAGTACCTACATTATGAATTATGACTATTATGAGTATGTGAGTATATGAATATACCCTAATCAGATACGAGTATATTGTATGTAAGTATATGCAATATACTTTTATTCGATAATATAAGTGGGTGACTTATTGCATTGATGGCGATATGAAATGATAACGAGCGATTATTTCGTATTACAAAACATCTGTATCCTTAGATAATTTCTACTTGAAGTCGAGTTCAAGGTCGCTGATAGTTTTAGGTTGCTCCACTTTCGGTGGTGTTCCACCAGGGTTAGACAAATAGTGGGAACCTACCGCATTTCTTTTAGGGAAAGTAGGAAAATCAATAAATAAATATTCTACGACATTCTACACAGCACCTTTTAGACCCAAAGTAATCATAGTTTAACTAGCTTGTGTTATGTGTTCTAGAATGCGGATAAACATACTTATATACTTTTTTTTTGTAAATACATACATATTATACATAGAAACACCCAGACCAATGCAAATAGACATATTCATGCATACAAATATTTTCACTGAGCGGGAATCAAACTCGCGCCCCCTGTCGTAGCAGTCGAATGCACTACCGCTTAGCCACAGAGGCCGTCAAATATACAAGCCTTCAGTCAAATAGTGTACAGGATTTCTATAGTAGGAGGGCGCTTTGAGTAAATAATATCTACGTAAATTATATGTCCGTACGGGGTGGGGTGTAAAGTCGTGTTACAACTTACAACCTATTTTATTTAAATTCGGAGGGTGGGACAATTTTTTGCAAGTTCAATATGAGGTTTCGCGTTCAAGGCCCGCGGGCGCCATCAACTCGGGGGCCCCGGTGCACCACATAATAAGTACAATAACAGTATAGTTCTGTGTTATGAATTGCTTACAACATGATTGCGTTAAGGACGTATTGTCATCATTGTCAACTGCCGACCATACTCCATATAGTCGTTCACATGGCGTTGACGACTCATTAGCGCCGAATATGTAAGAAAACATATCATAAAACTACACCACGTACCTACTGATAATTACATCAAGTTACTTTGTGTGATTAAAAGAAGCAATATCATCCTCCTAGCGATTTTCCGCTTGCGTTCAAGCTTACTGTTTGGAACCCAAGATCCACTTATTATTTTTAAAATGTTTATTGACTTTTTTGAGAGTGGCTGCCCTCTGACCTGACCTGACCCCGCTTGTTTAGCAGGTGCACAGACTAGCAGGTGCGATTGACTTGGGTCCTGAAGGGGTTGATAGGGCCCAGGAGACCCCATCATCATTGTCATCACTGTCATTGTTAATCCCAATTGCATCCAAAACTTTCGCTTTGAAGCCAGGTGTCCGCTCGTATACTATATCTCCTCTACTGGATTCAATAATGGTTATGCACCAATTGCACTTGATACCTTCGCGTATTCTTTATTAGATGACACCAAATGGATCCACCGATGGAAGGGCAGGTTATCCAGTTCGATAGCAACAACTTCGAGAAAGAAATCACCAAAAGGATTCAATTGAGCAGTATTTGGCAAATTCCGTTTTCGCCTCAACCTACCGTAATGTATTAAGTAAGATGCTGCAACCAGTATACGTGAAGGAATAGAAAGGAACACCAGTTCGATGGGCATACTGATCGTGTAGCGTATTGTTAACCTAAGCCTTCGTTTTATTAGGTTCTATTTCCCACTGAATTCCGGCGGCACGCCGGAATTTTGGTATAATTGCGAGTTTTGCGCAGTCGCGCGGGCCCACCGCGTTGCCCTTCTTTTGCCTTTGAATGCATATGAACTTTAACTCACGTAATTAAGATTCAAAATGGTTTATGATATTTTGCCTTTCGGTCGCTGAATTCCAACTGAAAAAGCAGCGACTCGCTGCTTTTTCAGTTGGAATTGACCCTTACGCTACAAGACCCGATCTAGTCATCTCTTTCAGGTCGTCGGCCTATGTTCGCATAAAACAACTCAGAGTTCACCCGATCCATCAAAGTCAGCATTTAAAGGATAAAAACGGATGTTTAATCTTTATTGAAATAAGCCGTGGAATTCGTCGATAAGATAATTACTTTATTAACAATAACAATAATTAATATTATCATTACCTATTGCAACATAAGCTCTTGCTGCTACTAAAGTTTAGTTATGTGACATAGTTACATAACTTTATTATCGGCCTCTGTGGCGTAGCGGTAGTGCATTTGACTGCTACGACAGGGGGCGCGTGGGTTCGAGTCCCGCTCCGTGCAAATATTTGTATGCATGAATATGTCTATTTGCATTGGTCTGGATGTTTCCATGTATAATATGTATATAGTAACAAAAAAAAGTATATAAGTATGTTTATCCGCATTCTGGAACCCATAACACAAGCTAGTTAAACTATGCTTACTTTGGACTAGAAAGCGCTGTGTCGTAGAATATTTATGATATTTGCAACTCCTCCAATTTTCTTCTGTTTAATTTCGTTGAAAGTTCCAAGACGGCTTAAATTTTCCTGGGACTTTCCTAGTGTCATTATTCGGTGGGGGTTTCGTTCATTCATTCATTAGAAAAAATATTTCACCATTTGAACGGTACATTATCTATATATTATGTGAAAATTACCAGGGCTCGAGTCTAAAAAGGTCACATAAATCGAAGTGAAGCGAGGGCAGGTTGCTAGTCCTATTAATAATATCCTACTTCCTACTAATATTATAAACACGAAAGCTTGTTTGTATGTATGCATGTTTGTTACACTTTCACGCAAAAAACGGCTGAAAGAATCTGGCTGAAATATGGTATAGTATATAATATAGATTATAGTCTGGACTATCACATAGGCATTTTAATCCTTCGAATAGGTTCCCATGTGAAGCGGGGATGGGATCAGAGTTCCCCACGCATCCTATAACAGGGAAAGTTCCCGAGTATGGTTTATTGCCTGACAAAATTTTCCCGAGTATGGTTTACGGCCTGACAAGTGACAAAATTGGCTTAATACACAAGCTTGTAGTCATTGAAATATATGAAAATAGTTCACGAGACATAAAATCACTCGTAAAATTTTCGTAAGTAATTCGTAAATATTGCTTTCGTCAAATTGTATTTACCAGCTGACCCGAATCTCAGTAGACTTCACCCGAAGCACAGTAAACTTTGCCCGAAGTTTGTACACAGTTGTATGATAGACTGAATAATACATGATAACGCAGTTTCATTTACTGGATCACAGTTATTTTGACTGGTAAAATCTGACCTCAGCTAAGGAAATAACTGAGTAATGAAGTCATGTTACGTCAGTTTTCTTTTATAATATGCAGTAAACTTGTTATGTAAATTGTTAATTATGTGATTACAAGATTTATAATTACATAGGTAGGTATATTATGTTCTTATTAGGTTCTTTATTACTGTATACTTTTAACGAGTTTTTGTCCATATGCTAATGAATTATCTTCAGAATGTCGTAGTACGGATCATAGCAATTCGGATTACAAACTTATATTGAATTGCTACGAAGCTGAACTGTTTATAAGTCATCATGGTAAGGTTCTTTTTTTTTTTTTTTATCGTGCGGAAATCTCTTCGGATACCCCCCCGCCGGCCAGCGGGGGCGGTTATGTCGGGCTTGCACCGACTAAAACCGCACGCCGTCTCGGGTCTTCAGACGCCGGGGTGTAAGGTTACCCATAGAGCATATCCCTCGCACCCCGGCTGACCCTGGGCCATCTCACCACTAACAGCATCGCTCATCCTGTCTCCTCTGAAAGCAGAGGAGTACGGAGAGCGATGTGTTCCCGCCACGTTGGGTATTGGCCGACGATCAATGCCAACCCTATGAAGGGGAAGCCATTGACCGCCGCCCAGGGTGTACCGGCCGCTCCGATTCCGTTCCCCCCGGACTGCAGCGGGATCGGAATCGGAGCGACACTCGAGGAGGTTACCCAACACACACCCCCATGGTAAGGCCCCTCATGTGTTTTTATTTAGGACAGTTTTGCTGCACTGTATATATATTTTTTTGTCATTTTTGACTGTATAGTTAGGATCCCCCTAGTTTTGAATATCTACTTTTAGATTACCACCAAGAAATTGGCGCTTCTATATAGTTACAGCGATCGAAGTTTTTAGCTGGTGACAAAAGCCTGGTCCCGCGTGTTAGCCTACTAGAACACTATGAATGAATAGTTCATAATAAATGATTAATTAAAGGAAAGATAAAAGTTATCCAAGACCAATGGCGCAGCGCTATCTAGACGCAACTAACTCCCCCCCCCCCCCCTCCGCAGCGGCTTCACCTGTGATACCTATTTAGTCCATACATGCCCGTAATTTATTAGTTGTACAATAATGTATGGAAATTTGCAAGATTTGTTGACATATATGATTACTGCTCCGCTCCCCTGGCTAGTAGCGTGAATATTATGTGATCTTTTTTAATAATAGCCTATAACCTTCCTCGATAAATAGGCTATCCAACACAAAAAGAACTTTTCAATTCGAACCAGGAGCTTTTTTTTTTTAAACGTGTGGAAATCCCTTCGGATACCCCCCCGCCGGCCAGCGGCTCGATTCAGTAAAATTTTTCGTTTTTTTAAACGTATGATTTCAAAACGAAAGAACATAAAAATATCAAAATCTAGTTGAAAACTAAATCAACTGTGTTCTAAATGTTTAATAACCTCACTAAAGTGAAGGTAGGTTTTTGTTTGACAGATCATACTGAATACTGAAATATTTTTTACAGTTTTCCTTTTTAATTGATTCGAAGTCACGCGTATTGAGAACGTGGCGTTAGTGTATCGGGCCCAGTAGTTCCTGAGTTTAGCGCGTTCAAATAAAAAAACAAATAAACAAAGTCTTCAGCTTTATTAGTATAGAAGTACTTATAGATGAGTATAAACATATTTTACTGTACATAGACGCATGGTTTACTAGTTTGGCAGAAAACGTTCCCCAAAGTGTCACATGCCAAAGTATGTTTCCCAAATTTTCATTTGGCAAAACAACTTTTCGCAATTTTACAGTTAGCAACACAATTTTTACAATTTATTGTTTAATTTAATTTTATTTATTTAAACTTTATGCACAACAATAAAATTGTACGAAGGCGGACTTAATGCCGGAGGCATTATCTATCAGTCAACCTTTGGGTGATGCAGAGATAAGCCCAGTAGGTGCGTACCAGTGGCGAAAGGAGGCGCGGGAGCAGGGACTGAACCCCGAGCATCGAGAAATCGAGGCCATGCAGTCCCAGCTCCGCCAGGCCATCGTGGTGGAGTGGAAGGAACGACTTGGGCGACCAAGCGCAGGGCACGCCGCAATAGCGGCGGTAAGGCCCATCATGGAGGATTGGCTAGAAAGGCGACACGGAAGCCTCTCGTACCGACTGACGCAGGTGATCTCCGGGAAGGGGTGCTTCGGGGACCACCTGCATCGGATCAGGAAGGAGCCATCGCCTGAGTGTCATCACTGTGACGCGAGCGAGGACTCAGGGCTGCACACGCTGGCGGACTGCCCGGCGTGGGAGGTGCCGAGGCGTGACCTCGTGGCAGCCATCGGGGTGGGAGTCCTCTCGCTCGGCAGCATGATTGCGGCAATGGTGCGGAGCGCGAGCGCGTGGGCCGCCGCCACCTCCTTCTGCGAGCATGTGATGCTCGCGAAGGAGATGGCGGAGCGCGCCCGGGAGAGGTTCAGAACCCTCCCGGCCCGCCGAGCCCGCAACATGCTCGCCTCGCGTCGCAGGCGACTCAGGCGCCGGAGGTCGCTTAACGACCTCCGTCCTCCATGAGCGCAGGCCTGGGGGTGGCAGGTGAGGCCGCCTGTCACCCCAGCAGAAGCAGGCCGGGACGGTGGGGCGACTAGCGCCCCTCCCCCAAACCGGGGCAAGACGGGGACACCGTGGTTCCCAAACCCGAGGGGGCCATCTCGAAACCGGAGATGGCCCAGGGTCAGTCGGGGTGCGAGGGATATGCTCTAAGGGCAACCTTACACCCCGGCGTCTGCAGACCCGAGACGGCGTGCGGTTTTAGTCGGTTCAAGCCCGACATAACCACCCCCGCTGGCCGGCGGGGGGGTATCCGAGGGGATTTCCGCACGAAAAAAAAAAAAAAAAAAATGTGCTCGAAGGATTTCCATAAACGAAAGAATGGTACAAAAAAAAACCAAATTGAATACAAAAAAGAATATTATGCCTATAATGCTATCTATGTAGTTTATGAATACAATATAATATTATATGTTATACTTAAAATATAAATAAAGATACATATTTATTATATAATATAATATATATATACATATATACACAGACCTGTAAATATTAAATACTTACATACATATATACCAAAAAAAAAAACTTAAAGATATTGTTCTGCCTATGGGTTGTAATAGAGATAATTACATGGCAAAGTTTCATTTTACCAAGTATTAGGTAGTCAAATATGGTTTTTTTGTCATTTTGGATTTCGAAAAAGCTAGTATTTCAAGTTTAAGACCCAAGTTTGAAAACACACTGCTGCATGGGTGTTTGTTTCACCTTGGGCAAATAATTTACAGGTAAGAACTTCTATAATAATTACATTGCTATTATACAAATCAATTCCGGCAAAACCCAAGACCAATTACAATACAGTCGATACTATTGATCGCCACGCAAAGTTAAACAGGTTGGCAAAGATGATTCAGAGTTTATAAATATTGCGACGGAAAGGTAATATTAGGAGACTAACATTAACAATCTCTGGTTTTGTGAACCTATAATCCATAGCCAGAGTGTATGGTAAACTCAGTTCTGTTTGATATTGTCGAAAATTTCCGCGAATATTACACATTGAAATAAAACTATTTATATATACATATTTATACATAACGGCTTTTATCGCGATTTATTTTGTGTTATTTTATAATTTTCATGGTTCCCGAGACGTATCGGTTGCCTTAACAGTAAGCTATTTTAATTTAAAATAAATTTAACCGCCTTCAGTAACCAAAAAGACACTGAAAAGTGTAAAATACCTGAATAACAGATTTAATTCTATAGACAAAAACACACAGAGACTTCTATTGAAGTCCTGCTAGTGCGGTGGGCGATTTTAGTAGTAGGTATTAGAATGTACACGTATAAGTGTCAGAAGAAATCAAAAAAACCGGCCAAGTGCGAGTCGGACTCGCCCATGAAGGGTTCCGTAGCAGCAAGTAAAATTTTTATATTTGAGTTGATTGAATGAAGGGAAAATGCGGTTTACGATTTATGACGTATTAAAAAAAACTACTTACTAGATCTCGTTCAAACCAATTTGGAAGTTTACATGGTTAATGTACATTATATATTTTTTTAGTTTTATCATATCAAAATTGTTAAGTTTCAGTTCTACGTATGGGGAACCCCCAAAATTTGTTGTTTTTTTTTTCTATTTTTGTGTGAAAATCTTAATGCGGTTCACAGAATATATGTACATGCCAAGTTTCAACAGCATAGTTCTTATAGTTTCGGAAAAAAGTGTATGGGACGGGAAATATGGACGGACAGACGGACAGACATGACGAATCTATAAGGGTTCCGTTTTTTGCCATTTAGCAACGGAACCCTAAAAAGAGGAAGGGAACTCACCGTAGCCGCAGACCGTGACTTCGTGTTGCTCCATGCTTGGAACTGTGACGCAGTTCCTCTTAACGCGTAACGTGCTTTCAAAATCTGCATTTTATTCTTAACTAATTCACTTATAAACAACTAAATAATGTGATATAACACTTTTTATTTTATATTTTCATGTTTTTTTTTTGTATAAATTAATTTATTTGACTAGATAGCTAATTCGTTTCGCACTTTCGGTGTTCGCAGGTTCCAAATCTGTAACAATAGACAGGGTATTAATGTAATGTCGGTTAAAATCAGTCGTGTGAAGTTTATCATTAAAACAGTGGGTGGAATTTCGTAGTAAGATCATATATCACCTTATGGGTCACCTAACACCCCGGCGTCTGAATACCCGAGAGACGGCGTGCGGTTTTGGTCGGTTCAAGCCCGACATAACTACCTCCGCATTCCGGCGGGGGGGGGGTAAGTATCCGAGGGTATTTCCGCACGAAAACAAAGGGGGAGCCCTACCAACACTTTTGGGGCCCAAGCCAACCTCACTTGCTAAACAACAGACAAGGCTCTGGCGCAGACTTTCCTATCAGGGTTGGGAGTTCGAACGGCAGTCGCTCCCGGAAAAGCTGATATAGGTACCAATCAAAGCTTGACGACCACTGTGGCGTGGCGGTAGAGCATTCGACTGCTACCTACGTCGGAGGTAGCGGGTTCGATTCCCGCTCAATGCAAATATTTATATGCATTAATATGTCTATTTGCATTGGTCTGGGTTTTTTATGTGTAATATGTAAGTATGTTGTATGTATTTATAAAAAGAAAATGTATCTAAGTATGTATTTATAATGTATATCCGCATTCTAGAACCTATAACACAAGCTATGATCGGTAAACAACTTGGCAATGTACTCTAGCTGCGCAGAATGCGTTTTTCAGGTCTCCTTGCTGGTAGTGCGGGGTGCAACGGCGCGTCAATTAACCAATCATAGAACCAATCGCGAGCTCAAAGGGCTCGCGGCATTGGTTAATTCGTAATTTTTTTTTCTTCATATCTCCGGCTCTACTTAACCAATTGCAATCAAGCATACGGCAGATTTTAAGTCCAACCAAGACCATTCCAATTAGAAAAACCACATTAAAAATACGTTCTGTAGTTTTTGCTACAATCACGAACAAACAAACAGATGAACAGACAAGAATTCCAAAAAAAAAATTTTTCTGTGTAGAATCTTTCATTTAAAATAACCAAAGTATTTTTTTTTTAATATCTCCAATAATTTATAATGGTATAAATAGATAGATAACAAAAGAGCTTCTTATAACCATAAGAAGCTTATTACACACCATGCACCAGTGTAGTAAGTGTCTCCTAATTATGTGTGGCGTTTTAAAGCAGGACACCCTGTATTAATATTATTGATACCCACTCAATGACAATGACAATAACTAACGGGTATATTAAAATTCATTACTAGTTCACTATACACCATTGTGGACGTCAATTGTTCAACAAGAGTTAATTGGCTCTTGCTGTCAATTGCTTAGAGCACGCAGTTTGCTTAGCTTGATGTACCTACACGATAGGTGGCCAATGCGGCTACGTGCCCGTTGGACACCCAAAATTAGACCCTATCACAAAAATATCTGTCCGACCTCATTTTCAGGCCCCTTTGGACCCCCTTCAAAATATAATAATATTAATAATCAATGTGCCCATTGGACCTCTTTTTATGGTTCCTTACCCAAAGGGTAAAACGGGACCCTATTACTAAGACTCCGCTGTCCGTCTGACTGTCAGTCTGTCACCAGGCTGTATCTCATGAACCGAGATAGTTAGACTGTTGAAATTTTCACAAATGATATAGGTATTTCTGTTGCCGGGGTGTGTGTTGGGTAACCTCCTCGAGTGTCGCTCCGATTCCGATCCCGCTGCAGTCCGGGGGGAACGGAATCGGAGCGGCCGGTACACCCTGGGCGGCGGTCAATGGCTTCCCCTTCACCCCTTCATAGGGTTGGCATTGATCGTCGGCTAATACCCAACGTGGCGGGAACACATCGCTCTCCGTACTCCTCTGTTTTCAGAGGAGACAGGATGAGCGATGCTGTTAGTGGTGAGATGGCCCAGGGTCAGCCGGGGTGCGAGGGATATGCTCTTTGGGTAACCTTACACCCCGGCGTCTGAAGACCCGAGACGGCGTGCGGTTTTAGTCGGTGCAAGCCCGACATAACCGCCCCCGCTGGCCGGCGGGGGGGTATCCGAAGGGATTTCCGCACGATAAAAAAAAAAAAAAAAAAGGTATTTCTGTTGCCGCTATAACAATAAATACTAAAAACAGAATAAAATAAACATTTAAGGGGCTCCCATACAACAAACGTGTTTTTTTTGCTCGTGTTTGCTCGATATTGATAACAGCAACAGGTAAAAGCTTGAAATATTCACAGAATATTTAGATAAATAACACTTTAAAAATAAATAAATTAATTAACATAAAAACTATTTATTTATTTCCCATACAAAAAACGTGTTTTTTTTTGCCGTTTTTATAGATAGTGGTACAGAACCCTTTGTGCGCGAGTCCGACTCGCATTTGGTAGGTTTTTTAACGCCCGATGCAAAAACTACAGGATGTTATGTAAGTTTGAAGTTGTATGTATGTGTATCTGTCTGTAGCATCGTAGCTCCCGAATGTATGAACGCATTTTGATTTTGATTGAAAGGTGAATTATAATAATATGATACAGTAATCCTTTACATATCTTAATAGCTATATGAGATAAAGTCCAGAATCGGAAGAAGGTGTACAAATTAGACGGGAGCGTTATTAGCTGTGTTGGGGGTTTTTTAAATTTTTCATTTATGTTCAGGTCTACTAGTGTGATAGTATGCATAGAATTCTTTGAATACATTTAATATACCTACTTAAACGTACAAATTTATTGCGTTTCAAAGATACAACTACTAAGTACTATTAGCACAGATTCTATCACGGTCAACGGTCAACTCAGACTATTCACTTCCATTGCGTGCGCTTACGTTTGTCCTTCGCTGACATGAGTTTAGTTTTTGCATGCACAAGCCATTATGCATCTATCACGTTTTTAAAATTGAAATGAAGTATTCTTTCAGTAAAATGATTATATGTATGGATTGAGTCTTCGTTATCTTTTTACTGTTATTTGTTAGCTGCAAGTTTTCCTAAAACTGTAAAATAAAATAAATAAAATTAATTGTGTCTCTACATTATTTTTAAGATACTTTCCCTCCATGTGGTATCGCCGTGGAACGCCCTGTATATTTATACAAGAATTGCTCGTTTAAAGGTATTAGATAGATATTATATTAGTTTACGCGTATAGAACAAACACATTCCACGTCCAATTGTATTTGCTTCAAGTGGTAAGAGGTGTTTTGAGTTATTAATTATGTAATTACAGACATGAAGCCTACAAGCACAGAGTAATTCGACGGCCTCTGTGGCGTAGTGGTTGTACATTCGACTGCTGGTGTGGGTGTTTCTATGTATAATATGTATGTGTTTACAAAAAAGTATATAAGTATGTTTATCAGCATTCTAGAACCCATAACACAAGCTAGTTAACTTAATGCTTACTTTGGGCCTAGAAAGCGCTGTGTAGAATGTCGTAGAATATTTATTTATTTAATATACTACCGATACTACGTAATACTGTGTGATGCTTTAAACATTATTTAAGTATAATTTTGGCATTGTGTTATAAAAATGTACCTACGAGTTACGTTACGAGGCTCTAGCGTTAGATTCCCTTTAAAGGTTAGAGGTTAAGACGGCTGAGGTTCCCGAAGAATCAACTATATTAGGGTAAGGGTAAGACGGAATAGGAGATATGACCCCAGGCGCCAAAGTGCAAGCTATGGATGCAGGCGGGATTGGTGATCGGATGAAGACGATGATGATTTAATTATACAAGCATTTATTATATTATATAATAATATAAATAATAATAATCCTTATTTCGAGTATCTAGGCCTGATATCATTAGGGTTAGTAACAATTTTTCTTACGTCTATGTTAGTAGAATATTAATAGGTACAAGTTGAACCTGGATATAATGCCAATCTAGTAAGGTGTCACAAAATTAGGTCTCTGAATTTGGTGAGATGACTTGGTATCGACAAAATATGTATTTGAAACAAAAAAGAAAATTTCGGGTAAAATAAAAAAATTAAAAATAAAAAATATAAAGAAAAAAAAAACACCACCAGCGACCAGCGTCACGTGACGCGACGAGCACACGTGACGCTGGTCGCGATTTAGGTATTTTCTACACATCCGCTTGGAGAATAGTGCGAGGAGAAGGACTGCACGCCTACCACGTGCGTCACGGGCTCGTTGCGTCGCGTGACGCTGGTCGCTGGTGGTATTTTTTTTTCATTTTTTTTTATTATTTTTTTTTATTTTACCCGATTTTTTTTTGTTTCAAATACATATTTTGTCGATTCCAAGTCATCTCACCAAATTCAGAGACCTAATTTTGTGACACCTTATATAATAAATATATAATAATAATAAAATAAAGTTAAAATTTCTACACAACTACAAATAAAATATGATTTGCATTAAAATATAGGTAACCTAATTAGATACTAATATAATTAACCATAGGCCACGGTAACCGCTTCCCATCAGGTGGGCCCGGGCCGTGAGCTAGTCTGCCACCAGTGGTATAAAAAAAAGATAAAATTGATGTCAGTTATAATATCATCAGTCATTCAGCATAAAATAAATTAAAATCACATTTAAATTCATAAAAAATTGATCATAACATTAAATGAAATTGAATGGAATAAAATAAAATAAAATAAAATCAATCAAAATCACATCTCGTAAACTTCTTCATCCTTAACAATATAGACACACACTTGCTTTTAACTTAACTTTCTTGACCAAGTTATTTCCGCACGAAAAAAAAAAAAAAAAAAAAAAAAAAAAGGTACAGTTTGTTTTATCCGCACGCTTGGTTCATAATCGTGATCAATCTATTGGTATTACAAATGACCGGGACGGCCTGATTGACATTGGAGATATTACATTTGGATGTCGTTTTATGAATTTTATGTTATCACTAGCTGTTGCCCGCGGCTCCTACCGTTCCTGCTTCCAATGGGAACCTATACCAGGTATTAAAAGTAGCCTATGTGTTATTCCAGACTATAATCTATTTCTATACCAAATTTCAGCCAGATCCATTCAGCCGTTTTTTCGTGAATGAGTAACTAACAACTAAAGTAACTTACAAACTTTCGTGTTTATAATATTAGTAGGATATAACAAAATCAGTAATTAAATAAGTCTATTAGTAAGCTAGGCTTTCAAGAGTGAAAATATTACGAAACTAAATTTCACAGGTATTCGTGATTTAGTTTCCAAATAAAAAATACTTGTCTATGAATTAAACCTGGAGCCCCGAGAAATCAGGGCTCAGCGGTCCCTGCTCCGCCAGGAACTTATGGAGACATGGAGGGTGCGACTTGAGCACCCTTTTTTTTTTTTTTTTTTTTATCGTGCGGAAATCCCTTCGGATACCCCCCCGCCGGCCAGCGGGGGCGGTTATGTCGGGCTTGCACCGACTAAAACCGCACGCCGTCTCGGGTCTTCAGACGCCGGGGTGTAAGGTTACCCATAGAGCATATCCCTCGCACCCCGACTGACCCTGGGCCATCTCACCACTAACAGCATCGCTCATCCTGTCTCCTCTGAAAGCAGAGGAGTACGGAGAGCGATGTGTTCCCGCCACGTTGGGTATTGGCCGACGATCAATACCAACCCTATGAAGGGGTGAAGGGGAAGCCATTGACCGCCGCCCAGGGTGTACCGGCCGCTCCGATTCCGTTCCCCCCGGACTGCAGCGGGATCGGAATCGGAGCGACACTCGAGGAGGTTACCCAACACACACCCCGCGACTTGAGCACCCAAGGTGGGGGGAATCCACCATTGCGGCGGTGAGACCGATCATGAAGGAGTGGTTGGAGAGGGACTATGGGGACCTCTCCTACCGGATGTGCCAGATGGTTACCGGACACGGGTGTTTCGGTAAGTATCTGTGGCGCATCCACCGGGAGACAACGCCGCAGTGCCAGCACTGCGAGGATCCTGGCGAAGACACGGCGCTCCACACGTTGGTGGAGTGCCCTGCGTGGGCGAGTCAACGCCGGGATCTCGTTGCGGTCCTGGGCGTGGACGTTCTCTCGTTGGAGACCATGGTGAGGGCTCCGACGGGAGCAAGTGGCACGCCGCCGCCTCTTTCTGCGAGCAGGTAATGCGCGCGAAAGAGACGGCGGAGAGGGAGCGGGAGAGAACCCTGCCCCCCGAGTTTCGCAGTCTGCGGCGAGGACGCCGCAGACTCATCTACGCCCGGGACTACCGACCTCCATGATCGGGGCCTGAGGACGGCAGTTGGCCGACTCGCCGTCCTTACAGAAGCAGGCCGTGGCGGAGGCGTGTCGTGTGTGCCCTACACACGCCTGCCAACTCACCGAAGCGGGATAAAACCCGCCCCACCAGGCGAGGCCGCGGTGGCGGCCAAGGTCCTTCGGCAACCCTGGGGTTATCCTTTCGAGGGCTTACCCGGTGGTGCCCGGCAACGGACACTTGGGGAGGACGCCGTGCGGTTTTAGTCGAGACACGACATAACCACCCCGCTGGCCAGCGGGGGGGTATACGAAGGGATTTCCGCACGTAAAAAAAAAAATGTATGTATTTATGTATGTATGTATCTTTGTTGCTCTTTCACGCAAAAACGGCTAAACGGATCTGGCTCAAATTTGGCTCAGGGATAGATTATATTCCGGAATAACACATAGGCTACTTTTTATCCCGGGAATAGGTTCCCATGGGTTGCGGGAACAGGATCAGAATTCTACACGGGCGGAACCATGTGCAACAGCTAGTTTTGTATAATTTGATGTAAGCACTTATGTATCGAAAGATAAATAATCTTATCTTAAGAACAATTACAAGTATTGCAATTATAATTAATATTTATTTCATCGAGGTCGCTGAACTTTCTGCACAACAAGCATGAATGAGAACGATAATGTTACGTGCAATTTGATAAGTCTGGTCACTATGAATAATGACCGGCCTGTGTACATAATATCCCGTATCAAATAGGCAATCTTAGATACAATACATGATTAATAATATTTCCGTTTTTTTAAAGAACATTAGTTATCAAATTACTAGTATTCCCGCTAACCTCTCCAGCTAAGCAAAATCACTTGTATTAGGAGTGAGTTCACGTCAGGATGGAGGAGGAGGTATGGCTAGGATATGAACCCGAGAACTCTCGATTGTAACGCCGACTATTTAATCACTAAGCTGTGTCTTGGGCTAGCTATATTATTGTGTCATTACGGGCCAGTCAAAGTAATATTTGTTTTATCTAGTGGACTGACGCTTTTGGTCATTATTCATAATTACCGCATTATAGGTATTAATTCTGATCGGTTAACCAAGTTGCTCGTAACACAAATAAATTAATAGCTGTTGTCGCTTATTATCGATTTACAATCTTCATGGCGATAACTGCACGTTAATAGGTTTTAAATCAATGTAAACAGAGAATACTAACGAGTTTTAAGTGTTTTAACTTTTAATGTTGTCCTAGAAAGAAACTTATCATTTAGATATTGGTTCCGATATCAACTGATCATGGCTTTGACATTATTAGGAATTGATATCAAAAATGATAATGCATACTGATCCGGTAATGCGCGCGATTTAGACGGCGGAGAGGGAGCGGGAGAGAACCCTGCCCCTCGAGTTTCGCAGTCTGCGGCGAGGACGCCGCAGACTCATCTACGCCCGGGACTACCGATCTCCATGATCGGAGCCTGAGGACGGCAGTTGGCCGACTCGCCGTCCTTACAGAAGCAGGCCGTGGCGGAGGCGTGTCGTGTGGCCCTACACATGCCTGCCAACTCACCGACGACGCGGGACTAAACCCGAGCCCACCAGGCGAGGCCGCGGTGGCGGCCAAAGTCCGCCGGTAACCCTGGGGTTATCCTTTCGAGCGCTTACCCGGGGTGCCCGGCAATGAACACTTGGGGAGGATATCTAGTGGAGGTCAGAGAGCAGTCGCGTCAGGGAAAATATTGAAGTACGGCCGCTTCGTAGGTAGACTGAAAAGCCGAAACGAACCCCAAGAGTTGGGGAAAAGGCTCAGAGGATGATGATGAGTCAAGTAGTATCTAGTAGTAATATAATAGTAGTATAGTGGTAATAATTAGGTCTTACCTTTACCTATGAAATTGCCGAAATTTTCTTACAAATTCATTAGTTCGTTATTCCTGTAATTTAATAGCTATTTCCATTATTTATATTTTGTTTGAAAGTTGATTTCAAGATTTTACAACTCTGTATTATATTTTGTTTTTATTAGCCGCTTGAAAAATTAATTCGATCTTCAAAAACAGTACTTCCGTAAAAAACAGTAATTTGGTATTACTTAACAGCTGTCACTTTTCAAAAATGTAATAAAAGTTGCTGTTTGTTATCTTAATGTTGTCTCATTCATACACAAAAAATATCATAAAGTTTGGATCATTCCTAAGTAATGTTTTTTCCTCAACTCAAATATATAGGCTACAACAGTACATTAAAAACTTTCATAAATATCATAAAGCTTTCGAAATACAAGTGATTCAAAAAAACTTTTTTTTTTCCTGATGCAAAGGTAATTCCGAACTAGTTCGGGTAATTGCGAAAGCCTCCTAAAAATTGGTTTTATTGACATGTGGTATAGGGTTCACATTCCTTTTCCATTCAGAATTGCCCTAGCAAGAAAAAAATATTGGATTTGGTTATAGAACAGCCGAAACACATGTTGTCGCAATTTTTATTTCGGAATTACCCGACAGAAAACTTGTGATTCTCAAACTTTAATTTGTTATACGAGTACTAAATAAGTACCGTATAAATGAGGTTTCGAATTTGAAACGACCTTAATACGTTGATTTAAAGAACACAAACAAAGAACCTATTTTATGTGAAAGTGATAAAAATGCTGAAAAAACCTGACCTATTATTATGTAATTAGTTCGTGGATCGCGTTACGTTTGTCTATTATCTACCTTTTTTTTTATCGTGCGGAAATCCCTTCGGATACCCCCCCCGCTGGCCAGCGGGGGCGGTTATGTCGGGCTAAGAAACAAAAATTGCAATATTGAAAGAGTTATGCGGTTTTCTCTAACGACCACCCCCCTGTATCTCGAAAACTATAAGTCGTATCAAAAAACTTTTCAGACAAATAATTTTGAGCAAAAAATAAGCCTTCATTTGAAAGCCTTTCCGATCTTTCAGGGAAAAAGTATTGAATTTTTTTCGAAAAAAAAATCAGTTTTATGAAAAATCTCCCAAAATTTTAGATTTTTCAAAAAGTTTATTTGGAATGATTTGTAGGTGATATGAAAAAGAAATGAAATCAAAATTTTCCATACATGTCCATGTTCCAAGAGTTATGACCATAAAACTGTTTTCAGAAAAAGTGAGTTGCTCACTCAGCAATGGGCCCGATTGTGCCGGTTCACGAACTTAACCTAAGTTAGAACGATTTTTGGTTAAAATTTGAAAACAATCGGATCAAAATTGCGATCGTGAGAGTGCTCTCAAAACGAACTTCTACGTTATTTTTTTTTTCAAAATTCGAAAGTAAAGAAAACCAATAGGATTTCTATACGAAATCTACCTAAAACTGATTTAACGAAATATTTCTGTATTTCAATACATTGAGAGCCACTGACAATGGCTATGGAAAAATCATAACGGGTTATTCCGAATGAATTTATAGTTCGGATTTGCCCTCTTCGTTCAATTCCGAAAAAAACAAAAAACATGAGATATCTTGTTCTGAAGCTATTTAACAGAGTATCAAAAACGTTAAATTAACTGACAAAGAAACAACGAATTGGTTAACTTACCAAATTTCAAAGTTATGAATGTTCGAGTAAATGCGAAAATCCAAAAAGGCGCGATAATCCACTCCTTCTCTAAAAACGACAGCGTACAGGAATATTCACTTGTAACGACCTGAGTCAACCGAAGCAGAGGAGCGGAGTAACATGGCGCCTAGGTGAAGGTTCCCAGTGTAAAATATACTTTCTCGTTTTTTAGAAATTTGGAATTTTTGGAATTACCCGATTTTCGGAGTTAGCCGAATGCACCTTATATATATATACTAAGAATATATACTACCAAATTTGAGTCCAATCTAACTTCAGGAAGTGGTCCTAATAGGGCTTACAATATTTGACCTAAACTAACAGAGCAAGTTAAATACCTACTAATATAAACTTGTAAAAATACATTCTATGAAAAAAGACTGCTAAATTTGTTGAATTTAGATAAAATTGTCAATAGGTCGCAATAGAAAAAATATATAATCTGTATTCTATCGAATCGGAATGTAATCTAATCTTATCGGATTTAAGCACGAAAAAAATAATGTAAGTATTCCTATACGATAACAACTCTTCAAAATATCTGGTTAAAATTCTAATAAAATGTGTAAACAATAATAAATATTAATGTAATTAGGCAACTGTTACTTTTGCTAAACGTTTATATTGTGGTATTAACGCTGTCTGTGTTGATAAAGAATCATGTTGCTTACACACATAAGACAATGTTCTTTTGAAGGTCGAACGTTACCTCTAAACGCGCGTTAACTGCTATTTTCTCGTCACGTTTAGATGCTCATTATGTTTATAAATAATTATTTGTAGGTATGTATATTTCTTTATGAATTAAAAAGCTCTTGCGCGATCTTTTTTGAGGACATTGAGATCCTATTTCGTCAGTTTTTATACCAGTGGTGGTATTCTGTAAGTGCTTATAAATTTCGACAGCTGAATCCGAGATGTATCACATATTCGCCATAAGAAATTTGTTACTCAATGCAGATTCAGCTATCTATATATATATACCATATATATATATACCGCTTACAAACTCGGATACTCCTTTGCAACCATAAATATGATTTCAACCAAATTTGGCCACCAAAACAAATTTAACATTGAAACTAATGGAAAAAGTTCGCGAAAAATAAAAAACAAAGGCTTTTTAAAAATCGAATGCGGTGGCGTATATTTCTCGTGAATGAAATGCTCGCTCAGCTCAATTTTCTTACGATCGGCTAACTGCATCGCATTCCTAGTATATATTTAAATATGTACCGTAAAAATCACGTCAAAATCGGGCCAAAAACTTCGGAGATTACCCGGAAGAAACAGACAGAAAGAAAAAACAGACAGTGACAAAATTAGTTTTTTGTTTTTATATAAAAGATGTAGCTTGACAAATTCACGCGGGACGTGGTAACCTGACGGCCGTCCGAACGTTTCATCCCCCCCCCCCCCCCTTCCTAAAGCCCGTCATCCCGCGCGAACCATAGAAGTGTCACGCATGAATTTGTCGAGCTATAGTTATCCATCTTTTTCTAAACAAATACATTAAATTAAAGTGTTGTTTGTAATATTAAAATAATACTGTTTAATAAATGCATAATTAATTACCTATGAGTGTCTGTTGTACGATACAGATTTATATACAAAATACTTTTTTTTTCTGTCTCTGTATCTATCTGTGTGTTCCGGGTAAGTTCCGAAGTGGCTGGGCCGATATATGTAGTGCAATAAAAAAACATTTATACCTACTTCAGAACATCACTATTTTAATCACGTTTACCTGCCTGACGACATATAAATAGTCTTCCACACTTATTTCTATTTGAGTAGGCAGATAATTATGTAAATGAATAAAGTGTTCATATTATACATATTGTTCAGTATATCTTTGGTTTCATAGGATATCTAGCAATCGTTACAGTTTCTACGTGAACTTATCTAGAAATTATAGCCAAGGAGAATCTTTCAATCTACCATCAACAAAGTCAAGAGAAGGCTTTAAAGGTTTAGAAGGTTTCATACATACGACACTACAAATAGGCGTGTTATATGTATACACTAGATAGTCGGTCAAACCGTACCGTCACACAATTTTCAGCTTGTCCAATAGTTTATTTAGATGTCATTGCTCAGTAGGTACTCACAAAGGTTTGTGCTGTACTTTATACATATTTTCAGTTTTTGGGCCTGCCATATACAACTGTTGTATGTGTTATGGGCCTATATCAGTAGAAATATTACATCGAACTGCATTTAGGTATAAATGTCGTAAGAAACTAAAATTAGACGATCTTAACGGTGACATGCAACGGTTGTCAGCGTAACAGACCGATTGAATCTAGGTGGTCGTAAACAGATATTTTAGTTTTTGATGCGCCTTGCCTTACACTGGCAATAATTATGGAAACTCAATTGCAGTAGATACTACGTTAGTGATCAGCCAGAGGAAACTACTTCATACAATAATTATGAATGAAGAAGTTAGTAAGGATGGAAGGATGGCAGTTTGTTACTCTTTCACCCAAAAACGGCTGAACGGATCTGGAAGAAATTTGGCACGGAGATAGATTATAGTCGAGTGAGTGATTCTAGTCTTTTTATGCCATCGGATCAGTTTTCACTTGGGCGGAAACGCAAGCAACAACTAGTAATATCATAATGTATTTGGAAGAAGTTCTAGGAGAGAGGGCACAAGCTTGGGATGCAATCGGGATTGGCGCTCGAATGATGACAATGACGACTTGAGCATAAAAGTCTGGTAAAGTAAGATTCAGCCACGGACATAAGATGATTATATGATACCAGACAAAACACTAAATTAAAATTTTGTCTATGACACACGATCTCTTTCTTTCTAATCACTTGGTAATATGCACTATCCTTTTCTTTGCACAGGTACATACACACACTCACGCAAGCATAGATATGGCGTTGAAGTAAATTTTCAAGCCAGTCGTCACTCGTCGCCATGGTAACGAGTATGGAATATACCAAATTTGACGTATTAGATGGGATCGGATTAAGTGCTAATAATTATTTGTTACTTGAAAAGAATAATACTGTTTAAAATTAAATAAATAAATAACTAAACAATTCTAATCGTTTCTATTCTAATTCCAGTGATCTGCCTAATATTTTGGATAATAAAATGTTTAATTCTGGCCCTTCTCAATCAATTTTATTAACGTATGATGTTATGAATGATGAATGAATGCGTATAGGTTGTCAGCCTTAGTTCGGCCCCGTCTGAGCTAAACTGCTTATGTGGTAAATTTGGCTTCAAAATAAATCGGAAATGTTCGGTCTGCTATGTCTGTGGATTTAGCAGCCTTTTATGCTCGAAACGTATCCAGGGAGGCATTAGTCGGTGAATATCTTGCGGTCTTTGCGGTCCTGTCTATACAATATGTAACAAAACTAGTATCCGATCAGTGAAGGTGTATAGGGTATCAATATTAGGTTCTGTTTATGTTATCCTTTTTAGTAAATAAGTTTGAAAAAATTAGGGCACCAAAACTGCAATAAAATTTAGGTCAATAAGGAAACTTACATGGCAACATAGGAGGACTACTTTGTGAAAAAACACTCTCAAAAAAAAATACTCAAGAAAAAACAAAACAATAGGGCGTGGTGGTACAGCCAGCGGGGGGCGGTGTTGTGGGCCACTGTTCTCTGATATCTATTATGTGGTGATATTTTGGGGCGATAGTGGGTAATTATGATTTTTTTTATACCACTAAGGTGGCAGACAAGCACACGGCCCACCTGATGGAAAGCAGTTACCGCGGCCTATGGACGTGTGCAACACCAGTCGCGTCACACTCGCGCTGCCGACCCTGGAAAGGAAAGGGGATGGGAACGGTGTTTGGCAGGGATGGGAAAGGAGTTTGGGAGGGGATGGGAAAGGAGTTTGGGCTCCGGCACTCTCACTCGCCAAACGGAACGCAACAGTTCAAATACTGTTACTTGGCGTCGATATTCTGTGAGAGGGTGGTGCTTCCCCGGTCGAGTCGGTCCATTCATGCAACGGCCAAAATGACTGTTGTTTGACTCTACCACCATAAAAAAATGATACTAGGAAATGACATTTTAAATGCTAATAGTACATTTATTTTCATGAATATATCTTTTTTATTTCATATATGGTAAAACCATTTATAAAATAAATACTTAAAATAACGTTTCGTGCTCCTTAATGACATACATTCAAGATCCTTGAGGTCATTTGTATCATTGGAATTGGCAGTACCCAAGCATTCCACAAATTTCTACGAGAAATCTTTTACTGTACAGGCGGTACGGCTGTGGAATGCACTGCCTTTATCCATCAGGCGCGCGCAATCTGTGGTCCCCTTTAAAAAGATGGTCAATTGAACTGGAAATTGAATTAAAAAATTTTTTCTTTTTTTTTAGCTCCAACATTTAACCCACTAATGTAAAAATTGATGTCCATCCAAAGGTTGCCTGTAAACAATTGCTTTTAGCGGTAAGGCCGCCGTTAGTACATATGTGTATTCCATGTATGCATATTTAGATTAGTGTACAATAGAGTTTATTTCTAAACTATTATATTCTGGGTATTTAGGATACCTATGTGCCCCTTTTTGATCGGACGTTAGTTTTGTTACATAATGTATATTTTGATACTGCCTGTTACCCGCGACTCCGCCCGCCCGGATGTCGGTTATCGCGACCAACGAACTATCATCCCCACATAGGTCAAAATTTAAAAACACTGTTAATGCATATTTATTTTATTTATTAACGAATACCTATAATAATGCAAAATCTTATGGTGTTATCTTCAAAAATTACAAACTATCATACAAAATTTCATTTGAACCACTTCGTGACTTTTTTCACGATTAAAGGTAGTCCATGACCTTTCCCAAGCTCTAGTCTATCTCTGTACCAAATTCCATCCAAATCGGTTCAGAAGTTTAGGCGTGAAAGCGTAACATACAGTTACTTTTGCATTTATAATATTAGAACCCTTTTTTTTCGTGCGGAAATCCCTTCGGATACCTCCCCGCCGGCCAGCGGGGCGGTTATGTCGGGCTTGAACCGACTAAAAGCGCACGCCGTCTCGGGTCTTAAAACGCCGGGGTGTAAGGTTGCCCATAGAGCATATCCCTCACACCCCGACCCATAGAACATATCCCTTATAATATTAGTACCTTTTATTTTCGTGCTGAAATCCCTTCGGATACCCCCCCGCCAGCCAGCGGGGGCTTTTATGTCGGGCTTGAACCGACTAAAACCGCACGCCGTCTCGGGTCTTAAGACGCCAGGGTGTAAGGTTGCCCATAGAGCACTCCGACTGACCCTGGGCCATCTCCGGTTTCGAGATGTCTCCCTCGGGTTTGGGAACCACGGTGTCCCCGTCATGCCCCGGTTTGGGGGAGGGGCGCTAGTGGCCCCACCGTCCCGGCCTGCTTCTGCTGGGGTGACAGGCGGCCTCACCTGCCACCCCCAGGCCTGCGCTCATGGAGGACGGAGGTAATATTAGTACCTATGCATTTACTGATGTGCCCCTATATTGACAGTATTCACACCGGATCACGATTTTAGATCAGGATATTAATTGACTGTCTAATCGCGCCCTATGAGAACGAATGGGGTATGATTACAATAACATTGACCCAATTGCAATAATTAACTTTCCGTACGCGTATCATAATATACCTACCTACTATTAAAACACTTCATTCGTTTCACAGGCGTACATTGTCAATAAAACCAACCATTATATCAGTATGGCAAGCAGTTTAATTGAATATACAAGTTATAAACAGAAGATATATGTACTTATATATATGAGCATTGTTCAGATTTCCCATAATTGTTTCATTGGCTTCACTGTTCATTACTGAAACCAATAAGTAAGTCATATACTTAGTTAGGATTCTTGTGTAATCAAATTATTTTATCTTATACCTATTATATTTTTACCAGACTACGGTGAAGCCAAAAAAGGAAGGTTAGGTAATCTAAATTGATTAGTTTTCGACCACAGAGCACAGTTAGTACAGTTTAGAATATACGAGGGTCAAACTGAAAGTTCTTAGAACTGGCCACTTATAAACAATATAATAAAAAAATAATTCTAAAATTTGAAAATAGAACTCTTTGCCAATATTACTGAGTATATATTTCATTCATTTATCATTTGTTTTACGATTTGGCGGCAAATTGAAAATTGTCTGTGTCACGTTAACATGAATTTAACACGAGAAAATTTTCGTGCAATGATTTTTTATGACTTTCGATGTCATTTAAGTCAACAAGAAAGTTATGATAGACTACGATTGGCCTTTCACGATGAAGCCCCATCTCGTGCGACTGTTTACAACTGGTTTAATGAGTTTAAACGTGGTCGCACTAATCTCACTGATGATTTACGTGAGGGACGGCCTTCTACGGCGACGACTGAAAATAACATCTGTGTTGTGCGGCGTATGATAGAGACTGACAAAAGAGTGACCTATCAGCAGATTCGGACAAGCTTAGGCATCGGTATGAGTCAAGTGCACAAAATCCTCCACGAACATTTAGCGGTCAGGAAGCTTTGCGCCCGGTGGATACCTCATAATTTGACTGAGGCTCAAAAACTCCATCGTGTGGATTGGTGCCGTAAAATGATTGAAAGATTTAACGGAGGTGACTCTAATGCTGTGTTCGACATACTAACAGGTGACGAAAGCTGGATTTACTGTTATGATCCTGAAACCAAAAGACAATCTGCTCAGTGGGTGTTTCCTTTCGAGGAGTTGCCAACTAAAGTGAAGAGAGATCGAAGTGCGGGAAAAAAAATGGTGGCCTCGTTCTTTGGAAGGATAGGTCATTTCGTAACAATTGTGTTAGAGGATCAAAAAACAGTTTCTGCAGAATGGTACACTACCAATTGTTTGCCACTTGTCTTGGAAAAAGTTCGAGAGAAACGACCTCGCAGTAGGATCCTCCACCACGACAACGCCTCGTCGCACACCGCCAAGCGAACGATCGACTATTTGGCGACATCAAACGTTGAATTACTGGGTCACCCGCCGTATAGCCCCGACCTCGCGCCTTGTGATTTTTATTTATTTCCAAAAATTAAAGAAAAACTTAAAGGAAAGCGGTTTATGAATGCTGAAGAAGCGGTGGCTGCGTATCGCGATGCCATTGAAGAGACCCCTAAGGACGAGTGGGCAAAGTGCTTTTCCCAGTGGTTCCATCGCATGCAGCGGTGTATTGACGTGAATGGACAATATTTTGAAAAGATATAATAAAACTAATAACTGGCTAATGTAATCAGTTTTTGATTTTCTAAGAACTTTCAGTTTGACCCTCGTATTGTGCAGGCCTCAAATAATTGACACAAGGGCAAGTAGATGATGACCTGGTGCTCAAAGAATAGGTTACCTGTACAGTTTTCTAGCAGTTTTGAAATTGGATTTTATTAATTTTGACATTGTACTAAAAGATGGCTGCTTGCAGTTTGCAGTCGAGATGCGAGTGTTGTGATAAGGTTGTCCTAGTTCGGATTTGTAATGTGTAGGGACGAAAATAATATCGATACATTAAGTAGCTATGGGAGAGGAAGATCTAAAGAGAAAATTAATGGACTGTATTAAAGATGATATGACTTGGCAAGGAGTAAATGTTGAGATGACTGCAAGCAGAGATGAATGGAAAAAGCACACATGTTGGGCCGACCCAAAATAATTATGGAATAAGTGTAGAAGGATGATGATACAGAACTAATTATAATAAACGCCTGAATACTGTACCTACCTATATTGTATATCTCAAGGACGTAACAATATGAAACATTAACCCGGCATTGATTAAAATCTTTTAAAGCGAAATACTCAAGAGCCAGCGAACTGATAATAAAATGTTTTCTAGTGCCGTTATTATGGTCAATTAAAGTAATAGCGTGTTTTCAAACGGTTATCTTTTAGCGTAATATCTGTGAATTGCCTGCGATTTAAAGGCGGTCTTTCCACAGCGCGGCATTCGGCGGACGGACGCGGATCAGTCCGAGTGCGCACCGATTACGCACCAAGGAAAGAGCCGTGTCGCCTTTGACTGGGCAGTCTATAGCGGTGCGTTGGATTCGCGGCTCCGTGTAAATCAAATAAAAAAAAGGCTATGGCAGAAGTGAAAACTTGAACTATTACGTGTGTACTTTTTGAATTGTCATCATCCCTACCTCCCTCTCCCTCCGTCCGTCACTCCCTTAGTCCATCCATCCATCCAACTACACCACCCCGTCCCTTACTACCCCCTCCATCTCTCCATCCCTCTGTTCCTCCGTCACTCCGTCCCTCCCTCCTTACCTCCGTCCATCCAGATACAGTAAATATAACTTTGTTTAAATATGGAAAGCGTTTCAGTGACGTAGGCGTCTCGGTGACGATTGGTGAGATTTTTAAGAAAAAACGCGAGTTTCATGATTTTTTTTTCACCCGACGAAGTGCTTATGTGGAAAGTGCTCAACGCACCCTAAAGACGTTCTCACTTCAAAAATTGGGGCGCCGTGCGTGACTGACCGTTGTCTTGTTTTGTCGTGTGAAAAAAATCTGCAGAATCATGCAAATTGGAAAGCCGCAAGTCATACAAGTATAAGGCATAGACGGGAGAGTCATGTCTACACTTGTGTTCGTGTCTTTTCTTAACATTTTCTACGAACGATCGCTGAACGGACTCCGCATTCATGACGTGTTTGAGTCTTACATCCATTGTGTCTAGTTTGTGCTTTACTTGATGGCTTCTTTTTTACCTTCGGTAATCCCTTCGGAACCCCGTAAGTCGCGTGAAATATCCTCCGTTAAAATGTGTGATTAACTGATTCTTATCAAAAGTTCAGCAAATGGATGGTTCAGCAAATAGATTAGGAATTAGGTATAGTGAAATAAAAGCGCCCAAGTGCGAGTCGGACTCGCCCTTGAAGGGTTCCGTAGCAGCAAGTAACATAATTTTATTTTTAAATTTTTATATTTGAGTTGATTGAAGGAAAGGTAAATTGCGGTTTACGATTTATGACGTATTAAAAAAACTACTTACTAAATCTCGTTCAAACCAATTTTCGGTGGAAGTTTACATGGTAATGTACACCATATTTTTTTTTAGTATTATCATTCTCTTATTTTAGACGTTACAGGGGGGGGAGGGGACACACCTTTTACCACTTTGGAACAAGAGAGTGAGACACATTCACTCAAGCGCAAACTATTCAGTTTAGAATAACTAATAAGATATTAGACACCTCAATATCATTTTTGAAGACCTATCGTACGACCTATATATAGATAACACACACGTATGGGTTTTAATAAAAAAAAATATTTTAGTTTCAGTTGTAAGTATGGGGAACCCCCTGAATTTATTGTTCTTTTCTATTTTTGTGTGAAAATCTTAATGTGGTTCACATAATTCATTTACTTACCAAGTTTCAACAGCATAGCTTTTATAGTTTCGGAAAAAAGTGGCTGTGACATACGGACGGACAGACAGACAGACATGACGAATCTATAAGGGTTCCGTTATTTGCCAGTTGGCTACGGAACCCTAAAAAAGACAAAATTTGTATTAAAAAAACATGGTTTGAAAACATTGTTGACATAATCTGAATGTATTCTTAGTACGTTAAAAATACCGATAGCAAACTTGAATTACAACGAGTCTAGACAACCAAGTTCAAGGTCTAAGGCAGGGTTCACATTGTTATTATTTGACAGCCCACAGATATAATCAAATTCTTAGTATGTAGCGCCCCCACTGGCTGGCGGCCGGGATTTCCGCACGAAAAAAAAAAAGGTACATACCTTGCACCTCGGCATTAGAGACCTAAGACGGCGTGCGGTTTTAGTCGGTTCAAGCCCGACATAACCGCCCCCGCTGGCCGGCGGGGGGGTATCCGAAGGGATTTCCGCACGAAAAAGAAAAAGGTACTTTTGTCCTCCCGAGGGGGCCATCTCCGGTTTCAAGATGGCAGGGTCAGTCGGGGTGCGAGGGAAATGCTATATGGGGGCAACCTTACACCCTGGCGTCTGTAGACCTAAGACGGCGTGCGGTTTTAGTCGGTTCAAGTCCGACATTACGACTACTGTTGAGGTACTGTTGTCCTGGGGTGTGTGTTGGGTAACCTCCTCGAGTGTCGCTCCGATTCCGATCCCGCTGCAATCCGGGGGGAACGGAATCGGAGCGGCCGGTACACCCTGGGCGGCGGTCAATGGCTTCCCCTTCACCCCTTCATAGGGTTGGCATTGATCGTCGGCCAATACCCAACGTGGCGGGAACACATCGCTCTCCGTACTCCTCTGCTTTCAGAGGAGACAGGATGAGCGATGCTGTTAGTGGTGAGATGGCCCAGGGTCAGCCGGGGTGCGAGGGATATGCTCTATGGGTAACCTTACACCCCGGCGTCTGAAGACCCGAGACGGCGTGCGGTTTTAGTCGGTGCAAGCCCGACATAACCACCCCCGCTGGCCGGCGGGGGGGTATCCGAAGGGATTTCCGCACGATAAAAAAAAAAAAAAAAGGTACTGTTGTCCTTAACAAAATAAACATGCCGTTATCAAAAAATCTGTATCGCCTTGAACAATACGAGCTTCATTAATATTTAGTTGTAAATTTCTTGGCATGGTGTAGAATTTAGAATTTATGTTTCGGTGGAACGTGTACTTGTTTGGCAACACTGATAAGGTCATGCGTGCGATCGGTCATCGAACCCTGTTGACATCAAAGTGAGAATGAAGAACAGGTTTCTTGTATAATCTTATTTGTTTAATATTATTAAGTGACAGCGTTACTTCTTCAGATTATTATAATTAGTATTTTTTCATGTTAATTAGTAGGTACCTATCTAAATTTATAGGATCTATTTAGGTACATGTCAGATAGTAAACCGCCGCGCGCCGTTTACATAATACTTTTAAGCATGGCTTATGAAAGTGGGATTATAAAGTTGACAAAGTTTTAGCCAATTATCAAAATTGTGTTGCAGTCTTTACTGTACGGTAAATTGTTATGTTGATAATTTTATCTGTGGTATTATTTTTGGGTTACCATTTTGACTGTTAATAACCACAGAATACATAAATGTGGTAATAACAATGTTATAACTGCCGTTGCCACCATTGTCAGAAACGAAAAGAAGGCAACATTTAAACTTGTTTTGAAATTGTATCTTCTTTTTCCTTTTTTGGCAAATGTAATGTAATGAATGCCAGTGTCAAGTAATTAGATAAATCAAGTCATTTGCATATGAATTCAATATTATTGTCATTTAGTCAAGGTCAAATAAAGTCCGTCATAGTACGTTAGTAACTATTTATTAATCTGTAGTCATAGTCATGTTAAAAAGTCCTACCCTAGAAAAGTAGTGGAGACTTTACTACAGGCTTCTTAGGAGTTTTGGAAAATCATATTTCACGGTAAATATGCTATTTTCCTACACTTTGCTTGTTATCGACAACGTTATGTCTAAAAACGCACCATTTTTACACATAAAAACTCGAAATTACACAAATTTTAGAAAATGAAACACTGCCTCGATGTGTCTTTTCACGCGTTGGCGCCAAAACTCCATATTTAGAGGACGCTTTGCACATTTAGCTGACCATAAAGCCCGTTACACACGTAGCTATAATATATATTAATATGCCGTGTTATAATATATATTACAGTAAGCTACCACACACGGAGACGATGCTTTAATATATATTTTGCCTTCATTTCTTTGATGATCGGCCTCGCATATGCACGCGTTTTTTAGGGTTCCGTTGCCAAATGGCAAAAAACGGAACCCTTATAGATTCGTTATGTCTGTCTGTCTGTCCGTCCGTATGTCACAGCCACTTTTTTTTCCGAAACTATAAGAACTATGCTGTTGAAACTTGGTAAATAGATGTATTCTGTGAACCGCATTAAGATTTTCACACAGAAATAGAAAAAAAAAGCGGCCAAGTGCGAGTCGGACTCGTCCATGAAGGGTTCCGTAGCAGTAAGTAACATAATAATGCTTTTTTTACAATTTTACATTTCAGTTGATTGAATGAAAGGTAAATTGCGTTTTACGATTTATGACGTATTAAAAAAAAACTGCTTGCCAGATCTCGTTCAAACCAATTATCGGTGGAAGTTTACATGGAAGTTTACAAACCGCAATTTACCTTTCATTCAAACAACTCAAATATAAAAATTAAAAAAAAACATTCTTATGTTACTTGCTGTTACGGAACCCTAAATGGGCGAGTCTGACTCGCACTTGGCCGCTTTTTTTATTAAACCCTTTATTAAAAAAAGCGGCCAAGTGCGAGTCAGACTCGGGTTTTGATTACTAATTCGGTTATTATGAATTCAACAAGTACAGGGCTATTAACTGACAGTTCTTCAGAAGACGATTCTGATGCTGCTTTTCATATGTTAGTTGCTCTATCAGGCACAAAAAATAGAACGAAGTGGATTGAATCGCATATAAAGACTAAGAAAAGTCATGGCTAATTTAATCTGTATCGTGAACTATCCTCAAAAATATTAGCTCAATATTTTAGGAGTTCAAAATCATCATGAAGCGGAGCAGGAGCGTCAGGCAGGAAAGGGACAGAGGGAGAATTACGCTCGAATCCTCGAACACGTTGGAACATATTCAAAATATGTCGTAATATGTCTTGCTATACCATAATAACATAACATAAAATAAACTCACGCCTATATCCCCGAAGGGGTAGGCAGAGGTGCTATATAATATGCAATAATATATATTACTATGCGATAATATACATTACGGTATAAGTTAGTGACGTCATAGAAATATATATTATAGCAGCGTGTGCGGTCACTTGAAAATTTGTATTGAAAAGATATATTAATATGCCTTGCTATGAGTCATCTTCTTCTATCTTCTTCTTCTTCTTCTTCTTCTTCTTATATATAAAAATGAATTGCTGTTCGTTAGTCTCGCTAAAACTCGAGAACGGCTGGACCGATTTGGCTAATTTTGGTCTTGAATTATTTGTGGAGGTCCAGAGAAGGTTTAAAAGGTGAATAAATATGGAAGTTGTTATCGATTGAGGCAGTACGAAGTTGCCGGGTCAGCTAGTCATCTTCTTCTTTTCTTCTTAGGTATATATAAATATGAATTGCTGTTCGTTAGTCTCGCTAAAACTCGAGAACGGCTAGAGCGATTAGGCGAATTTTGGTCTTGAATTATTTTTGGAGGTCCAGAGAAGGTTTAAAAGGTGCTATCGATTGAGGCAGTACGAAGTCTGCCGGGTCAGCTAGTATTAATATAAATATAGCTGCGACTGTGACGTGCTTTAAGGCTATTTACTTTATACGTTGAAATAAAAAAAAGAGCATGACACTCTTTCGTTGCGCCATTATTTTTAGAACGTAGTAAATGAATCTTAGCTAATTGAGCACTATTTCAGTTGAAGATAATAGAAGATAATAAAAACGTTCTTCATTCACTAAATATTCTTTTAAGTTTGTACTGAAAAATTATTTGAAATTGTGTAGTTTCGTCAACACTATTACATAATATATTATTTATATTGTTAGAATAGAAAACAAGTCTTGGTTGATTTAAAGCCAGTTGAAGAAAATAAGTCGAAAATAATTTAGGACTCGAAGCATTTTATTTCGGTCATTTCGACGCAAAAGAAATCTTGTATTTCCCAAAAACCGGTAAGTAATTGTATAAGAACCAGTTTCCTATATTATATCTATGAAAAACCTTACCAAGATATGCATACGAGGATGCGGGCATTATCAAATAAAGATAACAAATCCTCTAATCCCCGTTGACAACGTTGACGAATATAGGTAATAGGTACCTATACATATATATAAGTACTTATATAATTGTCTTACAAAATAACTACCTATTTTAATTAAACAATAGTCATTTAAAAGGTTTCAAAAAAGAAAACAAAAGTCGCGCCTAAGTACCTACTTACTCTTACATCTAATAGTCAGTAGGAACCTGTGTAAATACTTTCGCTTGGCACCATGATTTCGGCCATGGTGCGGAGCGCGAGTGCATGGGCCGTCGCGTCGCCGCCTCCTCCTTCTGCTAGCAATTAATGTTCGAGAAATGCGGAGCGGGCCCGGGTGAGATTTAGAACTTTCCCGGTACGCCGAACTCGTAACATGCTTGTCGCGTGACGCAAGCGACCGTCTTCCATGAGCGCAGGCCTAGGAGTGACAGGTGAGGTAACGAAAATATGTACGATTGTATTAATGGGTTTATTTTCCCCCGATGTTAAAGGACTCCTTACTTCTTTATAATAAAGATGATGGACCCAAAACGAATCTGGGTATCTTCAGACTTTTAGTTATCACTGCTACCTCTTCCATCAAACTATGCGCATCATTTTTAAGATCAAGGAAGTGGATGGTGGTTCGAAAAAATAGAATATCTAAGATAGATAGTTTGTATTTTTGGAGTATATTTTCCAGTCACCAATGATAATAAAACCACATCGCGGTCACATATTGATTTATTTTATAGCTGTTGGTATAACAGTATGAAGGCTTCCGCTTTAGAACGGTAAATGACTTAAAACAGGCACTACAAAACCAGTCCTCGCGTTGCTGGTTGAATTTAAGACGAAAATAAGAAACATAATTTGAATATAGAACTTAATGCAACACAACGCTTCGTTTTCAGCCCCAGGGATTTTTGTTTTTAAATCCAAAGTCATAAACTTGCCAAAGGCAATTGTTACTTAACGCTAGAAATCAGGCACTGATAACACGATATCAGGTTCCCTTCAGTCTTAAGTTAAAGGTTCACTCGTTAGTATTTCATTACGTTTTAACAACCAACGTCCAGTTTAATTGCATTATGTTTGCTTCGATACAGTTATAATTATGATCTAAATAACATGCACTTGAAATCATACAATGTCTAATTAGAATAGCAATTACTGACATTTGTAGGACAACTTTGAACGGAATCAACAAAGGTCGTTTAAAAAATGTTCAGTAGACAGTTTAATATATTTTACTAATAAAAAAAATTGCTTCTCTGTGAATAGGATTAAAACAATAAAACTTACATGTCTTTAAAGAATGATAAATTAACACTAATAATTACGACGGCACACATCTACACGGTTCGGAGGCCAACACGCAACTAGCAATAGTGTAATGAAACCATATACGTACCGATAAGTCACACCGTCCTCTACAGAGGTTTATCAGTGAGGTTCAATGACAATAAGCTTGATTTGTTACGTAATTGATCAGAATCCACTTCAGAAATCGCGTTTAAATATGCAACTGAAGCTTACTTCCGAATCATATGTGTGTGTGTCTACTTTTATTTACAACTTTATGCAACTACAAACAAGAAGACATACTCTCGCAACTCGCAACAGTTACATGAAAGGAGTGTGAATTTTTTAGTATTTTAGGATATTTTACGTTCTAGAGAGCGGGAATCGAACCCGCGCCTCCTGACGTAGCAGTCGAATGTACTGCCGCCACACCAGGTCTTCATAAGTAATTGTTCTTGGGAACCCGTACAATAAAAGTGGAAGGTGTAGTACGTTTGCCCATTGCCCTTGTCATCAAAAAGTTCTAATTATATCTATTTTTGAAATTTGAACATCTCTAAAATCGAATATGAATCAATATTTATAGAAATCAATTTACATATCCTCTGGGGTTATCCTTTCGAGGGCTTACCCGGGGTGCCCGGCGACGGACACTTGGGGAGGACACCGAGCGGTTTTAGTCGAGACACGACATAACCACCCCCGCTAGCCAGCGGAGGGGTATCCGAAGGGATTTCCGCACGTAAAAAAAAAAAAAGGTACAAAAGTAATCGAATGCATTTGTATCATGCCGACCTTCAAATACCATAAATACGTATTAATTATCCCTGAGTTTTTTTAGAACCACAATTTAGAAGAACCATCTATGCATTTGCATTTCCACATTTACCTTAAAGAATAAAAAAAAAAATACAACCACAGAGCAGCTACCGCCGAGCCCTCAGTAGGAGGGGCAAATCCGAGAAGTGTTGGCTTGACGCATCGTAAGGCATGACATGTGTGTCAATGTTTTCACTGCCATGGAAGCCGAAACCGTGCGAAAATGACCCCGAGCTCCGAGATCAAGGCCTCGGCTGGGTCATTGACGCGACTGTGAGATGGTATACCTCGGAATCTTCAAGTCTCGAGTGAATAGGTTCCTTCTAGGCAAACGTGATCCATCGTAGACCACATCGTCACTTAGGACCAGGTGAGATAAGCTACATCCATAAAAAAATCGGTAAAGTGCGAGTTGAACTCGCCCATGAAGGGTTCCGTAGCAGCAAGTAAATTTTTTATGTTTGAGTTGATTGAATGAAAGGTAAATTGCGGTTTACGATTTATGACGTATTAAAAAAAACTACATACTAGATCTCGTTCAAACCAATTTTCGGTGGAAGTTTACATGGTAATGTACATCATATATTTTTTTTAGTTTTATCATTCTCTTATTTTAGAAGTTACACACACACACACAAACACATTTTACCACTTTGGAAGTGTCTCTCGCGCAAACTATTCGGTTTAAAAAAAAATGATGTTAGGAACCTCAATATCATTTTTGAAGACCTATCCATAGATATTCAACACGTATGGGTTTGATGAAAACATTTTTTTAGTTTCTGTTCTCAGTATGGGGTAGTAGGGTAGTACCCTTTTTTTTTGTGCGGAAATCCCTTCGGATACCCCCCCGCCGTCTAGCGGGGGTGGTTATGTCTAGTAGGGTAGTACCCACAAAATCTATAGTTTTTTTCTATTTTTGTGTGAAAATCGTAATGTGTGTTCACAAAATACATCTACTTGCCAAGTTTCAACAGCATAGTTCTTATAGTTTCGGAAAAAAGTGGCTGCGACATACGGACGGACGGACGGACGGACGGACGGACAGACAGACCGACATGATGAATCTATAAGGGTTCCATTTTTTGACATTTGGCAATGGAACCCTAATAAAGCTACAACTTCCCATTCTTATAACATATACAATATACATTCCCATAATTGCGTTTTCATTAAATAGCTGTTGGTCGCGGCTTCACCCGCGTAGAATTCTGATTCCGTTCCCGCTACCCATGGGACCCTATTCCATCACCACAACCTTTATACAATACACAGTTCCACCATACATAATTTTGTTATATCTCAAAAGGTTTAAGCAACGTTTTCCTTTAAAGCTCCCAGGAGGTTTATTTTTGCCCGATACCCCCAACAAATATCATTATATTTTAGCCAATGTATATAAAAACTTGACATATTATATACTAAAATCTTCCTCGAGAACCACTCTATGCATTGGTGAAAACGGCATGAAAATCGGTGTAGTAGTTTTCGAGTTAATCGCGAACAGACAGGCAGAAGCGGCGGACGACTTTGTTTTATAATATGTAGTGATAATTATTTAATTTTTCATTGTAAACATAGTGCAGTACTCCTATTTCACGCCAATTGTAAATATAACAAGCATTGAAAATTTCATTTTCTGCTTATTTTCTTATCGAAACCTTTTATTAGCGGTCGCGTTTCTCTGAAGTCTATATGCATTTTAGAACCTACCTATAAAAGATCGGTGAAAAGGGGCTTATGATATGAGTATTATGCATTTCGCGCTTCGATAGAACATGTTACATGACTTTCCAATTTTTCATATACACGCTGACTTTATAGTCGTTTTGGACCCGAAAGGGGGTTACTCGAAATAATCTATGGTAGCAGTTTGAAATGTCCAAATTGCTATACCGGTTATATTAAAAAAGTTGACTTTTATATAATCTTTTTCACTCGTTCGAGTAGAAACATTATTAGCGCTTCGGTAATTCATTGACAGTTTTAATGAATGAAGGTTCATCCTTGTTCATAACTACGCGGGAATAGGTATACAGGTACAGACTAAACAGGTGATGATGTACGTATTAAAATAATTAAAGCTGTTTACAAAATAATCAACATACATAGGTATCTTTTTAGTAGGGCACGCCGCAATAGCGGCGGTATGGCCCATCATGGAGAATTGGCTAGAGAGGCGACATGGAAGTCTCTCGTACCGACTGACGCAGGTGGTCTCCGGGAAGGGGTGATTCGGGGACCACCTGCATCGGATCAGGAAGGAGCCGACGCCTGAGTCTCATCACTGCGACGCGAGCGAGGACTCAGGGCTGCACACGCTGGGGGACTGCCCGGCGTGGGAGGCGCCGAGGCGTGATCTCGTGGCAGCCGTGGGACTACTCTACTCGGCAGCATGATTGCGGCAATGGTGCGGAGCGCGAGCGCGTGGGCCAGCGCCACCTCCTTCTGCGAGCATGTAATGCTCGCGAAGGAGATGGCGGAGCGCGCCCGGGAGAGGTTTAGAACTCTCCCGGCCCGCCGAGCCCGCAACATGCACGCCGCGCGTCGCAGGCGACTCAGGCCACGGAGGTCGCTTAACGACCTCCGTCCTCCATGAGCGCAGGCCAGGCAGGTGAGACCGCCTGTCATCCCAGCAGAAGCAGTCCGGGACGGTGGGGCGACTAGCGCCCCTCCCCCAAATCGGGGCAAGACGGGGACACCGTGGTTCCCAAACCCGAGGGGGCTATTTCGAAACCGGAGATGGCCCAGGGTCAATCGGGGTGCGAGGGATATGTTCCATGGGCAACCTTACACCCCGGCGTCTGAGGACTCGAGACGGCGTGCGGTTTTAGTCGGTTCAAGCCCGACATAACCGCCCCCGCTGGCCGGCGGGGGGGTATCCGAAGGGATTTCCGCACGAAAAAAAAGAAAAAGGTACCTTTTTAGTTTACACTTCTCTGAACAAAGTAACTGCTCGAAATCGAGCGGGTCCTCCACGTTCGATACACAATGGGCACTTTTTTATGGTTTTATGCTATTGTCTTTTAGCGTCTTTAATGTGTGTCTGTCTCCATCATTTTCACGAACCACCACTGCATAACTCATCACGAGTTCCGTATTTACGATTATAAACAAGTCGTTTTATCACAAATAAAAGTCTAGGGCCAAGTCATGGGGCTACCGCGGCGTATCCATCGTGCACCAAATTAATTATTTAGATATTTACGTACTGCGTATGCATAATAAGCCAGATGTACGGCCTCGTAGGTACCTACTAATAGAGGCACATCCTCTAATAATTCTGATATTACTGTACCTACAAAGCATTACTAGATACGAACTACCAGTGAGATGACCTCAAGAGACGGGCCCTAATAATTGATCATTAATGATACCGGCTCAAACCGCACAGGCACTCGAGCAAGAACCGCGCAACTGAAGAGGGCGCCGGGCGGGAAGGATGTTGCGTACGTCGCCGGCAGCAGTACGAGTCGTGACATGTCGCTACTGGCGCTGGGAAAGTGCTCTGATTGATTCGTCCGCACTGTTTACCAAATGCGGAAATGTTGAATGAAAAGAATCGAAGTAAAACGTAGTAAGCCAATTAAGTGAAATTGGAAGGATTTACCACGAGTTCTCATTTGATTTGGGCAAACGACGTCAATTTTGACCTTTTTATAAAAAACAACATTTTTGTTTTTCAAATAAATACTTCCAGGCTTAAATGTTAACCAAATTGTGCCCAAAATATTTCGTTCCAAAACGACTATAAAATCTCCGCGTATTAGCGAATCGTCGGGTGTAATTGAAGCAACACTTGGTGACCATACTGCTTCTTCACTCTAATCCGCTCCGCTCTACTCCAGTTCATTCCACTCTATTCTATTCTAAATTTGAATCACTTAATTGACTCCTGGTCAGCTATCTTCAACGGCTGGTTTTCAATATGCCAAGTCGTTTAAAGTTGAGTGATTTTTGTTCAATTAACTATCGGTCTAGTCATGTTCATCATTTAATGAACGGCCTAGGCTCCGTCACTCGCTCAAGGTTGCAAGTTATTTGCCTACTTGTCCGCGTTTCCCCGGCATAGCAAAAGATCAGAGGGCCGTCGCCGCCCGGTGCCCGAGTTAACGTATAAATGAACGTCAAGCCCGCGCGCAGAAATAATGTCGCGGCAATATTGTGTTGTGGGACTTGTGGACGGCTGCAATAGCCAGAAACTTAAATCTATAGATTGTTTTTAAATTGCCGGAACAGGAATCAAGGACAGTGTCTTATAGTTATTAATTTATTATTGAGCATAATTTTATTTGGTTTCAATTGCACATAATGTTGAACGTTAAATAAGTAGCTAGCTAACCCCGTAAGTAAATGGTTTATGTAATTAGGTTACTTTTAACTAGTCTGGCCATAAATACTGATACATGAAAACTTTTCTTTCTTTTTCAACTTTTTAATTATTTTGATTTTGGAACACGTATATTATTTTAAAAACTTCTTTCGATTTCGCGCCATTTCACATATTTTTTCGTGTTCATTATCGAATTAAAATATGGAATGGAATGTGTTAAAGAAAATAGGATCGCAGTGATCGCCTTGCACAAAGTGGGTATGGAGCCGTCGGTCATATTTCATACATTTCAAAAACTTGGTATCAGCCGTATGTTCGTATATCGTACTATCAATAGATACAAAAACACTTCGTCTGTCGAAGACCAGAAAAGATCGGGGCGGTCGCGTGCTGTTAGAAGAACAAAGGCTATTAATGCTGTTAAAGCCAGAATTCGTCGAAACCCCATAAGGCAGCAAAAAATCTTATAGCGAGAAATGAAGATTCTCGCTAGGACTCTATCTCGTATTATAAAACAAGACCTGAAGCTCAGTACTTATCGGGATTATATACCTACAGGACATGCCCTAAATCAATCTTTACGATTAAAGAGAGTGGATCGATCAAAGCGCCTTCTGTCGCGATACGCAGGTGAAAGGCACAGAATTTTTTTTTCATCGGTAAAGAACCGATGAAAAAAATTTCACGATTGAAGAACAACAGTAAGTAAAATGATAAAGTGTATGCTCACAGTTCTAAGGAAGCTGCTCAAGTGGTCGGAAAGGTACAACGTGGTCATCATCCTGCGTCAGTGATGCTTTGGTGGGGCGTGTCTTATCAGGGAGTCACAAAGCTACATTTTTGTGAAAAAGGAGTGAAAACTTCAGCCAAAGTGTATCAAGTACTGTTTTGGATCATGTTGTGAAACCTCTCAGCAATACACTTTTTAAAAATATACCGTGGACTTTCCAGCAAAGTCCGGAAAGCTGGTTAGAAACCAACTTTCCGGACTTTATAAGAGCTGAAGACGGGGCCTCATCTAGACCAGACCTCAACCCTTTAAACTACAAATTATGGTCAGTTTTAGAGGACATCGTCTGCTCTAAAAGACACGGCGACATTGAGTCTCTTAAAAAATCTTTGGAGCAAGCAGTGGCAAAATTTCCCTTGGAAACAGTGCGTATATCCATAGATTCGTGGCCAAACAGATTAAAGGCCTGTATAAAAGCCAGAGGTGGCCATTTCGAATAAAATATATTTTTATTTTTTGCTAAGACTTTAATAAATATGTAGGTATAAATAAAAAAAAATGCATTTTCATTTGTAACAAAACTTATGGCTGGACAAGGTATTTGCTTAGTATAGGTAGTTACAGTAGGGAATATGCACAACCCTAGCATGTTTGGTTGGTGACGTATGCAGACGGCCCGCGGTGCGCACAACATTCTCAACTCTCCCTGTGCCTGCAAAGGTGTATTTTTGCTTGTAGTTAACCCGAGGTTAGTTGTATAAGACAGTTTAGGTAATTGTCGCGTAGGTGTTTCACTTTTGCTCGAGAGTGATGTGTCTGTTACGGTAGTAACTATTATATTATCTGTGGAAGAGCATTCGACAGCTACATCCTAAATGACCAGCCGCACTAGTCACTCTGTGTCACTGGAGAGCAGAAATCGATTTCCGGTCTTCTTGAATTAAAGGCGATGACCATAGCAAATCCGCAAAATTTTTACAGATTGTAGACAGATAATGAACTACTTATGAATCTACGTTACAGATGGATACATATTCCACAGAATGAGGACGCACTGAGATTAAACGCCAGCGGTTTACACACAACCGCGTGGCACAACACAACAGCGATTAAACGCATGTGTCCAATCGCAGTGCGAGCTAGGTCATGGGATGAATATGGAATAACCCAGTCTTTTTTACGATCAAACATCACAAATAAAGTAATTTTAGTCATCATCTGAATAACATTAGTGAGCATTCGAATATGTCCTTGTCCTTCAACACAACAAGTCGCCTCTTTTTCAATAGCGAATAATATTGTATGCCTCAGTAGCCTGGTAATACAAAATTATCTAGTTACAAAAACGCTCACGTCTTTTTATGTTAACTGTGCCAATTAAATAACAATGCAAGTAAAGAAATCTTAAAATTAAACTTAATCGTTTTCTGGACTATTGGATTTTGTAGGATGTCCCATACTCTTCTACTGGTACTACTACGGTTTCAATGATCATTCTTATTTCAAAAAGCGGCCAAGTGCGAGTCGGACTCGCCCCTGAAGGGTTCCGTAGCAGCAAGTAACATAATAATGCTTTTTTAAAATTTTATATTTGAAAAAAAAACTACTCACTAGATCTCGTTCAAACCAATTTTCGGTGGAAGTTTACATGGTAATGTACATCATATATTTTTTTTAGTTTTATCATTCTCTTAATTTAGAAGTTACAGGGACACATTTTACCACTTTGGAAGTGTCTCTCGCGCAAACTATTCAGTTTAGAGAAAAATGATATTAGAAACCTCAATATAATTTTTGAAGACCTATCCATAGAACCACACACGTATGGGGCTGATGAAAAAAAAAATTGAGTTTCAGTTCTAAGTATGGGGAGCCCCCAAAATTTAATGTTTTTTTTTCTATTTTTGTGTGAAAATCTTAATGCGGTTCACAGAATACATCTACTTACCAAGTTTCAACAGCATAGTTCTTATAGTTTCGGAAGAAAGTGGCTGTGATCTACGGACGGACAGACAGACAGACATAACGAATCTATAAGGGTTCTGTTTTTTGCCATTTGGCAACGGAACCCTAAAAAGGAAGTGCCGGCAAAAGTGAAAACTTGAACAATTACGTGTATTTCTGAATACACTGGTCGGCGGGGGGTATCTGAGGGGAATTCCAACCGAAAAAAATGTTCCCTGAAGTAATGGGCAGTAGGCAAGTACAGATAACGGTGTAGTGGGGGGAAAACTTTACGTATGAACTGTATACACTACCGAGCAAAAAGAAGAACCAGCTAAAAAATAAAAACAAGGAATGGTCAACCAATGACGCGGGTCCTTTAAATTTTTTATCCTGGGAATAGGTTTCTGTGGGTCGCGGGAACAGGGTCAGCATTTCACACCGGAAAAGCTAGTGAAGTAACAAAAGTCTACACGCTATTATCAAAAGCTATCAATTTTATATGAGCAAATATATAAAAGTACCTACATTCATTGAAGAATTTAAAAGGGCTATTATAAGAATTGTGTGGGGGAGAGTGCCAGGAGCATGGTAACTAAAATAGAAAAACGTGCACATAGTCACACACACGAGAACGTACGATGTCATTGGATTATACATGTGTAAACTTTGGCACGAGAACTCTCTCTTTTATTGAACCGTCTGATAAAACGGCTGTCAAGTTATATGATGGCGGGCTATCGTCTCTGCCTTTCTAGGTGGGAGAAAGGCGTGAGTAAATGTTTGTATGAAATAAAACGAATTTTGCCGAATTATGCTGGGAAATTTTCTGGGACAAAATCCTCCCGAAGTGCATTTCTTGCGCAATGGGACTGGTTAGACCATCAAGTATCTAATGTAATAACAACTCTAGATACTTTCATGGCATTCGTACAATTGGTGGGTACAGTCACTGGCATAGCTATAGGAGCTAGGCGGTGTCGAGCACCGGGCCTTCCAGGCCCAGGGAGCCTACAAGCTCAGGGGGCCTCGAAGGCCCTGACTAGTAAACCTCATATTGAAATAGCGACAAATTCCCCCAATTTCGGAAAGTAAATAGAATGAATGCAACATAAATGTAATCATGGCAACTTATTTGAAAGAAGTTGTGGGGTATTTTGCCGCACTTGAGTAAATCCCGAAATCTATTCTAGAGCTTCCCTACTATAACAGCGACATCTGACGCCCGAGGACTCCGGAAGTAAAAAAGAAAATTGAAAAAAATAGGGCACCAGGCCCCTTTTTTGCACCGGTGCCCTTGGCCACCTAGTTTATTTAATTTATTGAGCTGAGTGAGACGAAGTCGAGCGAAAGCTCCTCATACCAGACTTCAGGATTTTCTTTGTCACAGGTCTCCTCCTAAACTACTAATCCATTCAGAACCAAATTTGGCATGATTAAAGAGGTCAATCAGAGGAAGGTTTATGAATATATTTTGAAAAAATTAATGCTACCACAGAGGAATGATCACCGCTAAAAAAATTCCAGATGGAATTACACAATAACCGCTCGAGACACTGTGACCAAACTTTACACGCTCAGAAAGCATGTCCAGAGTTGTGACTTTCAAATCGAATTTTCAAAATTGCAGACCTTATTTATTTATTTGTTAATACCTTAGATTATTAATATGTCATATAATCTAAGGTTAATACCTAATGGTACATTCTTTGTCCCCCAAAACCGAGTATTTGGTTTGTTTGGGGGAAGTTAACGCCAGTGGTTATAGTAACAGAAGTGGGACATATTAAACCAACATTAATTCGTATATTAAATTATACTAACGTGTCAACATGTTTCTACTTTTAAGGTTAAAACTACACAGACTCTTAAGAAACTTACAAGCCTTGATCTACATACTCACAATAAGGTGATGTAAAGACACGCAATCGTAATCTTTTAAATTTTAATATTTGTTTACTCCTGTTAATCATAACAGTACTACTTACATACTTATTCTGTGATAGTACACATTATGTATTATTTTAAGTATTTTCTATTAGCTGAAGCCCACGGCACGGTAGGTTATCGTTTTTTGTTCATATTGCAAACAAACATACGGCAGATTTTAAGTCTGACCAAAACCTTTCTAATAAAAAAACCGTATAAAAATCCGTTAAGTAGTTTTTGCGTCCATCGCCAACAAACAGACAAGAATTCCAAAAGAAAAACTTACTTACTTTACTTTAAAATTATAAATTATTTTACCATAAAAGAAGCTTTAAAAATAAATAAAATACAAATTCATATTTTACATATACGAAGCTCAAAAAAAAAAGAAAATATTTTTGTGTTCAGAATAGTTCATTTAACATAACCCAAGTATTTGTTTTAAATATCTGCAATGTACAGACACAAATAATTTACAATTTTATAATAGTATTACTGTTTCGCTTCCTTGGGTAGTAGCGTGATGCTATATAGTCTATAAAAATCCGCAAATAATGTGGCTTTTTATTGGTAAAGGAATTTTCAAAATCGGTTCAGTAGATCCAGAGATTACCCCCTAAAAACTCACGACATCACAAACTTTACCTCTTTATAATAGTATAGAAGTATAGATAGAAGTTTCAAATTTTCTATTATTTTTTATTTTATTTTATTATTAATTTTCTATATTTCTTAGGTACCTTCTTTTCCTTCCGAGGGGATTTCCGCACGAAAAAGTTTTATTTTACTATTAAGTTTCTATATAAATTTCTTAGGTACCTTCTTTTCCTTCCGAGGGGATTTCCGCACGATAAAAAGAAAAAAACGGTACCTTCTTTTCCTGTCTTACTTGTCGTGTCCAATAATTTTCATTTGTTAATCTGTTATATTTATACGTTTAGTTGCTTATGTTTAGTAATTGTTAAGTGTGTGTGTGTTGAATAAATGTATTTTCTTTTTTCTTTCTTTCTAACTAAGGTTTACTGTACGAGATTAGAATGGCTCTCAAGCAGCTTAAAACCAACAAGGCGGCGGGTGATGACGGAATCACAACAGAGCTTCTGAGAGCAGGCGAAAAGCCGATACTTAAGGTCCTCCAGAAGCTTTTCAATTCAGTCATCCTCGAGGGCAAAACGCCAAAGGCATGGGGCAGAAGCGATGTGATGCTGTTTTTCAAGAAGGGTGATAAGACTCTCTTGAAAAACTACAGACCCATCTCGCTTCTGAGCCATATCTATAAGTTGTTTTCGAGAGTCATTACGAATCGTCTCGCTCGCAGGTTTGACGACTTCCAACCACCCGAACAAGCCGGGTTCCGGAAAGGCTATAATACCATAGACCACATTCATACACTGCGGCAAGTTATACAGAAGACCGAAGAGTACAACTTGCCACTTTGCTTGGCGTTCGTGGACTATGAGAAAGCCTACGATTCGATTGAGACCTGGGCGGTCCTGCAGTCTCTCCAGAGGTGCCAAATAGACTACAGGTACATCGAGGTGCTGAGGTACTTATACCAAAACGCCACCATGTCAGTCCGATTACAGAACCAGAGCTCTAATCCTATCCAACTACAGCGAGGTGTGAGACAGGGAGACGTCATCTCTCCGAAACTGTTCACAGCTGCGTTGGAGGATATTTTTAAGCTTCTGGACTGGAAAGGATGCGGCATCAACATCAATGGCAAGTTCCTAACACACCTACGGTTTGCCGATGATGTAGTTCTTATGGCTGAGACCTTGGAAGACCTGAACACAATGCTCGAAGATCTTAGTAATGCTTCTCAAAGAGTGGGTCTTAGGATGAACATGGATAAGACGAAAATCATGTCAAATGCCCATGTTGCACCTGCTCCAGTTAATGTTGGGAACATTACACTCGAAGCTGTTGACCACTTTTTTACCTAGGACAGACGATCCAGTTAGGTAAGTCCAACTTCGAGAAAGAGATCTCTCGTCGAATCCAGCTCGGATGGGCAGCGTTCGGGAAGCTCCGGCATAATATATATTCGCGTCCGAAATACCTCAATGTCTCAAGACAAAAGTCTTTGACCAGTGTGTGTTGCCAGTTATGACATATGGAAGCGAGACGTGGTCCCTTACTATTTGTCTCATAAGAAGGCTCAAGGTCACCCAGCGAGCAATAGAGAGAGCGATGCTCGGTATTTCCCTGCGCGATCGAATCAGAAATGATGAGATCCGCGGGAGAACTAAAACAACCGACATCGCTCGAAGGATTGCAGCGTTGAAGTGGCAGTGGGCGGGACACATAGCGCGGAGAACCGATGACCGCTGGGGCGGAAAGGTTCTCGAATGGTGACCGTGTACCAGACGACGTTCCGTGGGCAGGCCTACAAGGTGGACCGACGATCTAGTCAAGGTCGCGAGAAGCCGCTGGATGCGGGCAGCGCAGGACCGATCGTTGTGGAGATCCTTGGGGGAGGCCTATGCCCAGCAGTGGGCGTCGTTTGGCTGACATGATGATGATGATGAACTAAGGTTTACGAGAGGAGAGTTTTACGGGGCCCGTGATCCACTCTCTCCTTCTCTTTTTGGTTTGACGTATACCTACCTACGGGTTTATGGGAGCGATGAGACACTGCCGTCTGATCTCCCAACCCCGAGCGGGGAGGCTGCGCCAGAGCCTCGTCCATCAAGGAGCAGGCATACCAGCTTGATGGTGAGGTTGACTTCGCCCCGTAGGTCTTGGTGAGGTCCCATATATGATAGATGTATGAACCTATGTAAGTATGTATTATGTATGTAAGTAATTAGTAGTGGTAACTTATATTTTGCTTGCGGAAATCCTTCGTATACCCCCCCGCCGGCCAGCGGGGGTGGTTATGGCGGGCTTGAAACGACTAAAACCGCACGCCGTTTCGGGTCTTCAGACGCCGGGGTGTAAGGTTGGCCATAGAGCATAAAATATGCTTAGATAGGTTGTAGTCGAAAGGCACTTTACTTAAGAAATTTTCATAGAAACGAGATGATAATAATCGTAGAATATAATAGAAGTCTTTAATATACATACCTAATCTGATATATAAATAAATAAAATTGAAGTTTATGTTTGTAACAGGTTTCAATGAATGCATATGAATGTACACACGGTACTTATAGCAAAAAAAAACATTTTTTTAGGCTTTTGTCTGTCTGTTTGAATAAGGTAGTCTCTGGAACGGCTGGGCCGATTTTGACGGAACTTTCACTGGTAGATAGCTAGTATTACAAGGCGTTACATAGGCCACTTCAATTTTAGAAAAAGAATTGGGGATACCCGTAGTAAAATAAAAAATTCAGATCTAAGTCCACGCGGGCGAAGTCGCGGGCACAGCTGGTCTTAAATATGATAATATATATATCTAAATAATAATAACGACACGCACAACTGTCAAGTATGTATGATATGATATGAAGGTATAGAAACTGTACCTACATCATAAAGTTACCTATTGCCTCTGTCTCCCCGTGACCATGGCTGCTGAAAAGCAACAGGAACATCGGTTTTAGTGTAAAAAATAAAATAGCATCAAATCAATCCCGATAGAATCCGTTAAAAATAATTATATTTCAATGTTATCTATTTAATTTACTATAGAGGTACAATACTTGTACTTCCTTAACTAAACAACTTTTTCGGTCATCCTGAAATTTTTTGCGTTATTTTACTATTCAAAATTTATTCATGACTAGCAGTGCCCGCGACTTCGTCCGCTTGGAATTTAGATCTGGGTTTTAATTTTTTTGCGCGGAATCCTAATACTTTTACTAAAATAAGAATAGCCAAGTTACGCTTTATATCGCAATCCACTTCGGAAATCATCCGGAACAGACAAACAGGCAGATAAACAGACATGAGACAAACATTAAAAAAAATATGTTTTATTGAGGTATCGTGCACGCACTCATATGCATTTATTAAAATGCTGTTATTTTAGCATTACAAACACCCACTTCAATTTAATAATATGTATATTGGTAAAGATTTTAGCCCAGTCATTACAACGTTACTTCGATGAAGGTATATAGTTCAATCATGTTTAATTAAGGATCTGTAGGTACCTCAATGCAATGTAGAAAAATAATACTGACTTTTTAATTTCTGCTTGAGGAAAACCACGACAAATAATAATTATTACGCAGGTTTATTCTTAACCAAACAACAAACATTTACAGAATAATAAAATGTAACGTAGATAAGAAAACTTACCATAAAATAATCAAAAAAAGATGCCCCACTGGTAAATAAAGTCTACTTTATCTTTTTCACACAATAATTTTTAAAGTTATAAATCACGATCACTATGCGGGTGACTACGACCCGAAGAGTCGCACGTTTTGCGAAACTGAACTCTGTGACTTGAAGTAGAAGTCAAGAAGTGGGAGTCGAAGTTGGGGGCCGGGGGGGTAATATGGTAGCATTGACACATTTGACACTTGAGACAGACTCTTTGAATAGTGATGTGCCTCTTGATAATTTTGATGCAAACTGTTAATTATGTTGCTTCATCGATAAAACACAGATAAAAAGAAAGAAAACAAAAGTATTTTATTTACGACACGCACAATTAAACATACAATAACTTACAATTTAATCTTAAATTCTAACACTTATGCCACACTGTGCATAGCTAAATATGGTCGCCAGCATTATTGCAAGCAACAAATTCTTACCGTAAATTCGTTCGATTCTGCTGACCTTTACTACTAGTGCTATAAAAGTCTTAAAATTGTTCTAGGATTTTAGGTTTTAGGATTTTTTCCATACGAACCCGGGTCTCGAGCCACTAGTTAATTGTAAATAAGTCGTCTCGTAAGGATACTCTTACTTATCTTATAATTTTGTTCTGTTTTTAAAACCCCTTTTCATTCATTAGATGTTATCCTGTTTCCAGCTTCGCCGTATTATAGCAAGGCAAATTCATGCGTGACATTCCCACGGTTCACACGGGATAAGGGGCATAAGGTAGTGGGGGTGGTGAAACGTTCGCGTGGGATGTGATAACCTGACGGCTCACGTTTCAGTTTCACTACCACGCGAAACATGGGAGTGTCACGCATGAATTTACCCAGCTATACATACATTTTCATAAATAATTTTGGGTTCTGCTTTCATCTGGTGATAAATACGGCGAACATATCTCCCCCGAATGTAAATCTCTCCACGCCGCAGCAAGAATGAAAGCGAAGGAACTTAATTACAAGTATGTGTGGGTGAAATACGGTAGAGTATACGTACGTAAGGACGACAGAGATAGTCACATTCATATTAAGAGTACAGATACATTAAACAAATTATAATCGTACATATATAGTTGCTTTTGTTTATCTTTACTATTTAATGTTAGTTTTCTACCAAAATGTTAACAGAATTAGAACTAAAATAAAATATATTTATATTAGTGCTCTAAACTGTAATTATGACATGATATGTTTAACTGAAACCAATTTGAATGACAGTGTATATGACGCGGAGCTATTTATTTTACATTGAGTTTCAACGTGACAGAAGTGACTCAAATATACAGAAAACGGAGGGTGGTGGTATACTCATTGCTATTAAAAAAGAGTTTCAAGTTACTCGAAAATTTAATTGGGATTGTGATGTTGAGGATTTCTGGCTGTCTATCTCTCCGACAGGGGTTAAAACCAAAAATAATTTATTAAACATCTGTGTTTGTTACGTTCCTCCTGATCTTCCAATGGAATGAATTTACAAGTTTCACAATAACTGCCAAAGAATTATGTTACAACATCGTACCTCTGGTGAATTTCTCCTCATAGGTGACTTTAATAATCCATCAGTCGCTTGGACAAGATGTCTTTCTTCATACTCCCTGTTACCTGATCCGTCCCTGGATAATAAGGCGAAGGTTCTCAAAGTGACTCTGTTTATTTGTGGCTTGCATCAATTCAATAGCATTCCTAATAAGAACAATCGTTACCTCGATCTCATCTTATCGACCATGACCACTATTCAAGTATAGTGCGCTGAACCTTTAAGCAAATTGGATAATCATCATCCGTCACTAGTAGTCAACTTGTGTCTGGACAGCTTTATTTTGAAAACTATAAAATCGGAAAGACCCCGAAGGCTCAACTTTTATAAATGCGACTACCCTTTACTTAGAACCGAGCTAACTAAAGTCGATTGGCACGGTCTCCTTGCTGGTGATGATGTCGATGTATCACTACACGCCTTCTACACGATGCTCGACCAAATTATAGCTCAATTTACGCCTGTTAAGGGAGGGCATCCCGATACATACCCCAAATAGTTTTCTGCTGCTTTGCGGCGCAGTATGAAAGAAAAACTTCACTATCATAGGCGATATCGCAAGTATAGTAATCCCCGTGACTACGACACATTCAGTATGCTTCGTACCCGCTGTAAAAAACTTATATTGGAGGACTATAACATATTCATTTCTTCAGTTGAGTCGTCCCTTGATGGTGGTATTTGAGGTTTTTGGCGTTTTGTGAATAGTAAGAGGTATTGTAATGCCATACCTCAAACAATGAAACACGGTAACCTTATCTTAGAGAAGAGTTCACAAATTCCTTGATGGTCAGAGACTTTGACTTTGACTTTCAGGGAATTTGTGAACTCTTCTCGCAACACTTTGGTTCCGTTTTTGAACAGGTCACAGGAGCCAATGAAGAAAAGTCCATACCTTTAATTGGGGTGTCGGCCCTCTGTTCAGTTCATGTGGGTAGTCAGGAGGTTCTAAATAAAATAAACAAATAAGATGCTTCTAAAGGCTCAAGACCCAACGGAATTCCGCCTTTTTTTATTAAAAATGCGGTAAGGAATTGTGTGTGCCATTATCAATATTGTTTAATAAATCAATCCAGTCAGGGATCTTTCCCAGTAAATGGAAAGTGGCACACATAGTACCAATACACAAAGCAGGTGATAAAACCTGTTGCGGAAACTATAGACCTATCAGTATTTTGTCCTGTTTGACTAAAATCTTTGAATCGGTAGTCTATGGTTCATTATACCACCACATCAGTCCAATGCTTTCAACTAGACAACATGGTTTTATTAAAAATCGTTCAACCTTATCGAACCTATTGGTGTATAAAAATTACTTGTGCTCAGCTTTTGGGAAAAGGTCGCAGGTTGACTCCATATACACAGATTTTTCCAAGGCTTTCGATAAAGTAAACCACCACATTCTTTGTGCAAAATTATCTAGTTACGGAATACATGGGAATTTGCTTTGTTGGGTTCAGTCGTATCTGGATAGAAGAAGCCAACTTGTGGCTATCAAGGGCGCTTTATCTGCTCCTGCTCCCTGTACTTCAGGTGTTCATTTCATTCAAACAACAAAGAAAAGGGGTCATTTGGGACCCCTTTTCTTTGTTGTTTTTAAAACGACCTTATAGATAGATTAGAGAGCTCTTGTTTGCTTCAAGTTGACGATCTGAAAATCTACTGTATAGTCAACAATCTCCAAGACAGTTTAAAACTCCAGTCAGATCTGGAAAAGGTTCAAAGTTGGTGTCAGGAAAACTGTATGTCTTTAAACGCTCAGAAACGCTGTGTGATATCTTTTACTAGCAAGCGTCAAAAGATATTATATAATTATAACGTCGATGGACACTGTCTAGAAAGCAAAAGTGCTGTTAAGGATTTGGAAATTTTGTTTGACGACAAAATGACATTTCAGGCACACATTGACTATGTTGTAGGTAGGAGTACGCAGCTACTTGGTTTTATATCTAGACTAACTAAAGACTTCAAAAATCTACGCAGTCTGATATACCTTTATCAGATGTTAATTCGCAGTACCTTGGAATATAACTCCATCATATGGTCACTTTTTTATGCGGTCCATATTAAGTATCTGGAGCGGATCCAGGAGAAGTGTCTTTATTTTGCTTGCTATAGACTGGGGTCACACAGACAGCTGAAGTCCTATGCGGAGAGACTCGACCATTTCAAGTTGCAATCGCTTGAAGATCGCCGTAAATGTAGTGATCTTATATGCCTTCATAAGATTGTTCCTTCCTTGATTGACTCTCCGGAAATATTAACCTTATTAGACTTTAATATTAAATTTCGACATCGTCAACCCCATCTCAGGAGTTTCGTATTAAATGTACACATCAACAACACATCTTTTTACCACCCGATAGTTAGAATGCGTCGTCTTTATAATGAGCTCTTACATGAGCATAGCCACGAGATAGATGTATTCAGCCGGGGTTTCTCAACATACAAGACTGCTGTTAAGCAGGTTATAGCCAAGCTATAAATTTGTTGTCACTTTATTTGCAGAGATTCATTACTATGTCACAGAATAGATAACAGTAATATGTCTAAATTATTAACCAATATCTTACAATTGTTCTATTGGTCTTGTTTTGTTTACATTTTTTGTTTTATTGTATCACTTTATGTACGCTTTTTAATTGTGTCATGCTGAGTACACATGTTTTGGAACTCAATCTGGAACCGAACCTTGAAATGATATTTTGTAAGATTTGATTGTTTTGTGTTTTGTGTGCCAAATAAATAAATAAATATTATGAAAGTATTTTTCAGAGAACGATATAATCAAGTATTTTGTTATTGCTCCTCTCATTGTGCTCATCACTACTGATTGCTGATCACAATGTCATTAGTGTCACTTTTTCCAGAATTAATGTTACCTTGTGAGACAAACAAAGAACTTATTTTCACAACACTCTGACATTGGCAAGTTGTGGCATCACACAGAAGCCATCAATCAAGAATTGAATTGAAAGAACTTATATTAAGTAAGTTCTTTGGAGACAAAAGTTTTATTTTATTTTACTACATAGTAAGTAATACTACGTATTTTACTTTCAGATAGTTCGGCTTCAGCGTTTAGTTATTTTGGTGAAACTGACGGATTGAGGGCTTTCAAGATATTTTTGAGTAAGCAGCTACAAAGCTCTCGTAGCAAAGTATGGAATATTAACTTATCATACTTCAATGGAAACTTATTGGTTGCATATCAGTATAAAAATATATTTCAATGGATTCTACTTCTGCTAAAATCTATAACCTCTATAACAGTAGTTGTCGCACATGTTTAAACGATGGTGCTGGCGAAATGTATGATATCTTTAAACATAGTAAAGATTCTATGAATATTGCTGAAATGCTGTCTGCTTACACTTCATTGGAGGTAATAATAACTTTTTATAAATATTTCATTGAGGTTTATTGAGAGACAAACTTTTTGTCAATGTATTCTATTTGCGCAGAAAGCGTTTTTAGGTCTTTGGTGGTAGAGCGGGGTGCGAGGGGTGAGGTATGCCAATCAACCAATCATAGATTAGATTAAACCAATCACAGGCTCACGTCATTGATTGATCTGTCCTTTTATTGGTTGTTGTTGGTTTTGGTTGGTTCAAATAGTAGGTACACATGCACTTTCCAACTTATGTTCAAGATGTTTGACAGCATTAATAGTAGGGAGTTTTGGGAATCTTTAGCTACAACTGAGACTTGCTTGGATTATCTGGCAAGCCTATATAGATCAAATCAGTATTCAACTGCTGATATTAATAATATATTTTTTTTAAGAATTTTAGTTACCGGTTTTACTAGTATTCCCCATAACCCCTCCAGCTAAGCTAAATTACTTGTATTAGGAGTACTTTCATATCAGTGGTGTAATGGGCAGAATTCAAAACCGGGACCTCGCAATCTTAAGGCCGACTCCTGAACCACTAAGCTATAGCATGTAAAACATAACGCTTTTATTATTTTCAAATTAAAGCATTTAATGTTTTGCTCAATAAATCATTTATTATTTCTTTTTCAGGTAACTATGGATGATCAATTTCCAAAAAACCTATGCAGTAATTGTTATTATTGCTTATTAAGTTTTCACAATTTTACTATCATTGCTTTAAAAGCCGATAAGAAGTTAAATGAGTATTTTAGCAGGTTCAAACCAATTCAAGATGATGAAGATTTAAAAGATTGGGATGATGCTTATGATAATGACTTAAAACAATCAGAATCATTAAACACAGAATGCAATTTAGATGAAAATACAGACTATAGTTATTTAGAAGTAGATGTTACATCTAACAACATATTAATAACAAATTGCACTCAAACACTTTCGAAAAAGCAAAGATTAGAACTAAGATGTGATATTTGCAATAAGAGGTTTACTAAGCTACAAAGTCTTAAACATCATATGCAGACACATACTAAAAAGTTCAATTGTAGTCTATGTAAGGAGACATTCAGAGATAATCACAGTTACATCCAGCATCTCATCACACATCGAGAAGACCCAGAACAAACGTTGGTAACATCTACCACTAACCCAAATAACAACCAAAGTTTAGTATGTGAGATATGCTCATTCTCTTTCAAGTCAATACCTTCATTATCAGCACACCAAAGGGCGCACATTCCCAAAAACAGAGTACTGCAATGTGGAATTTGTAATAAAATATTTAAAAAATTGAGCCATCTCAAACGTCATGAACTTACGCATGCAGATAACCATAGATTCAAATGCACATTATGTAATAAGTCATATGCACTAGAAGATAATTTAAAAGCTCATATAAATAAGCATAAAGGAATTAGGAATCATGCCTGTCCATTATGTACAAAAACGTTCACTCATTTGGAGGCTTTGACAAATCATATAAAAATTCATACACGGGAGAAGCCATTTCTGTGTCCAACATGTGGAAAGATGTTTGATTCCAGTACCAATTTGAACCAACATATGAAAAGGCATACTGGTGTCAGATTATTCCAGTGTAATTTGTGTCCGCGGAATTTTATTAGTAAAGGTTAGTTAATACTTACATACATAACTGATGCACTAGTATTATGAAATCAAGTTAGAGTACCAGTGTATCAGGAACTTTGAAATAGAAATAACCAACCCTGCATATGTGAGAAGTTTGTTAATCCACAGGTGTATGGGGCCCTACTAATATATGTAATCTTCAGGGCCAAGTCAATCTCATGAGCAAGCCTGTTGATTGACTGACGAGGCTCTGGTGTATAATTTCCGCTCTAGATTGGGAGGTCAGGTGGCAGTACCTCCCATAAAAGTCATACAAATAAAAAAAAAACTTATTAACAAAATCCTAAATGTATATCCACATACATTGAGGGCTTGCAGGCTGGTCACTGATGAATTGCTACATACTCTTAACTATGAAGAGCTGGAAATGTTGGCTCAACCATATTTATTTTAATAGTACTTACTCTCCTCCTCCAAATTTCTTCACTTCCTCACAAGTCACACAATCATACAGTCAATCTCACTCACATTAACATATCACATAACACACTTCATCACCTACACACCGCAAACACACATACACACACACTAACATAATATAGAATATTAAGTGTTTCGTTATATTTATATATTGTAATTAATTTTCACTAGTTTTTAATTACCATTTTCTCCTCGCTGTCAACATTTATACTATACCTACTTTGTTTATAATGGAGCTCTAGTGCCCCAAACTAGCCTGGAGGTGGCTTTAGTGTCTGCGACAGTTCTAAAGTAATGCACACACTATCACACTATGTTTTATCATTCCTGCATATTTTTGGTTCTAATAAAGATTTATTTATAAAAAAAAACGAGGAATTCAATGCGGGGTGCGACTGAAATAAATTGAGCTGAGCGAGCAGGACTCTTACTTGAAAAATAAGGCATCTTACTACGGTCGCGCGCATAGCTAAGGCCGCGCGCTCGTAAAACTGTTTTTCGATGATTATTCCTCAATGGTACATTGTATTTGAACAGTTGACTCCTCTAAACACTCAGCGGTGTCTACACTATCACCATGGCAAATTTGGTCAATATCAGTATTGTGGTTCCGGAGGAGTACAGTCTCGACCAAACGGCTTAGCTACGTATAAGAGCTAAGTACGCGGACCCTGGGCACCGAGGTAAAAGCCCCCGATGAAACCAGGAAGTAGTAGCATTACTATGAGGATTAATGTGGGGGCTACTACTAACCTCTTCATTCACATTGAAACAAGACCAATGCCCAGTTGTGAGATTATTGGTATACAGGGCATTAGTGCAATAAATTATTTATTGGCCTAAAATTGAATTATAGGACTTTGTACCTGTGTGAACAAGGCTTCGATTATTAATCTGTTCTGTTATTCTCATGCTGTTCTTGTTATTCATATGCAGTTATAAAAAAACTATTATTTTCATATTACAAACGGACACTTCAATTTTATTTAGGGGCTCGTGGCTAAGTTCTAACTGAGTAGGTTAACACATTGCAAAGTTAAGCAACAATAGCTAAGGCAGTCTTAGGATGGGTGACCATTCTTCTGTCACATTGAGTTAAGCTCGTTAAGCCGTCGTTCCCGGTTGCCACACGAACATCTATGGCAGTCGTTACGGGTTCAACTACCCTAAAAAATCCCACAACTGGTCTACCTACAGTATTTCGATATCGCCAATGGGTTGTGAAGGTCAGATGGCAGACGCTGCACGAAAAATATCGAAGGGGTTTGGAGGATGATGACTTCATTTTATTTATTTGTTTAATTTAAAAAAATCTGTTACAGGTGAGCTGAAAGCCCACGGTATGACCCACACTGGTGAGCGTCCATATGCTTGTGACCTATGCACTGGAACTTTCACAAAACGTAGCTATCTAGTGAAACACAAGTTCAGGCACTTGGGAGTTAAGCCGTATCGGTGTGACGTATGTGCTATGAAGTAAGTATTTCATCATCATGATCTGAGCCGTGGGGCAACTAATCCATAATGGAAATTGTATACAGTGGTTTTTTTTAACTGGAACAGTTTTGTTGGAAGTATCTCCTATGGTCTGGGTGTTTCTATGTATAATATATATGTATTTACAAAAAAAAGGTATGTAAGTATGTTTATCCACATTCTGGAACCCATAACACAAGTTAGTTCAAGTATGCTTACCTTGGGTCTAGAAAGCGCTGTGTAGAATGTTGTAGAATATTTATTTATTTATTTATTATTTATGGTTTCGGATATACAACAGCTTATTGTATGAGAAAACATTTTATTTTTGTTGTTCCTATTTTTTCTTTCAATACAATGAAACTATTCTTAAATACGGTACCACAATTGTTTTTACAAAAAAAGAACTTAATAGTTCTTAAGACTGTTTCCTTGTATATCATTTTTTTTTTTTTTTTTTACGTGCGGAAATCCCTTCGGATACCCCCCCGCTGGCCAGCGGGGGCGGTTATGTCGTGTCTCGACTAAAACCGCACGGTGTCCTCCCCAAATGTCCGTTGCCGGGCACCCCGGGTAAGCCCTCGAAAGGATAACCCCAGGGTTGCCGGCGGACTTTGGCCGCCACAGCGGCCTCGCCTGGTGGGGTCGGGTTTTATCCCGTTTCGGTGAGTTGGCAGGCGTGTGTAGGGCACACACGACACGCCTCCGCCACGGCCTGCTTCTGTAAGGACGGCGAGTCAGCCAACTGCCGTCCTCAGGCCCCGATCATGGAGGTCGGTAGTCCCGGGCGTAGATGAGTCTGCGGCGTCCTCGCCGCAGACTGCGAAACTCGGGGGGCAGGGTTCTCTCCCGCTCCCTCTCCGCCGTCTCTTTCGCGCGCATTACCTGCTCGCATAAAGAGGCGGCGGCGTGCCACTTGCTCCCGTCGGAGACCACGGCCCTCACCATGGTCTCCAACGAGAGAACGTCCACGCCCAGGACCGCAACGAGATCCCGGCGTTGACTCGCCCACGCAGGGCACTCCACCAACGTGTGGAGCGCCGTGTCTTCGCCAGGATCCTCGCAGTGCTGGCACTGCGGCGTTGTCTCCCGGTGGATGCGCCACAGATACTTACCGAAACATCCGTGTCCGGTAACCATCTGGCACATCCGGTAGGAGAGGTCCCCATGGTCCCTCTCCAACCACTCCTTCATGATCGGTCTCACCGCCGCAATGGTGGATTCCCCCCACCTTGGGTGCTCAAGTCGCACCCTCCATATCTCCATGAGTTCCTGGCGGAGCAGGGACCGCTGAGCCCTGATTTCTCGGGGCTCCGGCCTATGGCCCCGCTCCAGCGCCTGCTTGCGCCACTGGTACAGCAGCGCAAGGGCTCTCGCTTCCAGGTCCCATGGAGGGGTCCCGGCTAGGAGACATGCCGCCTCGACGGAGATCGTGCGATACCCCCTGATGACTCTGACGGCCATCGCTTTTAACGGGCTGTTTAATACAGCCACGTTGCGGGCCGCCAGAGTCTCCGCCCATACTGGGGCCCCGTACAGGGCCATGCTTCGCACGATCCCCAGGTACAGTCTCCTAATGGGGGCGTTGGGTCCCTTGACGTTGGGCATCAGACGCGATAGCGCGGCCGCAGCCCCCCTCAGTTTCGGGACCAGACTTCGGAGATGAGGTCCGAAGTCCCATCGGCTATCGAGTACGAGCCCAAGGTACTTCATCGTGGGCTCGATGCCGATGCTTACGCCCCCTACGGTTATGCTGGTTCCTGCAGGTGGCCCCCTCCGAGGCCCGTGAAAACACATAGCCTCGGATTTGTGGAGAGCCACCTCGAGTCCCAGCCGCCGTATTCGACCCACGACTTGAGCAACCCCTGCCGTGGCCTTCAGTGCCGCGCTTCGGTACGTTGCTCCCCGCGCCATAACGAGGGTGTCGTCAGCATAGCACACTATGCTGACACCCTCGAGCAACGTACCGCGCAGCACCCAGTCGTATCCGATGTTCCACAGGAGTGGCCCTAGGACCGACCCCTGAGGAACACCGCACGACACTTCTCGCCGCCCTGGTCCTAGCCAGCTCGGGTAAACTATGGCCCTCTCAGATAGGTATGCCTCGACAATGCGGCGGAGGTAAGGAGGCACTCCGTGATACGCGAGCGCCTCCCTAACGCAGCTCCAGGGTAGGGTGTTGAAGGCGTTGGCGATGTCGACAGACACCGCCACCACCACCCCACCCCGCGAGACTACTTCCTCCGCCAGGCGCCTAACGCGCATGATCCCTTCCACGGTGGAGCGCCCCCGGCGGAAACCGAACTGGTTGTCCGCCAGATCTGGCCCCACGTTCGTGAGATGCTCGACGAGGCGCTCTGCAATAATCCGCTCAAAGAGCTTGCACACCTCGTCGAGCAACACATCGGCCGGTATCCGGATGGCTGGTCCGCCGGCCGCCCCGCCTTCCGGATAAGGACCAGTTTCCCCGTCTTCCAAGCCTTTGGAAACTGGCCCCTTTCGAGGCATGCGCTAAAGAGCGCCACCAGTCGAGGCCCTAGTTCCTCCAGGGCCAGGACCCATGCTCGTCCTGGAATGCCGTCGGGTCCGGGGGCAGTGCATTTCCGGGCTTTAAGCCGGAGCACTGCTACCCCCAGTTCACTCTCCCTGACTTCGGGCACATCGCTCTCGCTATTATCAGCGTCAGGCGCCTGAGGCGGAGCCATACGCGGAGGGACGTGCTCCTCCGCTCTCGCTGGGAACAAGGAGCCCAGTATCCCCTCCAGCCGCTCCGGCTGGAGGCTCTGGGTCAGTAGGGGCGCCCTTGGGCGGATTTTGCCCCTGACCGCAAGGTAAGGACGCCCCCATGGGTTCTGCTCCAGAGACTCCAGCAGCTCTTCGCGGGCCCGCCGTTTGGCCTGCTTTATGGCTTTCTGGAGGGTCCTCTTGGCCCCCTTGTACGCCTCATACAGCTCCGCTTCTCGGGCTGCCGCATCGTCTGGGCGGCGACGCCTCCGGCGAAACCTGGTGTACTGGCGGCGAGCGGTCACGCACGCTGCTCGCAGCTGTGCGATCTCCGCTGACCACCAGTACACCTGTTTCTTTGCCGGGCCGGGCTTAACCCTAGGCATCGCCGCATCACAGATATGCGACATGGCTCTCCTGAACCATTCCGCCTCTGCGTCGACATCGGCAGGCCTGGCCAGTGACGGAATCCAGGTCTGCACTATTGATGCCTCCAGGAGAGCCTCCCGATCCAGGCGTCTGAGCGCCCAACGTGGATCCGGGGGATTCGCGATTGTCGGCGGCAGGTTAGTTGGAGGGGAGACGTTGAACCGAATATCCTTGTATATCCTATGGTTTCGAACTTGCCCATACCTTCTTAGTTAATAAAAAAACACTATACTCACGCCTGTATATCCCTGAAGGGGTTGGCAGGGGAGGCAAGCTTCTTGTCGTAAACTTGACACATTAGGGTTTATTGTTAACCATCTGGAACGACATCTAGAGGAAGAGATAGAGTGGTCCTTGAATTTCACTTTCCGAAACAAACATAGTTGGTGAAATGTGAGTGTTAATATATACTGTCTCGGGATAGACAACCACGAGTATACAGGGCCTCCCATGGCTCCTCACCGTCGTTGGCTCCGGTGGGGTGAAGACAGAAAGGGATTTCGTATGTTGAAAAAAAATGGGCCTCCCGCGACTATGCTACATGGGAGGAAAGTACTTATCTTAAATAAAGTCGATAGACAATTTAACTGAAAAAAGACTTCATTTATGATTACTCAAAAATCTTTGAATGCAGTTTAATTTATTTTTTGCTACATGGGAGGAAAGTGCTTATCTTAAATAAAGTAGATAGACAATTTAACTGAAAGAAGACTTTAATTTTTGATTACTCAAATATCTTGGAATGCAGTTTAAATTATTTTTACAATCTGATCAAAATCAATACAAAATGAAGTTTTCTTTCAGTAACATTCTGCACCTACATTATTTAAGATACTTTGCGAGGTATGAAGTCACACCTCATTATTTCATACAAGTTCCTATAGAAGTTAACTACTGTTTTGACATTTTATAAAAATACACTAATTGTCGGATTTGAATTGACCCCATTGTACCTACATATATCATCGAAGGCCCGGCCCTACATATTCATGATAGAAAAAATATAAATACTAATTAAAAGCTGACTGGCAAACTTCGTTCCGCCTTAAAATCAAGTTATGTTGGTTAGCTTATCAGCTGAATTTATTTCGTTAATGTCTCCTTACACCCCGGCATTAGAAGCCCGAGACGGCGTGAGGTTGTGCTCGGTTCGAGTCTGACATAATAAATACCGCGGCGATTTCCGCATGAAAAAAAAAACACAAAAAGGCACAGTTGTATAGGCGGAGACAAATTTGAAAAATCAAATATCATGAAAATAGGTCCATCCGTTATTGAGTTTATCCCATTCATCACTAACACGACTTTTTATGTATATATAGATTAATTGCTTATTCTTTTGATTTGTAGATTTGCTGATAAAAATCACCTGAAACGTCATTACAGAATACATACGGGTGAAAAACCTTACCGTTGCGACATCTGTGACCGAGCCTTCACTCAAAGCAATGATTTGGTCAAGCACAAAAGAACACACTTAGGAAATAATTTGTATAAGTAAGTATTGTTGCTGTATATGTCTTATTCGTATATTCTTGACGAGCTGTTGCCCACGGCTTCGCCCTCATCAAATTTTGCTCCCGTTCCCGTGACCAGCAGGCACCTTATCAAAATGTAGCCTATGTGCTATTCCAGACGATAATCTATCTCAGTACCAAATTTCATCTAGATCCGTTCATCCGTTTTTGCTTGTAAGAGTAACATACTGTGACGTAGTCATTAAAGTGAATACCAATGTACTCTGGGGATTATTAAATCTATAATCAAACAGTGAACATCTCTCTTTTATTTACAATTGCACTGACCTCTCAAACGAAGCCGCGAGCAACAGCTAGTTCATCTATAATTTGAACTATTTACACATTCCTCCTCATCATCATAGCGTGTTCGTGATTGCATCCGAGGCTTTCACCTCGGAGCCCAGGGTCAGCTTACTCCTTCTCCTACTTTAGATTTGGCTTATGCTGCTTTTATGGGAACGACTGTGGTCTGACCTACCAACCCCCAGAGGAAAACCTACGCCAGAGCTTCGTCCGTCAATCAGCAGGTATATATACTCCACCCCAGCAGAAGCAGGCCGGGACGGCGGGGTGAGTAGCGCCCCTCCCCCAAACCGGGGCAGGACTGGGACACCGTGGTTCCCAAACCCGAGGGGGCCATCTCGAAACCGGAGATGGCCCAGGGTCAGTCGGGGTGCGTGGGATATGCTCTATGGGCAACCTTACACCTCGGCGTCTTTAGACCCGAGACGGCGTGCGGTTTTAGTCGGTTCAAGCCCGTCCGCCCGCTGGCCGGCGGGGACCGTATCCGAAGGGATTTCCGCACGAAAAAAAAGGGTATAAATACTCCATAGGCAGGCTCCATACTCCCGAAATGTTAGGTACTTATTCCTGAGACCTAAAATATGTAATTATGTATAATTACAGGTGCGGCGAATGCAGTAAAAGCTTCAGATTGAAGATTGAACTGCGTCAGCACATATCTGAACACTTCATATCCGGTCAACTGCAGTCGAAGTCTGATAACAATACCGAACAGGGTCGTATTATAGAGGGTAGTTCTCATTTAGATGTCGAATCACGTATTTGTGAATTATGAGATTCGTTTGACTCAATGATACATAAAACAATTAAATTGTATTAAAATCATTTTAAAATCAATGATGAATTTACTCTAATCAAAAAATAATTTCTTCAAACTCTTAACACAATTTCGTACCATGCCTTAGTATTAAGCCAATAAAAAAAAAGAAAACAATGAATCCTACAAAAGAAAATACAAAGGAATTACGCTACAGAGGTTGTCTATTCTAATTATTAAAAACCGGCCAAGTGCGAGTCAGACTTTCATACCATACGTATTCGTACCATTTCGTACGTTTGTTATATGGGAGCCCCCTTAAATATTTATTTTGTTCTGTTTTTTATTATTTGTTGTTATAGCAGCAACAGAACTACATCATCTGTGAAAGTTTCTACTGTGTAACTATCACGGTTCATGAGATACAGCCCGGTGACAGACGGATTAACAGACAGCTGAGCCTTAGTGATAGGGTGAGGGTCCCATTATACCCTTTCGGTACGGAACCCTAAAAAATCATTACAATAGACGACCTCTGTGGCGTAGCGGTAGAGCGTTCGACAGCTAAGTCAGAGATGGCGGGTTCGATTCCCACTTCGTGCATATATGTTATATATGTAGGTATATTTGCATTCGTTTACGTCATACAGGTCGTCATTCCACATTCTCAATCACGTTTGTGTTAAAACTCCTACAAAATAAGAATAGCAATAGTCTCAGGCGCATCGAGATTTGTTTCTCGCTGGATAATCTTGCTTTACTTATTAAATAGAATGATCCAATCAAAACCAACCCTCTCTTTTCCAATACAGAACAACACGTACAGGGCTGAGGTCTCATACGGTGCAAACAATTCCATCAAGCACGAAGCTTTTCTTTGCTGCACCATAAACAATTGCAATTCTTTAGCAGCACACGTGCTTCCTTCTTCATGTCTGTCCGATGTAGCTGCCCGAAAGTGTGTGGCTATCCACACACTTCCGGGCTTAGATAGCTTAAACATAGATGACGGCGGGGCGACTAGCGCCCCTCCCCTAAACCGGGGCAAGACGGGGACACCGTGGTTCCCAAACCCGAGGGGGCCATCTCGAAACCGGAGATGGCTCAGGGTCAACCGGGGTGCGAGGGATATGCTCTATGGGCAACCTTACACCCCGGCGTCTTTAGACCCGAGACGGCGTGCGGTTTTAGTCGGTTCAAGCCCGACATAACCGCCCCCGCTGGCCGGCGGGAGAGTATCCGAAGGGATTTCCGCACGAAAAAAAAAAGGTACGAGTATACCGAACTACTTGCGAGGATCTCAATTCTCTTTGTTGAAACGAAGAGAATTATCGAACATCGATGAAACAGAAACCTCATCGCCTACTGTACGACTATTTAATGCCTCCTGTCCGCTTCAAAAAGCCGCTGAAGCTTCATAAGAACCACTCTGGGTACAGACAGCCGCCCACAGTGGGCAAGAGAGCAAAGATGAGAAGATAAACATCCAGTTCCGGCAGGTTTCATCAATCCAAAAGAAAACGTGCCGCCTTAGACGTCTCCAGTGGCCATAACTTAGAACTCATTTACTCGCCCCCAAGTTGGCCGCTGTAAAGATAACATGGCAAATTCGGGTTATATTATCCGGTCGCAAGGGTCCTGCGATTGCGGGGCCCAATCCCCGTCTATATCACGTTTGCTCTCTTGTCCAATGTGCCCCTCTACATGTACTACCGAGGACTTGTGTAAGGCAATGGCAATTCACTGGTGGTAGAAATTTGATGACACAAATTTGTCACAAAATTCGGCCGGGTGCGAAAAACCCTCCATAGTAATCCAATTTTGGTTTGATTGCGTTCAGGGGTCAGCAAGTGCATAGCCGGGCAGGGGGATTGTGGTCGCAGCACTAGTGGGACCGGTGGGTGTCAGGCGGTGCTGCGACGACAATCCTCTTTGATGAGGCCGTCAAGCTGAGTGCCACCATTGTTAACATGGTACGTGTATGTAATGGTGACCCTCTTTCCAAAGACTTTACCTTCAGGTTATCATCAGGCGAGGTAAAGTAAAATTGACGTGTCCTAAAAAAATTAAAAAAAAGACGCTGTAGCTGTGTCCAAGTTTTGGGCCGATAAAATTAAAAAGAAAGAGATCTAGCCATTGACTCGAAGAAGAAGAACGACATCAACATCATCTGCGCGTGAGTGAGCGATTTCGCTTGTTGTATGAAGTCGGCCTTCTGCAGATATTTATTTTGTGGTTGTGGTATCATGCTATGAAATTGTAGGTTTTAGCTTAAAATGAGTAGAGCATTCGCCTAAACGTTTGACTTGACCTATTTACCCGTGGTAATGGCAGCTGCGGTTAGCTTTCAACACGAACTAGACGAGTAATTACATTATTCAAAATATTATCTTCATTCAAGTTTGTACTCGTCATCGTTTTACTATTACTTGTAACCGATTGGATAGTCAAATTTCGACTATTATTCATAAAAAAAATTAGTCTGAATTCCAGTAAAATTTTGGGTTTCTGCACTTCTCCTGAGGTAAGCTATCTACGTGCGCGCAATATTCCAAAAAAAGCGGCCAAGTGCAAGTCGGACTCGCCCATTAAGGGTTCCGTAGCAGCAAGTATCTAATAATAATGTTTTATTTTTAAATTTTTATATTTGAATTGATTGAATGAAAAGTAAATTGCGGTTTACGATTTATAACGTATTAAAAAATATACTTACTAGATCTCGTTCAAGTTACATTGATACATTTTACCACTTTGGAAGTGTTTCTCGTGGGAACTATTTAGTTTAGAAAAAAAATGATATTAGAAACCTCAATATCATTTTTGAAGACCTACACACGTAGGGTATGGGTTTGACGAAAAAAAAATCTTTGAATTTCAGTTATAAATATGGGGAACCTCCAAAATTTATTGTCCTTTTTCTATTTTCGTGTGAAAATCTTAATGCGGTTCACAGAACACATCTACTTACCAAGTTTCAACAGCATAGTTAACAGGCAACGGAACCCTAAAAAGGATCTAAAGTTTTCGCTTCACGCATTTAAGATCTGGATATTTACCTTCATAATTTTTTCAGCGTTGCTTCCGGTTGCAAACGAGGCCTTGGCCTCGGAGCCCGGAGTCCGCATTTCGCCTCTCCTCTTCGCTTGGCCTGTGCTGGTGCTGTCGCGCATTTGTGGTGCACACAAGCCTCTTACAGTAGACTGAAACAGGCACACACAATTAGTTTAAGAATTAATTGAATGCGATTTTTTTTATTATATCACAAAGAAAAATATTATAAGAGTGTGTGCTTAAGACCGCACGGCAGAAGTGAAAACTTCATTGTTTCAATATATAATATTAGCACGATAAACCGCTAACTACACTCACTAAAACCTCATAATGTAAACCAAATTATTGTCAAAATATTTTTTATTACTACCAATAATAACTATTAAATTAATAATGACAATTATTACGTATGAATTGAATATACTAAACACAGTGACACAACAGCGAAGAGCAGCGGACTGTATCTTTCTCGCTCGGGTACACTCGGCAGTCCCGAGTTCACCCGATCGAGCCTTTCATCTCAGAGCGTGACGGATCAGCCTACGGAAAAATCTGTGTGCGGTGCGCGAAAAGAAGTTTTCACTTCAAAAATACAATGCAGTTACAAACTGTTCCATATTACCCAAACACACGTCCCTTCATAGCTTCATCGTTGCGGAAAATGTCAGGTAACTTTATACAGCGTACCTTTATATACTCGTACTATGCCAATAATCCGACTAATATTATAAACGTGAAAGTTTGTATGTATGTATCTTTGTTGCTCTTTCACGCAAAAACGACTGATCGGATCTGTCTGAAATTTGGCACAGGGATAGATTATAGTCCGGAATAACACTTAGGCTACTTTTTATCCTGGGAATAGGTTACCATGGGTTGCGGGAACGGGATCAGAATTCTACGCGGTAGGAGCCGCGGGCCACAGCTAGTATTTCATAAAACTAACGCAACCTATGTACAGTTGCCCACGAAAGTAGTTGGTTCTAACGATCACCTTAGCTCTAAACCCTTTGCATAGAATTATAAATAAAATATGAAGTTATTAAACTTGTCCTTGAAAGGTTACAAAGATATTTATTATATCAATTATATACTGATTTGTGTGTGTTGGTCCAAGCCAAGCTGATCTGCCAGCTCCAGTCCCGTCCTGGATGTTAACTTTTAGTGATCAATAAATTAGAATTTGTTTAACTAATTTTGACCTTAACTGTACCTATCTGAGAGCCTTACAAAAATTCACAGACAATTAATTGGGACAATATAGGTAAACTATAGTAAACGTTACAGAAGACATAGATTGTTGCCACTCTGTGGGGATAATTGGGACATTTTTTTCAAGTGATTCCCGTTTCCCCCAGTGGAGGCCAAGTCGGTGGGGATACTGGGAATAACCTAATCAATTTTATTGTTACTCATTCATTTGATCAATTTTTACGATGTACGGCTGTGCATTTGCTAGGTTTTTCAAATATGTATGTACAAATTGACGGTCTCTGTAGCGTAGTGGTAGTGCATTCGACTGTTACGACAGGGGGCGCGGGTTCGATTCCCGCTCAGTGCAAATATTTGTATGCATGAATACGTCAATTTGCATTGGTCTGGGTGTTTCTATGTATTCTAGTTTCTATGGGTTCCAGAATGCGGATAAACATACTTATAAACTTTTTTTTTGTAAATACATACAATATGACATTACATATTGTATGCATTTACAAAAAAAAAGTTAACAAGTTGGACATATTGCAGTTAAAATTTCATATATAATAAATAATATATATATAATAATAATAAACATACTTATAAACTTTACATACATATTGTATACATACATATTTTTTTTATTTTTTTTTATAAAGAATATTAATAACCGAAATTACTAATATTCCCCCTAACCCCTCCAGCTAAGCTAAATTGCTTATGTTAGGAGTGGGTTCACGTCGGTAGTGTAATGGCCAGGATTCGAACCCGGGACCTCTGGATCGTAGGGTCGACTCCTTAACCACTAAGCTACCGACGACATATGTATACAATATGTATGTAAAGTTTATAAGTATGTTTATCCGCATTCTGGAACCCATAACACAAGCTAGTTAAACTATGCTTACCTTGGGTCTAGAAAGCGCTGTGTAGAATGTCGTAGAATATTTATTTATATATTAGGTGGATTTCGATGAAATCGATCTACCTATTGGTTTCTTGACTACTGTCGAATTTTAAAAAAAATTCTTCATAGGAGGTCTAGTTATGAACCCCTGAGTCCGAAATGACCACTGGTCAAAAGTTTATATATATATATATATATATATATGTATGTATGGTTCCACTTCCCAAAATTTGCGGCACTCTCACGGTCGCATTTTTGCCCCGATCGCTTCCAAACTGCGGTCAAAAATTGCTTACTTAGTTTAAGTTCGTGAACGGGTGGAATCCGGCCTAAGGGGACGGTAGGGCCTCACTCGGGGTGCTTGGTTGGGGACCTCCACGCGGTGCACCCTGGGCAACGGAGACGGCAGCGCCTCTATCCTAGGGTGGGAGAGACGCTGCCGCCTACGGCCAACTCCGACCGAGGCGAGGACGGCCCTGTTGAGGGCTGTTCGGAAGCTTTCCACGTGTCCCTCTGATTAGCAGAGGGCACAGTGGAGAGCAAGTAAGGGGGCCATCTCGAAACCGGAGATGGCCCAGGGTCAGTCGGGGTGCGAGGGATATGCTCTATGGGTAACCTTACACCTTACACCGGTCTTAAGACCCGAGACGGCGTGCGGTTTTAGTCGGTGCAAGCCCGACATAACCGCCCCCGCTGGAGACCCCCCGCTCTCCAACGGGGGCGGTATCCGAAGGGATTTCCGCACGAAAAAAAAAAAGAAAAAAAAAGGGCCTCACTTTTTGTGAAATCAGTTTTTCCTCAAAATTTCACGTTCCATGAAAGATATTCGAACCGTTCTAATTTTATCCCATAGTATACATGAATACCAACAACTTTTAATTATAAACCTATAAGATTAAAATTTTAACTAAAAGTGGAGGGGGGAAAAACCAAAATTTTTCGGGAAAAAAATCATAACTTCTAACCGGTGAACATTCTTGGCGTCGGAAACATTAATAATCGATAGGCCATTTTTAAGTCTAAAATAAATGTCTGAAAAGTTTTTCGCTAAGAGTTACCGTTTTCGAGAAAAAAAAATTAAACATGTTAATAAAATAATATTAATTGCTTCACGAAATCTACCAGTGCGTTCCCCCTGCGAGAACGGATTTTTTTATATAGGCAGTGTTTCCACCAGAGATGTGCGAGGTAGCTAGGCGGTGTTAAAATTCGTAATGAGGCTGTGGAACGGTGAACGTGTTTCCTTCGGTGATGTACTAGACTGCTGCGCGGTGTGAGACGCTGTAAAACGGTGCGCGGATGGGCGGTGCGAGGATCTGTAACGGCCGAGCCACACGGTGCGGCACCGCACCGCACCGCATTACTCTGCGCCGCACGAGCAGCGCGGCGTCGCAATGTTCTTACGGTGCCGCTGCGGCATATGGAATCAACGAGCGTGTACTCTTCCGTATGCCGTCCAAACAACGGAGCGGTGCTGCTGCGGCACCGCACTGCTTGCACCCCTCCCCGCCTCGTCTGCCTCGTTCCCAAGTCCGGGGCGCCTGCGGTGCGGCGCCGTAGCGGAGCCGGGCGCGCCGTGTGGCATACCATACATTTCTATATGTAGGAAACCGTTGCGGCACCGCGCAGGCGCCGCGCCGGAGCCGCACCGCACCGTGTGGCCTAGCCGTTACGGTGCGCCTTCACAACATATCCCTTGCACATATTTTGCGCAACACATCCTCCGCTGAGCTGTTTCCATTAAAGCAGGTAGGTAAGTGAAGTGATTCTATTGGTGCTTACGAAACACATCCCTCGCTACACATTCTCGCACATCTCTGGAGGAATCGCAGCCTAAGAGTCTTATTTCCGGGCCTTCTCAGATAATTGAACGATGCGATTCGATGCTCTATGGTCTAGTCTAGTAAACTGAAAAGTGCAAAGTTTTATCCAGCAGTTGCCACTAACTAGGTTTTGGAATTGCACAGCCGAAATGTAGGTATGTATGCGTAGATCTATCGTTTCAACTCCATCAAGGAGATATCCATCCGTTTGCAGTTAAAAGATTATAATCACAGTGTTTATATGTTTTCTACGCGAAAATTAGCTCTTTAAATGCATATAGATATCTATGTTTATGTTTATTGTAAAACTTGATGTATACGAACATAAACATATCAAATAGTTTACTGGTGATGAATGCCTAACTACAAATCGAATAGGTTTATGTTTCGATGGGCTGTGAACGCTGCGATCTGTTGATAAGTACCTATATCAGTTGGAAAAAATATAGTTTTGTTTTTTCATCAATTTGGGTTTATAAAATGCTAAAACAAAAAGGAGCTTAAAACATGTACAACCAAATGAATTATACTAGCTGATGCCCACTGCTCTGCCTGCGTTGAGGTTGGTGATCGTTTTTTTGTTTATAACTTTCTACTTAATCAATTGCAATCAAATATACGACAGTCTGACTAAGACCTTTCTAAAAGAAAAAAAACCGCATCAAAATCCGTTCAGTAGTTTTTACGCCCATCGCGAACAAACAGACAGGAATTCCAAAAAAATTTTTTTTTTGTGCTCAGAATCGTTCATTTAACGTAACAGCAAATACACAAGTTTATTATAGTACCTACCGATATATACAAAAATATATAAAGCAAAATAAAAATAAAAAAGGCAGAGACTGAAAGCTTAGGTACCGAAAAAGCCCGCCCCCTCGATGTCTGGCTAGCGGCATTACCGCATTGAATGGTAATGAATGACAATTCTTTGAGCGAGGCAATGGTCACGGTAACGGTGGACCAGCCACTTCGCCTTCGCTTTAAATAGAGGGAATTGGACCCCACGAATGTAGCTTTTCGACTCTAAACGGCTCACATACATAATTACTGAATAAATTAGTATATTTGCGCCGTTTGAGTCTTCGCATGCAACAGAAGCGCATGCGCAGTCAACCGTGCTCGGAAGATGGGATGGTGCTAACGGAACTAAAGGCCTACTCAACCAAAGCATCAACAACATACCGTCCGGTCTCTTACCATCGTCACGTGTCAAATCTACAGGTTCCAGCAACGCCACGCCGGTGGTGACAAGAACCCGACGGATAATGTCGTTTATATTGGCGTGATGGTCAAGGCTGGTAGACTGCTTCTCCACAAAGACATCGACGCGGAGAAACATGGGATATATTATATTCATCAGGTGAAGTGAACTTAGCAACCAGCAGCGGTTTCTGAGGGGTGCAATTTGTTCGTCGGTTCTCATCCGGTTACATATATATTACAAACATAGGTATATGTCACAGATTTCTCATTCATTCAGTCACTCATTCTGTTCATTAAACTCCGGGTCAAATCAAATGGCTAGGCCGATAAGTTAATGGAACTAGGATCACTCAGCATTTAACAATGATCAAGATTCAAGACTGTCAAGTGAAGTGATCCAAATTTACTTTAGTTTTCTTTCGCGTTACCAATTTTCCGTATACAATTTATTTATTTATTTTGTGAACATGGCTGGTAAGATATTGTTTACAGAATACAGGTAGGTACTATGTTCCGGGCAGCATGATTGCGGCAATGGTGCGGAGCCCGAGCGCGTGAGCCGCCGCCACCTCCTTCTGCGAGCATGTAATGCTCGCGAAGGAGATGGCGGAGCGCGCCCGGGACAGATTTAGAACTCTCCCGGCCCGCCGAGCCCGCAACTTGCTCGCCGCGCGTCGCACGCCACTCAGGTGCCGGAGGTCGCTTAACGACCTCCGTCCTCCATGAGCGCAGGCCTGGGGGTGGCAGGTAAGGCGCCTGTCACCCCAGCAGAAGCAGGCCGGGACGGTGGGGCGACTAGCGCCCCTCCCCCAAAGCGGGGCAAGACGGGGACACCGTGGTTCCCAAACCCGAGGGGGACATCTCGAAACCGGAGATGGCCCAGGGTCAGTCGGGGTGCGAGGGATATGCTCTATGGGCAACCTTACACCCCGGCGTCTGTAGACCTGAGACGGCGTGCGGTTTTAATCGGTTCAAGCCCGACATAACCGCCCCCGCTGCCCGGCGGGGGGTATCCGAAGGGATTTCCGCACGGAAAAAAAGAAAAAAAAAGGTACTATATTCCGCCGACAGGCGTACGAAATATCCTGCAGTAAAAGTACATTATTGTTGATAGAATTCATTGGGGGTTTTTTGCAAGTCAGTGCACCTGGTGATTGCTCTGACGTAATCTTTTCACACGGAATCGAGAGTTCTGACACCAGTCGCTCCCATGAAAACCTAAATGAAACCAAACTATGGAAAAGAAAGGTGGCAGACCGGAACCTGGGTTCTATGGTGCAAGCTTTGGATGCAACCGGGATAGTCACTCGGATGAATAAGAGATGTTTTTCAAAACAGCTGAACCAATATTCACCTATTACTAACAGCAATCAAGTAACCCACCTGATGGAAGGTAGGTAGGAAGGTAGGTAGCATGTTAAATATTTAAGTCTTTTGGTACCTACTTATTAATCTTCACCCAACTGCGGCGAATCCGTTTTTGATTCTAAAATTAAAACCATTAATATATAGCTCATGTCTTAGTAAAGTACTAGGATTGTATACAAAGCTGGTGCCTAATGATAGGAAATTAACATTTGAATTGTTAATAAATTGTCAAAGTAATGTACCTCCGCTCCTTTGTGCACACACAATGGTCTTAGTTCCCTCATTCATATTATGTGTACCTATGACGTTGAGGTGACGATTCTACTAGGCATGCATAGTTAATTAACGTGTTTTATGATATCATATTTAAAAAGCAGTTTTCTTCATTTATATATTTTTCATCACCCACCAAGATCAAGGCCCAAACCAAAGTTACCTGCAAGTCAGTGCACCTGGTGATTGCTCTGACGTAATCTTTTCACACGGAATCGAGAGTTCTGACACCAGTCGCTCCCATGAAAACCTAAATGAAACCAAACTATGGAAAAGAAAGGTGGCAGACCGGAACCTGGGTTCTATGGTGCAAGCTTTGGATGCAACCGGGATAGTCACTCGGATGAATAAGAGATGTTTTTCAAAACAGCTGAACCAATATTCACCTATTACTAACAGCAATCAAGTAACCCACCTGATGGTAGGGTAGCATGTTAAACATTTTTCTTTTTTTTTTTTACCTGCGTAAATCCCTTCGGATACCCCCCGCCGGCCAGCGGGGGCGGTTATGTCGTGCATCGACTAAAACCGCACGGTGTCCTGCCCAAGTGTCCATTGCCGGGCACCCCGGGTAAGCCCTCGAAAGGATAACCCCAGGGTTACCGGCGGACCTTGGCCGCCTCTGAGGCCTCGCCTGGTGGGGTCGGGTTTTATCCCACGTCGGTGAGTAGGCAGGCGTGTGAGGACACACACGACACACCTCCGCCACGGCCTGCTTCTGTAAGGACGGCGAGTCGGCCAACTGCCGTCCTCAGGCCCCAATCATGGCGGTCGGTAGTCCCGGGCGTAGAGGAGTGCGGTACTCGGGGGGCAGTTCCGGTTCTCTCCCGCTCCCTCTCCGTCGTCTCTTTCGCGCGCATAACCTGCTCGCAGAAAGAGGCGGCGGCGTGCCACTTGCTCCCGTCGGAGACCACGGCCCTCACCATGGTCTCCAACGAGAGAACGTCCACGCCCAGGACCGCAACGAGATCCCGGCGTTGCCTCGCCCACGCAGGGAATACTTAAGTCTGCTATTCCTTATAGCTGGTACAATATCAAACTGTAAATAAACAACAACTCCATCAAATGATACAACTATTTATCCAGTATATTCAGACACTCTTAAGAGAATCTAAACCTAGAAGGAGCTTCCCGTTGGCCTTGAATAATGAAACTTGGCAAGGAGCAAGGTCTTATAGCACCAGAAAAGAGGAAAATGCGATTATCAATTATTCAATTTAAGCCTACGGCAGGGTGGACTGCAGGGTGGATTTCCGCACGTAAAAAAAAAAAATGGTGAACTGCAGTCAGCAGTGGTTCTGGAACTGCTTTTTCCCAAGATGCTCCATACACCCAATTATCCAGTCTTCCACATTCATTACAACCTAGCTACCTTTTTAAGGTCATCAGTCCATCTGCCTGGCGGCGCCGGCGTCGGTCCTTCGACAGATGTGGCTTTCATTGTAACTTCAGTTTGCTCATTCTACGAGCTCAGAAAAAAAAACTCATGCAATTGCATGATCTTTATTTTTGTTTTACATATTTTTACGAATAAACTTATGGCTTCATCATCCGTAAGGGTTCATTGTGTATTAAGTTTACACTTTGGAGTCCGGTTGACTTTTACAAGCGCGACTGCCGTCTGGGAGGTCCCCAGTCATAGATTATTATATATATAAGTTTCTAGTATATATGTAATAATCTATGGCCATGCTCCCAGCCCCGAGAGGAAAACCTGTGTCAGAGCCTCGTTGAATAATGCGCAATTCCAAAATCGAAGTCGCTTGTTAATATTTTTTTATTTTTAAATGAGAAAAAAAATCTTATTGACTCTTATAAACTAGTCGACGTCACTTTCATATTTTTACTTTGACAGTTTCTCGTTATTGAAATATAATTGCAGTAGCCACACAGTTTTAACAACTTAACAGTAAATGCCGTCGTAATTTATGTTTTTAAGTTAAACCTGAAAACCATTTAGACAAGATCAACGAATTATACGCTTTTTACGTTACTGTGAATATGGTTTAAAATTGCATGAATATTTTTGTGATTCGATGTCTGATTTACCTATAAGTAGTTATGTAGAAACTACCACAGATTACCTAATCGTTGTAAGTACTAGTACTTAAGGTCAGGTTGCACGTTTCACCATTATAAGTACTATAACTACCTATCTGAACATCCTGGTTTGATTTTTTATGACAAGGTAATTTAACATTTGACATAAAGTTGTTTTCAAAAATGAAAGTTTGTAGTATGGTTTATAATCGCACAAACATATAATAAATGCAATTGCTTCTATTGCTTAATAATATTGTACTCGCCTATATGCGCAAGTTTCAACTCAGCGTTCAGAGTTGTCATCAACTGTGGCGAGAAGTACAGTCAGCCTCAAATGTCCATTAGGACATTCAGAACAAAACAGCTGAGTACTAACCAACCGTAAGTAACTGTCACAAATAAAGAACAAAATAATCTAGACATCGCAGACGTACAAAAGTAACCTAACACCATTTTTCCATTCATTAATATACAGAAGTTGCCTGACCAGTTGCTTGACAAAATTAAGTTGACAAACAGTATTTTGTATTGAAATAAAACTATATTTAACGGCTTCTATCGCGATTTATTTGATGTTATTTTATATCTTACATTGATCCCGACGTTTCGGTTGCTTTTCAGCAGCCATGGTCACGGGGATCCGTTAAAAATAGTTTTATTTCAATGTGTCGCGTGTAATTCGCGTATACTTCCGACAATATTAAGTATTTTGTATGTTTGAAAGCTACTAACACTAGTAGGTATTGTGTTAGTAGCTTTCAAACAATAAGAATAACACAGCAGTGTATTATTATTGTTTGAAAGCCATGATGTTCAGCAACATATGAGACAAGGCTTATTTGCATGTAATGTTGATGAGTTCATTAAAATTGTTAATTTAGGTTTTGAAGTAAAACTCTGATTTTAATGAAATTATGACATTGATTGATTGATGTGTCATCGAGTCATATATCATCGGTGGTTGAGCAAACGAAATTTAGTTTTAAGTTTTAAGGACCAGTAATATCGTAGGAAGTGTACACATCGCCATCGGACCCTCAATGAGGTACCAGGGGCTCGTACTTGACTTGGTCGGTGGGACTTCGGATATCATTTCCGAAGTTTCAAGGGGGTGGCGGTTGCGCTCGCGCAGCTGCTGCTCGATATGAAGGGATCCGACGCCTCCTGCAGAAGGAGCAGCTGGAGCGGGACCTGAAGCCTGCCCTACTAGAAATCGAGCAGCAGCGATTCCTACTCCGCCAGGTGCTCATTAAGGCAGGGAAAGAACGACTTGGGCAACCAGATAGACGCTCGTGGCGCTGCAATCAGGTTATAGTATTTCATTTGTACTAATTTATTCTCGTGCGAAGCACTGTCTGCCCGGGCCGCTAGTACTTTTTTTATGAAACGTTTAATGTCGAAATAAGCGGCGATAGCCTAGTGGCGTACGTAACGGACTGCCGAGTCGAGGTCTCGAGTTCGATCCCCAGTCAACCCGGGCACACACCTCTGACTTTTCGTAGTTATGTGTGCATTAATAAATGTTAATTATCGCTCGCTTAATAATGTGCCCGGTAGATGGCAATAGGCTCGCCCCCTATTACATTGGGACTTTAACATAACTGGCGAATCGTGGGTGTGTAAAACACCTCTGCCTACCCCTTTGGGGATACAGGCATGAAGTTATGTGTTTAATGTCGGTAGAGGAAGCCAGTGAAGTGTGTAAGCTCATAAGGAAATGTCGAGGTACTGTCCCTGCCTATCCAGGAAGGAGAAAGGTGTGAATATATATGTGCATGTATGTGTGTTTCGTAACTTATCAAGTTACAGTTTCGCTTCATTGGGACGGGGTTTGCCCTCTACATGCGTAAGTAAACCACGATGACTGTGAGTGTATACACTTACTGTATACAGGATACCTAATATATACCTGCATAATAATTTAGCCAGCATAGGACCTCATCATCATCATCATCATCAAAGCGTTGTATCGCGATTGCATCCGTAGCTAATATTAATGTGACCTACTTGCACCAAATAAAAGTTTCTTTCTTTCCTTCTTTCTTTCTTTCAAGCCTCCACCTCGGAGCCCGGGGTCCGCGTTCCGGCTTTTTCTCCTGCACTTCGCACGGTCACGGGCATCCCTGCCAGTGAAACTATGGCACGAATGTTACCTTCTACGTCAGTCCACTAGCCAGTACGTCTTGGGTGTATCCCTCCTGCCGGGAACCTTATCAATATAGGTCTTACCTAGGTACTATCAATAAAGAGAGAGTTACCTGTTATGTAATAGTTTTCACTTTCATTTTAGACACCTTTCTCTTAAACATAACAGGACTTTACCAAGATTAAAACAATATCTGTTACAATATGTACGCATTCCTTTTAGATATCATAAATGCGTCGTATGTATGTAGAGGGGCAACCCTGTGTGAACGTGGTAGGGCACTGTCAGTTGTGAATTCGCACGTTCGTTGCACGCGCACGCGCGGTACTTAATAACGATATTTAAATATCGAAGTTTGAACCATTTTGACAGTTTTAAATGTTGTGAAGTTCGCTCTGGATTTTATTTGTAATCGTCTATGGTAAGTATTTTTAATTGATTTTATATTTATAAATAAGTTATCGAAATTGCATAGTCTTAGGTTAGGTTAACTATGAGATTATTGACTTTTTTTTCTAAAGAGTATTAGTAAAGTGGAATTACTAGTAGAAGGAGTAAACTTTTTTTAAAGAATATTAATAACCTAAATTACGAATATTCGCCAAACCCCTCCAGCTAAGCTAAATTGCTGTAGGTATTTAGGAGTGGGTTCATGTCGGTAGTATGATGGCTAGGATTCGAACCCAGGACCAAAAGTAAAAACAAAGAAAAAAAATAGCACTAATATTTAATCGATTGACTATTTAATATCTACATGTCAGTTTTTTAATGTAATTTTATCCAGATCAGATAACAATACATCTACCTTAAAAATATTTTCCATTATAAATAAAAATACTTAAGTGCTTAATAAATAAAAACATCGCATATAATTACTTAATATAATTAATAAATGCATTACTTCTGGGGGCTTGAGTTAATGAGTTTAAAGTAGGTACAGTCAACTACAAAAGTCGATTATACACTAAAATATTTAAAAACCTTTTTGTTTATTGAAATACATGTACCAATAATTGACGTATAATTGTTTTATAATCCCCAGAAGATAAAGGTAATATAATTCATGTATTGTTTATTATTTTTAAAAGGTCTCGGAGTTAAGGTGATCAATATATTAAAATTTGTTGAACTTCTTAGTCCTTGACTGTACGTAAATAAGAAATTAAATGTGAATAATTGGGTAAGTACTTGATTGTCAAGTCAATTAGTTAGTTTTTACTTAGTTTATTTTTATTAAAAAACAAAATGACTAGTTCTATTCAAACTTGGATAAAATAAAGTATGACGTAACACTTTATTATTGTCAAATAATTCATTATTAGCGGTTGGGTAGAGGCAGTTCATAAAACGATAAAATAAGAACGGACGTAACTTTTACCGTTTTTTCACCATTATTTAGTTAATAAGTTTATATATATAATTTATTTTAACTATTGGAAAGTACTTACTTAATTATACAAGTAAGAAAAACCTTAGAATTTTTTTTTATTGTTTCTGTAAAACAAATAGTCCACTAATTAGTTCTACATAACACAAAAATCATTTAGAAAATAATCCATTTTAAAAAGATTAAATCTAATTATAATCAGACAATAATATAATTCAGAGAAGAAGCCATAAAAAGTTATGGTCGCTTTCAATTACAAGAGCTAAATCATTTGTTGTAATTCCCAACTCTCGCAATAGTGTACCTAATTTTTAGCTTCACAAACCGTGGTGATAATTAATCTCAGAAAGTCTTAGTATTCTAATGAATCTAAGATTTGTGAAGCCTTGAAGACTCTTAGGTAATTGCCAAACTGTTTCGTATAATTTTTTATCTGTTGACCACTATTTCATCAGAGTCCGGTTTGTCCTAGATAGTCTTACTAATGGCTATATTTGGTGATTAACTTTTACGATATGATCGCAATTCTAAGAATAATTTGTAACACTTGACTGATCAGGCATCATTAGATAATTTGGGTAAATAAAGGTTATATAATCTATACAATATAGATATTTAAATGGAGTCAAAAATCTTGACAATGTACTCGTACTCTAGGTGTGCAATTACGAGTATATCTCGAGATATATCTATCTATAGTCTTTGAATACACACATACATACCTACCTACTCTCGAATAACATTACCCTCCTTCTAGCGCAGTCGGGTAAAAAAAGAGGGCGAATGGTTTTTACGCTTTCAACACAAACACAAACAAACTATTCAAATTCTGAGCAAACTATTCATTGCACAGAAAATTTGTACCTACATTTTTTGTTGTAAATTAAATTCTCTATTAGATAAATAATAAAAGTATCGTAAGTTTGTGGGACCAAAAATAACAAAGTTGTTAACTACCTATATAAGAATTGAAAATAGATAAAAATTCGGAATAAATTCAATGGACTAGCATTTCTTATTTGAATATAACATAACATAACATAACTTCACGCCTGTATCCCCGAAGGGGTAGGCAGAGGTGTATTACACACCCGATCGTGGGTGTTATTTGAATATTTGAAAAGAAATTAAATGAGAATAGTTTCAGTACATAACTTATGAGATACCTAAATATTCGAACTAGAAAATTTAAAAGTTTTTTGTTCCTATTTTAAAAATTTGACAACTTCTAAAACCAGAATAAAAATAATTTTGTAATTTAGCAAGACATTTTTAAGTTCATTGAAACCTAGTTAAGTAAGACATCAAGCGAGCTGCAAATTTGTCTTACTTATAGAGGTATTCCCCTACCCAGTTTCTCAGATATCCAGGCATAAATAAATATCTGTCTCATTTACAGTGGTTCCATTTTATAGAGTTGCGATTATTAAAAAATCCGTTCCCGCAGGGGGAACGCACAGGTTGATTTCGTGAAGCAATTAATATTATTTTATTAACATGTTTAATTTTTTTTTCTCGAAAACGGTAACTTTTAGTGAAAAACTTTTCAGACATTTATTTTAGACTTAAAAATGGCCTATCGATATATAACTTTGGTTTTTCCAACCTTCACTTTTAGTTAAAGTTTTAATCTTATAGGTTTATAGTTATAAGTTGTTGGTATTCATGTATACTATGGGATAAAATTAGAACGGTTCGAATATCTTTCATGGAACGTGAAATTTTGAGGAAAAACTGATTTCACAAAAAGTGAGGCCCTACCGTCCCCTTAGGCCGGATTCCACCCGTTCACGAACTTAAACTAAGTTTACACCCAAGCAATTTTTGACCGCAGTTTGAAAGCGATCGGGGCAAAAATGCGACCGTGAGAGTGCCGCAAATTTTGGGAAGTGACGATACATATATATATATATATAAAATCTTTTTGACCAGTGGTCATTTCGGACTCAGGGGGTCATAACTAGACCTCCTATGAAGATTTTTTTTTTAAATTCGACAGTAGTCAAGAAACCAATAGGTATTGTCGGCTGCCCTATCGCGGCGGCCCAAAAGGTCGCTGACGGGCGGAGCCTCCTGGTAGGAGGCTTCCTGAGGGCGCAGGCACGGCTCCTGCAGGCCCGACCGGCCAGGTGCTTCAGGTGCCTGTCGGTGGGCCATGTGGGGGTGCACTGCACGGCGGAGGTAACGGCGGGTGACCGTTGCTTCCGCTGTGGCCAGCCCGGTCATAAGGCCGGCACGTGTAGCGCCCCGTTGCACTGCTTCAGATGTGCAGCGGGGGGCAAGCCGGCTGACCATAGGGTTGGCAGCAAGGCCTGCGCCGGAGGGGAGCCGAAGCCGGGAGGCCGGCCTTCCGCCCCTAGTTCGCAGCGGGATGCGGAGATGGGGGTTCCATAATGGATCCTCAACTTCGCATCCTGCAGGTGAACGTTGGCCACGGTGCCCATGCTCAGGATCTTCTGCGCCAGAGCATGGCACAGTGGGCCATAAATGTCGCCGCTGTCGCCGACCCATACACCCACCGGTTCCTCGGGCCTACCTGGGAAACCGCGCTGGATGGGTCGGCGGCACTGGTGCACAACCCTGCCGCCGGCAGCCCCCCTCTTGCCGTCGTTGCAAGGGGACCCGGCTGCGTGGCGGCGGCGGTTGGGGATATAGCGGTCGTGGCCGCTTATATCACGCCGAACCGAGACCAAGCTGCATATGAGCAATGGCTCCGTCAGCTGGCCGTCGTCGTCAATGCCTGCCAGCCCCGTCCGGTCCTTGTGCTCGGGGACTTCAACGCCTGGTCGTATGCCTGGGGTTCCCGACACGAAAGGGGCGCGACGGGGCATAGAGGCAGGGCACTGGTGGACTGGGCCGCACGACTCGGCCTAGTCCTCCTAAATCGGGGAGCCGTGGACACGTTCGTGACCTCGAGGGGTAGCTCCATCGTGGACCTATCGTTCGCGAGCCCCTCGTTGGCGCGACGTGTTCAGGGCTGGCGCGTCGTTTTGGGGGAGGACACAAGTTCGGATCACCGATACATTCGGTTTGACGTGTCCCCCCCTGCGAGCGACGCGCCGGCTGCACCGGCTCCACCCGAGCCACGTTGGGCGCTTAAGCGACTTGATCGGGAGCTCCTCCTGGAAGCCGCCATCGTACAGGCCTGGGCCCCTGCGCCGGACAGGCCTGTCTGCATAGACGATGAGGCGGAGTGGTTCCGGGAGGCCATGACCCGTGTCTGTGACGCGGCGATGCCTAGGGCTCCGCCCTATAATCCGAGGGGTCAGGTCTACTGGTGGTCGTCGGAGATCGCGCAGCTCAGACGGGGCTGCGTGATCACGCACCGCCGGTGGGCCCGATTCCGTAGGAGGCGTCGCCGCCCCGCAGATGCGGAGGCCCGAGAGGCGGAGTTGTACGAGGGATACAGGGAGGCCAGACGAGCCCTCCGAGCGGAGATAAGGCGTTCCAAACGGGACGCCTTCCGCGAGCTGCTGGAGACGCTGGAGCGGGACCCTTGGGGGCGGCCCTACCGGATGGTGAGGGGCAAGCTGCGCCCCAAGGCCCCGCCGTTAACCCGGTGTCTCCAGCCGGATCTGCTCGGAGGAGTTGTTGGCTCCCTGTTCCCAGCGCGGGCGGTGGAACATGTTCCACCGCAGATGACTCCGCCTCGGTTGCGCATGGCGCCCGACGTGGAAGACGACGACGTGCCCGAGGTCACTTGGGTAGAACTAGAGCTGGCGGTGAGAAGGCTAAGAGCCAAACACACCGCCCCGGGACCCGACGGCATTCCAGGCCGAGCGTGGGTCCTAGCTCTAGTCGACGACGCTCTCGAGCCCCGACTGAGAGGGCTTCTCAGCGCATGTTTGGAGCGGGTCCAGTTTCCGAAATTGTGGAAGACGGGGAAACTGGTCCTCATCCGAAAGGAGGGGCGCCCGGCGGACTCGCCGTCCGCCTACCGGCCCATAGTGTTGCTCGACGAGGTGTGCAAGCTCTTTGAAAGAGTAATTGCGAAGCGCCTCGTCGAGCACCTCTCAAGAGTGGGGCCGGACCTGGCGGATGGCCAATATGGCTTCCGCCAGAGGCGCTCCACCGTGGATGCCATCATGCGCGTGAGGGCTCTGGCGGAGGATGCAGTAGCCCGGGGTGAGGTGATGTTGGCGGTGTCCCTTGACATCGCCAACGCGTTCAACACCTTGCCCTGGAGTTGCATTAGGGAGGCGCTCGTGTATCACGAAGTGCCTCTCTACCTCCGCCGCATAGTCGGGGCGTATTTGACGGAGAGAGCCGTCATCTACCCAACCGTGACCGGTCTCGGTCGGCGTGAAATGTCGTGCGGTGTTCCACAGGGATCGGTCCTGGGGCCGCTCCTGTGGAACATCGGATACGACTGGGTGCGGGGCGACGTACCGCGAAGCGACCCGAAAGGCCACGACCGCGGTTGCCCAAGTCGTTAGGCGGATCCGGCGGCTGGGTCTCGAGGTGGCCCTGCATAAAACCGAGGCCCTGTTCTTCCATGGGCCTCGGAGCAAGCCACCCGAGGGATCCAGTCTCATCGTGGGAGGAAATCGCATCGGCATCAAGCCCCAAATGAAATATTTGGGGCTCGTGCTCGACGGCCGATGGGACTTCGGAGAGCACATCCGAAGTCTGGCCCCCAAATTGAAGGGCACAGCTCTTGCTCTGGCTCGGCTGTTGCCCAACATGAGGGGGCCCGATGACTCCTGCAGGAGACTCTACGCGGGGATCGTGCGGTCCATGGCCCTGTATGGGTGCCCAATATGGGCGGAGGCCCTGAGGACCAGAACTGTGCGGATGCTGCGCGCTCCGCAGCGGGTTCTGGCCATCAGGGTCATCCGAGGGTACCGCACGATCTCCTTCGAGGCGGCGAGTCTCCTTGCCGGAACTCCGCCATGGGACCTGGAAGCGAGAGCCCTTTCGCAACTGTACCAGTGGCGAAAGGAGGCGCGGGAGCAGGGATGGAACCCCGAGCCTCGAGAAATCGAGGCCGTGCAGACCCAGCTCCGCCAGGCCATCGTGGTGGAGTGGAAGGAACGACTTGGGCAACCAAGCGCAGGGCACGCCGCAATAGCGGCGGTAAGGCCCATCATGGAGGATTGGCTGGAGAGGCGACACGGAAGCCTCTCCTACCGACTGACGCAGGTGATCTCAGGGAAGGGGTGCTTCGGGGACCACCTGCATCGGATCAGGAAGGAGCCAACGCCTGAGTGTCATCACTGCGACGCGAGCGAGGACTCAGGGCTGCACACGCTGGCGGACTGCCCGGCGTGGGAGGCGCCGAGGCGTGACCTCGTGGCAGCCATCGGGGTGGGAGTCCTCTCGCTCGGCAGCATGATTGCGGCAATGGTGCGGAGCGCGAGCGCGTGGGCCGCCGCCGCCTCCTTCTGCGAGCATGTAATGCTCGCGAAGGAGGTGGCGGAGCGCGCCCGGGAGAGACTTAGAACTCTCCCGGTCCGCCGAGCCCGCAACTTGCTCGCCGCGCGTCGCAGGCAACTCAGGCGCCGGAGGTCGCTTAACGACCTCCGTCCTCCATGAGCGCAGGCCTGGGGGTGGCGGGTGAGGCCACCTGTCACCCCAGCAGAAGCAGGCCGGGACGGTGGGGCGCCTAGCGCCCCTCCCCCAAACCGGGGCAAGACGGGGACACCGTGGTTCCCAAACCAGAGGGGGCCATCTCGAAACCGGAGATGGCCCAGGGTCAGTCGGGGTGCGAGGGATATGCTCTATGGGCAACCTTACACCCCGGCGTCTGTAGACCCGAGACGGCGTGCGGTTTTAGTCGGTTCAAGCCGACATAACCGCCCCCGCTGGCACACGGGGGGGGTATCCGAAGGGATTTCCGCACGATAAAAAAAAAAAAAAAAAAAAAAGGTAGATCGATTTCATCGAAATCTACCTAAAATATTACATATTACGTAAATATTATACGTGAGTTTTAATCTTAAGGGGAGTCAAACAAAAAAAAACGGTCATAAACAAGAATATTTGTTTCGTCATTTTCTTTTGTTTTTGGAAGTATCATCTATCAGATGTTTTTCGATGGAGTAAATTTTATCAAATATGCTTTGGTCACCAATTGATGTCATTTCAAAAATCATTCACTTTCATAAACAGATATTAAATTCAGTTTTTCAGACAAAATCAAAAGAACGAATCCCAGTTATAGAGGTTTGCTACGTCCCACTAACAGAGGTAATTCAGTGCCAAAGTGTTGGGACATCAGCATGAGTTACAGTTATAGAGGTGTCTCACCCAGGTCACACTTAACCAAGTCTCACTGTATAACGTAATCTGTGGTATTACTAACTTAAGTTCACCTAGCCCTTTAAATCTAAATTTAACTATAATATTGGTACCGTATATTGTTTTTATTTTTTATTTTTTTTACGAAGTGGAAGTCCAACCAGATTTTACACTTGGCCAGACTACCCCGGTTTACCCCAGCCTTAGGATAGCCAGGTCCTTGATACGGTGTTATTTATTTACTAACTTTTATTTACCGTATATTGTTATAAGTGATAATAAATGACTACCTAAGTATATCGCCTGGAATATATCCGTATCTTCCATTGGCTATGACCAACATGTTTAGGTAGAGAAATATTGGACGACTTTTCAAATTTTTAGATGTCGTAACACGTATGTAACGGACATGGGAATATTCTAGTTAAAAGGTATTGCTATCGTATTCCTCGATATTAAGTAGTGTTTACACACAAAGACAAATTGAATCTAAAAAGTATACGAGTAAATATTAAGACAGTTTTGATTTTCAATATATTTTTTTTCACTCTACATAGTAAAGGTGAAACTGAAATAATGAAGCTGTCGGTCCCTTTTGCCATATGAACATCTGTGACGTTCGTTATGGGTGGCAAACACGCTACGAGACATCGCTAAATTGCACTGTACCGTTCAAACTACACCGATAAATCGATGCGTGTTGTGATAAAAACTGTATAGTTTTTATACAGATGACATACAAAAAGGCGCGCTATTTCAAAATTTTTAAATCATTTATCTAGTCTTTGCATTGTGTACTTCTCTACTCCAGCCCCACTCTCGGAATCGTGACACGACACAATCTTTCTTCTAAACAACATGTCTAGTAGTACATAGCAATTATTATTGTACCATCTAAAGCTTCGTCGTATTGAAGTAAGATTAAATAATGTGATCCGCAATTAAAAATGTAAATATCTAGCTGTACCACTTAAGTTGAATGTTTGCTTTATAATTTACCAAGTGGAGGCCTCAACTTCGTGTGTTTACACTTAACATGATAAATATTACATTTCTTTATTCATGCATAATAATTATTCACTAAAGTTTCTAAGTTTCTACTAACGATAAACACTACCTTGCGCATTGTAGATAATTTACGCAAACATTATTCATTGAAATACAACAAATTTCAATGGATCCTGTCTTGATTTATTAGTTCTACTTTTGACGTCGGTAGAGCGTTTGACTGCTATATCGGAGGTCGTGGGTTCGATGCTCGCTCAGTGCAAATATTTGTATTCATGAATAGACATCTATGTTTAGGTATATTGACTTCTACGAAGTGTATATGGTACTACCAAGGTCACCTGCAAGCCGATACTTTTCTTAGCCGAGGATTTTCCTTAGAGGTGGGAGGCCAGACGGCAGGCACGCCCATAAAAAGAAGCAGTTGAGAACAAAAAGTGTGGGGTGAGGCGATAACGGGGGACGGGTACGGGACGCCTCACCACAGATTCATAATTTTGGCGCTCTAACACTACTTTACAGATGTCAGGTGATGATCTCTTATAAAATCGTTTATAATAAATTCAATATACTCTATGATTATGACAGTAACAAAAGTGGCGCCAAAGTTGTGTACAGTAGATACATAGAAGTCATTGTCTGCTAAGCATAAATCTATTCGCAGTACTTATTAGTTATGACGTAAGGATATTAACGATTAAAATATGTAGTAAATTGAATTGTATATATATCCTGCGTGTAATTTTATTAGAAATACCTTTTTTTTTTCGTGCGGGAATCCCTTCGGATACCCCCCCGCCGGCCTGCGGGGGCGGTTATGTCGGTCTTGCACCGACTAAAACCGCACGCCGTCTCGGGTCTTAAGACGCCGGGGTGTAAGGTTACCCATAGAGCATATCCCTCGCACCCCGACTGACCCCTGGGCATCTCCGGTTTCGAGATGGCCCCCTTACTTGCTCTCCACTGTGCCATCTGCTAATCAGAGGGACACGTGGAAAGCTTCCGAACAGCCCTCAACAGGGCCGTCCTTGCCTCGGTCGGAGTTGGCCGTAGGCGGCAGCGTCTCTCCCACCCTAGGAGAGAGGCGCTGCCGTCTCCGTTGCCCAGGGTGCATCGCGTGGAGGTCCCCTAAAAGCACCCCTTATTAGAAATACCTAATTATTAATTACCTTGAAGGAAGAAATCTTATCCGGTCAAGGGTTCATTGAAAAATTGCCTTTATTACAGTAATAATGGGCACATGCACCTTAAAAGCGTGCCGGAGGTTCAGCAATACGAAACTGGTACCTAGCGCTGGTTGCGTTACGATAAAGTTAGAATTTACTAGAACCGGTATTATTATTTTGTGGCACCGACCGTTAGGTAATTGGTGCTTATTTCATTTGTTTTACCGAGTCTCGTGTATTAAAATTTTAATACTTTTTTTTTAATATTTAATATATTTAATAATGTGTATCTATACTATTATAATAAAAACGAATGATTTGATAAAAGGCTTAGGCTTAGAAACTACTAGACCGATTTCAAAAAAATGTTCTCCATTAGAAAGCTATATTATAGATAGATAGATAGATAGATAATTCTTTATTGTACACCAAAAAAATACAATAAAATATATGTAGTAGGTAGTAAGTAAACAGTTGAATGTACAATGGGCGGCCTTATCGCTAAAAGCGATTTCTTCCAGGCAACCTTAGGATGGATAGAAATGTGACGGAAGCAAAATGTTATGGTGTAGTTATTAAATACAAAATGAAATATACAAATTAATCGAATGAAGAAGGAGAAAATAAAATAAAAAATAAATAAATAAATGTAAAAAATAAATTAAATAAATAGTTTAGAAACGTAATATAGACAATAATATATACTACTATAATGAATAAATAGATAGGTATGTAAAATATATAGTACAAACTAATACGAACTGAAAAAGTGACGAGTGAGCATATAACTTATGACCTTTCACGGAGTACCCGATGACAGGTAATGTTCTTTAACCATTTTTTTGAAGGTATTTATGGATTTTGCCCGTTTGGTATCTAATGGCAATGCATTCCATAAGCGCACAGCTTTAACTGTGAATGACTTGCCAGCATAATCAGTGGAATGCCTTGGCATTTTCAGCCTCAAGTTCTCGGATGACCTCAGGCACTTCGTATGTGTGTCATGGAGGAACTTGAATCGTTCTTTGAGGTAAGAGGGAGTAGCGGGATTAAATAATACATTATATAATAATGTTACTATGTGGGCATTCCTGCGAAGTCGAATTGGGAGCCACTTGAGTTGTTTACGAAAATCTGAAACGTGATCATATTTGCGCAGACCAAATATGAATCGAATACAAAAATTTTGAAGTCGCTCAAGTTTATCAAGTTGCTCCTCCGTAAGATCGGGATAGCTGACATCGGCGTGGTCGAGGACAGGAAGAAGAAGCGATTGTGCGAGCGCAACTTTAGTGGCAATTGGAAGGAAGTTTCGCAGCCTCCGTAACGAACCTGCTGACGCAAAAAGTTTGCGACTGGTTTCTTGTAACTGGATATTCCAAGAAAATGTCTTATCCATGTAGATACCCAAATTCTTAACGCTATCACTAACTGGCACAACGACACCACCCATAGTAATTTGAGGGAGTTGTGACCAATCTATTAGTGAAGCCAACCTTGGACTACCAATAACAATTATTTGTGTCTTGGATGAATTTAGTGTGAGTCCATGGTTCTTGCTCCACTCACATATCCGCTCCAAGTCTCCGTTGAGCAAAGTAAAGGTTTCTGATAATTTGTTTAGGGGAGCCTGTGTATAAACTTGTAGATCGTCAGCATAAAGGTGGTAGGATGAAAGTAATTTATCAGAGATTGTATTTATAAAAATAGCGAAAAGTAATGGAGATAGAACGCCACCCTGCGGTACGCCAGCGGTTGTATTGCACCAGGAAGAATATGATTCTTCGACGCGAACACGTTGCCGGCGACCAAACAGGTAACTACGAAACCACTCAATAGCCGTTGGAGATATGTTAATAGAGCTGAGTATACCGAGCAGGATGTGGAACTCTACAGTATTAAAAGCGTTGCTAAAGTCAAGTAAGGATAGAAGTGTAAGATTTCCACTATCCATGCCCAGTCTTATGTCTTCGGTGATATTAACCAATGCTGTCGCAGTACTGTGCCCAGGGCGGAAGCCGGATTGAAGAGGGTTTAATAGCGCATTTTTATTAAGAAAAGAGCTGAGTTGAGAGTGAATGAGACGCTCTAAGGCTTTGGAAAGAAATGGAAGGATATATATAGGACGATAGTCAGAAAAGGAACAGGGTTTAGATTTCTTGGGTAATGGAATTATTTGGGCACTTTTCCAAGAAGATGGGAAAACAGCACAAGAAATGGAGTAGTTAAAGATATGACATAGGATAGGAAGAATTTGCTCTAAAATTGGCACAATCATATTTCGGCTAACGGCATCACTACCGACAGCATTCGATGAAATCGACAAAATGCTCTTCTTAACATCACAAGCGGTCAATTGGTTGAAGACGAAAGGTGGATGATTAGGAGTTGGAATAGATGAAAGATATTGCAGTGTGTTGGCTTTAGTAGTTCCATTAAAATTGGACGAAGCAGAGAAATGTACATTGAGTGAATCTAAGTTAACATTTTTAGGAATTGAGTCTTGTCGAGACTTTCCAACTCCTAATGTGTTCAGAAATTTCCAGACTTTTGCTGGATCCCCGATTTCCACAGAGGTATGGATATGTTGGCGTTGTGCTCTCCTACACACCTTATTATCCCTGAGTAACATTGGCTACTTTTATCCCAATATTCCAACAGAATCAGGACTTATGCGTGTGAAACCGCGCGGCGATGCTAGTTCTGTATAAATATGGTTTTCCTCCATTAACAGAAGAAGTATATAACGAGTTCCGTGAAGGAAAATGCGCACGTGAGGGCCAATACGACGTGCGAGTTATTACTATATTTCACATATACTTAAAATATTTCGTAAATATGTGCGAGAGAATATGGTATATCGTATTTAAAATAATCAAATGTATTATGTGCATTTTCTTATAACATCCGCTTAATATACGTTTTGTATTTGATTTCTCGTTCTGTCAGGTCAGCCCCTTCTTCTCGTTCGACACTCTGGGCAAGTGAACAGAGCCCCGTGATCTGTGGGCCCCAGCGATATCATCGAGAAACATTGTTATACTAGCTATTGTCCGCGGCTCAGCCCGCGTGGAGTTCTGATACGGTTGCAATTACAGTAACCATGAAGTTATTTCGATTTTTTCTCAACGGAAGGGGACAAGGCTTACCGCACTCCATGGTGAGGCTGCCAAGGAGAAATGGTGTTCCAATTCGTGTCCATCCAAAGGTTGCTTGTAAGAAATTGCTTCTAGCGATAAGGCCGCCATTTGTACATATTTTGACTGTGTATTCCAAGTACCTATGCATACTCTGATTGGTGTACAATAAAGTTTATTTCTATTCTATTCTATTCCTATAACCCAATAGCACGCTTCATTGAATTAATGTCGGTAGCGTCGGTAGCTTAGTGGTTAAGGAGTCAAACCTACGATCGAGAGGTCCCGGGTTCGAATCCCAGCCCTTACACTACCGAGGTGAACCCACTCCTAACGCAAAGAATTAAGCTTAGCTGGAGGGGTTAGGAGGTATATTAGCAGTTTCGGTTACTAATATTATAATACTTAATAATATTAATAATCCTTAATAATTAATCGGCCAAGTGCGAGTCAGACTCGCGCACCAAGGGTTCCGTACTATTATCTATACAATGGGAGTCTCCCTTAATTTATTTCTAAATATGACATACATACATACATATACTCACGCCTTTTTCCCTCCGGGGTAGGCAGAGACAACAGCCCGCCATCTGCTCCTGTCGTTACATACTTCACTGTCATTAAATCTTTCATGCAAGCCCGCCGGTTTTGGGTGATTTAATCAATATTTCAAGCATCTACCTGTTACCGTTATTAATATCGAGTAAAAATTGGTAATAAAATCACGTTTGTTGTATGGGAGCCTCTCTTAAATACCTATTTTATTTTGTTTTTAGTATTTGTTTGTATTACGGCAACAGAAATACATCATTTGTGAAATTTTCAACTGTCAATTTATCATGGTTTATAAGAAACAGCCTTTTTTTTTTTTTAACGTGCGGAAACCTCCACGGGCTTCACCCCACCGGAGCTAACGGTGAGATGGGTATGTCGGACTTGAACCGACTAAAACTGCACGGTGTCCCTTTTGCGTCAGCCATGTGGTACGGGGATCTGGTGTGCCCTAGGAAGGATATCCCAGAGACCCCGAACGGCTCCGGTCGCCAGCGCTGGCGACCCCATCCACCCTCCACCCTCCCCCTAAGAGAAGCGTGCGCAGAAACACGACGCGCCGCCGCCCTGGGCCTGCTTCTTTATATATTTTATAAGAAACAGCCTGGTTATTGCCGTTATTAATATCGAGCAAAAATGGGAAAAATCATGTTTTTTTGTATGGGAGCCCACCTAAATCGTGATTGTTGTTATAGCGGCAACAGAAATATATCATCTGTGAAAATTTCAACTGTCTGGCTATCACGGTTCATGAGATTCAGCCTGGTGACAGGACGGACGGAAAGTGGAGCCTTAGTACTAGGGTCCCGTTTTGTCATTTGGGTACGAAACCCTAACCCGAGGGGGCCATCTCGAAACCGGAGATGGCCCAGGGTCAGTCGGGGTGCAAGGGATACGCTCTATGGGCAACCTTACACCCCGGCCGGCGTCTGTAGACCCGAGACGGCGTGCGGTTTTAGTCGGTTCAAGCCCGACATAACCGCCCCTGCTGGCCGGCGGGGGGGGGGGGGTATCCGAAGGGATTTCCGCACGGAAAAAAAAAAGGGTATGAAACCCTAAAAATGATTGTAACATCATTCATTGTTTTCGTTGTTCGCAAGAATTACGGTAGATGGCTCCAGGTAGCTCAATTGGTCAGAGTATTCTCCCTGTAGGGACTGGTCGCGGGTTCAAGTTTCATCCTAGATATTCTCTTTTTGCGATATAAATCTATAGGAAAACTTAGCATATTAATTGCTTCAAAATGTCATTGAACTGGTATTTAAAGTCAAAAACTGGTATATATTTTATCTCCGAAATGACGGAAACTTTTGCGGACGGGATGCTGCGGGCAATACCTAGTTTGATATCGTTTGCCTTGCAAGGCCTGCTACATTCGCTCTTGTTTGTACATTTTCGATCTTGTTATATAAAACCTGTTATACATTATACGTAAGTGCATTTACACATATACGTACAGTCGGCGTCAAAAGCAGATGATGATTGTATGTGTATGTGTATGTGTATGTATGTGTAGGTTACTAAATTTATCATCATCATCATCTTAGCTTTGTTCCTGGAGGCCTCCAGGTTAGTCTTATTCCTCCTTCTGATTTGACTTATCTTGGCGTTTACGGGTCTGACTGTCGTCTGATCTATCCAACCCCGAGAACAAAGCATGCACCAGAGCTTCATCCGTTAAACAGCAGTACCGGCACAGAATATATATAGTACTTACGTATTCATTTGGTATCGGTTTGCAGATTTCTAAAGCAAAAATCGGACCGAAAATTTTATATATGACTCAAAATTTAATAATATTTTAATAGAGCCCACTAAGTAGCTAGTTATAGAAATTATTTTGCTTAAAAACTAACTTAATAATCTGAGGAACTAAGACTTTTGACGCTGTTTGTACGTACTCGTCCTCGTACTTCATCACGTCAAGCGTGATCTTTAAGATAACTGCAGTTTAAAAGGGTAATGGCTTTTTTAATATGCCATAATATATCTTATGACACAAGTATACTCGCGATGACCGACAAACTTCTTGACAATAACACTCTAGCTGCGCAAAAAGCATTTTTAGGACTCTGGTCGGGGCGCGACGGGTGAGGCGCATAATCATAGATTATATTGTCGGAAGTGTACGCGAATGTCACTCATTGAAATAAAACTATTTTTAACGGATTCTATCGCGAAAATACAACAAGATTTCATGACACTGTGAGCTCATTCTGTGTAAATAGTAACACCAACAATTCAGCATAATTCGGGTACTTTGAGATAGGGGTGCGACTGGTTGGATCACCTCCAAGTTTGGTGCACCCTGGGCAACGTGGGCGATGACGTATCATTGATTACTCCTCTGGAGTAGCTGGCGTCAACGTCAACGGCCAAGAGTCTGACCAACCGGCCCTTTTCAGGGCCAGCTGACCCCATTGCACGAGGGGGTCGGGGTATTACGGGCCTGCAAGAACCGCGGGGCTGGTCGCTCCAGGTATCCCTCTGCTGTTATCAGAGGGGATACTGCGAATGGCACAGGGTCAGTCGGAGTGCGAGGGACATGCTCTATGGGTAACCTTACACCCCGGTGTCTGTAGACACGAGACGGCGTGCGGTTTTAGTCGGTTCAAGCCCGACATAGTCACCCCCGCTGGCCGGCGGGGTGTATCCGAAGGGATTTCCGCACAAAAAAAGGGTACTTTGAGATAACTTACACTTCAAACTACAAGACAACCATATCACTACATAGTATAAAACAAAGTCGCTTTCTCTGTCCCTATGTCCCTATGTATGCTTAAATCTTTAAAACTACGCAACGGATTTTGATGCATTTTTTTTAATAGATAGAGTGATTGAAGAGGAAGGTTTATATGTATAATAACATCCATTGCACCCGTGCGAAGCCGGGGCGGGTCGCTAGTATAATCACTACATATATAGTATAAAACAAAGTCGCTTTCTCTGTCCCTATGTCCCTATGTATGCTTAAATCTTTAAAACTACGCAACGGATTTTGATGCATTTTTTTTAATAGATAGAGTGATTGAAGAGGAAGGTTTATATGTATAATAACATCCATTGCACCCGTGCGAAGCCGGGGCGGGTCGCTAGTATAATCACTACATATATAGTATAAAACAAAGTCGCTTTCTCTGTCCCTATGTCCCTATGTATGCTTAAATCTTTAAAACTACGCAACGGATTTTGATGCATTTTTTTTAATAGATAGAGTGATTGAAGAGGAAGGTTTATATGTATAATAACATCCATTGCACCCGTGCGAAGCCGGGGCGGGTCGCTAGTATAATCACTACATATATAGTATAAAACAAAGTCGCTTTCTCTGTCCCTATGTCCCTATGTTGCTTAAATCTTTAAAACTACGCAACGGATTTTGATGCATTTTTTTTAATAGATAGAGTGATTGAAGAGGAAGGTTTATATGTATAATAACATCCATTGCACCCGTGCGAAGCCGGGGCGGGTCGCTAGTATAATCACTACATATATAGTATAAAACAAAGTCGCTTTCTCTGTCCCTATGTCCCTATGTATGCTTAAATCTTTAAAACTACGCAACGGATTTTGATGCATTTTTTTTAATAGATAGAGTGATTGAAGAGGAAGGTTTATATGTATAATAACATCCATTGCACCCGTGCGAAGCCGGGGCGGGTCGCTAGTATAATCACTACATATATAGTATAAAACAAAGTCGCTTTCTCTGTCCCTATGTCCCTATGTATGCTTAAATCTTTAAAACTACGCAACGGATTTTGATGCATTTTTTTTAATAGATAGAGTGATTGAAGAGGAAGGTTTATATGTATAATAACATCCATTGCACCCGTGCGAAGCCGGGGCGGGTCGCTAGTATAATCACTACATATATAGTATAAAACAAAGTCGCTTTCTCTGTCCCTATGTCCCTATGTTGCTTAAATCTTTAAAACTACGCAACGGATTTTGATGCATTTTTTTTAATAGATAGAGTGATTGAAGAGGAAGGTTTATATGTATAATAACATCCATTGCACCCGTGCGAAGCCGGGGCGGGTCGCTAGTATAATCACTACATATATAGTATAAAACAAAGTCGCTTTCTCTGTCCCTATGTCCCTATGTATGCTTAAATCTTTAAAACTACGCAACGGATTTTGATGCATTTTTTTTAATAGATAGAGTGATTGAAGAGGAAGGTTTATATGTATAATAACATCCATTGCACCCGTGCGAAGCCGGGGCGGGTCGCTAGTATAATCACTACATATATAGTATAAAACAAAGTCGCTTTCTCTGTCCCTATGTCCCTATGTATGCTTAAATCTTTAAAACTACGCAACGGATTTTGATGCATTTTTTTTAATAGATAGAGTGATTGAAGAGGAAGGTTTATATGTATAATAACATCCATTGCACCCGTGCGAAGCCGGGGCGGGTCGCTAGTATAATCACTACATATATAGTATAAAACAAAGTCGCTTTCTCTGTCCCTATGTCCCTATGTTGCTTAAATCTTTAAAACTACGCAACGGATTTTGATGCATTTTTTTTAATAGATAGAGTGATTGAAGAGGAAGGTTTATATGTATAATAACATCCATTGCACCCGTGCGAAGCCGGGGCGGGTCGCTAGTATAATCACTACATATATAGTATAAAACAAAGTCGCTTTCTCTGTCCCTATGTCCCTATGTATGCTTAAATCTTTAAAACTACGCAACGGATTTTGATGCATTTTTTTTAATAGATAGAGTGATTGAAGAGGAAGGTTTATATGTATAATAACATCCATTGCACCCGTGCGAAGCCGGGGCGGGTCGCTAGTATAATCACTACATATATAGTATAAAACAAAGTCGCTTTCTCTGTCCCTATGTCCCTATGTATGCTTAAATCTTTAAAACTACGCAACGGATTTTGATGCATTTTTTTTAATAGATAGAGTGATTGAAGAGGAAGGTTTATATGTATAATAACATCCATTGCACCCGTGCGAAGCCGGGGCGGGTCGCTAGTATAATCACTACATATATAGTATAAAACAAAGTCGCTTTCTCTGTCCCTATGTCCCTATGTATGCTTAAATCTTTAAAACTACGCAACGGATTTTGATGCGGTTTTTAGGGTTCCGTTGCCAAATGGCAAAAAACCGAACCCTTATAGATTCGTCATGTCTGTCTGTCCGTCCGTATGTCACAGCCACTTTTTTCCGAAACTGTAAGAACTATGCTGTTGAAACTTGGTAAGTAGATGTATTCTGTGAACCGCATTAAGATTTTCACACAGAAATAGAAAAAAAAAACAATCAATTTTGGGGATCCCCATACTTAGAACTGAAACTCAAATTTTTTTTTTCATCGAAGCTATATGTGTGTGGTATCTATAGATAGCTCTTCAAAAATGATATTGAGGTTTCTATTATTTTTTTTTTCTAAACTGAATAGTTTGTGCGGGATACACTTCCAAAGTGGTAAAATGTGCCCCCCCCCCTGTAACTTCTAAAATAAGAGAATGATAAAACTAAAAAAAATATGATGTACATTACTTAGTAAACTTCCAACGATAATTGGTTTGAACGAGATCTAGTAAGTAGTTTTTTTTAATCCTTACTATTTTAATATTATAAATGTGAAAGTAACTCTGTCTGTCTGTTACGCTTTCATAGTACACTCAACGAAGACCAAAAATTGCCAAATAGGGGAAATAACTCGTGTAAAAGCGATTTTTGGCATAGTTATAGGAGATAGTATCTAAAACAATATACTAAAAGTACTGATGGGTGGGGGTGAAGCTGAAGGGTAGAGGGGGGTGTAAAGGTCCCTTTTTTATAATTTTTTTTTATAACTCGTAAACGGTAGCTAACAACAAAAAAAATTCTTTTACTGAAATAATCTACATAAAATTCTCTACAAAAAACATTGAGTCACTTTTTCGCTACCTTTATCGCCAACCAATCACGACGCACCAATCAAAGAGCGCGTGGTAACGTGGGGCAGTCGCCGGGCCGGGGGCCGGGGCGGGGTGACTCAACACAGTAGAGCGTGAGTCGCCAGTTGCAGTGATTGTGTGCACGCTGCATGCCGAGTTTTGCGCCAAAATCGATCAAAGGTTATAAAACGCGTAGGTACATCGCATCGCGAGTTGTGATTTTTTCGCTACGACACTACAACATGTCGGAGAAGTGTTTAATTTGTGATGATGTAGTTGAAACGGACTTGTGTAGAGTCGGAAGTAAAGGGATAATTGGGATAATAAAGGCTAGTGTGTTAAGAAAAGATGGAAAAGATACATTTTTAAGGAATAAGATGAGTGGTGTTGTTCACAATGCTTGCAGAAGAGAATACGTTAGAAATGACTCAACAAAACGGTTTTTGAGTGAACTAGCTCGTTCAGAGCAACCATTAACATCACGTGGTGTCTCTTTGCGTTCAGGACATAGTCAATTTGATTTTAAAACAAAGTGTTTTTTTTGCACAGAAGAGTATGACGAGGAGGCGGAGAGAAAAAAACCTTATTCTAAACGCCGAACCATTATCAAAGTTCGTACGACTACGTTTCACAATTCCGTGCTTCTTCGTGGGCAGGAAAGAAACGATGAGTGGGGTAACGACGTACTAAGACGTATCTGCACAGTTGGGGATCTACACGCAGTAGATGCAATATATCACGTAGATTGTTACAAAAAATTCAATCTTGCCTCTCTACCTTCAAAAAAAAAAAGCTGGGCGCCCCATTGATGAAGGGATTTCAGAAGCAATGAACAGAATCTACGATTATATTGAAAAAAAAAACGATAACTGCCAATTTTCTATGCACGATTTGTTGGGACAGATTACGGGGGAACCACCAACTGTGAAAACCATCAAAGCCAGAATGAAGGAAAAATATGGGGACCAAATTGTTTTTAGTACAACTCGCACGAAACAAACAGTCGTCTGCTTTCGTGGAACTGGTGAAAAAATTTTGAACGATGCGTGGTACACGTCAAGGTGTACTGATGAACAGACAGAAAATGAGAGAATTGTACAAAAAGCCGCTGAGATTATCTTGAAAGATATTGAATCCATGGCTTACGACAACTGTGCCTATCCTCCTTTAACTAGCTTCTGCACGGAGGCTGAAGAATTGATACCTCAATCTCTCGCAGTTTTCTTAGACTGTCTTGCAAAGAAAAAAAGGTCACGAGAGGTCGTGAAAAAAAAATGACAACTATAGCTCATACACTTATAGCTGCTGTTCGCCCCCGATGTTTCTTATCTCCTATTTTGTCCAGCATCGCTCTGCTCATATACCGAAAATATGGCTCCAAGAACTTGGTGGACCTTCTGTCGAAGTTGGGATTGAGCACCTCTTATTATGAAGCTCAGCAGCTAGAGCTCTCCACCATCCACCACACGGAAGAGCCTATTCCAGTTGGAACGTTTATTCAGTTCGTCTTTGACAATGCTGACTTTAATGTATCCACTCTTGATGGCCGGAATACCTTCCACAGCATGGGAGGTATCAAATGTGTTACACCCGCCAAGTCTCTCTATGCACCTACAAATGTCAAAAGGTTGAATTGTGTTCCTCCCCAGGAAGAAGTGGGCCAGCTGGGAGTTCTGGAGCTGCAAACATTTGAGAGTAGAGGAACCAACGCATTGCAGCAAATTATCATAGAAGACTTGAGTTTACTGAAGCCCATCCCCTCTGACATATTCACACCCACTATTCAAGATCTCTTGTGGATGAGTGGTAAGTGGCTCCATGAGGTGAAACCTACTTTGGAGGTGGCTACCATTCCAGAATGGAAAGGTTTTATGCAATTGACGAGTAACTTAATTAACAAAGAAACAACTTCGGTAACTTTTCTCCCGTTTATCAATTCGCCACCAAATGAGTACAGCACTATACGCACAGCGTTACATTATGCTTTAGAAAAAAGTCAGGAGGTAGGAGCCACCATTTGCTTCGTAACATTCGACCAGCCTTTGTATTTAAAGGCCAGGGAAATCACGTTTGGGAACATTATGGTGAGACTTGGTGGATTTCACCTTCTAATGTCCTTTTTGGGTTGCATTGGTCACACAATGGCTGGATCTGGTCTGAAAGATGTACTATGTCAAATTTTTGCTGCTAATTCAGTTGACAAGATATTAACAGGACATGCCTACAGCCGAGCAGTTCGAGGACATTTGCTCGTTCAGCTTGTTTTAGCTTATATTATTCTGGATGGAGCCAATATCTCAGAAGAAGAGAAGAGGGACATGTCGCCTATGTTGACCGACATGAAAGAATTTGCTCCAGACAAAGTTAAAGAGAATGCTTCCTTGATGTCAACTTCGAAAAAATTTCAGAATCATCTGGAAGCCCTTAAAGAGAATGGGCCTACGGCTGCTTTGTGGGGGCAGTATTTCAATATGGTTACCCTCATGAAGAAGTACATTGATGCTGAACGTTGTGGTGATTGGGACGGCCACTTGACCTGTGTACAACAGATGATCCCATTCTTCCATGCAAGTGGACACTTCCAATACGCAAAATGTGCTCATCTCTATGTGCAAGACATGATGCAAATGAAAAACAGTCATCCACAGACGTACAAGGAGTTTGCAGAAAAAGGTTTCTTCACCATTAATCGCACAGGTACACCTTGGGCAGGAGTTTGGTCGGATATGGTCATAGAGCAAACTCTCATGCGCTCTATGAAAAGTTCAGGCGGCCTGACACGAGGGAGAGGAATTACTGATTCTGTATTGGCCAAATGGGTTTGTGGATCACCGGGATGCACCGCCATCTGCACTTCATTGGAGGAGTTCGCCGAAGTCATTTTTGCTAGTGGAGAACAGCACGTTGATTTCCGGCTGTCACGACAACAGACAGATTTACGAGATCGAGCTAAGATTCGAGAATGGTTTAATGAATATCCCCCATTTCCAATATTGAATTCGCTAATGTCCCTGTCAACAGGAATCCTGGGAAATTCCAAAGTAAACTGCCATCAAGCCCTAGATATTGGCACCAAAACGATACAAAGTTTCATTGGCATTAAATTCAGTGACATGAAGCAGTCTAAGAAGAATGTGGTTTTGTCACTAGCTAGTATGAATAGTAGCATTAAAATCAACGGTGAGACAGTTACTGTTAACCCATTGACAATTTTCCAAAGAACTGTCATAGCAAAAAAGAATGAAGAAGATGTTGCAGACCTTTTGACTTATGAACTAACCCCATACCCCATGGCTCTGTTCCACGAGGGTGTAATGCGAAAAGGGAAGAAGTCATCCCTCTACGATGTTTTGCCAGTAGAGAACAACGCAGCTCTCGATCTCAACCAAACCATGAATGTGCCTGCATGAATGTAGATGGTGGTTTCCTACTACACCGTATGAAATGGAAACCATCCTCCAACGTTTCTTCGATTTGCCATCAGTACATTAACTATGTACAGAAATATTACGGTCAAAGTTGTATGGTGGTTTTTGATGGTTACGGTGATGTAAATAGCACAAAACGTGCAGAGCAGAAGCGACGAGGTATGACTAAAACGTCAGTTGACATTAACTGTAATGAAAATACGATCACAACAGGAGCATTTCCTCGCTAATGAAAAGAATAAAACGAGGCTGATTCAGTTCCTCACCGAGAAAATGATAGTAGCAGGGATTGAAACAAATGTTGCAACAGGAGATGCTGATGGTACTACTGTCAGGTGCGGGTTGGATAAGGCTACCGTTCATCCAACTGTTGTAATAGTTGGGGAGGATGTCGACTTGATAGTCCTCCTCGTGGGATTGGCTCCACCCAATATCAACGTATTCTTTATGAAACCAGGCCGTGGAAAGGTGGATACCAAATTGTTTTCAGTACGACAACTTCAACAGCTTCCATTTGCGAAGACAATTCTTCTTCTACATAGCTTCTCCGGATGCGACACCACCTCCGCGATCTATGGAAAGAGCAAAGTGGGAATTGCTAAGCTGTTCACGGCAAAACCAGACCTGATTCAAAAAATTTCAGACATTTTCAATGAGCCTTCAACATCACCTGAGAGTATTGAACAGGCCGGCGAGAGACTGTTTCTGGCTATTTACCAAGCGCCTGCTCAGGAACAAAATCTCAATAAATACCGCTACTTAGCTTTTTTGAGAGTATCGATAAAACCAAAATCAGATCTGGCCACTCTTCCTCCTACCAGAGGAGGTTCTAAGCAGCACTCGTTGAGAGTGTACCTACAGGTAATGTTAATCACAGAAGTAGTCAAATAATGTAACATAAATATAAATCTTAGCTAACTGTTTACGTTGATCTTATTACTTCTTTTACAGATACAACAGTGGCTCGATAACCCCCTTCCACCTACTCAATGGGGCTGGGCCAGAGGAGACGATGGCATCCTTAAACCGGTGACAACCAACGATCCCGTGGCACCTTTTTTTTTTTTTTTTTTTTTTTTTTTTCGTGCGGAAATCCCTTCGGATACCGCCCCCGCTGGAGAGCGGGGTGTCTCCAGCGGGGGCGGTTATGTCGGGCATGAACCGACTAAAACCGCACGCCGTCTCGGGTCTTAAGACCCCGGGGTGCAAGGTTACCCATAGAGCATATCCCTCGCACCCCGACTGACCCTGGGCCATCTCCGGTTTCAAGATGGCCCCCTTACCTGCTCCCCACTATGCCATCTGCTAAGCAGAGGGACACGTGGAAAGCTTCCGACAGCCCTCAACAGGGCCGTCCTCGCCTCGGTTGGAGTTGGCCGTAGGCGGCAGCGTCTCTCCCGCCCTAGGAGAGAGGCGCTGCTGTCTCCGTTGCCCAGGGTGCACCGCGTGGAGGTGCCCAACCAAGCACCCCGATCCCGTGGCACCTGACTCCATTCTCCACACCATATTTTGCCGATGCACGACTGGGTGTGGGGTGCGATGCGGATGCCGGAAAGCAGGAATTGCCTGCTCCAGTGTCTGCGGTGTATGCTCCGGCTCATGTACTAATGGAATCCCCATCGAAAACACCGTCGACAATGATGATAGAAGATAATTAATTAGAATTTTTTTGAATACATACCTACCATACCTATATAAATATAAGTTGTTTATTATTGTCCATCTTTCTTCCTACATATCTCATTAAATATTGATCCTAACGAAAAAGTGTATGAACCTATTTTGTAGAGAATTTTATGTAGATTACTTATCTTGAAGATTTTTTTTTGTTTTGAGCTACCGTTTACGAGTTATTAAAAAAAAAACGAAAAAAAGGACCTTTACACCCCCCTCTACCCTTTAGCTTCACCCCCACCCATCAGTACTTTTAGTATGTGATTTTAAACTCCATTCCTTACAACTATGCCAAAAATCGCTTTTACACGAGTTATTTCCTCTATTTTTCCTTCATTGAGTGGGCTATCACGCCTAAACCACTGAACCGATTTTGCTGAAATTTGGTACAGGGGTAGATTAGACCTTGGGAAAGGACATAGGCTATGTTTTGTCGCGATAACCGACATCTACGCGGGCGGAGCCGCGGGCAAAAGCTAGTACGTCATAAATCGTAAACCGCAATTTGCCTTTCATTCAAGCAACTCAAATATAAAAATTAAAAAAAAAATCATTATTTTGTTACTTGCTGCTACGGAACCCTTAATGGGCGAGTCCCACTCGCACTTGGCCGCCTTTTTTTAAATAGATAGAGTGATTGAAGAGGAAGGTTTACATGTAAGTATAATAACATCCACTGCACCCGTGCGAAGCCGGGGCGGGTCGCTAGTATATAATAATCATAGATTAGTTCAAAACCTATCACGGGCTCAAAGGCCTCACGTCATTGGTTGATCAGTCCAGTTATAGATTTTTTGGTTGGTCCGTGTAGTTCACATGCGCGAAGTTTCAGACTTTTATTAAAAAGGTTTGCCGCTACTTATAGAAGTTGATTTCACGGGTGGCGCAGGTTTTAAGTTATTATTTCGCCTACAACCATTGTGTTTAGATAACACTCAACACAATGGTGGTCGGCAAGGTCGGTCCCATTTATAGGAACTGAATCTATAAGGATTAATATATAGGACAGTTATTTATGTGATTTATAGATCGTTGTCTATGTCTGGTCCAATAAAGATGATATATTATCAAAGATTGATTCTGACGGCCTCTGTGACGTAGCGGTAGTGCATTCAACTGATACGACAGGGGGCGGGGGTTCGATTCCCGCTCAGTGCAAATATTTGTATGCTTGAATATGTCCCGTGAGCTCGCCTGTTGGGGTCGGGTTTTATCCCGCGTCGGTGAGTTGGCAGGCGTCTGTAGGACACACACGCCACGCCTCCGCAGCTTTAGGCTTTCCTAATGCTGAACACGTACAGAGAGGTAAAATCTCCATTGAATTGGTCTAGAAAGCGCTGTGTAGAATATTTATTATTTATTTATATTTATTTAATGAAATTTTAAAGTTATTACTATGCTAACTTGTACAATAGATTTAATTCGAAACAAGTGAACATCCAGGACTGGAGTTGTAATGTAAGGGACTGAGGCCTTACTCTTAAACTTAATTCCGACCAAACGGTATTGGAATTGGAAGTTTCGTACTCTTGAACACTCTTGAATTCGACGCTAGCGCCATTAACCGCGCCTCTTATCGTAGCAGTCGATTGCACTACCGCTACGCCTCAGAGGCCGTCAAGTTGAATCCAAAGCTTGCATTTTGGCGCCTGACCTACTACTACTCCTACACTACTCTACACTATCCTACTCTTTCGGGTTGGCTTATCTTGGCTTTAGAGGCAGTAACTGCCGTCTGATCTCCCAACCCCGAGACTAAAGCCTGCGCTGAAGCCTCGTCCATCCATCAGCAGGTGTACCAGCTTGCAGGTGAGGTTGAATTCAACCCCAAAGATCTTGAGAGGGCAGGACCTAGTCTGTCTAAGTAAATATTATGAACATAACTTTATCAAGCTGATATAGTAATCTAAACTGTTACATATAGGAAACAAACTCGAACAACGACCTTAAAGTATTCCGTGTGCTTGATGTAATATTATGTTTATTGACCTATGATACCTTTTTTTTTTTTTTTTTCTTGCGGAAATCCCTTCGGATAACCCCCTGCGTGCCAGCGGGGGTGGTTATGTCGGGCTTGAACCGACTAAAACCGCACGCCGTCTCGGGTCTACAGACGCCGGGGTGTAAGGTTGCCCATAGAGAATATCCCTCGCACCCCGACTGACCCTGGGCCATCTCCGGTTTCGAGATGGCCCCCTCGGGTGACCTATGATACCTAGCCTACATAAAACCTATGATAGCTACCTATAGCTAGGTAGCTATCATAGGTTTTATGGGGCCCTATTAACGTTTTCGGGGCTCCAACCTACCCCCCTGCTAGTTGCTGCATCTGCCGATCAACGGTCGAGATACTGGCGCCAGCTTTCTTCTCGGGGTTTGAAAGTATTTTTCGTTTTTCTACTAATATAGACTTCTATTTCTACTAATATAGACTTCTATTTCTACTAATATAGTAATGTGAAAGTTCGTGAAGATATTTCGATGTTTGGATATTTGTTACTCAATCATGCTCCACGGCTGAACGGTTCTGACTGAAATTTGCTACAGGGATAAATTATAGTCTGAAATAACACAAAGGCTTTTTATCCCGGGAATAGGGTCCCATGGGTTGCGGGAACGGGATCAGAATTATGCGCGGGCAAGAGCTAGTAGCCAAAATACGAGTAAGACAAATAGAAATGGATTAAGAAGGAAAGCGGGCTCCGTGATATCCGGTTACCGTGACCTATGAATGACTCCCTGGCAACAAATATACAATCGAGTTGTAAATCTCCTCATTTTTATATGTCGCTTAAAAAAGCTAACCAAAATTCATTTTATTTTTTGTTTAGCGATATTAAATGTTGTCAGGTTCCAGACGAATATCAGCGGCTAGTAGTTTTTTTTTTACTAGAAATCTCGGTTTCTTTGTGGATGGGAACCCTCAGGCACATTATACGATAACATGACTAAAACGTCTTGTTTCAATTTTATTCTGTTTACAATTTTTACAAGATTTGCTTTAATTGACTTGGTATGTTTTATATTAGTTAATAAAGGTCAAATAAGTAATATACAGAGTCGATTTTATGTATGTTGGTCCATATCAGATGACAATAGCGTGTATGGAACTCCACTAAGAACTACGGGACCCAAGTCAACTACACCTGCGAGCCGGTACACCTGCTTATTGATGAACGAGGCTCTGCTTTGGCGCAGGATTTCCTCTCGATTTTAGCGGTTAGAGGGCATTCGCTCGCGTAAAAGCCAAGATAAGCCATATCAGGAAGAGAAACCGTAGGAAGGCAGACCCCACGCTACAAAGTGCAAGTTTGAATAACCCTTAGAATCATGAAGAGTTCAGCATTAAGCTCTTTTATTTTGTACGTGTGGAAATCCCCACGGGTTTCACCCCATCGGTGCTAACGATGGGGTGGGCGTGTCGCAATCGGACCGACTAAAACCACACGGTGTCCTCCCCAAGTGTCCATTGCCGGGCTACCCCGAGTAAGCCCTCGAAAGGATAACCCCAGGGTTACCGGTGAACTTTGGCCGCCACCGCGTGCTCGCCTGTTGGAGTCGGGTTTTATAACGCGTCGGTGAGTTGGCAGGCGTCTGTAGGATACACACGACACGCCTCCGCAGCTTTAGGCTCTCCTAATGCTGAACACGTACAGAGAGGTAAAATCTCCATTTTATCTCTCTGTTCGTGTTCTACCGCCTATAATACTGGCGTGTGTTCGGTAGAATTGTTTGATCGATGCCTACGGCTATCTATCGTCGCACCGCTCGTCACCGACAGGGAATTCACCCTTACACCTTGCAACTCGAAACGGTACGCACAGTGAGGTATGACAGGAACTTAAAGGGCATTAGAAGGTATAGCCAAAATTATTCCTCGCCTCACCCTGAAACCGAGACAATTTTTTATTAGCTTCACCTGTATGTTTGCTTGTAACCGACTCCTTTGGGCGCGATTTTGACCCACTTTAAAAGGCCAGATTTCTTTCAAACTTTGTAAGTAGATTTTTCGAGGACCGATGGCAATACACTAGTTTGATAAAATTATTCCATTTTTCAATTTGCAAAATAAGATTTTTGTTAATTTATTTAATTTGCATCTATAGTCGATAAGGCAGAAATTTTAATTTCCAACTATATCTTTATCTAAAACCTATTAACAAATTTTCGAACACCAAAGATAATTTTTAATTCAACAAAGGATATAATAGTTTGAAAAAACTAAAAAAAAAACGTTTTTATAAATAAACAAAACTAAAAAGTAGGAAATAAATAATAGTTTAACAAACTAAAAAACACGCTTTTTATAGAAAACCCACCTAAAAAAATAGAAAATAAATTTTAATAAATGTAAATTAAGAATATTGTTAAAAATTTCTATAAATATAAATTAATAATAGTGTAAATAAAAAAAAGTATTTTATTTTAAAAACAGCGTGGGTTATGGTAGGAGGCATTCGCATTGGCATCGAACCCCAAATGAAGTATTTGGGGCTTTTACTCGACGACCGGTGGGACTTCGGAAAACATCTCCGAAGTTTGGTCCCCAAGCTGAAGGGCACAGCTAACGCTCTGGCGCGGCTGTTGCCCAACATGAGGGGACCCGATGACTCCTGCAGGAGACTCTACGGGGGGATTTGCGGTCCATGGCCCTATATGGGTGCCCAGTGTGGGCAGAGGCCCTGAAGGCCAACAATGCCCGGCTACTGCGGGAACCACAGCGGGTAATGGCCAACAGGGTCATAAGGGGGTATCGCACGATCTCCTTCGAAGCGGCGAGTCTCCTTGCCGGAACTCCACCATGGGATCTGGAGGCGAGAGCCCTTGCAGCCCTTTATAAGTGGCGCAAGGAGGCGTGGGAGCTGGGATGGAATCCGGAGTGTCGAGAAAACGAGGCCCAGAAATCCCAGCTCCACCAGGCCATCCTGGTGGAGTGGAAGGAACGACTTGGGCAACCAAGCGCAGGGCACGCCGTTGTAGAGGCGGTAAGACCCGTCATGGAGGATTGGCTCGAGAGGCGACACGGAAGCCTCTCGTACCGACTGACGCAGGTGATCTCCGGCAAGGGGAGCTTCGGGGATCACCTGCATCGGATCAGGAAGGAGCCAACGTCTGAGTGCCACCACTGCGACGCGAACGAGGACTCGGGGCTGCACACGCTGGTACAATGCCCGGCGTGGGAGGTACCGAGGCGTGATCTCGTGGCAGCCATCGGGGTGGGAGTCCTCTCATTCGGCACCATGATTGTGGCCATGGAGCGGAGTGCGAGCGCGTGGGCTGCCGCCGCCTCCTTCTGCGAGCAAGTAATGCTCGAGAAGGAGGCGGCGGAGCGGGCTCGGGAGAGATATAGAACCCTCCCGGCCCGCCAAGCCCGCAATATGCGCGCCGCGCGGCGCAGGCGACTCAGACGCCGGAGGTCGCTTAACGACCTTCGTCCACCATGAGCGCAGGCCTGGGGGTGACAGGTGGAGCCGCCTGTCACCCTATTAGCAGAAGCAGGCCGGGGCGGCGGGGCGAAGAGCGCTCTTCCCCCGAACCGGGGCAAGACGGGAACACCGTGGTTCCCAAACCCGAGGGGGCCTTCTCAAAACCGGAGATGGCCCTGGGTCAGCTGGGGTGCGAGGGACATGCCTTATGGGCCACCTTACACCCCGGCGTCTGAAGACCCGAGGCGGCGTGCGGTTTTAGTCGGTTCAAGTCCGACATAACCTCCCTCGCTGGCCGGCGGGGGGGTATCCGAAGGGATTTCCGCACGAAAAAAAGGGGTGCATGGGTCAATAGATATAAATATTTTATTGACAGACATGAGTCGAGTGATTATCATTTTGATAATATCTTAAACTTTACTTAACGACAACACTTTCCGTGGTTGCGTCATCAGCTCCATACATATTCTCATTCCCTTAATTATTATGGTGCGCCATGAACACTATTTTTAAAAGGTAATAACTCAATCTAATTTATAGCTATTTTAATCATTTTTAAACCATGGCTAGTGGATAAAATCTAGTATAACCACCTGAATGCGCCTGCAGTTCCTGTCAATAGTTTCAGAGATAGGACGTTTTTAAAAAACTCACAATTCATGAGAAGTATTTTGCCATATCGCACACTGTTTACTTCCCGCAATCAATTTGGTAGTGTTGGGATATGTAATAATAATATTGTGCTGATATGAAGAAGATAATTTAAATAGGTTTTATTATGTTAGCGCAGAAACTCTTTCCCGACATTTAATTGTTTTTAACCCACGGCGTAAAAACGACGGGATGTTGTATTTGTAATGTATCTGTGTGTGTGTCTGTCTGTGGCATCGTAGCTCCCGAACGGATAAAACGATTTTGTTTTAGGTTTTTTTATTTGAAAAGGGAATTAGTCGGGTTCTTTTTCTAATTTATAATCAATTCTTTAACCAATCAACTATCAAACTTAAAAGGTAAAGTACTTCTGACTCTTTAACTTATTCAATGCAAACACATTCCTAGACTAAATAATTATAATAACCCCTTATCAATTAAGATTCTGTCGTCCATTATTTCACTCCTACTTTTTAATTATCGAACTTTTTGCTATCGCTTTACATCACTCCGCCCCGTACAGTACGACGCGACGTGAGGTGCTAGTCTATGTGCAAATACTTACCATGCCGCAAAAACTGCAATAAAATTGATCGCTGTGCGTTATGACCTTCAAAACTCAAAGATTATGACCATTATTTTGACGTGCTTCTTTTTCTTCAATTTAAGTCCTGTTTTAAAACATATTCACAAATATTTAACTATCTCTTTCATACTCATAGAAAAACCTTTACACCTTCCGCCGCATGGAATGAACTGTATTTTTAAGCAACGCACGTTGGCACGATCGTCTATGGTCCTATATAGAGCCCACTAGAGATCACAACGCCACGAGACGTGTCTCTATGTATGTGTGTTTGTTAGTTCGGGTCAAATCTTGCAACTGAGTTTTGAAGCAGATATCATCAACCGATTGAGATCGAATTTCGTACACACGTTCAGTTTGAATAATAATTAATAATGCATTAGTATCGTACCATGGAGCTGGTCTGTTGATGGAGTACGAAGGTGCCCTTAGGAACTCCTTAAGTATACAAGATAAACCTATCGAGTTTGGGCTCCTTTGTTTTGTCTTGACAAACTCTTTGATGTCAAATGGTATTCAGGGTCTGATGATAGAGTAGGAAGGTGGTCATAGGAACTCCTAAACTAAACAAGATAATGTGGTGTGATGGTGGTTGTCGCACCATCATGATTTAGAATTCTTTACCAGCACAGCTGTTTTCTTCTTGCCACAGTCCCGGATCCTTTAAGCGGGGCGTGAAAAAGCATCTGATGAGGCCGTCATACTGAGGAACACCATTGTAATATTATCGGTGACTGCAATGGTGACCCCATTCCGGAGACTTTACCTTTAAGTTAACATCAGGCGAGGTAAAGTCATATGGACGTGTCCATAGAAAAAAGATAAAAACCTATCGTTTGTAGTTTTGGCTCATTTGTTGGTAAACACTCTGGTGGTACATGATATTCAAGTCTTGAGGATGGAGACGGTAGGTGGTCTGGAACTAAACACTTCTTGTGTTGAGTTCCTTTGGCTGGTCTTGGCCAACACTCTGGTGTTACATGACATTACTAAAACTAAAAAGCGGCCAAGTGCGAGTCGGACTCGCCCATGAAGGGTTCCGTAGCAGCAAGTAACATAATAATGTTTTTTTTTAATTTTTATATTTGAGTTGATGAAAGGTAAATTGCGGTTTACGATTTATGACGCATTAAATAAAAACTACTTACTAGATCTCTTTCAAATCATTTCTCGGTGGAAGTTTAGATGGTAATGTACATCATATATTTTTTAGTTTTATCATTCACTGGTGGTAGAAATTTGATGACACAAATTTGTCACAAATTTCGGCCGGGTGGGTACCACCGTGCACGATTGCAAAAAACCCTCCATACTAATCCAATTTCGGTTTGATTGCGTTCAGGGGTCAGCAAGTGAATAGCCGGGCAGGGGGATTGTGGTCGTAGCACTAGTGGGACCGGTGGGTGTCACGCGATGCTGCAACGACAATCCTCTTCTGATGAGGCCGTCAAGCTGAATACCACCATTGTTAACATACTTAACATGGTACGTGTATGTAATGGTGACCCTCTTTCCTGAGACTTTATCTTCAGCTTACCATCAGGCGAGGTGAAGTCCAATTGATGTGTCCGAATTTTGTGACAAATTTGTGTCATCAAATTTCTACCACCTCTATAAGATCTCATAAGTGTGTAAAACTTATGTGTACACTTTCGTACGTATACGTTATTACAGGCTTTGTGCCTCGAGTAAGCTACATATTTTATATCCATACACCGAGCATATTTTTATCCTTTTACTATTAAAGCAACAGTTTTTATACGCTTTTTATTAGCTTCACCTGTATGTTTGTTTGTAACCGACTCCTTTGGGCGCGATTTTGACCCACTTTGAACGGCCAGATTTCATTCAAACTTTGTAGATTTATCGAGGACCGATGACAATACACTAATTTGATAAAATTATTCCATTTTTATACGCTTTTTATTAGCTTCACCTGTATGTTTGTTTGTAACCGACTCCTTTGGGCGCGATTTTGATTGCCAGCGGTTTTCTATTAAAAACGTGTTTTTTTAGTTTTTTAAACTAATATTTATTTTTATAAAACAGTGGCGTCCCGCCCTCACTTCTATTAATCTCTTATCTCAATGTAATATTGGAATTTCTTTAAGGATCCCTATTTTGAGAATATACCTATTGTTAAAGAATTTTTAGAATTTGTCCAGTACTTTAAGAGTTTCTTCCTTCATCATCATCATCATGAACCTTTGCTAGTCCACTGCTTAGAAACATTTAAATTAATTTAATGTCTGACCTACGATCGGCATCAGTTTAGTCAGGCGAAAGTTTATATTTCGTCATTTTTCCTGAAATTTTAATTTAAATTATATATTGTTACATGCTGTCGCGGACGTTTTATATAATTTGAATTTCAAAAACGGCTCCAACGAATTTCATAAAATTTATTATACAGGGGCGATATATCGATTTAGCTAGATTTAATTTTTAGAAAAAGTCGAAAAACAATCCAAGCGATGCTTGATCATCTAGACATTTTGTAAAGACCCAAATCTAGACAAAGACAAAGAGAGTGGACTCCAGACTAAAGTGCAAGTTTCGGATGCAACGGGACTAACACTCTAATGATGACGTTTGATTTCTACTCATGCTTATTAAATTTAACGATTGAAATTTTTTTTTGCACTAGTGCAAGAGGTGTGGGTAGTCTAAGATAAATTTATCTAAAGTTTATCTCGGAGTCTTTGCACACCACACGCTGACGATGCGCGTTTTTAATTAGCTCGATCTCTGCACATTCTCAACGCGAATTAGCAGAGACACGTAGCGTAGTACAAACTGACGGTCTTGCTTGCTTTTCTTAAGCGTATTGATTGCGTTCTACGCGCGTCATCAGCACGTTAATAAAAGAGAGGCCCTTAAACTATCCAAAACTCGAGCGCTCGTAGCTTGTCAACGTATGTTGTTTTTTTCTGAATTAAAATGTAGGTAATTGAGACGGGGGTGTGTGTTGGGTAACCTCCTCGAGTGCCGCTCCGATTCCGATCCCGCTTCGGTCCGGGGTGAACGGAATCGGAGCGGCCGGTACACCCTGGGCGGCGGTCAATGGCTTCCCCTTCACCCCTTCATAGGGTTGGCATTGATCGTCGGCCAATACCCAACGTGGCGGGAACACATCGCTCTCCGTACTCCTCTGCTTTCAGAGGAGACAGGATGAGCGATGCTGTTAGTGGTGGGATGGCCCGGGGTCAGCCGGGGTGCGAGGGATATGCTCTATGGGTAACCTTACACCCCGGCGTCTGAGGACCCGAGACGGCGTGCGGTTTTAGTCGTTGCAAGCCCGACATAACCGCCCCCGCTGGCCGGCGGGGGGTATCCGAAGGGATTTCCGCATGATAATAAAAAAAAAAAAAAAAAAGGTAATTGAGACGATTTAAAAAATCAAATGCCTTTGTGGATGTTGTCTGCAAAAATAACAACTGCTTTAATTTATTCAGAGGGTTTTATTTGAAGTAGGATAATTTAAACAATGAAAAGGAACTCATTAAAAACGAAAATATTAAACGGGGAAATTTTATTATACCTTATTTTGTTCCACTTTTATAGAATTAATTAAAAGTTTACCTTTGAGAGTATTTAATGATGTGCAATGATTTTGTGATTGTAATTAATTATATTAAAATCTCTAAAATATCTAGGTATATCTATTCGATGCGTGGGTACATCTGAAATCTTATCAGATGCGTAAATCTGGGGGCCCTCTGATTTTCCCCATAATGGCACAAATTATCACAGATTTTTGGCACACTCGAAAATATTTTTTTCGAGTGTTTTAGATTTAGGCACGAGTTATACTAGATCTAACAGGTCTTCATGCTTCAGTCTCACTCTCAAAGAACCATCGATTTACTCAGTATTTATACCTTTTTTTTTGTGCGGAAATCCCTTCGGGTACCCCCCCGCCGGTTAGCGGGGGCGGTTATGTCGGGCTTGAACCGACTAAAACCGCACGCCGTCTCGGGTCTACAGACGCCGGGGTGTAAGGTTACCCATGGAGCATATCCCTCGCACTCCGACTGACCCTGGGCCATTCGCAGTGTCCCCTCTGATAAGAGCAGAGGGGTACCTGGAGCGACCACCCCCCCCCCCCCGCGGGCCTTGCAGGCCCGCCATACCCCGCCCGCTCGTGCAATGGGGTCAGCTGGCCCTGAAAAGGGCCGGTTGGTCAGACTCTTGGCCGTTGACGTTGACGCCAGCTACTCTTCTTTTATTTTTATTTTTTATTTTGTAACGTACCTAATATCTACTTGCGTGGGTTTAATTAAATTTTTTAACGAACTAATTAAAACTTCAACTGAAATAACAGTATTTCGTTTATATTATTTATTTCGTAAATATTGAAGTATTAAAAATATATATATATATATTAAAACGTCATTAATTACGGTACTTACTAAAGAAAATATTTCGGTGTTGATTACAAAATATTCTGAAAACTTTATCAATGATAAGTAGTATGGATGGATGGATGAATGGTAGTTTGTTACTCTTTCACGCAAATGGCGGCTGAACGGAATTCTGTTTTGTTTTTTTTTTCATGCAGAAATCCCTCCGTATCACCCACCGCCGGCTACCGGAGGGTGGTTATGTCGGATTCGAACCGACTAAAACCGCACGCCGGATCGGGTCTTCAGACGCTGGGGTGTAATGTGGGGCCCATAAGGCATTTTCCTCGCACCCCGGCTGACCCAAAGCCACCTCCGGTTTCGAGATAGCCCCCTCGGGTTTGGGAACCACGGTGTCCCCGTCTTGCCCCCGGAAGGAGGAGGGGCGCGTAGTGCGCCGCTGCCCCAGCTTGCTTCTGCTAGGGTGACAGGCGGCTCCACCTGTTACCCCCAGGGCTCCGCTGAACGGACCTGGATGGAATTTGGCACAGACATAGATTACAGTATGAAATAACACATAGGCTTTTTTATCCCAAGAATAAGTTCCTATAGGTCCCTGGAACGTGGTCAGGGCACAAACGCGGCGGTTTTTGGTCATATCTCCGGTTCTATTTAACCAATTGCAATTTAACAAATAGCAGATTTTAAGTCTGACCTAGACTTTCTAATACAAAAACTGCATCAAAATTCGTTCAGTAAACAGTCAAGAATTCAAAAAAAAAAAGTGTGTTAAATAAATTTTATAATAGTATAGAAATGAACAACATTATTAGAAAAGGTTTATGTTTCAAATCTGATGACTGACGCAATATTTCTATTAAAAGTAATCAAATACCTTACATCAATTTAGAACAGACCGAAAGTAGATTTTGTAGGTAGCCAGTAACCCACTGGCTATAAATATTTCTTTACCGATAATTTCTTTAAGACGTTAAGAAACCGGCTGGTACCGGCTTGGTATACTGCATAATATATATTACGTATGATGTACTCACATATACGAAGGACTTAAACTTCTTGAAAGCAATATTTATGAAATTTTGGATTAAATATATGACATGATACATGATACTCCTTTGCGAATGCGTTCGACTCTTTTGATAGTACTTTTCATAAAAAAAACAATGACAGAATGTCATCGATGTCAGTTTCTGTCAATGTTTGTTTATGTTGTACGTATAACTTTAAATGAATACAATTAACAACTATACCAGCGGCTATGATGGCTGTTTTGACACGTTAAAATAGTGGTGTGTAATGTCAATTTAAAATAAAAAAAAATCCGTTCCCGCAGGGGGAACGCACAGGTAGATTTCGTGAAGCAATTAATATTATTTTATATAGAGAACTACGGACTTTAAACAATTTTTTTTTCTCGAAAACGGTAACTTTTAGCGAAAAACTTTTGAGACATTTATTTTAGACTTAAAAATGGCCTATCGATTAAAAATGTTTCCGACTGCAAGAATGTTCACCCGTTAGAAGTTATGATTTTTTTCCCGAAAAATTTTGGTTTTTCCCCCCTCCACTTTTAGTTAAAGTTATAATCTTATAGGTTTATAATTAAAAGTTGTTGGTATTCATGTATACTATGGGATAAAATTAGAACGGTTCGAATATCTTTCATGGAACGTGAAATTTTGAGGAAAAACTGATTTCACAAAAAGTGAGACCCTACCGTCCCCTTAAGCCGGATCCCACCCGTTCACGAACTTAAACTAAGTTTACATCCAAGCAATTTTTGACCGCAGTTTGAAAGCGATCGGGGCAAAAACGTGACCGTGAGAGTGCCGCAAATTTTGGGATGTGGAACCATACATACATATATATATATATATATAAACTTTTTGACCAGTGGTCATTTCGGACTCAGGGGGTCATAACTAGACCTCCTATGAAGATTTTTTTTTTAAATTCGATAGTAGTCAAGAAACCAATAGGTAGATCGATTTCATCGAAATCTACCTAAAAATCAAATCAAATGCTAGTCACATCTATAGTTTTTGGATATTTGATTCATTTTTTAAATTTCGAATTTCGAAAAAAAAACAAAATAAGTATAACTTCAAAAATACTTGGTTATGTTAAATGAACGATTCTAAACACAATTTTTTTTTGTAATTCTGTTTGTTTGCGATGGACGCAAAAAATACTGAGATTTTGATGCAGTTTTCTCTATTACAAAGGTCTTGGTTATACTTAAAATTTGCCATATGTTTGAGTGCAATTGGTTAAGTAGTGGCGATATGATCAAACAATGATAGTAAGATAGATATAATAGAAAAAAAAAGAAGATTTTTTTCCGTGTTATTAAATTAAATTAGACGAATCTAGGTAAGTTTCTTAGCAAGATGTTGCTTGTTCTTAGCAAGCGTCCATTGATTAGAATCAGCATTTGCTGATTCTAAAGTTTAGCATCAAAATTTATAGTTACTGTGCTCCACGGTTTCACATCGCGTGAAGGTTGACTGATGGTTTGACTATTAAATGAAAGTTACCGGATCCTTTTCGAACACCAATGAACTATCACCATGGCACAGTAAATAATATCTTCAATATTTATTTGTGTAGATATTACCTACACATAATAATTCATGCTACTTCCTACTAATTAGAGTATGGATATATGGATGTTTACTACTCTTTCACGCAAAAACGGCTGAACGAATTTGGCTGAAATATCGTTCAGGGATAGATTATAGTCTGAAATAACACTTAGACTTTTTATCTCTGGAACCTTTATGGGAAGCAGGACTGGGATCAGAATTCCTCCTTTTTTTTATACGTGCGGAAATACCTTTTGATACCCCCCCGCTGGCCAGCGGGGGCGGTTATGTCATGCATGAACCGACTAAAACCGCACGGTGTCCTGCCCAAGTGTCCATTGCCAGGCACCCCGGGTAAGCCCTCGAAAGGATAACCCCAGGTATACCGGCGGACCTTGGCCACCAGCGCGGCCTCGCCTGGTGGGGTCGGGTTTTATCCCGCGTCGGTGAGTAGGTAGGCGTGTGTCACACGACACGCCTCCGCCACGGCCTGCTTCTGTAAGGACGGCAAGTCGGCCAACTGCCGTCCTCAGGCCTCGATCATGGAGGTCGTTTGTCCCAGAATTCCCCCTGAATAAACTTTTAAAGAATGAGATATCAAATTGCATCTACACGAAGGTAGGTGCTGGGTCTCTTAAGTATAACTAACATTGAGATAAAACTATTTTTAACGGATTCTATTGCGATGTATTTGATGTTATAGTATTATTTACACTGAACCGACGTTTCTGTTGCTTTCAGCAGCCATAGTCATGGAGATAATAAAAAGACAGCAAATTAATCGCGATGGAGTTCCTTAAAAATTGTTTTATTTCGATGTTTGACCATCATATAAGTAACATTTTAAACGGCTTGACTTTTTGAGGTCATTATCACAAAATATATTATATTAGCTGTGCCATCATCATCATCCCCAAAGCGATTTCCAAGTTGCGTCCAAAGTTGGCACTTTGGAGCCCGAGGTCCGCTTATTGTTTTTTATTGGTATGTTGGCTTTTCCGGGAGTGACAGCCGTCTGACTTCCCAACCCCTAGAGGAAAGTCAGAGCCTCGTCCATTCTTTAGCGTGTACACCGACCAGCCACTAGCTGGTGAGGTTGACTTGGGCCCCGAAGGCCGAAGGAAAGTACAGCCTTATACACCCATATAATGCCTATCTATAGATAAAGATAATTCTTTATCTATAGATAGGCAAGATAGGCAGTAATTCAACAATTATACACTTATACACCTATATAATGCCTATCTATAGATTATATGGGTTATACACCCATATAATGCTATATATCTATAGATAAAAAATTATCTTAATATAACATAATTATATAGGTGTATAAGTGTATAATTGTTGAATTATCAACTAGGAATTCAGTGCAGGGTGCGACTGAAATAAATTGAGCTGAGCGAGCAGGACTCTTACTTGAAAATCTTAATTATTACGGACATGAACCATCTCGCTTCAAAACAATCCTCAGTGTCCACACTATCACCGTGGTAAATTTGGTCAAGATCGCGGGAGTGGTTACGGAGGAGTTCAGCCACCAACAAACGGCTATGCCGCGTATAAGAGCTTCGCTCGCTTAGCTCAATAAGTAATACTTTTATATTAAACTAGTTCACCCGGCAAACTTCGTTCCACCTTAGAATCAAATTATGTTCGTTACCTATCAGCTGAATTTATTTCGTGTATTTGTCCTTGCATTTTAATTGATTAATTTTTAATAATTTTAAATTAATATTTTTGCCACAAAAAGATATAGTATAGCCGGAGACAAATCTAAAAAATCAAAGATAATGAAAATAGCTCCACCCGTTCTCGAGTTCATTGCGGTCATCATAGATATAGGTGTCAATTTACAACCAGTTTCTAAATTTAAAAAAAAATTAGGAAAAAATTTGCATTAGAGAATTTAATGTGAATCTTATTTATGCGTATTTAACACAGTTACCGAATGGACGGACGCGCGGCCTGCCAGCAGCGTGACCACTATCACTGATACTCACGTAATTCTAGAACCAGTTAGCACAGCGCTTTTCAATGAAGTGTGTTTACATTTGGCGAGTTCGTAAACTCGCACTAAGTATTCGTTCTGTAGAAAGTCAATGTTGCTTTCTTCCCGAGTAATAAATGCGTTAAGCTACAGCTGCTTAAAGCGGGCATCCTACTTAAAATTGAACTTTAGACTTTATTTTAAATTTTTTGATGTGCAATAAAGAGTTATCCATCTATCTGTCTATTAAAACAATGATTGATAATTTGGTTTCAATTACTTTACATAACATAAACTCACACCTATATCCCCGAAGGGGTAGGCAGAGGTGCTAGCACCCACATTTCGCCAGTTTATGTTCAATTACTTTAATTTTATTTATTCAATCGTTGAACTAGACAGACGTTTCCTGAAAATTCTATTGAGTGCTTAAAATTATTTCAGGAATAAACGTGCATAGGCACTGAAATAAACAAAAATTAACTTCTTCGTCCCCTTTAGTTCAACTAGGTGTTCTTAGAGTTGTACTACCTACTGAAACCAAACCTTTAGTGTTTCCATTAAAACGATTTTTTATCTCAGTTTTATAAGCAGTAAACTACTTAGAGAGAGTTTCCGTTGTATAAACTGTACTACTAGGTACTTACCTACTGTTGCTTATCGAAGAGAAATGAACCGATAGTAAGGGTATTAGGAATATTCTATTATATATAGAAATACAATATTTGAGTGGGTGAGGCTCTTAGCAGGACGTTTTCACTTCAAAAAGTTATTTATACATTTTTAATATTAATCCATACTGATACCGTTTTAGGAGTTTAAGAAAAAGAGCCATCGAAGTTTGTTTTCTTACAAAGACTTGGCTTACAGTCCAGACATTTTCTGTATATATAAATAAACTAGGAATTCAGTGCAGGGTGCGACTGAAATAAATTGACCTGAGCGAGCAGGACTCTTACTTGGAAATAAGATATCTTACTACGGTCGCGCGCTTAGCTAAAGCCGCGCGCTCGTGATGTTTTTCGGTGATTATTTCTCAATGGTAGATCGGACATGAACCATCTCGCTTCAAAACACTCCTCAGTGTCCACACTATCACCGTGGTAAATTTGGTCAAGATCGCGCGAGTGGTTACGGAGGAGTTCAGCCACCAACAAACGGCTATGCCGCATATAAGAGCGGGCAATTAGCTGTGCCCGAGACTTCAGCAGCGTGGATTTAGATCTGAGTTTTTTTTGCGCGGATCCTTGATTCTTTCTTTAAAATTTAAGTAGCCTAAGTTCAGCTATCTGCAGTGAAAGTTCTGTTCAAATCGCCCAGCCCCTTCCGAGATTACCCGGCATAAACAAACAGACAGAGAGACAGACATCTTGGCAAAATTTTAAGAATTGTTTTTGTTATCAGTATCATGTGTACACTCATATGCATGTATTAAAATGCTGTTACTTTAACATTACAAACAGACACTTCAATTTTACTTATTTGTAGACATGTTTGTTACAAAGTCTCTAAACTGCTCTGCCTTCCGCATTTCATGCTTGTATTTGTTATACTCTAGATACTAAGTTAAGCGACCGTGGCGTTTATCACAAATATGAGAACTAAGGAACTGAAAACGTACAGTCACCTACAACAGGCATTAGTTAAACCAAATTACAGAAGATCTCTACATTTAATTAAATCAATAAATAACAATTTATGTAATTTATTTAATTTACAGGAAAGACATAATACAATGTGTTGATTTGCCTTTGCGCATCATTCACAGAGGGGGTTGAGCTACTTATTGCCGATAAAAATTCATGTTAAAAAAAGGATTTAGAAATAGAATCGCACATTTTCAAACTGCATTTGCAGATTGTACTGTTATTTACAGAGCTTACTCTATCGAATTCCACACTAGTGCATTGAATATCATGAAATAATTATATAGTAACATATTAATTAATAAATAAAATAACACTACATACTTTTCAATATAATATTTTATTTATCCTTTTTTTTCATAACATGAATTTTTGGTGACTATAAGTAGCTAAATCTCCCCTTGAATGAGGCGCAAATGCAAATTAACACATTGTATATTTCATTTTGTTTATTATTTTATGAAAGTCCAAATCAAAGTAAAAAAATATTTATACTGCATGTGTCCTGAGAAGACTCCGCGAAAAACTCAGCGAGCTTTTTGGTCTATTTGCAAACATGTTTACTTAATCTAATTACAATGTTAATTGATGACCTTAACTCAATATGCTAGGTACTCACTACCTAGCATGTTGAGTTAAGGTAATCAGTAACTAGCTATATGTTAAGATACTCCTGAGGGTGACTGTACTTTAAAAATATGATATTAATATTAATGACAAGAAAAACGAAAGTTTTACAGTTTTAAAATTAAAAAGTTTTACAGTAGCTTCAACCCATTCTTATGTCCTCATCCGTCATAATTCTGAAGATCCATGCAAATAGGTGAAGTAGAACTTGTACCTACTTGTAGTTACCTAATACTTGCGAAAATGTGTGTAGAACCGGTTCGATGCCTATCTGGGTAGGCGTGGATCATGTGATCACGCACCAACGAAAATACATTCATTGCTACATTTTACGATTATTATCAGCGATAAAATAATAAGTTTTACTTCTACTGCTTTAGTTTTCATTATACTATTACGGGAATCGATCCTTAAAGAGTATTTATTATAAAAGATAAAGAGGACTTATATGTGGATTTTAATTTTTTTGCGCGGAACTCTATATCTTTGTCGAAAATTGAAGTAGCCTATTTTACACCTTGTGATCTTACCTTTCTACCATTATCCAATTCAAACAGACAGATAGACAGACATACAGACAATTTTTAAAAATGTATGTTGTAGGTACCTGACGTGTGTATACATTCATTGAAAAACTGTTACTTAAACGTTACAAAAAGATACTTCCATTTTAGTATGAAAAAATGGATCCATCACTCCAGTCGCGTAGTTGCATCGTCGGGAAAAAGAGCGAGAGTCCGGTTAAAATTCGTTTTTGTAGATCGTTTTCTGTATCACACAACGCATGTTGCTTGATATCTTTTTATGTAATGGAGTTTTCATGATAGGTACTTAATCGGTTCAAGCCCGACATAACCGCCCCCGCTGGCCGGCGGCAGGGTATCCGAAGGGATTTCCGCACGAAAAAAAAAAAATAGTCTCAACTTTTTTTAACTAGGACGTGTTTAGGAGTATAGGAATAATAACTACTATTTAAAAAAAAAACCAAACCTTTATTAAACAAATCTGTTGTACTCAAATGAAAGGAATAATTTTAGGGGTAAGGGTCGTGCTGATTTCAAAAGCTTGTATCGCGCAAATTTTTTTTCAACTTTTTTATTTTATTTCTTCTACTTTTTCGTTTTAGTAATGTCATATAGCACCAGAGTGCTTGCCAGAACCAGCCAAACACACTTAACACAATGAGTCTATCTTGTTTAGTTCCAGACCACCTACCGTCTTCATCTTCAGATATTGGACATTATGTAGTACTAAGTATTTACTAAGACAAAGCAAATAAGCCCAAACTCGATAGGTTTATCATGTTTAATTTAGGAGTACCTACGGCCACCTTTCTACTACATCAGCCGTCCCTGAATACTATGTAAAACCAGAGAGTTTGTCAAGATAAAACAAATGAGCCCAAACTCGATAGGTTTAACTTGTTTAGTTTAGGAGTTTCTATGGCTGTCATGCTACTCAATCATCAGACCCTGAATGCCATGTAACGCCAGAGAGTTTGTCAAGACAAAACAAATGAGCCCAAACTCGATAGGTTTAACTTGTTTAGTTTAGGAGTTTCTATGGCTGTCATGCTACTCAATCATCAGACCCTGAATGCCATGTAACGCCAGAGAGTTTGTCAAGACAAAACAAATGAGCCCAAACTCGATAGGTTAAACTTGTTTAGTTTAGGAGTTCCTTTGGCCGTCATCCTACTCAATCATCAGACCCTGAATACCATGTAACGCCAGAGAGGTTTCTCAAGACAAAACAAATGAGCCCAAACTCGATAGGTTTAACTTGTTAAGTTTAGGAGTTCCTATGGCCACCTTCCTACTCCATCATTAGACCAGCTCCACAGTGCAATATCAATGTATTGTAATCCAAACTAAACGTGCTTGCAAAATTTTATTTCAGTTGGTTGAGGATAACTGTCTAAAAATACAGTTGCAAGAATTGACCCGAATTAACAAACGCTACGTTACATAGTAAAGAAGCTTGTAAAAACGTAACGATTGTAATAATTATGTAATGGGCTTTTTTAGTTCGGTTACTAAATGCCTATTATAGTAGCCCTCATTCGGACGACTTTAATCTATCTTATATGGGTACTGATTGTGGTGACTGGCCGGCCTTGACATTGTAGTGTTGGTTTATTTTTATTTGATAACAGTTCAAACATCATTCACAACATTCCTTCACGCGTTTGTTTCTAGCTAGATTAATTTTTTAAACTGACCATGTGTACTTCTTGTCTATGCTTTGTAAAATTATCAACATAAATTTACAAAACAAAAACTTTTTGGCGCCAACAGTGGTGAAGAAATACTAAGGCAGTGTCTCATTTTCTAAAATTTGTGAAATTTCGAGTTTTTATATGTAAAAATAGTGGGTTTTTAGAAAAAACTTCTTTGACAACATGGACAAGTGTAGGAAAGTGGCATATTTACCGTGAATTGTGATTTTTCGTGTTGTTTCTAAAACTCCTCAGAAGCCTCTAGTAAACCCTCCATTACTTTACTACGGCATGACTTTGACTTGATTATGACTATGAATTACTTTACTTGACCTTGACTAAATGACGAAAGAGCTGCATTATATGGAAATCATATACAAATTACTTGATTTGTTAAATTACTTGACACTGGCATTCATTACATATTTGCCAAATAAGGAAAAAAATTGACCAAGTTGACAGCTTATGCCTATGAAGTTTCGAATTTATTTCGGTAAAAATGTACTAATATCGTAATTATAATGTATTAATTATTCTGTTAAGTCGTTATTCTTATTAGCAACACGGTCAAGGAGTATCATAAATTAAACTGGGATGTACTCGTATAAATGCGAACAGCTTTCTTCGTTCGCTGGCTAATAAGTAACGATGTAAGCAATGGGGACAAGGCACGCTATTAAATAAATTTGATTAAGGTCTCCTCCCTAAGGTGATTTTTGAGTAAATGCCGAATTGCGCAATAATGTATAAATACTAATAAGTGGCACATAGAAGCGATTTTACGATAGTAGAGTAATATTCATTTCAGCAAGAATAGGCCATTACATTTCCATCGTGAACCCACTCCTAGCACAAGGAATTTTGCTTTGTTGAAGGGGTTAGTTGGGTTGTTAATTTCGGTTAGTGGTATTCTTGAAAATAATATTACATATTCATGCGAGCGGGATGTGAACCCGACCTTTGATTTAGCAGTCGAATGCTCTAAAGAAATTGAGTAATAACATTCTCCGGAGGCTACATCATTATAATCTTCGCATTAGTCCCGGATTGTATCCTAGACTCTCACCTAGAGTCCGGGGTTCACTTCCCCTGAGACTACAGTTAAGACTTTTCATTCGGTGATTTGGTGCTGATTCTGGCTAATATTCTGCCAAGGCGGGAAAAGCCCACGTTTTGAGATACTCGGTTTCTTCATGTGTCTCTCTGGTGAACAGGGTACAGTGGGAAATAGGATACATAACCGCCAAGGTTTTCTGTCACGCTCATAGGTATTGCGTGGAAGATTTTTTTTACACCACTTATATGGCAGTCAAGCACACGGCCCACCTGATGGAAAGCGGTTACCGTGGCTTATAGACGTGTGCGACACTAGGGTTGAATGAAGTGCCTTTCGTACCTCACTGTACGCACTGTTTCCGGTCGCAACGTGTAAGGATGAATTCCCTATCTTTGGTGAGTGGTGCGATGATAGAATGTGGCCGTTTTTATCATATAAAACAATTCTTCTGAACAACCACCGGTACTACTACAACTACCACCAAATAGGCGGTAGAATACTCATAGAGAGGCAAAATATCTCCTGAGGTTGAGGGGTTTTACACTGCCTGTAAGTATGGGAGTCTTAGTGGGGTCAAATTGGACTAGGTTTAGTCTTCCCTAATCGGACACTCTTGTGAGAGTAGTCTCGATTTAATACACAAGTCGTTCGCGACTTTCCTCCACTGTGGACTGATGGATGTTAGTACGGCCCGTGTAGAATGCGTGTTCGGGAATGTCTACATAGCAATGAATGAAGTCATCAGTATGTCATTGCTATGCTGCAGAAACATGGTCGAAGACAGGGGTATTGGTTGAACAGATAGGTACATACATATAAATACATACATATATACATACATATAGAAACATATTGGAGTAGACGGGTCGGAGCTTTGACGACGGCTTTGATGCTTCTGTTGGACAGCCTCTACATTCAACAATATTTTAGAAATGAAAAACCCCCGTCACAAATTAATTTATAGCTAAGAACCATCTCGATCATATTGGTTTTCGATAAAACAAAATCCGCATCAAAATAGGTTCATCCGTTCGGGAGCTACGTTACCACAGACAGACACACACAGAGACACTTCAAACTTATAACACCCCGTCGTTTTCGCGTCGGGGATTAAAAAGCACCATGGTCGTCTCGCGGTGCTGTAACTCGTACTACAATTAGGATTAATGATAACAGAAACAAAAACGACTCACGACGACTAAAATGTTTCGGAATCTTAAAACCTCTTAAAACAAACTTTTACAACGCAAGGATTAAGTTACGTAAACGAAAGAGGATGACGCAGTTGACATAAAAAAACTTTTTAATGTAATAAAATACAGTTGTGCAAGAATGTTTACGTCGTAACACATACGTTTCTTAAGGAGCTGTACGAGGAAATCGCACTAAATACGTTTAGAAATAGTTACTAAATTTTATTTTTTAATTGCACTAGTTACTATAAAAAGTAACAAAAAATCCTTGGGCAGAAAGTAAACAGAAAATATGGAACAACAAAATTTTAAATCGATTTAAGATCAGTACTTGACCAGCAACATTGCGCCACTTCAGGTAGTTGTCATACAGAAGACATTACTAATAACACTCGTTCACTTCTGTTATAGCACATTATGCTTTAGGCATATTTATTTTTCTAGTTAGCTATAGGCATAACGACCAAACAAATCAAGCCTTATGGTTTTACTGCCTATCCGTGATATACGCTCATGCAAAAAAAAAATTAAACATAAAAATGATATCTATATTAGCAATAACATAGAGCAATGACCTTTAACATAGAATGACAAAATACAATCTTTTATTTTTAAAAATAGAAAGAGGTCATTTTTAAGTCCGGAAGTTTTAATAAAACGACAAGGAAATCTCATTGCCAGCCACAATCTGAAACGCGGCTCTTGCAAAACCTTTACATAATGGCACCAGTAGACCGTCAAGTTAATCATTTACCAATAATCCACCAAAACTATTGGTTCGTATCGAAATCATCTCAGAGCGAAGCAAAAACCATCCCAAACAGACACTCACTTTCACTAACTCGCTATTTTTTTTTGCAGGTAAAGGCGAGGAAGTGAGAACATTCGGTGCATTCGAATCAGACAGTGCTGTGAATTAAAGTGAATGACCGTTGATCTAGTGAATAGTGATTGTGTATGTAAATATTGCAACGTTTACGAGGTTCCATTGAAAAGATGGTGAGTTCTATTTTTAACTCTTTTTTTAATATTTTATTCAGTAAATGACGTTCGTGTATTTTAAGTCAACGACAATTTGTTTATTTTTTTTTATTGACAACACATCTTGTTAATAAAGGTGATAAAAATAATCTGAATAAAATAAAATATTCCTATACCTTAAGGTTAGGTATAAGTAGTAAAGTTTATTAGAAGAAATATTTATTACATAATAAATCGATGTAGCTGACTTTAATGGAACACCCATTCGGAATAATCTATACAAATAAATAAAATTGAAGTGTCTGTTGGTAATATTAAAATAACAGATTTTCAATGAATGCATATGAATTACCTACAGCAAAAATACAATTTTTCAAATTATTGTCTGTCTGTCTAGCTTTCTGTCTGTTTGACTTAGGAGATCTCTAGAACGACTAGGCCGATTTTGACGATACTTTCACCGACAGATAGGTAATGTTATAAGACGTAACATAGGCTACCAATAACTACCCATAAATGTTCCAATTCGTGTCCATCCAAAGGTTGCCTGTAAGAAATTGCTTGTAGCGATAAGGCCGCCATTTGTACATATTTTGACTGTGTATTCCAAGTACCTATGCATACTCTGATTGGTGTACAATAAAGTTATTTCTATTCTATTATATTCTACTTTTATTTTAGAAAAAATTAAGGGTTCCGCGCAAAAGAACTAAAGCCCTAAAAATCATAATATAAAGGGCACAACACTAGTCTTACTCATAAAAGAACTCAATCAGTATATTGAGTAGGTTAAATGTATGCCTTATTGTTTTAGAGTTTCGGGCAAGTAGGGTTAGCCCCAAACTATTTTATTGAAAAGTAATAATAATCACTACGAAATCATTGAACTCTAACTTGTCTACTTAGTTATTCAAATTAAAGAATTAAAAAATATCGTTTCGCTTTTTATGTTATTGTTATTAGCCGCTAGTTAAAATTTTAATAAACAAAATTAAATATTATATGCATATTTTACACAGATTGACTCAATACTTACAGTGACCTTAGTCCTTGTCCTGACATCAAAGAAAAAAAAAACAATAACAAGCTTCCTCGTCATAAATCCATTTGGCGCCAAAATGGCTCATTATTTTATTATTTATCGAGATCACAATGGGTGCTTAGGACATATATATTTGTACATAGTGCGTTGTGCACTTGTGCTAGGAAGACATTAGGATAAAAAGCAAGGTACCGTTTTGATTGCAAATTGGTATTAATTATTTCTTTCCTTAAATACAAAGGTCAAAGTAATGTAAATGTGTTCAATGAAATGCGATAATTGTTTCTTTGTGGGTTTACCTTGGCAATGAAGATATATCATTTTTTTTACCTTGTTGATGACTTCATCAACAGTAGAGTCAAGTATTTACCGTAAAATGGGATGACTAGGGACAAAAACGAGATTGTATAGGTACTGTATGTATCAGGCCTGGGGGTGAGCGGTGAGGCCGCCTGTCACCCCAGCAGAAGCGGGCCGGGACGGTGGGGCGACTAGCGCCCCTCCCCCAAACCGGGGCAAGACGGGGACACCGTGGTTCCCAAACCCGAGGGGGCCACCTCGTAACCGGAGATGGCTCAGGGTCAGTCGGGGTGCGAGGGATATGCTCTATGGGCAACCTTACACCCTGTCTGTCCACGCCGTCTCGGTTCAAGACATAACCGCCTCCGCTGGCCGGCGGGGGGGTATCCGAAGGGATTTCTGCAAGCAAAAAACATATTATACAGCGCCATACAAAGAATGCGTATAAATGACATTTGATTTACATTCCTACATATTATTTATATTTATTACCAGCTGACCTGACACAGACGTTGTCCTGCTATGACTATGAATATTGAATACTTCTGATAGAAATGTAGACCACTATAACGTTACTTTTTTACAATACATGTTACGATATTCTTTCTGACTCCTTAGCACTACGTAACTACAGATGTCAGTCTTACCATTATCGGTGAAATTTCGGTTTGAACTCTGCCATCTATATGACTATATCCGATCGGATTAGAGTGCGATGGTATGATTTAGGTATAGCGTATGAAATAAGGGACAGTAAATAATTGTTGGTTTGATTTGAGCATAGACGAACGAAATCATATCAGATTGAACATAATTGCTTGTATGTTCCCATTGTCCGTTTGTTTTAGAACGTTGTTAATTTATTGGAATATTTTTAAAATTTGTGTCTGTAATTTAGTAACTTATAATTATCTAGTGCTGAAGAAGTGGCATGTAGGTATATTGTAATAGTGTTTTTTATATTGTGCAAATCCGCACGAAAAAAAAACAAACATCAACAATCAAACATCTTTTTCTAAATTAAGTTTTAAGAAACATGTCATAAGTTTATGTCATGCTTGTCCGACTTTATGACTTTAGAGGAATTCTCAGAACATTTTCATAATTCTTATTATGATTAATATCCATAGTGGAGTCATACATGATTTTCTAACATTAACAATATTTTAAAATCGGCTAGGAAACATGTTCAAACTACAAAACATATAGTTGTTTAAGTTTGTATGAAATCAGGAGGTGTGTAACGGTTAATATAATAACAAAAAATCTAACGTTCACTTGACCTTATTTCAGTTAATATACTTTTGTTTACTATAGCGATCAATTGAGATAATGAATTGTTGATATAATTTCATTTTATCTAATTTCTTATGATAAAATGAACATTTCCTTTAATGCACATTTGACATAATATTAATTCAGAATATTATTCATTTACTATAATACTCATAATCTCTAAGCAACATTTAATATAATTTAGAAAATTAATTTTTAATTAATATCCCGACTCAGAGCAATCCGACATGGATGGGTTAGGTTAGAAGACTAAGGCGGGAGCTTCGCTGCACTTCGCTCCCGTTTTAGTCTTCGTGGTTTTTTTATAAACCACCCAGAAGTAGGAGCCCCACGTAGCGGGGCTCCATAGAGCTATAGGTCAAAAGAATGTTAGGTTAAATGAATTTTCTATAAAAAGAATATTATACGTATTGAAAATTATATAAAATGAACGTTATACCAAATGTTATTATATTATAGGAATATTAGATGATATAAATCATTAGGTCATAATATATGAATTTAGGTTACTTGCCATTAAAGCATATAAAAGTTATATGAACGTTATTTCAAGTGTAATTAGAGCATTTGTTAATATACCAAACATTACACACCCGAATTCAGGAGTACTAGGATTTAGCCATTTTTATGAACAATTTTGAAGTAGGTACGCAATAGAAAGTTTGAACGAAACTACAGTATCTATGATGCGTTTTATTAAAATACGGTAACTTTTAGCAGAAACCTGAGAGCTCCCAAAAAGTTATTTTGGTAAAAATGAGAACGTTCATTAAGTTTGCCGTATTACTTACCAGAATTCAATCCTTATTGTTTATTAGTGTGTTTCTTTTTTCAAAATCACCGACTTCCCTTTAGAAAATTTCCACCCTTTTCGCCACTGTGCTTTATGATATACAAAACTCCTATGTGAATCGTGCCAATTTCAAATGACTGACAGCTATTTCAAATGTTTTATGGTTACATTTTAAAAGTTAATATGGGCGTTAAATTTTCTTTCATAAGAACCTTCTCCTGTCAATAACAAACACAACAAAAAAATAATTAACGAAGTCGATCCAGCAGTTTACGCGTCATGCCGGGGCCAAAGGAAATAGGGAAACATATTAGGGGCTAATATTAAATTCTGGTGTCTAACAACTACCAAAGACAACTGACAAAGAATAGAATATTTACGAAAAACCACATCCCAGGTAGGATGTAGGTCCCTATACAGTTCGTAGATTAGTTAGTCGTCAGGAGTTATAATTACAACAATGTATCTTGCACGGAGGTAATTCCAACTACGAATTAGGTAGTTACAAAATTCTTGACACGGTTCTTGCTCGGTCGATGTTAACAGCTCGTGTCGGAAGATAAGTTGTACTTAGGTAAGTATAGTTTTTTTTCACTTGAACGTAATCGTTATGAACTTATGAATAAACATTGATATTATTAATTATTAGCTGAATAACTGATTTCCTTCTTTCTTCTTCTACTCGATGAGAAAGGAAGTAGTTTTTTTTTAAATAGTACCTACCTACTAGTAACTAAAATTATTAGTTTTCCGTTAACCCCTCCAGCTGAACTGAATTGCTTGTGTTAGAAGTTGGTTCATGATGGTAGTGTAATGGCCAGGATGGACCGCCATCTGACCTCCACAACCCATTTGCGATATCGGAATTCTGTAGTTAGACCGTTAGTCTGAATTTTTAGGGCTATAACTACCCGTAATCACGTACTAATTTTTGGTATACCGCCGTTTGCCCGAATTATATTTGCCCTAATATCATTTGCCATAATAGTCAACAGCCATAATATTATATGACGTAATATTAATTTGCCCTTCTCTTATTTGCTATATTAGTCACGTGCTAGAAGCTTTGTTTCCCATAAAGTCACTTACCATAACATCATTTTGTCATAATCATTGTAAGCCCTAATTATCACATGCCCTAATTATCACATGCCATATTTATCCCATGCCATAATTAACATAACATCATTTGCCTTCGACATTCGGTGCATGTAACGGTTGTTATATCAGGAGAAACAGGATGCAATCGGGACTTTAGGGCACCCCGACTCGGATAGGTTAGGTTAGAAGGGGATGGCGGGGTCGTTTGTGCGAGCGAAGTGAGCGAATAGACCCCGCTATCCCCTTCGTGGTTATTTTTTTATAAACCACCCAGTCTTATTATGGCGTTTAAATATTTGTTTAATAATTATTATGACATTTAAATATTATGTCTAATAATCATTATGGCGTTTAAATATTATGTCCAATAATTATTATGGCAATTAAAAATATGAAAAACAATACGTATGGCACTCGTATCTTATAGTATCTAAGTTTCGGGTAATTAAAAGTATGTCATATGTCTTTTAGGGTAAACAAAACATTCGGGCAAATGAAATTCGGGTAAATGAAATTCGAGAATATGATGATTATGGTATATAATCTTCGGGTAAACATAAACAATGGACAACCGGCCAGGATACGACCCGATCTCTCGATCGTCCCAAGCCTTTAATTACTAAGGCTCCCTCTTTACTTGTAATCGTCCACTTCTATTTCATTATCTACAACTTTTGTTTTGAATTTATTCTTTATCTCTTCTCACGCACTGCCTAACGGAGCCTATCCTCCCCCACCAGGAAACGGCTCGTGAAAGTATACAAAATACAAATACAATACAAAAGTTTTGTTAGATTATAACACAGTTTTATATCATTAAAAATATATAAGTATCTACTACGATCTCGTTAATTCCCGTAAGAATAATTGTGTAACACTTCACTAGTCCCGGAAATCGAACCTAGGACCTCAAGGTCGCGTCGAAACTTCTCTCTCGACAATTAATCCTGCACGTAATTACTTAAACCATCTATTCGATTTGTTAAAGAAGTTAAAAATTCCTCGTCTAATACCGTTGATCTTGATTATTTGAAGTACCACGAGAACTCCTCAAGGGATGTCAGTTCCGGCATTGCCTCTACCTTGACTTCTGCTCACTAGAATCAACAGCAATGACCCATAAAATACCGAGAAGGGGTTCCCAGGGAAAGTTAAACTGTCTTGGAACGGGCATCAAAATTAATCAGAAGTAAATGGAGGAGTTAGAAATATCACGAATCCATCTATGGATCATGAATCTAAATAGTCTAAATTCCTATAAAAGAGGTAAAACACTATGGAAAAAAAACATCATTGACAGAGACGCCATTATGGATAGCCATTGTGAACAAATCTTAGGTCGGTTCTTGCTTTTTAAAAAGATTATTTATTACTTAGACTTTGTTCACAAACCATCACCATTAAACATTTATTTCTCTTTTATGCACTTAGAACTCTGTTGTGTTCAGACTGCGTCTGCATTGTGTAGTCACACTTTGTAACTTCGCATCTTGACAATGAGTATTTAAATACACACCAAGATTTAGTACGACATGGTACACTGTCCAGAAATTTCCACTTTGGAGCCCAGGGTCCGTGACTAACCTCGGAATGAATACACAATAATAAATTACATATAAAACCGGTCAAGTGCGAGTCGCACTCGCGCACGAAGTGTTCCATACCATTTTCTATAAAACTTAGCAAAAAAATCACGTTTGTTGTATTGGAGCCCCCTAAAATATTTATTTTATTCTGTTTTTATAGTATTTGTTGTTACAGTGGCCACAGAAGTACATCATCTGTGAACATTTCAACTGTCTTACTGTCACGGTTCATGAGATACAGCCTGGTGACAGATTGACGGACAGACGGACGGACAGCCGAGTCTTAGTTTTCCCGTTTTACTCTTTGGGTCCGAAACCAACGGTCTTATTACAAAATACTGAATAAAGTCTGGTTTAAATCCGAACTATAAAGTCTAAGCTTAAACTCAAGACCATGGTCTAAACTTCTTCTTATTACAAAAACTGAATAAACCGTAGACTACTTAGTACCATGATTTAAACCTTGGTTTCAATCATAAATTGCTTCAATAAAAACCACAGATAACTACAAGTATTGTTCGTTCATTATGACACCATTCGATCGCAACGTTCCATACCCTCCAAAAGCAAAAGTTTTCTGAAGTCATTGATAAATAATATTTACTAAGATTGGTGAAAAAATATATTTACAACATATATTTTCATTAAATTCAACTTTATGGATAATAGTTATTCTTTATTTAGTAATAAAATATCACTATCATGCCTTTATTTAGCAATCATTGGTTTAAAATATTGGAAGATCTATGGATGTTAAACGGAAAGAAGTTTTCCCGCGTTGTTCGACTTCGAAACGAATTACGAAACTTTATACCTACTGTAAGTTGTATGTTGCATAGTAAAATTAATTATAAAGTGGAACAACAAAAGAAAACGACATACCGGGTATCCCCGAGGATCCTGAGCCAATTCATCCCTAATTAAATCAACAACTCTCATAGCAAAACGTTTGGAAAATCTATACTTCCTAAAAGCTGCCTCAGATAGTTCCACAAAGGGGTTCACTCTAATACGATGTCTGTTAGGTAAGCGTGGTATGTCCAATATCTTCGATATCCATTTCATCCACTGCGTTAATATCCATTACGAGCAAAAATATGTACGAATAATAACAACCTAAATATAGGATTCTTAAATAACAACTTTGACGTATGTGACTATTGTGATTACACTTTAAACCAACGTTAAACTAGGGGTCACGCAGGTTTATCTTTAGACCAAAGATAATCTATGGTTTACTCCTAAAACGCTTTTTGTAATATGACTTTATTTAGACCATGGTCTAAAGACAATTTAAACCTGGTTTTACAATTAGACCGTGTTTTGTAATAAGACCTTAACAATCTGCGTGTATTTGCTTGTTCGTACTTTATGCCAGCATAGTTTATCAGATTGTGTCATAAATAAGTCAAATTCACAAAGTAAACTGATTGGAACGTGTCATTTTTGCTTTTACATTTATATTTTTACAGGCAGATACGGAACATAATCGATGGAGCTTGTAATAAAAGAATCTGACAATATAATTTCTATAATATCTCTGTCTCTATCTTGGTTTGCCTAATTAAATTACCAAGAAATTCTAGTTAATTACAAATTTATTACAATATAATTAGGTACATTGATTAATTAACATTATATAATATCGATATAATGCCAGATCGAGTGAGCTAAAGCATCATTATGTTCCATTCTACGGAGATTCGGGTACTTACTGAGCTTAACATTCACTTTGACATGAAGTGGGAAATAATAAAAAAAAATTACGATGGCTCTTGAGGTACAAAAAGCTTCAAGACTAATGATGAGTATTACAAGATTATAGAGGGAATGATAAATAAAAACCAGTAGTCCAACTTTAAAATATTAACTTGCATAGTTGGACTAGATCGATTTTTTTATTTTGAATTGAAGACAAATCTGTATAGATTCAGATCAGATATCAGAGATCAGACACAATTTTATTATAAAATTGTGTCTGTACAACTTGGGTTTTGTTAAATGAATGATTCAGAACACAAAAAAATTTTTTTTTTGGAATTCTTATCTGTTTATCTGTTTGTTCGCGATGGACGCAAAAACTACTGAACGAATTTTGATGCAGTTTTTTATGAGAAAGGCCCTGGTCAGACTTAAAATCTGCCGTGTGTTTCATTGCTTTTAGATTAGTAGAACCAGAGATATCACCAAAAAAACGATAACCGACCTCCGCGCGGTTGGAGCCGAGGGCATCAGCTAGTAATTCAATATATTCCATTCCATTTCCAGTGGGAGTTTACACCAGCAGCAGCAGTGATGAAAATGCTTGGAGTCAAACTATCTTGGAACTCGTGGAAAAGTTGAAAGTACAATAAATTCACTGTTGTTAATACCAAAGCAGGAATCAAAAAGCAAAGAAGTTGTATTAGAAGCAAAGCACCTTATAAAACGGGGAAAGCACCACCCACGGTCACAGTCCATATTGTAAACTTTCGCAAACTTCGTTTGACGTTTCCAACCCGAGTAGAAACTTTTCTAAAAACTATTTTCATAATAATATCACATTTTCTTTTCGAATTTATTGAAATGTATTTATGGGTTATTTTTACTCACGACGGAACGGAAGCGTTTATGGTGAGAAATTGTTTGTTTTGTGCATTCGAGTGATGTCATTTCTCTCAAAAATGGTTTCACTGGTTCAGGTGCGGTTTACTTAAGGGTTTTCCAAATTTCCAATTTTATTCTGTTCAATGTAATGATTGAATGGTATTGTAGCTGTGCCCCGCGGTTTCACCCGTGACATACTTCGATCCCGTGGCACCCATTTATCCCATATATACCCGTAATTTATTCGTTTTACAATAATGTGTGGAAATTTGCCCGATTTGTAAACATTTATGATTATAACATAACATAACATAACATAAACTCACGCCTATATCCCCGAAGGGGTAGGCAGAGGTGCTATCACCCACATTTCGCCAGTTTATGTTTAGGTCCCAATGTTTTTCCCACTTCATGTCAAAGTGAATGTTAAGCTCAGTAAGTACCTGAATCTCCGTATGGCATTATATCGATTTATGATTACTGTTGACAATATAAAGCCCTTACCTACCATTCTCGATAAATGGGCTATCCAACACAAAAATATTTATTCAATTTGAACCAGTAGTGCCTATATTAGCACGTTCAACCAGCCAAGCAAACACACAAAAAAGTAAACTCTTCGGGTTTATAATATTATAGATAGTTAATTTGTAGGTTATAAATAGACTCCTCTACATGGCACGTTTTCAATAAGTTTTAATGGTCTCAGTTAACGTAACAATTAGGACTTATAGCATAGTTAAACTACCTACTTCTATGTTAGATGACTATGTTTGTAAACGTGAGAAAAAAATAACAAACAACTTATACGTTAAACCTGTTAAATTTCATTCTGTGTCCACATTTGAAAGATGAAAACCAGAGAAATGATGATTCTTTGCATTTATAATACAATCCATGCAGAATTTTGCGAAAATATTAACGAGGTTACTCGTGCGACCGCGACGTACCTACATGGTATGACATAATTTGACCACGAACATTATTTTTAATCGTTAAGATCAGAAAACTAGATCGGTTACACAATAAAAACATCCTGCATGTGAAAAATCGATCCAATTGCAACAACGCTAAGGTGTAATTTGAGGTAATCAATGTAGGATATCCGGATAGCGTTAACGCAAGGCATTGTAATCTTTACTGATGGTGTGATAAAGTTTCGATTTAGTTGTGGAGGTGTGACAAGTTGGCGAAAGTGTTTAGTGGTCGATTCAAATACGTTTTTTTACTCTCACAATTAACCGAGGTAGGCGCGGCGTCATGACGGTCATGGTCGATGTCTTCGTGCACTTACGATGGAATGGGTACAGTTAGTGTCTAACTACTTTTGACGCTGACTGTACTCGTATGATCATGTCCAGATTTCCAAAATTTGTTTTTGGGCAAAGTAATTATACTATCTTCATCTGCAAAGAGTTCGGTTATCGGTTTTTGGTCATATCTCTGGTTATACTTGACCAATTGCAATCAAACAAACGGCTGATTTTAAATCTGACTAAGACCTATCTAATATAAAAACCGCATCATAACCCGTTGAAACAGACAAGAATTTCAAAAAATATATTTTTGTCTTCAGAACCTTTCATTTAAAATAACCCACGTATTTAAAAAATATTTTTAATATACAGACAATCAATTTACAATTTTATAATAGTATAGATTTATTAATGAAAATGATATTCAACTACCTATTGGGCTAGTTTTATGTTTTAAAATGTTAATTATAATAACATATTATTATTATCCCTAATTTTCAACATTATTTAAAATCATCTACTTTTGACTCTGACTGTACGTGAACGTGACAATGGGTATGTAATATTCGCTCGCTTTAATGGGAGCCAATCTGTTAGTAACTATGTTGAAAGTTCATGGTTATTTTATTTCCGCGTCAATTTTCGTAATCGGTTGTTTTTTTTGCTCAACTTTCAGCTTTTGTGACAAAAATTTCGAATCTGGTGTACTTAGGCGTACAACGTCTGACAATTCTGACGTCATAATTTTGTTTAACGAGTTGCAAAGCAATTTGTCTGTTCAATTTTATACTCTACAATTGAAAATAATAGCGCTTTAAGTTGTGCACCAAATCATTTACTTTTTTTTTGTTAAGGTTCTTGTTAATTTCTAAATGATAAAATTGTTATGCGATTTGGCTTGGATACCTACTTGTCGTCACGTAACTTGAGCATACATTTTTTTTGATATTTTATTGCTGCTGTTTTAGGCCATGATATTTCTTTACAATTTTTTGTGATAATAAGGTTCAGTGAAAAATAGGAATATAAAATTATATAAAAGACTTGACAAGTGAAACTTGAAGCTGCAAGATGACTGTTGTAATCAAATGGAATGTTTTAAGTAATGCTGTAATATTAATAACAGATGTTATTAAAGTTGCATACATTTTATTTAGAGTCGGTTGCGCGGCGTGGTTGTTTTTTAGGCTAGAAAGAACTCTACGAATTTATCATCTGAAGCTATCATCTACATATTCACTTATTTTTAATTAGGTACATAATTTTATGTACTTTCACGCGGAGCTCATGGCTAAGTGGTAACCGAGTAGGTTAACACATTGCAAAGTTAAGCAATATTAACCAGGTCAGTGGTAGGATGGATGACCATTCTTAACAAATTGAGACCACTCCGTGCCTCGGAGCACGTAATTACTATGTCCCGCGTGTCATACGGACACCTATGGCAGCGGTTACGGGAATATGGAGCCCTAAAAAGTCCGACAAGTGGTCTAACTACAGATTTTTGATATCGCCAATGGGTTGTGGAGGTCAGATGGCAGTCGCTGCACGGAAAATATCGATTGTGGAATCGCCTTCCTCATTCTGTTAGAGATAGTCCTTCATTAGACGTTTTCAAGAGAAGAATTAAAGAGCATTTTCTCTCTCAATCATACTAATATATTATGTATGTTTATGTATTTATATTATAGTAATATATATCTATATTTTATATTCTATTTATAGTATGTACAGTGTATGTAGGTTTATATTATTGTATACTTAAAAGTATACACTTAGTTTAGGATAGGTATATATGACATTATATGTATTTAGTCATAGGTAGTTTATTTTCCTCTTTATAATTTTCAATTTATTGTACATTTCCATTTACCCTCCAAAGTATCTCTTTCCTCTATCACTAAAGGTTTGCTGGAAGAAAACCCATTTTAGTGGTTAAGCTCGCCTTTGTACATTAATTTTAAATTGTACTAATTATATTGTATTGTGTTTCTTGTATTTTTGTACAATAAAGAATTAAGAATTAAGAAGTTTGGCAGTTTCGTAGTTAGATCGAAAAGCCGACCCCACTGAGTTGGGAAAACGCTTGGGGAATGATGATGTCCTCTTTCACATAATAGACCCCCTTTTTTTTTACGTGCGGAAATCCCTTCGGATACCCCCCCGCCGGCCAGCGGGGGCGGTTATGTCGTGCATCGACTAAAACCGCACGGTGTCCTGCCCAAGTGTCCATTGCCGGGCACCTCGGGTAACCCCTTGAAAGGAACCCCAGGGTTACCCGCGGACCTTGGCCGCCAGCGCGGCCTCGCCTGGTGGGGTCGGGTTTTATCCCGCGTCGGTTATAATTGCCCCTATAACGTATCTATTCTTGCAACTTCACAGTAGTGTTGAAGTTTCTAGCTTAGAACTTAACTTAGCATTCTTAAACCCTTCCATAATCATCAGTTCTGTTGTATCTACTCGTAGTTGTTCGCTTCACAAATCAGTGATTATTAACCACTTTCTCTGCGTTGCTAACGAGCCCTAACATCGTTGAACATCGATAAGTCTATGTCACTGAACCATTATTTAATCATAGTGCATTACCTTCTCGAATCAAAAATGATACAATTGATTTCGGAACCTTTTAAAATTGGAATTTTTGACTATTAATTTATTTATTTCACACACTCAAAATTATTATGAAAAATGATATTGTCGCGAATGTCACGCATTGAAATAAAACTATTTTTTAACGGATTCTATCGCGTTCTATTTGATGTTATTTTATATTTTACATTGAACATGTTTCGGTGGCTTTGCAGCAGCCATGGTCACGGCTATTATGAAAAATTTTATACAAAAATAATGGTAGAAAAACTCAAAGATATTAAGGGTTAAGTCATTGCTTCCCAAAATAGAGCCAAAATAGAGGCTCTGTGTTATGGGGTAAGTATTTTGAAATTGCTACTCCAAGTTAATATATTACCTACCTAATAGCAAACCTTGGCTTGAATGAAAAAAATAATAACATCCGCAATAGCATTATCCCGTAAAGTTTAGTCAACGCGTTAATGACCGGCATTTTCATTACTAACGTAGCAATATTAGCAATGAAAGTGCCAAAAATTATGAAAGATTAACTTTTATACCTAAAAACCTGTATGGGGCCCTAACAAGTTCCTCGGTGCCCAAGCCAACCTCACCTGCTAACTGGCACATCTGTAGATTGACAGACGAGGCTCTGGCACAGGATTACCTTTCGGGGATGGGGGGGTTAGTATGTCAGATCGCGAATTCGTATGAGTATAATTCCCGTTAACTTGTGATAAATTACTATGACACCTTAAGCCTGAATTATACAGAAAAGGCAAGAGGCATAAGGCGAGCTTAAGGCATACTTACGGCGTGACACGTTTACGTCGTGACTCATACAGAAAAGTGATGTATTAGTGCTCATACTGACCAAGAGGCCTTTTTTGTGTAATTTACATAGCGTCGCTTTCGTACAGTTTGTATGAAAACGTTTAGAAGCGCTCGCTGTAAACTTGCCTTACGCCTTTTCTGTATAATTCACGTCACAGACTCCAAATCAACTAGCTGTGCCCCCGACTTCCTACACGTGCCTCAAACACGTTCCGCTCGGGACTGATTGACTCTCTGAACGCTTCATATAGGTAGAAAACGTGGATATTTTGAATTTTCGAGGTATAATTCAGAATTTATGTAAACTGTGGTAACAGTTTTTCACCGTCCTTTCGACGACATTCGTTTTGGTATAATTTTTATTTTCCTAACTCACACACAACTGCCATAAAACTATAAACCATTTTGGGTTAGACCAATCTTTGCGACCAATTTCTCGAGAAAGTAAAAGTCATCGTGTATCGAATAACCGAAAGAACTAGTTCAAAATGTGTAGAATAACATATAATTATTATATTCAGAATCGTCGGCCGTCTCCAAAATATCTAAAACACCGTTTCTCAGGGACCCTCGCCTTAAATACCGGACACCTAATCATAATATTTAATTATGTATCTATTTCCTATATCGTCTTATCCTATATGTCGCACCTACCAGTATGCAGAACTCCTGTAGTTCCAAACTGCAACTAGCTGAACTGCGATGCGGGAGGGTTTAAGTGCTCGAAAACGCAGTTTGATAGATTAAATACTACCCTGCTTTTAGTTCTGTAATGCAGTTGTAAGGCTTTACAAACGTAATAGAAGCGTTATGGATATGAATTCCTACGTCTACTCAGACTACAATTTGGCTTTTAGGTTTAACAGACAAACTCAATAACATAGAAATAATATAATTATTTTTGTGCACGGCAAGGACTTCAATGTGATCGAGCGAAGACTAGAGAAGGGTTAAAATGATAATTTCTACTATTAGGAGATCGCCTTGGGAGCGAACAAGCGAGCTAGTGGGCACCACATCGATACGCATAGATATAGGTTAGAAGGGTGTAGGGCACGCCGCAATAGCGGCGGTAAGGCCCATCATGGAGGATTGGCTAGAGAGGCGACACGGAAGCCTCTCGTACCGACTGACGCAGGTGGTCTCCGGGAAGGGGTGCTTCGGGGACCACCTGCATCGGATCAGGAAGGAGCCAACGCCTGAGTGTCATCACTGTGACGCGAGCGAGGAGTCAGCGGCTGCACACGCTGGCGGACAGCCCGGCGTGGGAGGCGCTGAGGCGTGACCTCGTGGCAGCCATCGGGGTGGGAGTCCTCTCGCTCGGCAGCATGATTGCGGCAATGGTGCGGAGCGCGAGCGCGTGGGCCGCCGCCACCTCCTTCTGCAAGCATGTGATGCTCGCGAAGGAGATGGCGGAGCGCGCCCGGGAGAGGTTCAGAACTCTCCCGGCCCGCCGAGCCCGCAACATGCTCGCCGCGCGTCGCAGGCGACTCAGGCGCCGGAGGTCGCTCAACGACCTCCGTCCTCCATGAGCGCAGGCCTGGGGGTGGCAGGTGAGGCCGCCTGTCACCCCAGCAGAAGCAGGCCGGGATGGTGGGGCGACTAGCGCCCCTCCCCCAAACCGGGGCAAGACGGGGCCACCGTGGTTCCCAAATCCGAGGGGGCAATCTCGAAACCGGAGATGGCCCAGGGTCATTCGGGGTGCGAGGGATATGCTCTATGGGCAACCTTACACCCCGGCGTCTGCAGATCCGAGACGGCGTGCGGTTTTAGTCGGTTCCAGCCCGACATAACCGCCCCCGCTGGCCGGCGGGGAGGTATCCGAAGGGATTTCCGCACGAAAAAAAAAAAAAGGTTAGAAGGGTTTGGCGGAGGTTTCGCAGTGACCGCCTTTTGTGTTAGGTTACTTGTGATAATGTACAAAGAAATAGGGCTTTATCGACATCTCTCATTAATTATTATTCATAAGATAGAAAATTATCTATACCAGACATTTGAGTAGAGGTAGCATTTATATTATAAAATCTTAAATACTACACCGGAAACCATACCCGAATTCAGATCGTTTGCTACTCTGAATAGTGGAATGGTTTAAAGTTACTGTTTGTCAATTATTGCTTTGAACCCCTTCCGCAGATCAGAAGTACTGGAGCTCTGAATACTGGTAGGTTCTCCATATATACGCGGCGTTCTACCACAACAGCGGTAATAGAAAGTGTAGCTTTTTATGTCAACGGCTAACTAATAATTGAAATGTACTGTAATTGACTATAATTTAACATAAAGTAAAGACTGAGTCATTGTAGAAATAAGTAAATCTGAGTGCTCTGGTATAGAAGTCACTTTCTAAAACGCTTTAGGCGTGGATATTCAGTATTCGCATTATCAACAAAAAGTGCAGTTTATACAGTAAATGGCTTTCAGAATCGTGAAATTAATTTTGAAGTTCATATAGAAATCCTACAACCTATATCCCAATTTAAAATCTTCTGGGTAAGTTTTCAAATTTTTCCTCATATAAAAATATAATTTGGACGCTAACGAAGTTTTTAAAATAAAAAAAATAGCTATAGGTAGGTAGTGTGCCCAATTTTCATTCATGCAAAAGGTTTGTATGAAAGAAAATTGACAATAATGAACAACAAAAATAAATCAACCAAATCGGTTCGACCTGTTCTACAGTGATGCATTCACAAACATCGGTGACAATCGATTTTCATTTATATAGTTGAAATTATATAACGTTCACTAGCTGCGCCTCGCGGCATCACCCGACGCATGCTCGCCGCCGTGGCACCCATTTATCCCATATTATAACGCTCGTAATTTATTAGTTCTACAATAATGTAGGGAAATCTACCCGATTTGTTGTCACTTATGATTATTGCTCCGCTCTCCTGGGTAGTAGCGTGATGATATGTAGCCTATAACCTTCCCCGATAGATGGGCTATCTAATACAAAAATAATTTATCAATTCGAAGCAGTAGTTCGTGAGATTATAGTGTTCAACCAAACAAAGAAACAAAATCTTCAGCTTTATAATATTAATATATACTTGGTATAGATTGATTTTAATGCATGTCTTACGTTAGTCAAATATTTCAAAGACATTCTATATTTAAATCACAACTTAACAACTTATGCACCTTAGTAAACTTACCATCAAATGTCTGGGTGTGTGTCTGTCTGTGGTATCGTAGCTCCCGAAAGGATGAACCGATTTTGATTTCGTTTTTTTTTGTTTTAAAAACAGAATTAGTTGGGAGTGTTCTTAGCTATGTCGGTTTTTTTTTAATTTTTAGGGTTCCGTACCTTAAAAGGTAAAAAAGGAACCCTTATAAGATCACTCTCTTATCCGTCTGTCCTTCTGTTCGTGTGTCACCACCGATTTTCTCAGATTTGGGTGAACCTTGAAAAGTTGAAAATTAAAGTAAATTTTGGTACTTACAAGTAATAATAATAATAATAATAATTTGGTCCGGACACTGCTGACCACATTCCGAATGCACCATCCACGTTCATCAGTAATGAGGTTGTATATCCCGCGGAAATTGGGCGGTCGTGGTTTTTTAAAAGCCAAGACCCTTCATAACCGCGAGATATACAACCTTAGAGAATATTTCCTACGTGTAGATTCCGATATGCATCGCGATGTGGTCGCAGTGGACAATGGCCTAACCCCTCTCGCGTTGGCTAAAGAGAACTGGCGCAAACCTGTAGTACTTGGTACTGCTGATCGCAGGGAAGTATGGAAGGGCAAAGAGCTACACGGACGCTTTTATCGGGCCTTAAATGGGCCCGATAAAGATTTAAAAGCGTCTGTATCTTGGCTACGGTTCGGTGATCTTTTTGGAGAAACCGAAGGTTTTATCTTTGCAATTACGGACGAAGTTGTAATGACGAACAACTACCGGAAGTATATTCTGAAGGACGGTACGGTTGACATCTGTCGGGCATGTCATCGCCCCGGAGAATCACTCACACATTATTTCCGGTTGTTCTCGTTTTGCCAACGGCGAGTACTTGCACAGACATAACCAAGTGGCCAGGATTGTACATCAGCAACTTGCCCTTAAATACAATCTTGTGACTTCGGAGCTGCCATACTACAAGTATGTGCCCGACCCAGTTCTCGAAAACGGTCGTGTCACATTGTCACTATATGACAGGACTACTGTTGCCAATAAGCCTGATATAGTGATAATGGATCGATTAGAGCGTCGTGCAATGATAGTTGATATCACTGTCCCCCTTGACGAGAATCTCATGAAGGCAGAAAAAGAAAAACAAATAAAATATTTGGACCTGGCCAATGAGATTGTCGACATGTGGGATGTGGACTCAGCTATTATTGTACCGATAGTCGTGTCAGCACATGGACTCATCGCCAAGAGCCTCGATCAACACCTTATGAGGCTCTCGTTAGGCAGCTGGCTCAGAGGCCTGATGCAGAAGGCCGTTCTGCTAGGCACGGCACGCATAGTGAGGAAGTTCCTCTCCCTGGAGCCGTAACCACCGGCAGCTTGGTCCCTGTACCCGATGCCGGTGGAGCACTGTTTTTATATTTTAAAATATATTTGTATTTTTTTTATATATATATTTAAAAATGTAATTATATGTATTTAAAAGTTAATAAAGAGGAATAATAATTTAATTTATTGGTTTCAAATGAACATATACATAACCGTGTTAGATGCATACAGAAAACATAGCAAAATAATAATAATTTAAGTACAAGCCAATAATTCTCTGAACCCCACACTAGGATACCCTGTGTCGTGGAGTTCATATTCTTCTCTTCCCAGGTAAGTTATTTTAAAAACACGTGCGAGTTGGAGTCGTGCCACCCTTCAGGCACTAGTCCAACTCGCACTTCGTTGGTTTATTAATAGAACAATAAATTTGAGTTTCGCAAGTCCATGTTCTGTTAGTCTGTAATAATTAATTTAGGCTGTTAGAGATTCCATTGAGTTCATAAATATAACTCCCATTTTAGTTCCATTGTGACAGCCACCAAGTTCGCCGAGCTATAAATTCATTGTGCCGATTGTTACAAATTCCGCGTAGAATGAATGCCATTTGAAACGAGAAATATTTATACCCCGACAAATAAATACTTCACGGAAACATGCATAAATTACTATTGTAGAAGAATAACGTAAGTACATACATTATAATGTAAGAAACGGAAATCGGTAAGTATCGCTGTTATATAAGAATAAGAGTTTAGTATAGTGGCCGGCAAACTTCGTGAGAATGTACACTAACCTGCGCAGAACGCGTTTATTTTTTTAAAGAACATTAGTAGCCGAAATTACTAATATTCCTCCTAACCCCTCCAGCTAAGCTAAATTGCTTGTGTTAGGAGTGGGTTCACGTCGGTAGTGTAATGGGGATTCAAATCCGGGACCTCTCGATCGTAGGGTCGACTCCTTAACCGCTAAGCTACCGATGCTTTTAGCTCTCTTTGTTTTATTAAGCGCGGGGTGCGACGGCGGAGGCACACCACTTAACCAATCATAGATTATTTTAAACTACTAACGGGCTCCAAGGGGTCGCATCATTGGTCAATCAGTCCTTTTATTGGTATTGAGAGGGGGGGGGGGGGTCAGGTAGTGGACATGTGCAAACTTTTTTTGATGTTTGTTCAGGAAGTTTGCCGGTAACTATAATCATCATCATCCGAGCCTGTTCCCGACTCAGTTGGGGCGAGTTTCAGTCTATTTACCAGGCCGAACTTCGATATTTTCTACCCCGGGCTCTGAGGTGAGAGGAATTAGTTCCTCTCACTTCAGAGATGATGAAGATGATGATTATGATTTAACTAAATCATAATGTTCCCGGTTGAGTAGCCTAGTCGAGCAAGTAGTTTTTTTGAAGTTCGTTTCTCATCTAGGTATTTTAACATTCAGGCGCCGGAGGTCGCTTAACGACCTCCGTCCTCCATGAGCGCAGGTCTGGGGGCAGCAGAAGCAGGCCGGGACTGTGGGGCGACTAGCGCCCCTCCCCCAAACCAGGGCAAGACAGGGACACCGAGGTTCCCAAAACCGAAGGGGGCATCTCGAATCCGGAGATGGATCAGGGTCAGTCGAGGTGCGATTGATATGCTCTATGGGCAACCATACACCCCGGCGTCTGTAGACCCGAGACGGCGTGCGGTTTTAGTCGGTTCAAGCCCGACATAAGCCCGGCGGGGGGTATCCGAAGGGATTTCCGCACGAAAAAAAAGGTGTTTTAACATTTTCTAATATGCTGTGTCTTGGGAAAAGTTTCGTTATAATTAAACTTTTGATGATGATGATGATGACGGCATCTGTGGCGTAGCGGTATACACTCGACTGCTACGACAGGGGCGCGGGTTCGATTCCCGCTCTGTGCAAATATTTGTATGCATGAATATGTCTATTTACATTACACTGGGTCTTCCTATGTATAGTATGTATGTATTTAGAAATAAAAGTGTATAAGTATGTTTATCCGCATTCTGGAACCCATAACACAAGCTAGTTAAACTATGCTTACTTTGGACTAGAAAGCGCTGTGTAGATGTCGTAGTATTTATTTTTAAATAAATGTTTAATTACATAATATTTTAAAATAGTTTAAATGAATAAATAATCGTTATAGAAGCGTATAATACGCTCATGAAATAATTGCTAAGCTTGGGAAGTTGGTTATTATCAACAATTACAAGATTGTTTATGAGCTGTTAATGTGTATGTAATATAATTTTAAAATAAACAATTTAAATATTCAACAACATTTAAATTACTAATATACTACTTCCGTTTCCTCAACATAAAACAGTATACTTAGTTGGGTTCGACTTTTTAATCTACCTAGGAAACGGCCGAGCTTGTATATTTTCTCTCTCTTGTAAAAAATCTCTGATCTGATCTCCACAACCCTTACGGCCGGTTTCAATAATCCATCTATCCTTTACCAGCAGTTAAAATAGCTAACATTAGCATCTTTATTTTTTTTATTTTTTTTTCGTGCGGAAATCCCGGAAATTCGGATACCCCCCCGTCGGCCAGCGGGGGCGGTTATGTCGGGCTTGAACCGACTAAAACCGCACGCCGTCTCGGGTCTTCAGACGCCGGGGTGTAAGGTTACCCATAGAGCATATCCCTCGCACCCCGACGGCTGCCACGAGGTCACGCCTCGGCGCCTCCCACGCGGGGTAGTCCGCCAGCGTGTGCAGCCCTGAGTCCTCGCTCGCGTCACAGTGATGACACTCAGGCGTTGGCTCCTTCCTGATCCGATGCAGGTGGTCCCCGAAGCACCCCTTCCCGGAGATCACCTGCGTCAGTCGGTACGAGAGGCTTCCGTGTCGCCTCTCTAGCCAATCCTCCATGATGGGCCTTACCGCCGTTATTGCGGCGTGCCCTACCATTAGTATCTATCGGGGATTTTTTCTGTTTCAATAAACAAAGATAAAAAGAAAATGACTTTGATAATATTGAAACCGCAGTTACAGAGAGATTAATGTTGACTGTTTATCTGGGATAGCTATCTACCTTTAACTGTAGGTAGATTATTGAGACTGGCCGTTAGTGATATATCGAAGGTAGACAAGGTTGTCGAACTTTTTAGGGCCCCAAATACCCGTAACGAATGCAACTGAAGTTTTTTTTTTTTTTTTTTTGTTGTATGGAAACCGGGACTGACGGCACAACGTGCTCTCCGAGGCACTAAGTGGTTTCAATGTGTTAAAAATGGTCATAATCAAATTGACCTGGCTACTTGCTTAGGCGCCGGTAGCTTAAGTCCGTTTTACAATCGAGAGGTTCCGGGTTCGAATCCTGGCTATTACACTAGCGACGTGAACCCACTCCTAACGCAAGTAATATAGCTTAGCTGGAGGGGTTAACGGGAATACTAGTAATTTCGGTTACTAGAATCTTTTTTTTCGTGCGGAAATCCCTTCTGACACCTCGACCGCCGGCCAGCCGGGCCGGTTATGTCGGGCTTGAACCGACTAAAACCGCACGCCGTCTCGGGTCTACAGACGCCGGGGGGTAAGGTCCCCCGACTGACCCTGGGCCATCTCCGGTTTCGAGACGGCCACCTCGGGTTTGGGAACCACGGGGTCCCGTCCCGTCTTGCCCCGGTTTGGGGGAGAGGCGCTAGTCACCCCGCCGTCCCGGCCTGCTTCTGCTGGGGTGACAGGCGGCCTCACCTGCCACCCCCAGGCCTGTGCTCTCATGGAGGACGGAGGTCGTTAAGCGACCTCGCTCGCGTCGCAGTGATGGCAATCAGGCGTTGGTTCCTTCCTGATCCGATGCAGGTGGTCCCCGAAGCTCCCCTTACCGGAGATCCCCTGCGTCAGTCGGTACGAGAGGCTTCCGTGTCGCCTCTCTAGCCAATCCTCCATGATGGGCCTTACCGCCGCTATTGCGGCGTGCCCTGCGCTTGGTCGCCCAAATCGTTCCTTCCACTCCATCACGATGGCCTGGCGAAGCTAGGACTGCACGGCCTCGGTTACTAGTATCTACAATAAAAAACAAAACAATGTACTAACTTTCGTGCTACCACGAGCCACTCCATACAACATAATATTACTGTTCGTATTGTATTTTCATTCACATCTACTTCAGCATTCAAAACGTTCTGTACAAACGCAAATATTAATTAGTGAAACCAAACATACATAAACATTTCAATGTTGGAAGATTTAACCAGCTGTAATTATTTGCACGAAATCACAAAATAGCCGGTTCCGCCCAACCTACTTCCACTTGCCTCTCAAATTAGCACTAGGGCGACTAGGGCTTAATATAAGGTAATTTTAAAATAACATTAATGAATACTTATGTATTGTGTATGGGGACAGACACATCTTCGTGGTCACCAATTTAAATAGACAATACTCAATCATATAAATATTCACACTCAGATGAAAAACGAATCCGCAATGTCTGACGGCGTAATCTAACAGTCTACCGTTAATTAATAATCACTATATATTATAAAAACAAAGTCCTCTGCCACGTCTGTCGGTCTGTCTGTTCGCAGTAAACTCAAAAACTACTGCACCGATTTTCATACTGTTTTCACCAATGGATAGAGTAGTTCTTGAGGAAGGTTTTAGTGTATAATTTGTAAAGTTTTTGTATACATTGGCTAAAATAGAATGATATTTTTGATGGTGTCGGACGAAAATACCGCCGTCTGGGAGCTTTCAACGAAAGTGCTGCCTAAACCCTTTGAGATATAACAAAATGATGTATCGTGGAATTGTGTATCTTATATAGGTTGTGGTGGTGGAATAGGGTCCCATGCATAGCGGGAACGGTATCAGAATTCCACGCGGGTGGAACCGCGGGTAACAGCTAGTAGTGTTATAAATAAAGCGAGATCCTTTGCACTTTCCCCTTCTGATAAATGAGATAAAGGCTGTTATATAAAGCTGCTCACATTATAATACCGGTTCCAGGCGCTTTAGAATGAAAGACTGAGGACACTGACATTGTGTCTGTGTGAAATAAGTTGATTAGTGTCTAAGCTAGGCTTGATACCTACTTATTTTCTTCACTGCCAGTACAATATATACAGATTACAGAACAAAGTAGGGGTTTTAGACGGCCTTTCCAACATCCAGCATCTGCTAAACAAAGGATGAGGCTCAGACGAGAGTCGCTTCCAGAAAAGTGAACATACCAAGCAAAAAATTATATTAACAGTAAAAAAACAAAACAAAGACACTCCTTACTAATTCACCTTCCAAATGAAATAAACAATATCAAAATTAGTTCATCCTTCAAACAAACTTATAACAGCCTGTCGTTTTTGAGTCATGGGTTAAATCTGTCGTAAGTTTGTTTGCAATTGGTTAAGTAAAACCAGAGATATGACCATCAACCATAACTGTACCTGACCTCCACGCAGGCGGAGCCGCGGGCATCAGCTAGTTATAAATATAGAGGTAACTTAACTTTACTTAAATTTATCTAATGAGATGTCTAACAAAAACGACTAAAAAATCAAAGTACAAGAATTGTGTACTTTTTTTTTTTTTTTTCGTGCGGAAATATTCTATATTCTACGACATTCTACACAGCGCTTTCTAGACCCAAAGTAAGCATAGTTTAACTAGCTTGTGTTACGGGTTCCAGAATGCGGGATAAACATACTTATATACTTTTTTTTTTGTAAATACATACATATTATATATAGAAACACCCAGACCAATGCAAATAGACATATTCATGCATACAAATATTAGCACTGAGCGGGAATCGAACCCGCGCCCCTGTCGTAGCAGTGAAATGCACTACCGCTACGCCACAGAGGCCGTCAATACTGAATTGTATGGCAGTTGATGTCTTTTCTGTTCATAATAAAGGTTTTTCAAAATTTCGCTACTAAGGGGGTAAAATGGTGGATGAACGTTTGTAGCGTCATTTTCAAAGTAGGAAGTACGAAGTTTTCCTGCTTTTGGTTAGAAAAATCCGTTCCCGCAGGTAAAACCAGCAAATAGCCGGCCAGCGGGGGCGGTTATGTCGGGCTTGAACCGACTAAAACCGCACGCCGTCTCGGATCTACAGACCAGTGTAAGGTTGCCCATAGAGCATATCCCTCGCACCCCGACTGACCCTGGGCCATCTCCGGTTTCGAGATGGTCCCCTCGGGTTTGGGAACCACGGTGATACCTATTTGTGAACTCATCAACCTTGGGTTGTCAAAGTTAATTATGTCCTAACACTGACTTACTGAAATTTGTTATACATTTAATTCTATTTAAACTTGAGGTTTATCATATATAATTTAGAATATTGGAATTCGGTATTCAGTGTTATTTCAATCGAAGTCTAAAAATGTCTTATAGGCAGGAATTAGACAGTCAAAATTTATCGCTATTTTCTCAAAAGGTATATCTCGCGATGCTGTCAATATTATTGATATCCATTGCGATTCGTCCCATATTGACCCCATCCAATCTCCATCCAATATCACGCTATTGGATGGTGATTGGATGGATTGACTATCTAATACCTACCATATACTGTAGCTGTACCTTTTTTTTTTTTTCGAGCGGAAATCCCTTCGGATACCCCCCCCGCGTGCCAGCGGGGGCGGTTATGGTGGGCTTGAACCGACTAAAACCGCACGCCGTCTCGGGTCTACAGACGCCGGGGTGTAAGGTTGCCCATAGAGCATATCCCTCGCACCCCGACTGACCCTGGGCCATCTCCGGTTTCGAGATGGCCCCCTCGGGTTTGGGAACCACGGTGTCTTCGTCTTGCCCCGGTTTGGGGGAGGGGCGCTAGTCGCCCCACCGTCCCGGCCTGCTTCTGCTGGGGTGACAGGCGGCCTCACCTGTCACCCCCAGGCCTGCGCTCATGGAGGACAGAGGTCCCTTACTTAGAACTGAAACTCAAAAATATTTTTTTCATCGAAGTCATATGTGTGAGGTATCTATGGATAGCTCTTCAAAAATGATATTGAGGTTTCTAATATCATTTTTTCTAAACTGTAAGATTGCGCGAGAGATACTTCCAAAGTGGTAAAATGTGTGTCCTCCTGTAACTTCTAACATAAGAGAACGATAAAACTAAAAAAAATATATGATGTACATTACCATGTTAACTTCCAACGATAATTGTTTTGAACGAGATCTAGTAAGTAGTTTTTTTTAATACGTCATAAATCGTAAACCGCAATTTACCTTTCATTCAATCAACTCAAATATAAAAATAAAAAAAAAACATTATTATGTTACTTGCTGCTACGGAACCCTTAAAATGGGCGAGTCCGACTCGCACTTGGCCGCTTTTTCTATACAATTGAAGTAGCAAATTTCAACAGATTATAAGAATTCATTTTGCCTACTTATTATATTACTAACAACGCGGGGAAAGTGGGCTCGAATTTTTTGAATATCTTGTAGATCTTAAACTAGGTTGCGAAATGTTGAGTTGATGTCCGCGAATACGAGACCAAGTACTCAATTTCGGTCCATCACACAAGTTGACCTACTAGCCATTTTCGTCAATAACTAAGGGAGGGTACAGGAGAAGCCGATGGGACTTCGGACCTCATCTCCGAAGTCTGGTCCCGAAACTGAGGGGGGCTGCGGCCACGCTATCGCGGCTGATGCCCAACGTTAAGGGACCCAACGCCCCCACTAGGAGACTGTACCTGGGGATCGTGCGAAGCATGGCCCTGTACGGGGCCCCAGTATGGGCGGAGACTCTGGCGGCCCGCAACGTGGCTGTATTAAACAGCCCGTTAAAAGTGATGGCCGTCAGAGTCATCAGGGGGTATCGCACGATCTCCGTCGAGGCGGCATGTCTCCTAGCCGGGACCCCTCTATGGGACCTGGAAGCGAGAGCCCTTGCGCTGCTGTACCAGTGGCGCAAGGAGGCGCTGGAGCGGGGCCATAGGCCGGAGCCCCGAGAAATCAGGGCTCAGCGGTTCCTGCTCCGCCAGGAACTCATGGAGACATGGAGGGTGCGACTTGAGCACCCAAGGTGGGGGGAATTCACCATTGCGGCGGTGAGACCGATCATGAAGGAGTGGTTGGAGAGGGACCATGGGGACCTCTCCTACTGAATGTGCCAGATGGTTACCGGACACGGGTGTTTCGGTAAGTATCTGTGGCGCATCCACCGGGAGACAACGCCGCAGTGCCAGCACTGCGAGGATCCTGGCGAAGACACGGCGCTCCACACGTTGGTGGAGTGCCCTGCGTGGGCGAGTCAACGCCGGGATCTCGTTGCGGCGTGGACGTTCTCTCGTTGGAGACCATGGTGAGGGCCGTGGTCTCTGACGGCAGCAAGTGGCACGCCGCCGCCTCTTTCTGCGAGCAGGTAATGCGCGCGAAAGAGACGGCGGACAGGGAGCGGGAGAGAATCCTGCCCCCCGAGTTTCGCAGTCTGCGGCGAGGACGCCGCAGACTCATCTACGCCCGGGACTACCGACCTCCATGATCGGGGCCTGAGGACGGCAGTTGGCCGACTCGCCTTCCTTACAGAAGCAGGCCGTGGCGGAGGCGTGTGAACTCACCGAAGCGGGATAAAACCCGACCCCACCAGGCGAGGCCGCGGTGGCGGCCGAAGTCCGCCGGCAACCCTGGGGCTATCCTTTCGAGGGCTTACCCGGGGTACCCGGCAACGGACACTTGGGGAGGACACCGTGCGGTTTTAGTCGAGACACGACATAACCACCCCCGCTGGCCAGAGGGGGGTATCCGAAGGGATTTCCGCACGTAAAGAAAAAAAAAAAAAGGGTACAGGAGAAATTTCACGTTCTCCGTGCACCCACTGTACTTTGGCTGGAAATATATTTTTATTGCTAGATAGTATTTAGGGTTCCGTACCCAAAGGGTAAAACGGGACCCTATTACTAAGACTCCGCTGTCCGTCCGTCTGAGCGTCTGTCACCAGGCTGTATCTCATAAACCGTGATAGTTAAAGAGTTGAATACATTGCCGATATGACAACAAAATATTGAAAAACAGAATAAAATAAATATTTAGGGGGGCTCCCGTACAACATACGTGATTTTTGTTTGTTTGTATTTGCACGATATTGATAACGGCAACAGGTAGACGCTTGAAATATTCACAGTATATTTAGTAATACCTTGTTTCTTTTTTATTCGTGCGGAAGTCCCCTCGGGTACCCCCCGCCGGCCAGCGGGGGCGGGGAGGTCGCGCCGTATCGGGTCTTCAGACACCAGGGAATATTTAGTAATACGTATATTCACTTTAAAAATAAATAATTAAATTAAAAAAAGCAAATATTTGAGGGGGGCTCAAATAAAACAAACGTGATATTTTGCCGTTTATATAGACAATGGTACTGAACCCTGCGTGCGCGAGTCCGACTCGCACTTGGCACGTTTTTATTATCACTACATAGTATAAAACAAAGTCGCTTTCTCTGTCCCTATGTCCCTATATCCCTATGTATGCTTAAATCTTTAAAACTACGCAACGGATTTTGATGCGGTTTTTTTTAATAGATAGAGTGATTGAAGAGGAAGGTTTATATGTATAATAACATCCATTGCACCCGGGGCGAAGCCGGGGCGGGTCGCTAGTAAGATATAATCCGATGTAATAATCGTAGCGCCTTTGCTTTCTGTAAGCAGGCGTGAATAAAAATATATCAAGGCCGTCAAACTACCGCCAACCACCATTTTAGAAAACATACTTTCTGGACAAAGTGCAAGGCGGGGGTGTTGTAACTACATAGACTACACATTAAGAAAAACTCCGAGCATGTGTTATTAAACATAAAATGTTTTAAATTTATAATAATAATCTCTCCGTGCCCTCATTCTCCGTGAAGTAGATGTGGGAAAGTTTACGAAAAATACCTCTGCCATTTTAAAGGTCTATCAGATAAACCGTAGGTGTGTTTGTAAATTTTAGTTTAATAAAAAAACAATATATTAAAGGAGTGTACGGCCATTTTATATTATGAAGCAACTCTCGTTTCTATTATGCAAAGGTCATCTGATATTCTGTATTGGGTTTTTGTATGAATATTTGTGTATTTTATACAGTCTTCGCACACAATTTTCATACGAGACCCTTGAGAAGTTAAAAGACCTTCTTTTCCATCAATTTGAAGAATTACTGAGAACGTTTTCAAAGAAAATGGGATTGTTACATTTGCTTCGAAATTACTTTCTAACATTGTTTCCTCGGATGAGGAGTTAATGAGTTGATTACCAAAAGCCTCTAAATAATAAAGCCTTAAAAAGAAAAGTTTTATTAATATTCTACGTGTTGGAATAATTTACAAGCTCCACTAGTGATATTATTTTTTTCCTTTCTCCTAGCCTTATCCCATATTATCTCGGCTGGCCTCTCCTCGCCATCCGCCATATGCTTCAGTTTTGGGTCAGTGCTTCTTTTATTGTTATATAATATTATTTTCTATCAATTGAATGAATGAATGATTTGAACCAACAATGATATTTGTCGCAATAATTGAAATTATAATATTAATAAACTTCCTAGTGGTCTGTAGGTTAATCTACACATTTTACGTATATGTGTTTATTAAATGAATACCTAGTAGTAAATCGTTTGTCTTCTACCTCGGAGGTCGCGGGTTATTTTTATTGATGGGGCTGTGTAGTATGGGAGTAGGGGTAGCAGGGATGTCATGCTAATGATCTTACTGCTATGTATGCCTACGATAAGTGGAGAAGGAAAAGCAGGAAAGCGAACCCTATTTCTTTTTTTATTCGTGCGGAAATCCCTTCGGATTCCCGGATACCCCCCCGCCGCTCAGCGGGGGCGGTTATGTCGGGCTTGAGCCGACTAAAACCGAACGCCGTCTGGGGTCTTAATACGCCGGGGTGTAAGGTTGCCCATGGAGCATATCCCTCGCACCCCAACGGACCCTGGGCCATCTCCAGTTTCGAGATGGCCCCCTCGGGCGGAAAGCGGACCTTGGGCTTCGAGGTGTAGGCCTCGGACGCAATCGGGACACAACGCTAAGATGAACATGAGCGCTGTCTAGTATATCGTTATTATATTTAATAAATATATGTGAATGTTATATCGTTTTTGTTCTTTTCGGACCAAAACCGCACGCCATCTCGGGTCACCAGATACCGGGGTGTAAAGTGGCCCATAAGGCACTTCCCATGCATTCCGACTGACCCAGGGCCATCTTCGATTTCGAGATGTACATGATGGATGGATAGGTGCTCATGGAAGACGGAGGTCGTTGAGCGACAGGAAGCTCTCTCGGACCCGCTTGCGCTCCGCACCGTCGCTGTGAGCAAGACGCCACTCCGACGGGTGGTCACGAGGGTTCACCTCGGCACCTCCCAAGCCGGGCAGTCCGCCAGCGTGTGCAGCCCTGAGTCCTCGCTTGCATCACAGTGATGGCACCCAGACTTAGGCTCCTTTCTGATCCGACACAGGTGGTTTCGGAGCACCTCTTCCCAGAGATCACCTGCATCATCCAGTACGAGAGGCTCCCGGGTCGTCTCCCCTCCATGACGGCCAGTCCTCCATTATGGGTCTTTGTGAATGTTATAACTAAGCTATTACTAATAACCAACTATTAAGTGATCTGTGCTAATACTTACAATAAACTGAAGAGGATAATGGTCTAGATGCCCTTAGGCCGTCCGTTGACTTATACCTTTTTTTTTTTTTTATCGTGCGGAAATCCCTTCGGATACCCCCCCGCGTGCCAGCGGGGGCGGTTATGTCGGGCTTGAACCGACTAAAACCGCACGCCGTCTCGGGTCTACAGACGCCGGGGTGTAAGGTTGCCCATAGAGCATATCCCTCGCACCCCGACTGACCCTGGGCCATCTCCGGTTTCGAGATGGCCCCCTCGGGTTTGGGAACCACGGTGTCCCCGTCTTGCCCCGGTTTGGGGGAGGGGCGCTAGTCGCCCCACCGTCCCGGCCTGCTTCTGCTGGGGTGACAGGTGGCCTCACCCGCCACCCCCAGGCCTGCGCTCATGGAGGACGGAGGTCGTTAAGCGACCTCCGGCGCCTGAGTTGCCTGCGACGCGCGGCGAGCAAGTTGCGGGCTCGGCGGACCGGGAGAGTTCTAAGTCTCTCCCGGGCGCGCTCCGCCACCTCTTTCGCGAGCATTACATGCTCGCAGAAGGAGGCGGCGGCGGCCCACGCGCTCGCGCTCCGCACCATTGCCGCAATCATGCTGCCGAGCGAGAGGACTCCCACCCCGATGGCTGCCACGAGGTCACGCCTCGGCGCCTCCCACGCCGGGCAGTCCGCCAGCGTGTGCAGCCCTGAGTCCTCGCTCGCGTCGCAGTGATGACACTCAGGCGTTGGCTCCTTCCTGATCCGATGCAGGTGGTCCCCGAAGCACCCCTTCCCTGAGATCACCTGCGTCAGTCGGTAGGAGAGGCTTCCGTGTCGCCTCTCCAGCCAATCCTCCATGATGGGCCTTACCGCCGCTATTGCGGCGTGCCCTCCGTTGACTTATACCTACGTGCGTACGCACGCGCGTGCTGTTTCGTGCAAGTACATACGCTGTGGATGGCCTTAGAGCCATATCTATACTAATATTATAAAGCTGAAGAGTGATGTATGTTTTTTTGAACGCGCTACTCTCAGGAACAACTGGTTCGAATTGAAAAAATATTTTTGTGCTAGATAGCCCATTTATCGAGGAAGTTTATAGGCTATATATCATCACGCTCTTATTCAGGAGAGCGGAACAGTAACCATAAATGTCACCAAATCGGGAAAATTTCCATACATTATTGTAGAACGGGCTGTTTGGGATAAATGGGTGCTCCGGGGGTGAAGTATACCACAGGTAAAGCCGCGGGGGACAGCTAGTGTTTTAATATACGTACTAGCAACCCGCCCTCGCTTCACTTCGGTTTATAAGGGTTTTTTTTAATTTATATTTTTTTTAATATTTAGGACACGTCAATTTGACTTCACCTCGCCTGATGGTAAGCTGAAGGTAAAGTCTCAGGAAAGAGGTTCACCATTACATACACGTACTATGTTAACAATGGTGGCACTCAGCTTGACAGCCTCATCAGAAGAGGATTGTCGTCGCAGCACCGCGTGACACCCACCGGTCCCACTAGTGCTGCGACCCCTGCCCGGCTATGCACTTGCTGACCCCTGAACGCAATCAAACCGAAATTGGATTACTATGGAGGGTTTTTCGCAATCGTGCACGGTGGTTCCCACCCGGCCGAACTTTGTGACAAATTTGTGTCATCAAATTTCTACCACCTGGTAAAAACTTCTTTTTAAACTCAAGCCATCGTAATTTACTTATGTCCATGGGGGATAATGTACTTTTCTAATGGTAAAAGAATTTTTACAGTAAATGCAGAGTATAATCCTCCTAATATTATCCAGACATACGAGTAGGTATATGATAAACAAACTCACAAAATGCAGCCTCTCTTTTAAATATCCTTATCCAGCGCAATTATAATTGTTATCATTAAAATAGTAGCGTTTAGTAGTAACCTACTTTAAAAATATTGATAATATACAATTATTAATAATTTCATGGATTAATTAAATGAATATGCGAGCAAATATTGGATACAAGGCGAACTACTTCGCCGATACAGACACTGCGTCACGCTATAAAAGTTTGCACAAATTATTATATGATAGAACAAGTTATATACCACGGTTTAAATATAAATATAAATATAAAAAAAAAAAATCTACGACATTCTACACAGCGCTTTCTAGACCCAAAGTAAGCATAGTTTAACTAGTTTGTGTTATGGGTCTCAGAATGCGGATAAACATACTTATATACTTTTTATTTTGTAAATACATACATATTATACATAGAAACACCCAGACCAATGCAAATATACATATTCATTCATACAAATATTTGCACTGAGCGGGAATCGAACCCGCGCCCCTGTCGTAGCACGACTGCTACGACAGGGGCGCTTCGAGGCGCTTCGAGGCGCTTCGACAAGCACTATATATAAATTTTATTTCACCCACCGTCATCATCATCCTCATAGCGGTTCAGCCAGTTGCATCCAAAGATTGCACTTTAGTGCTTGGGGTTCGCTTATTATTTTGATTAGTATATTGACTTTTCCGGTAGCGCCTGCCGTCAGACCTTCTAATCCCGAGAGGAATGATGGCGCCAGAGCTTCGTCCGTTGTTTACTAGATCCACCGACTAGCAGGTTAGGTAAGCTTGGGTGAATGCCGATACATTCCCACTATAAGGGACTGGTCGCGGGTTCAAGTCCCGTCTTGGATGTTTTCTTTTTCCGATTTGAATATATAGGAAAAGGTAGTATACTAATTGCTTCAATAATGATAAAGTCTGTTAATTATACTTTTATTTCAATAAATAAGGTCAGGTAAAAAATGGCGTAAACATATTTGCGAGGTCTATTTTAATCTTGCGAGGTTATAGAGTATAAATAAATCAAAATTACATATTTATACCTAGTAAGCATACATTTTTTGCAAATACTTACATATTATAGAAACACTCAGACCATTGCAAAAAGACATATCATACATAAAAATATTTGCATCGGCGAACCAGTGACTTCGGACATTTATAGAACAGCTTTACAGGTTGATGGAACGAAGCTTTCAATTCAACTGCAGCGCTTGTTACTTGAGCCATGCATGCCAAAGTAGGAAAAAAAAAGGTAAACAATGCCTGCTTAATAACTTTTACTACTAACTAAGCGATAATAGCGCTTTACGTAACGCACGCGATACTATTATTACGTACGTCATTCATTATTTTCTACAGTATATTTATATTTACTCCTAATATCGTGTGATATTTAAAAGAAAGCTAAGTTACTTTCATACTGAGCCGTGTTACGAATATGCGACAGGCTATGATGTAGATGACAGTCGTTTGTAAGATTAAAAAACTCCCGATCCAAATTTATTTATAGTTATTAATGTCGATCATATTGGCTTTCGAACAAAATAATCCTTATCAAAATCTGTTCGTTAGTTCGGGAGTTACGATGCCACAGACAGACACAGGCACGTCAAACTGATAATACGCCGTCGTTTTTGCGTCGGGGGTTAAAAAATACCAAGGAATCACTATTCATACGAAAGTTAATTATTGAGCTGAGCGAGCGAAGCTCTTATACGCGGCATAGCCGTTTGTTGGAAGCTGAACTCCTCCGTAACCACTAGCGTGATCTTGACCAAATTTACCACGGTGATAGTGTGGACTGAGAAGTGTCTTGAAGCGAGATGGTTCATGTCCGATGTACCATTGAGGAATAATCAACGAAAAACAGTTTCACGAGCGCGCGGCCTTAGATAAGCGCGCGACCGTAGTAAGATGTCCTATTTTCAAGTAAGAGTCCTGCTCGCTCAGCTCAATTTATTTCAGTCGCACCCTGCACTGAATTCCTAGTTTTATCTATATCTAAGTACCTAATATTAATAAGTGGAAAGATTTGTATTTTTGTATGTTTGGAACGAATAATCTCAAAATATACGGAACCAATTTTTTTTTTTTTTCACAATGAGCATACTACTATCCTTGAGGGACATAGGCTACTTTTTATCCCCATATTCCCACAGGATCAGGATTTATGCAGATGAAACCGCGGGGCGTTCTCGGTGGGGTGGAAATATCAAAATAAATTCAGTATTGTGATTAACGTGGTACTGGTAGAATTTCTTGGAAAATCAGGATGGCGGAGGCGCCAATACCAAGTATTGGCGCCTCCGCCATCCTGATATTTTACTTGAAATTGTTGAAGTTGCGGGTATTCTGCTGCGAAAGCCGAATGGAAGAATTTTAGCGAGATTCCATCTGCCTTTTGTATACGTTCATGACAACTTCATTGATTTTCGACAAGCAAGTAGGTATATAGGAAGGAATATCATTAGACTGATTCTTGAACAGTCCTCGACTAAATTTTAGTATCAAATCAAATACTCATAACAAGACTAAAGTCAGTTACAATTGGAGCACGAATTCTATAGATTGAATAGGTACACTTTCTAGTGAATAGTGATGGATAGTATTCATTAATGGTTTGAAATTTCCCAATAAGTCAAGTACCAAGGTTTACTATTCAAAGTTTGCGTACTTAAAAGTATAGCCATCACGCCTTATGTTTTGCGGTTAGTGGACTCCAAAGTAATTCCGAACAGCTGTCAAGTTTCAACCTTCGTAGCTAGTTAAAAACCGCAGTTGAAAGTTAATGTAAAAAACGTTTATACTATATAGCACTTTATACGACCTCTGTGGCGGTAGAGCATTCGACTGCTAAAGCAGAGGTCGCGGGTTCGATTCCCGCTCATTGCAAATACGTATACCTGCATTGGTCTGGGTGTTTCTATACGACACTTTACTGAGTAGAACGGAAACAGTGCGCGATTTAGGGGTGAACCTTGACGCTGAGCTTACATTTCGTAATCATATAGAAAATGTTTGTAAAAAAGCTTATAAGAGCCTAGGCTTCGTGTTCAGAAGAGCGGGGGGTTTCACAAGCATTACAGCGATAACCACCTTATACAATGCACTGGTGAGAAGTCAGCTAGAATGTAATGCAATCATCTGGGCTCCACATGAAGCTAAGTATAGTCTCATGTTGGAGCGTATTCAAAATAAATTCACTAGGTTCTTGTACCTAAGGCTGTATGGGGTATACCCATTTTATCCATTGATGTATCCAACTTTGTTTGTCATAGGCATGGTTGGATACAATAAATTGGAGACAAGGAGGGACATGGCTCTTACCACGTATATATTTAAATTATTGCGTGGTGGGAAGTCGAATCCAGGTGTCTTAAAGGAGATCAACGTGTGTGTGCCCAACAATTATGTATGGCGTAGGCGGCGTCCCCGTTTACTAGCAGTGCCCAGTGGTCGAACTAATTTGTTGGCTAAAGCGCCAATAACGCGCACGTTACATATACTCAATGAAGTAGCGGATGGCATAGATCTGTTTACTTGTTCTCTGAATGAGTTTACGAAAATAGCAATGTATATAGTATGTTATAATATTTAAGGACCACACTATTGTATTAGGGTAAACCTGTAAAAATAGTGCTGTGGAGAAATAAATAAATAAATATATATAATATGTATTTATTAACAAAAAAAAAAAAGTATCTAAGTATGTTTATCCGCATTCTAGAACCCATATGACAAGCTCAGCTTCTGAATAATTAGAGCAACTTATGTCTACTAAACTAAACTTTACTTATGGCACAGATTAATAAATAGTTACTAACGTAACTTATGGGTCGCACTACGATAAATCGTAATCAACGCACTGTATCGTTCAAACTGAACCGATAAATCGATTTGTGTGTATGATCAAAACTGTGCAGTTTTCAGATTTATCGTTTCAGTTTGAAAGGCATATTGCGATCGCAAAGATTTCACGTAGCGTGTGTGCATCCCATTAGTCACAACATAGCCTTATCCTGAGAACATATCAGCAAGAAGTTAAGCGGATTTTTTGTAGTCTATTTACAAACTTAACATTTTTACTAAATCTATATAAGTACAATGTTTGGTTTCAGTAGTGTAGAGCATACAGTTAATTTTCTAGTTTGTTTAAGTATAACCTATTTAAACCATCTATATTTTATATAATATTCTTAAGTGGTTCAAACTCTGCTGGGATTAACGTGACGATATTTCTCTCTAGGAAAATATAATAATAAAAATCCGTTCAACTTCCTTGTACTATCTCATGATCGTTACAAAATATTGCGAAACCGTTATCGATCTGTTTACCTCCTTATTTTCAACTGTTTCATCCTTGGAAAGAAGCTTAAAATCAATTTCGTTTGCTCTTAACTTTCATTTCATTTTCATATACATTACGTACATTTTATCAGATTTTATCTCCTGTTTTCCTTATATATGTATTTCACTTGTGTGATACATTATTCCCACCGCGACATATCGGTTGCTTTTCAGCAGGCATGGTCACTCGTGGTAAAGTCTTTCCCTGATTGCCCTTTTCCCGTGACTATGGCTACTGAAAAATAACTGAGAACTAAATAACAGATAATCTTTAAATATTATAAAACCAAGTCGCTTACCGTCCTCTGTAGGTTTAGATTCATTAAATTACGCAACGGATTTCATCAATACACATAATGATTCAAGAGGAAGGTTTATATGTATAGTTTAATATTGTTTATTATTTAAAATTTACCAGGTTTGTTTGTTTCAAATTATTTCGGCACCGTTACAAGCGCCATAGTCATGGATGTATTGGAGTACTGTGAGCTATTTTTATACGCTTTTTATACGCTTTTTAAAAAAAAAAAATGAAAATAAGTTTTAATAAATTTAAATGAAGAATAGTGTTAAAAATTTCAATAAATATAAATTAATAATAGTGTAAATAAAACAAATGTATTGCATTTAAAAAAAGCGTGTGGTGCTTTTTAAGATTTTATCAAAATGATAATCACTCTACTCATGTCTGTCAATAAAATATTTATATCTATTGACCCATGCACCCCACGCTTTTTTTAAAATGGAATACATTTTTTTTACACTATTATTAGTTTATATTTATTAAAATATTTAACACTATTCTTAATTTAAATTTATTAAAACTTATTTTCAATTTTTTTAGTTCGGCTTTCTATAAAAAAGCGTGTTTTTTAGTTTTTTTTAACTATTATTTAACGGGTAACTGTATCGGAATACCCTCTTCTTCACTCGTTTCTTACATCACGTTTTGGACACACAACGCTTCACAGTATCGACTCGTGCGGTTTTCGGAGATGCTGATAATACTACTTTTTACGAATTTATTCTTGAGTGAAGCCGGTAGAAGCGCTTCTAGTTAAACATACATACATATGTGTAGTCACGCCTCTTTTCGTTGGAATAATGAATTGTCTATAATGTAATCCGTTTAAATTAGTTGTATTTTAATGTGTGATTACCTTTCGGTAATTATAATACTGAGCTACACAATTTTTGCTTGTGAAGGACTACACTGTTTCTTCATAATATAGAATTTATGTACAGATTGCAGTCACGTATTTTAAAATAAAAACGACTATTAGTAAGCGGTATATATTTTCAATATATCTAATATTTATGATTGAAATTATAGCAAAATTTTATCATATATTTACTGTCAATTTTCCCATTCTTAATAATATAATCTTACAAAAACGATTTCCTTGATTAGATACTAAATACAAACAATAACCCGACAAGATATACCTATTATTTTCACAATCTTGGAACTAGTTCGAGAGAGTGATCGCGTAACATAAACTTAGGAAGATAGTTTACAGAACCGGTTGGTTATATAATCGATATCTAGGAAATTGTTCGATCTGCCAGCCCTAGGACTAGTTTGTTCCGGATTTTGTTTGTTAATGGGTTTTTCACGTCCGTCGGGACTTGGTCACTGAAAATAATTGTTGATTAGCGGCGGGGGGGGGGGGGGGGGGGGGTATCCGAAGGGATTTCCGCACGAAAAAAATAATAAAAAATGGTAGGTATATCTTAAAATTACGAAAGATGAAAGATGTTGACCATTTTATTCTTGTCGATATAGGTAGAACCAATATGTCATTGGTTATTTATAGAAGTTTTCAACTTCAATATCAAGTAGCTCGGTATAAGTGTCAACTTCGTCTTCTAGAAATTAAGAATATTGCAACCAAAAACGTCGTCTGGATCTTGACTTAGGTCAAACCGGACCTTTTCAGGGTTCCGTTGCCAAATGCCAAAAAACGGAACCCTTATAGATTCGTCATGTCAGTCTGTCTGTCTGTCCGTATGTCACAGCCACTTTTCTCCGAAACTATGAGAACTATGCTGTTGAAACTTGGTAAGTAGATGTATTCTGTGAACCGCATTAAGATTTTCACACAAAAATAAAAAAAAACAATAAAGTTTGGGGGTTTCCCCATACTTAGAACTGAAACACAAAAATATTTTTTTTATCAAACCCATACGTGTGGATAGGTCTTCAAAAATGATATTGAGGTTTCTAATATCATTTTTTTCTAAACTGAATAGTTTGCGCGAGAGACACTTTCAAACTGGTAAAATGTGTCCCCCCCCTGTAACTTCAAAAATAAGAGAATGATAAAAGTAAAAAAAATATATGATGTACATTACCATGTAAACTTCCATCGATAATTGGTTTGAACGAGATATAGTAAGTAGTTTTTTTTTACGCCACTAATCGTAAACCGCTATTTACCTTTCATTCAATCAACTCAAATAAAAAAAATAAAAAAAAGCAATATTATGTTACTTACTGCTACGGAACCCTTCATGGGCGAGTCCGACTCGCACTTGGCCGCTTTTTTAACAGTACAGTCAACGACTAATGTTGGTTAATATTAAATAATTTACAAACTTTCGTTACATTGATATACATGTAGCGACGATTAATTTATAAACAGTTTTATTATTCCCAGAGGACAAAGTTAATATATTTCATGTTAATTATCACATCATTTTTTTAAAGGCTTAAGAGCTAAGGTGATCAAGAAACTGGATTTATTAAAGCTACTTTTGTCGATGAATGTACTAGTCAATGTTAGATTGAATTTTGTTTAGATAATTATGTAAGTCTGGCAACAATACCAATATTGATCTTTGGCAAGTTTACCGAAATAGTGGTTTAGTTTAATCATTATTGTACCCTAAACTCTTTGATCAGTACCTACTACTGTAGTACCGTTTTTCTTTTTTTTCTTGCGGAAATCCTTTCGGATACCCCCCCGCCGGCCAGCGGAGGTGGTTATGTCGGGCTTGAACCGACTGAAACCGCACGTCGTCTCGCTGTAGTACCTACTGAACCTAATAGATGTTCTGTTAAAGGAATAAAGTTGGTAAACTGGGGTGTATGGGGCTGCACCAAATTTTGGTGCTTAAATCTTTTAGATTGACGGACGAGTCACTGGCGCAAGCTCCATATTCGGGGCTGGAGGGTGAGATGACAGTTACTCCCGTAAAAGCCAATATAAATCAATCAGGGGGAGTAGGAGTGGACCCGGGCTCCAAACTACAAGCTTAGTGGTAGGATGATGGTGAAATATTTTTAAACTTACCGCATGTCCAAAACCGAAGCACACCCATCTCAACCATTAAGTCTCATTTTTCTTCCCAGCCATATGCCAAATCTAAAGTTGGGTAAGTACTGTACAGTCAACGTCGAAAGTAGCTCAACAAATTCTAATTTATTTTATCATCTTCTCTCTTAAACCTTGCATAAAATAATAAAGAAAACATGAAATATATTAATTATGTCCTCTTGGGATTATAAAACTAATAATACGTTAATTATTGGTTCATGTATACCAATGTAAAAAACGCTTTGTATGATTTTATTGTACATCAACTTTTGTCGTTGACTGTACCTACATTGTCATAGGATGATATTATTTATTAGTTTATTTCTAAATATAAATAATATGTAGGTATATTGCAAAACTCAGGCCTGGGGGTGGCGGGTGAGGCCACCTGTCACCCCAGCAGAAGCAGGCCGGGACGGTGGGGCGACTAGCGCCCCTCCCCCAAACCGGGGCAAGACGGGGACACCGTGGTTCCCAAACCCGAGGGGGCCATCTCGAAACCGGAGATGGCCCAGGGTCAGTCGGGGTGCGAGGGATATGCTCTATGGGCAACCTTACACCCGAGTCTGTAGACCCGAGACGGCGTGCGGTTTTAGTCGGTTCAAGCCCGACATAACCGCCCCCGCTGGCACGCGGGGGGGTATCCGAAGGGATTTCCGCACGATAAAAAAAAAAAGAAAAAAAAAGGTATATTGTAAAACTCACAACATAGAATTAAACTTTCAGAGACCGCGAATTATTCAGTAAACGTGATTTAAAATTAATTAAGCGTAGCGAGCCGAAGGCGAGCGAAGCTTCTTTGGTTTCAAAGTTGCATTTCAAACAAATGATACTCCTCCGAGACCGTTTGACCGATCTCGACCAAATTTGCCACGGTGATCAAGTAGACATTACTGAGTGTCGTAAGGCGAATGTCCAGATCGGTCTTACCATCGAGGAATAATCACCGAAAAACCAAATCAATGGAAAAAGTCGACCGGTCACGTTGACCTATTGTTGGATAGGCAAATCTCGCTACGCTTAAGTTTGGGTTGATAGCGAAGCTGGTAACCGTCCTTGTTTTCAAATTAGGTACGTATTGTATGCAATGCGAACAATGTTACCCTTGATAGAGGTTAATAAATAATTGACAATTAAACCTCCTGTAGCATTCACTCGACCCTCAAAACGGGTATAAGTTGGAAAACAAGGCAAAAATAAATCCTTTAAGTACAGTCAACGTCAAAAGTTGCTTAACTAGACGGTCGTAGCTCTCATAAAAGGCAAGATAAACCAATCCATTAGGAAAATAGAAGTAGGGAACCCTGGGCTTAGTTTTATAATCCTTTAGATGCCAAAGTGATACCTTTTATAACTCGAGAATATCGTACCGATTTTCATGATCTTTGATATTTTAGATTTGTCTCCACCCAACCAACACCCAACTGTGCCATTTTGTGTTTTTTTTTGCGTAAGCCCCTACGGATACCACCCCCCGGTCAGCGGGGGGTGGTTACGTCGGACTCGAACCGACCAAAACTGCACGCCATCTGGGGTCTCTTATTGGGGTGTAAGGTGGCCCCCTCGGAATACTGTGGTTAAACTAGCAATTAGGATAATTAAAAATATGAAACATTCACGAAATAAATTCAGCAGATAAGGTTACCAACATAATTTGAATACCAACATAAGGCGGGATGTAGTTTGCCGGGTCAGCTAATTTTTCATAGAATACAATAGAATGTAATAAAACATAAGCAATTTCTTACAGGCAACCTTTGAATTCACATGAATTTCAATGAATCTAATAATAAAATATGCTTAGTAAGTTTATATTAATAAGCAGGTATTCTTAATACTTACCTAGCATTACTTAATAGTGGTAAACATAAAAGTTTAAGGGCTAAGGTCATTTGTAAATTGTAATGCTTTAAGCTACCTACTTTTTGTCGTTGACTGTACTAACGGATTTATATAGAGGTATATTTCCAGTTAATATTTATGGTAAACATAAAGTAAGGCTACTAGTATTGTTCCACCTTGGATTGGATTTATAAATAAATTATGAAGTAATAATACAGTTACTTTCATTGAGAACCTAGAGTTTATTGGGACTACGATATTCAGAATACGAGAAGAATACAGATACGAGAATCAGATAGTGAGTTCTAGGTGGATACAGTCAGCAACGAAATTCACTTGGCAAATTTAAATTGGCAATTAAAATAAAATTGTCAATAAAAACTCGCAGAATAAGCAAGCTGAAGTGGCAATGGGCTGGCCACATCTGCCGAAGGACCGATGGCCGATGGAGCAAACGAGTCCTAGAGTGGAGACCACGAATCGGTAAACGGAAGATAGGACGTCCCCCAGCAAGATGGACGGACGACCTGAAAAAGGTAGCTGGGATAGACTGGATGCGCAAGGCGGGAGATCGGGTGCTATGGCGTATAATGGGAGAGGCCTTTGTCCAGCAGTGGACTGCAATAGGCTAATTGATGAATTAAAATAAAATGCCTTATGCGTGTGCCCATATGCAGGCGTCTCCACGGGCGGCTTCGTGTAAATACATAGATCAGCGTATGTATTTGCACAAAACAATGTGCGGAAATATTGATATGTTAGATGCTCAATATACCTTCTTTTTTTTCGAAAATTGCGAAAATCCCTTCGGATACCCCCCGCCGGCCAGCGGGGGCGTTTATGTCGGGCTTGGGCCGACTAAAACCGTACACCATCTCGGGTCTTCAGACGTCCAGGAGTAAGGTTGCCCATAGAGCATATCCCTCGCACCCCGACTGACCCTGGGCCATCTCCGGTTTCGAGATGGCCCCCTCGGGTTTGGGAACCATTGTGTCCCCGCCTAGCCCCGGTTTGGGGGAGGAGTGCTAATCGCCCCACCTACCCGGCCTCCTTCAGCTGGGGAGACAGACGGCCTCACCTGCCACCCCTAGGCCTGCGCTCATGGAGGACGGAGGTCGTTAAGCAACCTCCGGCACCTGAGTCGCCTGCGAGATGCTCAATATACCTACCTACTTATACTTCATCATCATTATCATCTTAGAGTTGCTGCTGGTTGCAGTTGAAGCTTCCACCTAGGAGCCCATGCTCCGATTACAACTTTTGGTTCGTGGTTATACAGCGGACAACGTACAAAGCTGTATAAGCTTTAATGGGAGCGACTGCCGTTTGATCTCCAAACCCCGAAAGGAAAGCCTGCGCCAGAGCCTCGTCCGTCAATCAGCCAGTGTACCAGATACAACGGACACTTGGGGAGGACACCGTGCGGTTTTAGTCGATACACGGCATAACCTCCCCCGCTGGCCGGGGGGCGGTATCCGAAGGGATTTCCGCACGTAAAAAAAAAACAAAGATAGCAGGTGAGGTTGGCTTGGGCCCCGATGACCTTGGTGGGGCCCAAAGACACCCTTATTTTACTTTGCACCTACTGCAAACAATGGAACACCTCCTATAGTGCCCTAACACCTGGACAAAGAGGCCAGAATGAAAGAGGAAAGTTGTAGGTTTTAGAAATTAGGAAGCTTTTTATTTGATGTAAGATAAAAACAGGCTCTGCATACCTACACGATAGCAGAGGTAGGGTATAAAAACCTGCACAATTGTGGACCTGAGGTGACTGAGGTGACCCGGGGTGTTTAAGGTGGCTGTCAATGACACCGAATGATCACATCTAATTGACTTACTGAATATTGCTACTTTTTTATATAGCCATTGCCTCGAAGAAGACCTACTTCTACATTTAACGACAAAAGTATCTCAAGACAACCTCTGTGGTGTAGCGGTAGTGCGTTCGACTGCTAAGCCAGAGGTCGCGGGTTCAATTCCCGCTCATTGCAAATATGAACATATAGAACCCATATGACAAGCTCTGCTTAGTTTGGGTCTAGATGGTGTTGTGTACTTTGTCCTACAATATTTATTATTATTATTCCCATCAAAGTAATTCACGCCTCCGGAAATCCCTAGTTTGGGAGAGGCGGCAAGATAACCCCGGTGAGGTGGGCAACGGTCGGCCGGGGCATTAGGGCGATTGGCAGATGAACCGCCGGACTATTCAGGCATTGTCGAGCAAGACCGCTTTCTGCATCTTGGCCGCCACCGACTTCCCACCGATCCCGAGCCTCTCAAGATAGACTGAGAGGCTCCTTGGGATCAAACCATTCGCTGAGATCACAACTGGGACTATTTCTGTGGACCCCACCCTCCACATGACGGTAACCTCGTGCGCCAGGTCCAGATATTTGGTCTTTATATCTGCTTCGGCGCGGACGAGATTCTCGTCATAGGGGATAGTGATATCCACAAGAAATACCCGTGACTGTGCCCGGTCCATCAGCACGATATCAGGCCTATTCGCTAGAATAGTCCTATCCGTGATGATGGACCGGTCCCAGTTGAGCTTGGCGCGGTCGTTTTCGAGTACGGCTTCCGGTACGTACTTGTAGTAGGGCAGCCTCTGTTCGATGAGGCCGTATTTAAGGGCAAGCTGTTGATGAAGTATCCTGGCTGTGTCTGTGCAGATACTCAGTGTTAGCAAGCATTGAACAACCGGAGGTCACGTGTCTGAGAGATTCACCGGGACGGTGGCAAAAACGACAAACGTCTACCGTTCCATACCTCAGTATGTACCTCGTGTAGTTGTTCGTCTTAATAATCTGATCTTGTATCGCACAGACAAAACCCTCGGTTTCCCCAAAAAGGTCACCAAAGCGCAGCCAGTGCACGGAGGCCTCTCGGTCCACGTGAGGCCCAAGCCTTAAAGAAGCGTCCGTGCAGCTATTTACCCTTCCATACGGCCTCACGCTCAGAGGTACTACGTACTGCTGGTGCCCGCCACTCTGTGTTAGCCAAGGCTAGCGGGGTTGGTGTTTTATCGCATTCAATGACCTCTCTATGCATCTCACTGTCCGTCTTCGATAGGAAATATTCTCTGAGACTCCATACCTCGCGATTGTGCATAACCTTGGCACTGAGAAGGGCCCGGCCTCCGCACTTTTGCTGGATGTACAATCTCATAACCGAAGACTTTGGGTGGAGCATTCTATGGAGAGTCATAGTTGCGCGGACTCTTCTATCCAGGGCGTCTGAGACCACCTGACCACGCCGAAGGTGTACAACAGGACGGGCAATACTCACCCGTTAAACACCCGTGTTTTGTTCACGCCCGATAAAAGGCTGTTACACACCTTTACTAGACGATCCTAAAACACGTCGCATGCGGCCGCAGTTTTGATGGCCACCGTTATTATTATTATTATTATCTAAACAAATTCTAATTTATCGATCATCTTCGCTCTTAAACATTGCATAAAATAATAATCAAAACATGAAATATAATAATAATTGTGTCCTCTGGGGATTATAAAGCTAATAATACGCTAATTATTTATTGGTCCATGTAGGTACACCAATGTAAAAAAGGTTTGTAAATGTTTTAGTGTACATCAACTTTGTCGTTGACTGTACTTATCGATATCTTAGACACTGGATACTGCTGCTTTCAAAACGGCTTCATTTCTACCGCTAACTTACAATTGAAGTGGATAGGCACATCGAACCTTACTAGAAAGTAATTTCTTTAGTGAGCAATACTTGGACCATTTTACTAACAATGGCCTTTTCAGTGTATGTGATGTGCTCAAATTGGATACATTTCCTTCTCGTGTTTGTGGAACCATTCACGTATTTCCTCAAAGGATTATGAACTTAAAACAACAAACTCTGTAAATAAATAAAAAAACAATATAACTACGTATGTACAACAAGGTCCAGGAAATAAGTATACACTTTTACATACACTCTCACATGTAAAGGTGTATAACTATCTCCTTGGCCATGTGTTCCTACTCCGCTAACTTCTTCTAAACCACAAAATGGGATTTGATATTGTATACTATTTTTTAATACTTATGTGTTACCGTTTATACGATCAATCACGGCAATTAATCCTTGATAACAAAATTTTAAATAGGTATGAATCAATCAGGGGTGTGTGTTGGGTAACCTCCTCGAGTGTCGCTCCGATTCCGATCCCGCTGCAGTCCGGGGGGAACGGAATCGGAGCGGCCGGTACACCCTGGGCGGCGGTCAATGGCTTCCCCTTCACCCCTTCATAGGGTTGGCATTGATCGTCGGCCAATACCCAACGTGGCGGGAACACATCGCTCTCCGTACTCCTCTGCTTTCAGAGGAGACAGGATGAGCGATGCTGTTAGTGGTGAGATGGCCCAGGGTCAGCCGGGGTGCGAGGGATATGCTCTATGGGTAACCTTACACCCCGGCGTCTGAAGACCCGAGACGGCGTGCGGTTTTAGTCGGTGCAAGCCCGACATAACCGCCCCCGCTGGCCGGCGGGGGGGTATCCGAAGGGATTTCCGCACGATAAAAAAAAAAAAAAAAAAAGGTATGAATCAATCATTGCTATGCGACTGCGTTCTAGACCACAAATAAATTTGCATTCCTAATGCGCAAAGTAGACTCGCCTGTGTGCTTTGTGGGGTTCCCGAGGACGTTTACCACACTCTAATGGAGTGTGTCCGTACTGAGTTTATAAGACAGCGTCTGGGTTTTGATGCTCACTCAGACATTGGACAATGTAATGTTTTGTTGGCTTATACCTTATCAGATCGATGCAGGAAGTTATACAGAATGCTAATCCCTCTATTGAAATGAATCATTGATTTACCTAAAAATATAACTGTACTGTATTTTTTTTAGCATATATATACATATTGTAATTTATTAAGGCGACATAATCGCCTAGTGTGATTAAACCTTTAAATACAGATTTAAGAAAAAACTGCAATTAATACTAATTTTGTTCCTCCAACTCATGGGAAACTATTCCAAGGGTAAAACTAGTCTATGTGTTATTCCAGACTATAATCTATCCCAATTTCAGCCAGATCCGTTCAGCCGTTCGAGCTGGGTAAAGTAACAAACATCCAAATCCAAAATATTATTATTATTATTATTATTAAATATCTTCACAAACTTCACATTCATACTATAAGTAGGATACTAGAATAGAATAGATTTTTTGCTATAATACATTTGCAAAAAGCGCGGTAGCCTAGTGGTATGGGTAATGGACTGCTGAGACGAGGTCTCGGGTTCGATCCCAGGTTTTACCATGGCACACACCAATGACGTTTCGATACTTTTCGAAGTTATGTGTGTATTTATCGCAGGTTTAGAAGTGCCCGGTTAATGGCAATAGACTCACCACCTATTACATTGGGACCTAAACATAAACTGGCGAAATGTGGGTGCTAGCACCTCTGCCTACCCCTTCGGGGATATAGGCGTGAGTTTATATTATGTTATGTTATGTTACATTTGCAAGCGTATACTCAAAATTCGAACCAAATAGATCTGTTAAAATGTTGCGTAGCTTATTTAAAGTGTATCATATATATGTGTAAATTTATATAACATGCAATTAATTATTAACTCTATTCTCCTTCTAATAGTAATATACAAGGAAGTAGGTATTATATAAACGCCTCTCCCGCGAACAATACGTTTATGATGGTGGTCCCTCCGTATGCG